>JAYKKI010000003.1:22397500-23890000 GCA_039881145.1 Druceiella hillmani | reverse complement strand
ATCTCCGACTTTATAATTTCTAGAATATTACCATATATATATATATATATATATATATATATATATATATATATGTGTGTGTGTGTGTGTGTGTGTGTGTGTGTGTGTGTGTGTGTTTTGTGTGTGTGTGTGCGTGTGTGTACGTGCGTGCGCGTGTGCATGCATGCATGCGTGCGTGTGTGTATATATATGTGTCTATCAATAAAGTATTGTGTCTTATCATGTGCCAAGCAATTTTATAGATTGTAACGAATTTTTAAATGCAATTAGATTTTTGAATGCACGATTTCATAATTGGTCTTACCGTTATTTTAAATAACTTCCTTGCACATTACACTTATTTCAGACCTAAAGTATATATTATTACTTTTCGTTACATATAAAATTAAAGTTTGCTAGAATTTTGTACTAGATTTTAAGGTCTACATATTTCCACTGATTTATTATCATTCCAAAAGGGGCACGTGTAAAAATATTACGCTGAGTAATATGCACTTGCTCAATTTAAATTAATGAAATAATAATTTGTTAATCATTTATTAAAAAATTATTCCAAATACTTGGAACTTTATCTAAACGCACGACAAATAATGTATTTTATGGCGTAGAAGGAAGCTGACCGAGCAACAAATAAAATATATTAAATATACAGCGCGCTGTGATTTAGAAATTAAGTACATTAATTATTAAAAACTATGTATCTTGTACATAAATTAAATTGTTTAAATTACATGTGGTATACAAAAAAGCTACTATAGTACGTCCCGTTAGTCGGAGTGAAACAGTATAACAGGCATAAAATCGTAATTTTGTTCGTGAAATGGAAAACTAAACTAAAGGAAAGTGTCGAATGGGTATTAGCATTACGGTAGAAGTTATTGGAAATAGTGCATAACAAGAGAAAAATAGTTGTTCGCACTATCATGAAAGACGGAGACACAAAGTAAGCGCGAATGTGATGATCCAAATAATCCCAAACGAGAGGACAGGCCAATCAGTGAGCATGACGCGATTTCTTTTCAGACGTCTAACAAGAAACAACATCGCATACGACCCACTTTGTAACTTTATAGGTTTCATATTTTCAAAATATTTTGTACCTTAACCTAAATCTTTTTACGTTACAATAATCTTTAATAACTTCAGCATAAACTTCATATTATCACGGACATAAATTACACAAACTAGCATCCCGGATAGAGAGGAAACTGATCAGCCGAATTCCATCAAGTTTACTAAGTCGTACCAATGGGAAGTTCCTATTTTCCTTCATTATTCAACTCATTTTCCTCCATTTCTCCGCTCTATCTAAGTTATATATTACGTAGTTAATAAGAAATAAGAATTGTGCACCTTCCTACCTTGAGGTCACTTAATTTATGATTGTGCGTATCTTTGATTAATATTAGATTAGTTTCATTTATTTATTATGCATGAAAATAATTTATTACGACAATTATTATTTTAATAACATTTTCGGTATAATCATAATAGTAAATTCATTTTAAATTTATTTCTTGATTATTGGTGTTTATCGTTTTCGAAGTTTATGAGATAATAAATATTATTTCAATTCTTTCTGAACTGCACCGCCGAATATTCCAAACTTGTCGCTGGGCGTCTATCTACCGATTTGCGCATAAATTGAAATTGATTTACGATCCTGATCCGAATCGAGCGGCGTGATTAATTGCTCGCCGAGGACTTGGGTTCGATGTTACATTTATTATTATTTCTTCTAATTCATACCTTAGCACAACTTACCAAAAAGTACGAATAAATTAGATGATGTATCATTAAATGAAAAGAAAGAAATTATTAAAGAATTTGATTAAAAACACTGTGTTATAAAAGACCGTGTAACTAAATTTAAAGAATATATTTATATTTTAAATGTATTTGGTTTTTTATTTCTACTATGCAATATATATCATCTCAATGATCATAGAACCGGTTATCCATAGACGTTAAGCCAACAAAAATGTTATTATATATTTCTTCCGTGCAATGTATAATCACCTCAAAATTTATCGGATTTACAATTTAACACGTATGTTTGTTATATAAACAAAATATTACTGTAATGGAAACATAATACCAAAATTTAATTCGATTCAATCTCAAACTGAAAATTTGGATTATGAGATTGATGAACAAGTTTAGTAAATATATTCCATTAAATTTATTAGTTACCGCCCAAAAGAATGTTGAAACTTATTCAAAAATGATGACCTATGTCTTGAAATTGAATGTTAAAAAAGTCGGAAATTTGTAGTAGCATTTCTTTATCTGAAATGAAATTACCTAAATTTAATACAAATTAATAACCTTACGTGGCTGGAATTCATGAATACATTTTACATTAACATCTACGTCCGTGCGGTTAAAAAGTAAAAACCATTATTTAATATCTTCGATAGAAGGCGGGCCAAGAGAGGTAATTAAATCAATTGAATTTACAGCAACGAATTACAAAATAGCTCGGCATCTCCTTGGCAAACGATATAATAATGTTATCGTAGTCATAAATAACCATTTAAACCATTATTTAGTATTGATACTATTATAAATTAATCTTATGGAAGCATTCGTTTCAACGTAGATTATATTACAAAAAATTTGAGGTCCAAGAGAGCGTAAGGCGGGCCAAGAGAGGTAATTAAATCAATTGAATTTACAGCAACGAATTACAAAATAGCTCGGCATCTCCTTAGCAAACGATATAATAATGTTATAGTAGTCATAATTAACCATTTAAAGTCATTATTTAATATTGATACTATTAAAAATGAATCTTATGGAAGCCTTGGTTTCATAGTAGATCATATTACAAAAAAATTGAGGTCTTTGAATTCATTAGGTCAATCCAGCGACTAATTAGATATATAAATAATGTACCTGGTTTCTACTAAGTCAAATACTGAACTTTTTCGAAGTGGGAAGAACTTAAATATACATAATTCGAAAGAATATTCTCCTTTAAGCGATTTCACAATATTCTAAAACGTTGTACTTTAGTAAAAATAATACCTCTTTCTGGATCATTTGAAAATTAATGAAGTAACGAAAGCTAAACAATCATAAAATGTTTCAAGTGAAAATAAATTTACCCGCAGCAAATCTGCTTGTCTATTCTGTAAAGAAGGACATAAAAAATTCGAATGTTATAAACTTAAAGCTTTAAATTATGAGAAAAAAATTAGTGAAGTTTCTTAAATAAGTGTATGGTTGGACTGACTTTGAAAATGAACTCATTGCAAAAGTCGTCTCCTCTGATCTTGTCAAATCTGTCGACATGGTCATTAAATATTATTACACTTAAACGTTTACTACGCATGAAACATCGGAGGATATTGTAACTTACCAATACAATGTTCATCTACTACATTTTTAATTCGACATAATAAACAAGTTTTTTTAGGAACTGCGTTAGTAAAAATTCGTAACAAATTCAATAATAAAACTTGCCTTGCTTGTGCTTTATTCGATGCAGTCAATCATCCTTTATCATTGAAAACTTAAAAAACAAACTGGCTTTATTCCACTTGAAACGGAGTCTCCGTTTGTATTTCAGGCATTAATAATTTAAAACTTAATATTTCAGAAAGTTTTGACATTAATGAAGTTATTTAATTAATATGTACATACAATTTTAACGTAAGTTATTAGTGGTCCCTAAAATCGCTTGCCAGATTCTTTAGTTGACTCTTTGTCATTGTCAGTACTAAAATTCAACCCAACTTGCGAATTCTAAATTCTATAACCCGTCTGATGTTAAAAGCGGATATATTTTATGAACTTACAAATCCCTAACAAAAACCGTTAGCACCGAAAGAAGCCGTTCTACAAAATTCCAATGCTTAAACGCTTTAATGATGTTAGAATTTCAGTTTGTATGCGTATTTTGTGAATCATCTGAAACATGAAGTGAGTCATACTTTAATTTTAAAATACGCCTGCACTTAAATAAAGCATGGGGGAAAGGCATTTAAAAATAAATTTTTAGTAAACATATAAACAAAATACATAAGTGTAGATAAATAAATAAAAAAGAGAGATGGAAAATTAATCACACACGCAGTCAGGTAATCGTTCAATTTTCAATGTAGAGACTATTCGAGTTCATGTAAAATCATTACATTAAATTCTTACGTAAAATATTCATTAATTAATAATTGTAAACAACTTTAAATTAAACTAAAGAGACATTCGTCATTTAGTGAGATTCATGATGCTAAAAGAAAAATCATTAAAATATTCAATGATCTTTGTATATTTAACTTTAAGTTGCTTGTATATGAAAATATTAAATTCAAATTCATTAAATTGAACATAGAATAATTAAATTCGAATTCGCCTTTATTAAATTCTCAAAATGTTACCTTAGTTTATTCATGTGCTTTTTGACGAAGGCGATATATTTGGAATTGGTCAGTGACCTCATTTTAGATGATATATTGTGTTTACATAGATTTAAAGCACGTCGAAATGACACTATTCAGTGAGTCAACCAAATGCCATCTAAAACGCATTATGGGCAACTCAAACGTAACTTATGAGGAGATAGGAAAACTTTTCGTGCAGAAAGTCACTCTCAAAATCACGACGACCGATTCGACCAGAACGCTGTGACAGCTCAGCTCAGCAATGCTTTCGCGGCATCACAATCCAACAGTTATTGACCCAAGCCATCGTTGCAGATCATCTCGTTATTCAAATCTGGTTACACATCTTACATCTCACTAGACCCCCGAGTAAAACTATTTAGTAGCAGCAATTTCTATATACTCTTATGGCGTTAAGTAGAAACCCTGATAAAAATACAAGTTCTCGATTTTCAAGGGAGGAGGCGCTTGTTGCTATTTTAAGTTTAAGATAGAAAAAATAGTTTTTTCTCATAACTTCGTAATGGTAAATCCTACGACAAAAATGGCGCATATTTTTTTTGTGTTGACACTTTTTTGTAAATTTAGGATATAACAAGACACAATAGCAGAAAAATTAAATTAACAAGGTTTTTTTCCAAGTAACTCGGGAAACTCCTTTCTTGATTCTCTTGTTTCACGACCCTACAGTATAAATAAACCATACTTCGTTATTTTAAATATTGTTACACAAACAACAAGTTTTTAAAGCGAAATATTTAAAATTACAACGATACTTCTCGTTACACATTATTTTATGACCACTTTGGCTTAAACTAATACAGAATATCTATCTACACAAATATATAAACGGATACCCTAATTGACTAATTAACTCAACGCACAACTCAAACCACTGGGTGTCGTATCGCTAAGAAAATAATTTTGGAAATTCAAATTGAAATGAGTTCATCCTTCCACGGCAATTGATTTTTTTTTAAAAGTACTCATTTCTTGGGATTGTTTAATTTTAGAAATATATAAATTTATTTTGTAGCCATATCCTTTAAAAATTATAAATTACGTTTTTCATCGTTTTTTGCTATTTAATTTAGAAACGGGCGAAAAGGAAAGGGAAGGGGTATATACATCATAAAATGTAATTCAATTAAATTTGGGATATTATTAATGGGTGAGATGCAAGCAGAACCGTTTTGAAATTTTCTGTTAAAAGTAGGTGATGCTGAATACACTAAATCTGAAGGGAATATCACCATCCCTATAGATCTGCTATAGTGGTGTCGATTCTGGTAGACTTGATTTTGAAAATATTTTCATACATTGTCAATATCCAAAATGAATCTATGAAATTATTATGCAAACGTGCAATTCTGGTCCCCAAAAACAACCAACCGCTAAGAATTGCAGTATAATTCGGTGGACTATTCAATATTTTCAGGCGGCGCTGTTCGTTATCTATGGAGTTTCTCGGCACTCTCAAGCCACTAAACCGTGAAGTTCGTAGACTTATTTTAAAAGTAGTTATGTCAGTACTATTGCATTGTAATATACGCCCTTCCATACTCGGTAATGGTACCGGTATGCACTCTGCATCCCAACGTTGTAAAAGCTACAATTATGACTGAAGAGAATCAGTATTTATACCTCGGATACCGTTAATACCGTCCGATTTTCCCTTCGATTGTAAGAAATTGCAGTTCCCATTCAAGCTCAGTTCGGCAATGACTATCAACAATTTTCAGGGTGAATCCTAAAGTTGAGGGAGGACACAACATCAGTTTTACGTGGCTCGCTGAGAATAAGCTCACTTAGTAACCTGGTAATATTAACAACTACGAATAAAACGAAAAACGTTATCTACAAAGAAACACTAATTAGAATTATTACTTTTTGATTGTTGATACAAAATATATTGGTTAACTAATATGAATATTTATAATTCCACGAGGACGAAATCGCGGTAAATAGCTAGTTATTAACATAAGTGTATGTACTTAGTATTTGACAGTATATTTTAAATTTTACTTTGTTTTTTTGAAGTAAAACTTCTTTACGCATTCTTGACTTGGGGAGTAAGCTGGTGAATGCGTGACGAGAGAGTTACGAAAAGTGTGATCGGGCGAGGCGAACGGAAATTGAGAGGGAGATATAAGTTAGTGAAGACAGAAAGAGAGAGAGTTACGTTTCGTATATTACTCTTGGGGCAAGAGAGAGAGGTGCGAGCACACATTTTCTTTCTCTTTTCCTCTCATAGGCAGTGCATGAAATATATATATATATATATATATATGCGAGTTTGCTAGCGTTAAGCGAACGGTGATTTTTTTATTCTTTTGTAATTTCATTTCGTTCTTGAACAATTTTATAAATTATTATTTTGTTCAATACATTAAATATTCTACGTTTAAAGTGAATAAAATTGTAAATTCATTTTAAAGTTCATATTTTGTGAATTTGAAGTTTTACTTCAGTCGTGTGGTCTAAAGCACACTCGTTTTTTTTATAATATATATTTCCTAGAAAAGGCATAAACCGTCCGTTATTTCTGTTCGTTTGATGAAAATTTGAATGAACGAATGAACATTTCTTCCCCTCTTTAAAGCGGTACAGCAGTATTACTGAAGAGCACCTTCCGTTCTATGTTACCTTAACAGGCCCAAGATCAGTGAATCAGCGCGTTCAGTGACACTATATTCTCATAATTTATAAAATAAAGACATATTATGGGGAACTTAAAGAAAACGTTTCTTCAGTTTGTGATGGAAGTTTAAACAAAGGCAGGCGATTTAATATTTTAAAAGAGATGGATGTGCAAACTCTTCTCAACTTGTGCCATCGTGACCATTTATTACACATTGAAAATGATATCTTTAGTAATTGTTCATACAGTTTGTCAAAAAAATGATAATAGCTAGAAACAGACTGCTGCGTATCTTCCTAAAATGGCGGACTGGATTGTTGTAAAAGGAAGATCCCACCAGTTACGCCAAAAGTGGCTATATAATCGAGTAGCTTCGAGACAGAAAAGATGATATCGGTCCACAGTAAACCTTGGTCAAGTGATAGGAAATATATTTTCCTACCTTTCCAGAAATTTCAAACTTCTTATAAAGAAAATCAATTTTCTTTTGATTAGCTTATGAAGCATATAGAAGAGGAATATCACTCGCATCCGTATACTGTAAAATTTCGTTCATATAAGAAATGTTATAAATACTCATTATTCAGTCACCTATAGTTTTTTTGGAGAGGTGGGGGACACGGGATTCAAACTTTTTGGACAAAGAGCATACAGCAAAAAGTCAAATTCTAAAGAAGAATAGCTCCGAAATGTTAAAGCAGCAACTGTTGTTATTTTGTGGTTGCTAAAGAAGCAGGTGCCGTACTCCCGTCCAACTCATTTTAAAAGATCTTAATGAAATCCTCTCTATCTCTTTTTGAAATCTATTATACCCAATCTTTGTAAATTTCGTTGTGTAAATAATTTTGAAAAAGTAGTATAGCTATTTTGATAAATTGAATCAAATTTACAAAGCTTTATCGTATGTAATCCCTGAAACAATTTTTTTTATCACCCCTTCAAATCGAATTCAGTATACGCTTAAGCGAAAAATGTAGGTCAAGGAAATTCTTCGGCTCAATGCTATTATTAGGCTTCACGGCGTTAGTAATATTCCATTATATCGAGTAGTCCAAATATATTTTATCAGATTAATTATGATAATATGGACCACAATGTAAATACAATTGTGAGTGAATTCTGTAATGGAGAATCATCCGAAACTACGTCAAAAGCTTATATTGAGAGCGAGACTGAGAATGAAAATGAAAAATATTTAATAATGAGGTCCAAATTCTAAAGAGTAATTACGAATTAGAAGACGATACTGAAGATATAAACGTAAATCGATCGGAACTATCAAAACATGGGTGGGTACCGTCGGTGATACTATAAATTACCATGTCTTATTTATTTTTAATAATGCTGCTTAATTTGCAAAGTGTATAAAAATTATATATTACCAAGATCGACAACAATCTGAACTCGTTGCTCAGAAAATGATCCAGGCAATCCCTCGAAGCCTTAATGTAGAAGTCCCCGGTAAACAGAAGCGGTTTGTTGTATCGCACATATTTGGATATGTGTTAGGTTTAAAATTATTTTTTTGTTATACGCAAGATCGTAATATCGACATTGGCGACGTATTCTCCATATTAGACTCGCGCTGTATACCATTTTCCGTCACACCTACGAGTATACTTGTAAATAAAAAAATTTTAAAATAATTTATAATGCAAATAAATACATACCGACACTCACTTAAAGAAATACACTTAAAATATATTTTAAAAAGCATGTAAGCACTATTTCTATCACGAATTTTCACAAAAAATAAATATATTTTTTTTATTTTATTAAATTTCAATTACTAAAAAATGTTATTTAAAAGTATAGATATAACTTAGATTTGTATGAATATAAAATATGTGTTATGTACTTCCAAATAGCTCAATAACTATCATGAATATAATAGTATCAGTCACTACACGCATGTAAATATATGTTTAGTGAGCAACTTTATCCTGTCGATTTTTGTTGCATCGTGCGCGCGCATAGTAAAATTTCACTATCATCATTTTTTCATAACGCGCCTAAAGAATCATAACTTTAAAAAATGTGCCATTTTGTACATCTCATTTAATAAAATAAACTTTTTTTTTTAAATAATAATAGTGTAGCTTTGTCCATGGGTTTTCTGAAAAGCTGGCCAATATGCCTTAACGAATTTATTCCACCTTTCTTACTGATTTTTTCTTTGGACCCTTCGGATTTTTAATTAGCTGGACTCTTCTTAAAATCTATTTTTATACTTGTTCTGAATTACTTATTGACTATTATTTTTAACTCTTCGTTGTGTTTTGCCACGAAACCAATGGGCAACCTTCTCATAATTTCAACAGAGTTAATTTTTAACACGCTTAGTTTTTATTACACAATTCACCTATGTGTATGTATGTATAAATGTAATGGAATATTTCAATTAAATTTTCACAGTTCCAGATGACAGAATTATTTAAAATTTTGCGCACGTATAAAGAACCGATAACAACACAATAATTGAAAAAAAATAAAATTATGACAAAAAAAAATTTTAAAACCTAAAAATTTTTTTTAGTCTTAAGACAAAAATTTTAGACGTAAAGATTTTATTTTTAGATTAAGAAAAAAAAAGTTGATGGCAAAAAAATTAACGTTAATGTAAAACAAAAACTTTTTGTTTTACATTAACTTACATTTTAATTTTTCACGTTATTTTTCATTAATCACGCTACGTTTACAACAAGCAAGCGATAAAAAGATATTACGACAACCGATATCCAGCGCCCAACGCTTTTTTTACATTAAAGTAAATTTTTTTTGTCAATCACTTTATTTTTAGTTTAAACTTATTCAAAAACAATGTACCGATTTATGACATATCTTTTCACTCTTGGTATTTATTTTTGAAGATATTTTTTTTATTTTTTAGTTCATATTGCTACAAACGTATGTTTTTCAGTTTTTTCTAAAGTGTAATTTTATTCTACTAGTAATCCGTAAACAATATATAACTTAAGAAATTCTGTATCTAATAGTGCCCAAGAAGCCCCATAATTTTTTTGAACTATAAATTGTGAAAAAGGTATAATGCATTTCTCCAATTGTAGGTAGAACCTAACTTCTTTTTTCAAAATGTTTCCTCAATATATTTGTCAATCGATACAACAAATTATTTTTGTTCAATGTATCAAACACACAGTTTTTTAAGAATTCTTAATAATAAACGATTTGTACACTAAATAATTTCGGCACAGTGTAAATAATACGCAACCTCTACACTGAGAGCAAAAACACACATTTCTACAGCTGTTTTGCCTATTGCCGTATTGAATACTAAAAACTTGTGAATTCCTCTCAATCATTCAGAGTTTTATGTTATGTATAATCTTCGTGGAGGTAATGAAGTTTTAATATTGTTGGTCGCGAACAATGCTTTCAAATACTTTGTGACCGGTCGGACAACAAAGAGATGAATGTTCACGTGTGTGGTAAGTGATTTAAGGATATTTTTGGACAAAATATGTAAATAATAATGTATTATAATATTCTCATAAAATAAGACCTACAGTGGTATGTAATAATATCTATTAGATAGAAATAACATTTAAAATAAAAATCTATTAGAAAAATATTTTAAATTCAAATTTAAAACAATTTGATTCGTTTAAAGCTTCCAGCGCACAATCGACTTAGTTGCTAAAAATGTAAGCCGATGCCTAAATAAGGAATGGCTTCAATATAAATGCATACACGATCAATTAAACCGTCGATGAATCTTATTGTCAAAATTGTGCATCGACAAAATTGTCGAGCAGCTATCGTACGACTAGACAGAATATATTAACACGTATAGCAGTGTGTGCTCGATCGACAGTGTAGTTAACCGTTGACTGGCAAACAATTGGCAAACAACTGTCAAAGAAGTAGGTCGCGTCACATCGCGCCATGACATCACGACATGTTTATGTCAAAATTAAAATGGCTAATGCAGTTTAACCGCACTTAGAAGATAGATCCTTTACGAGAGAATATTGAAAAATGCATCTACTTATTAGAAACCTAACTCACATTTACAAACCGAAAGAGTAACCTGATGCAAATTTCAAGGAAAAAATATGGGAAGAGATCTGAACTCTAGGGGTGGTATTAATTTGCAAATGAAAGAAAAATACAATTTTTTTTAAATTTGTAAGTCGGAGAAAATTATATTCAATATAAATTATATTAAAAAAGCTTAACCAGATACATGGTTAGTTTTTGATGACGAGTATGAAACTGCCCTGAAATAAATCTGCCATTATGAATGGGATCTTAAATATGGCTAATAGGGTTAGCATTTTTTTACTGCATATAGTTTTAAATATTTCTATCGTCATTCTTAATTCTAGCATCAGCCATGCCAGTCTACGGCAAAAAAAATGAAGAGCCATATGCGCACCCCATTGAAAAAAAGTCAAGTTGATAAGAAATTAGAAGTACGACAACGACACAACAGAAGAGTTTAGTCATTGAAGTGTGGTTCGTGTGCTGTAACCCGCTAATATTTCACAGTCATGTGGAATGGAGCAATATAGTGGCAGCAATGTGACTGCTATTAGTTGTGCCAGTGAGGCCGCGTTCATCTTCGATGCCAAGTGCGGCAACCAAGTTGTTAATTTTGTTTTGAAAAAGGTCGTAAAATTGTATTTAATATATTGCCGTTTTTTTCTTTTCAATATTATTTGAACCTATCTTCTAATAACAAAAATATATGTTACCATGATATAAAGATTTAATTTTAAAATTTATATGGTTTATTATGGATAACGCCTTAGGGCTTAGAACGGCCATTAAATTTTAGATTGGTCAAAAGTTGCAATTTTTATTTCATAAAAATTTCGTAAATCGACAAATTTGTAAATGAACAAAGATTAGGGGGAGATTTATGGAAAAAGGTATTTGGTACATAACGATATAATTTAAGTGACAAAAAGCTTATTGTATTATTTTATTTGATTTTCCAGATGAGTGATCTTAATTTATTTTAAGAAATCATTTTAATTTATTTTCTACATAAGACTGGGGCGTTTCAATGAAAATAAAAACCTCCTAAAATCAATGTGTATGAACGTTCCCTACTTCAAAAAAAATGAAAAAGTATTTTTTCGATGTTTCGATATACGGATAAACAGGCACCCATCCCGAAATCATAAAAATTATATTTTTGCCATTTGGCTAGGAAACTCTAATAAAAATTATATAAATATAAATAAATTTAATGAAGTGTTTTTTTATGAACAATTAAAACTTTAAATTTCATAACTTATAAGTCTTAACAAAGAACGATCATATAAATAGTTATTTTTTTTATAAGGAGTAGGAGTGAGATATGTCCCTAGCAATTTTCTACAAAAATTGGTTATGCTATGTTAGCCTGTAAT
Source organism: Druceiella hillmani (assembly GCA_039881145.1). Lineage (NCBI taxonomy): Eukaryota > Metazoa > Arthropoda > Insecta > Lepidoptera > Hepialidae > Druceiella > Druceiella hillmani. The sequence goes on along the minus strand of JAYKKI010000003.1, from coordinate 23,877,593 downwards.
TTTGAGATAATAATTTAGAGATTAGAGATGATAAATGTTAATAATATGGTTTTAAAAGTTCCAACGGCGTAAAAGTCAAGTTCTTCTTTGTTACATTGAGATAGTCCCCTCAAAATATAAAATAATTATCAATAATTTTCTAATAAGGGTGTGATTTGCTTGTATATCATATCACATAAATATCATATCATATTCAAATATGTAATAATTATCAAGCTGATATAACCATTTTTTGCCAAAATGCCTGTCAACCCTCAATAAATCGAAGTCAATCAAATGATGAACAAAAAATTGTCGATGTTAAGTAAACAATTTAAAAAGGTCATTAATTTTAATGAATATTTTATAAAAATCATTCCTAAAAATAAATGTTAACCAAAAACTCGAGTATAAAATAAAAACAAAATTTTAAAATGATTGTTCTATACAATAAAATATACAATATTTCCATTATTAAAAGTATTCATACGCAATTTTAATTAACAAAATATATAATATCAAAAACAACGCAAAATTAAATAAACGTTACTTTCCAAAAAACACTAGAACAATGATGCTATGTTATTAGCGCTCTGGTGTAGTCCTCAAAATACTAAGTAATCTCTTTGTTCTTACTTAGCTGTCATTTAGCATAAACTTGAGACTCTTAGTGTGTGTTTACCTGTTGTTATTGTCTTGTTTCATATAAATATACAGGTGTTGTTAAATTAGTATGGTAAGTTTTCGATGAGTTCTTGAGAACAAAGTAAGACGATTATTATAATCAATGCTTTTTCCTAAGATATTTATATTCAAAATAAGACGATTATAATGAACAAATGTTAGGCTCTTCTCGAGATACACTATTTCAACGTTAATACATGCGTTAAGCGTAGCAGGGCCCGCACGCCGGCTGCCGCGAAGCATATCAAAGCGATACGACGCAACGTGGCGAATCCTTTATTCCGCAGTGTCTTCTTAAGTTCCTTTTTTCTGGTTCTGTTTACAACAATAAAACGTTTAAATGTAATTATGACAGAAAATTATTTGAAAATAAAAAAATATTTTGATTTCTCCGTAATATCTAAAATCCGAAATCAAAATATGTTATAAATTATTTTCATATTATATTTTCAAAAGAAATCCAAAAAAATCTTGCTCTACCAATTAATCCACACCTGCATATCAAAATATCTTCATGCGTTACTAAGAGTTGTTATAGTGATGCGACTTCCACCTGCAAATGTCAGTAAATGTCAACATGATACTGCTCGTAGTAGAATCAGCAACAAATGCTTTTTTGAGATTTCTTCCAAGATATGATTTCTTCCTCAATATCCGGATGCCTTCCTGGATTGATTCCAAGTTCCGGCGATGACTTTCAATTTCCACAAGCCGGCGAAACGTGTTGTAAAATACTCTGATATTAGGAATGCTACGATCCGGATAGCGCTCTTGGTACATCCGTCGCACCGAAACTCGATTACCGTCGGCTCTGTCATATATGAAGATAATGTTAGCACATTTTTCATTAGAAAAAAAACATTTTCACGCGAATCAATACGTGAAGGAGCGCAAAGCCAGGGCTAGGGCATTTATTTTTAGGAAAGATTTTAACGCATGTATTAACTTGACACAGGTAATCGATTGTAAACTCAAGATATTGACATATCAGCTTTTACTGGAACGTTATTAGAATTAACAGTCAAATTTTGGATTTTTAGAAGAAAACCTTAAAATAACAATAAAAAAATATATTCACACTTCGGTTAAGACAATATGGATTAAAGTATTTTAAATGGTCTAAGCTATCAGTCACTTTCAACTTTTCATAGAACTTTCAAATACCAATACGCAATTTCATTTACCATCTCCTTGTATTTTGTCGTTTTATATGGGTATAACTTTATCGAGTATAAGGGTGGAATCGTATAAGTTTGTACATTGTTGAAAAATATCTCGTATTTTTTTAACGACAAAACGAATGTTTTGTAATTAAATTTAATTTTTTACCGATTTAACTAAACATAAGTAAAATTTAAACACAAAACACATAATAAATTAACAATTTACATGGCACATTATTTGCATATGAAAAGATTAACATTGCATTCCGTTACTGGGATAGGACGTAGATAAAACAAGATAAAAGCACATAACGGTTCGAAAAGGAAGTTAAAAACCACTTCAATTCTACAGAAATTAAAATAATTAAGAAATTATTCTTAAAACCGAATCATTTTCTCTTTTTATCCTCATTACGTTTTCATTAGAACACTTTATTCAAGACTTTTTGATTGAACATACACATACCTCAATTATTACGACTATTTACTGCAAAAAATGAACGCAAGATCATCTTCACGATTATTCTGAATAACATTTCATTTAAAACAAATGTTTTAATGAAATTCTTACTATAGTACATAGTCACCGAAATATAGCATGGTCGCGGTATATAATTTAAAGACTAAAGAAGAAAGACAATTAAATAGCTAACCAAGATAATTTAATAACACAATAACGGTTAACAGAAAGGTGTGTATGTAATTTTATCTATTATTCTTTAAGGGTAACCCTTAGACAATTTTTTTAAGTCAAAAATTTCGAAAATCTTATAAAACATGTATCTTAATATTGCTATCGTGTAAATCATGGTCCTTACTTCGTTTATCTCATTTAGTATAATCTACTACAATATATCATTTGATTTATGTGGATCGCTCAATTTGAATTATTCGACAATATTTTTATCGATAAACTTAATAGTGCAACTAACCATATTAATATACCCACTTGCTACCTTTTTATTGGCATTATTACTGATGTTAAGATTATTAACATCAAAAGTAGGAAATATATTCGAATCTTCAGTGAGTCCGTCATCTATTTCAGTAACAGTCGGGTCTAAAATAATTAATGGTACTGCATCTGTTTCATCATTTGAATGTATTCGTTACTTAAAAACGGAAATAAACACCATCAAGTGAATTGCGTTCTACATAGTCAGATTTCCTTTTACAATTAGTCTTATAACTTGCGTCTTAACTATTTACACATATAAATGTGTATTCTTTCGGCGTAAAGCAATTACACAGTTGAACATTACTTAAGTCGCAGAAGCAACTGAATATTCTATTTAATTTGATGTGGGTAAGCACGTCTAATGACTTGATAAATTTGAAGCGTACCAGATATATCTCGCAAATCGTTAAATTATCCATAGAATCAACTTTCGAGTCAAAAACACTTTAACGGTCTTCATGCACGATTCCGTTAAGCTTCTCTATGATTTATAATGTCATGTCCATATGCGACTTGTTTATCAAGAACTCGACTTATCATATCTCCTACTCTATCTTTTGTCTTTTTAGTATTTCCCCAAATTTTCCTTCCATATTATTTTCATGTTTTGGTGTAAATCTTTCTTTTTGTATTCTTATTTTTCCAAGTTCTTCTTTAACATATCACATTATGGGTGATTCCACAAAAATTTGAGTAGCTTAAAATTGTGAAGTTCTAAATCAAGCTAATTAGTGTTACGTCAATTTTCGACAATGTAAAATCAATATTAATAAACCTATATATTTGTCACACAATGTCAACCCTTACTTTTTTTCAAAGAAATTTGAAAATAATAAAAAAATATGGTTCAAATGTCATCCAGTAGCGCAAAACCTCCCCAAAAGTGTTCTTCGAAATTTTTATACTAATAAAAAAATAATAATTGTCTCTATTTCGTTATGTTATTATAATGTGTAATATTGTATTCATACGTAAAAACTAAATTACACAAACAGCTTAATAAGTATATAAAATTTTTTTTGATTCACTTTGCTTCATCATTTCCTTGTACGAAATATGATTTGAAATTCCTGTCAAATACTTTGCGAGCCAAAGAGCAAAGGTATGCTTTTTAAACATTCCTAACTGTACTTCGCGCAATTCGCAACATTTGCACCAGGGCCATTTTGTATTCAGTAACAGTGTCTTTTTGATAAATGCACAAGGAAGTTCAGTCAAAAAACCAACTCCGTAGCAAGTATGTAGTTCGTCCTACTATTTTACCTTTATATGGGCTAAAATGTATTATGGAACCATATCACTTTAAAAAATTTAAATTTGGGTAAGATTAAAGATCAGTTCCGTGTTGCCAGTCCCTTGTCAAAATCGTATTTTATTTTCAAATACTAGCTTTCATGTAAATCTCAGCCGCTGCTTTTTTATGTAATAGGTTTAATAGTAATTCAAAATTCATGACATTTGCCTATTTTGTTTGTGAATATTTTATAGATATCTATGAGGGGCCATACATACAAATTGACACTCAATCAGGTATCTATATTGTCTTCAGATTAATACATCATGTCGCCACCTAAAAACGAGCTGAATTGAGTAGAGATAAGATATTTGAAAGAAAACAGAATTTAAAATACTTAGACAGGAAGGGATTAAACACAAACAGATTAAAATATTTAAAAAAGAAAGAAGAAGGGTAATGAAAATATGGTTGATCTTGAGAAGAGACTAGCATAAAAAGTAGGGAAAAATTCTGGAAACTGCAGAGAAAACAAAAAATAAAAAAATATGACAAATTTATCCGAAGAAGGTAGTCTAACCTTTTATCTTTATAATGAAAGACAAATATAAAAGGTGAGACTACTTTCTTCGGACGTTCAAAATGCACAAAAACGTAGGTGACTCGTTTATGTCAGAAACCAGAAAGTTTAAGAGTCAAACAAAAAAGTCAACGGCAAAAGAAAACTCGGAAAAAAAAAGCAAATAAAACAAAAGGACAATATAGTTGCGAAAATAAAAGTGGAAACTGAAAATACAGCAACAGAAATACAATCGATTAAAGAACAAGAAAAAGGCTAAACTAAAATCAATCGAACTAACGCCAAAGACACGTTGCGGATAGTTTAAAGAGAGAATTAATGTAGAAAGGTGATTTTAGGGGAAGTGTTGAAAACTCATATTGGCAAATAATAATACTAAAATGGAAAATCATAAAGGAAAAATAGTATATAGAAAAGTTATTTCTGGTAAATTGGTGAATAAATATTAACTGTGGAGGATGAATGACTGATTCTTAAATAAATCTTCTTTCTTAAAACAATTCTTGCCTAACAATGAGTTTGATTATTCAAAAATATTGGTCTTAATGTTGCGATGAATAAAGAAAAAAGAAAAGTTACTGATCCCAAAACAGAGAAAGAACGTTTCGTCAGAAAATATAAAAAGATTTCTCAAAGAGGTCTTATTCTGCAAATGGAAAACTACTAAGAGTTTGATGTTGTGCACCAATATAACATGATAACATTTTCAGCGGTCTCTATCAGAACAAATTATGTGGGGTTTTTCCGAAAATTTCGCTAGAAAATATAATCGGGAAATTCAAGCTTTTCATTTTGAGGGCCTACGTATCCAAATATCGCTACATACTGCGGTACCAACGCAATGTAACCACCGCAATGTACCGTATTGTAAAAATTCCATAACAACACCTGTACAATATCACCTAACCTGTCTCTTTATGGACCCATGCTTTATGGACCCATTTAAAATCAATACTCGAAATCTTGGTCCAGAGCGTTGAAAACCTTCACTTCCTCAGCGTCGACCCTTTTGTTCAATATAGATTTAAGACAATGTTTTACGTTCTAGTCTGCAAGTCGAAAGAAATGTATTCCAAAATCATGAGTTTTTTTTAGTAGCTACCATAAGGCTAGTTACGGCAAAGATACAGCAAACTGTGTAGGAGACACCTGCAAACGAACAGCAGACCAAGTGATAGCTGTGGTAACACTGTTGTAATAGATGACCAAAAAATCGAAGAAAATTTAATCAAATACATTTTTTTTTGAGATTGATTAGTTAAGAAGATGCGCTACTTGATTATTTTGTTTCAAAGAACTTTGCAGTTGACAAAGAATGTGTTTTGGTCTTCTGAGATTTCAATTATCACTTTCTGAGTATAATTTCAGAACTTTATTAAGCAAACACAAATGTTTTTGATATTTTTGAAGGTGTCTAACGAAATTACTATACTACTTGATTTAGAAATAAGTACTTTTGATTACCAGTTTAAGTGGAATTTGATATAATAATATTAATAAAAGCCTGTTTATTTTTTGCCAGATAATAAAAAATTAATTAATCTTAATCCTATTATTGCACTACTTTTCTTTTAGGTTTAAGAGTTAATTTCTTCAGTAAGTCATATCATATTTAATAGATGATTAATCTCCAAGAACGGTCATGGAATTGGTCATATAAAATACTATATAAGATAGGATCATTCTGTGTAAAAACCATCGATAATAATCCAAAAACCATATGGTAATAAAATATAAATTCCAGAACTAAAATGATAATCAAAACTAGATTTTATGTAGGAGTATGATATAATGTAAAAAATACTAATTTTGTGCAGGGAGATTAAAATTAAACATCGAGAAGGAGATTCTTAATTGGACTCTGTGTCTATTTGTTTGGTTAAAATATTGTTATGTTTATATATATATATATATATATATATATATATATATATATATGCTTCCAAACATATATTCTAAATACATGAACGTGTAATTGTATGTATATGTATATCTACACAACAGTCAAAAAGTTTAAAACTAAACTAATTTACAGCTTATATTCTTTTTTTAAATAAACTATAACTTTTTCTGCCTTTCTGTCAGTGAGAAGTGAGCAGGTGGGTGCTTTTAAAAGCCACAATAACGACAAAATGTTGCTAAAATTAAAAACTCTTGGTACTCACGCAAACACTTCGTTATCAGATTATGTGATTTTAGAGATACGCAATACCACTCAGGGAATATTGCCTCTGCTTTATAACAGATATTTACACGACATATTCTTCTTAGCTCTGTCAAGGTTAGGCACTATTGTAAAAACTATGGCACTTTAAAAACATGGTTTAGCCATCAGAATCGCCCGACCTGACCAAATGAACAAGTATGGGATGCGCTGCTCTGAAAAGTACGAAGGCATTACCCAACAGCGGATATATTATAGTGGGAATATTTACAGAATTAACAGGATAGTGTAGAAATTAAAATGATAATAACATTATCAATAATATTGATAAAACACCATGACCTTTTGCATACGTAATAAACAATAGAGGTGAATTTTTCGAAGAAAAAGATGCGCAGTTGATTTTGTATCCAGAAGTTAAGGTCAATTAAGCTAAGACAAGAAAGAAGCAGCAAGCAACAGCCTTCGAACCTTCGTTTCTTTATTCTTTGGCGAAACATTAAAAGGTCCGAAATAAAATTCTTAAAAAATTAAATAAAGCTTTTAAAAAAAGAAAAACCGAATCTAAAAACAAACTTTTTCTTAAAGCACTGAAAAGTTTAAAAATTAAAAATTAAACCGATTCTTTTAAGTACATATTAATAGCTATTCGTTTCTTTAATACCAAATAACAATAAGTAGAACTTACATTTGTTTTATCTTTGATACCGACTACAAAAAAAATTGTTAGAACTGAGGACGTCCTTAAAATCAGTTGTACTCAAAATGTAATCCACTTGCTAGTCGTATTTAAAGAAGTCACAGCCATCGAAATCGTCTCACGTGGGAAAACACCCTTCCGTCTTAATCGTAAACACTTGTATGATAGACCCGACCAAACGTTCGGACAATGGTTACTTTATTATTGGGCTGCGGTATAACCATACCCCTCTTTTTCTAACTAGCTGTACCTATTTCAACCACGCATATTGTACGTAGGCTTTCTTCCTCTTTCCTGTCTAAAACATATACGAAATAAAAGACAAACCAAGTATCTGAAAACTTGTAAATCGTAATACTTTTGTATGACGTATATTCATTATGTTAAGTATTACTTCGCACTTCACAGTACGCGGCGGTAAATACGGCGAGATCGAGTATTTTAAACTAAATTAAGTCGAAATCCGCTGGCTGTGACGGTCTAAGTATAGACGCTCTTACTCCTATCATTGACATTGTACATCCACCATCACTGTCATATTTAATACTTCTAGATTAACGTCTACGTTCCCTTGTGGATGGAAAAGGGCGCATATTATATCGTTACCTAAAACAGCTACCCTAACCAGCCCAAAGATTTTCGACCTATATCTATATTACCACTACTGTCAAAAATCTTTGAACGAATTGTACATTCTCAACTTGTTAATTTTTTAAATATAGAAAATTTACTTGACGCCCTGCAATCTGGCTTTAAGTCAGGACATAGTACTTCAACAGCACTGCTGAAAGTGACTAATGATGTGCGCCTAGCCATGAACAATACCCAACTATCTGTTCTTATATTATTGGACTTCAGTAATACTTTGAATTCTGTGGAGATCGACATTTTAATACATAGGCTTAAATCATTATATTTGTCGCAACCATGTGTTGATTGGTTCAATTCCTATCTTCGTGGCCATAAACAGGCAATCAACCCCTACTCAGACTGGACCAGTCTCATTGCCGGAGTACCTCAAGGTGGTGTTCTTTCTCCACTTCTTTTTTTCTATTTTCATTGATCCTGTAGTTAGACAACTGTCCTCCAACTATCATTTATATTCTGATGATCTCCAAATGTACTCTCACTGCAATGTCGATAAAATGTCTTCATGTATTGATATATTAAATTCAGATCTACATTTGATGGTCTTTTGATTAACCCAATTAAATCGCAGGCTATTATCTATATCTGAGTTACCACCGCTATTGATTAATGGTTATATTATTCCTTTTACTTCAACTGTAGTCGTAAGATGTTCTTAAAAATACACTCTCTCAAACGGCTTCAAAATTTTCTTCCACTGCGAACTAAAATACAAATTTGTCAAACTTTACTCTGCCTATTCTTGATTATGGGAATGAGTGCTATTCTAATCTAAATGAACATTTACTCAATAAATTAGAGCGACTTCAAAACCTGTGTATTCGATACATTTTCAGTCTTAAAAATTTTGACCATATATCCGAGTATCGTTCACGTCTTAAATGGTTAAAGATTCGTGATCGCCGCAACCTTCATCTTCTATGTTTTTGTATATAATATCCTCAATAATGCCGTTACACCTACATACCTTAAACTACGATCCAAAAATAAGTACACCCTCCTAATCCCTCAACATAAAACAGAATTTTATGGCGAATCCTTCACCGTACATTCTATTCGATTGTGGAATGAACTGACTACAAATCCACAAAGTGCGCCCTCATTGTGTGTGTTCAAAAGTCGTCTGAAAATACATTATCTATCATAATTTGGTAGATCCTAATCCCTTCCATTATAACCTATTCTTGTCCTACTCCTATAGTGTCGTTTTGCTCTGGTTTTTAATTAATATTATTTTAGTACCACATAATATTGTATATTTTATTTTTTAAGTAGAATTAATTAATGTTTAAAAATCACTTACAGTCTGCCATAACACTTAATGTTCTCATCCAATTCATTGTGGTTGGCTGTAAGAGATTGCTCTTGTAGCAATAAGTCTGCAACTGTATACTTAATTTTTTAAACTTGCAGAAATAGATAAATAAATAAATAAATAAAATAAAAAAGCAAAAAATAATTTTTATCGTGATATTTATTGCTATTAATTCAGGTTGATTTAGTTACAGGTCCAAAGCCCGGAACCATAAATATTTATGGTAATACAGAGGAAAAATAAAAAATTGTATTTTATTAAAAATGTTTCATTCAGAAATTATAGGAATTTCTACCAATTTTAACTGCAAAAAATAAAAGATATGAGCATTAAACCCTTCGTAATCAATAGCATTTAAAACTGATTGCACATCTCTTGCGACCGTAAGTCCATATCGATTTGTAATATAGTCCCCTCATAATGGAATTATGCCGCCCATACCCTTCGAGTATTTTGTCACCGATATCGGTCACCAATATTTTATATTACTAGTACTCGTTGTACTCAATTGCTCAAAATCCAGGTATCTCCCAAGTCTATATGAAACATAACAAGTCTCCAATTTCAATTCTATCAAGTGTTAAATCGGGCTAAAGCCAACATTATATGATGTAACGGTTTTAATTAAAGGAAGTAATATATTATAATAAAAGGTTAATTATTATTATCAGAAAAGTCGCAAAATTGTAGGAATCTAGAATACTGTGTCCTTTATTCTGTTTTATAATTTCGCGTTATTACTTTTTCTTCATCAGAATTAGTCCAATCGGATAGATGTTTTATTTATATATATATATATATATATATATATATATATATATATATATATATATATATATATATATATATATCAGGCAATACTATTCTTGGCGAGGAAAGAGTGAGTCACTTTGACAGCCTTTGAGAAGGTATAAAAAGCTTGACATTTTTGTATGGGTTAGTATGCGTCGTGTCCATTCTGTACCGTATCTGTTCTTTTGTCGGTAGATTATTAGAGTGCAGAAATCTTACAAACAGTAAAATTTTTATTTCCAGTGTGTCTCGTGAGTTATTATTCTAAGGTCTCCTGTAAGCAAAAACCATGGGTAGAAAGGTTATATTGACCGATGAGAATAGTTATTCATCAGATAGAGCGTAAAATAAACTGTCAGATAACTATTAGCAGAATTATCTGGTATATTGATATCATAAATAAAGTTATTCGTTGATAAATAACCGTTTTTATCGGCCAAAGAAACTGTCAAACATGGTGGAAAGGTTTTATCGGTCTATTTAGGATGTCTACTTCGTTGCAATAAATTATCTATTATTTGTGTTATTTATATTTTAAATCTATTTTCCTTTTAGTTTTTGTCCGTAGCTACCTTCAATCTATTGTTTTAAACAGTGTTTTTTTCGATAAGTTTTTTCTTTTTTTTTTTTTTTATTATATTACTTTACCAAATTGAATTTGCTTCAAATTCGTGAAAATGGATTTACCCCTAAACCACGAGACCCTTCTAAATATCTACTTTCCATTAATGAATTTGCTTGTCCTACATCCCCAGCTAGTTACGTTACCGTAAAGGACTTCCAACAGGTATTAACACGCAAATCCAAAAATTATAAAAAAACTAATTATAAAAAATAAATCTAAAAATCTTCCTTCTTTCCATCCTTCTGACTCCTCCTACACTAAAACGGAGAAGAAAATTCCTCACAAGACTCCTCTTTCATAAGTGAATTCTGGTTTACTACCATCATCCCTGACTTTATCTCCTTCCTCCCACCCTCCGAGTTTTTTTGAGGGTCGCTTATATGTCTCCGACGACGTTGGATAATTTATTGTCCATGGTCAAAGAAAAGAACCCCAGCCCAATTCCGGATTTTCGATTCATGCAATTAAATTTGGTTCCGTCTTAAAAAATTACCACATCGATGGCATAATCCGAGATGGAGTTAAACAAATTGGCAGAAACAGGATTTCGGTGGAATTTTGATCTATCGACACCGCCAACCGTTTCGTAAATCACTCCGCTTTTACGGAACAGAATCAATTGTTCACCTCCTCCTTTAACGTCAGTCGTATGGGCATTGTTATGGGATATTCCTCGCTTTCAGCTTCGAAACATGAATCCCCTATGATGCAATGTTTCAAATGTTGTAGGTTTGGATATGTTGCTGAAAAATGCCGATCTTCTGAGCGTTGTTTCCGATGTGATGAAGGTCACGTCTGAAAAAACTGTCCTCTTCTTATTGACAAGGCAAAATGTATCTTTTGCAGTGGAAATCATAATAAAATTGATAGAGTTTGTCCGGAATTCGAAAGTCAAAATATACCTATCTACGGGATGATATAGCGGATGGCAAGGGCGGATAAGCCTTATTACTTGACAAACCCCTTCCCTTCCCCCAGATTTCTCTTCGCTCCTGCAGTTGTCAATCCAATCTTGTTGCTACGAGAGTTAAAGATATCACCTTTCTCTCTATATATGTCCCCCTTCCAACGTATCCCTTAGTATTATTACTACGTTATATTTTAACTTAAATTCCTGGCCCATATATTATTCTGGGAGATTTTAATGCTCATTACCCATCTTGGGATTCCACCCGAAGCAACCCCCTAGGGGTTTCCTCGGTGGAACTCAGACTATGTTTACTGAATAATGATTCTCCAAAACGAGTTCCTGTCCCATTTCAGAGCTCAGCAAATATCTCTCTCTACTCATCATCACTGGCATCTTTAGCTTCCTGGAATATTTTATCTAAGTCTTTTGGAAGCTTCTTCATTTCCAATATCAAATTTTAGGCATGATCCTATACTCAAAATTATCCTGGAACTTGTGGAGGCCTTGAATTATGCTCTACTCAAAAAGATTCGCAGGCTCCTTATCTTCTCTGATTCTTTAAATTGTTTACAGTCCCTTCTCGCTAATCAATTTTCTTCGAACTGTAGCTTTCTGATTCTCCAGATCAAGCAACTTACGCTTGATTTGGAAAGATCGGGATCCGATGTCATTCTTGCATTGATCTCTAGTAACTGTAGCATTAGAAAAAATAGTCGATGCAAAACTCACCGTCGTGAGCGTGAAATTAATAGTGAAACATGGATCCCCATGTTTCACTATTAATTTCATTGAAGATCTCCTTCCCATAATTCGTTACTGTTTCATCGTTGACGTTCCGTTCAGTCGTTGACATCTGACTGGCAGAGGGCGTGGGAAAGTTCATCCCAGATAAGGGGTGCGGGATATTTCCAGATTCAATCTTTTATACCCTCAAAACCTTAATTCTCTAAATTCACTTTTTCTCGCCAATAAACTCATTCTAGGATTAATCATTCAGTAGGTACATAGAAAAGAACGACGTGAAAATATCGAATCTTTCATATTTATATTGGTGTATATTTTTGTTTTTATATTTGTTTGTGTATTCGTATATGTTTATTTTACACTTCTCTGTATGTTGTTTTTTAATTTTGTTTTCATTTTATTTAACTGTAGTGAAATTTTTACTTAATTTTTGTTTTACCGTATAGTTTATTTTTTTTACCAAGCAAACATGACAGACATCTGAAATTTGATTTAATCAGTGTTGCATAGGCTTTTTTTCCACACTTGACATTGACAAAGGTTCTCAATAGAGAGAACGAACGCATTATAATGAAATATAAAAATAAAGATAATTTGATATTTCATTTCAAGTAGGAGTTAGGCTTTGATATTTTTATTTAAAGTGCAATTTCATATAGAATTGTTTATTACTGTACTGCAAAAAATTAAATTTATAAAATGACAGATCCGCGAAAAAAACTATCGGTAATGGTAATAAAATTTGAACGAAATGTTTTGACATCTGTCAAATGTATAATTTCCTGTATTAACACTGCTTTAGTATATTATCCATGAACACTGCTCTAATGCGCAAGTATCGTTTATCTTTATTTAACTGACACTGCTCGCGTGAAATTCGTTCAAACATTTATCGTCGCGTAGAATGAAACTTCAAATAACTGATCTATATATGTATTGAAAAACAATAATTGTTTATCAGACTGATAGTATAATAAATTAAATCGTAAATTATTCGCCAATTTATTCGCTGAATAGAAAATGAATTTTATGTCGAATAGTTCATTGCAAAAATATATTTCGTATGTGCAATATTTTCAAATCAATTTTTTGTAGTAAAATAATTGCAAGCGGAAATTGTTTTTTAAATACCCACGTCTGCTTTCATTACAATAACGTTTTCATTGGTTCTAAACTGCATCTCTTAACTTTAGCCCAACTAACCGAATAACAATTTCAATTGGTATAAGAGAAAAAATAAATCAAAATAATTTTATAGTAACCAGACTTCGAATTAGCGATGTCACTGCCCATAAAATATTATTTCAATATATGCATAATACCAATGACATTAAATTAAATTAATTTCTTCAACTCCTAAACTAAAAAAGGAGCTCTACAGATAGCACTCGCATACAGGGTACAAAGTTAGCATATATTTATATATATGTATGCATGTAGATAAATATTTTCAATGGCTCTTTAATTTTTATTTCAAAAATGGGTACATCGATAGCCCAACAACCAAGTAAAAGTTTGGAATGGAATAAAGTTACAGCAGAATCTTTAGATTTAGATTGTGTACAGCTGTATGGTCGCAGAGAAGCTGATTCTATATTTAAGGAACTTGAGGGAAAACTGCATTACTTCACGGGGGATTTATCTTGTGTAAAGTAAGATTCTTTATCATTCTTACGTATAATATAACTGATATATGTCAGATCAATAATTTACGTCGAACTATCCTATCCTTGTCAATGTTTAATGTGATCTAAGTTTCGGAATATTTCCTCTTTATAAGAAATAAATTATTTTATCAATCTGCTGTAATATAATTTTAATTTTGTAACCACTATAATTAAAGATAGAAATTTTAAATTACATTAAGATTAGAGAAATGTTTGTTGTTACAATCATTTTATTTTAATTTTAAAATGAGAAATTTAAACTTGTCTGTATTCTTAATCTTCAAGATCACTTCTATGTTATTTACTGTCTTATTTAATAATTAAAAAATACGTCAAAAGCTAATTTTATTTTTGTTATTTAATTTATATTATTTTACTAGAGTAAAAAATGTTACTTAATCATGTGTTTTTAATTACAAAATAAGTATTTATTTTCTTTTGCTTCCAAAGAATTTTATAGAAAGTTTATATTACAAAACAAATTGTTAATAAGAAGAATTTATAAATGGTAAACAATAGGTAATAAAAATTCATACTTAATATTTGTAACAGTTAATAAGAAACATAAAAAATTGTTAAGTTAACTACCCGTCCCACCCATATCAGTTGTGACTGATTGCGATTATTTAGTAGTTTCAATAAATAGTAAGCAAGATGATTATAATTTAGAAATATATTTACATTTCAAAAATACCTTTTATAATAAATGTAACTGAAAATATTGATGGCTTTTTCAAAATAGATTTTTGTAGTCTAGTCACCGACTACCAAAGTCGTCAACTTGTCTGCTTAACCAACTAATCGATATATCTCTAGTCACAATGTTTAGGCTAATTACAACCTACTATCAGGATTAGCTTGTCAGGGGAAATGGCTCATTCAAGGCTTCTTTACAGAGTCTACGGTAAAGTTCATCACATTCCTCGCCAACAAGTTGCATATGGAGACTCTGGGATAACATATACATTTTCAGGTATAACGGTGCCAGCCTTACCGTGGATACCAGTACTGGAGGAAATCCGAGATACATTAGCTGATATAACGGGATATCGATTTGATTTTGCACTTATTAATCGGTATGAGTATTATTTGTTATATGTATATACATTCATTAATTTTAAATTGCCACTGACATATGTTACAGTAATCAAATTCGACATACCTAAATTGAAACATATTTTATGCCACATTTATACATTTTCTTGGCTTTTCACATATCAATGAGCTATAAGTACTTTGAAAAAATGATAAATCAAATTTTACAGTAGAAATTACTAAAACCAATTCTAGAACTAACTACATATTTAAATGTAATTTTATGGATAATTTAAAATGTAACTAAAAATAAAACACTGAAAGGTATTTTTTATTAATAATTTTCAGAAAAATATATAATACCTACGTATTACATATTTTTCTGAAAATTATTCACTTTTACCTTTAAGTAAAATATTTTACATATAAAGTAATCGCAAAATAATTCACATTTGGGTATTTGACTAGTTTTTTTTTATTTCATTAATCATAATATCAAGGTACAAGCTGATGAAGAGAGAAAAAATTTTTTAAAATCTTAAAAATTGACCGAGTTATAAGTTTAAATTTAACCTTTAGAGAAGGACGGCAATACTGTGTTGTTAGGTCATTTTTAATATTGCACATTATATTCTACGAGAGGAAAAGAGACAGGGATATACCCAACTCTCCGTATCTTCAAATTTAGAAGCCTACAACTGGCTTATTTTTCAATCAATTTTTGAAATTTTTTCAAGACTGGTTTTTAATTAACTTATATTTCACAATTTTGTACGAAACATATCAAAATTTAGAATGAGTCAGCTACCGTATTATTATAATACTATATATTAAAGTGACAGTTATTACAGCGCAATCATTTTGGTTCATGTATATATGTTATTTATGGGCAATAAATTGACTAGTGTACATTAACTTAATTATAATTTTTTCATTAGTTATGATAATTTTAAGGAACTTAAACTTCGCGAATAGTGGGGATTACTGTACTTCAATTTGTTATATTGTAATATTTTAGAAAGTGACTCTTAACTGAGTGAATAGCGATGAATTGGCGAAACACATTTCAACATTTTTTACATCTTCCAGTTTTGCACTGTATAAAGGCTTTGACTTATTTTCACAAGACTGAGTAAATATATATCCTTAAGAGAGTAATCTGAAGTAACTGTTTCTTGGGATTTTTCATTAATTTAAAACTTTTCTTTTAAATTAACTTATAATAAATTATAAAAAAATTTATTAATGTTTGTCATGGGTTTTTTTCTTTTCTTTGTTTATCTTTTTATTAAATTCAATGTTCTTTTAAAGAAAAAATATGTCAAAAGCACTATTCTACGTTTCTTGAATTGCACCCATGCACAAAAACCCAATCAGTTTAAACAATGATGTTACTTTTGGTGGTCTAAAACAAAAAAATTTTCACAGCCAAATTTTGTTTAAATTAAAATTATAGTATGTTTGATAACGAAATATGTGCTGAAGCTGTATCAATAATTAAATGAATTAAGTGAAACTTGATTTATCACTAGGGTTGCTAAAACCAATTTGCAGAAAATTGGGATCGGTGACTAAAAAATCGGTACTAAAGGCCAAAAACTGATATATGAAATGAACCCAGTTTTTTCAATTGTTACTGCTATTATTTCCTGTAGAAATTCGCTTTTGAAATTTTCACCTTTTCAGTGTTTGTAGTTTCGAAAAATGAGGTAAGCAGTTAGTATCTCGCATAAACATTACATAAGAAGCAAGGTAACTGATTGATTTCTGTAAAGCAACTGCTTCATGCATAACTTGAATAGTGACCGAAGAAATAACGAACTTAAAGCTTACATTTATCATACACCCTAGAAACCTACCATTTACGCTAAGATTTTATTACATCCACATATTTCGATTTACGCACGATGTGAGCACAATGCTCACATGAAAATGAATTCACTAGCTACGCCTTCTTGATATCTAGGGGATAATCATCTAATATCTAGGGATTAAAGTGATAAAAATGAAACATGTGTCTTTGTTTAACAGGTGGGATAAACGCAAAAGTTACAGAGGCGGAAAGGGCAATTTTTCAATTAAATCCCAAACATTGATGGGTGAGAAAAGGTTAGGGGCATAGTCGCGAGATAGCTTGATTCTTGTCACAATCAACTATTTTAATAATTGTAGAATCAATCTATGACTAATTGACCACAAATTTTAAAATAATGTCTTATATGCATAAGATATGAAAATAACAATTATTTACTGAAACAACTACAGTACTTCTACTTCAGCTGAACATTCATATAATGAAACTTAAATAAGAACTACAAATATAGCTTTTATGTATATGTGATGAAAAATGGTTTTCCCATATTAAACAAAACATTATCTTACATTTAACCAGTGTATAAGCCATAATTGTAGCATGTCCTTCATAATATAATGCTTATTTGTGATCATGAGCATGGTGATAATGATGACCATAATATTGGGTGTAGACAAATAAATGATAGTGATAGTACAGTAAGAAATAATTTAATGATACCTTTCATCTTTATTTCAAATAATTAAATAATAAAAAAATAAAACTTGTACTCAATTAAGGTATATCATTATTATCAAAAACATATTTACTAAACTGAAAGAAATGTTGAAATATTAGAAATTGTATATTGTTTCTCACAACCTAAAAATTCTTTTTAGGTTGTGAGAAACAATATACAATATTTTGTTGTGAGAATAATTAACTATTTCTCACAACAAAAAATTCTAAGAATAATAATCACTCTCAATTATTTTGTATCTCTGAATTTAAGAGAAATGAAGATCATGTTTTCAACTATTTTAGGATACCAATGAAACATTTGAAGACCCGCTCAATTTAATTCGATCGATATTTTTCAACTTCATCGATAGAAAGTTCGATATCAAATTACAACTTCTTCACCATGTTGCTCTCAAACATCCGCTGTGAAACGTATGGTAGGCTGAGCGTTTATAGTATAAACAAAAGGAACATACCCGCGCAGCCAACCAAGCGAACAGAACAGCGCGGGACCTCTGTAATTTGTGTTTAGAATTGAGTTTATACAGCAGACCCTGTACAATGCTTGCTGCTCAAATGTTGATACTCGTATGAACACACACACATACAACCGTATATAATAGAAAGAGACAGAGAGAAAAAGAGGGAAAGGTCGCCTGGAGAGGGCATAATGCTCTTTCCTTACGTGACGATTTCTGCCAGTTCGCTCTACTGTAAGCCGCATAAAAGAACTTAGTTCCAAGAATATTTTCTCTTTATAACCTACTACAAAGTTTGATTACTTTCTTTAGAACAACATTTTGTTTGTCAACATAAGAAACGGGTTGTTAATTTCTAAGTAGTAATAAATTTCATCTAATCATATTCCAAGATATTTTTACACTTCCCATTCAAAATAATATTTTAGAAAGACTGTTTGTTTGTTCAAATTAAATTAACTAGTAATGATGGGCAATTATGAATAATAATAATGGAATCATTTGATATGAAAATATCTTGATTATAATCATGAATAATAATGTACAAACATGAACAACAAGCGACAACAAATTTTTGACAATATGTATGTTTTTTACATACGTGAATTAAACAGAACAAAACTGAATGATTATATGAGATGAGAATGAATGCTATTTTATTATATTCTGCACTAGTGCTTAGATGGCACTTTACAGCCTTCAATTAAATCTTAAACTCTTGAATGAATGCAATTTTGTTAAATAAATAAATACTACTTGTTTTCAATTTGAAATGGATTATCCCACCAGTATTAATAACCAAATAATTCATAGTCATTAATTACGAACTTATCTGAAACGATTCACTTAAAACTATATGCTTTTATGCTTTAAAAATATTTGTCCCTCGTCTCATTTATATTAAGCGATTTGAATACTCTTTAGATGTACTGGGCACAAATTTATTTTGTTTCAGAAGCCTTTTTTGGATTAGACCATCATTTTTTTCATCATTGTACTTACTTGACTTGTAATTATTAAACTCTTACTCGCCTTTCTTGCTTTTTCCTTATCCTGTCTTGGCATTGCATTACTTTTTTAGTCTCAATAATGGTTTTAATCATCTCTATGAAGTCGATAAGTTTCCATTTCTTTAGAAGAGAAATTAACACTTTTTTCATGTTTTATAACCCTCCATCATAAAATAACAAATGTCTTCTAAAGCATAAAAATTGTAATTACACAAATTGTTTAGAAACAGAAAACGAAAGAACATTGGAAAAGATTGACATTGGCGATTGGCGTTTCTGAGAGTTGTCAATCGCTTGGTTTTTACATCTTTGGCAGGAATATAAAGCAATTACAAAGTTATGTGTAAAAATATATGAAATTTATTCCATAAAAATATTAAATATCATAAGTTTTAAATAAATATATATTAAATACACTTCATGTTTAAAACATACGGCAAAATTGAAACTTCTTTCATATTTAACATTCCAACCTATCTACCTGACAGATAAATTAACAGCATTTAACAACCAGATATTTTGTCTGTCGTAGATAAAATATCTGGTTGTTAAATGAGAGTAGTGAAACAAGCTTTAAGAATGAATTAAAAATACAAATAAACCATAATTTTATTTGTGTTTTTAGACAGTCCCAGAATAACATTAAAAAGTGTATGAAGCTTCTGTAATATAAAATGTTACGCTACAATTTACAGTAGAAATTAAAATGAACCGCAATTGCCAAAACTATATAAGCAGATGAGGAAAATAAGGTTCTTTTTACATACAAGTACTAGTGATATCATAGCAGTTGACAAAGTTTTATGTTAACATTGAAAACTGAAAAAAATCATCAATTTTTTGTCTTCATTTACCATTTTCACTCTAAAGTAGAAATAGCATGCTATACCTATATGGGTAACATATCTTGAGCTTGAACAGATTATTGCAATAATGTTACATAGTAAATATAAATGTAACAGTAATTTTTTTTTCTTTTAGCTGTCATCATACAGACTGCACCTTTTATTATAAAAGAAATATTTTATCTAGAAAAGCTGACTTACATTTTTCTGCAGCCTTCCGCAGAATATCTGCCAATGCAACACTTCATACCTGTAATGGTATCATTAAAGGCATGAAGTTGTAAGAGGAAAAACGAGAAATATCATTATTGTAACTTTTTTATTTACCTATTTATTCATACAATAGTATATATAATGTGGTAATTTTGGGGCCTTATATTATTCTGACGTGGATAGTAATTTTCTCATAATACATATAGTTGTTGTAAATCTAACAATAAATAATCTATAATTTTTCATTAGGTACAGAAATGGTAATGACCACATAGGTGAACATAGAGACAATGAAAAAGAGTTAGATTCCACAGCCCCAATAGCCTCTTTAAGCTTTGGCCAAACACGAACGTTTGTGCTCCGTCATCGTGATGCGAGGAAGTCTGGACCTGAGAAAAAACTTATTTCACCAGGTAACAATTATTTTAGATCTTCAAATTTATGGATGCTGACAGAAGTATCAATGCTTCGTAATTTACAGAACATATATTTTAAAAGACGAGCTTCATACGTTACGGTTTGCTTTGCTTTAGTGTTAGCATCCTCGTCTTGCAACGGACTCTCAATCACAGTTTTTACATTCCGTCCATATATTTCACATCCTTCCAAATATTGTAAACATTCTCGTATGGTTGTATCCTTGACTACAATAAGGTGTTTAGCTAAGTATTCTAAGAACGACAGAAAGCAACGCTTAGCATAGAACCACGTATCGGTCCCGAGTCGCTTGTTGAATGGTTCTAATGATTTTATCACCCTCGATATACCAAATTCATAGTTACCTTTTGCACAATACAATGTTCCTATGACTAAGTTCACAATGCATAAGTGATAAAATTTCTTTTGAGGATCTTCAAAACTTTGTTGCTCCTCTTCCTTTTCAATTTTTCGCATTATATCTTCCGCTTCCTCGTTTTGGGATGTCATAATATATGATACGCAGAGGTTTGCTAAAACAACAGCACTTACACTCAGTATGTCATCGTAATGTTTCTTCACAATAGGCTCATAGAAACTTGCAGCTTCCTTGTACTTATTTTCTTGCATGAAAAGAACGTGAGCAACATTCAAACGCCAAACGTCAGATTCATTGCAAAATTCCACGCTCTTTCGAAATATTTTTTCAACCTGTGAATAATTTTCAAGGTTCCAGTATATTTTAGCTTGCGCCATAACAACGGGGATGTAACGTTCTAAAGCCTCTTCATATTCTAATACTGCTTTTTTCACCTGTTCAGTATCACCTTGCGCTCGACTGTCTTGTACCACCTTAGTAAGTTTACGAAGTTGTTCTGCATGTTTTGAAGATATTTCTTCATATTTATCAAATGCTTCTTCAGGCGATGTCTGACTGGTGATAATAGCATCTAAAAAATCGTATAAGTAAGGTGTAAGATATTTGTAAGTGAACTGTGCATTTTCAGCTAAAATATCAGCTGCCAGATCGTAATATTCGAACTTACAATATAACAGTAATAAATTTGCAAACGTCTCTGGTGGAAATGGATTCTGTTGAAGTAGAAAATGCAATTTTTCAAACCCGTCATTAGGCTTGATATCCATACTCACTAAAGCCAAATTGTGTAAAGTAACAGCATCCAACTCATATTCATGTCGAGGCGGCATGTCATTTAGAGCCTCTCTTGCTCCTTCTATGTTTTTCAGTTGATACTCAATTGCTGCCTTTAAGTTGAATGCCTCCGTTAAAGCTGTTTCATGTAGAATTAAGGTATTTCCCACTGATTTAACTTCTGCACCATCACCATGCATGCCAACTGCCAATTCTGGATGGTCTCGAATACCACGTTCCACAATGAGGGCTATATGTTTTAGTGCTTGAGTGTATTCTTTCATTCTAAAATAACATAATGCGATATTATAATGCAAGTGTGCATTGAAACCAAATATTTTTAATGTTTTTGTAAACTTTTGTAATGCCTCTTCATATAAATGTTCTTTATATAATAAACAACCTAAATTAATATCTTTATCAGGATCATCATGTGGGGTTAATTCCACGAGACTACGAGCAGTCACAATATCTTCCTCACTATATTTAATTGCCGCGTGAAGTTTTTGAACTTTCCTTTCTAAATCAGGTGATGTGATCAGCCCTGATATTTTGTAGGCTTCCTCGTAAAGACAAGCCTCATATAAAGCCTGGGCAAAATATAACCTATATTCTTCTATACCCGGTTGCATGGCAGTCAGTTGCTCGTAACAGTTGGCCGCGTCAACAAATGCTTGAGTATGGAAATAGCAGTATCCTAACAAGGATAAGCCAGCTCTTGTTGAATTGAAACTTGTAGCATTGCTGAGGTGGGTAATTGCTTCTTCATATTTTCCATCTTTTATCTGGAAAGTATATACAAGAAATATTATGAAATACATTATTATTAATTGTGGCTTCTCCTCTCACTGGAGAAAGAATTGTGAGTATTGAAAGCTCCTCATCTACAAGTGCAGTTTTAGGTTAACAGTTTTAGTAGGTACTTACTCCCAGTAATTATTTTGACAACCAAAAAATTTAAAATAAATGTTCTTTAATAGAACATAAATAATTTATTTGCATCACAATAGTTATAAGAATAGCCAGTCAATGAAAGATGTATGTATTAAGAAGATCCAGACCACAATTTGCAATGGTTTGAAATCATCTTGGTTTCCAGCCATCACGTACTTAAGAAACTGAAGCTGCCCGAGTCATGTGATGATAACATTACTATAAATGATCTGAAGAGATAATTTACAAGTAAATTTATGAGTGTGGATTATTAGTATTGAATTTTAAATGTCTTTGTAACAGAATACTTTGTCAAACGATCTTTGTAAATTTTTGTGAAAATTGATTCTCCAGTGGAATTTCTAAAATAGCTTTTGGTTACAAAATGAAAAAAACACAGTTTTAATGAAGGAGATTAGATTTTTATCATAAATTTTCAATCATATATTTAATAACAAAATTGTATTGCAAATAATTAAGAAAAAATATTTAAAGTAGTTTGGGCACGTAGAATGAATGAACTGGGAATGACTGACAAAAATAATATGGGGAGCTATACGTGTACTCGTAAACCTATGAACTTTGACCCCAATTGTTCCTTCAAATACTCGAGAAATTTAAATAAATTATTTCTGAATGCAACCTCACGTAACTAGCATGTAATTCAATCGTATATCAATTTAAACAATGGGCAGGTGGTTTAATTTTAAGAATAATTGGAAAATCTTTGCTTTTTCTCTTTTTTTCTTACTTCAAAATAAGTATATAATAGAGCCACAATGCCTTAAGAACTGTTAAGAACTGTACATTGGTAATTAAATATTTATCGACTGTTTTTATTTTGTTGCCTTGTAATGATGTTTTAAAATAAGTTTCTAATTATGGTTAAAGGCTTGTTTTGATTATGCCATCTACACTTTGAAATGAAATATTATATTGTACTATAATTTTTAACTTTATCTTTATCTATAATTTTAGTTGTTATAATTTTTAACTTTAACTTTTTACAATTTTTAACTTTAACATTTTACAATTTAATATTCATATAGTTATCAAGTTAATTCTTAGATGACGCAATTTATAAATTACAAGCATGCTATGACTAAAAATCCTTCTTTTCACAAATAAAGAATAACCTAGTTACAGTGTTCTTGATTGATTTAAAAGTATCAATTTTTTTAAAAGAAGCTTGCAATTTGTAACTTACTAACACTAGAAAAATAAATCAAAAGAAAAAAATGCGAATTCAAAACTAAGTCGAGTTTCAAAATAAGAGATGAATAAACTACTTTAGAGGAAAGGGATTATTATATTGAAACTATTGTCAAAGAATAACATATGTGAACTATGTACGGTTTAGGAAAATTAGCATATAAATTTGCTGATATAAATAATAAGAGCTGTAGTTATTGTTATTTAAACCGCATGAAAAAAGTGAATAAGACACTTTATGAAGCATCACAAGGATATCCTTTTCACAACAATTTAAAATCTAGAAACAACCTGAAGCCAAAACTAATGTGACAGTTTTTGAAATATTTTTTCATACCCTATTGATTTGGTACACTTCAGGCAGAAATCTTAAGAAATACAAAATGTCGACAAAGCTAGTATACCTATCATTCTAAAATTTATAAGTGAGTGTATAAATTTAAATAAGTATTAACAAAGAATATTTGATGCAAGCATGGAAACTGGTCATATTAAAAGGTCAAGCACTAAAAGTAATAAAAAAAGCACATCCATAAACTAAAACATGAATATAATATCTGGCATGTTATATGCCATTATTGAATTTTAAAAATCTTTGTAATAGAATATTTTATGAAAGATCTTTGTGATTTTTTGTGAAAATTGATTCTGTAGCGGGGAATTATAAAAAAATTGAAGTTTACACAATTGTTTCTTATAGTTACAAAATGAAAAAAATACAGTTTTAAGGAGATTAGATTTTTATAATAAATTTTATTTCTTAAATTTTCATATAGTCATTAGTAAAACTGTAATCTGAATAATTAAAAATATTGGTCAAAGTAGTTTGGATACATCAAATGAATGAACTAAGAATGAGCTCTACTGGAAGGAATAAATCTAAATCCAAAAGGGAAAAGCTAGAATTTAGACAAGTGTAAAAATCAGGAGCTGCAAAAATCGTCACAGAAATATCAGAAAAGGAGAGTATTAAACTTCTAAAGGCAGAAAGAATTTTACAAAAAGTTAATCCTAACATAAAAACAAAACATATTTTATGAAGCTATCATATAAATGACAAAAATGCTTATAAACTTACATAGCATTACAAATATTTTCTTGATGGTTTGGCTATAGAATAAACTAATGACATGTTTATTCTGTTCTAAATACTGTTTCTGTTAATTAACTTTTATACAATGATTGCAGTTGTGCATTTTGTAGCCCAAGTAAATTTTGAAGAAAATATAGTCAAGAGGAAGGAAACTTTTATAGGGAAATTAATTTTAAGTAGAAGGGAAAACTTTTATGGGGAAATCAGTTTAGCGTGGGAACCTAAACAAGAGCATGACCTATAATAAAAATGACATTATCTTAAATCTAAAAAAACTGTTTCTCCAGAGACAGAAAAGATGCACTGAGCTGCAGTTATATTTTTGAAGTAGAATTAGACTTGTGAATTGTTTTATTATTGACATTTATTATACAGTCGACTCTTGATAATTTGACATTTGTTAATATGAATCTCTCGATAATTTGAAGTTTTTTGTTGGTCTCTTGAAAAATACTCTATAAATTGAAAAAATCAATACTATTTGGTACCCTCTGTAATTTGAATTTGAAGGATATCTTGTCTGACTATAATTTGAAGCGGTTTTAATGCACAGACCTGTTGTTTGTTTACATGAATAAGATATGAGTGAGTTCGCACTCCAGTTTTTTTTCAAATGTTAAAGTGGGCGGTTATGTTAATGTTCGATTTGTGTTATTAATTTTTAAGTATCAAAATGAGTTCAGGAACTTTTTTAAAACAACCACTAAAAATCTTGTTGAAAAACTTTTACGTTATTAAATTATATAATTGTTATAAATAATAATTACATACAACAGGCAAAAAAGTCAAAGATAATTTTTATTTTATAAGGCTTAAGAAATTATTCATTTAA
Organism: Druceiella hillmani; assembly: GCA_039881145.1. NCBI lineage: Eukaryota > Metazoa > Arthropoda > Insecta > Lepidoptera > Hepialidae > Druceiella > Druceiella hillmani. Next base: position 23,851,675 of record JAYKKI010000003.1, on the reverse strand, counting down.
TTTATATTATGAGAAGTCAATAAAAATCTCATTATTATGATTGAAAATTTATTAAATAAAGTTTAAAATAAACATCTAATTTCTTCATTAAAACTGTATTTATCCATCTTCTAACCCTAATATTCTGACACTAATTTTTCTATTTATATATTTTAAATAAATCCTAATTGCTTTAAAGTGATGAAGAAATATAAATAATCACAGCATGCAGTTCAATGTCCTGACTAAGTCAGAACTAATGTAAAGGAAGAATTATTTTTGTTCCACAAATATCTCATTCCTTCAGATCTGATTTTTATATTTCAAGAGATTGCCGTTGTTAGTAAGGCTCGTCTTTTTCATCCCAACTAACAATATTTTCGGACTATAAACAACACTAATATTGATTTCCCCGTATTATCCATGTTTTAAAACCCACAAAGTGCGAATCAAATTTATATGCCGATTCTGTATCCAGGACCATTATGAATTGTAATAAATCTAAACACTATAGAATATCAATAAAATCAGAATTCAGCAATATCTTGCCACAAATATCCAAATATCAGTATATTTACATCTCGGAAAAAACTAATAAACAAAAATAATGGATTAATCCTATTAGAAAACATTTATAAACACAATTCTTTCAAGTGTTCCAATAATTCATTAAAACTGTATGTCTATTTTTCAAAAATGTGCTCTCAGTTGCTCATAATGTAACCTCTTTTTTATATTAATATTTTTTATGAAATGCATACATCAAAGTCTCATATTTAGTCTTAATAATGCTGCTTTCATTCAGAGTAAAACAATTTTTGTCAAATTTGAAGTAACTAATTAACATTTGTTTTCCTATTTTTATTATGTATTAGCTATGTTTATAAATAAAACAGTATATATTTAAAAAAACATTAATATAATGCAATACTGTCACCACAGTCATTCATGCAAAAAACAATATAGAACAATACAATAATCCAAAAACACAATCACTTAAAACATTCAAGAAACTAAACAACTACAAAAATGGAGTCATATAGTAAATAAAATAAAACCAAAAAAAATTCAAAATATTATTCTAATATTTGTTTATGAAATACATTTTTTGTTTCTCTCCCAGAGGTAAATATAAACAAATTTTCACGAAAACCCCCCCTTCGTCATGCAAGATATAGGACTAATGCAGTAATGAATGGACTGCTCCTACGACTTGTTAATTGGAATAAAAAAGACAAGCCTTACTGAGAATTGCGATCTCTTCAATGTAAAAAGCAGATCTGAAGGAATGCGAGATATTTGTGGAATAAAAACAATTTTACCTTTTCCTTTTATTCTGATGACTTCTAATACATTAGCCAACATCTTCTTTACACACAACCTTGTTCTGTTGAACAGGTTTAGAAATAGAGAGAAGAAGTCGGCGAGTAAGCACTTTTTAAATATGACCAATATGTGATTCGAGAGGATGCTAGAATATTCCCTTATATAACAAAGGAATATTGTAGAATTGGTACTGTGGATAAAGAGTTTAAAATTCTGGAGAAATTCTTTAACAGCGCAAAGAATCAAAATTACTTTATTTGTTATGGAAAATAATAATTTTTATAAGAAAATCTTCTGAGGCTAAGAGGACTGGATGAGGATTGCCCTTCTCTTAAGATTTGTACCTAATAAATAATTATTCCCATAAGAGCTTGTAAACCTTTTATCTCTATTTCAGAATTCATTTCCGTCACATTGATGACGCAACTTGCGTTTAATAATTTTTGTCATTAGCACTTTTACATATTGTGCTAGTATTAATTGGATGAAAACCAAATATGATGATTTTATCCATTTTTAAAAATCAAAATATTGAGGTAATGTTAACAAATAACAAACATTTCTCATTTCTGTCAGCTGTATATCTTCTAAAAATAATGACAATTTGAATGTGACTCCAAGGTCATATTATTTGCTAAAATCTTATGATCTAACCTTACCGTTATAATATATTAAAATGTATTTTTTTTTATATTTTTAACATCTTTTCATTCAGATCATATTTAAGAAAATATAATAGACACGTATAAAATACAGTGACAGATTTTAAGGAAATTTTTCTAAACATTTTCTAGACAATTCTGAATAACGTAACGACCTTTTAGGTCATTACGATACATCGTGTGCTGCGGTTATGCGTATATTATTTTATAAGGACCTATCATCAATACAAAGCGCTCGGAAAAAAACGAAGTAATCAAATTGTCTTCAATACGACTATTTTTCTCTTACGTACGTGATTTTTTTGCTTTTTTAGCTCTACCCTTGAATCATAGTTTTTGCGTCTTGCTATTGGGGCCACATTTTTTGTTCGTTTTATGTACGTATAAGTTATACGTACATAATTTATTGAATATAATCATATTAACTTACACGATAAAATTAATGAATTAAAATCCAAAACTTAATTGACGGTTTTAGACAAGATGTAATCCTATTGAAAACGCCTGTCACTAACAGACAAAGTTTACAAACATTTGCACACTACATTTTTCTGTACCTAACTTTTTTATTTCTGGAAATTTTTATTTCATTACGTAGGACGACAAACGTTACAACTTTATACCTTCCAAAATAAACAAATCAAGACGAACAATCTTAATATATAGATAATTCATTATTTGTTCTTCACAAATATGTAGGTATACCTAGTTGTGCATTTTGAAACGTATATTTTGTGTTTGAACAAGATGTGCGTTAAATGTGCCGGATAATTTATCAACTTACCAAATTGTATATTGTCTTGGTATACTGTCCGTCTTTAATATCAGTGTTATCCATTTTGTGAGCAATAATAGTCGGTTACTAGCTTCGAATGCTCCGCAATATGCTTTGTTTATAAAGTTATTCCCATAGCAACAGATGACTGATGCTTTCCATAGTTTACAGTTTGCCATATAATACCTATCTGCATGCATATTACAATTTACCAAATATTTTGAATATCACCTGTGATGCATTTATTAGCTTTATAGGTGCCCTTGTGTATTTTATTATATCACCCCAATTTTTAACGCGACATCATCAAAACGATGCAGCGAACACTTTATTCGCTTATGAATATTGATCGTTACCAATATTATTCTGCACAAAGAAAAAATTATAATACTTTAAAAAATAATACGATTTTATGTACTTTCTTTATCACTTCAAGAATGTTAAGATTAGTTAAATTTTGAACATTATTTGATTTCGTTTCACCGATATTTAAACAGCAGTCAGAACGGTCTGGATCTTCATCGTCATCATCGGTGTCGTTAACACAATCACGAAGAATATCATTCATGGAAGTAAAAGGTTCAATATTTTTTTTATAAATTCCAACACATACAGCAAGATGTACGCCATGTGCCTTGCAAAGTTGGTGTTCAGCTACGGCAATAAGTCTTTGAATATCACGTTTGATCTGTGACCATAGCTATGATGTATTTTTTTAAAGATAGCTCGAAATAATCTAAGCGCTTCCTCAAAAGTTTAAAACAGTTTTCTGCTGTCATAGAAACCTCATCCTAAGGCCCAAAAAATTTTTTTCTGAATGAAAACTGATATTCATGTACCTCTTGTTAGATGGAGATGCCCATTCATCAAATGTAATGAAGAACAAGGCTTCTGCTGATTTCAAACTCTTGATATTTTCTATTATGTGATGTTGAATGTTACCACTAAAATTCATTACTCTGTTGGAAACTGTTGCTGCAGTTTTCAGCAATTTCGTATACCATTTGGCTAATAGTAGCTGTTTTAGGTCATTAGATGTCATAAAGATACTAAACGGTAAGCCATCTAAAGCAACCATCCGTGACAAAATTTCATCTAGTGTTTCGTTATCGCCTTTAGTTTTTTTAAAATACTCAATCATTTTTTGTTTTTCTAAAGTCGGGGCAGAAGTAGTTGAAGATTCTGGACTGTATAATGGTCTGTCGAAAGTTTTATGTTGCGGTACTTTGGAGCTAAATGAGTGTGCAGTCGTTTTGTATAACCGTTTTGTATGACTCCAAACTGAATTCGTGTCTTTGCCTTTTTGTGATGGATAAAAATTGTGAACTCCGATGACGACCTGACGATTTTATACTATATTGCTAGTATTATTGTTCCCTGTGAAAACAATAAATTTTAAAAAAGTCCCGAGGCGATAAGATATTTTTTCGAATCGTGCCATTTCCAATAGATTGATACCTATATTGTTGTAGAAATAAAAATATTAATATTTTATTGTTAATTTCAATAAATTAATGAAAACTCGAATTTTAAAACTAATTGTAAGAGAGCAACTCGAACAAAAATATATAATATACGGGATGGCTATGATAGTGTATATAAATGTATTGTTATGATTATATTTCGGTTTGTTTACATTCGGGCTAAAGAATGCGTTAGGCCATCTGGCTATGTTACACACAGGCAATATGATATTAAAAATAAAAGTTATTATATAATTAATTTTTTATAGAATAAAACAAGTTTGAAATTTTAATAGAATATAATTTTTATGTAAAATTTACGCTCTTCGACATGGCTTTATTATTTTATCTACATCTCTTTTTGTTTGTAAGATATAAGCAAAAAACATTTTTTTTCAACCCCTTTCTCAGGGGTGGGAGGTGGAGCTTTTATATATTTTAGGGGGGGGGGCTGCCACAGTGTAGTCCAGTGATATAAGTCCTCAATGACACTAGATATAGTGTCATTGAGGACTTATATCACTGGACTACACTGTGGTAGTCTACGCAGAACACAGCTCACTCAACCGGCTGGAGCCATCACACTGACTAAAGACAACTACTAGAAAGAGATACCCGTGTGCGTGTGTGTATGTGTGTGAGAGAGAGAGAACAAGGTGCATACGCAAACAGAACGCTGCTGAGCAAATGGGTCGCAATCGCAATACTCGCAGTTACGTTGTCGTGTGTAGAATATTTGTTATAAATTACAGTATCGATTCCGATAATGCCGGGATAAAGATTTTTAAATCCCAGGATTTCAATATCAAGTTAACTTTCGGGATCCCGCAATCCGGGATCCCGGGATTATATTCTCTAATTGTAACTTACAACGGACAACATGATTAAATTTGATTATACCCTATCATCCATATTTAACAATGAAAAATTTTACCTCTAAGTGAACTCGGTTAATCCATTGACTTTATTCAATAAAAATACCTAATATACTCCAACGTCCTTATACTCAATAGACGATAATATAAAACGAACCAAAAGTGTGGCCCCAAACAGATGCACGCGCGAAATACGGTAAAAGACATAGAGAGTAAATGTAACAACGTATATAAAAGAAAGAGTCGTATTGAAATTGAGACTCATTATTCCATTTTAGGACCACTTTGAGAGCGCTAACGACAAATCCATACATATAATAAAACACCATCGATGTACACCAAGAGTCACCTAGGTTAAGAAAAACAGGACGAAACGAGCATTCTATATTATCTATGAATGGATTTTTTTGATTCGTACTATAATTATTCATCTTAAGTACATTAAGTGACAAATAAATATAAAACGTATTTATTGAGTGGATTGATTGTATTTTCAGTTAAAATTGACTTGAACCATGGAGATTTGCTACTAATGAATCCACCAACCAACACCGTCTGGTACCATTCCATACCAGTAAGGAAAAAAGCAGTTGGCGTAAGAATTAACTTGACATTTAGAAAATATTGCAGGACAAATTAATTTTTTTTTTAATTAAATTATAAAACTGAATAAAGAAATTGTATTATTTTTAATTTCATATCGTTATTCTATATTTCGCAAATAGCAAAACAGGCATAATTTAATAATAAAATTGCCTTGAAATATATATTTCTAATGCCTGTGACTAAGGTTTTGTTTTGTTTTGCAGATTTTTGTGTATCTAGACTTTGTTGAAGTTAACGTATTCTTAATTCTGAAAAGACATGTTTACTATTTCTTTTTTTACAACATTATGTAACAGCTCCGATGGTAGTAAAATGTTTTATCTTTTCTACAACAACGATGACTATAGTCACCTTCACAAATATAGATAGTATGAATATATAAGAACATGTATCTTGCAAAAATGTATTTGATTTAATACTTATAAATGATGGGAATTGCAAATGATTTAGACCTGGAATTTTTGTCATATTTCGAAATGGTTATGATTATAAAGCTAAGGACTCAAGTTCAAAACAGCTTCAGGCTGCAACACCACTTTTCTGTTTTAAAATAATTGGAACCGGACTTGAACAATTCAGCTCTAGAAGTAAGAAAATCTGCATTATATCCCAATCTCAATTGTGATTTTGATTTTGAATCATTTGATTTTGAATTTGATGTTTAACTATATGGTATCGGAAAAGAAAAATTGAATCTCTTAGCTGACGCCTTTATAATGAAGATGGCCTACTTACACAATTTATGGTTGGACTTTCAGAGATTCTAGGAGTCTGAACCAAGAGAACTTGCGTTGCTCAAAATGAAATTGCTCATGTCAATCAAAGTCTGTTAAAATATTTTACTAAAAATAAAAATAAACATTGTTGAGAAAAAAACAAGTCGTTACATTTTATTTAAAATACAAATCTTAAAGAAACAAATGAAGTTTTTCTTCTTCCTGCCTGCTTTTCAAAAATCTCCTTTTGAATCATCACTTATATGCAGGTGGTTTAACATTTATATCCACTCGAATACCTCAGCTTGTTAATCCGCCAGGCGTCTCTTCCCCATACCTGGGTCGCTTGTGACTAACGCCACTCAAACGTACTTGTAAATAGTCAAATTATAAAAAAACAGACATGTAGGTAGCTATATACCATAGAAAAAGGACGAAATAGCGAATCGAATGTTAATAGTCATCTGCAGCATAGTATTATTTCAGTAGCCACGATTTTTTAAAAATTATGTGTGATTGTATTTTTTTTATTTCGTGCCTATAATTATGGAATGAATGTAAGTCTATAATTTGAGACGTATATTGTTGTAATATATATTTTGTATTTATTGTTTTTTTGTAATAAACAATTTTTTTACATAAAAAAATGTCAAAATATACGATGGAGGCGTCTAAGCGTCACTTTTATTTACGAAAAATATTAGTAATAATAATACGCCACAGTCATCTGTAGCGTATTGTTATTTTAGCCCCTATGATTTGTAGGACATTGTGTGAGAATGTGTTTTTTTTAATTTTGTGCTTTAATTATTAAACGAATGTAAGTGCATATTTGATGAATACTGTTATTATTGTAATGTCTATTTTGTGTCTATTGTTTTTTATGTAATAAATACTTTTTTAAAGACAAAATATACGGTGGGACATGAAAACATCACTTTTATTTAAAAAAATATTTATTATTACTTGTTTATGATTTATGCATATTTGAATAAAAAAATCCTTACCAAGAAGGAACAACAATTTATTTATTATTTGCAATAGAAATTATCTATATTTTTTTATATTCTTTTAACGTATGCAAAATTTTGATGCCATTTGCAATGAAATTTTACTAACTTTAGATTTGTTATTTCGGTTATTTTTTTCTATGCATATATTCTAGTATTGTTGGAAACTTAATTTTATGCCAATTTATAGTATTATATGATATCTTTGATGTATTTTCATTCATAAATAAGCAAAACGCGTAATTTTAACACTTAATTTTTTCGAATTTTTCTGAGTTGTTTTATTCAAAAGTTTTTAAAATATTTCAAATATGTCAAGGCATTTATTTTTTCACCGCTAATCGCATAAAGGACTCGGAATTATTATAAAAGTAATGCCACTATTTTTAGCACTGCATTTTGTTACAGTAACCACTTCCAGTTGTTGTCGTATTTTGCGAACGGTACTGAAATAGCTCACCAAAAAATTAACTGAAACATATTTTTTTATTAGGATAAGTGATTTTTAGTTACGTTAATACTTAACTATTATTTATACTTTTTTATGGTAATACGCCTTTTTTCTTTTAGAAACGGGGGAATTTTCTTCTTCATTTGTTGCATTATTTTTTCCATTCATAACTAAACAAATACAGTAAAAATTCTTCAACTGTTTTATAGTCGAAACATTTTTCACTACACCTATTCTCTATATACGAAAAAATTTCATTACAATAAATTTCTGAGTCTGCATTATTTTATCGGAAGCGGCGAAACGACCGGTGCGTTTTACACCCGGGCACTCCATGGGCACACCCGACACTCCATACTAGCGAAAAGATTTAATTGCTACACTATACATACGTACTCACCTACCCGTATCCGTATGCGTGCCCGTATTCGTACGCACACACAGTGCGTAAATTAATCTAGGGCTGTCAGCAGCGTGCAAGTAAAAACTATTTACTAATACTACGTATCGGTCTCGATCGTTGCGGGCAATCGCGCCGATCAAGTGAGTTGACGCTATACGTCAGCAACATAGCTCTTTCTCTTTCTAATCAATACCGTCGATCGAATGACTGTCTCGATAGCACGCTGGCGCAGTAGCTTTGTATTGGCGCACGCGACTTTATTATTATGTAATTGTAAAAATGTAATTACATAAATAATTTTTTTACACTATGCATTTAATTGTGCGAAAGTGATTTGATAATAATAATATTAAGATAGCATTTGAAAAAATGTACTTAGTATGGATCTTAAAACGAAATAAAATCATAAATAAAAATAAATTTTGTTTCTTTATAAATGTGATACACTGAAATATTATCTTTGTTATACTTTTGACTTGATTAGCTTTGCGTTATGTGTAAGGTCTCTTAATAAACAATATAACATGCCCTACAGCCGACACTACAAGAATACGTTTTCCAAACACATCGCGTTCAAACAAAATAATGACTTAAGAACAGTTTGAATTTTGAAACTGCTCAGTGACTTGTTAGTTGACACAAAATTATAGGTACTAACTAAATAAGTTGGTGATACAAAATAAAATTATTTACAACAAACAAAAAAATGGAGACGAAACAATCTTCCATCCGTAGTGCATTCTAATAACTACGGATGGAAGATTGTTTCGTATTTTTAAGTTTATAATTAACTATTTATAGTAATTCAATATAACAGTCCGTAGTACATTGTAATAACGGACTGTTATATTGAATTACTATAAATAGTTAATTATAAACTTAAAAATTAATTATAATTAAAAACGTAATTACTATAATTAGTTAATTATAATAGCAACACTGAATTACACAAGTTAAACTCAACCAAACGTCGCGAAATCAAACAAATCACTAGCGCACGCACCGAGCGGCAACGTATGAACGCGTACTCTTGATCGTACTCGTTATATGCGGGTGACGTTAAATTGGTGGGGGAGGTGAGTGTCGCTTCTTTACACAGTAATAGTTAATATTCTTTGCCATGGGTTAATAAGTAATATTTAAGCCGATCTTTAATTGATTCGGAAATTGGCTCCAAAACTGGTGTTCATTCTGAAATACCTTAGTGAATTGGTGTCCAAGTAAATTTAAGGTATCGGAGACTTTTTTCCGAAATGGGTCTAGGTTACCATAATTGATACTAATCGGTACTGTATTCCTTTCCCCTCCAACTATGAAGGACCTGGGTCTACTGATCGATCAAACTCTTAATTCGAGTAAATTATTGTTGGTTGCCAAATTTTGCAGCAAAACACTTTCTCTAAGCGTCTTCAACAATTTATTCATATTTGAAATAATATCCAGACTCGGCAAATTTTTACTACCATTGCTTGACCATGAAGATGTATGATATATTGACTTCAGTGAAAATCGATTAAAAAAATTAGTTTAGTAGTACTACCTTCAAGCAATATAGTAGGTATATAGTCAAGGTATATAGTAGTACCTTCAAGCTTTTGTGTACACCATATGTATTGAAGGCGTTTAGATCACCTCTTCAATGAATGGAAATACGTGAGCGTGACACGCTACTTATATATTCCGTTTCTGGAAGTATACTTGCAATCCTTCCGTATATATATTTGAAGCTCTAGGGACTCATGACCTTAGATTACATTTTGAAACCCCTCTAACTCTTGTTATTCCTAAAGATCCATCTCTTACAAGAGCTTCTTCGCTCTAATGCTCCCAACTTCTGCTCAAACTTAATACTGACATTCGAAAAGCTTTGTCGATTTAAATATGTCTTCAATAGTAATGTAAAGAAGTTATGCCTACCTTTATTCCCTTCCTCTTCTTTTTATCCCATCCTTTCCCTCATCCATATTAATATTGATACTTATTTAAATTATTTGTTAATTCTGGTAAATGTACTCTAGAAACGAGTGACGTGTAATTTCTCACTTATTATTAGTAGGTATATTGCAGTCTTCCAAGCACTGAGTTAGTCTAATGTAAGTTTGTCTACGTTGAAGTCAGAAAAAATAAATAAATATTATAAATGAATCATTGATCTAAGTTACGAGCCCAGCTTATTCGACAAAACAGTACTTTAAGCAAATTTGTATTATTACTATAAAAATTAATATTCATTTACGATAAAAGTATTAAGAAAAATATTTAGAAAATAAATTTGTAGGTCAATCAATTTTTTGTTACCATTTGGTAGATGTAATTTATACCTTAATTTACATAAAAATTAACAGTTGAATATAATGTTAAGTTTAATTCAAACTTAGGAGCTTTTGATGTTATTTGCCAACGAAAAAGAAATTCGTTACTTTTTAAACTTGGCTTTATACGCTCAATTGGTCTCAGTCGTAAACACAGCAAAATAAAATGTAAAAAAGTTCCGGTTGGTAATGGTCCATTCTACCTTAAAGCTGGTGATAAACGGCCTTCGTTGCGGAGAAAAACTTGATGGAAGACGATATGGAAATACCAAGGGATATTATTTGTATTTTAAGAAGTTAATTTTTCAATTATAATTTTGCTTTAAGTAAAAGGATGTTTTGAAAGCTGAACTCTTAAAGAAAAAATTGTGAATTTTTATTAAACAGATGTTCTGAATACTCTCATACACTACATGGTAAAACCTTCCCGTGGGCCATCTTATACGATATGTGCAGATAAGATCGCCACTAAAATATGGATGAATTGTTAGTAGCGAAAAAACTTGTTGGGCTCTTTTTCTAACTGCGCTGAGCTATTCCGGCACTAAACTACTGACCACTATTATGCTAGTACGTCGGATTTTCACACAAAGTCATAATGAAGCAATTTTCTTCTTGTCGTTTTGACGTTGATTGTGAGTGTACCACATTTGTGTGCGTCTACGCAACTAATATTATACACCCTCTACAATACTCGCGAAGTTGATCGCAGTCCGAAATCTGGCGATCGCGACTCGCGATCGCATTCATGCAACCTCGCGAGGAGTTCATTAACCGTGAATCGCCCACACGCACCCACATGTAAACAGTACTACGTCTATCTGCAAACTGAAGTACGCTGAGTAGTGTAGTGAGATGCTTCGTGTAACTTCGCGAAGTCCTTTGACTCGGGTGCAAAAAACCGACAGCGATGGGAAGTCGCCCAAGGCGAGGCGAGGTTGCACAAAGTACACTCTTCTCTTCGCCTAACTTCGATCAACTTCGCGAGTTTAGATATAAGAGAGTGTGACAAAATAAATCGATGAAAACTTCGATAGATTAAAGTACTTATGTAGTTATCAATATATGTACTTATCAATATATTTTGTTTTAATTTGTTTCGCTATTACAGGAAAGTGGCTATTACAATTACATTATATGTACTAACTATTAACAAGGAATCAAAGATACCTTAAATTGACCTTGTAAATTAGGAAACAATGTTGTCATTTTATATATACGATATTTAAGTACTTTCGCAGTTAATACCGCGGGAAAGTTAAATTCTGTTGGAGGTATACTTTTATTATTTTTACGAACTTGGCGGAATAATGACTCTCCCAGTAAACGTGCAGACTCTATAGTTAAATACTCTCCTGTTTTTGAACAAAGAGTGCTATACCATTACTACGTTTCAAAATGAAATCTTGTGATATAGTAATAGTCACACTTAATTTCTTTTCGATTCGCTGAAATTATAACTCCTGTATATCCGACACATTGCACGCGTTAGTGTCCGGTAGCGTTCCAAATATATGTAAAATATCGAACGCATTTTACAGCGATGGTGATTCCATTGTTTCTATTGTTTTTATTTTACTTTGGAATAGGGACATCGAGAGGCAGTTGTAAAGCTTCCCTTTTAAAACAAATAAAAATCGTAAGAAAGCAATTTTTTTATTTCATTTATACTCCTACTATTAACAAAGTGATGGAAAATGTCGAAAGTATCGACATAAAACAAAGTGATATTATTATGTATCGATCGATATAAGAAATTATGATATGATAGATCGAGGCAAATGAAAATTTTGGGCACTTCTAATGAAATGTCAAATTTAGTTCTCGGGACGTTCGTAGCTGCGCTTCAAATAGGCACGAAAAATAGCTATGGTATAACCTACGTGTCTGTTCTGTGGTTCTGTAGATGTGATACCAAATTTACCTAAACGGTTAAAGTTTATTTTACGTATATCAAAAATATTATTCGCAATATTTATAATATAGTTATATTATTGTATAAATAATAATTATATTATTGTATAAAGCGCCATATCTTAAAGTTTTATAAAATTAAAGTGGTCTGTTTGTATATTACACGTTAGTACTACGTAAAATGTATAAACTGATAAATAAAAGACTTTTTCATGTTTATAAAAAATATGTACGAATTTTAACGACCCATGTTTTGTGAGCTGGTTTATTTATATCAAGCATATTTTCTCAACTTTAACCTCAACTGTTTGTTACTAACTCTATTTCAATTATATGAAATATATTTCAAGAAATTTTATTAATACTAATATATTCAAAACTTCAACTAAAAAAATTAAAAATACTGTAAATTAACCCGCACGGTGGTTTTAACAAATATATCATATGTATAAACCGTTTTCTTCCTAGATATTTTAAAATAAAAATTGACAATTCACCATCTTCAGAAAATCGACGCATATAAATATATTTGCTTGCGGCAGTACGATTCACATTTGCACCGATTTATATGATGCATAGCTTAGCTTATATGAAGTATTATTAAGACCGTCATGTTAAATTTCTAAAATGTTTATTATGACCATAACCAATAGCCAAAGTATTTATATAAAAATTATTTAAAAACTTTATGTCACATTTTACGATTTTATTAATTAAAATGAGTATTAAAATACATTATCATTAAATATGTGTCTTAATGTGTGTATATGTGTGCGCGTGGGTCTGTGCGTGTGGGCGTTTGCGTGTATGTGATGTAATGACTAACATTAATTTCTTTCGCGCGTCCTTGTAATCCTACATACAATGATTATATATGCAAATAGCTCTGCCTACGTTCGCAAGTAAATAGGGAAAAAAATTGTTTCTTTTTCTTATATGTTGCTCCTATATACTGTTACCATACGAAAATTCATCAAAATTCTGTTTGATAAAATAGCTTAGTATTTGTTACACTGTCTTAATACATTATAATATTTTTGTGTTAAATAATAAATTAACAGAAAACACTACCTCAACGTACAATACACCGTGAAGGAAAATCTGTTAAGAGTCCATCTCAGTATGATGCCGTATTTTTCTCACAAATCGGCCAGAATCAAAGCGTACCATTGCCTAGTCGACTTTCATTGCCAGCAGCTTGTGAACTTAATAATGTAAAATATTAATTATTTAAAAATTTAAGCAAATCGACTGTGAACCCGATTTTGCCAACTTTTCTGGAGTAACAAAAAGCTTGTTATTTTTTAGATTTGTGGTAATATTTATGAAACAAAAAACGTTTATTTTAATTTATTGAGAACTTCATCTAAATTATTATGTGATACGCCAATTAATGAGGAAATGGAATAGAGCATTACGAATCAGTAGTTGTAACAAGAAAGGATGTTTTATATGTTAGAAAACGTCTTAAGTCACAAATAAAATATAAATAACCAAGATAGGATTTAAATAGTTTAAACATAAATTAAACATTAGAAATTCAATATAAACTTTGGTCTACATAATTATAGGAACATAATCATAAGGACGTATTTACAAAATCCCTCTACTCGAGAACAGATATTTACTTGTCGTAAAATCACTAATACACGCGTGGCGACGCCGCTTACTGTGTGCAACAAATTTATAGTATATTCGCATTACCTTGATCGCGATTAAAACAAAAATATGTGTTCAATATTTCTTTGATAACCAATTTTATTTGTTTTGTATTATTAAAATCACATCGATACAACAATAACATATAATGGCGTCATTACCGTATTAATTAGTATAGTCAACCAGGTCAATTAACTAGAATGGCTATGTACAATGATTTAATTTTCCACTTGCAGCTTTACCGAGGTAGCAGTAACTCGTGACTACTAATTAGAATATGTTATTCTTTTACCGTTTGACATACGCTTTGGTTGGTCTCTTTAGTTTCTGCCTGTAAATTAAAAACACGGTTTAAAAATATAACCACTAAATGTCATATTTTTGGATTTAAATACAAAAAGGTGACTTCTCTAATACTTTCTAAAGCTGCTAACACGCTTGCTTCCTTCGTTCTTTCCAACATACATGTAGTCTAGAAGTAAACAACTTAAGATTTATTTAAAAAATATAAATGAATTGAGTACCAATTATAAATATAACAATTAAGGGCCCAAGCTTCTTGTAAACTAACATGTCCTAGAATAAAACTGTGTCCTTTTAATGAATCATGACAAACTATCTCAATAAACCGTCACTGTAGGACATTTGTTGCTTCTATTCTCTCGACTATCTTTAAAGTAATACAGCATCACATATCGAATGTTAGAAAATATCATTGTACTTTTGTAATTAACCTTAAATAATAAAACCTGCAATAAAATATAATTATATGCCTGTATATCTTTTATTCCTTGTTCTTACATGTAGTTGAAAGACTCACGAATTTTTGAACTTAATAATCTGCAAATAACATAAATTAGCTATCGATTTATTTTCTAACTAGCTTTGCCCTCTTTAGAATGTTGATGACGACAGCACGTCTTTAGAAAATATTGTTAAATTAATTGTAAAATTAATACACATAATGTAGGTGGCTACTATGAAAATTTAAAAATCAAGTATAATTTGTATTGAAAAGTGACATTGCCATGTATTCTTTTTATTTGATCGATTGTGCTAAAACATAGCCTATGTGTTACCTCAGGTTCAACAAAATCCTCCAGTAAAAACTTCATCAAAATTGTTTTCGCTACACTTGCGTGGCGCGTACACAATTAACAGGCTTACACACATTTCAAAAACAATATTTTTGTATTCTCTTATGTTTATTATTTTACCCTAAATACTTTTTCGTAAATATCTTCAATGCACAGACAGTCTAGTTCCACAGTTGTATTATTCTATTGTAATGCTAAATATGTTTGTTTGTCCTTCTTTCACGTCGCATCAGTGCAACGGATTGACCTGATTTTTTATACAAAGATAGCGAAGTCCTTTTTTCATGTCACAACTGATCACGCTATCGACATGATTTTTGCCCAGAAATAGTTAGCTTACCAGGAAATGATATAGCCTACTTTTTGAGCTGGGAAGCCTCATTCCAACTAATATTATAATCCTGACTTATAAATGCGAAAGTGTGTTTATTTGTCCTTCTTTCCTGTCACAACGGAGCTACGGATCGATGTGATTTTTTGCACAGGCGTAGTTGGCGAGTCGGGGAATGACATACTTTCAATTTGGAAAATGTAATATTATTAATGCAAAAATATGTTTTAGCCTTCTTTCAGGCCGCAACAAAGCTGCGGGTCGACATGATTTTTGCAAAGAGATGATTGATAGGCCGGGATATTATATAGGCTACTTTTTATTACGGAAAATTTCATTACTTTGGGAAAATTCTTATTTGAAACAAAAAAGAATGGCAATAATGAATCAACGTCGTAACAGAGTCACGGATAGACATGATTTTTGAAACGTTACATGCGCAATATAAGGTAGCAACAGAATCACTTCCTTTAATTCCTAATTTAGAGAGAAATATTTTTTATAAATAGTTTAATTCGTTTGCACATATTCGAAATTCATATCAAAACTAACAAAGGAATGGACGAAATATTTCAAACCCTTCTTATAAGTTTACTCTCTAAAATAATTGGCTAGAACGAATAAATGAAATGCATTAAATAGTCGAATAAATGGAATTAAATCGAAATTAATGACAACGAGCCTGAAAACTGATCAATTTAATTCTGAATATAACGCTAGAATGTCTGTGGCAGAGACATTTTAAAATTATAACATGTACACGTATTTACATAAAATTCACAAAAATCTGTCAAGCACGAGTAGAAATCGCGCTACGAGGTTTCCTTATGCGTTTAGACACTTATAAACATTTAAGGATACTTGGTATTTCTATTTACTATTTGCTAGAAATACTTTTTCATAACATAAATGTATTCAGTAGCTCCGTAAATGAGTGGAAATGCTAATTTTTTGCATATTTTTGGAATATATTTTTCAAATTACTGTTTAAAATATTTGTGTATGCCTTATAAGCAACCTTATTGTTAAATTACAATTTAAAATATTAGTGTATGCCTTATAACGTATAAGATATATAACATTAGATAAAATTAAAGGCCTTTATCCCTTCTTTACATTTTATGTTTCCAAATTAAAAAAATTAGTAAAAAATATATGGGTTAATGATGTGCACTATTAAAGCTTCTGTTTTTCATCATTTTGGATTCAGTGATTTCGGAATCATGATGCGTTATTTTCAGTATGTTTTTTTTTATTTTTCAGAATACTTAAAATGATATTTATGTGATATTTAAAATGATTAAAAAATTACCCTTATACCCACTATTTTCAAATGATACCTCACACTTTATACAAAATTAAAAAATTACGCGAGTACGCCTCCCTCCGTATAGATACATAATTTCGATATGAATACTTTTGGATGTAAGCTAAAATAAAGTATGTGCGGGTTAATTTGTTTTACTAGCATGCCAAATTTCAAGTTTTTACGTCAAGTGATTTTAGAGAAAAAAACGGCTGTAAGATTTCCGGTTTTCCTTTCTCAGTGTTTTTAACTACATCTGAAAATGTAATTAAACACACGCATATATATATATATATATATATATATATATATATATTTAATGGTTAATCCGACTACTATTACACCAATAGTATAAAAATACATCGCGTATATTTTTATTCAGAGCGGCCAGAACACGACCGCCTTGGGATGCATCTCTACGCCAAATGACAAGCTAGTGTTATAAATATATGGCATAAATTTTGTTGACTTTTTCTTTTTTACTATTATCTACGTCAATCTAAATTATTTTATATACAAATTCAAGACGAGAAAATGAGCATTTTACTGCTTTTTTCGCATTTCAAATTATTGTATAATTGTTTGGAGTGAGTCCTCTAAACTTGCCCCTCTTTTGCGATTTTGGTGAAGAATGAGTTCCAAAAAGCTGACTTTCAAGAACTAAATATATGAAACCAATAAAAAGTGGTCAACGTGAATTATTTACGAAGGTATGATCTATTTTTTATATCAAAATCATTATACTACATATTCCCAGAGTTTAAGGTAAACCTGGCAAATTTACGGTATTTCGTCAAAAATGTAAACACGCCCTTAATCAGTTTTAATATGGAATATTCTCATAAAAATAATGACAGACTTGAGGTGTTACTAATTTGAATTCTTGCAGATATAATTACTTGGATTTAGTGATTCGACATCGTGAATACGGGATCGAAGCGTTCAAACAAAACAATGACCTAAAAACAGTTTTTAAATTTAAAACTGCTCATGTTTGTAGACATAAAATTATAGATACTAACCAAATACGTTGGTAATACAAAACAAAATGATTTACAACTTAAGTAATTTTATAGCTTTCTAAGCACTCGAACACAGCGCAATAACGGACCGTAATATTGAACTATTATGAATAGTTATCAATTAAGACTGAATTATACAAGTTAAACACAATAAAACATCGCAAAATTGAACCAATACACACGCGCACGCAACAAACGGCAACCTAGGAACGCGTATTCGTGATTGTACACGGCATCTGCGGGTGACATTAAATTGGCGGGGGGGAGGTGAGTGTTGCTTCCTTACGCAGTAATAGTTACTATTCTTTGACTGTGGCATCTAGCAGCACGTTTGCAAACATCACTCTTGCTCTGCATGACGAGCGTCTATCTACCGATCACCACAGTACACTCTTCTGGAACACTACAGTACACTGCTCCGTCAAGCCTTTTCATTAACCCAACAGACCACCAGACTTTTTTAAACTGCTCTGTGCTTATTTAAATATTTATTTACCGATTTAATAGTTTTAGATGAAATTTATAATGTCACTAAAAAAATATATAAAACAGAATGTGTTTTATACATTTTTTATTGACATTACAAAAAAAGCGAGATTATAAATTCCATCCATTAAAAGGCCATCTTATCGGATTGGCCATATTATACTAAATTACCCTATTACTTTGAACGATTTCGCTACGTGAAATGGTTTAGATTGCCAGTTAATAAAAATATTTCTCATATCTCTGTTACGCAACATAGATTAAAGTATTGCGCACATAGATATATTGCGCACGTTATACTACCAAAAACAATGACAGATATCAAGAATGAATTGATCAGTGTTGCCTTGCCACCTCTTCTAACTCGACATTGGCAAATGTATAAAGAGAATGAATGCCATAAAATAAAAAAAACATATCAGATGACACAATGAACGTCAAAAGTATTTATGTTTAACTAATACATTCTTGAAACATTTTCTTGTTAATTAGCACAGATATTTACATTATAGATAATTGAGAAGTATACTCTTTAAAATACTTAATTTGTCATCAATCTAAAAGAAATATTTAATCCAATTTATTATTTTTACATGAAAACGGTAAGCGATTTATTCGATTTCATAATTCTGTTTCAAAATATCTTGTAATTGTCTTAATTACTACTTATCTTTACCATTACGTTTGTTTATCTATATTGATAACAGTAGTTCCATAAAAAGATTATATTTGTTTCTAGTCTACATTTAATAATCGTTTCTTGCCATGAATAGTGTTATTTTAATCAACACTATTCTTTTTGAGTTTAATACTCATTCGAGAAAATGGGCTGAAATAATTTTGCTAATTATCACATATTTCCGTGATATTAACTATTATGTGTAGGGGAAAATTAATATATTAATTCAGCATTTAACAAAGATGGAATTTATCAACCGAAGTTAGTTGTGTTTTGTTAGCTATTTTTCTCTTTCCCCATCAAAGTATTGATAAATTGAAATTAAATCTGTTGAATACTGTGGAATAAAATGTGGTTTGGTACAAACCTCCATAGATCGTATAAATACATAATGTATGCAACAAAATCGGCACCGTCGCTCCGCATGGGACAAAATGATTTGAAATGTAAAAGTGGCTGTGAATTCTTCGGGAACCCACAATGGCAGGGTTACTGTTCCATGTGTCACAGGCAACAGATGCAACGACAGAAAAAAGCAGGTAATCAAATTGCATCCATGGCTTTGTATGCATAATGTGTATATTTTGGAGTTCCTTATAATTTTAAAATGATAATTTGCTATTAACTTGTGTGAAAAACAGAATTTTTTTTAAAATTTTGACCCAAATTTCAATAATAAAAAATTCACTTTTTGTTTTAAATGGTACAGCAAAACGGACAATGTGAAAATATTAATACATTTAAAAATTTAAATATATATTATGAATATTTTGTATACAATAATTACATTTAGTAAATATTTGTCATAAAGGTATATAAAACATCTTCACAGCATGGTTTATACAATAAAGTTACCAAATTTTTTGGAATTGTAACTACGATAATGTAACATATACATGTTTTTTCTAATACTTGATAAAATGGTTAATTTTATACTTCACTCGTATCTAAAATACCTTGGCTCACTATCAGTTAATAAAAATCCTTGAGTTAACAATTCAGTGCGACACTGATATGGAAGAACGTTTTTCGCTTATTAATTCAAAACTATAAAAAACTTTCTGTATAATTATTATATAAAGTATACCTAGTTACAATAAATATCAAATTTTAATGTAATCCAAATTTTACTTTAAAAATCCTCTCTGCTCCTAATTTAACACTCAATAATAGTAACATTTTGAATGCTTTGCTTCCCAAATTCTATTTATGTAAGGTACGTAATGTAACGTAATTCCAGAATAAAGGTAATTACGGGCTGTTTTATTTAAAACCATAAAATAAGCGAAATTATCAATATTTTAATAATTTAATTAGTAAATATAAGTCTATATACTGTGTCCGTTAAATAATGGATAATCTTTCAAATATGGATAGAGGAGATCATGCTTGCCTAGTAAAGGTATTTAATCTATAATAAAAGTCTCACGGTTTTCAAGATATTGAGACTTTTTTATTTTCTCAAAAATAGGCACCATTGACTATTTTTTTGAGTTCAATATACATAGATGAAAGAAATTTGCCATTATCTTTTTTATATATTTCTAAACAATTGTGCTATTAAATGTGTATTGAAATTTTGAGTTCCTCTAAATTTGACCTCCTAAGGAAACTTTAAAAATCAAATAAATTTCATAGTGTCCATTTTAATGTACTATTGTAGAGGCACAGGGGCTTATTTTATCTGGTGAAAATTTTCAATGAAATATATTTAATTCTATTTTACTGAAATAGCTAGCGCGCTTCAAATTTTACTGCCGCTTTCTAATTCTTAATCGGAATTATTGTTATGGGCTGACAAAGGAAGAAAAAAGAAATAAAAAGTTAAAAACTTAGTTAAAAAAATTTATTTCAAAAAACGAATTACATTAAAAAAAAAACAATTTTAATTAAAGGTTTAGATTCATTCTTCTCAATGACTTTGTTATTAATGACATTTATATTGTTACCTGATTTGATAACATAAAATACTGACGATGTGCTTAATTTACCAAGCCGCCTATGGTAGGTAAAAGAAATAGAGAGTGATGGAAAAAAAAGAGATGGAGTGTTTTTTGTTGTCTGCATTTGGACTTTCATATCAGATTTTTCCTCAGTACGATAATCTACTTAACTTGCTATATGTCTTGTCCACTTTATCTTGTTTTCTAATGTTTGGTTTTATTCTCTCGAACTGGAATTTCTATTTGGTGTGTTGCTTGGACTTTATGCTAGTAATTTTATTGACAATTTTGTAATCTTTTGGACGTAAGTTTGTGCTTCTTGCAATGTCTCAAACATGGTATACACCAGTTTGAAACAGTATAAATATTTAGATATGCTAATGGTAGTGCTATTGCTGCATTCTATGACAAAAGATATCGCTGTGATCACAATCTCAACTACCTTGTTTTTTCTCACAACATACCTTTTATCACATTATGATAAATTTGGCCTATTTTATTTGAATTACCACCCATTCTTACTGCATAAAATTATTTGGATTTCACTGATGCTATGGCAGTCCATTTGCCAACAAGGCGATGGATACTTTGCATAGTATGGGCTCTGTATACAAGAGTACTTACATGAAACTTTCCCAGACAATAGATCAGCCGCTTAAGTCGCATTCTGTGGTTGCTGCGGTATGCAGTTCTCAACAATGTGGAATTTTTTTATTAGGGTTGCATAAAAAAGACCCAAACTCCCAATTACCAGCCTTTCTCAGACGTGTGTGTCTTTACTTCAGTTCAGTGTCGTTAGGTTCACAAGACTTGTTAAGCAATATTTTATTATACACTTCAGGGTCTGCATTATGGCTGGTAGACATCACTTTAAAAACCTTATTTAACTATTATATTATTTAAAATAAATGATTATCTTCAATATTTTGATCTCTTCTCAGCCCCTTACACTTGATGAATAATTTATAACATGTGATTAAATTTCAAACATACCAATTCAATCAAAGTAGAATTCAACTCATTTTATTGAAATTTAAATTTACCAAATTAAATAAGGTCCTGTCTTTAAAAACAATACTTCTTTCTTTAAATGAAAAAAAGGCAAAGTGTCTTACTATTTTAAAATTTCTTCTAAATTCAGTTTTTTGAATAGTCAGCCAGCCAGGTCTCCATATATTATTTTCACATCACAAAAGTTCTAATTAAGAGGAAGAAATTAAGTGCAACTGAAATTATAAGTTTAAATTATTTTAAAAAACATTGCAATAGTTACTCAAAAAATCTAATACGTCTTTAATAATACAACTATTTAAAAATAATGTGTATAAACTGGAATCAGTAAATACAAAAAAATTGAAATGTCTCAAAAATCTTGGGTACATTATATTTCATTTTTGACAAAATGTGATAAAGATTATTCATGTTTGAAAGGTTATCTATTATTTAAGGGACACATCTGTAAGATCTAATATATAAAATTCATGACTAGAAGGTGTCATCAGAAAGTATAAATCAAAAAAATGTATAACTGATCAATCATCCACAAGTAGTCGAATAAGAAGTATTTTATTACAATTTACCATTTTTTCATAGTAAGTACGTTTAATTCAAGTCATTATATAACTGTATAATTATTGTAAACAAAAATATAATTTTTTGAAATTACAACAATTATAATAAAACTCAGGAAAAAAAAAATGTACAAGCATAATCTTGCTTCTGATGATTACTCAGTTACATACTCCTATTGTGATAATATCTAAAAATGGCAAAACATTTAAATATCCAGAAAAATACAAAAACAATTTAAACATAACAGCATAGATGCAATCATTATCACATAATTCAGATGCACTAACTAAAAGTTGAAAAGAAAACATATCCCTTGATTATGCATATAACAATGAAATTGAGCAGTGCTATTTGGGTGGGCTTGATGTTGATATGTATATTTCTGATGCCAAATATATTTCCAAAAATTGAACCCCCTGGATTACTCAATATTAAGAAATTTTATAGTATTTCAGATTTAAATAACTACCTTAAAATATGTGTACATTAGTACTAGTATATCAATTTATTAAGTTTCCAGAATTTCTTAGGACTTCCTATACTACCCTATGTTACCTAAAATATTTCTTATTTTTACAAAGTTTAATCATTTACTTGAAGTTTTCTTTAACTTATCTTGGCGAAATAATGGATACCTAGCTGAAATAGCACAAGTTGTAACCCTAATACAGGAAGAACTGCAAAAATTAAGAAATTTAAGCCATTCAGCGGTCAGTTAAATCTACCAGGCGTTTCAAAAGACTGACATTACCAGAGAAGACATGAATCTGGCAGACATAGAGATAAAATCTGAGAGTGATGATCACTTCATTATCCTGTTATCACGTCCGGGGTTCAACTGCAGGGATGGCTATGCAAAAATGCATTGTTCCTTTTAGTGACAGTATGGTTAGAAGAAGACTGCGAGAGCATAACATAAGACCTTACATGCCAGCTGCATGACACAAATTGACAGCAGCTCACAGATTAGCCAGGCTTCGATTTGCCACACAACATGTCAATCGGCTCATGGTGCAATGAGGTAAAGTCTTCTTTCAGATAAAAACCGGATGATGTTTGTATTACTATTACAGGCGTCATCATGTCATATGATGCCCAAATGAACAATATACTCAATATTGCCTTGAAGAATGGCAATATTGAGTATATTGCTCTATAAAGTTCTATAAAGTTCTAGAGAAGTGGTTTAACTGCTGCAAGGCATATTACAGAGATATTTCAGCAACATGTGAGAAAAGTTCCAGCTATAACATGATAATGCAAGATGACACATTGACTCAGTATCTTGAAGAGGTTGATATTCGAGTAATGCAAAGGTCATCCAGAAGTTCTGCCTATAGAACATCTATGGGACATATTAAAACAAAAGGTTCGAACTTAAAACCCAGCATCTACAACCAGTTGAGGATCTGGGGAATGCTGCTGTCGAAGAATGGAATAAAATTCCCGAGAGGAATATAAATCTTTCAATTGCTGTATGCCAGCATTCATAAAACCTGAAGGAGGGAATGCAGCTAATTAATATTGTTTAGTGTAACAGTGCAGCAAAAAAAAACAAATATATTCAAACTTATTTCACTTCATTTTCACAACTTTATTTTTGTTTTGTCTTGGCATTCATGCATTAAAATATTAAAAATACCTTCAGTATTAAAAATACATTAAAAAACAAGTTTACCAATTTTAGCGCACATTTACTTTATTTTTAAAATTAAAGTGGGTTAATATTTTTTTTCATGACCTTTTTATTAATGTGTGATTAAAGGTACAGCTTAATCTGATATTAAATATTGGTAAAATAATTAGTTTTAAACAAATTATTATCACTGAATTAAAAGATGAATTTTATTTTAAGGTGAAATGCACTTAAGGTTATTATTTTTCATTTTACTTTACCAAAATTTTCATTATTTAATTGATTTTTTAATAACATAAGGCTTTCAAATTGAAAACTGGATACAATTTACATTCAACTACAGTAGCCAGTACTATATAATTATATGCTCAATGGTATGGAATCACCTGTCAAACTCAGAATTTTTGCCAAGGAATTAGTGTAATTTCTCTAGTTTATAATATTTAAAACTTTTTTATTAAAAAAAATATAATTTCACCAAAAATGAAAAATAAACCCATATATGTCGATACACTATTTTACATTCTTTTTTGTATACCTAGTTACGATTCTGTCCTCGAATTTCAAAAACCTTAATAGCCCAAAATGTGCAGCACTCACCTTATACTTCCATTATGACTTAAACAGTAAATGATGATGATGAAAGTGCATACACTTCATTCCCTTCTATTATACTCGGAAATACTCACATTTTTTTTCCAAAATTATTTCTTTTACTTTCTCTTAAATTGTGTTACTTTATTACATTCTTTAATATGATTTAGTCATGGTTTTCTATGCTTTCAACATTTCGTGACAAAAATTTATTTATTATCCTAATAAAACTACTTATATCAGCTTTTCTATTACCTAATGTCTTAATTACGGTAAGCTGTAATAATTTGTATAGTTCCCTTATTTTCCAATTTTGTTGTTGGAATGCAAGCACTGTCTAACTACATATCTTTAAAAAAATTTCTCGTCTAAGTTTTATATTTCTTCAAAGTTTGCACATCTGGATTATTCCCTTGTAGTAAAAACTTACAAGAGTCTAATTTATTTCGTGATAAAGTTTTTATTAGAAGTATTTCATGTTACTATCTACAACCTGTTAAACTAATTTTCATTCTTTTTAATTAAAATTTAATTGTAGATTAATGTAACAAATGAAGTTCTAACCTTAATTATTATAATTTTTTTTATTTTTCTGCATACGCTTTTAAATTTTCTCATTTTCATGTCACAAACGAGATGCTAAATGAATGTGTTAATTTAACAATAAACAAAATTTATTTCAGAGAAAGCTACTGCATCCAGTGAAAAACCCAATAGACCAGAATCAAAAAAACACGAAAGAGATGTAAAAGTAAACGCGGTTGGCTTTTCCAAGTTTGAAGAAAAGAAGTTACGGCAGACTGATAGCTTGAAGAAAACCAATATTCTTAAACTAAATGTTTTTAGAAAGACTAATAAAGGTTAGATGATTATTAGTTTTCAGATTGGAATACGTGTCATACTTTTATTCTTTTTTTTTTACTGCACTTTTTATTCTTTTTTTTACTGCACTTTTTATTCTTTTTTTACTGCACTTTTTATTCTTTTTTTTACTGCACTTTTTATTCTTTTTTTTTACTGCACTTTTTATTCTTTCTTTTACTGCACTTTTTATTTTTTTTTACTGCACTTTTTATTCTTTTTTTTACTGCACTTTTTATTCTTTTTTTTTACTGCACTTTTTATTCTTTTTTACTGCACTTTTTATTCTTTTTTTTACTGCACTTTTTATTCTTTTTTTACTGCACTTTTTATTCTTTTTTTTACTGCACTTTTTATTCTTTTTTTTTACTGCACTTTTTATTCTTTTTTTTTACTGCACTTTTTATTCTTTTTTACTGCACTTTTTATTCTTTTTTTTACTGCACTTTTTATTCTTTTTTTACTGCACTTTTTATTCTTCTTTTTACTGCACTTTTTATTCTTTTTTTTACTGCACTTTTTATTCTTTTTTTTACTGCACTTTTTATTCTTTTTTTTACTGCACTTTTTATTCTTTTTCTACTGCACTTTTTATTCTTTTTTTTACTGCACTTTTTATTCTCTTTTTTTACTGCACTTTTTATTCTTTTTTTTTACTGCACTTTTTATTCTTTTTTTTTACTGCACTTTTTATTCTTTTTTTACTGCACTTTTTATTCTTCTTTACTGCACTTTTTATTCTTTTTTTTACTGCACTTTTTATTCTTTTTTTTACTGCACTTTTTATTCTTTTTTTTACTGCACTTTTTATGCTTTTTTTTACTGCACTTTTTATTCTTTTTTTTACTGCACTTTTTATTCTTTTTTTTTACTGCACTTTTTATTCTTTTTTTTTACTGCACTTTTTATTCTTTTTTTTACTGCACTTTTTATTCTTTTTTTACTGCACTTTTTATTCTTTTTTTTACTGCACTTTTTATTCTTTTTTTAATCAAAACTTAACATCTGTTTTATTTTTAGATAGTAGAGGTATTATCATATATTTATTATCAAAACAAATGCCTGCTAAAATGTCCTATTTTCATTCACAATTTTATTCATGCAATTCCCTCCTATCTCATCATTAAATTAAAAAGACAATAAAATATTACTTGTTTATAATTTCTAACCATTCAAGATATACAGCGGAAGCTAAAGAACTCAAAACCAAAAAGAAATGAATTTTCTTAAAAATTGGAATTGTCGATAAAGATATATCATTTTTAATTAATTTTTTTTAATGCCTATTCAATATGAATATTTTTATTAACCGTTTTAGTGCCATGGTTTTTTACCCATATATGCTTAAAAATGCCAAAGAAATCTTTTCTTTTTGATGTCATTTACCCTTGTCTCGAAAAAAAACTGTATCTCTTCCAAAAATTATCCAATTTTAATAATTTTTTCGGTGTTTTCTTAACAAAAACTTGTACAAGGATAATAAAATACAAAGAAAATTACGGATATATATATTGTGAACAAAAATTATAACAAAAACTGAAATCAAGGTCACATCTGTATCAGCAAAATAATTGAATAATTGTTATTGTCACTATTATCACTATCACTCAACAAATTGTGAGCGCACCACAATGTCACTCCCACTCTCACTTCCTTCACAACTTGAAAAACAATCATTTTCACTCGAATTATTTTCATATTCCGACATTATGGGTTAAAAATTTTTTTTTTCCTGGATCCTTTTTATATTATAATTACTAATAATATTATAATTGAACTTTATGTAACACATAGAAAGATAAAAAATTAGCGATGCGTCCAAGCGACCTCCCCTACCGCACGCTAAACAGCATCTGATTTCGCTCATAAGAGCTGTTGCCTCGACAAAAATTTCATCATTCCATGAAAACGTTCATTTTCCTTTAAAATACTTAACTAAGTGCTATATTTTTATATTTTTTAGAATTATTACAGTTCTTTAAATTTGAGGGCAGGGGCTTATTAGTGATCGAGCTCAAACAATTAGAAGCATAAAAATGTAAATTTTCTGAAGGGATGTTTATTCTATTTTAAAAGCAACCCATTTTGTGTAGTAGATAAATTGCCCTACTTTTCATTGTATGAAAAAAGAGGACCAAAAAAAACCTTTTTTTTCTAATCAATTTCCTTTCTTATTTTGGGTTAATATTTACCTTAAGGACACTCAAATATGGATATTTACTAGTCGTAACATAACTAATACACACACAGCAACTCTGCTTGTGGTATGCCACAAATTAATAGCCTATTTGCATTATTTTGATGCTTATATTATAATTAAAATTAAAATATGTTCCGTAATATTCCTTTTGTAACCAGTTTTAGTTATTTTTTATAATAAAATCGATACAACTATCACAAATATTAGTATTATTAAAGAATTAATTAGAATTTCATCCATTGACCAGGCCAGATAACTAAAGTGACTGTGTACAACGATTTTATTTTCCATATGCGGCTTTATCAGGGGATATTGGTCCCCTAGCCTAGAGTACTCATGATTACCAGTTAATGTCTACTATTATTCTGCGTTTTGACCTGCGCTTTGGTTGATCTAATTGGTTTCTGCCTGTAAATTATTACATGGCATTAAAATATAACCACTTAATGTCATATTTTTTACAAAAAATTTCATCTCTAATACTCCCTAATGCTGCTGACACGTGCTTGCTTTCTTTGGCCTTTCCAAAATGCGTGTAGTTCGTGTCAATAAACCGACATTGTAGGTGTAACAAATATGACACAGATGTAGACACTACCATAAAGCTACCCCTCGACTATCTTGAAAATAATACGGCATTACTTATTAAATATTAGAAAATATCCCTGTCTTTTATTAATTAACCTTGAATAATAAAACCTACAAAACATATTTATACACCCTTGGATATCTTCTATTCCTTGTTCAAACGTACCAAATAGTAATAAAATCCTAAATAGTAGATTTTTATAATTTTTAGGGTTTCGTCCACGGTGTATTTACCCAATGGAGAGCGGATAGACGTATTTTTCTTAGATTCACAACTCACTAATAGCGGCGGGGGTGCACTGCAACATAGGCTACTCTAATTAAGGCTTTTGTATAAATTAAGATATTAATCAGGAGCACTATTTTCTTCATAGTATTCATCTATAAATATTGTCGACGACACATTCAAGTAACTAACCTCTTTGTATTGTAAACAAGCTACAGACTAATCTTAACTGCTTTTTCTGAATCCGCAAGCTGTATCCAAACCATAACTGTATTTGCAAGTATACTCGGTTCATATGCTTCAAAGCATTATTGAGTGTATGTTCCAACAAAATTAGGCTGACACAGCTCTTTTAGTAGCTAGTTTAATACAAGATTGATACCTAAATATATTTAGATGCTTAGAAATTTTTCTTGCCTTTCCCCGCCCTGACCATTCAACATATTCTCAATTATAGTACGACTGTCTCAAGGATTTATGCTGTCTCTTTAAATGCTTTAGTAAATTTTAAGTAACTTTCTATGAAGGAAAGTAAAGTTAACACTATAAAATATACACTTTACTCCATATAGTGTAATTTACATGCAATGATGTTAAAAAAAAGATCACTATAATTTTTAAGGATAAACTGCACTTGTCTAATTGACCGTAAAAGAATTCTCTGCTATAGATATCTTATCCGAAATCATAACATTAATAAATATATCATGACATGGAACTTTAAGACAAGAATCTATTGTAAACACTATTCACCATAATAAAAAGATCATAATAATGTAAAAATGTACTTTTCCGCCAAAGGAGATAACTTTTATGAATATGTATTATTTTGAATGATAATTACTCACTTTATTAGAAAATACTTTACTAATTTTTTGACAGCTACTTTTACCATAAATAATAATCATTATCTATGTAAAGCTTTCCTTGTGCAACACAATTTGCTAATTAATTTGTGATTTGACATGCAGAGCAGGAATGTATAAGTGGACAGAAAAAATAACCAAGTGGGAAGATTGATGGTAGGAAACAAGAGCGAAGTCATAATATACATTAACGAAAAAAAAATTTTTGATGACCTGAGTCATTGATGACAAATCACAAAACGTAAGTGATAATTTTTCAGATGAATCCAGCAAAGAATCAGCAGACAGAAGTACATACAGTGAGATGAAAGTTCCACAGAAAGTTATTGAAATTCAGAAGAGAGATTTTGCGAAACAATTTCCGAGTCTTGGTCCTCAAATTGAGAAGGATGTTATAATGTTTATTCAGACATTCATAATTGATATAATAAAGCACTCAAACATCAAATCTATCGATGACCTATCTGAACGGACACAGAGATTCTATCAGGTATAATACTTAAGCTATAAATGTTAGTTTAATTTCCATCAATTTTCTAAATAAATGAAATATTACCTAACCGAACGACCAATTTCAATTACAATAAATTTATAATAACCCTTCATCTTTATTTTTTAAAAGTAAACCAATTAACTCGATGATATAAGCAGCAACTAGTTCTTAATGTTTTTAGTTTGTGCTTCTTTCTTTTTGTGTTTCCCTTAGCAGCTCTACGTAAGCATGTTGATGCACTTTTTATTTTTTAAAGTCGGTTGTATTACTACTTGCAACTTTAATTACAGAGGTTACAAAAAACATAGGCTTTATTCATTTTTTTGATGATGTTCCATACTAAATTAGAACAGAAGAAAATTTGGTCAATTAAAGAATAAAAAAGACAGCTGAAAATTGGAGGTTATTTAATATACGAGATGCAAGTAGTTAGATGCGAGTACTATACTGCCAGTATACACGTTCATTCTCATTGATACATAATATGCACATGTATGTTCGTTTCATTTTCAATAAAATAGAGCATGGTCTTGCATGTTTTAAGCTGCAGAATACAATTTATATAAATTTTTAAATATTGTTTCTTGTGTTTTACTAAGTCATGTTTTCATACACATTCATTTCTATCTTATAGACATTCCTCAATTTCTATCACCGATTTCTCTTTCTTGATTTTGCAGAATTTTATTTCCACCCACCTCTTTCTATACATGGTGAAATCAGCCATCAATCAGTGAGGTTATTTTGACATTTCCAACCAAAATTATTTCTGGGGACGTCAATGGAATTTGCTGAAATGTATAATTTTTAATTAATATTCATAGTGTAATTCTCATTGGTAATGATAAATGACATAGCTATGTGTGGATCATATGTTGTTAACAAAAAAATTCAATACAACCACGTTAATTAGCATAAGAAATTTGACGAGGGGAGTAAATTATTGGTTAGCTGGTAATCACCCATATACCTGTTCGTATCTTCAATATATTCAACACGACCACATCTTGTCAACGTTCCTGTCTGCTTTTATTTAATTTACATTTTCGTTGATATTACATTCTTACAACTTTGTATTTTTCATTCAATACTAATTATTGTATTTTTCATTCAACACTTTTTAAATTTTTAGCTAATATTCCATATTAATGTCACTTGACTACATTTTCTTTTTTTTCTTCTTGTCCATTATCCAAGATAGACTGTAGGTAATAATTGATAGACAATTATGTACACCTACTCGAGCTTACTGACTACAGGCTACTTTCAAGAATTCACAATTAATCTTTATTTTTTCCATTCTTTGACAATAAATTTACTTGTAAACAAACAGATCATTTTCTTTATTATCAGCTTCATTTGATATTGTTATATATTCTATTCTTCATATACAAACTTTTTTAACCTTACATGTGATATAGGTATTATTAAATATTTTAAATGCATCCATTGAAGCAGAATGTACACGAAAGGGCAATATATACATGTATATATATAAAAATATATAAATAATTGCCGCCCGATAAAAAAACGGGGATTAAATAGGTGGATTTAAAAAATTGCTCCATATTAACAAACATGACGTTTGCATTCAATACGCGTGCGTACACAAATGCACACATATCTTTGGAAATACGATTACTGCGGAGGTCTTATGGAGACTAAGTCGTAATACTCGATGTAAAATTCCAGTAAAATGAAATATTTCAGTAAAATTGTACTTTTTGACTTGTTTTGTTTTCAATTAAATATATACTTATATATATATATATTATATATAGTCATATATATATATATATTATATATATATAAATCTGTTACCCCCTTTTTATTGTATTAATTTATTCATTGATCTCTTTCAATATAAAAGACTGCCTATTGGTTCTATGGAAAATACTTTTTATTATTATTTCCAACTTTACTACTGTGTTCTGATCCCTCTAAAATCATATTTGGAATTAGAAGTTTATATGTGTTTTTTCAGTTATTGCTGACCAATAATAATTAAGGATTTTAATATAGCAAAAGTTATAATGAATAAAAAGTATTGTAATGTATTCTTGATTTTGAAAGTGGATCTACAGTTTCCCTAATTTTATTTTATAGTAAGTAACTGGATCCAATAGATAGATTCAGATATCATATAAATTGCATAAAAATTTATTTAATTTAACCCTTGCGATCCATGTGGCACAGTGATTACTACAAATTTTTATTTTTTTTACTTTATTATGCATTGTGCATTAATGTGCGGCCCATTTATATTTTCTTCCCAATTACCAGTGCTGTGTGAGCGTTCGCCGAGTGAGTACCTGTATCTGTTCATCTATGGTGAACAAAAGGTTACTCTCTGTTACCCGCGTAATTTTTTACATGGAATTTTTTTATTTTCTTTGAAATGACAAATAACGACACAAATATTGAAAGGTGGTTAGAGATAGATTTATCGGACCAGTATGACCTATCAATCCAAGACTGCAGCAACATGTAAGCCGAAATTTCTAATGAGCAGATGAAGGAAAGCTATAACTCGAATTCCGAATTGTAGATCAGAGATTTAGTTAAGGATCATAGCTATCTTACACAAGGACAGTCACTGGCTCCTGTTGATCCAATATCTTTCCTTTCAGAAGACGATGTTCCACTTACATAATTGCGACGCGGATTAATAAAAAGAAACTTTTTTGACATGAAGCATTTTCATTGGTAATCTGAACTTCAAATCAATCATTCAGGGATAATACAACATAATAAAATATGGAAAAGGCAGGGAGTAAAATCCGAGTACCAGGATGTTCCAGGTGTATCTTCAATTCCACTTCATTATTTGGAAACTTTTTTTTCTGACGAAATGTTGGAGACTACTATCCTTCATATCAATGAGAAAATATAAAAACAAAATTTGTGTTCATGATTTAAACTTTGTCGAGCTAAAAGCTTTTATAGGTCTTTTATTTTATACCACAGTTTATAAAGACACCATGAGCATTTTTCTTCATGGTATAGTACTGATAAAACTGGAAGAGAAATATACTGATGTATCTTCAGTAAGAAAGAATTGATGTCCTACTCTATACCTTACGTTTTGGTGATGCACAGACCAGAGAAGTGTGATGTGAGATGCAGATATATCTGCTCCCAATACTGAACTGTTTGAAACTTTTACAGCATTGTTAAGCAATTTATTTTACTGGCAGTTGTGTATGTATAGATGAAATGCTTGTTGTCTTTAGGTGGAAATATAAATTCAAAATGTACATTTCCGAAAAGCAACAAATTATGGAATAAAAATTGAGTGCCGTGCAGTTGCTTTTACGTTTCTTCGGTTTTACCAAAGATGTAACATTATTGTCTTTCATACCGAAGAAAATAAGGCTGTTGTTACAATTCCTAGCATGAATCACACTTCATGCATTGACGAGATAACTGAAAAGCCTTAAACTTCTGCATTCTCAATGTATATGTGTATATAAATTATATGTATATATATATATATATATATATATATCATTATAGATGTAGAACCAAACTAAGAGTTCGTTTGCTATATCAGCGACACTCAAATTATTCTACTTCATGTCGAAAACGCAGATGGCCCATGACTACATTTTATTGGCTTCTTGATATATCTGCTTCTAATGCCTTTATTCTTAACTTATCTATTCAAACACAAATCACTAATACTAGATACAATTTTATAAAGAAATTAGCTGAGCAGCTGGTGAAGCTGCACTTGGAACTGGTAATTTAAAAAAACACAAAACATTCCATTTATATTTTGACTCCAAGGAATCGATTTACCTCGAATTTTCAGAATTGGATGTGAGATGTAGCAACAAATTGTGGTTGTTGGGCAGTTGCAATTTTAAAGTCAGTTTTATTTGCATGAATTTTTAATTTAACCTGTTTTATACATGGATTATTTATAAAAAAGGAAACTTGTAATTACATCATTCTTATACCTAAGATCTTATAAGTTTAGATTCACATGTCTTTGTATACAAAAGAAGTTTGTAATTTTTTCTTTATTACAGAAATAGTAACTTCTCTTCATTTTCTTTCATTTTCATTTTAAGTAAAGTTTATTTTCTTTAAAGTAGTTTTATTCTATTACTTTTCCTTTGATTTCAATAGCTCATCTCTGAGCATATGTTGAAATTCAGCAGTCACCATAACCATATGTAGGTAGCTAAGTTACTAAAATAGGTAGAAGGTATTAGAATTAATTTGTGGTAACATTAAAATGGTAAAAATTATTTGGAGATTGAAGTCTTTCGTACAACATTAATGCTTGCGCAAATCATTCTTGTTTTTAAATTCATCGTCATGATATTGATGCCATCATATTATTTACTAATGTTTACATTACATATAGTAGGACAAGCATGTTTACATGGTCGTCCTGTTATATATAATCAAGAAAATATTGAAAAATTATTTTCATATAATATCTTTTTACCCACATATGATTCTCATATTTATAAATATTCAATCAATGAAATCTTGATAAGTTCATGCAATAGTGTCTATCGTTAACAGGCGTTTATCAGACGTATGGACTCACAACCGGCATACAGTACAGTAGATACAGATGTAAAGGAATTGCTTATCGATTTTGTGGAGAAACACGCCATGTCATACTTGCACAGGTAAAGATGTTTTTTCAGTTATATACAAATTGTATATACAAATTGTAGTCTTATTCCATACAATCAATTATTGTTATTCATAAGTAGTTATGAAGTTTGAAACACGTTTTACTGTATTCACATATGTATATATAAAGTATTTTACAGAAACCTAATATTCCTTCTCAACATTCATAACCATAAACTGAGACCAAAGAACTGAAAGCAAACTAATTTTATTTTAAATTTATTGTAATTCAATAAATGTGCTATTATCTATAAGATGCACCAAAAATTTATATCTTAATAATCTGACAAAATATATGATGTACCACACTTCATAACAAGATCGAATAATTTCATAATTGATTCATCTTTTTTTAGAGTATGTCTGAAAAACCTCCAAGATACTACATAATAAGTTTCTTTTTAGTATCTTAATTAGAGATCCTATATAGAGTAATTCTAAAGGAATTTCTTAATTTTTCAATTATATTGTTTTAAGTTAAACTCTGTTATCTATATTTGGTATAATTCATGAATATTTTCGTGACTAAATGATTCTGTTCGTATTATTCGTAATTGCCTATTTGATTTTGCTTGATCCTCACTAAAACTAACAACTACTTTGAACCTCACAGCAACGTATTCTCACCAATGGGCACAGAAGACGAGCGAGCGGACGCACGCATGCATGCACGTATCCGTCAATTGGGTTGGGTTTCACCTAAACACCTTGAATGTAGAGTGCAGCAAAACGACTCACAGTCACGGAGTTTGCTTTATAATGCCATGAATGGTAAGTGTGTAAAAATTTAATTATATCCCTATATAGCTAAAAATAAACAGTTTTAAACAAATTTTACTTAATCCCCACAGGAAATAAATGTCAGGGTACAGAGTATATAAAATATTTTAAATGTTACTCATGAGGATATCTATTGTAGAGAATTACATGTACATTAAGTCAGAATTATTCTTTTTTATTTGCCACTCCACGTTGGAAGCGTGTAATGTTCATTATATTAATTAAGTGCATTGTCAGTTTATGCAAATTTCAAATACCATTTAACCGATATTAATATATTTCCATTGTTATACCTATTTCCTTTCCAATCGTATTCCATCTATCATCTTTCTTCCATTCTAAATTTTACAATACATATATTAAGCTT
Source organism: Druceiella hillmani (assembly GCA_039881145.1). Taxonomy (NCBI): domain Eukaryota; kingdom Metazoa; phylum Arthropoda; class Insecta; order Lepidoptera; family Hepialidae; genus Druceiella; species Druceiella hillmani. The sequence goes on along the minus strand of JAYKKI010000003.1, from coordinate 23,815,821 downwards.
TATTAGGTTTTAAGTTTCTAAATAATTAAATTAAACAAAGTTTTTAAGCTGCGCAAATAGTTTAATTGATAATGAACAGGGAGTAAAAAAAGAACAATACCACATGGTTAATAGAAGATATATTATAACGTTTTGTATAGTTTAAAATTTAATCTCTAATATTCCCACTTAAATTTTATAACAATATATTATGGTATACACAACTTAAGCTTAGTATATATTTACTGCTAAGGCCACATAATATAATCTTCATATATAATAAGTATTTAAATTATTCATCACTTTAACCCGAACCAGCCGACCGAAACCAGCTAGTGACATGAATTTTGTACAATTGAATATGAATTTCCTTCTGCTTAACTCTCTATTATGAAATTATACTTTATCAGTCTTACTACTAAAATGTCACTACATAGTTGTTATATAACCATATAGTTATTCATTATAGAATAGATCTATAAACAGTGTGTAATATTGCTAGTAATAATCCTTATTATTATTGAAACAATCTGTTATCATTGTTGCGTGGGAGAAACTGTGTGGGCGGTTGAAGAGATATTTCTTAATGAGGAACCCGGATAAAGAGTCACCATAGCTCTCGATGTCACCAAAAAGAGAAAATAAATGCGGTGATGGAGTTGCGGTTTATATACCCTCCACCATAGACTATAAGGATTCTACAGGAAAGTGCGATATTACCATAAACTAAATCATTTACCACGCCACTTAAATTAGACCCTTCCTAACAGATGAAAATTTCTATACTGGTTAAGTTTACACTGTGAGGTTCCAAATTTACATATGATTGATTTCATTTTCTCTTAATTAACAATTTACACATCACATGTTTTACATGTCACTAAATATATATTTATAATATTACATTAGGTTAATACGCTCTTCCAATTAGAGCAATTTTGATAGGTGTAGGTTCCCCATAGGAGATAGTGAGCTTTCCTAATACCTACACAATCTAATGTTCCTATCTAAAATTACAATTATGCAGTAAGTCCTATCTCAAATTTTACAGAGGTGTACACTAAAGCTCACCTAACTTTTATTCTTTACATGATTTAATAATTTGCATTTTTTTCATTTCACAATTTTTCATTTTACAATTTATATCTAAGTTATACATCACTCTTATTCTATAGTTATACAAATTCATTTCTCATTGATATACTATACAATAGAGTTATGCAGTAGCTCTTTATTTTGTATCTACATTAATAAATGTGTTACATACATAAGTTTCTCCAATCGTATCTGAAGTTATCTCTTATTCAAAACTTTATTCCTTATTTCATACACGTACACATTTGGTCATGAACCTCCGATATGTATAGATTACAATTACATATAGTCTGCCGTATACGTAAATATGATTATTTTATTTTGTCTGCCGATACATATTGTTAACTAAACCTTCCTCATTAATGCCGGATATGTATTCATGACAATTGCATATAGTCAGCCAGTACACATCGATTATAACTTGCTCATCAACATCAATCACTTTTAATAATTTGATTAACTGACAGCTAATTTGTGTCATAACAATGAATTTTTATTTATACATAATACTGAAATTTTGTTATAATACTGAATATTTATTATAATGCAGAAATTTTAGAATAACCTGGAAATTTTGGTATAACACAAAAATGTTATTACATAATACTACTAGCACTATTTTCCAGCGAAGGTTTGTCGTTTGCCACTTTAGTCGTCTTGACAGATGACGCCTTCCCAGCTGCTGAGTTGTGGTGTCTATTTGTGCTCTCTTTGTTTTTACTTTCTGGTCTGCATTTAGTTCTTATGTGATCGAATTTATTACAATTGACGCACCAAAGTCCTTTCAGAGGATTGTTTCTGTATCTTTCCCCATTAAAATTTTTCTTAATCGTGAACGCCTTGCTTTCGCTGTTAGTTGTTCTGACATTTTGTAATTTTTTTTTGTTTTGACCAAATCTGCACATTTCCCCAATTAATCATATCATTGCGGAAATGTGCGGATTTGAAATTGAATGATCATAGGAAACAAGAGCTCAAGTATGAATACTTGAGCTCTTGTTTCCTATGATCATTGGTTTGTGTGATTCCGATAGACTGGAGAGTAGTATTGTTCAATGCCACCACTGTAACTTGATATTCTGAAGTCTGTGCACCGTGGTTCTTATTCTGTTAATGCAGTCTTCAAGAGTTGTCATACGTAGATCTCTGAGTAACCCGACACAGCGTGATAGCCTGGTATTGTCGAAAGCGGACTGTCCAGACTTTTCCATAATCTGAGCTTCTGGAATATGAACATAATGTGATATGTCAAGTAACAAAATAATTTCATTCTTGCCTTTAAATCATGTTTCAAATCAATTTGACACAGTTCTGCAATTCTCTACGCTGATGGTATATTTTTACAACGAACTTCTGTATAGAATATTTATCACGGCCCCGTTATTTTTTCTGTTAATGTTAGTGAATTATGTGAAGATATTTTAGCTCCCTTTAGCTATGTTGGTAATTAGACGATTTGCACATTCATAGGTTATAAGATTTTTGATGCTTACTTTGTTTTAAAACGTTGAACTGTTTCTAAACTAAGGCTACTAGGCCTACTAGAACGCTACTAGAACTTTGCGACATATGTTTGTTATTGATTGTTGGCTCAATTCATGACAATTGTTGGCTTAATTCGGTATAATCATCTTGAATCTACAAAAATAATACATTGTACAAAATAAAGTGCGTAACTTTAGTAATATATATTTTCTCGCGAAACAGATTGCTCATTGATTCCATGAATAAAATTTCTTTTTGGAGTATTTTACAATAAAACAGTAAAAATCAACAGGTTTCATGCTCGTGTCTATAAAGCGGCCAATAATTTTATTTCGCAGCTTGTAACTGCATCACATTTATCTTGCGAAGAGTCATCATTAGCAAGTCTATTATGCATTTTACAAACATTTTACTAAACTTGTATTTGGTTTACAATTTATTTTCCACTCAGCAAACAGATCTCTTCTATTTGTAAAACTTTTGGAAGTTTTTGATTAACACAGAAGATTATTAAAGATTAAATGTCCGTAACATTGAGTAAATCCAATATATCCATATAATCCACCTTATTAACACTAAATGGACCAGACCGTCATTCTGATGGGCAATGCAATGAAAAGTAAAAATATTTTTTTCCTACTCATCGTATTAGTTACTTTTGAAATGTTATGCCTGGAAAACCTTTTATAAAAAATCTTTATGCTTAAAGATTTTTTATATTATATTGACCAAGAACGCAACCGTCAAGTTGACGCCAGAGTCCTCAGTACAAAACATAACCAAGATCATAGTAACCTTTGAGAGTTGTTATATTTTACTACTAGTATTATCGGGATATTATTTTACATTGTTTACATTTCTCTTCTTTAGTCAGTGATTTTTTAGTCAACAATGTTGACGTGCGGACTTTTTTCCTCACACCAAAAATAATATGGAATAATGAGCGCTTGTCAGAATTTGAATGCCGAAATTAATTGATTCCTCATCGGACAAATCTGAAACAAATGAACAAGTTTCTGAGGTTTTATTCTGTCAAGACATAAATGAGCCAAGTTTTATAAAAGGAGTATGATGTGGTGGAAGGTTATTGCGAGGTAAGCAGTCTTCACGTAGTGGAAGAGTGGCGGAGAGTAGAATTTCAACAAGGACATTTGCAGCTCCAGCATCTAAAGATATTCTAGTGGGTAACGATGGCATAGAATGGACACATATGAGAATATCTGTCACATAGGATGATTAAGCGTAAAAATTTGATATTCATTTCTTCAGTGAGATTCTCCACTCACGCTCAATTGTTTTTTCACGTCAGCAGCACGTGGGGTTTCGTTGCTACTTTACGTAATTTGCGTAGATCGGTATTTGTTACAACTAAATTCATAGTTTTATTATAAATAATGGCTGGAGTGACGTCAAAGTTGACCTCAAAAAGGAAGCTGAGGGAAATGATGAGAGTAGAAGTTTTCAAGAAAATTGGGAAAACGAATTTTGTTTTATAGGTGGAAACAAAGAAGGTACTACTATTTGGCTAATATGCCGGGAATTGTCGGAGTGAAAGTATACAATTTATCTCACCACTACACATAGTAAACATATTCATTTACAGAGGACCTTCCTTTGCAGTGTAATGAAAGAAAGGAGAAAATACTCAGTATGTCATCAATAAAATTTGGACAAAATCAGGCTGTTACCTGTATAAACCTTTTCCGATGCTGAATTAATAAAGCAGTGTATGATAACTGTTTCTTAAGTTTTGTTCCAATGTTTCTCAAATAATAAACAAATGCTGGCTGAAGGAAATAAGCTTACACTTTTTGAATCTGCCTGTCACCACTGCATAGAAGATATTTCAAAATATATGTTTGTAGAAGTATTGGACAAAATAATAAATGCAAATACTTTAATTTTGCCTGTGATTCCAGTACAGATATAACTTCGATGTCACAATGCTCATTATTTGTTCACAGTTGACGGAGTAGTAAAAGATGATTTCTTAACCATTATAACAATGAAAGATCACACGAGAGGTTCGGATTATATGAAAGCACTGAAATTTTTTATAGAAAAAAATGATTTGCCAATGAATAAATTAATATCTGTATGTATTAATGATTGTCCGTCAATAGGGGTGGAAAATTCTACTAGCAATTCACTGCTTACTGCATCAGGAAATTTTGACATGTCAGATTTCAAATAATAAATTGAAACATGTCATAAAAACCATTAAAAGCATCATAAATTCCATTCGTGCGCATGAACTTTATCACCAAAAATTTAAAGAACTTGATGAATTACAAGCTTGTTACGGTGATGTTATCTTACACACTTTGTGAGATAGTTTGAAACGTATTGAAATTCCCAATTATCATTTCTTCTTTTATTCTAATAAATTTATTACAATGAAACAAGCCATTATGCTACTGCAGGTCCTACAGAATTCACCGGTTAAAACCTCAACAAACACTTTCAGTACTTCTTACTTGATTTGCGAAAAAATAAACAGAGAGAAAAATAATTCCAAAAACAATATTTTTGTGTTCTATTTCTTTATTTATTTTCCACTAATATAATATTTTTATTGTGCAGATGTGCTAATTCTACAGTTTTTTTAAATTGTAAAGGGTAATAAAATATACAAAAAAGTTCCAGGATACGTTGTTTTAAATTGGTCGTTATAAACATTTTTAGGTTTATAACAACCAATTATTAAAACAAAACGTTTTATTGTGAAAAAACTGTACGCTTACTTTTCATAGATGAAATGAAGATTTTTCGAGTTGTCAGAGATTTAGCAGTTTGTGAGTTGTTAGAGCTTTTACTTCACTTAAACGGTTTAAGGCTGCATACGTTTTCCTATGTCATGATTATATTGTTCACTAAATGAATTGAAGGATTTGGTTATCAGATTGGATTTTTACTTAACTGTTCACGATCATTTCACAGATCTAGGGAAAAATCATTAAAAATATTTGGATTCTTGTTGATAATTGCCCTATTTGTTTCTCAGTTCATCTTATTAGTGCCAATCAAGTTTGAATCCAACATACTCACTCCAAATAATGCTGAACCTGTACCAGACAAAAAAAATCTGATCATTCAATATTTATAAGACATTCCATCGAAATCTTTATATGAGACGGTATTTTATATACTATTGCTATTTTCCTAGATATATTTAAATTCTTGCCAACAATGGGTGACCAAATAATATGTTTCTGGGAGTGAATCTAAAAATTAAAGAGAAAAATTTAAAAATACGACACATTTCATGAGGAAGATTAACCCAAAAGGTCAGTCTTAAGAAAAATTATTTAATAACAAATTTATCATATGCAAAACAAATTGATGAAAAACAAACTGAAAAAAATTGTTTGTTCATCAGAACTAATTCGCATGGACAGTGTGAAATCTCCTGGCGGTAAGCTGTCATGTGTGGTGCGGTGCTGCCGCCACGTGGTGGCCCTTGCAGCTGCTGATGGTGCACCTGCTTCGGCTGATGACCTGCTGCCCGCTCTTATCCTTACAGTTCTCAAGGCACACCCTCCTAGACTGGTTTCTAATATCAACTTCGTAACACGGTTTGCCAATGCAGCTAGGCTAATGACAGGAGAAGGCGGTTATTATTTTACAAATTTGGTATGTGGATATCTTTATAATGATATACAATAATTCTACTGATAATTTCCATATTGTTGCATTAATGAGTGTTTAAATATTAAGGTAATCTTTGTGATATCCCTATAAGGCTTCATAAAAACAGAATAAATACTTTATCTTTCAAATACATTTTTATTCGAAAAGGTGGCTCTTAGAATTTTTGAGAAAATTGACCTTGATTTTTAGTCCAAAAATTGTTTACACTAGTAAGGCACATTCTCTCCTGGTAATAAATAATATCCTGAAAGATGTGATATAGAAATTGTTTTGTATGTGAAAAAGATTGGGGTATTTGTAAGAATATATATCTTCAAAATAGTTCAATTTAAATTTGCACAAGAATTTTCTGAAAAAATTACTAAAAACCATATTGTATACATAAGACAAACATATCAATGTGATTATCAATACATGAAAACCTATAATTTAGTATCATCTTATTAAAAAATTAGAAAAGCATATATATAAAATGAGCAAAAATAAAATTTCCATTACAAAAACTGCTGATTTTTATCACAAAATCTTAGTTATAAATTATGCAAAATGGATGCCATTTTTAAACACCACTCAGCATCAACTGACGTCATCGATGTTATTCCACCTGTCATTCCAACAGCAATAGGTTATAACATTTGTGTGAGTGTTTGAAACAGTTGTACTAGAAAGATTACAATAAAGAGGGATCAGAATTTTGTTAAAACGAATTCTGAAATCTTACCATGAGTTAATGTTGACATGGTAATAAGTGCTTTTATGAACAGTGGTGAATCTTCAAGTGTAGAATTGATGTTAGAGAAACAACTTCGTAATAATATATAAATAATTTTAATAACACTTAAATGATTGTAACCTGATATAAATTACTGCAAAAAACATACAATACGTTCTTCGTGACAAGTGCGCTATGGTCAAATTGAGTTTTAACTCTTTTTGTTTTACTTGAAAGAAAACTTGCACCAAACTATGTTTAGATTAACAAGTGCCGTCTGGGGTGTAATTTCTTAAAAATATTATTTTAAAAAAGTTAACATAGAAATAACGAAATTTTGTACAAGGTAACTCTGTGAAATTACATTTGAAATTTAATGGCACTATTTGTTTGACACATTCACCGATAGTAAAATAGTTTTTCAAACTCAATTTTTTAATAAATTAAATTGCGAACTGCGTTTGTATTTATCAAAAACAGTGTATGTTTTATGTTATACTATTCCTTTAATTATAAAAAGAATTCACTTTTGCTGATTTACACTCGCATGTAATTATTGGAGACACATATAACAGAAATCTTTTGCACCATTGCAGCTTTGAACCACTCCTTAATTTTGTAAAAACATTTGATTTTTACGAAATTTTTAATATTGAGTTACATACAGACAGGAAACAAGAATTTTTAGCTTCCTTTTTCAAACATTACATGTTGAATGTAAAAGGCACTCCGTTTTGTCCATTTTTAGTGTGAAAAAATTGTATTTGACTTTAGAAACATTTTGGACAAGGGTTATTAAGAATAATATCATAAACGTCAATGACTGCAAGCACAGATGAATTCGAAACACTGCTTTTTAAACTGCATTTTCCTGGCAATAACTATAAAGTTTTCATTTCTCTAACAAACAGTAACTAAGTTAGATGTAAACCTGGCGAACAAACATAAATATAAAATTTTTTCTTGCTCTGCATTGAACCAAAAACGTCAACATTCCTCATGTTGGTACAAAACACTATTTTTGCATGATTTGTACTTAATTGCTTTTTTATCCTTGAATTCAAATGAAAGTGTTTATACTTCATGATATTTGTGGCCATAATCTTGTATAAAATATTAATAAATGTTGGCTTTGTTTTTTAATTCCAGTGTTGCGCAGTTTCATTCATTGAAAACTTGACTGCTGAGTCTCTAAGCATGGAGAAAGATGAATTTGATTGCTACATGAGCATGCCTGCTACCATAGGTGGAAGTTCTTGGGTATGCTCCTTTTAAATACATAGTGAGAATTACAAAAAGTTGAACATGGAAATTTATTTCTAGACCTTATAAGTTGACAATCAGTATATCTTTACAATTTTCTCTTTACAATAAAAAAAATTGTTTGACTTGTGTCTTGAAGGAGTCAATGTTTGGTTTTACCACCTCTAATATCTCCAATTTTATAAATAAACGGCCTCTGTAACTCAAAGAAAAAATAAGACAGGTACCTAGAAGATTTAAAAAATGTTGGTAGATTTTAAAAATGTTGCCTTTATTGCATGATGCACATTCTTTGAAAGAAAGGACTTCCAGTTGTTACGATTAACTGATGTTTAGACACGTTCAACAGCTGTTTATTTGTTTCCTAGTGTGGGTTGTGTGTTTATTATTATTGTTACAGCATTACAAGTAATTTTCAATAGGTGATTAACAGAATACATTCAGCGTCTTGCTACCTGCTGGCTAATACTTGTCAATTTTATGTCCGTAAAATTTAAAAACTGAAGAATGAGAGCTGTGAAATGTAAAATTAAAATCTTGAGACTTCCCGAAAGCTGTAAAAAAAATAAAGCCGTCATGGAAAAATACGACTAGCCAATGAGTATTCTGTCAACAACAATCACAAAGGAATCCAAAATAGTGAAAAAATAGAAAACGGTTAAAATTTATTGTGGAAAACGAATTGTAGAATTTCCCAACTTAGAAGAGTGCCTTCTTTAGTGGTTTAAGCAGTTTCGGAACAAAAACATTAATGTCACTCAGTAGCAGGCAGTGCCTTATAAGCAATTACACATAGCTTGCCCTAAATATTTTGCGTACATATTTACGAAAATTTAAACATATTTATATAGATTATAATGTTCCATTTGATTTACAATATTTATCCTTTACAATTCACATCAAATTGTGTTGCCATTCTTATGTGAGCGAAATCGATTGCCCTAATTACGTTTAAAAAAATCTCAAAATTCTCTTATTCAAACTGTTCATCGCTCAATTGGGGCATTTTATAAATGATTCAGATCAGCTGACTAAACCAATTGGGTATTTGACTAACTTTTTTTCATTTCATTAATCATAATTTGAAGGTACAAGCTGATGAAGAGTGAAAATTTTTTTTAATAATCATAAAAATTGACCGAGTTAGAAAAGTTTAAATTTAACCTTTAGAGAAGGACGGCAATACTGTGTTGTGAGGTCATTTTTAATATTGCACATTATATTCTACTAGAGGAAAAGAGACAGGGATATACCCAACTCTATCCGTATCTTCAAATTTAGAAGCCTACAACTGGCTTATTTTTCAATCAATTTTTGAATTTTTTTCAAGACTGGTTCTTAATTAACTTATATTCCACAATATTGTACGAAAGATATCAAAATTTTGAATGAGTCAACTACCGTATTGCAACTGTGCACTGACTATTTGTGAGGATTGGCTCAGTTAATGACTATCGGTAGAATCATCTTGAATCTACAAAAATAAAACAATATATTTATTGCAGAGAATGTCATACATAACTTTGAATATCGTATTTTGCAGATTATCAAAATGTATATGTCATATATAACAATTTCATGAATAACTTTCATTTCAGTATAAATACAAATAAAACTATAAGAAGGAAAATCAACAGGCGGGCACTTCATTTCATGTCCATGTTCATAAGAAGACCAATGCTTGTAATTAATCAATTATAGCTCCATCGTACTTTTTTGTGAAAAATCACTTTTAATGAGATCTATTACATGTGCATACATTTTACTAAACCTCAATATTTATTCCATAAAATTACCCCTTCATGTGTTTCAATGTGTGGAGCCTCATTGTCCAATTTTTTTTTTTAATAGTGGTCATTTTATCCCCAAATAATTTGTATGAATTGTTACACACTGCTTGTACAGTGCTCGCCTTATACGCCATGTATTAGTAAACATTTTTTAAAGTCAGTTTTATGTAATGTTTAATTCTTATACAATCTTTGTTAGTAAAGTGATTAATGCCTAGTAATTAATGATTAGTGATTAATTAATTACATAGGCTTATATGATAAATTGATTGAGTACATACATGAAAAGCACTTCGGAACAACCTAATATACATATATTTTGGTATAATTTTATTAAATTATTAAGAGAAAATTGATCTCATTTCAGGTATTTGTATTATCACTATGTGATGGGCTACACGATATCAAGGAACAAAAGGCAATAATATCCGATCTAAATGAGAGAGCCGATAATATAGAAAAGGGTGCTAAGGAACTGGCTGAATTTTCAGAGAGTTTCAAGGTAACTACATTTTTTGAAGATTTTATAAAAAAAACTTATATATGTACTGAATTCCATCACAATAAAAATCACTATTTGAATTTGCTTTGTATAGATGAACCTAAAGTAAAGGAAATGTTAAATTCTCTCTCTTAGTTAAATAAACTCAATGTTGAGAACTTTATCGATATACAAAGGCCATTTTGACATAGATACAAGGAGTATTCAACAAAATTTCCAGGAATATAAGAAAGACATACATTTTTGGTATTGTTTTTAATTTTCTATGTGTAAATATCAAATGTCGTTAGATCAAGCAGTTTATTTTTTAATATCGTAAAAAAATATATCCCTTTGTCTGAAATATATGCATTTATTGCTAAGTTTAATTCTTGATCATTGGAAAATCGCTTACCAAGAAGTCCTTCAAATTTGGAAAAAGTTAAGTAACAGTTATGATTGTACAGTGGGTGGCTAATTTTTTCAAAACCACAGTCTCACAAAGCATCCATACCAACTTGCAACATGTGCATAGTCACATTGTTATGAAGAAACAACATACCTTTGATTAGTTTCCCTTCATTTAAGAAAAGCAATTGGGGTTTAAGGCCCAATTGCTTCTTTTAAATGCTTCACATTTAAGGGTGTCCCTGAAGTGTGATGTAACTCAAAAATTACAATCATTTTTTAGCTCATGATAATATTTGTGTGACAGTGGGATTTATCTCTAGGACTATGATACTATCGCAACATCTATCTATACATAATGAACAATGCGTATATATTGATATACAATGTGTATATATTGATATGTTGCAGTACAACAATTTTGTTATTGAACAAAAATTCCGAGTTTCTTTCAACAGAAATAATGTTATTTCTTAGGTTGAAAGTGTCCAATATTAATTTAAATCATGAATTATATACGTGCTAAATGTTACAAAACCCCTTGGCGTCATTTAGGTGTGGTTGAATAACAAATATCGAAACATATTTTTCATGGTATTAATATTCTATATATTGCAAAGCCATGTTTTACTCTGATACACGAAATATAGGCACACCAAATTTGGTAGTACTTGTTGCTCGCTTGCATTTACAATATTTGTATTATACAACACTTGGGGATCAACATTACACCTAAATGTTTCAGCACCTCTAAATGTCTCGGTTATCAAATTACGCCATAAGATGACTTTTTGTAAATAATCCATCATTATTATAGAAAAAAAAACTTTTTCACATTGTCAAACAATCATACAAATATGCAATTCTTTAATATTTTTCAGGACGAAATATCAAAAAAAGTTGCAGATGTTCTAGCTCGAACTCCACTTCAATTCAAAGCACGTAAACCTCTGCCGTATTCACAATCATACAAGGCCAATGAAGCAACAGAGCAACTCATCGATCTCAATGCAACCAGCATCCATGCTACTGTTACCGAACCTGCAGCAAATGTGTCAACTACAGTTTTCGAGAGCGTCAACGATTACAATAAAGTAGAACCTAGTCAGCCAGTTCCACATTATAACGTACCACTCGAAGTAAACTATTTAGAACACCAAAATATTTTACTTCAGTACGATCAGCAGGATACTCCTTCACTGATACAGACAAATTCAACGGAATTGCTTACTCCATCACCAGTTTTTGGGTTCGCTTCATATGACTCGAGATCAATAGATGAGTTGATAACTCCAGATGAATTTAATAATGATCAATTTTTAAAAGGCTTAACAAATGTCAATTATGATATAGATTTATCAGATTTTAGTGCAGATAATAGCGTCGCTGATGATCTGCCACCTAAAATGAATGCTGCACCGGATCCTTTCAGTCCAGAAGGTTTAACACAAACTGACTTCAGTCGGGTTTTAGCTCCAGTTAAATTAGGACCATCTAGTTCAAGTTCGGATAATAAAATTCTTCATTTTGATGATAGTGAAACGAATTCCAATTTTTTTTCTATCTTAGATGGTAATGACTCTCCTACTGCTGATTGTTTACTCCCGTCACCTCTGCAGCCTGTTCTTTCAGATAGTTTAGAAAAAAAAGACTAGTTTCATGACTCACTTTAAATAATTAGATGCAATTCCAAGGTGAAACAAAAATATTAGAAACATTAGTATAAAGAACTCGTCGTAACCAATAAAATTATCTTCAATAAAAAATGCATCACAAAGATTAGTTATTTTAAGTATTTATTAAAACAACGAAGTTTCTGTCAAGTAATAAGGAAATTTATTCACTGCTCTTATACATTTTTTTTATTTTATTAATATTGTCTAGAAATTCAAAGTATACTTTTTGTCAGAAAACGTGCTAAAAACAAATTTCCATATAAGTTAAAATTCAAACAAAAAATACACTTGATATTAAGATCAAATATACCATCTGTATAAAAATTACCCATAATCATTAAAAAACACACAAATTTAGTTTATTCATCAAAATTATAAATTTTGTCGAAGTAATCCCCATTGATTGCAATACAACTGTGATAACGCTGGACCCACTCTCCCATACACTTCTTATAGGTCGAAAGTGGTGTAGCCTTCCCCTAATAGTAATTCCCACTACAAATTCTGTTTGATGTCTTTAATAGAGTCAATACGGGTTTCATGAAGTGGCAATTTCAGTTTTGGAAACTATTTGAGTTGATGGTACTAATTGAATTTTTGGCTTTGTACTCAGTTACAATTGTTGCTCTGTGAGAAGATATAGTCATGCAAAATCCATGAGTTGTCCTTCCACAAATCTGGCCTCTTACGATCAATATTCTCGTACAAATGCCTCAAAGCATTCAAATAATACTCTTTATCAATGTCTGCTTCTCCAGAAGGAATTCAGAGTGAACCAAACCACAGCGATCGAAGAAAACAACAACACATTAATTTTCAAGTGGCTTTGGTGTAATTTTTTCTGATTTGGCTCATTTTCAAAGCACCGTTTGGTCAAATATTAGCTTGTTAATGTATCATATTTATAGACCCATATATCGTCTCCAGCTATGATGCCTTTCATGAAGTCTCCGCCTTGAAATCATGTCTTTAGAGGACCTGTATTTGATGCTCTTCTTAGGACAAACTCTTTTTTTCAACTAATTTATTCATAATAAAATTCGTAGAGCAACTATGAGGTCAACTTATTAAGACAGCTGCTGTAAACACACTAGTTGACAGATCGCACTTAAATGTGGCTTGTTAACTACCGAAGGTTATAACTTAACTTTTTTTAACTTGACAAAAAAATTTTACCAATTCCTGTTAAGTGATTCATTTAAATAAAAATTCCAGCAAGTTTTTATCAGAATGTGACTATAGACCTAAATTACAATATACAGTAATCCCTTGCTATTTACTTTGAATTACCGCAAATAACAAAACTGCCAGTAGCAATATTTCTAAATAACAGAAAAAGGGGAGTTCAATGAAGGAGTTTCAAATAATAAAGAAAAACTTTAATGTATTGAATAATTTATAGTATTTTTAGGCATGAAATCATTAATAAACTTTATTAATAACAAAGTTATGATGAACTTTTAATGTACCTAATTTAAAAAAATATGAAAATATTTATGTATCCTTTTGTGAACCGGTGAGAACTCCTTTTGGTAAGATAAAATTTATACTTTTAGTTCCTTTTGAAGTTCTTTGTAAGGTGATTAAATATTTCAACTCTCTGTTAAACTCCAAATTCTTTTACTTCGCAGAGTACAAATTAGCCTTTCTCCTATAGTTGATCAACCAAAAAAATAATTTTTTTTGATGTGCTGTTTGAAAGTTCAGGTGTTACAATTTCGTTATCTTCTTTATGGGATTATTGTTTATTCATGGTTGACACTCTTAATAATTCTTTAAATTTTTCAATCCATTTGTTTGTGAATATCTGTTAGTTATATATATATAATAGGCTATTTGACTTGAATTTTTAAATTGTTCTATTTTGTATTAAAAGCACACTACATTTATATTTCCAGGATATATGCCATATTTTTTACATAAATTACTTTTAAAGTTTGAATTTTCTAACTCACGCCGAAAACGCAATTTCTGTAATGGCGGCTAATGAGACATCACACACGATGTAAACTAACATTCTTGCCCGCTGAAGTGGATTATTTATTTTCATATTAAAATGGTGTGTAGTGACACAATGTACAAATACGTCTATAAAAAGTCAACACAAAGTGTTCATTTCAGTGCCAACAAATCTTAAAAGACGAAAAAAGTGGCTGCAATTAGCCCAAAGAGATCCAAACAGCATTGTAGCTATCTCGAGTGATTTTGTATGTGAAGATCATTTCGATATAAGTAATATTTGTGTTTTAAACATTATTATCAATATCAATGCCCATAAACCAAAAGAATAACAATTTAAAATTTTGGTATTAATGCGTTTCAATACCAATGACATTTTGACAATTGTTAGTATTTATCTAAATTTAAATTTTTTATATGATATGATAGAATATACATTAAAAACGATATGTTTAAAAGAATTCTGCATCAGACGATTATTTATTATAAAACAATCAATTTAAAAAATTTCGTACCTGATGACTTTTGTTTGCGATGGAATATGTTTTAACCTATTTTTCCAGTTAGTTCACTTTATCTTTTATCGCTAAGCACTTATTATACAATTAAAAATATAATTTCTTACAAATTGTTAAGTATTTACAATATAAATATTTACTATATTTAAATAGCCAACTGGAATATATACTTAATCCGTCAAATTTAACAATAACATCTTGTTTATCCAACAACATTCAGGAAAAGTCAATTAAATTTATAGTGCTGATTCATTAGCATATGCATTGCATGGGAATTAAATAAATTTTTTTATACAATAGTTATGATCGGAAGTTATTTTAATTATCATTTGTAATGTATTAATAAATATATAATTTGTAATGTATTTCTTTTTATATAATATAATATGTAATGAATAACATACGTAAGAATTTATATTTTAAAAAATTTATACTAAATGCGAAAGGTAATAGACATAAAAAGGACCATAATTTAAAGATTTACACACTTGTTTGTGATGTCATCTGACTTTTATAGACTATATATTCTGACTTTTATAACAGGGCATTTGCGACGCTGATTAAATTTAAAAAAAAATTTTGTGAGTTCTTTACGTTTTTTTTTATATAATATAAACTTATTCTTTCGAAAATGAAAGGCAATACGCTTATTTACGTTATAATCTAATATGATGACCCCGAATTGTGGTATATTTTTGATGTTGTCAAATAGCCTATATAATATATATCTGCCTACAAAACCATCACAACTTTACACTGTTGTTACTATCAATTAAGCACTTCTATCGAACATGCACACACTTAAATTTTTTTATCCATGATTTCTTCCAACATCCTTGAATAGTTGATGTCTGTGTTTCTTGATAAGAGTCTTTAATTAGCAAGACAGTTGCGTCTTACCCAGATAACAATATATTAATGTTGTAATTCTTCAAACACTAACTCGATAATAAAGCTTTATCTATTCTGTCAACAGAAGAGCAAAAGTTCTTTAAACCTCGTGTTACAAATTCATTAATTGTTGGCAGATAAGTAATGAACATAAAGTAATCTTTTTCTAGGTCATGTCTTCTGTTTACAGATTTAACAAATTTTACTTTTGCAAAGCAACACTCCAAGTGATACTTCACCAAATTTTCTTTTCATTTTTCTTAATGTAAAAAACGATAGTTTCATCATTCCAGCGAGGCTCTAAGGCTGAGAATTCAACTTTTTGAAAAAGATTGAATAATTATTTCATATTATAACATTTAGACAGCAACATTGCAAATGTGTCTCATTTAAAAAAAATTTTATTGATAGTGTAATATATATTTCTCTACATCACCAAGGTATATGCTATATGAGGAAAAAGAATATGGGATCCAAATTTGAAAATGAATTTTTTTTAAATGTACCATGCGTTTTAATTTAAAAAAATATGAATGTGTGATACAAGTAAAATAACACTAAATTTTCCAAAAAAGGTTAACATATATGGATATGCAATTCATTGCAATAATTTCCAAAGAAAAGAATTAAAAAATCCTTTATTGGAACTAATGGCACTCAAAAAACTAGATGTCTTAAAAATATGAGTCTTAGAAAATTGAAAAAAACTACCAGGAACTGGAAAACGCCGGCATTATCATCAAATATAAATGAGTTCTTAGTCTAATCTAACCTCAGTTTAAATTTGGGCCTTTATTTACAGCCCAACTGCATAATCAATCTTTACTGATCAATGAACGAAAACATTCAGTACGTTTCTTATGAAATTCATGTTAACTCATGTTTTTTCATATAATAATAAATCTTATGACACATTTTTCCATAAAATTTAGTTCTGTCAATATTTGTCTACAGCTAATTGTACAAATCTATAAAGCGGATTCCGTAGCAATAATGAATTTCTAACATTACGGCATCTCATCTTAGGTCGTTTTAAGCAGTCCCCATTTTATGTTGTTTTGTTTTAAGTCAAGCAACATTTTGATTAAATTCCTTGTATTTAACGTCAATGATTTGTTTTACATCTTAATAATCATGCATCAACTGTACAAAAATTACTAGATGAGCATAATACGACATGTATGCAGAACAGGGTGCAAGTAGCAATGAAGGAGTGGAGTGTGAATGGTGATTCTAGTATTGAAACTAAACAATTGACTTCAAAGAAATAATTCTAATCTTTTACCCACATCTACGCTACAATAAAAATATTTACATTAAATGTTCCCAACTTTAAATGGATTTACAAAGTTAATAACAACATGACAAAAAAAAGGACTGCCTGTTCATATTATTACTTTAAAATAGTAAGCTAGAGCGAAGTAAGCTTTTAACAAAAAAAAAACTTTTGTTGCTGCAGTGTGTTGGATTGAATACAAGGCATAGTAGGCCTTTGACAGAGCAGTGCACCGTGGGTAACCGGTTTCACTTCCCGGCTGCTCGTTGAGCAGGGCTGAACTAATTTTCTGATCGTGCTGAGCTGTAAAAGATTGCTCTCATAGCAATAAATCTGCCACATGTATCAACTGTATACATTAATCTACGTAAATAAAAATAATGATGCTGGAAGGGAAACTGTTGGTTAATTAGAAAATTTATCCAAAGAAATTGATCAAGTAGATACTTGATCATCAAGTACATCGAAATATACTGCAAATTCCTTTGATCTTGGTCAAACAATTGACAGCGTTCACAGCGCATGTATTGGTTGTGATAAAAATTGTAGTATGTCCCTATATTCGACAAACATAACACAATGCAAATATTTGTTGATGTGGACGCAGCTTAACAGCAAGATAAATATATTAATATCATCTATTTCAACAAATGTGTAAACTCTATTTCAACAAATGTGTGAGAATTTCAGTTACTTCAGGTTACTTTATAAATTTCACTAATAAAGTAACCTGAAGAAACTGAAATTCTCTAATCTTCTGTCTTTTTGAATCTACATTCATTAATATTGTTTAAAGATACCTTTTACACGCAGGTAATTATACTTGATGTGCACTTTTACTTTATTTAATGGTTCATATTTGTTTTTTATACCAAATTTTTTCCGATTTTTTCAAGTTTTTTACATGCCAATTTTTCTGTAAATGTTTATTATTAATTATATGTTGGTCTATATATCTTGATATATACAGCTATTTAACAGAAACCTCCAATTGTAATTTTTCAGAATTTCATAAGCCACAGCATTTCATAGCTTATAATGTAATAATATTCATAATTATAAATATATCATGACAGCAAGTTTAAACTTGTTATTGTGCTACTTGTGCATTATGGCTGAATAGGTTGAACGATCAGATTTCTCTAAAGAATCCTGCGAGCCCATGATACGAAGCGCGTCGCAATACTCCTAGGGTTGCTCGCCATCCAGATGTAAACTGCGAATACTATATTGCAAAAAAGAATGCGTAAAACTATATTACAAATCCTTATTTGGAGGCAAGACTGCTTCTAATGAAAATCCTCCATGTCAGGAAATCATGTAAAAGTTTTGCATAGACACTTAATCGGTTTATGCTTTAATTGATTAAGGTGCATCTTTTTTATTTCTTGGTGTATCATTCGGTTGAGCATCAAAATAGCACATAGCCATTTGAATTTCTTACACTTAAATGAAGCCATAACATTCTTCTTGGATGTGACTTTCTAGAAGCTGCCAACTCTATTAAAGATTGTGGAAAATCTGAACTATTATTTCTAGTGATAAACATTCTGATATATTTATATCCTTGCCTATGCAGATTGATACACTATGCATTTACTAAAGAAGGACCAAAAAAGATAATTTCCGATCACAGAAAAATTCTTCAGTCTAAACTTGTCCCCGAAGTCATTTCATTTCGCCAAGTTATTCATAGAATTATGGCAACTATCATCCTCAGACAAATAAATTCACTGGACATTTTAACAGCACATTAACTGATATCTTAGCCATGTATATTTATGGAAACAAAGAGACTGATATATATATGACTTTGCATATAACTCAGCAAAACAAGAAACTACTGGCTTTCTACTCCTTTTTTGTGCTCCACGGGTGTGGGGCAGAATTCATATAAATATACTACATACCAGTTCCTCAATGATGACATAAATAGTGATTATGATAAACAGCTGGTAATGAGAGGGCCAACTTGCATAAATCAGAGTCAAAGATCGACTTTGATATGATGCAAGACATCGACCATTAACCCACCTAGAGATCCATTGTGGATTTTCAAATCATTGCACAGAGTGGGCTTATCAGCAAAGCTATTGAACGGATACTTCGGTCCATATAAAATTTTGCAAAAGGTATTCAAAGTCAAAATTTTGCAAAGGCATTCAAAGTCAACTATGAAGTAGAGTATTTTAATCCAAAAGACAAAATCTGAAAGATATTGTTCATGTTCTTAGGATGAAGCTGTACTACGACCCAGAGAAACTAATCACAAATGTTGACTATTTCTTTTGAGACATAACTAATGAAAATATCATTACAGCCGCCCAACTTAATAATACTGACCGGACATTTAGAAGTAAACAAAATCTAACCTCAAAGACATGACCCAATAACAAAAAACTGAATATTGAATTAACAAGACAACAATATGCAAAAGCAAGTTGCGTAGGCATAAGGAATATGTTCACATGGTTAAGAAACGACTTTGTGTTTGGCATAGAGATCAGTCAAAATTTTGTTGTCGCCGAGGTGTGTTGGGTAGATCACAAAGCCTTTACGGCCTTTGGCAGCGTGGCGCACTGCAAGGATTTGGTTTCAATTCCCGACCGCTCGCCGAGTGGGGGCTGTATTGGTGTTCTGGTTGACTGTTAGTGATTGCTTTTGTAGCAATAAGTCCACCATATGTATCAATTAGACACATTAAAGTAAATAAATAATCTAATAATAATATAACAATCAACAGACAGGAAATAATCAGTTCAGCCAAAATATGCAATGAAAAAATTAACATACTGGCCAGCCAACGAGAACATAACTCTCATGAAAATTACCCACCCTTACAAATAATATACATATAGTAATAAGAATTAATTAGTGTCGTTGGTTGAAGTAAGCACAGCCTACAAAAATTACTGAAATTGAAGTCATTTAAAAATCACTAGAGGTCATTTAAAAATTAAAAATATTCTACCACAAGTTATTAGTCATTAAAAATTATTCCTTAATGCCCACTGATAAGGTTCATATTTTAATGTACACATTATTAGCATAGTGAGCATAGTTACAGTAATGGCAGATTAAACAGCAAAAAATATTCTGGCACAGGTTAACTTATTGGAATGTGTTACTTATTGCATTGGGTTAAAGCATACATTTGAATATATCATCTTACCTGTACCATAGTAAAGATAATAATATACTAATTACGAAAATATAACCTAACTTTGTTGTGTTGTTTGCCGATTGTTTGTTTTGTCTTTGACGACTTTTCAAGATTTAAAACTTTTTGCATTACGTTAACTGATGTAACAATCAAGATAAAAAATAACATCTTACGTTACTTTAAATGATTATAGAAGAAATGAGTTCCAGTTATCCAGAATTTTCATCTTTAGTACTTCTTGACCAATATATCAAAGACTACGAAAGTGGAAACTATGTAAACGTGGCACATAGTTTCCAGTTTCGTAGTCTTGTGGAAGGTTTTCCAGTTTCGTAGGACTTTCAACTGTGGAAACGGGATATTCGAACAATAGAAAAGATGAAACCTGTATGTCTATTAAAATTAAAAACTTACAACCCGAAATTTTCTAGGTCACAATGTTTTTGTAATGTCAGAATATAATGAATAAGCTTACCCGACAACCGAGAGAGATTGATTAACATGATAGAATAAGACAAGTCTATGCATGCACGAAAACAAACAAAAACAGCGCTCACTCTGGCATTCAGCTGTTTTGTACGTTATGTGTGTCAAAAGTAAACTGTCAAAATTTTGTTGATTTATTTATCTATGATTGATTTATTACTAATTCATTACAACACTAACAACCTACAGACCTGGCCTAATTTTTAGACACACACAATTTTTTCAGAATATTTACATAATTACACGTTTTGTACTCAACTTGGTGGTATTATACTTTATAAATAGTAGTTGTTGGTTAGGACAATTATCATATTATCCCTTTTTAAACTTATTTCTGTTTTATTATACTGTCATGTCCATGTTTTGGCCAACGTCACACAAGTACACATAAATTTCAGTCATGGTCTTGCGTGCCACGTGTGCGTGCACACTTGTTTTTTGATCTGGTGGTGGTAGTTTTAGGATTAATTAATTATAATGTAGCATACATATTTCAATTAAAATCAGCAGTTTTTCCCGACTGAAAAAATATTTTTTAATTTTCCAAATACGGGTAAAAAGGGGACCTCTCGCTTTGTAAAAAAGCTAAAGTCAAAGCCCTTCGCAATACTAAAATGTATTCAAACTGTAAAATTTTACAAAGATTGAATGCGTCTGAAGAAAACGTACAGTGCATAGAGAAAAAAATCAACATGGGTGAAGAACTGAGCCCAAAAAAAAGGAAATTTGGTGAAGAAAGCCAACTTTCACCCCAGGTCAGGAAGATCTGTCAAGTAAATTTGCGTAGAAAACAGATTTTCTACTACAAAAGTAATCAAATCTAACTGGAAGAAGCTAATGTTAATATATTTGAGTGCACTGTTCGCAGAAAATAGAAAGATAAATCTTTACAAGTTCAAGTAAGGAAGCCTCAATAGACTGCTGGAATGAAAGCAAAACATCTGAGGTGTGCTAAAAGTTGGTTCCGCATTTAATAAAATGTTGTTCTGAAATGGGGAAAATATTATTTTTATGCAAGAAGGAGCTCCTTTTCATACTGCATATTCAATCAAAGCATATTTACATGACCAGTATATCCCACTATTGGATTGCCCAAGTAACAGTTCCAATATGAACCCAATTGAAAAAGCATGAAAGTTGATAAAGAGGGAAGTGGCTAAAAAGTGGCCATGACTGAAGAAAAATCTCATTAAAAAAAGACCATCCATGTAAGGCGTCATCATCTGCAGATGCAGGAGATTGTGGAAATTAACCTTTAACAGCATAGGATTAAAACATTAACAGCTGCGAAAGGCGACTACAAGAAATATCAATACAAAAATACACTTTGAGTTTTGATATTGTTCCTTTACTGAAAGTTAATAAATATTCAATCAAAACTATATTTTAATTATAACAACACATACTTAATTACATGAAGCTGATATACAAATTTGATTTATTCCAGTAAAATATCTCAAATCATTTTTTTACAGTTGTTAATTAAGATTTTGCATAGAAAGTGCAGTGCGTCTAATAATTTGGCCAAGGACTATATGTACTTAATTTATTTATAGATCCACAATGAACTCACACATATAATTGTCATAAATAAAATTTACAACAGGAGGAATATATCCCGACTTCCGTCAGCCGTATTTAGCCGTGTTCTGAAACAGGCATCGCGGCTATTTGTTTAATTGACCATTGTCTATGTAAATTTATTTAAAGATTTTATTAGATGTTTATATAGATTTATAATGACAATTAATTTTTCTGAATGTATAGTATTAAAATCTTATACAAATTTAGTACAGTCTATTGAGTTACACTTAGTATGTTTTCTCCCCCTCTCTACTGTTTTACCCCTTAATATATACGAACAAATCGAGGTTTAGATTGCATGTGATTTTTTCTCGCCTAATTATTTATATACACCCGAAAATACTGTTCCCTGGTGAATAAAATAATTTTGCAGCAAATTGTACCAAGCATCGTAGAAATATGCTGTTTTCTATCCACCAAGCAAATGGTTTTCCATTTCTTTTTATGTCATTATGTGTGAAGTAAGTATCAAGTTTATTTGCAGTATTAGTATACCGCTAGTTTAGTAAGTGTCAAGTTTATTTGCAGTATTAGTATACAGCTAGTTTAGTATAGTGCTAGAATTAATTATGTTGACACGAACATGTTGAGTGATTTGTTTGGGTTATCTTCTATCTTTTGTATTTATGTCAGCAATTTCTTCAAGTTTTGAATATAAAAATTTTACTTGATTTGTCAAAATAATTTATAAAAATATTTTATGGACATGAATTTACTTTAATATTTTGATGCATTATTAATATTATAAGCAGTCACTTGCAGATTACATCTAATATGTCAATAGAATATGTTTGGTAAGAATGTGCTTTTAAAGAATGATGAGACTAAATGTCTCTATACTGAGTTCCTAGAATCTGAAGACCTTTCAATATGTTAGGCTAACATCTCTCTGACATGTGTTTGCTAGCATAAAGATATAGAAAAATAAATATGCTAAAAATAACTATAATTTTAGAAATATTGGGTATTGCTCCATTACTATATTTCATTCCCACACATTTTAGGTATATTATTCTCTGATATGCAAATTTTATGATAATACAGAGGCGTATCTCAGATCTTCATCATATTTTTTAAAAAATCCGCAAAGGAGTTCTGTGCCGAAATACGAAATAATGATAAGTAACCGTGCAGAAAAAGTTACTAGTACTATAATCTCAGTAAATTATGATAGTCTAAACGAAGCAAAGTCTTACTATGATCAGTGCAGAGCCAGTCAGCCCGTGTGTATGCGTGTTTGCAACACAATAACTTACTGAATTTAACAAAATTTGGTAGAGACTTTCAGTTAATAAGTAGATCCTGAAGATTTTTGAAAATTTTAGGTGTTTTTGCAATATTTCCGAAAAATTCTATGAAATTTCACCTACAATTAAATTTAATTTTGTTTTTCACATTCATCAGTTATTATGTTAAAATTACGACTTTCATTTAATTACTTGAAAATAAATAATACTTTCTAATATTTGTTTTAAAAAAGTACACTATATTGAGGCCTTATCTTATTTTCCATTCCATTAGTCTTTAATTCTTTCGCAAGTATCCTTATAAAAAATGTTTGACACTGCAGGTCAAACATTTTGTTATAGTACTGAATTTTGCAAAACCATAAAAAAATGTTTGACTTGAGTTGTTGTCACCTGCTGAAATCTGGAGAAAAATTTATTGTTAAAATAGAAAACATTTAATACATTCCGATTGTGTGAAAGAGCTTTATGTTATTCAAAATAATTGGATTTCTTTTTTTTTCTGGTATTTCACTTTTATATACTCTTCCAGAAATGCAGTTAAAATTTTCAAAAAATTAAAAAAATTTTGATACTCTGCCTAAAAACAATATTAACAACTAATTGAGACATTTCACTTCAGGTATACTAAGGTCCAAAAAATATTTACTTTTATTCTGTGACAAAAAGGAGATAATTTAGTTCTACAGCGCTTTAGTCAAGTATGAATAGCTTTGAACCTTACATCAGCAGAAATTTAAAATATCAAAAATGTTGTATGTCAATTTGTAATTATATTTTCCCCTAAACTTTACATTGTGAATTCAATCTCAAAGAGTAAATTTATGAAATAACATTGTTGGAACACTAATTTCCGTTGGAAAAGCAATAATTTACTTTTTCCTAGCACTAGATTCCAAGGCTCATGACAGCTCCTAGTTTCCAAGATTTTTAAGTTTGGCTCAGCGAGGAAAACTATTTTTGACTAATTATGATTTTACAGTTTATTATTGGCTCATATAAAGAACATTCATATATTTCAAACCAAAGTAAATATAAATTTAAAAAAAAAAAGATTCAAATTTAAGCATTATCAACTAACTAGAGAAAATTTGTATACTGCTGTTTCAACATAATTTCATGTTGGTAATTCTGGCAATCAGATTATTTCCCCAATGCATTTGAAGCCAAAACAACCCAAAACTCGAGCAATTGGGACTTTCCCTTTATATTCTTACTGGCTTTCTATCTCAATTTAATAGTGAAGTAGGCTACTGTAAAACTTGTTAAAAACGTAGGTGGTTTTGAGAGGTTTCATTTCGTAAAGATAACGAAAACCTTTAATCTTCCAACAACAGAAATTATGCTGGCATATGTCCAGTTAGTTATTAAATAATTTTGCCCCATTTCTCACAGATTGTTGCAAAAATTGTGGAATTCCGGAAAAGGACAGATTCCATATTAATCAGCAAATATTTATAAAGAGTTTACATAATAGTAAAAAGGTCATAATGAAAATTATAAGTGAAGTCAGATCAACAAAATATTTTTAATTAATGTTTATTCAACGTGTGACCTGTGTTACTTTAATCAATTCACTTTTATAATCAGTGATGTGAAAGACATTGTGCCCATTGAGATGCTTTTGAAATTATACATGCTAAAAAGCGCAAATATGAATATTAAACAGAGACAGTCTTCACATTTCTAGAAAATCACAATATTTTCATAAAGGATTGGAAAGGACAAAACTATGACAGTGTATCAAATGTGTCTGGACTTTCCTGGTTTACACGTGTTAAAGAAAAATGTGTATTTTTAGTGCACATCTTTCTTTAACACGCGTTAAAGAAAAAGCAGAACATTTTCTTAACTGGGTAGGTATTCACTCTGCTGGGTGAATGCAAACGGCAAAAAGTTTTTTTAAATTGTTCAGAGACTACAATTTTTTCCAACCATCGGTGAAATAGACTGATGCGATATTGGAAACAAAGCTGTTAATTTGCCAATACAGATGGAAATATTGGAATCTATTATTCTTTCAGAAAAGTTCAAATTTATAGATGAAAAATCAAACTACCTCATTAGGAAGAACCATTACAACAAGTTACAGTTTTCAGAAACAAACTATAACAATGAATGTTTCAAAATTGGTTTCGTCCCTTGGTAATTTCATAAACATAATTTCTGGTTGGCTGCAAGAAGTTGCTTTCGTAGTAATAAGTTCACCATATATATCAATTAGATACATTAAAGTATATAAATAAATAAATTTAATAAAATCGGAGATGATTTTAATAAGAATGAATAATCGGAGACGATTTTGATAAGTATGAAAAGTGTTCGGAAGCAGACTACAAATCTCAAAGAATGAGAATCAGAAGTTCACGCATGACATTTTTCAATAGATCTGCAGAATCTGCTTAAATGATAAACAAATTTCAAGTAGAGACTATTCTTTTTATAACTGATACCTTGACCTTGCATTTAAAATAATGACTAGATTCCTACAAAAAATTCAGCCGACAGTTCGCTTTTTGCCTGTCTTGAAAACTCTTAATTCAAAACAATTACAACATAATCGCAAAGAATATGAAAAGTATTCAAATTGGTGAAAATGAATAAATTAATTGTATTCAAGTCGAGAAGGAACTAAATGTACTACATCATCTCATGAGAGAAGACAAAACCAAGAAGTGTAGAAATAACACTAGAGATATTATGTATACCAACTGCAATAAAAATTGAGAAATATGGTAATCAACAATAACCAAAATGGAAAAAATTTATGAAATGAACTAAGAAATGCTTCAAGAAAGATTGATATAGTTTGTCACTAATGTGCATAGAAAGTCAAAGAAATTGACGTTAAAAAAGCAGAGGATGAGTTTGCAAATCAAGCGAAGAAAAATCTTTATAAAGTTTTTTAAATAATTTACCTCTTCAAAATATAAAAAAGTACTCTAATATAGTGTTTTCCTCTCAATAACTCAAATTAGTTTAGGAAATAACTTCAGTTAGAATACCATGAGCCTTCACTTGGCTAAAGACTGATTGTTATCACTAGCGAAAGACAGTGCTATAAAGACATTGTTGCCCGACATACATTATATTTGAAAGAACTATTAAAGGATTTTCATCATTTGTTCAAATTCACACAACAGATACCATAGCTCACAAAATGTTAGGCAACTTTATTTTTTTTAACTTGTTATAAAGTAATTTCAGAATTGTAGCTGTACCTCTTGAGCATTTTTGTCTTGAGTACTATAGCCGCATCTTGTGCTTATGGTAAAGGTGCAAATATGATAGCCTCTTTACACAATAATTTTTTTTATTCGGAGGAAATAAAAGTGTTCCTGGCAAAAACCACTGTGGTAAAACGAAAATAATTGGCTGCTACAATATATCACACAGAAGATACCAAATAAAAGGCTGTCATAATATTCTTCCTAAACCCCAAAATTTGTATCCAATTTAGGCTATTTGAGAAAAATATAAAATGGAAAGATGTAAACAAACTAAAAGATGTAATAGAAACAGCTATGATTACATAGTCTCAAGTCGAAAGGTTGTAAATCTAAAGGGTCTAAGTATCAGTTTTATTATTTACAGATATAACAAAAAGTGACTAAAACAATTATTTCCCTGAAGTAATTGTTTATTTCTTTGATAATCAATAATACAGATGTCTTATAACTAAAAAAAGTCATCAATCTTTGAAATAAGTATTTAAAGGAGAAGAGTCATAAGTCGCCTAAATTTTAAAATCTCCTAACAGCCACATTATAAGACATTGGAAATGGTCTAAATGCCATTATAATAGAAATTCAGAAAGAACTTAAGCTTGCGATTGATTCATCAAGTGTTAGTAGAAAGATTTTCTTTTGATGGGTATGTTTGGTAACATGTCCTTTAAATCTTTAAGTTTTTCCTTCGATATATTATTCTTCGCTAGCAATACTGTCAGTGAAATTTTGTAATTGGCTAGGTGATTTACCTTTTTAGAAAATGTTTAACTATTTCACGCAACTGAATCTTGTGGGATTCCCTTAATTCTACATGAGACAATTTATTTTTTTCGATGTGGATACAAGAAACTGTGACTATGTCAACTTAACCGTATTAAGAAAATGTCTGCGGAAGCCTGATTGAGATCTTTAAAAATATTTTCGTCCAAATTAACCACTTCAAAAGGACTTTTGTGACATGATTTACGTTTCATTGTTCCTATATCTTTAGGCTCAAAGCATTTCACTACTGTCTATTTGTATGAGCAAAATCTCGATCACAATACATGAAAGAGTGACCACTAACTAAGTATTTAAGGTCAATAACTTCATACATGCCATTGGTCACTAAATAAATCAAGGCAAAAAGGACCATTCTGTTCTTGTTTTGACCAATGTAGCTATCAGTCTGCGGCTTTCCAAGCGGTCAGAATATTTTCCAAGACGTCTTCGCCTCATAGGTGTTACTTGAATGATGCAGAATAAATATGTAGCTTGTTTTGTAACATCTCCTATACTATAATGTTCCTTATGAATTTCTTCTTTTCTGGTGCATGAGAGTAGCTTACATTGAAACATACACTTGCAACTCTGAACAAATTCAAAGCAGAGTACATTTTGGAACTCTTCTTTGAATGTGTTATGATACTTAATACGACTCAAACACACACTAGATACCCGAGAGATGCTTAGTGAGCAATTACCTACAGTGCAAGGCAAGTAAATTAAAATACTGTACACAAACTTACCTTGTTTTCTTTGCGATGGTTACATTTTTGGACATTATGTACTCCTCTCCAAATAGTAGACATTTTTTTGTTCAACCATTTTATTTTCCTTCCGTTTTCTGCTTTGATCAAATGATGTACCATCTGTCTTTTTGCTGTTTATTCACGCAACTAAATAAATAATAAAAAATATTCCATGCACCGCTCCCACTAACACCCACGTCACCTGTGTCCCCCGCTTACACATGCACAGTCCATTTCAAAGCGCAAATACATTGACACTTAGACCGCTTACCTAGTTTATCTTTGTGTATGTAGAAATGAAAAGGAAATAGACACTTGAAATGCATTTGGATATTGTAAGCTTTGGCACATAGATTATATTTTTGTAAAAATATTGAGTTTTAAACATTTAGCCCATAGATCCTTTAGATTTACAACCCTTTAGTACTGCTTTTTATCAGGTGAAAAGATCTATATGAAATATTCTACTGATGGAAATGTTTAGGCACACAAAATGTTTAATTCTTTTAACGTCTCTCGTATGACAATTACCAACATCTTCACAAAAAAATTGGGCAATACACGCCTGAAAATTCCAGCCAACTTATGTCCCAAACCTTGTTTAGATCATGTATATATATATATATATATATATATATATATATATATATATATATGTATATATATATAATATATATATATATATATATATATATATATATATATAATATATATATACATATATATATATATATATATATATATATATATAGTATGTAGACCCTTTTTTGCATGACAAAATGCAGATTAAAGGTGTAAGATAAAAAATCAGAAGCCCAAAATTTGAAACGCTAATGTCCAATTCTTCCGTAAAGGACATTTAATGGATTCAACTTGGTGGGCTTCTAGTCGCCATGCTTTTTCTCGCTGTCTACTTGTAAAGAAACACACATGGTATATTACTTCCTGCAAAAAAGTATTTATTTTCATATTCATTTAGATATCAATAAGTTATTTAGATGGAATTATAGTTTCTAATAATGGCGCGAGTTGTACCTGGCTGTCACTCCACTCAAAAAACAACTAGAGAACTCTCATTTTTCAAGCTTCCAAAATGTGGAACTCTGTATCGTTTGTAGTATTATTTTTTATTACCAAATAATACAAGAAATTATTTTTAAATTCTGTGAACGTGGACATTTACACCTGTATAAGTATGTTTATAACCACAAATTATAACACAATTTTTCTTTTGTTTGTTTTTTATTACCAAATAATATAAAAAAATATTTTTAAATTCTGTCAACGTGGACATTTACACCTGTATAACTATGTTTATAATCACAAATTATAACACAATTTTTCTTTGTTTGTTTTTTATTACCAATTAATAAAAGAAAATATTTTTAAATTCCGTCAACGTGGACATTTACACCTGTATAACTATGTTTATAACCATAAATTACAACGCAATTTTTGTTTTGTTGCTGTGTAGCTGAAGTCAGCTATTTCTATGAAGAAATATTTGGGGTTATTTCTGATATTCTAATGTCTAATACAATTAGTAAAATTATTCAGTCTAGATAAGATTTGAACTTAGATTTAGTCTAGATGAGATTTGAACTTAGATTTAGTCTAGATGAGATTTGAACTTAGAGAGATTTAAACTCAAGGAATTGTACTGACCAGGCAGCATCTTTAATATTAAGTATATATAAAATATATACAATCTAGTGATACAACAATTGCAAATTTATTGAATACTTAGTATCAGACTTGCAGACAAATATCTTCGCTTTATTTAACTCATTTTGATGCAAGTTCTCATCACTGGGATACAGATAAACACTAACCACTTCACTAATTATAGTGTATCTTGCAGTATACATTTTAAATTTCATTAACTAATGAATTATGTAAGATAAATTGTGTATTTTATGTTAGTCGCCCAATGCCCAGAGTTGCCAGATTATGAGAAAACAGTAACATGGGTTTTTATGCATATCGGATATAATCATCACTTACCAATTTATATCCTAATATTACATATATTTGTGAATTGTTTATGATTGTAGGAGGACATACTTCAGGAAGCAGCTTCTACCAGAGTCAGCGTTTAAAAGAGAGGTAGTCAAAAAAAACTAAGGAGTTCTAGACTTGTTAAAAAGATACATGCACTGAAGAAGGCCATCGAACTGCCGATGCGTAAAATAAGAAGATTGAGGAAACCTAAGCAGTATGGTAAATCGGAAAGTATAACAATTACTAAAATAAAAAAAACTCTTGAAACTTATTTTACCGAAAGACTCTTATACTTTATTTGATCATCAATTAAGAAATTGTTTTAGAAGAAAAATTGCAGTGGTATATGATTAAAAAATTAAAAATATTTGTATGAACTTGTATTATAATTCCCCAAACGGTTATAAAAATTTTGGCTGCAATTTTATAATTACCATCAGTTATATGTATACTTCACATCAATGGAGTTGTAATTTTCTGGTTAAAATAGGGATTTTATATTTATATTGTACGCCTATAAAATAGAGATTTTATATTGAACGCCTTCAACAAACAATTAACGGGTTGTGGGTTATTAGTTAACGGCTGGGGCAGATAATAACTTAGATATGTATAAGGTAGTTATAGAAAGTATCAGTAAAATTTTAGATGCAGGATTAATAATATATTTTGTATTATAAAATATGGGAAGCCGCATTTGAGTTAATTTTTAATGATATACTATTTATTGATAATTTAAAAAAGAGTATATTGCAATATTTAAAACGATTTACTGCTGATTGTCAGATATGTTGTACAAATGGTTTTTGCAATTTATTCATTAAACACTATATTAAAAAGAACTATCGTCTTAGAAACTCAAATAGAATTTAAGAAAATAAATCAGTTGGAAAAGAAAATCAACAATTACGAAACCTGTGTAATTTATAATTATTTTGAACTTTTACTTTTATCAGAGGTAAACTTTGATGTTATCTTTTTAGATGTGTACTTGCGCTACTCTATTAATTTTCCAAACTATCAATTGGAATATTTTAAATTGTAAACTTTTCAGTTTTCAGATTCACCAAGATCCATTATATGAATTGAATAAAGTTTTGTTCGTACTTGAATGTTTTAGTGGAGTGGAGTGGATAACACAAAGCCCGTGTACATGTACGTGGTCAGTATTATCTATGTGGTCAGTATCGGAAGTTTATTTGTACTCATTTTATTTTTACTGATAACATAATAGTATTGCGTTCATAAATTATTTTGATATTAATTTCTATCGGCCTTAAGAGTTAAAAAATATTGTTAGCAATATTTTTCACCTCTAATTAATCATTACTTTATTCAAAATAACCAAGCAAACATTGCATAAAGGCATAGTCCCTGTGTGGAAATTTCAGGCACAATAAAAGTACTTGCTGTGCTTATTTTTATAATATGCTATATCTAATAGTGATCTAGTATCTTAAATGACAGATTTGTATATGTCAGTATTTATTTCTTTCTTTCTACACTAGATCATAGATTCACTAGATATTTTTCCAACTCCTTAACCTACCCACTTCTTTTTCCTATCCCATTCCCGATGGAAGATTCTTCCACCACTTTCCCATGGTTTCCATCGAAGAATAGCACAAATTTGATACATTTAAGCAATAATTTAATCACATGTGTGTTGTTGGCCAAGAGTGGGATACAATTTTAACTATTCAAGTTCTGTCATTTTTTTAAAATTTGATCTGCTGATTTTACCATAAACTTAACATTAATAATTCCAATTCATATAACAGGCAATCAGTATAAAAAGTGTTGCAATAGCTAACATTAGTACTAGCTTAAACTTTCAATATAGTGATAAAGTTAGTTATGAATGTAAAATCCTTAAGTTTGGAAATTATCATTTATAAATGTAAAATTTAAGAAGGAATTTAGAAAACTGCACCTATGCCAATTTCAATACAAAACATTGTAATTGAACCAAATGATTTTGAACTTGATAAAAGAATAACCCTTTCCTGACAAATGTTCTAATGTTAACATTTTTACGAACCCTGGTGAAAACACTTCTAACTAATCAAAAATATACTGTAATAATTGTAAAAATACAAACTCGAATTGACAACTTTACCAAAATTTGGGCAACATTTTTTTCCATTGTGACACGCCAAGAAATATATACCACAGAATACGCAATAACATCCATATATATGTATTGTCTTTGTGTATTTTTTTCAGCTCTACAATAGAAGACATCCATAAACTATTAAAGATCCAGCGCTGCAAGTTTCCAGATTACAATCTACCTGAACAGTGTTAAAGCCAGATAAACCTTGAAGCATGCTTTTGAAGTCACCAAGTATACTTTTGAAATAATTACCTTTAAAATACTATAATCGTAAAATCTCCGATATATGTTTTGTAAAATTTTAGTTATTTTAAAGTTTTAATAAAAATTTATGAAAATGAAAATATTTTTTAATACATTTTAATACGCTTTTAAATTTAATAAATATTAATTCAATGTGTCATAATGCCATCTATAGGTGATAATCCTCTCTACACTGCGCCATCTACCTTGGCGTTGGTAATAATCGAAGCACCACCTGGTGAGTCGGCTTCCTATTGGCCATACAAAATTACAACCACTTTTTTAGTATGGGTTAGTATACGTGATGTCCATTCTATATTCTATGTTCTGTGGGTGTGCTTTTCTACATCACTACTGTTCCTATGTTCTCTGGGCGTGCTTTTCTACATCAACTCCGTGTGACTGTTCATGAAGTAAAATGAAGAAAC
The DNA here is from genome assembly GCA_039881145.1 of Druceiella hillmani. Taxonomy (NCBI): domain Eukaryota; kingdom Metazoa; phylum Arthropoda; class Insecta; order Lepidoptera; family Hepialidae; genus Druceiella; species Druceiella hillmani. The sequence goes on along the minus strand of JAYKKI010000003.1, from coordinate 23,782,628 downwards.
TAACTACATAAATAAGATGTCACTTAACTACATTTTTACAACTTCACCAGTCCTGGTATATGCTTCAATGACTGACTTTACCCATGTGACCAAATATCCACACCATGTGACTCATTACTGTTCTTTCATATTGTATCCTTCATATAACCTTGTACATGTCAACAAATCTATCAAAGTGTAAACAAACATTGCTTTACAGCAAATATACCTATTGTATTAATGCATAATGCATCCATGCTCCTAGTTAAAAGAATTACATTTTCCATTCCTAAACAGGTATAACAATGAATATATTTATTATTCATTAGGTGATTTTGTGCATCAAACTGAGTGTATACTATACAGCAATACTGTCTTTACCATAAGGGCACACGGGGCCAGTGCTCAGGGCCTCCATCCTCAGAGGGCCCCAAAGGACCGACAATTTCATTCACATTTAATCTCAAAATATTTTGGTTCTATAATGTCTATTTTCAAGTTATTTGATTTTTTATTAAGTTATTCGGTAATTTGAAAGTTTACAAAATGTAATAATGTTTCTGAACGCATCCTACCTAATTTACTAAGCACACCATCTAGCGATCGTCCATGCAAACCACTCCGATGCCAAAGTCAAGCGGCCATAAATAAATGTCGACTTTGTCTATGGTTGGGGGAATCCCCGGATGACGTATAAACTTTCAGTCGGACAGAAGTAACGTGATTTAATTTTGTTTAATATAATTTGGGTAAGATTAATAGAAGTTTTGATTTGTTCTTTTTAAAAACTATTTCATTATATCCAAAAGAACATATTTAAGTGGTTCACAAAAGAGAAAAAAAGTTATAGCTCAAAAAGAAATCACAGAAAAACTTCCTAAGCTTACTTCGTTTTTTACGGTGGAAGAAACAAATAAGTTGGGGAATTCTTCATCATCACGTGTGACGAAAATGACAAACACACATCAAATGCTGAACCCTCGACTTCAAGCAACTGTGACTTAATAATTGCAAACTTGGAGAATGTATCTGTATCTCATGACCCTGGTAAGTACTGTGACGACATTTTAACAGAAGAAGTCCGTAATATTTGGATTCGAAAAGGGCCAGAGTTTTTCCAAAATAAACATTGCAACTTCTCCCAAACTTCTACAAGTTTTCCAGATTCAAGTGGTAAAACAAAAACTAGATACTTAACAAAAAATATTTTTACCCGTAAATTGACGAATGGTGAGTCTCTGGACAGAAAATGGCTCCTTTATTCCCCAGTAAAGAAATCTGTGTACTGTTATTCCTGCCGTCTATTTAATACCACTATTGGTACTGGACATAATTTGAGTTGTCCAAATGGATATAAGGATTGGAAGCCTATAAGTAACTTATTGATGGAGCATGAGAACAGTTTGTGACACAGGCAATCTATGATGAATTATGTTACAAGAATGAAAACTACTGGACGAATTGATAGTGAGTTGTTGTCCCAATATAATACAGAAATCAGCTATTGGAAAAATGCCCTTAGGAGGATTGTTGCAGTAGTGAAATTTTTAGCTTCAAGAGGTCTTGCTTTTCATGGTGATAATGAGACATTGGGATCGCAAAATAATGGGAATTATTTGGGATGCTTAGAACTGATTAGTGAATTTGATCCTTTTCTTGCTGATCACATACAAAACTGTGGAAACCGAGGAAAAGGAAGTATATCATATTTATCTGCAAATATTTGTAATGAATTCATTAATTTAATGGGACAGCGAGTTTTAAAAGCAATTGTCAAAGAACTTCAATCAGCAAAATACTACTCTATTAGCGTAAATTCTACGCCGGGTCTGTCCCACGTTGATCAGCTCACTTTCATTGTTAGATACATAAAAGACGGACAGCCTATTGAGAGATTTTTGCAATTTTTGCCTATGGATGAACATAATGCGCAATATATAGCAGATACCATTTTAAACTTTTTTCAAAGCCTTGAGATCCCCATAAAAGATTGCCGCGGGCAGAACTACGACAATGCTTCAAATATCTCTGGATATTATCCAGTTTAACTTTCTCTGGTGTCCAGTCTAGAATAAAAGAAATATGCAAATATGCAATTTATGTTCCATGTGGGGCACATTCGCTAAATTTAGTGGGTGTTCAAGCTGTTGAGTGTATTACTGAAGCAGTAGCATTCTTTCAATTTGTACAAAAATTGTACAATTTTTTCTCAGCTTCGACCAAACGATGGAAAATTTTGACAGAGCGTTTAGGTGTAAATAGAGTCCTGAAGTCTCTTTCGGAAACCAGATGGTCCGCACATGCCAATGCTATTAAAGCTTTGCAAAATGGTTATTTAAATATTTCCGAAGCATTGTCCTTTATCGCAAGTGACATCAATCAACCTGGAGACATTAGAAACAAAGCCCAAAGCCTAGCAAAAAAAATGGAAAAATTTGAGACTGCTCTTCTAATGCAAATATGGAATGATATTTTGGGAATTATGAATAAAACAAGTCTACGTTTACAGAATAGCACTATGACTATGGACATTGTAACAAAACTTTACGAATCTCTGATCAGTTATGTCAATAACGCACACAATAATTTTGATCAGTATGAAACGGCTGCTAAAGAAAAAAATCCAGATGCTGATTACAAAGATAAATTTTAAAGAAAAAGAATTCGCAGCTCACACCTCACTTTTTTTGAAGGATCATTAGAAACTCTGCAGTTGAGATGCAATGAAAACTTTCGTGTAGATACTTTCATTCCCATAATTGACACATTAATTACACATTTAAAAAAACGTTAGGCAGCATACCAAGAAATTGATAATCGATTTAGTTTTCTTTGTTTGTTTTTTTTAACAACAATCGAATCTGACGAATTGACCAAAGAATGCAACGAATTTGCAGAATTTTATCATGAAGACATTAATGCATATGAGCTCAAAACAGAATGTTTTCATTTAAGTCAATATTTAAAAAATATAGCAAAGCAATCAGCGGATTTAAATATCTCAGTCTTACATAACTTAATAAAGTCTGATAAATTAGAAGAAACTTTTCCAAATGTTGAAGTTGCTACAAGAATATTCCTTTGCCTAATGGTTACCGATTGTAGCGGGGAGCGTTCATTTTTGCAGCTTAAGAGAATAAAAAATGAATTGCGAACAACAATGTTACAAGACCGACTAAGTAATTTGTCAATTATGAGCATAGAAAGTGATATTCTTCAGAAAATTGAGTTTGAGGATTTAATAGGAGATTTTGCTCAACAGAAATCTCGAAAGAAACTATTTTCGTAATCATAATAAAAAAAACAGCAGCATACTAATGACATATTGTATTATAATAATATATTTGATTACCCATAATAAAGCGGATCATAGTGAAAACAATTTGTATAGTTCGCTTTCTTTACATTCCAAAAGGGGCCTAAATTCTTGTGTTGTTGTGGGCCCCAGCATAGTCTAAGACGGCCCTGCTATACAGGTATATATAAAGCTCATGAGCATTGTTTTTTACGGGGTAAACTCAGTTATTGAGTACCTAACTGATGAGATAAAACAAAACTTAAATCTTTTGCTAATATACTTAATGCAATACAGCTATATAGTGATAGGATGTGTTAGACAAAAGAAAAATTAACAAAATAAATTTATTTAAAAACTATAAAATGGAATGAGACCTTTTCCGACAAGAAGTGAATTTATCAATTATTTCCATTGAAGAAATGATGATATCGCTGTGCCGTTAAAAATTTGTCTTGATTCATTTTAATGACGAGGACCTTTAAGGTGTTGCACTCGTTACTGGGATCACAGCAAAAATTTCAAATAATTTCTTGATATTAAGAATAAAACCTCATTGCAAACCTCCAAAAGCACCCGCAATAGATTTACCTGTTGTTCCCTTCGTTTTCCTTAAGTCATACTCTGTTTTTAATGGTTCAGGGATTACATTAACAAGTGCAAATTTTGTAGTAGTGACTATTCATAAGTTGCATCATCTAATATCTACATATTGCACCTTAACATAATACTCACTTATCAGAATGCAAATGATTAGAGTGGTCCCTCATTACTGTAGTACCATTTTATCCCTGGTCCGAGTATGAGAAATCTGGCATTTCATAATGGTGACTGTTAATACCAGGACTGATAAGTTTTCTACATGAACAAAGTCAATAAAGTCGAGGAATGAACTCAATAAAGTGGCTCAATGCCAAAGAAGACTAAAATTTCCGTTTCTTTGAAGAGGCTCAATCAATAGGCATGTAATTGCAGTCACATGTCAAGGCGATTTCTTGATAACCAAACAAAATAACTGTTTCCAATAGGGCAATGAGTGTTTTATAATTTTGTAGAGCATTTTTTTGTCTCTGATTTATTGAATGATATTTTTAACTTTTTCTGGTATCATAGTTGAAATATTCTTCAGCTTGTTCCAACAAGAAATTGGCGGTATTCTGTTTTTCACATGCTTTCAATTTTCGAACGGTTTCTTGACAAGAGACCTAAGTTGTTGTTGACCACTAAATCCACTTCCAAAAAGGACACAAACTTTGCAAAATGCATCTTTTAAATAATCCGTGTGAATTAGCCAATTGTATTGAACCATCCAATAGCACTGAAATGATCTCTTTCTTATAGGAAATTGGCATGTATATGCAAGAATTCAAGGTTCACAAATGGCTTTAAATTTATCAATAGTTATAATTTATCAATAAATATTTAAATTCTCGTTCCCGATTTTGAGGTGGTTCGTTTTAAATACCTGCCAGTATACATTACATCATTAACATAGGATATCGAAGCTTTTATATGAACTGAAAAATGAAAAATAAGGTTATTTATGCTATTTGCAAGCCAGCTCTTTGGAAATGAAATTTGGGGAATAGAGTTATTTTGCACACAAATCGGAATTTCACTGCTATTTGTTTAATTTGTAAACTATATGCCATTGATTATTTTTATTGTAAAACAAAATTATTTGTAAAATATGAAATTGGCTTAAAGACATATCAATTAACTTTGCACGTTTGGGTTATTAGAAGAAAATATATTTTTAAGATTTACTAAAATGTGGAATTATTGTCAGAAAAATTATATTAAACATGTATTGTCATCTATACTTCAACCTTTGAACTAAAGTTTAAATTTTTATTGTAAAACAAAAATTTGAAATTAATTTTGCAAATTGAACTACTAAGGCTAAATTAATTGAGAGATATAGATGATTCATCCATATTTGAATTCATCTACTCAACATTATATTACATACAATTAAAAAATTCAAGATACAATATAATGTTAAAAATTAAGATAGTCTATAAACTTACTTACTGGTGGTAGAATCCTGCTTCAATTTCGAACAGAGAGGTTGAAGAAGCCAATTTTTCGTAATTGGTAATAGTTAAGCTTGTGCGCTGATGTTATAGTCAACTTCACATTTATCAGGTTTGTTAAAAATATTTAACACTGATTTTTGCACTTCATTGTATAGGTAAAAAATGCAGTAAGAAAATGCGGAGAGAGGTGGACCTAATGAGGTAAATGAAGAAAATAATTGCAATAGAGCAGTGAGAACTTGTAAAGGGATATAGAGGATTTTGGAGGTTTCCGATTGTTTGCTGATTCATTCACGCTTATCATTATACATTCATGTTTATCATTAAGATAAACATCTAGAATGTCCTAGATTGGTCTATTAGGTTGGAGAGCACTGTCACATTACAAATTACTCTGGTATTACTAGTTCTATTAGAATATTGGAATTTATGGGGGAAAACAGGATAAACCCAGAAGTCCAGAACTTTTGAGATGATCTCGATATTTCTGAATCCTATATGCTTATGTCACAATTTAATTAATCAATATACATACTACTAACACATTTTTTCTGTTTATTTTTCTTATTTTCATAGTAAATGGATTTTCAATTTTTTACTTAACTTTGGTCATTATATTAACTGTACCATATATACATAAAAGAAAAGATTGTTCTTGTTCAAAAAGATTGATCTGTTGATCCTGCCACTTTCCTATGTGCTCAATGCATATATATACATGCATTTGATTATATGCAATACTTATGTACTAACAAAATGCCCCAGCTACGTTACGTGTATTATAGGCTAATGACTAAAGTAGTTGTTTGTTGCTAGCTCATTTGCTAGTACATAAAAACCTTGCTATATCTGGTATACTTCTATGTAGTCTTTAAAAGTGTTCTCTTCAGGAAAATTTGTGCATTTTTCAAGCTTAAAAAAACACTTGCTTATTTTATGCTTATTATTATTTATATACAATTGTTTACTCTAGAATATTTATTACTGGTATGTACATTCATTACTCTAAGTGTATAATGGGCCAGCATCAATAACAATATAATTTAGAAATCAATTGTACAGATTACTAATTCAAGAATCTTTGAACTTTTATCTACAAAATATATACTATTACAAGTATATGAATTTCATTTTTAAATACAAAAATAAACAATTACTATACAGCTGCCTCAGAAATTATGAAGAAAAGTTTAATCTTGTAGCCTATAATTTATATGACTATAATTGCTATAACAGCATGTTCATGTATAATTTATATGACTATAATTGCTATAACAGCCCAGCAAGCTATCCAAGTTTTGAAATATAAAAGTAATCTAAATTTTATTTGCAGCACATTACCGTAATATGATAGTACTATAGACTACTACCCCCTCAAAAATTCTCACAAACTTAACCTGTCGTAACCAGTTTTTGACACCGAGATACTTATGGAATAATTATTAAAATATCACAGTTTTCCCATTTTATATTTTATTGACTGTACTTTAATGGCAAAAAAAAATTTACCATATCAAAATTCATCTAAATCCGTCCAGTAGATTTTGCGTGATACCCACTCAAATTAACATACTGACAAACAAAAATTCTAAAAAAGTTTTTCTGGCTCTATTATCATTCTATACGCTAATACAATCACTTTTTTTAAAATATTTTCAGTGTACAAAATTCACTCTGTTACAATTTTATTATAGTATAGACTTTAAAATAAATGACAACTGTTATCATGTAATAAATTTTAGCATCACATAAGATTTCAAGATGTATATAGATGTCGATTGTGTGGTCATTGTGTCGAGTGGACGTTGCCGAGCTCAATGTCTGTGATGGATTGTCGATTTGACCGCGTTTCTATGCCTTCATAGATACTGCATAGCAAGAGCTGAGAATAGAGTGCTATACAGGCATATACATTTACAACATTTTTTTTTGTCTGTTCACCTTAAAATCATATGTGATGCTAAGTTATTACATGATAACAGTCAGCATAAAATATAAAAGGGGAAAACTGAGATATTTTAACGAATATTCGATAGGTTACCTTAAATATTTCGGCGTCAAAAATATATATGTACCCTAATATATCCATTCATCCACAGAAAAGAGAAACAAGAACTGAACCATAACTGTTTTAACTCTACTCCACAAATAGCACCATGATGCCTACCTACGGAGAAAAACACTGGAATTTGTCTTCAACCTTCACTGACCATACAAATTACCACCAGCTTATTACCGACCTGAAAAAACATGGCCTAATCAAAAGCTACACGAGCCTCGCCCTCAACCCATTGCTATGCCAACAGCAACCAATATGGCAAAAATTAAGAGCATCAACATTCTACAATTTCACAATGTGTTATCGAAATACTCTAGAATCACTAGTCTCATATCAACTACATTAACACCAAAGCATCAAGTCGACCACGTCATTGAAACAACCAGATCAACATAACACTGTCAAGCAAGACCAATATCGCCACATCATTATAACCCAATGAAAAACGAATATGAGAACATGATCCAACAAGGCTTATGCAGCCAAAACTAGTTCAAAATATATCCAAGAAAAATGTCAATCTATGAAGCTTGTGAAGGCTACTGAAGACTTAACACAATCACCAAGCTCAACCATTACTATATTCAAAGAGTCAAAGGCTTCACTTACTAATTGGCTAATAAAATTAATTTTGGAACCGTCAATTTGAAACAAGCATACCAACAAATTCCATTTTCGGAAACTGACATCTAGACAAAGCCATGATAATGTCGTTAAACATTTTCAAATATCCAAGAGTGTGACCATGTTTGGAAAATGCCAGCCAAACCTTCGAAAGATAAATCCATGAGATGCACCGCCGCAGACTATAATTCATAAGACTAAATTCATCAACAATCTTTTATTGCCTTGAAGAATTTAATCTGAACATAATTGACACCTCAAAATTGTACTATATGAACTTGAAGAAAATGGTATCACCATCAGCTGATCCAAATCCAACATTTGCAAGGCAGACATAACATTTCTCACTTACCATGTATCCAAAAAAATCAAGAGCATCAACAAATTCACTATGCCGAAGCCAAAAATAATAGTTGAACATTTATATTTTCTCGGTGTGATTACCGGTGTATTACTATACCTAGTCGACAGTATTACTATATTCGGCATGATTACCAGCAACAGAATATTATTATATTAAATGAAGTAGATTGAAATCAAAAGTTTTTGAATAAGAGTACATAACTTTGACAAATCTAACATTTACAACAGGGGAGAGTAAAAACTTACTGACTCAATAAACAATAATAATAGAAAAAATAGATATAATAGCGGAAAAAGTTGATATAACAGCAATTAGAGAATTTAGTTTAAGGCTAAAAATCATTTTTAACCTTAGCTTTGAGTATTTGCTATACAAATGAAAAAATACTATGTAACAAAGTGAAAGTATATTATTTCATCCAATAATAGTCCACATTCAAATAGTTATCCTTTTTAACACGACACATTTTTTCCAGCACAGTCTGTTGTGTAATGTTCACGACTTGTCTTTTCTCACATATCCACTGACTGCCTTAAGATTATCACACTTACTATAATACAAATATTGCTACATATACAATTGGCACTGTTCTTAGCATAGGCAAGTCCTTGTTGCTATTGTATAAAGCACGAGAGAAAAATGTTCTTACCAGGAAACACGATCCACCTTAACGAAGAAGAAGTGTTATGAAGAATATTCTGCGCACAAGCCTGCAGAAATATTTAACATTTTGAACTTCCTAATCAACACCACTGTTGGTTTTTTAGTAATCAAATTCGATTTGCGAAAATTATTTTTTCATGACACATCTCACAGGAATGTTCCATTACCATCCAAATTTAAAAGATGTGTAAACATGTATAAAATGCTGGTATGTATGAAGAATTAAATTTTTTAACATTATGTATTGTAACATATGTTTCAAGTCTGAATAATCCTGAAATCCCAGCGCACATGATTTTCAATACAAAAGTGTAAATCAAACGTAAACTTATTTCAAGCCAACAATAGAAAGAAAAATGCTGATCATCACCTTAAGGATGGAAAGATAATTTAACACAATATTCAACTTTTCAGTAACTGTTTTGTTTATTAAAAATGATAATTTATAGGATATCTATATTAGATACACGCTGTAAAATACTAACAAATATAACTTATTGAGTAGTACTTGAGATTTCCTACGTTATCTGTTCTAACCACATTCATAAAATTAATTCTCAGGCAGCTGTACACACTTGTACATTAATTTTTAAGCAGTTTCTACATATGTCAAAAAAGATAATTTAAAGATGATTTTTACATTTTATTTAACAATTTCAGTTTGTTTTTTATTTAATAAATAAATTAACTACACATATGGAGTTAAGTGTTACTTCATTACAATAATATTAAAATAATGTAGAATGAAAGTATATTAATAAAAAACATTGTTAGATCTCCATATGAAATAGAACTATATGTTTGCAGTTTCTGCAACAAAATAAAATCTAAACATCCGGCCGACTAGAAACCATTTTTTCTACTTATAAAGGCAAATTTCAATAAAAAAATTTCTTTTTAAAATTTACCTACTTTTATCTATTTTATATCGTAAAAAGTAGCAATAATTCCACTTCATATTTTTTTATGTATATACAAAGTTTTAAAACATAAATCAAAACTTTTTGGCTATCCGCATGCAGCTTACAAATTTGATAAGAATCATAGTAGCATTGCTATAGGATTGGAGGAACTCTAGAAATCTGTGATATTGCAGTCTCATATTTTCTCCAGCTTTCCACCCAAACGCATAAAATTTTACATGTAGATGCTTTAGATGAGAATCTCAATTAATATCTAGCAAATTATTGAAAAAGAATTCTAATGTTCCTCCCATAGACATAAAATGGGGCAAACATTTTTTTTGCAGCAAAAAATGAAACAGAGACTCCGTTGAATATTTCTTTTTTAGAGCCTGTATAAAAAATATTAGCCTTCAAAGTGATGCGCAATGCATTTACCTTCTCTAATTTGTTAACCATTGAAATGAGAAATAAAAAAAAGTCTAGGTATTTTGATTTGAACTTTCGATTCAAATTATTTCATTTAACTGGCATAGACAAAAGATGTAAACAAGTGTGTAACTCTATCAGTTTTGTTTCATGTTCATGCGTTTAGTTTTTTTTTTCCATTTAAAACTGTACTTGTTTAACAAAATAAGCACAAAAATCTTGCAAAATATAAATCTTTTATGCAGATGTGAAAATAACTTGAATCATTTATACAATTTAGCCAGCCCTATAGAAGTGATTCTTAATCATTTTAATTGAAATGATAATTCACAGTATAAAATTTATTATTTTTGTGTGTTTATCTCCCAAAATGGTTTTCCTGGCAGTCGATCGGATGTTTATACATGCATACAAAATAATTATAACAATATTTTAATTGGTAACTTATAAAAACTTTGTAATATAATCCTCGGTAAAAAACAGTTTACGCTGTTACAAGGTCGCATTCCACAAATCTGCAGAATGCTAGAATAAAACTATAAATGATGTGAACCATATCGGAATCCTTTTAATGAAAATGACTGAAAAACTTAATTGGTATTGCGTTTTAAGTTTGAACGCTAAAACTCTATTTCCTTTGAAAAGCAAAGGTACTTAAGTTAAAACAATGCAAAACAGATAACTGTAAGAGTATAAAATGGTCTCTTTTCAAATAAAAATAGTACTTTCCATCATAAAGTAACAGTAAGTAGAAAATAATTCAAGTTGAATCATACAATAACTGTTGAAACAATAACGAATTTCTCTTCTACTTTAGAATGCTGGAATTATTGTTGTATTTTTAAAATACTGTAGATTACATGACTAAACAGAAATTGATGCTGATTAGTTATGCCCCATATTACCAATGTTATTCAAAAATAATGAAACCTGATCAAACCACCTGCCAGATAAATAACATTTAAGTGATGATTGGTAAATTTTTTTACCATTCAATTTCTGACAAAATTGTATAATTTTGCAGGTCATTGATTTCCATGAAGCTAATAACCACATACTTAAAATTGTTATCTATAACACTAAATTGAGATCTGCTTTATTCTTACGAAACTATGGATTAGCTTACATTGCAATATAAACTCTTTTTACAGTTTATACAGAAACGAAAGATTTCTTAAATGTTTATCTACCAGTTTAACTTTATATTATGGTCGAATAATGTCTTGCACCATATAACCAATGGAAATATCCATTACACAAATGTACGAGCCAATAAATTAATATCTTTTTTGTCATTACTTTGTTATTAAATTAGTCTCCATATGCATGTTGTTACACCGTACAATTATCTAAGCAATTTTAACCATACTTTTGTGTTATAATTTTCTCCAAAAATAACATTATGAAGGACTTCGTAGTTTTTGAGTATAACCTAACATATGTCCACTACTTGATGGAACTATTTGCAATGCAAATATGATGGATCGTTAGAAAAGTCTATTTTCTAGTGTAAGTTTACTTAATTGCAACTCTTCCAATATCAACATATATATATATATATATATATATATATATATATATATATATATATATATATATATATATATATATACATATACATATATATTTACATACATAAACACATATATATATATATACACATACATATATATATCTATACATTTTGTACATAAAACCTCAATGTAGATAACTAATACCTTGTTTCTTTACTTCAACTCTAAAGTTCTCCAGATACTTTAATATTAAGTTAATCTAGGTTTGAAATAATCTTCTTAAATACCTTGGTGTATGCTTTATAGTCACTGCGTTACTGATTGAATAAAAGAATTTGATTAAATTATCAATCAAAATATAATGATAGTTTGATATCAGATTTAAATGTAAAAACAATAATTTTGATGACAAATTGCATTGATTTCTCTTCCTTTTTTGTTCATGTTTATCTTAAGTCACCTCCCTTGGTTACTTGGAAGACTATGAGTTCTAACTACATTAGATTCAATTTAGTGTCACACATTTATTGTCCATATGAGAATGTAAGACAATCAACTTTTTTGACAAAAAAAATCTTTTAAAACATTGTTATATATGAATATCATAAATTTTTTGTTAAATCAAATGGTTTTCAATGTAATTGTAAATATTGAAAATAACATCATATTACCCGATGAGGGAACATTTTAAGCAATAGAAATAGTCACATTAATTCCTAAATTCCCATTGTCGGCAAAAAGCTGCGCGAGAGATGTATCAAACACAAGGCAGTCCGAATTCATAATGGCAGAGGAAACACCCTCATGAATTGAGCGAGGCATTGCTTCCCAAGTCAGTCTTCTACGATGGCCATTCAGCTCCAATCTATATGCAAAATTTTCAGCTTCTTTGCGAGATCCTATCAGTTGGACAATAGCGAAGAACTGCTGATGACCATCAAATTTTTCTTGCTTTTCTAAAACTAACATAAAGTGATGATTAAAGCAAGACTGCATCATAACCCAATCCACGGCTCCTGGTAGGTTTATATCAGTCGCTAGGAATACAATATCTTCTCCCTGCAACGTAGTAATGCTCTTGTGTGACATCATAAGGTGTGGCATAACCTGATCGAGGCTTCCTTGCCACTTACAGGAGGCGCCCGGGCAGGGGCATGTGTACGGTCGAAACTCACATACTTCCTCATGCTCCGCTTTTTCTGTGTGAACCAGCGTAACAGTGCAACCGGTGCTGGAGTGTTTACAAGGGAACATCACATTGCTGGCAACCTTTTCCATGGCCAAATTCCTTATATTTCCTAGCGGACCGCGACAAGTGGGGCAACATGATAACTTGGGTCGGCAACTCGAACACACCAGGTGACCGCTCTGACATTGTAAGATAGGCGGCAGCACGTAGTCGAAGCAAACGGGGCATTCAAACAGGGAGGCAAGGTCCGCAGACATGGCTGTGGAGACGTTCACTAGACCTGGTATACCAGTAACAGTACAGCCCGATCCGCTAGCTCCGACACGTCGCTTGTTGTTTGTGCTCATGACACTGTAACACTCATATAAACAGCTGATTTGGCCCTCTGTCACTTTCGCCGCCCTTTGATCACTCGATACGGTGGTGATCGAGGAAGGAGCGCTTGTTCCTATCTAACAGATAAAAACGTAAAACGGCAAACATTAAGAATTGTAGAAACTATACCTTTTAAAATAACAAATATTCACATGAAATGCTTCCATCACAATGTAGTCATAGATATTATATATACATCCACATAGTACTATTATCACTTGTGTCACGGTTTCGATGAAATATTGACATAATTTAGGAAGTTCTGACCGTTCTTTCTAGATAACATTTAAAAGGAAAATGGGACTTTAATTATCGCTATTGATTAACCTAAAGTGTTTAAGACGCTGAAAAGATCGCAATTCGACCCAAAAATGAAGATAAACCATCCATAGACCACAAACTATTTCACATTTTGTTCATCTTTACGAAGAAAAATAGAGTGTAAAAGTTATTACACACCAAATGGTTTGTCATCAAGTTATCGATCGCAAAAAAAACCGCTTAATTTTCAAGTGATGTCGATTGCAATATAATTGCAAACCGTCGGTAAACTCCATTTATGGGATTCGCATCAGTGTCTTATTTATGCATAGATCGATTTTTGAACGTTGGGTATGTATAAAATATCAAAGACCCAGAAATACATCTGGTCGTTATTCGAGTATTATTCTTTCCACAAAATTAAGTAACGTCATGCATGGTGAATAATTAAAGAAATTAACTTTTTATCTAAAAGTATCATCTTCTGAGACCACCTCTATTGACATATATATTAATAAGCTTTTTTCCACGTATTATATTATGAACGGAAGAATATTTAACAATACTTTTTTAATTATAAAGAAAACCAAAAATTCATTACAATATGAAAAATGATTACTTGATTGGAGAGTGAATAAAAATACAAGTCCAAAAAATAAATAAGCATTTTTGTTAAAAAAACATAATTTTTTGGACACTAGAATTTGGTATTGATAAAATATACGAACCTGATTGCATAGATATTATTATTTATCATTTTTAAAGAACAGGAATAAACATATTCATAATTCCAAGTTTGCTGAATTCGGTTAAACATCATCATCGTGAATATATTTACCTACATTTATCTTTTAATAAAATAGCCAAATCTATTTCCATTTTATCATAACGAATGATTCTAATAAGAATGATTTATTTGAATATCCATTAGCAAATTTATAACAAAAATAGTATCCATTTTTATATTGTAATGTTTGTTATACTTCTCATAAACATGAAAAAGTTATACCATTATCTAATATTAATAACTTAAAGCCAAATTATAGATTAAAGAACTAGTTTTATATTGGCTTTTACAATAGTTATAGAAATGTAAATCTCCACTCATTTGTAGATATACGTACTATTTATTGTAATAGAAGAATGCCGTAAATGGAAGATATGGATATAATGAAAGATATTGATGAAATTTTGCAGTATATTATGGAAAACCTTTAAGTATTAGAAATGAAAATATTTTATTAATTTTGTTATCATAGATTCTTGCCTATTTAAATTTTTTTTTACTCTCTACTCTTATCTCTCTTTTGTCAATTTTAATGACATTGACAGGCGCTGAAATTGACACAATCCAGAATTTAACCTATATTACCAAGTCGTTCGACTATTTATCAAAACAAAATGTTATGTGAAACATATGAATAAAAGTTTTAACAATATATTTGTGAAATGATCTATAACATTTTGTTTATTTGTGTTACTAAATCAAAAAACGTATTAATTTTATACGTTTAGTTCTTTTAGTAGTAATGAAGAAATATTCCTTTATTTTGCTTTTTACTATAGCTTTTCTTCATAATTACGTTCGGAGTAGCGAAGGAGATACGAGCCCACATTATAGTCGGTGCAATTCTCATTGTAGGACTGTTAATTGCACTGGAGGTGATTTTTATACTACCCTCTTGGTCGCTGTCGTTCTAAAAACAATATTTGATACCGTTTTCTATATTAAATTGATTAACCAATGATTTTACTTTAATTTCATTATATAATTAGTATTACCCTGTAATGGGAATGTTACGTTACATACAGTTACAGCTGTTATTCTGTTTTAAAATTTCTTATTATTTATATTGGGTAATATAAATAATATTAAATTTTATATGTTGTAGTTATAAAATATTCTTTAATTAATTTGGCGCCATAGGTTTTTAGAAGTATTATCTTGTTAACCTATATTTTAGAGATATTTTGTCATGAAATTGTATAACATTTTAAAATTATATTATAAAGTTTTCTCAATTACATTAGTTATTTCAGTGACTTCAATTATTTTAATTAGTTTGTTTTTACTATTAACATATAAATCTATATTTTCATTATTACTCAATGTGAAGAAAGTATTTTCTAATTATTTATAGGCCAGTACAAATTAATAAAAGGACTGCCTAATTTATCTAGTAGAAAATATTTTAAAAATATTGACAGTGCTAATTTTTCAAACAGAGGACTTCCTTACATTTTTGTTTTACAGCCCTATTTAAAAATAAGAATGATGCTGACATTATCAATGATATTCTGTTTTGGTCCTGTAACGATGAATGTAAATACAATTGTATGTGGAAGACAATTGAGGAATTCAAACGCTATGGTAATATAGTACCAAAGTTTCATGGAAAGGTATATATACACATATTATTTTAGAAACATGCATAGGTTGTATACGATTTTTGTCTTTAAGGGTGTTAAAAATATGTTGAGTGTTATTTGGAGAAACAAGTGCAGATTTGAATAAATAAATATTGAAAGAAAATGTTATTGTCACATACATCATTCCTCATATGGGAACATAAAAATTATTAACAAATTAATTACAAAGTAATTAATTTTCTTTTATTTCAGTGGCCATTCCGACGCGTATTTTACATGCAGGAGTTAGGTTCAGTCGTGGGGTCTTTGTTAAATTTAATTAGCAATATTTATATGCTTAGGAAGATAGCAAAGACATTTTCTTTAAAAAATACACCTCTCTTATGGATGTGGTACATTTTTATTGGGGTAAGTTAATTTATATTTTGATTCATCTGAGATTTTCTAACACTTGCCACGACTTGTATAGTAGAAATATATTTGTTTTTAAAAATTAACCTATAACTTTTAACACACTAAATATACTAGAAGGTTTTTCCTAGTATTCACTCCACCCATCGCCATTATTGAGTATACATTGCCTGTCTAAAGTTACTGCAATATTTTCGTCTTTCCAAATCATCAAAATCTTTCTAAATCTTATTTTATGGATTGTCAAATGGTTGCAAAATTATTAATAATTATTTAATAATAATTAAAATTATTATTTTAATTAAATTAAAATCTTTCATCAACTTTTGTAACTTACCACATTATTTGAGTTTCTCTCCTAAATTACAAGTAACGCAGCTAGACTTAGGTAAACAACAAATATGCGAGTTTAAATGTTTTAGTGTATCTATAGGCTCTCGGCGGCAATGTCGTTGTGAAGCGTAACACAGAAACTGGATTGGATTATTCTCATCTCCTGTAAAGTATGTTTTGAACTTTATTTTCTTCATTAGTTCAACTTGTCACTATGCTATAGATATACATCTGGAATGTAATTCAGTTTTCATTAGTTTTTACAAATATCAATTTTGTTTTAATATAAACTTTGAACTATTGCAAATGCAATATGTTGTACTTGCATAGGGTATAAAAATTATTATCACGGCATCCTCTTCCAAGACAAGATGTATCAAAACCTTTAATGGTCAAAACCAGGAATTGTATTCAATGTTAGCATAATTATTTTATTGTGTATTTTAAAAGAGACAGCGGAAATGTAAATATGGCTGAATTAGACAATTTGATGTTTAAAGCAACTGGAATATTAAAGTTCTCTATTTAACATATCTTTATTGGGATGGCAAAAGAAGTAGGTTCGGAGCTGTCATCATTAAGTCAACGAGAGGTAATAAAAGATGTATCCCGTCTTTCATTTGATACAAAGATTTTGCCAGTAATTTGAAGTTTTAACACAAGATCTGAATTACCCAGGGAGTGTATCTACTTTAATGAAAGTCATACTACAAAAAAAGAAGGTATGACAAAACCAATAAAGGGTTTAGCCCCTTTCATTATTCCAGTGTCTAAAGGCAAGATGATCACAATCGTTCACTCATGTAGTGTAAATGGTTTTTTAATTTACACATTACTTACGTTTAAATTACATTACAAGATGGCCGATTAATATGACTCAATGACCTTTATCATTTACAAAAAATGTATCACAGAGAAAGTTTCACCAAACCTACCGAAAAATATGTACTTGTTATAGTGTTTATTACCATAACAAGGAATGTTATAGGACAATATTATAGGAATGTGACAGCAAATTCAAGAAAGGAGGAAATAGATGTTTGGTTACAAAGACGCAAAATACCATTTCCGGACAAAAATGCTAAGCTTGGACAGACTACTGAAAGATCATTGGCACTCAGTATATGAACTCGCCTTATTACCCATACCTGAACCCAATTGATCTATGTTGGGCAATAATAAAAGGAAGGATAGCTGGTAGAATTCACAGTTCATACCATCTACTCCTTACCTCAGAAATATGTTATCATCATAAATGGGCAAACACTAAAAGAAATTTTCAAAAGAGTCCAAGAATAAGAACAAAAATATGTAAGACTAGATAGAAACTGATCTAGCTAATTATACCTATCATTTAATAATACATGTTGGACAATTAGATGAAAATAATTTTACGCAATTACTTTTGAAGACTGAGATCAGTAGACAAATAAGTGGTATCAGAAAGATTACCTAGATCCATCTGATGCCACTGATTAATCAATCAATTGACAATTAAAAACACGGTGTCTTGAATCTCTAAAAGAACTACTTAAAAAAATTAATGTATTAACCGTACCTTGTCAATTTATTTAAGATATATATCTATCTTTTCCAAAAATACTGGTGAACATTGTTTTAATACTATAAACAAAAATACACTTTCTTTAGCACAATTTGTGTTAAGTAAAGTTAGTAAATTGTTCATGCGGCTTTGTATATGTTATTATAAAAAAATACCGTATGATATTGTATCCTTAATAATAAACTCAAATTATTTCAGTGAATAAATTCAAAGAGTCGAAGACAATTTCTTTTTAAGAATTCTTATTATAAAATAGATGATTATTTAAATGATAAAAAAGCAGTAATATTTTCTGATATGGTGAGAATTGAGCCAAATATTTAATATTATTACAAAATTCTTTTTTTAATTTCTATAAAACTAAATTTTTTCTATGTTTTAATGTTGTTTAATTTTCATAATTGATTGTAAATATTTAAATGAATGTGTACACATAATATTAGTATATAATTGGTAAAAAGTAAAACACTTGTATGCAAATAATGCTTTTGTGTGAGTACTATACTCACCTCAAATCATTCATCCCAAAAATGGCTGCACTACCTTTACAGCCAGTATATTTGCGTGCAACATATTATAGATGATTAAGTGGCGAACATATCTCAAGTTAAGTTTATGGACTTAATTATGTCAGATGTAGGAATATCAGATATAATGTAGGAATGTGATAAAAATATTTCTTTGGAAAATTCTAAATGAATGCGAATGTTTGAAATTTTTATTTTAGATAAATGTGAATGCCTGGATATGGTCAACAATATTTCATATAAGAGACACACAATTTACGGAATTCATGGATTATGGTTCAGCTTTATTATCAGTTATGGCTCTTTTTATGGCTTTTGTTTTGAGGTATATAATGTTTTATTATTTGTCATTCTTTATAATAAGAGAAAATTAATAATTACTGTGCATTTGAAATATAAAGACTTTAATCAAAGCACTTCTATTTGTTCAAAAGTAGTGAAATAAGTTTTACAAACTTCCTGTGTATTTTTTGATAAATGTAATATTACAAAATATGTTAAGTTTTTAAAATGTAACATTTAATTTTTCTAGTCGTTTATTTTGTTCACCAGTTTAGCTGTGTTATCAAATAAGAAACTAGATTGTTGAAATAAAATTAAATACAATATTACAGATGGAGTTTTGGCAAAAAGGAAATATTTTCATACTGTGTTGTAATATCCAGCATTTTAGTTTACTTTGACCACTTAGTTTATCTCTACATTGGTAATGTGGATTATGTTTACAACATGATGGTCAATATTTTTGCTGGTAAGTTTATTGAAAATAGTCTGTGAAATATTATACTCTTAATTTGTAAGGTATCAATAATACCTAAATTAATTTTGGATAATGTTGATAAATATCTATGATAGAAAATTTATATGCCATTACTAGGTAAAACGACAATAAATTGTATTAAGGCATTGTATATAACACTGCCTTAATACTTTTTATTGTATAAAAGGGACAACAAGTTAATAATAATTTCTGAAATCCTCCATACAAATAATATCACTTTAAAGATATAACTGTGAATTTCAAATTTATTATTCTTGGTTATATTTTATTAATTTAAGTTTTATGGTTTACAGAAAGTTACTGTTGAATGACATTACTAACATATTGAATTAAAAACAAACATTTTGTATGTTTTGTGATTAATCATATATGTTCACTTATTGTTTTATAATAGCAATAGAAAAGAGAGTTATTGACATAGATATACTGAACGATTGTTCATGCTTTTGGCCGATGCTCTATTTGAAAAAATGTTTTCTGGGATGCACTGGAAACATTTATAGTCATATAAATGTGGCAATAAAAATTGTCTAAAAGGCCTGTATGACAATTTATTTTGCCACATTTATATGACATTTATAGTCATATAAATGTGGCAAAATAAATTGTCATACTGGTCCTCTTTTTATGTTGCTGATTTCATTCAAGAATTGCTCAGTATTATTTTGACATAAATGTCAAACTCTGCTGTCAATTCAGTAATAATTTGGGAAATATTTTCTTTCACTATCAACTTCATTTTATTAACCTTAGGCTGTGGGACAAAACTCATGCAGAGATCGAAATTACTGGAGTTTTACTTTTGTGATAAAACTTGTATTAAAAATGATACAAATTTGTAACTTGACGAGGGTTTTTTTTAAATTTTAATAACACCAGATGGCAGCGCTGAATTGTGAAGTTTGGCAACTGGCAAAGGCCTAAATTTCACCACAATATTTAATGTTTTCAGTGAAATTTATACTAAAATTTGAATGTGATAGAGAATTCTCATAATTTCTAAGAATGTGAACGCCTTTTCAGGTTGCTCATGAAATGGTTCAGTAGAATCAATTATCCAAAATATGTTTTAATAAAATCATATTTAAGAACATTATTTATATTCTTTACAACTAATAATAAGTGGCAATTATGAAGTAACTAAAAATACTGGGGAAAATCTGATATAACAGCCTCCACATGGTGTAAAAATAGAGGTGGCTTTAAAACAGGGGAACTAAAGTTGATGGCATGAAGCAAAAATTTATTGAAAGGTAAACATAACCTGAAATAAAATTTGAATGATTTGGTCTATTTTATTAAATACTGTTTGTGTTACTCTGATAAATTTTAGTAATAACAATTGTAAAATAATTTGAACTATATTCAACAATATAAAAATAATATTCAATAGACTGAAAAATTCTTAAAAGGTAGAATGAACATTAAAGAAATGTGCGTGTTACTTTATTGTAAAGAACTACGCGTGATGCTCTATAAACAAAACCAGCCTAGTATGTGTTGCAGCATGCACAACGTAGGGTCTCGTAGTTGTCTCTATCAATTGAAATTTTGTTTCTTGACAACTTCACTGAAGTATATTCAACAATGTAAAAATAATATTCAATAGTTTGAAAAAAATCTTGAAAGGTAGAATGAACATTAAAGAACTGTGCAAGTTACTCTATTGTAAAGAACTACGCGTGATGCTCTATAAACAAAACCGGTCTAGTATGTGTTGCAACATACACAACGTAGGGTCTCGTAGTTGTCTCTAGCTATTGAAATTTTGTTGCAAGTTTATCAAAGTAATTCTGTTGAAAATTTCTAATCAAATGCTAGTAGCTAGAATATATTAAGATATTTCAAAGCCATGTTTGAAAAATTACATGGTTGGGGGGCATATAGCGGGTCAAATTAAAGCAAAGATGTAAGGTAAACCTGAACCTAACAATATTCACTTAATCGGATGTGTGGAAATAATTTCATTCCTACATCACATATGCAGTGAGATAAATTAAAAGAACATTTTTAACGTTGTTTACAACTGTAGAAAAGGCAAGGCTATGACAGATGAACATGATAAAATTATACAAAGGCCAAGATGAAATTATAAGGTTTCTTTGTTTCATTACAGAAATTTAATAATAATATTTCCAAACAAATAAATGATTTTACGCTTAAAACGACAGCCAAACATATAGAAAATTGAATAAGAGATAATCAGAATGAAAATAAAATGCAGGAAGATAAATAAATGAATGATTTTGAAAATAGGGTATCATTTAAAATAATAATTAAATCTTAAAGGGTAGAAGCCACTTTATAATAATATGGGATTGTTGGCCCAAAAGTGGATATGAACGAAATGCTTTGTAATCTAGATGATAATAATCTAGCTAATCACCAAGCCTATCCAGAATTTAGTAATATTTTTCATTAACAACATCACCAGAATGATATACAAACTATTAATTCTGGTCAATAAATAACCTTCAAAATTGACTAAAAAAACTGTTAAATAATTTTATATATATTGGCAAGCGTATAGAGAATATGCAAGATGTCTCTGGTGTCAAATAAATGAACACTTGGTAAAGTAATTTTTTCATGTGAAGACCTTATAGTATAAATATTATATTAAATCAAAAGTGTTTATATTGCCTTTATATGATGTTGTGTAGTAATTTGATTTTCATGAAAGCAAACCGTGTTTAATTTTATAAAAATCTCATTCACTCGTAATATAACCTAAATACATTCAATGACATTTGCTATTTTCTGTTGTTAAACAAAACCATAGGGCACACAGTCGCCTAAACTTAGGATAAATGTTGTACTGTATTAATTGTTGGGAATACCAGAGCGACCCGAGAATGAAATCCAGCATCTAGTATTAGTAAGTAAAAATTTTAAAAATGATGTGGTATATTTCAATTACTTTTTTAAATTATCTTCATTTTACATTACCTTGGCATTTTAATCAGTTCCATACAATGGTATTTTCCCCAATAACATACAATGGCCACAACTGGGGCAGAACAGCCTACTGTCTACAATATTGTTTATAACAATATCGTTTTATGTGTTGTTTATATTGAATGTATATAAAATATATTTTTCTTGTAATGGGTCTGCTTAGAGTTTTGTCTTCTTACTCAAACACATTTATAGGCTGATCTAAATTCTTCCAGTAGACAGTTCCCTGCCGGTATATAGTCAAATGGCGTAGCTCACATGTGCAGTGTGCTTGCATGTGTTCCCAGTAATAAGACTGTGTTTTTTAGCTGGTATATTCCACAGGCAAGCAATATTAGCTCACGGTAGGCTTGTTGGGAAAACTTTTAATTGTTCACTAATTAACTTAATTTGTATTCACACATATGCGGCTATGTCCTTTAAATTGCTCTTTACTTTATGGTTATGCCTATTTAAGTAAAGCCAATAAGGAAAAACAGCAAATCTGTCAACATGCACACAGTTCTACAACACACAATTTATTCTACAACATAAACGTTATGAAATATTTTGGCAGCGTAGCAGAGCTCTTATTGACCGTTCTATTTACCATTCAGAACATAAGTAAAAAAGCTGTCAAGTAAGAGTAGAGCTCGCAAGTCTAGGCTTACGTGTACATTTTGGCTCATATTAATATTTAAGAGTACGAAGCATACCCATTAAATTATTATTAAATACTAATATTATTTCTTGAGGGTTCTATACCCTAAAAGGAAAAACAGAACTCTTTTAAGGTCACTTATGTTTCTTCCTGTCCATCTGTCACAGCCAACTTTCCCTGAAATTATGCGATGTTCTACATATCATAATTTCATAATAGTAATATATTTTATTACCCCATATATTTTGTACTCACTAACTTTTTTTGGGGGTTTTTCATTTCCAAGGGCTTGTTATAAGATGATATAAAAATATTTTTTTTTCACAATTATGAATTGCATACTTAAAAAATATTCTGAAAAATAGGGAGTCCCCCTATTTCCAAAATTACTGAATAAAGAATCATGAAAAAATACGGTTGATAAAATCTGATTTGAAAATCGCAGGAAGACTATAGTGAATATAGTAGATTTTATAATTTTTTGAATACATACTATGTTTTACATCTGTGAAAGATAAAGTAGGCAATATATTTACGTTATGAAGAATTAATATTTGTAAGTAATTTAACAGAAATACTGTATATCCATAAATCTAGGTATCTAAATATGTACTGAACCCTTGTAGTCCAAGATATTTTAGCGTAAATATATCTTTAATAGGCTTAAAAATATTGTGAATTCATAAATTATTGATATATCTGCTCTTGAGGTATTTCATTGGCTCTGTATTACCATATACGTATTCTTGATTAATTTTGTTGTTGCTAGTGTCTGTTAGTCTGTTTAGTTATTATTTTCTTCATGTTTTCTTATAATCTTAATTTTTTTTGTATTGTGTCATTATTTCGTTTTTCTTGTTTCGATCCCACCATAACGAACAATTCATATTCCATAGGGGATGGCATACATGTAACAGGGTTCTGCCAGGTGCCCCGAGATGAAACTATGGATATAACATTTTTAGTCATCCTTATACTATTTATCACTCACTATGTATTAGTGAAACCTATAAGTTTCTGAGCAACTGAACGGTAACTTCATATCTTAAGTTATTTAGCAGGAACTAGTGTTCCACTTCAGATTTTCCAGATATCCGTTTTTTGGAAGTTTGAACAACTTTTGCCTGAGCGGCAAATTTCTATCTCCAATAATTTAGTCGAACTTCTAGAATTCCACTTCAGGTTCTTCAATTTTTCAAAGTCTGATCCCATAATATTGGATTGTCACTAGGGCTAAATAAGTTCACAAATTTTAAATTAATTTATTTAAAAGTGAATGAAACTCGATTTGTAAGGTTTGTTTACATCACAAGTGACAAATTGAGCTAATAAAAGAAGTTAAAATGCAGAAAATAAATTAGATCTTAAATGCAACACAAAATCATGACTAAATGACAATAAATTTCAATTAAAAAAAAAGCAAACATTTTGAAAGTATGAAATATCATAGAATATTAAATTTAAAAATTTAGTTAACTCATTTTCTGCTCTAATTCCATACAGGTATGAAATTTTGTCATTTATATCCACCTTTTCTATGCTTTCTAGATTTGTTTTTACATACAGTTTGTTTGAGAAAACCGTTATTAAATTACAATGTATTAAAAGTAGTTAGTATTTTTTTAAATTTTTGCTATTAGATATAAAACTTCATTTATAATTCCAGGTGCTCTGGGAGGTGTATGCTGGCTGTCTTGGGCATTTTATCAGATTAAATGGAAAAATTATTATTCTTGGCGCCTTATAGCGTTTTATGTAATAGGAATATTAGTTTTCCTATTAGAACTATATGATTTCCCACCATATTTTTTTCTTCTCGATGCACATGCTTTGTGGCATTTAAGCACGGCTCCTCTACCACTTATATTTTACAGGTAAGTCGTTTGGTAAATTATTCTTAAATGTAATTTTAGTATAACAAGGGTAATTAATTGTTATATTTAGGATACACAAACATTGTTTTTAAGAAAATGTTATGTTTTTGAGTTATAAGTTAATACTATGTTTTAAATCAATAAATCTAATGAAAATAAAAAAACAATTGTTTTTTATGCCAATGATTTTAATTTAATTACTGAGTATGCAAATATGATATTGAATATTGTCATGAATCTGGGAAGAATAATTTTTATATTGTGTTACCATGTCTTATTTTATATGTATTCTCTCAATTAAATTGATTAATCCATATAGCATTTTATTTCCCACATCTAAGTTTTACCTATTGTCACTTTATAACCTATTCGAGTATGTGTAAAACTCTAAAAATCTACAATAATAACTGGCCTACTGAGAAACAACATGTATAATAATGTTTACTTCTTGTATAATCTATATCAAATGTATAACCTTACTTTGATGGAAATTTAAACGGAAGTTGGTGATCTTTTGTTAACTTATTCTATTTAATGATTGTTTCAATAACAAAGACTAGAAACGATTGACTTGATGTTTGATAATTTCTTTTTATTTTTGTGCAAAAATAAATCCGTTCCTAAGCTATCGTCTATAAAGTATGCTCTCGCAAGGTATGGTTTCTTTTTAATATATTAAACATTTTTATGTAAATCTAGTTCTGATACATATTAAAGTATTTTGGACTATAAAATACTATTAAAATGTCATTAACGGCCATTATTTTTTAAAATTTACTAAATTTGGAGTTATATTTTTTGCAGATATTTCCTTTCCGTAAATTTAAAAACTAATTGTTTAATTGAAATCATATTTTGCTTATTTTAATAACATACTTTTTCCAAAAAATTCCTCACTTTAATATATTATATCATCATTCAATTATCGTATCATCATATAGATTTATATCATGAAGTTTACTTCATGACATAATTTTATTCATTTCTATATTTTATTATTTATCAGGTATCTAATAAAATGGTTTACTTCAAAGGATTGTCAGAAAGTGAAAATTGTGGAATAGTTGGAAGCCTTCATAGTCAAGTGACAGTTTCCTTACAGATCATTATTGGTATCTTGAAAACAAAAACTGAAACTGTGTTATGATATATGTTGAAAAGAATGAAAATAAGTGTGTTTATTTAGTTTAGTAAAACTGCAAATAATGACTACGAAAATGAGTGTGATTTATTTGGTGAAACTGGTAATAATATACACAGAAAGAACTGTGATTTATTCAACGGAACTTTAATCTTTTTAAAATTAAAGACCACAATGTTACTTCTAAGTCTAATGATGAAATGATATCCAGATTCAGGCCTTGAAAATGATGGGCATGATGAGTGTATCCCTGAAACAAATTTTGGGCATAATAATGAAAGCGACTAGAAGTGGAGCGAGTAAAAATTTCCTTAATAATGTATCAATGAGGTCTGTTGAAGAGAATGCGAACAATGAAAGTAAAAATTCAGTAACTACAAGAAACAGGAAAAGACGCATAGGTAAAAATGACCAGTTAGACTTAAAAAATGAGAGAGTTGGACACAAGTTAGTTAAGTGGAAAAATGTGATGAAAAAAGTTAGAGTCCTGTAAAAGAACAGAAAATGAGTCCTTCATGTACACATCTGAAGCAAGTAAAACAAATAAAGTATGATATTTCACATAATTTGACATGCAATTACAGTCAAAACCGTTTATGGCGACATTGTTTAGAACAACATACCGGTTATATTGACCAAAATCAAATGTCCCGGCTGAATGCTAGCACTTACAGCTCATAAGAAATTATGTATAAATGAAGCATTTATAAACAAAGTAGTTTTACAAAATTAGTCGTATCTTTTAGTTATGCAAATTTAAAAGAATCAGGATTATTCCATCCATAGTATTCACCATTTTAGGAGTTATTGATCTCTCAAAGTGTCCATCATTTTAGAAGGTATATGGGACCTGATTTTAGGAGTACCTTATCATTATTTTCTGCCGATACCTAAAATTTAACCTTCAGAATGTTAGTAATATATTCACTATTAGTAGTTTCACAATAAATAAGTTAAAAATCTTGCTAAATCTTCTGAAGTAGACACTAATAATCATAAGACTCTAATTATTTAAATAGACTGACTGATCACGTAGCTCGTGTCTTATTGATATGCAGATGCAAATAGAAGGACTCTTTGACAAATTCCTCTAGACAAATGAGAGAATTTCAATGTGACAGGTTTATTCAATTCATGCAACAAATTCAAAATAGTATAAGGTCATCGAATATATGGTTACCTAAACATTTGGTCATTATTCTTGTCGTAGCCACTAATTCTACTATAGTACTTGCTTTTGTTAAAAAATTGTATATACAAGGCACTGTCTTAAAAATTACTGCTTAGGCTGTGTTCCTTTTACTTTCAGATTGATGAACTATGCAATTATGGTAAAATGATATCTCAGTATGAGTTGAGCCTGTGGTGTAGCCCACGTTTATGTGCTGTAGCCAGGTTTTTGTCAAAGAGAGTGTTACTATCCTATTTCATGTCACTGCATCGATACGTGAAAATGAAATTGAGGAAGTTTTTTATTGAGTCGTTCATGAAACTGGTTATTAACATACCTGTAGTAAAAATATTTGAGTATTTTTTGTAATGCTCTAAAGAGCATTAAGTTTTTAATTTCATTGTTGACTTTTTTCATCGTGTCTGAATTCGGAAGCAACTACCAACTACACATTACAAATTTTTTTTTGTTTATCAGCCAAATTGTTATTCTTTTTCATAATGTACATTACTGATTTTATACAAAATTTAATTTGAATTAAAAAAAATTATGTACAATAGACTCATTTCTTTCAGTTCATGTTTGAACTGAAAGAAATAAGTCTGACTTGCTAAATTTATATATTATATAAATACAGAATGTGTTTAAATACACATGAGAAATGTTAGAGCTGAACCACATTTTTCTACTTAATGACAATTTAAAGACATACGTGATTGTTGCCAATAGTTTAACAATTGCAACTTTTATTGTGCACCAAATTGTTGTTTTTGAGTAAAAAAATTAAATAGGTTTGAATTCTACTCGAAGAGCTCTTTTCAGCGATAACTTACATGTCTACGTAGAAAAAAATTTCTCCCATGTACATGTACAGCAGGAACTCAAAATATGTCATTTTAAACACCATTTCTAGTTTTGGGCCAAAGAAGTATTTATTATATCACAATTTCAAGTTCCTGTTTTATTTAGTTTAAAACTTAGAAGCAGAACAGGTAAACAGGTGGACAGACAATATTGGTGAATGCAGTGGGGTTCTGACTGGAGTCTACGGGTACGGCATCGTAAAAACTGAGAAATTCTCTTTGTGAATTTACTTAACCCTTTTTTCATTTTCCTTGAAGATATTGCCTAAAAATATATGCAGGTTTCTTATAAAGTTATTTTAGCATTTTTATGTTGATTTGTTATAAAATATTATGCTTCGAAGCCAGTATATTGTGACCTCATCACAGTGATGGGTAATCACTATGATGAAGTCATAATATCATGGATTCAAAGCATAATTCACATAAAAATTATGAATAAAATTTTCATGAAATTACCTAATATATAATGAAATAATAATTGTGTAATTGTTATACAAATTTATTCAAAGGACAATCTCAGTATCTTCATTATTCTTTGGTACACAACAAAATCAATCAGATTAAGTATTATTCTCCTGTCGAAAATAACTAAATGTGAAAAATATTCAAAGTAGTTAGCAATTTTTAGAATTACTTAGAATTTCACAGCATCTAAGTACCCTTATAATTTCGTTATGCCTTGTGTATCATAATCTTATTACTTGCCCATTTCTCAACATTTTGCGATGAAGTTTTGCACTAAACGAAACTTATTTCCATTCAGTTACTTTACACAGTTTGACTAATTTATGAGATACAAAAGCTATTTCAAATTTATTCCCCAGTATTTCATTATAATATCAAGTAACAATACATAAAAACAAGAAAGAATCAGATTCTTTAGGAAAAAGAAAAATTAGTTATAGGTACAAACTGTAGATACATTAGGATACCTTTGGTACTTTTGAATAGGAAGTAATACTACTAATGTACTACTTAACCGTTTGAGTGCAGACGAGCGCCATCGCGCTCGTGCACGTACTTACGAAAATTGTCACGTGAATTTTTTATCTTTCTACGTGTTACATAAAATTCAAATTATAATATTATTAGTAATTACAATATAAAAAGGATCCAGGAAAAGAAAATTTTTAACCCATAATGTCAGAATACGAAAATAATTTGAGTGAAAATGATAATTTTTCAAGTTGTGAGGAAAGTGATAGTGGGAGTGACATTGTCGTGCGCTCACAATTTGGCGTAATGCAAATTTTGAGTGGTAGTGATAATAGTGACGATAACAATTAATTTGCTGATACGGAGGGTGTAGCGGACTGCGAAAATACAATGTGACCTTGATTTTTTGTTATAATTTTTGTTTACAATATATATATTCATATTTCTCTTTGTATTTTATTATCCTTGTACAAGTTTTTATTAAGAAAACACTGAAAAAATTATGAAAATTGGATAATTTTTGGAAGAGATACGATTTTTTTTCGAGACAAGGGTAATGAGTAAAAAACCATGGCACTAAAACGGTTAATACACCAAAACATAAATTTACCGTCTTACTACACTACTACGGCAAGCATAATGAGCAGTTTAATAACCGTCCAGTTGTTAAATTAGACAGTCCAGTTTTGAAGCAATAAGTCTGTGTCTGTTTTCCTATATGCGACCGGACTCAAATTATCTAATTCATTGCTAATTTGAGGAAGTGATGCCAAGATAGTTATTCTTTTTACGCCAACACGTAAACATTAACATTGCATATAGACCACAAAGGAATTGGTGCATCTCGTCCACGAGCTATCCACCTACACACCTCATTCATCCGTCGTTCAATGGAAGTTCAACTGTTTCGTGTTGTTGACGCTCAAAGTTCGCAATGTTTAATTTAGCCCATATTTTATTGCATGAAGCAATTTGTTCATTGTTTTACCTAGTTGTCAGTTCATTTGTTCTATTCTAGATACGAAGACTCCCTTAAAAATTTTGATTTATATATATTTTTATAGATAACTTACAGGTGCCAACAGATTTTTTAAATTCTTTTGAATAAATTTTTTATAAATCATTGAATTTTAATTTGCTGCAATATTATATTATAATGATATTGACATTGCAACAGTAGATTGTGGTGTTTCAGTATTTTTTTGTGAATCTAAAATAAATTATATTTTTTTGATAATGATAGTTTTCTTGTTATAAAACTTATACTTTGCTACTAAGCATAAAATAATGTACCAATATCCAAGGGCAATAAATCTCAAACGCATATTAAATTACAGGTGTAATTTTGTATAGCACTACTTAAAACAAATTTTTCACAAACTATGCATATTTATAATTATTGAATTACAGTTTTATCCGGGATATATGGAAATTTCGTAGCCCGTCCATTTTTTTTATTTCAGAATTAACAAATGGTTGTAATTTGAGTTGAAATACAAGTTATTATTGCGGATAGATTTGTTGCGGATAAATCGGTTTAGCTGAAAGTATTGGTTAAAATAAAGGTGTTAGCTAAATCCGATTCAATCAAAAAAATTAAAAACAGCCATGTATTAAAAATGAGACATTATCCAATTCTTTAACTAATGTCTCACTTTCAATAGACGGCTGTTTTTAAGAAAAAGTAAGAACCAGCTGCACGTACGTCATGCGATGCTTACTCACATAATTAAAACCTTTAAGTAATTTCCAGTACAACTGGAAATTGATAATAGACTTGAAATGTTATATATATATATATATATATATATATATATATATCGCTGCTTTGAAAGAATAGCGTATTATTACCAAATACTACAAAATTGAGTTTTCAACACCATTCAATGTAAAATGATCTGTTTTATATACTCAGTAAAGATCGTATTTTTATAACAACATTTTTGGCCGTGGCACCACCGATCCTATTGGTTAATTTTGGCCGCCATTTTTTACAGATAGCGTTCTATCGCCAGTTGCAACTTGTATTTAGAAGTGAACACTCGGTTGGTTTTCTGGAATATGGTCGTATTACAAAATAATACAGTTTTGAGTGTGCATTTATCTAGAACACTGCATTATTTCGAGATGTGACTCTATTGTTTAAAAAAATCTACAAGAACTTTTAGACACTTCTCATACACAAAGTATCATTTGGGATTACTACAAAAAGTAAGTATAACTTAAATGTATTAAAATTAGATATTACTGTTTATAATAAAAAATAAGGTCGATAGTATTTGTACAATTAAAATTAAAACGTTTTTCTAGATAAATTATTTCGTGATTGTAATAGTATTTTTCGTAATAAGACTTTATCTGTTAAACAATCTGTCGTATTATTGTACTTGACACAGTATTTCAGATAAAAAGCAACTCGATAACGCATTTATTTTTTTTAAAATGTCAGATACCTACTTAACTAATCGTAATTGTCACCACCCCATCTCATCCCGTGGGTGTCGTAAGAGGCCACAAAGGGACTGCCTACACCCGACAGGGACCGGGCAGCAGCGCTCTCTGTTAAAATAACCTACAATACTGCGATCTCCAACCCGCCTGCCAAGCGTGGAAATTATGGCACACGCCTCTAATGTAGAGGAGGCCCATAGTCCAGCAGTGGACTGTTAAGGACTGTGATGATGAATCTAGGTAGCTAGTTACTAGTTAGCTACATTCTTGGTATCTAAATTCGATGTACCTAGATTCTACTACTACTGTACTTAGGTACTTATAAAGAGTAGGTATTCTAAGTAGCTAGATTCTAGGTTGATACGTAGATTAAGGTACCTACCTAGGATCTAGGTCCGATATCTACGACAGCGAATCAGAATCAGATAATTGTCTGAAAGTGCGGGTATATATCTACCTAACTTTTACTTGTTTTTTTTATTTTAGTGGCAAACCAACGAACACTATAGATGTTCCGGATCGTCAATGCCACGTTGAGTATCAAGGGAATACAAGAAGTGGTACGTACTTTTACATGAAGTCTAGGTAGTTGGATATTTGATTTTATAATAATAATATTATCAATAAATATCGAGAAGAATATTATAATATTATTATATTATATTTAAACTTTTTCGATTCATGTTTCATTGGATATTTTTTCATGTTTTGTTTATGTTACAGGAAAATCAAGTAGAGGACAGAATGAGTCAAGCGGAACGCGTGATACTATCACCTTTGCCGTCTGAAAAAAACAAGCTTTTAGATGCAGAAGATCCGCTAAACCAGCAAGTACATGACTATTGTTCAGATGACAGCTTTAAGGACCCAAATTACGTAAATACTGATGACTATTATTCCGATTCTGATCATAGTGACATAAATAGCAAGAAACGCGCAAAGCGATTTAAAAAAAATAAGTTTACTGAAAACATTGATCGCATGATTTCAATTGTGACTAAAAATTCAAGTTCAAGTCAAATTAGTACGCCCAATTCTCACCAAAAAATTGATTATTCAAACAAGTCCAAACCAGGTCCTTCAAAAATATTGTATCTACCACCGAGTAGTTCATCTAGTTCAAGCTCTTCCTCGGACTCTTCTGACAGTTCATCATCGTCTAACGATTCTTCAGACACGGAAGAGGATGCAGAACAAGTTGAGGAACAAGATATAGAACCAGATACAGAAAAAAATACAGAAATGGATAGAGAACCAGATAGAGAACAAGATGTAGAACAAGTTACAGAACAAGAAATAGAAAATGATACAGAATAAGATATAGAAAAAAATACAGAACAAAATACAGAGTCTATGAAAAAAATTGCACGTAAACGCAAGGCAAACCCTGAGAACTGGATATCTGTAAGAGGAAAAATTTTAAGAAATCATGGCAAATCATACATGAATAAAAAAAACAAAGTAATTCCCAAGAGACAATTGAAAACTCCATGCGGAGATAAATGCAAATTTAAGTGTAAGGAGAATTACATTACAGAATTAGAGAGACAAATGATATTTCAAAACTACTGGGATATGGGGGACTTGCAACGGCAGCGAGAATATATTATGCGACATATTTCCGTAATCAAACCGAGATACTTGTACAAAGTGCACAACAGTAATCGGGGAAACAATTTTGCTTTTTATCTTTCAATAGGGGATCAAAATCTCCGAGTTTGTAAAAATTATTTCAAAGCCACTCTTGATATCAACGACAGGGTTATTAAGACTGTAATCAATAAAACGTCAGACATGGTTATTTTACAGCAAGATCGTCGAGGCAAACACGAGAACCACGCTCATCTTGATCCTTTGGTAAAAGTTAGCATAAGAAAACACTTAGATTCTATCCCGAAAGTTGATAGTCATTACTGCAGAGCAGACACCAAGCGAACATATATTGAAGGCGGCAAGACTGTAGCAGATTTACATAGAGACTATGTTGCTGAATGTAAAAGTAAAGGTTTACTTTTTGGTAATTATCTAGCATATTACAATATATTTTGTTCGGAATACGATATGGCATTCTTCAAACCTAAAAAAGACCAATGCGAAAACTGTACAAATTATACTAATGCGACTGAAGAAGACAAACAAATTATGAAACATGATTATGAACTTCACCTAGAGGAAAAACAACTAGCAAGGGATCAAAAAGATGAGGACAAAAACAATACTCCGGACAATTGTATAGTATCCGTTTATGATCTACAAGCTGCAATGCCTTGTCCTAAAGGTGATACGTCGACATTTTATTACCTATCCAAGTTGAACTGCTATAATTTTACTATTTATAATATTAAAACCAAAGATGTGAACTGTTACGTATGGCACGAAGGCGAAGCTAAACGTGGAGCTATTGAAATTGGTACCTGTGTACTAAAATACATTGAAAGCCTGAAAGAGACCGCCAAAAAACTTGATTCAAAATTAGATTTTATATTTTACTCAGATAATTGCTGCGGGCAGCAGAAAAATCATTATTTGATCACAATATACATTTTTGCTATGCGTAATTACGATTTCATAAATTCAATTTGTCATAAATTCCTCATAAAGGGTCATACACAAAATGAGGGTAACAGTGTTCACTCTGTTATAGAGCGTCAAATCCAAAGAAGCCTCAAATCTGGTGCGATCTATACACCTGATCAATACACACAGATAATACGAAGTGCGAAGAAGACTGGTACCCCCTATAAAGTATATGAACTGATCCATGCCGATTTTTATGATGTCAAAAGTTTAGCAACTGTTATAGGCAACAATTTTTCTAAAAATGCAAACAAGCAATCAGTAAAACTTACTGTTATAAAAATTTTGAAAGTTGATTCAGACGACACTCAAAATTATGCCTTCTACTACAAAACATCATACGAAGAGGAAAATTTTTAATAAAGTTATTGTTGATAAGATAAGAAGAACAAGAAAAACACAAAATAATAATATAGTTTTGACACGAGCGTACAAAAATAAGATGAAAGTGTGTGAAAAGAAGAAACGAGGATTATTAGGTTTACTATAAAAAAATACAATTCCAAAATGTTACTCCTTATTCTATGAGAATCTTTAGGATTTTTTACAGGGGGGTTATCGTTAACTGATCGAAAGATTATAATAATTGATATTAATATAATACTTACATAGGTAATATGACACGTTCAAAGTATTTTTTTTTGCGTATTAGTAATGTAAAACTTGCGAACTGAATTCTTCTAATTTTTTAGTTGATAAAAGCTATATTGTTCAATTTTGTTCTTTTTTTTTAATTTTTATGTTTTGTTTCCAGAATTCATAAAATTCTATGCTACAACAATTACTTAATAAGCGTTAGCTATTTTTAAAGATGTTAAACTTTCTCATTTTTCTAATTTTAGTATGTTCATTATTTGCTGTAAAACCAATTAATACTTTATTTTTCCATAAAACATGTTACATACAGTAAGCATTTTTGTAAAAGAATGACCAATTTTTTACTGTAATACTATTGATTTAAAATAAATAAGGCTAAGATGTCACAACTCAAATGTATCAGTATCACTGAGAAAAATATAATGAATATTTTGTATTATTTCTAAAAACACCACTGTTATTAAAAATAACTTTTTTTTCTAGTGTTTTTTGTAATGAGCCAGTAATCTTCATAAGTTTAACTGTGTTATTTTGTTATAAGTGTGAGACCTAGTAGTCATTTTCAATATTTAGTACTAAATAAGTATTATTTTCTTAAAAACATTTAATAAACATAAACTGCAATATATTTCTCGTATTTTAATTCAAGTTTCATCCAGATTTGTGCAGTAAATAAAAAAATACAGCATTTGAAGATTTGAAAAAACTTTAAAGTCCCGAACCGAAGAAACCGAAGGAACCGAAAAATTCACTCTTTTTGAGTTACGACAGTGTTCTTTCAAAGCAGCGATATGTGTGTGTGTGTGTGCGTGCGTGCGTGTGTGTATGTATTTGTATATGTATATATCTTTGTTTACTTTATTACTTCTTTCTATGCTTTTTAGCTTTAAAATGAAGCATACTGTACAAAAATAAATTATATTTTTAACTTGTTTAAATTTTTTTATTGTTTCATTAATTTATAATCTGTGTAAATATCCCATTTCATCTCCAAAATATGTTATTATTAAACCATACACTGAATATAATCTATAATTTTTAATTTCATAATTTTTTCGTATAGTTTGCATTTTTTAAGAAAAAAGTCTGTAAAAAGTTCAATTGTTTGAGTTGCACTCAATTAGCCAGTAAAAGGTAATAAAGATAGTGTTTTTAAAACATCTAATATTTATGGTGTATTATAATATGTTACGTATATTCGGGAGCACTTAACAATATGATTATAATTTGAAACTCTTTTCTATAGTATCAATAGTTCAAGAGAATAGGTTACAACAGTTTTTTGAACATTAAAAAAAATTTTAATCAAAATTGTAGAGTTAAATAATTTATACACATTTATGAAATTGTAATTAGTGTTCATAAATAGTTACTGATATAATTTGAAAAATATCTTTAACTGGCTATATCTCAAACTATTTTTTTATTCTTCTCTTAACTTTTGATTGGCTATATCTCAAAAAATATTTATGGAAAAATTTGGTACAAAAATTATAGAAAATTAAATGTATGTACTATAAGATTGATAATAACATATCTTGTTATAGTATGTACTATAAGATTGATAATAACATATATGAAGAACAGTTATTCACATGTTTTGAAAAACTATACATATATTTGGAAAAATTATTTGTATAACACTGTATCTTATAAACTATTGTTAATACAAAAAGCAATTTAACACTCATTAGATAAACATTTAATTGGAGATTTGGAATAGTTTACGCGCTGGTTCTCATTAATTATTAATTTCACAAAATGACATTTATAAAAAAAAAATTAAATTATAGTGCTCTACAAGACTGGCATTTGTCATTTTATAATGTTTTATCAGTAGTTTACAAAATAATTTTAAAAACTAAGTATTGTTAACTTTAATTCATGAAATACTTTTCACGGTTGCATGCAAAATGGTTATGAAAAAAGAGAAAATTTAATGTCCTAAAATTTTTTTTAACCATTTGTCATATGTCAATGGTTCATAAGGTATTTTACTTTGATCTTGACAGACACATTGATTTAAGAAACCATACAAAATAAAGATAGTCATGTGCGAGCAGAACTCGCGTCTTAAGGTTGCTGTGCTGTTATATTATTGTAAAACTTAGAAATATATATTTTACAAAAATGTAAAGAAAAAAGAAATATCAAAAACGAAAAAAATTTATTTGAAATTGATTTTTGGATTTTCTTCCTTTATTATTGATATTCTAGAATCTAGGTCAACAGCTAGTAGTTTACTTAGTAGTTTTAAGTAGTATAAGTAATACTAAGCTAAGTTTACATAGATTAACTGAATCTGAATAAAATTGTAATATAAAACACCATATAAAAAAATGAATAGACTGAAAAAAATGGAATATGACGAGTAAGAATTATATTAGATACTTGTTCACCTTGAAGGTGTGACACCTCAATTTTATGGTACGCCTTCCGAGTCTGTTTACGCTGAGTATCGTACGTACAGGCGTTTTCGAGTTCCCATCTCTAGATCCTTTTTTCTCTTAAGGTTTTCTAAAATTCTTCAAATGTTCATTATGCTATATTATTATATTTTGGACATTTTGTCATTTTGGTGAGTTTTCCACAATTCAAAGGGTATTGAAGTTTTGATTTATAATTTATTTGATAAAGTGCAAAAAGATAAACAAATGAAACCTCAAACGTTATGTTTGCATAAAGAAAACTGGAGCTAG
The DNA here is from genome assembly GCA_039881145.1 of Druceiella hillmani. Taxonomy (NCBI): domain Eukaryota; kingdom Metazoa; phylum Arthropoda; class Insecta; order Lepidoptera; family Hepialidae; genus Druceiella; species Druceiella hillmani. The sequence goes on along the minus strand of JAYKKI010000003.1, from coordinate 23,745,039 downwards.
ACTAAGTTTGGTTTGGTAACTAAATTTTGCAGTGTGATTATATAAAAAATGTGTTATTTAATACTCCATCCAATGCAATAACCTTCATGGTATCTACTGTTAACATTTTTCCAATTATTGAATTTTTCGTGATTAAACCTTTTTATGACACGAATAACAATCCTGATTTCAAAACGTAAAATGTATATAGACATATAGATATTTGTATGTTTTTGATTCTACTTGATTTTAGTAAGGTGTAAATACCAGCATCCCAATATACATTCGTATAACATATTTAAAATTGTTTACTTATATCCACATCATGCATGTTACTATGATGTGTTTAATTAAATCGTAACTCAAAAAGTATGCATGTAGAATGGGGTTCATATCAAATAATGTATGTAAAAATATATACGTATTTACGATTTAAAGCTCAAGATATAAAAGAGAGATACAGATAATTCACAAAGATAAAAGATGTGTCGCCCTATCAATATTATTAATAAGTGGCACTGTTAATAAGTGGCATTATAGGAAATGAAGAGATTTTTTATTTAAATTGCGAAATGATGCATTTATATTTGTGTTTGTTATCAGCGTTTATGTATGTAACACAAGTGAAAGAACGGTAGTTGTGGTACTTTTAAATGATGGTGCTACTATGGAGCTATTCTGCTATTTGTGTGCGAGGATTCACATCATCCCTCACTTCCTATGAGTATCCAACTGCACTACTTCTATTTAGTGCTCAATCATGTTCTAACATTGATCTCTGCACCGACTGGAACTTTTCAAAGGGAGACTATGTCTCGCTTTATCGTCTCCTGTATGAAATCCAATGGAAAATTGACGAAGTGAATGTCGCTGTCAACTTTTTCTAGAGCCAAGAACTTGCATCAACTCATGAATTCCTCTCAAGACCTAAAAGCCTGCTAAGATACAATATCCAATGTATTTTATTGAGCAGTTAATTGTCGATATCAAACAAAAACATTATTTTCATTGATGTTGGAACAACAGCTACCCACTAGTGACTATGTCAGCCCAACGCGGATGACATGAAACTTTTTACATTCTTCACGAATGCAGCATTTGGCGAAAGTTTGCAGTGTGATATCAGCACTGATGTTGAGTGGAGTGCAGCAAGCGGCTTACGGCTTAACGCATAGAAGTGTTCAGTAGTGCTTTACAGCTCCTCCTAAAAGTTGAGGTTGTTGATTTGGGTCACAATTGAAAAGATTTGATTCACAATTGACATTTTGTGGGCGTATTGTGGAAGTAACAACAAAATTGTCAGAAACTAGGATTTGTGTTGCATAATTCAAAGGATTTTCAATCAGTGTCATCAATTTACCTCTAATAATCATTAGTCCAAATCTGATTAAAATCTGGCTCCTTTAATTGGAGCCCATATGAAGTCGAGTACAGCATGACGATCAAATGTGTTCAAGAGATGTTCCTCTGATATCTATATAAGAGGCAGTATGATTACTTCCCTTTTCTATTTCCTCTTGGTAATTTTAGGTTTTCATTTCTTGCAACTCGGAAAAGACTATGCATTCCAGTCATTAAAAGGAGAAATCCTATGCTTGTATAATTGAGTAAACTTTCGTTCTTCATAACTGACAATTTCACGCTGTCGTCATCTCTCATGCTGTAGTCACCTTTTTGCTATACCACCCTCTAGAGAATTATATTGGAACTTTCCAGTTTCCCTCAGTATTTAACTGCTCAATCACCCGATTGTAGTCGCACCAAAGTGATTTGTTTGATGAGTGGAAGTAAATTTGTCAAAATGTGTTGTATGTTTTGTAGTTCTTGTGTACTTTTGTATTCATATTTAATTTAAAAGTTTAAATTTAAAAGTAAAACCATTAATTTCTTATCGTCATGAATATGTTACCTGTAATGTATTGATAATTGCATGTAAATATATAAATAAATTTATGCTACGTTATGTTATGCAGCTTTTTCGGGAAAGTAACATTTGAACAGACCGAACCAAAAGAATCTCTATTTGATAATCAAATTTTCAATATACTCGCTTCTAATATTGCAATATTCTATTTATTTTTAGATTTGTCATAGATGATCTACACTTCCTGAGAACGTCATGGGGAACCATCGTAGATAAAAAAACATCTTTAATATAAAATATGGATAACCTTAGAGTTAATACTTTTTGAGCAATAAAATCTCTTATGAATCTCGAGACAAAAATGTGATACAATTAAGTCAATTTATGTGTAATATATTATATAGATTTATTGAGTTTTGTTACTTAGTTTTTAATTTATTAAATAGATTCTAAATAAGTGTTGTTTTCTTTTACATATTACAAATAAGATTGAAATAAATGTCCTTTTCAATAAGATTTATGTATTAAATGTGATAGATTGAAAAACCAGAATAAGACGGATTAAAAATTTGAAGTTCCAATTTGAAAAGTGAAAATATAATATATTATTTATCCGATTACATTCAGATAAATCGTGAAAGTATTCAGACTGTCATATTAAGGGGGTTGTCACTTCAGATTGATAGAAACCGAAACACTCTCAAGAATTGTGTATAAAAATATATATAAACTTATGGCATAATAAGTAGGAGCAGGTACAGTGACTAGGATAGGGAACGTGGACAGAACGATTTTACCAAGCGCCTATAGTTTTCAGGGAATTCTAGACTATTTACTCGATAAAAATTTTTATTGTCCATAGTTGTAAACATTCATATAGCGAACTTCTTTTTGTACTCTAAAAAGTGAAATATGTACAACATATATGGTGCAATTTCTTCCTCCATTAAGCTTCGGCACCATGAAATTCTCAACGTTATGTGTCTAGAAGGCATAAGACTACTGTTGCAGATTTCAGTGTGTTTTCACCTTAGGCAACATGGAACCGTACATCTTTAAACCACCAATCTTAAAGATATCGCTAAATCTATTATCCTCTATATGTTTTCACGATCTTTCGAAACCCAAATTATTTAGGTGACTTTACTCAAAAATAACTGATCTTCAATGCAACCACTGGGTACAAAGTATTAGAACTATAATTTGAAATTGGCCCTGACCTACATCATTACCACATTGAATGTACGTCGTGCCGATACCATTATGAACAATTCACTAAAAAGGCGTGTCGCAAATATAAAAATATCCAGACTCTTTGAATCCAATGGCGGCGATGAGGTTATCATCTTTTGAAATTGGAATTGATCATGTATAATAAATTGTAAGACAACATACACAAATTTATAGAAACTTCATGTTTTTTCGAAATAACTTTAAAAAAAAATACAGAAATCAAATTTACACAGCATCATTCATTCACAACATTAAGCCAGGCATTTTTTTAAATACAAATTTTTTTGGTCACCATAATACTAGAATTATGGGATAAAAACTACTTGTGCCTTAGGAGGTTGCCATTTTATCATAAATGTAAATAGAGAATACAGCTAGGGTAACAATGACAGATCTCTATTTTAAAAATACTTTATTTTTTGGTTACGATAAACCAATTCGGAGATTTGAATTAGACCGAGAGGATATATTTTTTGAGAAGGTCCTTCATTTATCAAAATCTTTTTTAAAATAAAATTAGTACGAAACTAGTTCATAGTATTAGTAATAATATGTCCAACTTAGAATGCCCTTCTATTTTGTTATCAAAAAAGAAATAAGCTTTTTTGCTTCCAAAGCGACAACCACCTTAAATAGTGAAATTAACTGCGGAATACCATTTTAAAAATGTGAATTAAATACTTTGTAAATTTGCATTATCGGCAAGAAAAAACAATTCCATTACACCCTAATTTATGCATAAAACCAAGCAGGTTTAAATAACGTTTATTAAAACAAATACAATATTTACTTTAAAATGAAAACATTAAAAACGTACATTATACATTAATTTAAAAAGAAAAACAAGTCTTTAACATTTAAATTCTAAAAACAACCCACAGTATTCAATCTATATTATTGGTTTTACTCTGGGTTTTGGTATTTTAAACTTAGGCTCACGTCCTTGCATTGTACGCATCATGGCATAGAGAGGATTTGCAAAGGGTGATTTATATTTATTTTTTCGGGTAAATGGTTTCTTTGGCTTCTTATCAGTTTGCAATGTTGACAACCAAAATTTCTCGATGGACTCGCGTAATGTATCAGCTGTTTTCTCCGTTTTAACGCCAGGAGATCTTTTTTGACTATTCTGTGGATACTTTACTTTAGCTTGAACACCTATCTCCTTGTTTTTCCTTGCATTACTTTTTGACCGTTTTTTAGACATTTGAGTACTGCTACGTTTCCACTTGCCTACTTCATTATCAGAAAAAAATTTCCTGTTTCTTAATCGTCTTGAAATAACTTTCTTTGCCAATTCCAAATCATAATCTGAATCATCCGAGGAATCAAACGAACAAGCAGTATCATCTTTTATATTTTTACTTCTGAAATCAAAAAAATTACGTTTCACTGAGTGTTTTTGCTTATGTCTTTTTTTCTTACTATTTCTGAAAGCACTTTCATGTGAAATGCTACGTTTTTCATGTTGTGATTCTACAGTATGATTTGGGTACGACTTCCATCTATGCAATGGCATAACACAGACTGGCGTCTTAACATAAGCATACATTCGGCTCGAAGGGTTACCTGACAAAGTGCTTCCAAAATTATCATTTTTATAAGCAGTATCCAGTATCTTCTCTTTGCATTTCCTATAACGTGATTTACGGAAATTCTTAAGAATTTTTCCAAAAATACTTCTCGGACTTCCAGAAGTCCGTGATATATCAGATTCTTTACCCATTTCAGGTTGTTTCAACATGAGATTACTGTCAAAAATGAGTTCAGATTTCTGTGCAACCAAAAATATGCGAGATTGACCGCCACCATGACAATTATTACTTGAAATGTTAATAGCTGACGATGAATATATAGGAACAGGCATTTGTTTTTTACAACTGTAGTCATTAGGTATTGTTCTTTGTGCATTCATCAAACTATTCTGCAGAGTTTGGGGCGTTTGTTGTGAGTGGAGGTTTAAAACTTTATTTGTGTCTAATGTATCTACACAATGCTTAGCATTACAGTTATTATCATAGCATGAATTTGGAAATTCTTGTTTGTAACCAATAGTGTTGTTGTCAAATCTAAATGTATCGAAAATTGAAACTTTGTTAGAGTTTATAGATGGAGACACTATATTAGAGCGCTGATTTAAACGCATTTTAATTAAATCTACTTCCCCCATATCTGCTAGCATATTGCTCTTCTGCTCATTACAATGATCGGAATTACATTCTCTCTGCGTTTCTGTATACTTCTGAGTGACTAGTTTATACCTTTTTATGAAATATTGTTTTATACAGTTGTAAATATTATTAATAGGTTTCACTTTCAATTCTTCTCCTGACATATTGGTATCATGTCCCAATTGTTTCTTTTTAGTGAATGGCTTCAACTTTAATCTTTTAAGTGGAGTTTGAAGAGAAGCGACAGGACTTGATTCTATAGTTGGTTTTTCTACATCTCCAGTATGCATTGTAGTGTCTGGATTTAACTGTAATGAAACCAAAAAGTAATTTTGTGATTAACAACAATTACTGAACTTATTATTGCCTAACTAGTCATTAATTTTCATTAACTGGTCATAATTGAAACTGGTCATTAATTTTGCCGTCATTGATGGTTTAAATCACAATATATGAATGTTAAGTTTTTTTTTAAATTTACTACTAGTTATAAAAGTTAAAAAATATTATTTTAACAGCCATTCATAAAGTTTTGACAAATTAAGTTTTAATAAACAATTTAAATCTTACTTTTGAATAATGTTCCACTATTGGTTCTTGATGTGGTTCAGATAAATATTCTGTAACAGCTGTGACATGTATGTCACCTGTATCATTGTTTTTTGAAACAGCAGATATTTTTTTTTCTAACTTCTCTTTGACAGAACATTTTGTACTCGAAATGGTTTCGGTGGACATAAAATCTGTTTGTAAATATTTGTCTTTTTCTATTTCAATAATATTATTAGGATTAGTACTTAAGGTTCTTTTATTTTTGGAATATCGTCCACAACACTGTCTTGACATAGATTCGGATGAGTAATCTTTGATATCATTTTTTATATTGTGTTTGCATGATTTATTCGCATTATCAAGTAAAATATAAGTATGTCCATCGATAGTGATTTCCTTATGTATCTGTGACTTGGGCTCATCGTATATTTTCACTGAAGTGTTATTAACAGAATTTGTAATGCAGATACTTTTACGACTTTCACTAAGTTGTGTGCTTTTAGTAACATAACGCCTCGTATCACAATCATATCCTTTCCAACTTTTATTATTTGCAGACGGATTCGCAATCAAATAATCGTGAAATGTTGAGACTGTAGATTTTCCTTGTGATTGGTGACATCTCTGGCAGGTTTCAGAATCCTGATATAGGCACTCATCCATTTTGTTGCACTGCCTGCACGTTACGTTTGGTAGTTCAATGTAAGTATGCGAAAAGCTGTCGTCCACAGTACAACAGCACTTGGAACTCGAACAACACTTGTACATGTCTGATTGCGATGCTTCAATTTGCTTCGTGTCTGTTATTAACTCTTTCAAACAAGATGTTAACAAATGTTTGATTTCCATTATTTGCTCTCTGGGATTCTTCATGGATGTGTCATTTGATACCAAGTCTCTTTCTATCTTCTGCTCGTTGAGAATAGGAAATGCACACTCGGTCCCAACCGAAAACATTTTATTTTGCATGAATTGCTTTTCATCCAACTGTACCTCTTGATTTCTTTTATTTGTTACGGCTTTATAATGATTGGCAATACTACTACCTGAAACGCAGATTCCTGTATCTTTAGTGTTATTTTTTTTATTCAACTTATTGAATCCATAAGATCTTATTACATTTTTCATAATTTTATTGTTTACATCCTCATCATATAAATCTTCATAAAAGTCGCTGATACTTCTATCTTTTAAGCGAATATTTTTATTCATATCTCTCCTCATTATGTGCTGGCGGCACTGTGGTTTGCATTTAGTGTCATTTTTAACGACATTCTCCAATGAAGAAGTATTTATTACTGAGCAACGATCCATTTCCTCCAGCTCATCACTGCAATTATTTATATCAATATCATTGGGCATAGTACATTTTGTATAATCACATGATAATTCATTTTTATAGTCATACTCTGTATAATTATTCTTTCGGTTTGTTTTTCGGTGTAACGGTGGAAAAGCATGGTGAGATGCAACTGGGTTGTAAGGTGAAGGCTCTTGTCGTGGTGGCCTGTGTTTTATGTATTTTCTCTTTTGCTTCATCGGTATAATGTCATATAAACCATAATGGTCTATATTCGTCTTGTACTGTTCCAATGGATTGAATGGTGAATTTGCCAATACTTGGGGGAGAGCATCATTATAATCAGAGTCTCCATGATCTCTCACCATTTCATTGCTGCTTATATTACAGCATTCCATATCAGGCATTATAATGTTTTTATCACGAGCATTATCTTCAAGTTTCATACCATTTTCAATTTTGTCCACATCGTGGCAAACTAGATCAGAATATTTCCTTCTTACGGTTAAATTAGGCGAGAGTATTACATGTTCCTGGTTGTCGATCAATAGGTTATCTATGTCTATGTGATTGTAGTCTATTCCATAGGGTTTCATACTTAATTGTTCCCTGTAAAGACTGTCCACAACGTAATTCCTGTCTTGTTGCCCTGTCAATAAATAGTTTGAATTCAATTCCTTTTGTTTGCATTCAATTTTGTGCACATTAGTTTTTTCATGTTTCTTGCGATGCTTATGATTTGAGTTGTGATGAACGTAACCATTAAAATCTACTTCGCTCCTCATTGTGGAGAATCTCAAATGTTTCTTTTTATGTAAATCTTTCCTGTTCTGACCTAAAGAAATTTCCTCACTATCAGTTTTATTGAGATCTGATTTTTTATGATTGGATTTTCCCAATTCACCTTCTATTGTATGGACTAGTTTCTTTTGTATCTTTTGATTTTCAATAAAACTTTTAACCTCCTCGCTTGGCTCCGTATTCGTATGAATTACTTGTCGCCTGCTATTATTGACAAATGCCTCACCACAATTTTTAGTTATCTTTTTGCAATCAAAAATATCTCTTGGTGATACTTGAAGATGCTCTCCCATGCAGCACCCGCTGTGCGGTTTTGTATTTGTATATTGATCAATTCCTTTACATGAACAAGTCTTTAATTCATGTAACAGCTGTTCCAGCTGATGAATATTTTTTGCCAAGCCTTTTTCACTGAGTGGAATACAATTTATTACATTGTGATTGGATTCCAGCACAGTTGCACCTGGAAATTAAATTATTTTTAGAAAACTTGTTCAAAAATTGGTTAATGGAAAACCGATTAATACTATTTGATATATCATTATCTGTTCTTATATGATATAATGAAAGACCAGACAAATTTTATTTTTGGAATTCAAATGGAAAAAATTTCATGAATTGTAAAAAAGTAAATAAATTCTGCTAAAATTTCAGACAACCAATTTTTATTTTGGGATCTTTTCACTAAGTATTTTCATTAATAATTTTCACGCTATTTCCATATTATTTTTTCATGCTATTTCCAGATTTTGAACAAAAACATTTTGATCAAAAAACTTTTTTTCACAAATTATTTACTATGTTATAACATATAAAATAAATATACAAAAATATAGAAAAAAGTTGTTTTTTGATTATGTGTATAGCAAAAACAAAAAACGTAAGTATGCAGTTGTTATTCTATATTCATTTTCAAGTTTTCAAAAGGGTATAAGCTGAAAAATATTCAGCTCATATGTGTTTGGATAAAATAGTTCTTTAAGCGTGATGAGATAAACACCGGTACTTATGTAACGAAAAATAAATGGTCATATGAATGGCATGTTGCACTTGTTTTTGACATTTGAATGTAACATGATCGTTTACATATTTAATGATACCTATCATAAAGATATTGAGGTAATTTATTTATTTATTTTTAAACATGATTGACACTTGATTACAAATACATTACTAAAAACATCAAAGTTTCTATAGCGAAAACGTGCCTCGTAAACTTCTACCCTTTGAACAGGAATTAATTAAAAATATTTCACGGGGCCTATCGATTGGCTTTTAACAAGCAGAATATGGACTATCGACAAAAACTGATAATTGAAAATAAGGGAACTAAATGATCTGGGAATTCATAAATTGTGTGAGAGATGGATCTTGACATGAAACAGAAAAATTTTACAGGACATTCTTAAAAAACTAATTATGGACAAGAATTCACCAAAATGTTAAAGAAAATTAATAATGGGGGAAGTACATGTATAATTCAAATTGTTCACTTGATTATGTATTACCAAAAAAAAAAAGGCCTGTCTCATCTATTAATTTTTTCATCCTAAAACATTCCCAAAAAGAATTCATATAGCTTACTGAAATGTTTTTGAAAATTTAAATGTATTGTAAAATGTATTTCCAGAGACCTTTTGTAAAAGTTTGTAAATTAATTGAATGTTTTCAAGAATATAAAAATTTATTTTTTCCTTTACCTATTTTCATTTTGATGTTAACTCAATTATATTAAAAACCACTTACCCACACCTTGCGCAACTTCTCTCAAAAATTTTTCAACTGGTCTCAAATTCAATTTGTCTAACAGTGCCTTCGATCTTTCATTACAACATTTGAGGAATGAAAATTCATCTTGTATGGGATGCAATTCCTCAGTTCTAGAAGCAGATGTATTTAACTGAAAACAATCCCAGTACAGAAATTTGCAGAAATGTGATTATTTAATTATTACGGACGATAATTCCTAATTTTACTTTCAATATTAGTTTTTTCATCGACTCTCTCAACAACAACCAAGTAGGCATATTTTGTCTTTTATAATTAATAAAATTTAACATGTTAACATTTTTGAGCTGCTGACGAATTTTAGGAACATGTTTTATGAACAATGAAATTTTGCATACTACTGTCTTCATGTTATTAGTAGAATGAGGAATGAAATTTCTGGCAATGCGTTTTTTTGTGATTGTACAGAAAAGTTGCAAAAAAATAAGCCATTGAAAATATTCTTTAGGCACACTGAAATTTAGATTTTTGCCTTCCTTCTAAAATAAAATATTATTTTAGAAGATAAAAATAAAAATGCCAGTAATTTTGAAGGGTTATTAAAAGTATGGCCAGTAAGACCAGAATGCCTCGCATGTGTATTTTTAAAGTGTGCTGAAAATATATTTTAGGCAAGATGAAATTTTATTTAACATATTTATAAAAATACCAGAAAAAAAGGCGTATGGAGCAATTGTCAGTCAGAGTTTTTTCTCAATGAGTGCGACAAAAAAATTTTATGGGTTAATCGGCAACTGCCAGGGTCTTGACCCGCCCGTTGCAGTTTACTGCTAGAGGCTACGTGACTTCTTGTCCCGCCTGTTGTAGTTTACTGCTAGAAGCCACATGACCCGAGCTTAGGTGAACCGTTCAGATTGTTTACTGAATATTTTGGAGTAGTTTATGCATTCTAAGCGAGATACTTATTATTCTCTATTAATGATTAATTAATGAAGTTCGATTCATGTATTTTTGGATTGAGCCAAGAAAATTATTTTTATGACACTTTAGCTTATTTGTTGTGACACTGCAAGATTTTTTATTTATCTTATTGCGAATATTTTGAGTATATTATTTTATGAAAAAACAAATTTTGTATGGCGTTACAAATTTTGTAAGGATATGATAACTCAGAGCTAAAAAATAGATATTTGCCGATTGGAGGAGAGAATTGGAGGATTAAAATTAAATCTTTCAATAATTGTCGAATTCCTGTCAAATGAAACACAAAAGCAATCATAAAATTAATTAAAATACACCATTTGAACTTTGCATGCGCATGCATTTAATGGAGTCATATACACTATTAATTTCGTGGTTCCGTTTTTAGAGAATATTCACTTTTTATGGTAAAATAATATCAGGAAAATAAATATTTGTATTTAAAAAATTATAAATGTCCATAATAAATATTTTTTTAGTTTGAATTAATAAAAAAATCTAGAAACGGTAAAATAATTCTTTTAATAATACTAGGTTAAAGGGAGGTGGTACTTAAAAGAAAAAAATTATTTAAAAGGCCATTTAGGAAAATAAATATTTTTTTTAATACATTCTGGCCACACTTAACTCTTCAAATTTACTAGCATTTTTATTTCCCTACTGTATAGAGCCCTAAAATATTAAAATAGTAAAATTTCAAAGTGCCTGAAGAATATTTTAGAGGGCTTACTTTTTGTAACTTTTGTTGCTGCTCAATAACAATATAACCGGAAATGCCTTGCCAGAATTTTCATTCCTCTTCTCACTAACATAAAGATACTACTATGCAAAATTTTACTGTGCTTAAAATATGTTCTTAAAATTTGTCACCAGCTCTTGGACTATTAGTATTATATATTTGGTATGAGAGCAATTCAGTATCAATGGAAATTTCACAATTTTTTTATTAAATAAAAGAATAAACTTTAAAAAAAGTATTTAATAAGAACATTAGTTGTATTAAAAAAACTAATTTCAAATATGTTCTAAAAACTATTAGAAATTGCTCTCAAACTTAAAATATAGAGTACTCATTATTCTAAGCTCTCGAACTTCAAATTTATAACATCTATAGATTTGGATTTTTTTACTGTCACTATTAATGTCACTAAAAATTGCAATCAAGTCGGAAAAATTATAACGAGAACATCATTGCAAAAATGCAGTTTGTATTGGAAAGATTTTTCGGTATAGGTTTAGTTTAGCTGAAATGTAATTTTCCCAGTTTTTTTTGTTTTGAATGAAAGAATATACATAAAAAATGACATATTTAAAAAAATAGGGCTCTTTCTATGAAGAAACGTGTGTCAATTGGCCATCAAACAAACATTTTATAACCTCACTATACGCGTTCCTCTTTGTGCATTTTCAAATTTTTATTTTTTTTATTTGTTTTTTTTATATCAATTCCTCTTTGTGCTTACAAATACTGTATTTGAAATCATGAAGAATGGTAGTGAAGTCGAAAAATTTATAACTTTTACTTCCTTGACATTCTCACTTTTGTATGGGAACTTGAAAAAAACAGCAGGGAAACGAAGTAGAAAGGTTTTTCGCTCCCTGATTATTTTGTTATTTTCGTGGTATTCAATCTATTTGGTTGCGATAACTTATCTATTATTTGTGTTATTTATATTTTAAATCTATTTTCATTTAGTTTTTGTCCGTAATTATATTCTATTAATTGTTATAATCAGTATCCTACTCGGTAAGTTTCTTCTTTCTTTTATTTTTTGTATTATTATTTTTTGTCAAATTGAATGTTTGAGCTTTGTGAAAATGAATTTAGTTATTCCTCCTAAACCACCAGACCCTTCTAAATCTCCACTTTTTAAAAACAAATTTGCTTGCCCGATTTCCCCAGCTATCTTTGTTACCGTAATGGCAAACTGTAAAAAAAATAAATCTAAAAATATTCCTTCATTCCACCCTTCTGACTCTTCGAGCACTGAAACAGAGAATGATATCCCTCACAAAGACCCCTCGCACTCCTCTTTCACAAGCAAATTCTAATTTACTTCCGTCACTCTCGACCGTTCTGGCGATGTTGGACCATTTATAGTTCACGTTCAAAGAAAAAAACCCCAGCCCAATTCCGAATCCTCACTACGTATAATTAAATTTGGTTCCGTCTTAAAAATTAAATTAGCAAGGGTGTGGATCTGCCTTATTACTTGACAAATTCCTTCCCTTCTCCAAGATTTATCTTGGCTCCCGCAGTTGTCACTTCAATCTTGTTGCTACGAGAGTTAAAGATTTCACCATCCTCTCTATATATGCCCCCCCTTCCAACATGTCCCGTAGCATTAGAACTACGAGATATTTTAACTTCAACTCCTGACCCGTATATTATTCTGGAAGATGTTAATGCTATCACCGATCTTGGTGTTCCACCCGAACTAATCCCCTAGGGGTCTCCTTGGTGGAACTCCAGGACGACTTTGGCCTATATTTATTGAATGACGGTTCTCCAACAAGAGTTTCTGTCCATTAAGTTTTTGTCCATGTCCATTACTCCTCATCCTTGGCATTCTTAGCTTTCTAGAATATTTTATCTGAGTTTTTCAGAAGCGATCATTTCCCCATTCTGATTTCTTTTCCCCGTTTAAATTTAAATATTGAAAAAATCCCCCTCTTCAAAAATACAATATACATAGGGCAGATCGGGTGGCATTTCGCACTTTTCTCAATGTTGAAGTGGATTCCCATAGCTACATAGCAATCTACATAAGGCAGATTGGGTGGCATTTCGCACTTTTCTCAATGTTGAAGTGGATGCCCATAGCTACATAGCAATCTATATAGGGCAGATTGGGTGGGATTTTGCACTTTTCTCAATGTTGAAGTGGAGTCCCATAACTACATAGCAATCTACATAGGGCAGATTTGGTAGGATTTCGCACTTTTCTCAATGTTGAAGTGGATTCCCTCCCTCCAGGTGGACCTAAATAATAATGACTCTCGCTATGACCAATTTATAAGGGCTATAGACATATCCGCTCGGAACTTTATTCAACTTAAGAGATTTAACCACCACTACAGATCGTCTCCATCCTGGTGGGATAGAGACTGCTCTGCGACGGAGGCTGAAGCGCAAAGAGGCTGAAGCGATATATAAATCTAACATGTTGGAAGCAAACTTCCTCTTGTTTAGAAAGATGCAAGCACAGACTAAACAAATTCTTCTCAAAAAAGAGGGAAGGCTGGAAGAAATTGTCACTCCCTCTCTCCTTCTACTCCCTTTCGCATCATTTGGTCTAATATAAAACACTTTCGGTTTGTTTTTCAGCCTCGTCTTGTGTTTTCCCAAATCCGTACACGGAAATCGGGTAGACCAATTTCTAAATAAGTTTGGTCCCCCATCCGTCCCAAATTTAGATACAATTTTACTAGTGCAAACTTTTACTAGCGCACTTGGATTTCACCTGGCATTATCTTAAGGACTCTTCCTCAGGTATTAACGGAATGTTATATTCAATAGTGAAAAACATTTTACCATCTACCCATTGGTATCTTCTATCCCTCATCAGCTATATGTTTAAATCAGGTTATATTCCAAAGTCATGGAAAACTCAAATAATAATTCCCATTCTCAAACCTCAAAGATCCCAATATAGGTTCATCCTACAGACCCATAGCTCTTTCTCCTGTTTTGATGAAGATTACGGAACATCTAATTAAGAATCATTTGGAATGGTGGAACACCATTTCATTTTTCCAAGCAACCAATTTGGCTTTAGAAGAGCTAAAAGTACTATGGACAATATCGTCCTAACTACTGACACCAGACTTGCCTTCTCTCGACAAGATTTCTTCGTTGCTACTTTTTTAGATCTTTCTTCAGTCTAAGATAAAGTAAGTCTTCCAATCCTCAAGGAAATTCTTCATTATCTTGGGATCCCGATCAAGATTAAAAAGAAGACATATTTTTTCCTCAATTTTCGTTTAGAAAGATCTATAATTCTTAGCACCCCTGGATCACCTCCCTTAACAAGAACTACATGGGGGGGGGGGTGTCTTCCCCAAGGTTCTGTTTTAAGTCCTTTACTTTTCAATATTTACTCCTATAAGATCTACTCAACAGTAAATCCCTTCTGTCGTGTTTTACAATACGTTGATGATCTCCTTTTATATTCTTCTGATAAGTCAATGATGGTTGCCGAAAATTATTTGAACTCTGCCCTTATTAACCTAAACAAATGGGTTAACTCTCATGGTATGGATTTATACCCTTCCAAAAGCACTGTGGTGGTCTTCTCAAGAAGAAGAATTACTCCATCTTTATCTATTTCTTATAATTTTTCCTCGATCCCTATTCTTGCCAATATCAAATTGTTAGGCATGTTCCTAAACTCAAAATTGTCCTGGAACATTCACATTTAAATGTCATTTCCCGATCCCAGGTTAATATGAATATTCTCCACGCAGTTTCTGGAGTGTGGTGGGAATCACGCTCTACCACATTAAAGTTAATATATAACGGTCTAGTTCGTAGTCATCTAGACCATGCTTCATTTCTCCTTGATCCCATTTCGAAATCCAATGCCACTAAATTGACCCGCATACAGTCTCAAGCACTGACGATCACAGCGGGTGCAATGAAATCCAGTCCCATAAATGTGCTACAAGTAGAATGTATTAATCCACCTTTAAACCTCTGGCAACAATACATAGTTGATCGTTATCTACTGATGATAGTTAGATTTTCTCCTCACCCCATTTTTCCAAAACTAACCCTCCTCTCTAGGCTTATTGAGCATGCTTCTTTTTGGCGTTCTAAGTCTCGACCTCTTCTTATCATTAGCTTCCAAAGATTCAAATCTCTCTCTAACCCTGTTTATCAAAATTCTTCTCTCCCTCTCTATAGCTTCCCATTTGAGTCGGTATTTCACAGGCCAAATATAAATTTGTGTTTTATAACGAGTCCCAATTTATATAAGGAGTCCAAAAATACTAATTTGCTGTTCAATTCTATCCTGAATTCTTTTTGGATGGATTGGACATGAACATATACAGATGCATCAAAAACCCTGAGAGATGGCTATGTCGGAGCGTCATTTTACTCTCCAACCACCGCTCATTCAGCATACTTCTGCCTTCCTAAGGAGTGTTCGGTATTCTCCAGGGAATGCCATGCTATTGTGGAGGCCTTGAATTATGCTCTACTCAAAAAGATTTGCAATCTCCTTATCTTCTCTGAATCCTTAAGTTGTTTACAGTCCCTTCTCGCTAATCCATTTTCTTCGAACTGTAGCTTCCTGATTCTCCAAATGAAGCAACTTACGCTTGATTTGGAGAGATCGGGATCCGATCTTCCTGTTCTTGCATGGATCCTTAGTCACTGTAGCATAGTAGGTAATGAAATAGTCGACGCAAAAGCTCAGTTCACCGCCGAGAACGGGAATCCATGTTTCACTATTAATTTCATTGATGATCTCCTTCCTATGACTCGTTTCTGGATGACATTTGATTGGCAGAGGGCGTGGGAAAGATCATTCGAGATTGCAGGTGCGGGATATTTCCAGATTCAATCTTTTATACCCACAAAACCCTGGTTCTCAAAATTTACTTTCTCTCGTAAGAAAAACCTCTGTGGTATCTTGCATGCGTTTGGGTCATTATTCTATTCCTACCAATAGGGCTAAGCTGCGTGTTAGAGAATCTTCCATTTGCGACTGTGAGCTTGGAGAAGGCAATCTAAATCATCTCATTTTTGCATGTCCATTGAATAATAGATTTCCTGCATTTATCTACAATTATTAAAATATAAAATTCAATTGCCCATTAACATAAGATTACTTTTATCTATTGCCAACAAATTCATTTTATGATTAATCATTCAGTTCATAAGAAAGAACGACATCAAAACTTGTTTATTTTTGTTTTTATATTTGTATATATTTATTTTGTACTCTCCTGTGTGTTATAATCTCATTTTCTTTAATTGTAGCCAAATTCTTACTTAATTTTTGTTTTATAGTTTATTCTTTTGTTAACAAGTAACAAGACAGATGTCCGAAATATGATTTAATCAGTGTTGCTTACCCTTTTTTCCATACTTGACATTGGCAAAAGTTCTTTGTGGAGAGAATGAACGCCATATAATCAAAGATAAACATAAAATATGGGAACTTTTCTCATATAACATTTCTCTAATAAAATAATCGCGACAGAGCCCTAATTTTTAGTGATATTTCGTTTTTACCTATATTCTTTCAATTAAAGCAAATATTTAGGAAAATCACATTTTCCCTAAATTAAACTTGTTCCGATTTATCAAATAAATCTTTTATGACAAAGTAATTGCGAGCGATTAGTATTTTTGTTAAATATGATATTTTAAACAAGGCAAAAACAGTGAAATTTCCTTAGTACAAAACTGCACATGTTCCAGATATTCATTCGTTCACAATAATGTTTGCTGTTATTACATGGAAATAAGTTCTTATAAGACTGAATATTATAATATAATCCTTACGTTATATTCTTCAGATGACCAGTTAAATTTGGTTCCATACAAGCCATTATATATTCAAATTTACTTCATTACAACATTAAGCAAATTTTAAATTTTGCATCCAATATTTAAAACCATCACGACTCAAATTTATGTGCAGATTAATAAATAGGAATGACAAATTTTCTTGTGTTCTATAATTTTTTTTAAATATTTCTTAATCCTCTTTCATAGAATATATGGCTGCACTCTACCGGCAACATCAACACACAAATAAGGTTACAATAGTCCTACAATTTAAATGATGTGAAGACAGTCGCATAAAACAGCATTTTTATCAGTTTTTTGTGATCTATACCTCAAAAGGAAAAACGGAAATCTTTTGAGTTCACTCAAACTATGCAACGTAGAAACTTAAACTTTGACATGGTAGTAGTACATTTTACTAACCTGCACATTTTGCACCAGCTTACTTTTTCAAATATTCCTATGAAAGGGGGTAAATAAAGTATTCCAAAAAATTTTGTTTCATTTTATTTCTGATGCGCAGTCATTTGTAAGGGCTTGTTACGCGGAACAAAAAAATATTTTTTTCATTATTTAAACTGCCTGTCTCGTATTCTAAACACATTCTAAAAAATATGCAAAAATGGAGTATACCTCCCCTTAATTCTGAAACTACTGAACCAAAAATTATGAATAAAAACAGAATTGGTAAAACTGACTAATAGATTACAGAAAAACTATAGCAATTATCTAAGATCTCATCATATTTTTACATCTGTGAAAGATATAGTAGGCAATATATTTATGTTTGAAAAATTAATATTTGTAAATGGTTTATGTGAAATACTACGTAACATTAAATGTTTTATAAGTGTCTAAACATGTACAAAAGCTCTACTCGCACTTGACAGGTGTTTTTTTATAATATTAATACAAAACCTTTTAACATCCTTCGTATTATTCTGGGTAGATATGGTTGAGAAATAAAGATGCGTAAAAACGGCATTAAGTTAATTCAAGTTAATTTTATTGTCATTCACAAAGTGCTTTCTACCACAATATCATGAAACAAATACATTTTTTACCTTTTATTAAACACAAATTGTATAGCAAACTATGTATACAACTTGTACATACATATGGCATTACATATTCCTGTATTTAAAAAAGCATTTATTGTAATATTCTTTAACGTATATAAATTGATTCTACCAATACAAACTAAGAGGTTTATTAAAACTTGAATTTAGCCCATTGCAAATCCTCAATTTTTATATATACGTATACAATTTAAACAATTGCATAGAAATTTACATATACACAAACAGTTTAATAAGCATTATTTATTAGCACAATTTTGTTACTAAGTGAGTATGTACAAGTAATTGCCTTCAAGATAGCGTTAAATCAAAATTAAATAAAATTAAGTTATAAATTAAAATGAAGAAATGTAGATTAAGGGAACTTTAAATTTTGCTAGGAAAGTTTAAATTTTACTCTATGTCAATTAACTACCAAGCTTTCAATCAATCTGCATACAAAGATTGATTTTGTCTTCAATCAGCGTACAAAGTTTTAAAAAAACGAGATGCATAAATTATTTAACAACACAGGTTATATAAGTGAGTTTTTACTTTAAGTTGTGCCACTGGTATAGAACAATACAAATGAGTTATCTACCATACCATTGTAAGCTCAGCAGTATACTTATAAAGAAACGCATTTCACTCTATAAACTTATTGCAAAACGAAAACCTGTTAACAACTGCCCTAGTTTCTTTTTACGTATTGTAGATGAATATACTTGCATATGATTCTACTTTCTTCTAATAGATGGCGCTCTTCATACATTTTATTCTTAAGTCTAATATAACCTTTAAAATTTGCTTTGTAAAATTTCTTTGAATATCAACAATTGTTTTATTGATCTCAATATGTAGAATTTTATTACTATTTTTTTGTAAAGAAATCTTCTACGGAAAATATTGTTTACTAATGAAATATACATTGAACACAACTTGCAAGAGTGGTTTCAACGATTCAAAAATAACAATATAGAAGATAAGGACCATGG
This sequence comes from Druceiella hillmani, assembly GCA_039881145.1. Classification (NCBI taxonomy): domain Eukaryota; kingdom Metazoa; phylum Arthropoda; class Insecta; order Lepidoptera; family Hepialidae; genus Druceiella; species Druceiella hillmani. Next base: position 23,725,854 of record JAYKKI010000003.1, on the reverse strand, counting down.
AAAAACATGAAGATACTGTATTGGAAACATTATTAAAAGAAGATCCATGTTGAAAGCTTACAGAATTGACAGAAGAAATAAATGTTGATAAGTCAAATGTTTCCAGACATCTTAACGCTATGCAAACGATTCAAAAGTAAGGCAATTGTGAAATGCTATTTTAAAAGGGTTTTTTACATCTATTAGTGCCGGGAAATAATAAATGGAGCTATATCAATAATTCTAAATGAAATTAATAAAGCCCATCAACATCAAAGCATTCACTTAATTTATGTTATGCTGTATATTTGATGGCATCAGAAGGGTCTAGACCTTTCTGGAGAATTATTTCATTAAATTAATGCATTTGGAACGAGTTTTAACCGAAAAACAATTAAAATGGAAGAACAGACATAAGTTTATTAAACTTTTTTCATTCTGGTATTACCGGACCACATGTCGGTAAAGCAATTAAAAAATAATTAGGAGTGGTTGGGGAATTTTATCCTGCCTGCTTGTTGTATTTACCTGACAATGTTCCTTCAGGTAAAGCATGTGTTCCAGTCAATTCAGTCAACACTTTCTGAGCAGTTCACTTTTTACAAGTAAATAAGAATGGTCTATCAATGGAAAAATTTTTCAAATTTAATTTATTCAAAGAAATCAAAGTTGTTTTTTTTTTCATTTGTGAAGAAAGTTGTAGCTTCAATAGCATAACTGTCTTTTATTAATAGAAAAAAAGATGATAGGATATGCAGTCGCCCAATATAATATTTGTAAAAGTTTATTTCATTATTTAAGTGTTTCAAAGTGCATAACTTTGTGGATATTATTTAAGCAAAAATGAGTAGTCCGTAAGTCAACCTTAGAGAATAAAACGTATGTCGGGAACCGAACTATATAGAAAAAATAAAAATGTAATAATTATCCTGTACTATTAAACACTTCTCTACTAGTGATAAAATTGTTTATACTATTCCCATAAATTTTTGTGAACTCCCTAAATATCTATTCTACAATAAAATAATATAATTATCATAACTTCTATTATGTAAAAAATCATTCAAAAATAATAGTGAATAACAATTTTTTATTTCAGACATTGTTTCGTTAATTTAAGATACATTCATTATTGACTAGTTCAAAATGTATTGCTGTGAACTTGAAAAAATTGACATAAATCAATTCCCAAATGGTAAATGGTCTTAACATAAGCATATCTAGAATTTTAAATTTGAACAAGGAATATTTTTTAGAAAAAACCAGACCCTTTAATCACTCTGCAATAATCAAACGTAACTTAACTTAATTTTAGAAGAATGAAAGTAGCGACAGATGTTTGTAATTATTTAGTAGTTATATGGAATTTTAAACATGAAACTGTGAACAGTTTCAAATGGCTTCAAACTAATTTAAAACTAATTACAAGTAAATTAATTTACAAGTAAATTAAACTATTTCAAGCAGGTACTTCGCCTGTGGTAAAAGTTAGGTAAAAGGAATTATTTAAAATGAAAGCAACAATAAAATCTACAAGCTAATATCTAATAAGCTCGTCGTAATGGAATGTTAGTTTATAAGATAAAATGAAATACACATTAAATGGTATAATAGTTAGATGATATACAGTCAGTATACGCTTCTAAGATTCTACTGAATATAAATATTTACAATAATATACATTTATTACTTTTACAACAAAAACTATATATTCTTTTTGATTCATCTAATCAAATTTAAATTGACAAGTTTACATAGGAAGATTACACTGAGGGTTTTTACCTAGTAACTGACTCAGATTTTTAAAAGAATTTTGTAAATTTTCATTCGTGCAACTTTATTTCATCACCGTAATAAAGTTTAAATGTATAGTTAATAATTTCAAAGATACTTGCATGTGTTATGCAAGCCATCTTAGCATCATTTTTAAATGTGATTAAACTGTCTTTTTTGAATCATACATAAACAGTTGTTTGTTATTCATTATGTACTACATCAGAGAAATGCAACTAAATAATTTCACACAATAATTCAAATAAGCATATTATGATTAGGAATAGTTTGAGATTGAAATATCTAAGTAAACCTAATAATCTTCAGTGTTACCTTAGCAAAGTTCAGTATGACCAAGCTAGAAGGGTAGGATGTTAACTTTTCAACGCCGTGCGATTATATCAACGACATGTACCCCACATTCAAAATATTGCAATTTAAATAAAATACTAATAACTTGGATCAATCAAAAACGAAATTTTTCACGATGGCGCAAAGTACTAATGGCCACGAGGCGCCTGTATGTGCATGTCGGTATCTATAATAGACAAAAACAATCTTTACTATTACATTGCCATTTTTATTATTTTTACGAGTTGTTTTATAATAATTGACGTCACAAATAATACAACAGTGCTAGTTACTTTCATTACCCATATATAATTTTAAGAAACTTTGCCGGCCAACCCTTACAATGCAATTAAGTGGCAAAACCTGCAATTATAGACATATACATATATGCAATTGATGTGTGGGGGACGATTTTACAAAGTCTATATGTCTTGGCGGTAAAAAGGTTTAATTTGCAGAATTTGACCAATTTTATCATAATAGTTATCAAATATTAAATAATTACAAGGATTTTTTTTATTGCCTATTTCAAAATATACTTCATTCTACTGAAAACCCAGACAATTATTTTAATACAAAATTTCTTGGTTGGTAAGTATTTATAACATAATATGTTTAAATTAACAAAACAATTTTCAAATAATATCAAATCACATTGGCATGTAAAACAATTATTAAATTCTTTCAGTTGTTGTATGTTTTTACACAATAATACTAAAGATAATTCACAAAGAAAATGTCAATAAAACTCATTAAATAAGTGGCATAAATGGTTAAAAATAATAAGTACATTATGTATCGGCCTCGTTCGATTTTAACAGAATTATAATTCTATATTAGTAAATTACTAGTAAAATGGTAAGTCTTTTATTCAAAAAAATGTTTCAATGAATACATAATAAGACAATATTTTCTAAATTGCTATACTATGCGTTGGAATTGCAAATAAAATCAGCTTTTCAACAAGTTAGAATTACTTTTAGTGTTCTATTTAGCACTGTACTTGTGTTCAAATTAGATTACCTTGAAGTCAGTCATAAGTATCCGAAAATAAAAAAAATTTTTATATTGTTATGCAATATGTACCAGGTACATTTAATGTTAGAATATAAAGCTAGTATTATTCTTAACGTCTACAATTAGATTGTATTTAAAGTTTGAAAGGTTAACTAAATTTCAATAATGTTAATTCCAAAATTATGGAAATTATTTGTTATTTTTATAACGAGTAACAACCAGTTTTCCATAAATTAAATTTTTCTAATAATTTATTTCACTGCTAGTTATTATTTCCAATACAAGTAATTTTTTTATAAGATAATTAGGAACTAGAGTCAGAAATCGATTTTACAGATATGTGCGGTAAGTCAATATAGATCTAAACATTTTTGTTATAAAGTTATGTGGAATAAAATTAATTAAATTAATCGTTAAAACGTAACAGAAAAATAATGACTAGAAACACTAAGCTTAGCAATAAACTTAAAATAAGTCAGTTTAATAAAATAATATACCAAGATATTTTACATTGATTTAGATTGTTGCATTTATTTTGAATAAAAGAATGTTAACGCTACTTGCACAATTCTTGTATATTTCTAGTATAAAATAAAAGTTCCAAATTGTTAGAAATATCAAAAATACTAAATCTTTAACTTATGAGTACAGATATTAATTCTGTAATGAAATTTACAATTCCATAAATGTTTGTAATAAGGAAAATCAAAAAAATTTTCAAGTGTCTACTAATAAACAATTAAGTGATAGTGTACAGTCAATAGAAGGAATGGGTTTAAAATTCTCTAATTTAAATCTAATTAAAATGTTACATTTAAATTTTCCAAATCTCTGTATTTCCTAAAGGCATTAAAGTGGGTGATAAACTACGGTATGGAGTATATTATAACATTATCCCACTCCAGCTGCTGTTAACTGATGAGTTTGGCATTTGTGTATGTGCGCATTGCTGTCTACTTTCACACACTGTCCTTACAACCCCTTGAGTATTTGACATTAAAATTGGATGAATTAAGTGTAAAAAATGTAGGTAATGAAAGTTAATAGAATTGAATTTCCAAGTTTATTTGTATTTAGCAACCATAATAAATCTTCAAGCATAATAAACTTTTGCCATTTTATCCCAGTTTACAAGAAATATTTCATAACATATTCAAATTTGTGAGACATGCATTTGAATTAAGTACCATAATGATTTAATAGGAATTTATTATATATTGTCGATTGCAAAACTATAATAAAATTAATTTATGTAGCTTTATTTAAAGTTAACGGTTTTTTTTCCTATCAGCAGATTGATTCTTTCTGTATAGTGTGTTCGCATATTCAAGGCATATTTTTTTAAAGCTATGTCAAAATTCACTGAATCAAATTGTATTAACCGTCAGCTTTGTTACTTCCTTCTATTATTGCAAAATGAACAAAATCTATTATTTTACACATATATTTAATATGTTGGTATGTATCCTATATAAATTTTTAATATTTAGTTCAACAATTTAGGATCAAAAAATACAGAATCTTAGGCAAATTAATAGAAGAAAGATGAGTTTTTGTATACTACTTCATTCTGTTATTAGAAAGAATGTTTTAAAAGTTCACATATTTTACTGGCAACTTATGATATTCAAGATCAAAAATCACATAAAATAGTCTGGTACTTCCTACAGTTGGAACTTCCATTGAAGTTATAAAAATTGTAGATCTAACAATTCTCTACAAAAATGGTTCTACTACAAAAATAATAATTATTTTTAACAACTCAACGTTTTTCGTGATACAATGCAAAAAACTAAACAATTAGTCGTTTAGAGGTTTACGTACAGAAACTTTGGAATAAAGCATATATTCCACTCTCTGTATCACAAAAGTGCAGATTTATAATAAGCGAAAATGATAAGTAACACTATATTATTAATGAAAATTGTAAGTGTGTAGATGAGTGGAGCGTAGCAGTGTGTCAGAATTCCCAAAAAATGGAATGAAAACATAATGCAGCCTTAAAGCATATGCAACTAGGAGGTACTTCATTGTAATGTGATGATACAGCAGTTTATATCCGTGTTAGTCACATTCGTGCTGTTTTTAATTCAGTTTAAAACTTTTTTTGGTTAGTGTAACACATTTTATTATGAGTGTGAAGTATTTTTTAAGGAAACGGATCATAATTTTATATATATAAATATGTAGTATGTATGCAGTGTTTTAATTTCAAACTTAGATTTAATCTGTTAAAATAAAATTATTTAGTGAAGCGTTAGAGTATTTGACAAGAAATCAATAATATATTTACTTGAAAATTAGTTTATTTTATATAGGATAACTGAGTTGAAAACTACTTCTGGATCATGAGAGATGTTTTACTCTAACATCATGTTACGACAGTGTAACGGTTATCATGTATACAGATGTAGAACAAAAGAGCTTTAAATATAAATGAATATACGTCAAGCTTGTCATAAATGCTATTTGCTATGAATTTGACCAGTTTTGCAACCTTTAATTAGACACTGTGAACCAGCAATAGAAAATTTCCCAAGGGATTGATTCCTTGTTACTGTTTCAATAATTAGCTGGAACAAAAGTTTGTCGAACTAATTTAATTGGTGATGCAGAAAAACAGGGTTAATACACTCTAAGAATGTGACACTTCAGACCATCTATTGTGCTGCGATTCAAGATAGAATAGAACAATTGAAATAACTTAAGAGACTCGTTACCTATGTCTCATGGAATTGTTCAAAATCACAAATAATAACTTTTGTATAACGTGAAATAGATATATTTGAAAAACCAAGTAAAAAATAAAAAAGTAAATAAAATTCTATACTTTTTAAATATAACAATGCATTAGTTTCCACACCACCTTTTTCCAAAAAGTATAGAACTTTATATATAAAGAATAGTTAGACCTAATATTTTAACTTTAAAGAACGTCCAACTGACAGCGAGTGAAATATTTCTAAACACATTTTCCATGATCTTTGACCTCGTGCGTCTCGAATTGTCCTTGCAATATTGATGTCGACTCACATATTTCATGCACGCATATTTAAATTTCATTCAAATCAACATGTTTTATAAAAATATTTCTAGGAAACTTCATATTTTTTATGACTTATTAATTGTATTGTGTACATGAAATGCTTATAACGTTATCAAAATCAAAGCATTTCTAAAAAACTCTCCAGAGTAGTGCTTTTATTACACAAATTATTGTTGCAATAGGAAGAGTGGTTTTCATTACTTTTTTCACACTTATGGCTTTCAATTACTTACTTTCATAGATAAAGTAATATTCAACAATAGAAAAAAATACTAAACATTGTTTGGAAGTATTGGTAGTTTTAACCCAATACTTTTTCATTTAAATTATTAGATTTATATTCAAGAAAAAGTTAACACGATTAAGGAATGATATGCAATATTAAATTTAACAAGTTTGTGGTCAGTATGTGCTTCCCTCTTTATAATTTAATAATATTTCATCTGGAAACTTTACATTACAATTTTAATATATGTCTTATATTTTAAGATGCAGATAAATTTGCTATTTAAAATAATATCATATATGAAATAAAATTATTATTACTTAAGTCCACATTAAATATTTTAAATCTTTATTTTTATTCCCTGAAGTTAGATATCAATGTTATAAATATACAATAGCCCATATTTTTATTATCATAGTATTTCCGTGTTAGTATAATAAATTGACAAAAATTCTTTTGCTATTGCCTAATTCTCTCGTTTTTATATTTTAAAAACAATTATCGTGTCGATATGTATATTGGTTAATTTTTTATTCTATGATATTCAGATTAAAATAATTCTACATAATGTCATTAGTAATCCATAATATTTTGTAGACAAATTTAAAGTTTGGCACAAAGTCACAGTTGTGTGAAAATGGCAAATAAACAGGTTTAAAACATTTTTTACACACTAAAGAGAGAATACTATATATTTCAACAAATGGAGATTTCATTTTCAATTTGCCTAGAGTTTCAATCTAGACTAACATTTGAGGGCAATATTTATCCAAAAGTTTCACAAAAGCTTTGAGAGCCGTAAATAGCTCACTCAACAAGCCAGTGAGGAATTGGTGCACTTGATAGCACATTATTTCTTCTACTTTATCCTTAGTAGGATGGTGTTTGAGACTCGGGGTTAAAAATTCACATATTCAATTGTGTGCAGCCTTTTTACCTAACATGTATCCTTCCCACCTCCTTGCCGTTGAAGAGAAAATAGGGTCTCTGTCGAGACTAGCTATGAGATAAAGTTGGTTAATGTGAGTGGCATGATAGTCCCATCGTGCTATATTTGGGGCGACACCTAGTGTGAAATGTCGGAGATCATAAATGCTGCCGGAGCCTGTGTCGTAGAGTGGTAACATGTGTTTCAAAGCTTCAATTCCTTTTTCAAAAAGGGCCTTCGCTTTTGAACTGCGATGCTCGCCTTCGATAATGTGCAAGTCATACAAACCGAGGAGAGCGTAGATGAAGCCGTTGAGGACATACGATGATGGTGTTGTTGGGTATTCTTCATACCTAATATAAAAAATATAATACTATTGAGAAAAAAGTTAATATCTATCATATAAATGAATTTTCTTATAAAGAAACAATTCAATAGGATCATGCATTCTTCCACTGGAGCACGTTGAGCAATGAGGATTGTGCACCGTATCAAATTGCCATCACACTGATCACATATTTCTACAAACCCCATAAAAACTACAACCACTACTTTAAAAATTCCAACAAATGTTTTTTCAAGCATTTTGGGGTATCTTGTGGACTTTAACACTTTCTCACAACTGAGATTGTCATTGACAATTGTTCAGTAACTTTATGTCATATCCTCATTTCTTATCTTGTCAAATATGTTTTATGATATGGATTTCCAAAGAATTACGGATCACTAGACAGTGGGTAGAAAAATATTAAATAAATTATGAACTTGTTAATAAAACATATGGGCAAAATGATATTTTAATTTCTCAAAAAGACTAGGCTGAATTGTGAATATATTGCAAAATGTTAAAGATATTTTTGCATAGTATATGTAGAAAATGCTATCATCACTTAAGAGAGATTTATGATTTGCATAATTTAATAAAAAAACAATCTTAGAATAAACAATGCGTTTATTGTTTTGTAGTGTTTCTATTTTTACAATTTATTTGAAATGTTATATAATGTAAACATTTTACTTAAAAATTTGATTTTAATGCGTTGGGCATAAATAAAATAATGGTATATGCGATTCTAATTTGTGGCTGTGATTGAAAGGAATTTTCCATAAAGTAACAGTATCCGAAAATGATAATGTAAGCTTATCAATAATGATAAGAAATGTCTGTGATAAGAAAGTTCATAATAGTCGCATTTGCATAACTATATAAAACTAATTTCTGCTCAGACAATGTTGCATAGTGCAGGTAAATAACAACAATCAACAAATACAAAATAATTAATAATAACAATGATGAAAACAGTTACAGCTTACTATCGAGTTTCAAAGAGAAAGAGTTTGAAGTCTAAAATCAACTTAATAAGCCGAAAAAACTATGCGTCTTGTAAAATCTCAAAAATGTAACATCGAAAATGAGCTCTAATTTTAGAATAGTTTGGGAATACAATTCCAGTTCTACCTTGTACAGGTGTTATATGATATCCCGATGCGGGTTTTACTGTAATTCATCTGATGGTTTAAATTCAGTGATTCCTGAAGTGGGCTATATGGACCCCTATGTGTCAATTTCGACATGCTGGAGACGCAATTAAAAATTGTAAATATTTTTTTTTTACAATTTTCCACTCTATTGTAAAAACTCTATCATAATGAGCGGTACTGTCAGCTGTGAAAAACATATTTGATGTTAATATATTCAGAAAAATTCTATATCAGGCTGGCAGGGTCTACGGAAAAAAGAAATCAGTAGTTATGTGAGTTATGGGACAAAAAACCGGAATTTGGTAATTTCTGGTCTAAATGAATCAATTTTTCAAGATTTGACATAGATACAGAAATTGTTATATTACATTACCAATAAAATAACTGTTGTGTCATTAGGTTATCTTAAACATTGTATAGTATTTCCTGTTGAATGTAACGAAGAGCAAATTCTAAAGAAATATTTTGCAGACTTACTCTCTTTAAAATATGATGTAACAATAAAGAGGGATTGTGAGTGTCAACCCTGAAAGAATTCTGTTGAATGAAGGAACGCAATGAAAATCAATGGATAAGCCACTCCAAATGTACTCGGCATACATAAATATTTTATGGATTTTGATATCATTGAAGCACTAGTTTTAAAATTGTAACTCCCTGGAACATAAGGTTACAATGTACTTACCATATGAATTTGTCTAGAAATGAAGTGACAACGCCACCCTCGCTTGATGGTACTTTGAAAGGTCCGAGAGCCTTGCGTGCAGCTTCCAAATACTTTTTGTGCCCACTACGGTAATAGGCTCTGGATAAAACTGATATAGCGTGACCTTGGCTCATTGCAGAATACCTTATAAAAAATATGTAAATATTAACTATGATCTTTTCAATTTTCGACATTTTATTATATCAGGAGTTAGTAAGAGTGAGGAATATATATTTATGTATAGAAATATATATATATATATATATATATATATATATATATATATATTTATACGTAAATACATAAAAATTATACAAAGTAAGAATGCAGTACTGCTAAGAATGTAGGAAGTATCATGCATTATGCAGGTGTAAATTTGAATATTGAATAACAAAGCCATAGAGAGGTAATTCTTTTCAATATTCTGAAAAAATAATCGTCTTTCGAAATTCATGATGGTTCTGGAGATATTCAAGTTCAAAATTAAAATATTTTGCGAAATTATTAATATATTTTACAAAGTTTTCACTCTCATAAAATATTGTTCGACATCAATAAAAAAAAAAATTTTTTATGACACTAAAAACATTTCAAGGTTTAGAACGGAATGTATGATTTTGTCTATTTCATAAATCAGTTGATAATTATGTGCTTGACCCTCAAACAGACAACTGATTTTTCTCTTCAGGATATTGAAGAGAATGATCTACCTGCAGTTTCGTCGTATTCAACTTTACACCTGTATAGTAGTTTTAAATTCCAATACTTCTTGAGCAATTACTCACCAACCGGGCTTCAATTCAGGGAATGCAGTAGCAATTTTCCTACGTGCTGGTATGGGCCAACCACCGGTTTCAGGAATTTGATTCAGTACAAACCAATCTGCCGCCGCAAAGAACTGTGCCATATGTTCACTAGATGATATTGTAAGATTGTCAATACTCCCTGATCCACTCAAGATGATGCTCGATACCTGGAAGAGTAAGTAGAATATCTGGTAATTTAAAACTTGACATTCTACAAAAACACATATTGGTTTATAATGTAATTGTAATTATGCTTTCCAAGTTATATTTTCTCGCCATAGTAGAATATGATTGTTAACTCATAATTTTATACAAATGCAAATCTTATATTGACATTCAATTAATCTAACTGAACATATGGCAGGGTTAGTTCTTTTTCTTTAACTTTCAAAAGATAGTTTCTATGATATTCTTACGATGTTTGAATATAATTTCAAAGTTTTCAAATCGTTTTAGAAAATCTATTTTGCAATAATTAAAGAATATAGAAATTTGAATATAGATTTTATAAAAAGAGCCGATCAAGTGTGTGTTAAAATTTGTAAAAGTAATATTTAGGCTGTTCCACTGGCTGCTTGCGATGCTCACTCCCATGACTGGAAGCATTCAAATTCAATTACTGATCCAATTGAAATGGGTCATGAACAATGTGTATTTGTAACTATGAGGAAATAGCAGGTATTAATCAAATTAAACAGATTATAGCATTATTTTTTTTTATATATTAATCAATAATTAGATAAAGATAATAATTTACACTAATTTTAATTGTAAAAATGTAGTTTAACTTCTATAATAATTTGATAATCGTTTGCACATTTTGCATCTTCTGGTGTAATGATAACTTCTATTTCTTTTCAGAGCTGCATAAAGTGATTTTTTCATCATCATATCTAATCTTCATATAAAAAATAATATAATTGATTTATGCAGACTTCGTACATCAATGTGTCCAAGGCAAATCGACAAATGAACAATCGCAACAACTTCGATATGTGGGTTGGCAAGGTCTCAAGCAGTTGTAAACAGTGACATCATCGATGACCTATTTATCACAACCACAATGACCTCGTCTTCAAGTGGAACAATACAATTAACATTTTGTGCATTGTTATTGCCTAAGTACCACATTTACCCTTAATAACCATTCCACAAAACAAACTTATCCACGATGTAACACGTAATATGCCCAAAATAATTTTAATAATAGTGCTCACTGAGCAATATTTTTTTGCATCTGATCAAAAATTTAAGTGCTTGGTAGCTTAATTCACAAATAAAGCTACAAAATAAAAAGTGGTCCAATCATAACCACATAAAAAAAAATTTCTTGAATTTATAGAGGCACATTAAAGAACATTTATTTCTTATTAATTTTACATTTAAATTGAAATCTCCATCTAAAACTCCACCATCTTAGTGGTAGATCGAAAATTGTAGAAAATGAATTGAAGCTGTGACCGATGAATGGACGGACGGACATGTATGACAAAATTATAAGAATCCACAAATTAAACTGGGAATCCTAAAAACAGTAACATTCCTCACATAAGGTTGAAAGATATAAATTTCACTTTAACTATAATATTAATATCTTGCAAAATTCACCTTGAAAAGTGATCTGGAATTCTTTCGCTTCGGTTTGTCTTGAAGAACCCATCCTTTCTGCATATCGACTATCAAGTCTCTTGTTAGATGTTTCCAAACTGTAGGGGATCCAATACCGTGATATATATTTTCGTCCTTTAACAGTAATCATGACGTTAGAGTATTCATCAAGTGATTATTACAGTATTCAATTGGCTAATTTTCATTACAACTTACCTGAGCAGAAATCATCAAACTTGATGGTATATAATGTAAATAATATGTTTCCTTTTTCTCCTTACTTTGCAAGACAAAGGTGAGAGATGAGTTGGCTTTTAAATTGATATCAACACTCATGACAAAATCTTGAATCAATTCAACCTTAAGCCACACTTGACTTGACATTTGGTCTGCTGTACTAAACTGGAGAACATTTGTAAGCATTGTTCTGTCATAGTTTCGCAACATTATTGCATCCTTACTTACAATCCAATTACCTAATTGCTTTTCTGCATCTTCTAGACCTCGTCGTTTTGGTTCAGATTCTGTTATATTCTTGCTATAATGTGCCAAGCCAAATTGCGCAATTTGTGTAGGGTAGTAATATCCTTGAGGTTCCCACTGTATAGATATTGGTACACCTGATTCACCACTTATACATTTCACCCGTTCTCTTACTTCAACATTGTAGTTTTCAAATGTTGCAAATACTCCTCGTGGGTCATATTTATTTTTGGGATGGTAAACTTTACTATAACTGTGCGACCATTCGAAACGTTCAAATCCATCATGCGATGACAGTTTACCATAGATCTGAAACAATAAAAATTTCATTAATCCAATACAACAATTAGGCAAACTCAAAGAGTTGAGTGGATACCGTGCCTACTTGCAACGGGGCTTTTCAGGCAAAACTAAGTTCGAAGATGTCAGCGACAATTGTGATACGAAATTAAGGGGAACAAAGGATAAATGATAGAAAGCACTAAGATTATTTTTGAAATTATTTAGTTTTTATTTTAGTTAATAGTTTTAGTTTTAATTTCATGGTAAGCGGTTCACCTAATCAGAAGATATGCAAATTTAATACTTTCAAAAATTCAAAACTTTGGTAAAATGGGCATAGTGGAGTGATGCGAAATTAGTAGGTGCTTGAGTAAGCAACCCAAATGCGGGCTGACATATGAGGGCAGAAGTCGTTGTCGGTGTATTCCGCACATAAAATATTTAAGAAAATTTTAAAGAAACTGAAGAAGCAAAGTTATGTTGTATTCAATCCAAACTAACTTTGCTTCTTCAGTTTCTTTAAAATTGGAATCTATTGTCAATATGTGTAACAATCCAGCAATCCCAATTGTAGACATATTTGGTATGAACTATACTTCCAATGTTTAGGGGGAAATTGTGTTGTTGAAGTTTTATGTTTGTTTTTTTTAAAATTTATTTTGCTCATGCTCCAAGGCGTATACTTATAGAAAACGCTATTTTGCAGTGGTCTGCATGTACGATGTTGCGGACACAGTTATTTATAAATGTCACAATATTTTTCTGATGAAAAATGATCTTTTTATTGCGAAAAATTGAGAAAGCTTTCTAAGTATTTTAGCCGGAATTTGCCCCTGTTAAAAGCAGCATTAAAAGCAAGTGAAGCAAAAACTACAAAGAAAAAATATCTGGTCCCATAATAAGTTGTAAACCAGAAATTTATTTGTAAATGCTCATTTTCAAATAAATTTCAGGTGGTTATTCAGTCTCGCATAACCATAGCAGTACTGCATTTCTGCAGTCTCTTGGTAAAAAACCATGGTGACTAATTCACTCCGGGAAAAATGTGACGATTTTCTGTTATAAATAAGAATATGAAAACGTTAAGCAATTCAATGATTCGTTACTCTCATACCAAGATTTCCAATTTATTTCCCAATTTTTACTTCTTTACTGACTCACAAAAATTTTCTGGCACCATGTTAAGATGTATGTATTTGCTTTAATTCCGAACATTTAATCTACTAGTTGACAAAAAAAAGGTTCTAAAAAACATTCACCAAAGGGTAAGTTTATGTGGCTCTTAGTAGAGTATGATCTTTAGACGGCATAGAAATAACTAATCTAAATCAAAGAAAACTCTTCAACAATCCACATAATAGCATAGCATTCGAAGAATTAGAAAGCATCCGAAGCATGTTACGTGAATCACATAAACAAACACGAAGAAAAGCCACAAAGTAGTTAATCTAGATCAATCAAAAATGTTTATTGCAATGCCCCCTGATGAGCTAACAACATAACACCTTACTTATAAACTTCGCCATTAAATCGCAAAATTTGACAGAAAATGTATCTAAATCGGTCAAACCATTTTGGATATAAATGGGAACATTCGTTTGCAAGGAAATGTTGCAGCGTCCCCTGGTGAGCTAACATCATAACACCTATATGAGAACCATCGCCGATTAGTCCCAAATGTTTTGCAGAAAATCGTGTCTAAACCGGCCAAACCATTTTAAAGATAAATGGGAGACCAAACATCATAACACCTATCTGAGAACCATCGCTAATTAGTCCTAAATATTTTGCAGAAAACCATGTCTAAGTTGGTCAAACCATTTTGGAGATAAATGGGAAAATTTGTTTGCAACAAAATGTTTATTATGGTGTCCCCTGGTGAGTAATCATCATAACACCTATCTAAGAACCATCGCCGATTACTTCCAAATATTTTGCAGAAAACCATATCTAAATCGGTCAAACCGTTTGGAAGATAAATGGGAACATTGCACGCACAAACAACCAAACAACCTCTCATCCTAAATGCGTATACCTCCTCTGTTCCGTCGCGGGTAATAAAAGAAACAAATACTGGCTGGACTGGCATTAATCATCTTTAGTTTAATGCTATTGTAAAACAAACACCATAAATAAGTGGAAACTTTAAAATTGCTAATACTGATTTAGTTGAAGACTTATATAAAATAAGAACCGGTAAAGATAGGGACAACAAGACAGGAAGTATTTTTAATTTTACGAGATACCCTAGAAAGAAAGATAAAAGTACCAAGAGAATGTCTCATAAGGGATTTTGTTTCAATATATTTAGGGATGCATGATGTGAAAGGCATCAGGATAATAGAAATAGAAATTTTGAAAAGCCTTTTATGTTTGTTTGTGGTAACGGATATATTTTATTGATGTAAGAGGCACCTACACTGCTAATAGTCAGGTATGTATTGAATATTAATAAATTATTAGTGTTCCCCAGAAGAAACACCTATTAATTTGCTTCTACGTAGGTGACATTTATTTTGGACTGCAGATTTCGTGACACTGTCAGAATTGGAATCTTATGGATACTTTCCACATGTTTCACCACTCATTAATCGTAATGATAGTAAGCTATGCACTGAGAATGTAAATAAGTCAAGATTATTGACAGTGGTCAGATAGGTGGTAGAAACAATTAAGGTGGTTTGAGCGTGATTCTAAAATATTTAAAAATCATATATTTTTATAGATCAGTGCATAATACCATCACTGACTACAAAATAGCTTACAAATAATTTTCAGGAATCTTATGAAGATAGCGTCTATTTAGATGCTTTCATTTAAATAATGAATTAAGACATGTACAAATCAAATTGTTTATCTGGTTATGTGGACGAAAATAACAATAACAAAGAGGCAAAGAGGTTTTTTTCAGGAAGTAAATCATCCAGACATTGATGAATTCCCAAGGTTGATTTGTGAAGATTTGATGCTATTTGCTGTAGGCCTGTAACCATTTAAAAATTGTGCGATTCTACTACACTAAACATGTTTTTATATAAAATAGAGGTATACAGACATCCTGAGTGCATAAAACTTGGGATGAACTCTCAAAATTATTAATTTACATTACATTCGATTATGGGAATCAACCAATTACTTATTTTATAATTGGTTATCGGAATATCTTATTAGTAGATCATTCGACTATAAATTATAATTCGGAAATCAGTCATAACTACCTACTACTAAGGGTGCATAGTAACCCTATTTACAAATACTAATTATAAACTTTCACAGGTCTAAACCATAGAAGTTTTGGAGATGGAGCGAAAAGGGGGAAGCATAATATTTTTCAAATTTTTGAAAAAAAATTGGCAATGGTTCTTAGATAGTTGTTACGGTGATTACTCATCAGGAGGCGCCGTAATAAACATTTTGTTGGAAATGAATGTTCCCATTTACCTCCAATTCCCATTTATTCTCAGATAGGTGTTATGGTGATAGGTCACCAGGGGGTGCTGCAACATTTTGTTCCAAACGAATGTTCCCCTTTATCGCCAAAATGGTTTGACCGATTTAGACACGCTTTTCTGCAAAATATTCGGGACTAATTAGGAATGGTTCTTAGATAGGTGCTTCGGTGTTAGCTCGCCGAAGGGCACTGCAACATTTTGTTGCATACTAATTTAGATACAGTTTTCGGTAAAAAGTTAACGATTTAACGGCGAAGGTCAGGTGTTATGTTGTTAGTTAACTCATCAAGGGGCGCTGCAATAAACATTTTTGATTGATCTAGATTAACTACTTTGTGGCCTTTCTTCGGCTTCGTCGATGTGTGGTCCACGTAACGTGTTACTCAAGTCCTCTAATACTTCCAATGCTATGCTATTATGTGAATTGTCAAAAAGTTTTCTTTGATTTAGATCAGTTATTACTACGTTGTCTAAAGATTGTACTCTGCTAAAAGATTTAATAAATAAAATGAAATTAAATTCGGCTAAATAAAATTCGGTATTGATATAACTAAATAAAATTCGGTATTGATATAACAGATTAAATGGCATAGAATTCAGAACGAGCTGTAACACACAGATGGCCCGTCTATGTTTTTCATAATATACTTGACTTTGATTGAGAAATTACTTCATTACTTTGATTGTAAACAAATTGTTCTTATTTTTGGTAACCCCGGCCGCTTCCCTATTTCTCTCCAAAAAATGTTGACTATACCAATGTATACCTGCAATATTGTGTTTTCACTTGGAACTGATTGGTCTCAGTTCAATATAAATTTCACAGATAAGTACTGTAATGTCTAAATGGTATGTCTTAAGGAATGCATTAAGCATGACCTTAAAATATTTTTGGAGGTGTATCCATAACAAAAAGAACATGGCTCAATCCCATTGACCATAAATACAATGCTTCAAATGATAATAATGTTTGTGAAATGTTTTCCAATTACTTTGACACTGTCTTTGAAAAGCAAACCAATTCTAGCAACTATAATTCAAATTCTCCCCTTCATTGCAATTGCTTCCGTGACATTAATGTGAGTAGGGTCTTCAATTAAAATAAAAATGAAAGATTAAGCAATGGCTCCAATGGGATTCACCCGTTATTTATAAAAAAATGTTACAATGACTTGTATTGTCCACTATAAATCCTATACAATAAATCTATTAAATAAGATATATTTCTGACCCGCTGGAAAGCTGCTCACTTTATTACTATCCACAAGTTATGTGACGAAGACCAAAGTAATAATTACAGCCCTATTAGTATTCAGTCTAAATTATTTGAATCATCTCTAAATTATTTTAATCGGTTTTGTACAACTCGTTTCATTCTCATTTTCATGTTTCTATCTCGCAGTTGACATGATTTTGTATCAAAAACGTCCATAATAACTTATTCATTTCTATATACAAAATAGACTCCATCTACATAGACTGTTTGAAATATAGACTGTTGAAGTTTGTGTCCACAGGAATTTGTTGAAGTGAATTAGATCTTACTTAGCTAACAGACGCCCACTTGTGAGAATCAAAGGACACCTTCCTGTAAATAATAACACCTCTGGGATACCACAAGGCTCACATTTAAATCCTCTACTTTTTATAGTATTCATTGACAAACTACTATATAAACTACTTACATGTCCCCGTTTACCCTATGCGCGGTTGGGGATATAAAAGACTGTCTTACAGGAAAACTTAGCTGCAATAGCCGAGCGGTGCTCGGTCAAGTAACATCATCAAACATGATTTCATATTTTGATTATGTAAATTTTATCAAATAACATGATTGTAAACAAATTGTTCTTGTTTTTGGTTACGCCGGCCCCTTCCTTAATCCTCCCCAAAAAAATTTTGGCTATACCAGTGTTTACATGCAATATTGTGTTTTCACTAGAAACTGTTTGGTCTCAGTTCTATATAAATCTCACAGAGAAGTACTGTAATACCAATGTCGTCGTGATCAAACTATTCTGGTATATTGATTGCAAATCTGTATGATTGAGCAAATTAGATGTTTCTGAATATCGACAAGTATTTTATTGCTTCACTTACTACTTTAAAACTCAACATTTTATTTCATTAATTGTTAGGTAGATCTACCCTAGAATATAAGTATTTTATTATAGATTTTGGAGTTTGCTTTGATGAAAACCTGACATTCCATTCTCACTTCCAGGGTTCATTTCTCGCTCTCCTCTATGGGATTTATAAGCATCACACTTTTATATAAATATACTGTACATTAATTTGAAATATCCTTAAATATAGGTCAGTTATTAGGTCTCCACAGAACCAACCACGCAGTGATTTAATTAAAAAATTGCAAGAGGTTCTTGAAAATTCTTTCTTTATCGAGAATATAGATCCTATACAAGCAGGTTTCAGAGATTCAAGTTGTCGTTACTAGGTACATGGAGAACAACCTGTTGTAGCTACATGGAGAACCACCTATTGTATATCTTGACCTGTTGCATTTATACAAAACCATACATTCGCATGTTGTTTGTACTTCCCTCCTCTCCCTATTTAACTTCTACACACGATTCAAATCCTGTAAATTTCCTTTTTGTCCTCCAAGTTTATAATAACAATACTTCCTTTTATAAACATATATTTCGAAAACGCCAATTATACGACGATATTTTTTCCGAATCTTCATCCCATTTTTAAATGGACATCATTCACATTTGACAAAAAAATACAAAATACAGTATAAACGCCATTTCACGTCACTCGATTTAACGACAAACTCCCTAAAGCGTCAAAATTACTTGACTCTGGTTGGTTTACCTTGTTGTCCATACAATGATACAATCTATGTAGCATTACACCCACTCTTAATAATGACAACAATACGTCATTATTAAGCAGTAAACAGTACTTTCTAAATTGCTGAAATCAGTAAGAACTGTAGCTGTGTAGTTCTTTTGTTTATTATTTTGTTGCTTTATAATCTAGCCCTATTTACCTCGACTATTGGTATCATACATACCGAATATTCTAAGAAATTTTTACCTTGACAGCTGCTAGACTGTTAGGTTGTTATGGATTATCTACACGTTATCATATTCATTCTTAGTTGCTCACAAACTTTCAAACTGTGAACATGGCGAGTAAGAGAAAATCTCTGTGTATTGACGAAAAAGTTTTATTAATACGTGTGATAGAGGCAGGACAAAAAATAAGTGAGGTTGGAAGATGCTTTGGATTCAGTCGCTCTACCCGTCTCTACAATATGGAAAAACAAAGAAGAAATTCTACAAGCAGAGGAGAATGCAAAATCTTCTAAGAAATTAAAGAAACCTAAATACGAAGATTTGATCAATCTATGTTATCATGGTTTCAGACAGTGCCAGAATAATATGCCTGTCTCGGGGCCGATCGTGAACGCTAAGGCAGAGAAGTTTTCTGAAGAACTTGGCTTAATGGCTTTCAAAGCATCAGAAGGATGGCTCGGAAAGTTCAAGCAACGTCACCATATCAACTATGGTAAAATTAATGGAGAAGCACGAACTCTTGATACGAACTTTACTGACGACTGGATCAATAGAGTGTGGCCAAAATTGAAAGAAAAGTACACTTCAAGTGACATTTTTAATGGTGATGAAGTCGAAATTTTCTTTAAGTTGGCTCCCAATAAATCTTTGAAATTTAAAGGAGAAAAGTGTGTAGGAGGAAAATTCTCCAAAGAGCATATTACAGTGCTCGTAGCTGCTAATATGAATGGCACAGAAAAAAAGAAGCTGGTGGTAAGAGGCAAATCAAAAAGTTTTAAGAAGTAAAGGGATGAAAAATCTTGCTTCTTGTCAACAACTACCCCACCCTCTTACTTAACATAGAGTTGGCATTTTTTCCACCAAACACGACTAGTGTCTTACAAATGGATCAAAACGTGATTAAAAGTCTCAAGGTCACTACAGAAGGAAACCATTGATGGAGACTATACACAGTAACTGTTGTTATTTGTATCAATACTAATGTTAGTTGTTTGTAAATTTAATACTTTGATTTTTCTTTTCTCCAATTAATGACAACTTTCAATAATGCCACCTAGCTAAAATAAATATTAATTGTAAACTTTGTATTTATAAAATAAAATAAATTTGTAACTAAAATTATATATTAAATCCATGAACACATGTATGAATATTGCAACCATTATGTGTACACATAATCAGAACGATATTCTAATTTCATACTATGACCTTTCTTTACACACCTATGTGACTGTAACTTGTTTTGTGAACCTTTGTCTTTCAATTGTTCCAAAAATATAATTTAGAATGCAGTATAATATTTCTGAAAGAGTTCCCAGAAAGAAAAGACCAAAAAAAACAACCCGTAAGAAGATCATGTGATAGTTACAAGTGCCAAGAGAAAACCCTACAAAGGTTCCTTCATGATTAGGGGGAAGTAATTGGACAGAACCAAATGCCGGTGTACCAGTAAGGACTGTTTAACGACGACTAGTAGAGGAGAGCTGATTGAAAAGTTCTATTACTGAAAGCAAAATAAAAAAGAGAATTTAAAAGCAGAAATAAACCCAAAAAATATAAGAAAGCAAGTAAAACATGATGGCAAGAACATTAAAGATGGGCACTTGTACGCAGAAAAATGAAATTCCCAACACATGTAAAAAAAATTAAACCACACTTGACCCATACCAGTAATGATCCATACTTGATCCATCCAAAGAGATATTACAGGAAACCACGTCGCCTTATGTTGAAGAAACTCTGCCTGTTATATGGAAATTTCAATATAATAACAACTCAAAAAAAATATCACACCTGTCGCTTGGAAGGCTTGGCCCATTTACATTTCCTTAAATGTTAAAGATATTTTGGTACTTAATTATTTTAAAATATAAACAACAATAAGAGTTGTGACCTATCTACTAGAAAAATTATCATGACACATGTCTTACAACAAAGATTGCTGATCATTTAAAATACTCTAAAAATAAAGTTTTCAACACATTAATCACTTCAAAAGATTAAAACATCATGAAGATATATCTCCATGTACAATAAGGAAATGCCTTACAGATGGAAAACTGTTCGGAAGAATTGCCAGAAGAGTACCGTTCTTGATGAAGGAACACTGGAAAACTCGGTTAGATTTTGCGAAAAAAGTATGGCGATTGGACAGAAAGGCAGTGGAAACTCTTATTTCCGTTCGAAAGGAAAATAAATCGATTAGGTTTACAAGGAAAACAATATACCCATCGACCTGCTAACCAAGCCTGAATCCTAGTTATACAAAAAAAAATTAAGTGGAGTAGGAAACATTACAGTTTGGGGATATTTCTCGAGACAGGGTGTGGGGTCAGTAAATAAAATTTAAAGCATTTTAGATCAATTTAAATACAAGCAAATATTAGAAGCCATTGTGCTTCCTTATGCTGAAGAAACGTTGCCAGTGTTAGGTTAGTTTCAGCATGATAATAACTCTAAACACAATGCTAATTCAGTGAAAACATTCTTGCCTGAACAATAAATCACTGTATTAGATTAGCCTGGTAACAACCTGGATTTAAATCTTACAGAAAATCTTTGGAGGCGGCTATACGCCGCTAAAGGAACAAGGAATCTGAATCCGTTCTATGATGTCTTTGTCGAATCTTGGAACCCTATTTCTGCTAGCTTAGTAGAAATAGCAATGTTAATATATAATAAATACCATGCACCATCAGTGCAAGGCAGTTAATGTAACCGAGGGCGATCCTAAGAAATATTAATTGACACATTGGAAGCAGTATAAATGTAGTTTTAATTGTAAATAATAATATTATTGTAGTATACTATAATAAATCCCCAAGCATTTTGTTGTAAATATTATTTTTATTTTAAAAGTTACGTGCTCGCGACTCCATGTGTTCTCAGTACCACCCGAAAGGTTACGGCGAGTGGACGAGCGTTGGGCTGACATTTGTGGTTTGCGAGGTACGAGATGCTGCTGGAGTGTAGTTACGTAAGTAAAATTTCTTGATTATCTTTTCATGTTATTTGTGTTTTTTTAGATTTTTGGAGTACAATGAATAAAAACTTGACTCATCAACAGATACGAAATCTGTTAAATGAAATAGAATCAGATGAAAGTGATAATGAGGAGGTTTTTCCAGAACAAATATCGGATTTGAGTGATTCGGAGAATATCTGAGATTTTTTATGAATTCATAAAAAATTGTAAACAAAACTATAGCTGCTCCGAGTACTTGACTGTGGACAAAATGCTCGTTCCTTTCAGAGGACGGTGCTTATTCCATTTGTACATGAAATCCAAACCAGCAAAGTACGGTTTGAAAATAATGTGTTTGTGTGATGCGAAGACACATTACCTATTCAACGCTTTTATTTATGGAAGAAAAGAAGGACAAGGTCGAGCTGATTCAATGTTGATATCCACGAAGAATGTGTTGACCCTTTCAGAACTGATTTATGGAACTAACAGAAACATAACAGGAGACAATTGGTTTTGGAGGGCACAAATGGCATTTTAAAGCAAAATGCCATTTGTGCCCTCATCAGAAGGATAGTAATACTCCAATAGCGTGCTCAAAATGCCAAAAAAATGTATGTCGTATATATTCCATTAACGTAAAAATATGCGACAAATGTAAAGAATAACGTAAAATAATAATATATACTCTAATACATGACATAAATATAGATTGTCTTATAAGACTGAATATGTTCCTACAAAATTGTTATAGACTGATAAGTAAACAAACCTACAATAGGTTTGTTTACTTATTTTGCATGTTATTCAAAATATTGAAAATTTTATTATTGTTTTTTACTTTTAATTATATGTGTGAAAGGAAAAAAGACACATTTGGTTTTAAGTTTATTTTTTCATTTTCATTTTAGTACGCAAACTAGACTCTAAAAAATGTTTACCAAAAAGGTACTTATTTTGTGTAAGACGTTAGAAATGTGACATTATTGTTTAAAATTTTAATAACTGTTGATTTGTAATATGTCTTAATTATTTTATAAAAAAAATTATCAATTCCCAATTAAATAAATTAATACTTGGGGAACCTAGCTCCCTCATCAGTGGCTGGAAATAACGAGTGGTGCTAAGGGTTAACCACCATTCTTAATTATTTTTCCAAGGATAATACAATTGAAATACAAAACCTATGCAAACTAAATTAAACAATCAATGAAGGTTTCATGTTTTGGATTACCTTGTACAACATATTAATATCTACTGAAATGACTATATTTGTCGATAAATGTTAATATCAGAAAGCTGTATGTTAAGTGTCACCTACCTGCTTGCCCAATAGTGACTTCAGTATCAACCATTCTTAATTATATGACAGCCACTAACATATCAGGTATAACGGCAAAATGTAGCAAAATGTAGGTCTCGTCCTCTTTTTTATATAAATACATTAACAAGAAGTAGTACAGTATTGCTTATAATGACATATTGCTTACGGTGGTCGTTTTATCATAATTATCGAAGAAATTCACTGGCTATAACATCCAACACTAATACCTAAGGAGTGTCGGTTATTAGTTTGCTTCTATTAATGGTTCTTAGTTTGCTTTTATTAATGTTTATTAGTTCGCTTTTTTTATCGGTTATATAGCACCAATTAATAATTTATTTTACAAAAAGAAGTGTTTCATATTTAAGAAAAATCACACATTATACGGTGTTTCAAAAGCAAAGAAACAAATAAAACATAGCAAAGGAATGTTATTTATTACACAAATAAACAATATCTACAATTTGGAAAGATAAGATGAAAATGAAGTCTCCGTTTAAAAAAAAACAGCATAAAAACTAAGGAGCCCAGATCATCAGAATATAAAAACATTGAAGAAGTTTATGTATATATATGTAACAAATAACATATTAGTGGATCTACTCTTAAAATTTCTCTTGGATAAATCCAATCACTTCATTCAAACCAAACGCTTGGGCAAAGAAAATTTCGACAACCCTGTGTTGATGTGTGCTCTTTAATCAAACTATTGCATTGCTGCACTTACCGCAATCCAACAAAATTTGCTCCATGACCAATGACACAAAACTGCAGGTACAGAATTCCATCAATGCACATTGATGTAAACTCGCATAAAAAGCACCATGTACATAGAATAATATACTAAGGTATATTGCAAATACATCACTTTGAAGATCACCCACTCACATCAAGCTAGATTGTTGCATGAAAAATAATCCTGACCCTCTCTGATTTAGTGCATATGCGGCAACAAACTTCATATCCATTCGAGAACCAGACAGAAATATGTGACTTGATTCCAATTAATATGTCTGGAACATTATAGTAGTCAACTCCCTCGACAATCTGCCCTTATGCGGCACAGACCGGGGGTAAAGCTAAAATTATTCTTTGCATCCTTGTGAAGTACCAAGGCGAGGGAGTTTGTCCTTTAGTGCTCTAATTATTGTGGCTCGATCCTTCACTTACCAACAGAGTTACAGCTGTGTAAATGATAGTAGTGCATTCTTGAGAAAGTATTGTGATTATACCATCAAACATTATGTTCCACAAAATGAGACCAAAAACCAAGTGTTGCGAGCAGTCAACATTCTTTTTACTTGGATATCTCTATCCTACAAAACAACTTGATCGCAAATGTAATCCAAAATAATCTGACAAAGGTCCGTTAGACACTGTCATCCCTTTATCTACATATTTAATAAATTTGTAATTGTTTTAATATTGGCTCACAGATAGATAATCCATTTTATTTCTCTCAGCAGATACATGTAAATATGCATGCATGTGTGTGTGATTGTGTATATGTGCATGGGCATGCGGGTTTTTGTACACGTGTTTTGTGTTTTTGTCAGTACTGTTAGGATCTATTTTAGTAAATACAATCTCTAAAAACACAAACCGCGAGTGGCGATGGAGTAAACCAAAAATAGTTATGGATTCTGTCTCCACTGCCAAATTATGAAAGAAACTAATTCTAATGTCAGGAATTCCTCATCAATTTATTTATTCCAAAGTTCTGTTTGTCTTATCCTTGCTCCGCTTCACATGTTAACTCAAGCGTTCTATTATCATGTTTTAAGGTTTTCATTGTTTTTTTTATATTTATGAAATTTTTTTGGTATTCAAGTCATAATCTCTTGCGGTCCACTGTACCAATAATAATTAAGGATGATTTTGCTTTGGTTGATTATGGGAGATAGTTCTTGTAACATTATGTGTTGGCCCTATATACGTTTTAACCGATGCATTAATATTAACAAATAAATATAATACTGTCAAGATTCAGATGATGTTTTATATATCGAATGACGTTGATTTCAGTAAAAAACTTGAATGCATAGACTATCTGCAAAATTACAGACATTTTTACACTACAAAGTGTAAAACTTGAATGCACAGACTATTTACAAAAGGGCTACCAACTGAGAAGTTCGAAAATGGATTAAAAAAATTGAAGTAACACGAAACCTCTTGGTATTAAGAATAGTCTAAAATATACTATCATTGAAAAATTTATATCTATGATTTAGCAATAACAAGAAATACTAATAACTCAGAAGCAATAAAGAAGGTGATCTGGGCCACTTTTTTCATGCTGACTCGTATAACAAAAATCCTATGCCTTAATTATGTTCTGAATCATTGGGTAAATTAATTAGTAATTCTTTTCTTGTTAAAATGTAAATAAACCACTTAAAACCTACTTAGAAGTTATGTCTTCATATGGACTGAATTAAATCCTAAAATTATAAATACATGTACTCCGGTGTGAGGTTGAGGCACTGACATTTATAACATTTCTAATGCACTTATTAGCCACTGATGGAAATGCTTTTAAATTATTAATTCAAAAAAAAATTTAATTGAACAAAAAAACTTTAAAAAAGGGCTATAAAAAACTTTAATTTTGTTCAATTTCTTGACTTGGGCGTCCACTTAGATAGAGCTATCTATATCTATAGATAGGATGCACTGAACTTGTAGGAAAAAACTTCACTGGCAATTTCTATTTTCATAAAAAATTTACATTACTAATGTTGTAAATAATTATTTTATATCTACACTTTTATGACTTACCTCAAAATATTTGTGTAAAAAAGAAAATGGTACAAATATATCATCTTTTTCTTTGCGACATGATATGGAATATTCTCCATTAATAAAACAGTCTATTTCTTCAGCATAAAGTGATTTTGTATCCAGTAGCTGCCCTAAAATATAAAACACATTTTAATACAGGATATCAAAATAAAATTGATTTATAAACAGAGTTTTCACTTCAATAAAATATTAGTAAGAATTAAATAAATTGAATGGTGAGAAGAATCACAATACAAATAAATAATTAGTATATAATAATAAGGGTACCTGTTCGCATTCTATTATTAATACTAAGGTCGCCACATTGGCTCCATAAAAATGTTATAAACAAAACACCACCGCACAGTGTGAAAAGCGCTACCTTCATACTGATGCGTAAGAACATCATATCGAAAACCTGAATAAAAAATAATGCAATTTATAATGGCAATAAAATAGAGATGTAACGACTCAACTTCGACTTCGACAACAATTCAAACCGAGTTGAGGTTAAACCGAGTTAAATCGATTTATGCCTATAACGAATCAAGTTGACGAGGCTGCCTCGTTGATGCACTCGGTAGGTGTATTGCTCGCATGCAAACTCAACCAAATTCATCGATCAAATGTATGTACTCGGTTCCCATATATATTGGAAAAGTTTGTTCGATCATATTTTATTTTTTTAGTCTACGAGTACATTCCTTACACGTAGCTTCTAATAAATTAATTTCATTTGTTTGTTCAAGTTGTGTTTTTTTGTTAGAAAAGTATGATTTTAACTCTTTTGATTATTTAATTTACATATTTTAAACAATAATGAGGGTCCGAGAACGAAGTCTATAGTTAGAAGGATTTTTGAAAAGCCAATAGACTGAAAAATTGTGTGCGGAAAATGTTCTTTGTTTTAAAAATATTCCGGGAATACGAGCATGATGATGACACACATTAGAAAAAGTATTCGGTTTACTTGACTGCTTATTTATATGAGTCACGTGGTCCAGGTGAATTTTCTAACGTAGCGTAGGTTGATAATTGTATAGATTCTTTTTTGTTTTGATTATTTAACCGCCCTTTATTTGTCAACCACCCGATTAAACAATTCAAAAATGAACGAGTTCTTAAATAATCGAAATCGATTTACGGTACTATTCGATGATCGTTGTTTGTTAAATCGACTTGATAAACTCGGTTTACACAAATTTTCGAATCGACTAACTCGGTTTGATAAATTTTCGAGTTGGCCCATCTCTACAATAAAACATGCAAATTGACAATTCTTATTAATTTGACAATTTTGTACTGTATTTGAAAGTTTAAATAATATATTATACCCAAGGTATCTAGATGAAATGCCATTCGGATCATAAAACATATAGAGTTTATTTCACAAATTAGCTGGTCGTTTATTTTTATACTCAAAATTCTATTATAAGCATATAACCATGATTTTTAAATTTATTTTTATTATGTATACAGATAGTTAGATTTCCTGACATGCCAGGTGAAATAACTGACATTTGATTTTAGTGTTGCCACGCGACATTTAACTTTTTCTTAAAACATATAAAATATAATTCACTGCAAAATAAATAATCATCGCTTATTTAATTATAAAATAATACTTGTTTTTTAATATAATTTAATCGAAAGCATTTATTCTTAAAGTAGAAAATCTTCCGTTTTCAGATATGCATAAGTTATTTAAAACATAGCATGATAGTGAATAAGGAATCTAGTTTATTAAAATCAAATCTTGCTTTAGATAAAATTTCTGTGTAAAAATGTTGACATGAAAACATATTTTATTATTTGTCCAGTTAAGTATTATATGATATTTGGTAGTATCTTGACAGGCGTCGTGCAATTAGGTGAGCGCATGCGCGTGTAAGTGATCGATCGGGTGTAGCCGCGGAGTGCAACCGCAGACCGGGCGTCGCGTGGACCGGCACCGCGAGAGCCGCGAGACCGTTTCGTAGGTATGTGCTACCTGGTGCCGCGGGAGTGAGCGCGCGGATGGCGGGGCGGCGGCGTGGGGCGGGCGGCGGCGCGGCGGGCTGAGCGCGCGGCGTGCTGCTGTCGGCCGCGCGGACCATGCCGTGATGGCAAGAGAGGTAATGCCCTGCCTATTCTGGGCTCTCCTTAATCTCAACACCTTATATTCAGTACCATGCTAAAAATGAACCTAGCAGATAGTAGCTGCATTTGTAACTATATGCCTTTCGTATCATTGTAATTTCATTCATTTAGTAACTCGTGTACTTCTTTTGGTGGGTGTGGGGAGGGGCGGGACGGTAACTTAGCTTTTAATACACGTTTGGTCGATAGTGCATACATTTTTAATTCGCCACGTGTTTATGTATCGAATAAACATCAAATTTAAATTTAATGTATATATTCCATTCAATTACAATAAACGCAATGACTGATCGATTGAAGTTAATAATGTTTTACATTAATTTTAAATACATTCTATGTAAAAAAAATAGAAAGCAAAAACAAACTTAACTATGCTTTCCATAATGAGTGGAAAACCATATTGTTACCAAAAAGCCCTTACGTAACCCAAACATTGGGTACAATTCGTATTATCTATAGATAGCTATGTATGACAGCGTGACTATGGGTGTATAGTATGTGATCTTTCTTATAATATTGCTTTTACAATGCAATACGACATCACGTCATTAATTAAACTTGTAAACATACAAAAATTATTATTTGTATTTTTTCATTACGGTATATAATACTTCACGAGATCATAGAACTCGTAAATACAGACTTGGGGTTGCCATATTATTATAATATGAAAGAATGTCAATTCGATGATGTCAAAATTTTAGCAGGACTTATATTTACAACAATTTATTACGAATTAATGTGCTAATTATTGCCAAAAAGTTAAAATATTAATACAATATTCCCTTTATTATTTACCTTTTAAATTGTTTCTTTTCTTTTTGCCAAGCATTCGATGTCCCATTTTCAATTTATTCAATTTTTAGAATTCTACTTATTATAGATACATATGTATGTATGTTGTTATTTGAGGGTAATGTTGCGAATCTATTTGTAGATTAAGAAATATTATAGTATTTATCAATTATCTTGTTACATTAAATACTTTAATTGCGTTATATATAAAATTCATACCTTCTTAATGTGCTATCTAATGTACTAAGATCACCAATAAAAAAAAAAAAATAATTGCGGTTCGGTTGTACTAAAAGTATTATACATAAATGATATACACGTATAGGTTAAATTATGGAATAGTATCTCGTATAGATAATGATTATAATGGATATAAATAGTATTTTCAAATAGTCTATTCAGGGTTCAATAATATTATTAAATAAAATAATACACACACACACATACATACGTAAAAACAATGAGAAAATGCTCATAAGATGTCGACGGATACGAATAAAAGAAAACTACTGAGAGAATAAAAATATGAGTATGAAGCTATGGCACATGATAACCCCTGGTTACCAGTTTTTTCTAATTTAATTTGATAATATAAAGAAGTCGAAGTGCAAAAATCATTGATAATAAAAAATATATGAATTTTATTAACATTTATACACAAAAAGAAAATATTTTTCAGAAATGGAAAATCTTCCTGGTATTGCAAGTACCACATTATAGCCATAATATATTATAGTTGTAATAAACAACGTCAGTTTTGAAATTAGCGCAATGGATTTTGATCATGTAAAAGGTCCAAGAAATAATATGTCGCTATTAGAATTCTATAGCGGATTGTCCTTTGCCGACTTACGACGACGAACGCTGTCTATCCAAAGGTTAATGTCGTAGGAGCCAATGTGGGTGTTACCGGCGAACCCTTCAGTTAATATCAACTCTTGAGCAAACTTTGACAGAGAGATAGCTTTATTAAACTATCAAAATGTACAATAGACCATATCACATTTGGAGTAATTGCCGAATTAATTTCTAATGAAATTTGCTAACCTATTTTTCAAATGTATTTAAGTCGATAAATTCTCTCGCATAAGCAATTGTATACTTTATATTAAAGTCTCAATTTCTCAAATCTCCACTTCAAAAGTATGTTTTTTGGATAAACTGAAACTAATTCAATACGGTGCCTTAATAAAAGTGTTTAGAAATTATCGTATAGATTGCTTTTAAACTGATCCCATTTTGGTGACATATCTTTATGGGGCTCTTGCTAGTATAGTAAGACTATGTCCGACTCCTCGAGTTTGCAGAGGAACACTGTACTGCCGATAGATTATCTTTAGTTACTTACTGTTCTTGCAATGTACCATATATTCTATCTTTCTTCTAAACTGGATGGCTATATTTATTTAGCCAAATGGAGATGTGACAACAGATTGAAATTCATTGAAATGGAAACATTTTAATCGCGTAAAATGCGCAACACTAATCCGCGATGTAGTCGTTGCTGTAACTCCAGTCTAAATTATAACTTTTAAAACATTCATTATATGTATATACTTTTAAAACATTCATTATATGTAAATACTTTTAAAACATTCATTGTATGTAAGAATAAAGAAAAGTGAGACAAAATTAAATAGTATTCTATGTCAAAACTGAAAGAGTAGAATAGATTCATGTTGGTAAAAATTACGTTGGTTTTTAAGTTCTGCTTGACCTGATGCCATTCGGTTTTATATCGAAATTCATTCAATCATGTTTACTATATTTAATTATTTACATGAAAGTATAGTCTCATTCTAACCGCAACCAGTATGCAATTCACAAGTTATATCGCTTTATACATATGACGAATGTAGAATATAACGTTTAAAATAAAAATCTTGGTTATCTTTCCTTGTTAATATTGCAGCCGTATAATGAGGCTTCCTTTCAGGTTCAGAGTGTAATATGGCACTTTGCCCTCGCCGCTTATTCCCCTTCGTTGGGAGATAACACAAAGGTGTAGATGCTCAACAAAAACGCACTACGCTACGACACTCACCGCTATACACACGTTCTTCGTGCCACTTGCTGATGAGTAAATAGTTCTTTAGTGAAGATCCCAAGTTTAAGTAAATATATTCAGGACTACTCCAAAAATCTCGGCTTTATACTATCAGTAGTGATTAAAAGATTGTATACTTATCAGTACAATGTTAAAAATCCTAGGCGAATCGTAATCCTTGTTGTGGTAAAAAAGTATATACAAATTTTATTTTTCAAATTTCAGAAGACATCGTTCCGTACGTTTGTGAAGTTTTACTGACAACACTACTTGTAAAGTAACTTGTTTTTTTGGTGTCATTATTTCCAATGTCTTAAAATCACACTTCCTGTAACTATTTAACCTCGTAACGATTATTTATGGCAGGTTTATAACGAAATTATTTAAGTAACGGTGAGGCGGATGCAAATTTCATTGAAATTACATTTGATTATGTGGATTCTTAAAATGTTAGCAAGTTTCCTGCTCATGTGACATGGAATATCCGCTTAGTTTTTTGCTCATTCACGGCACAAACAACTATACAGCTGCGCTATCTTGTGGATTTTTGTGAACAATTCTTGTAAACGTTTGCTTCATTTTTGTTCGATAAATATTTTAGTGGTGATTAAAATGCATAAATATAGTATTGGGTTATCTAATCAATTTTTAACCATGAATTTGGAATGTTTTTAGAAAGGTTATTTAAAGTTCAAGAATATTTTATTATAAGGTATAAATAGGCCGAAGCACGTTCGATTATTGGCAGTCAGCGCAAAGGCTTTAAGTGTAATCAATGCATGCGCTGTTGACGAGAAGTGGATTACATACTTTAATCATACACATTGCAAATGCCAATGGCGTGTGCAGGACAATCAGAAATTGAATTAACCAAACCTGACCTAAATAGCAGACAGCTGGAGTTAACGTTGAGCTGCTGCTAAATGTATTTACTGTTATTTTATTTCTGCACTGACAGCGGGACTACATTAATATTGTTTTTCGTATTTATAGTTTGGCCATAATATTAAAGGCATTATTTGTTATCACAAACGAATAGTTCACTACGTTATAAATGAGAAAAAATTGGATAACCTCTCAAATGTCCGTGTTTATATCTTTATACTTAGCGCATAATAAGAATACGTACGCATTTCTTATTTATTAATATATATTATTTTATGGGTAACATTATTAGTCAAAAATACCAAAAAACACAAACATCAATATATGTGTTTTTTAATTTTATTCAAAATTATTTGAAAAAGTCTATAACAAAAATTGTTATCGATATATGCAGCATAAATTACAAAATATAAGATTGACAACAAATATTGGATACAAAATGAGTGAAATTTGTACCGTTTTCCATTTTCTTTTGGGAAGGATCTTTTCCCTTCAGACGTAGTCGTTTAGCATAGCTGCGTCCCAACGAACTCGATACCGGTGCTCAAACCTTTTTATATTCTGTTAACACCTCTCCCCCTGTTCATCGCTTACAGCTCCAAGATTCGAAGGGAAAAAAGATAAATGGGAACGAAGAACATGAATTGTTTAACAATAATCTGCATCCCCTTTCGTGTATAAGTACTTGTTACAAATTTTTCACTAAGAGCTTCATATTTTCGGCTATGCGATTTCCCAAACAACCTGTTAGCCTTCAGTGATGTCCATGCATCGATCATCAATATTTTGATCCTCAGTTAATTTACGTGTTTGTGGTCCGATAAATATCCTTCCTTTTAGCTTTGCGTTACCCACCTCATTTTGTAAAAATGAACTGCAGATGTAAAAATCCTTCACCGTTTTTATTCATTGCCATAATAAAGTTCTTCATTAAATCGAGCTTTATATGCAGAGAAAGTAAAATAATATCTTTAGGATAAATTAAAGGCAAATGGTTAATATTCGATTTACTGCACACAAGTTCTATTTGTTGTTTATAATCTTTTAACAAATTGTCGCAAGGTCTGCTATCCCACGTAGAAAGAAAACAATACTATTTAATAAATACCTCTAATCCAAGTAAGATAGCTACTGATTTCAAGTCAGCGCACACTGGCCAGTTAAAATCTTTGTATTTTATGAAGTCCAGTACTGATTACATATTTTCATGTTTCGTTTAAAACAGTTGAATATGTGATTGGTATTTATCGACGGATACTGATAGCCTTTGGAAGCGACACTGCCTTCAAACTTTTTTTCGAAGCATCTATAAACAAACGCCAGTCCTTTGTTTCATAGGAAATTTTTAATTCGTGCCTCAAAATCCAAAGTGAATAAACTTAATCATCCGACGCCAACAAGTTCCACTATTCTAACCTAGAACCGAGCAATTTAGCTTGTCTTCCAGATAAATCCAAGTCTTGTATCATAACATTTAACTCCTGTTGTTCAATTAAATGCTTCATTAAACTTGAAGAAGACTCTCGATCTTGCCTGTCACCTCAAATGTTTCACCGTCGTTATTTTCATCTTTCACTATATATAGCTCTCTCGTTGGACTTCGATATAGATTTTACAGTAGGGTGCTATATATTATGCATAATTTTCTTCGAAATTCCTCGTATATAGATCATTAAAAGTAGTAATCATTGTAGTGGTTACTGGGTTCACGCCAAAATGTCGGTGCTGCAAATAGCATGGATGTTTTATTTCATTTAGCTAAGAAAGGAGGATGGGCTAGCAGGTTAAACAAAAGAGTTTTGAAATCCAGGGCTTATCTTAATACATAATACCCAAAAAATATAGGAAATAACCTTTTCGTACTATTCCAGATATCTTCTTTTCTTGCAATTTGAGAATATAGGTACACAGACGCAGCAAAATTTATTTGGTGATTTTTTTGCACTGGCGATGGCCGCATTTTTTTTGGACTCATCTTGAAAAACGATAAGATAGTTAATCATAATTATACTGACGTCCAATAAACATATATCGTCAATTAGGTTAACTTTTACAAATATGCGTAAAATGAAAGTAGTTCAAAAAGTTATAGGCAGGTACCTGAAAAACTAATCGTGATCGAAACGTATGATATCTATTGCTCATTTTTTATAAGTATGTTTTTATGGGTACTAGTATCACGTCACACGTTATTCGTCAGTGTTTCCCACTGGTTTATTTCTTCCATTTTTACTAAGTTATTACATAACACCTAGTCGTTATGGTTACCATTTCGTTTATAAGTATCATATTTTCTTAAATTGTGATGTTTGAATTATACTCATGGTGGTGCTGATGTTGGCATCAATTTCAACCTTAATTATTACCTCATTTAATGTAAACCTTTCCTATAGGCGAAGGCATTCCATTGCGGTATTTTTAAGATTATTTTTATCCTGTAATCTTTTCACCGAATTCAAAATGTATTATTTACCTTTAATTATTTTCAATTACACTACTTCATGGCAATGATAATATCAAATCAAAATTCATAAATACTGACAACAAAATCTATAACGCTTTTTTAAACATTGAGGCCTCTAAAAGAGAGTTGTGAGAGGAGGATTATGAAAATGTCATCTATATACGGACAAAATGAGCAACTAAAAAGTATATATATATATATATATATATATATATATATATATATATATATATATATATATCGATGTGGTAATATCGTCGTATTAGTACAGCGTATCTGCATTAGAGTCAATGGTCAGTTGACTGAATAGTTTGACATCGCTAAAAATGAAAGACGGTGGAAGGTTATGTCCTTTTGCACATAGAAATTGGCTGACGTTGCCGCAGACGGTGGGTTTATGAAACCGAAATACTCCCGTCTCATGTCACAAACGGAGCCCATTCAAAAAACCGATCAATCAAATACCGCTATAAAAATACGGAATGCCATAATTTTATTTTACTTACAGATAAAAATGAAATTATCATATTTTTAAAGGGGCTTTTTATATTTGATTTCTATCTATTATTGTGTATGTGTTGCCTTCGTGACACTGTCCAGAAAACTCGAAGGTCATTGTGAATATAAAGACAGGGTTTGTTGATATTAGCCTCACGGATGGAGAAAGATTGACGTCTCGTATATGTAGAAGAAGTGAGTGGAGAAATAAAATATGTGATGTGTAGTGAGTCGAATTGAGGTACGTTTAAAAATGTTAATGGAAGAATCGTAACATACCACAAACTGTCTAAAGGTCTTAAGGCATGCAAGTCAATGAGCGAAGAGAAAGAAGTTTATATAAGCAGAGGAGTATAATGTTCAATTATCGCATTTATAGTATATATGTCTGAAATTAGATAGTATAGCAATAAATAAACAAGCACGCTGAAACTCAACGATCTCTGCACTTTTTTGTTATCAAAATTAATTTATCAGCCGCTTATACTGTAATGATATTGTATCTCAAAACAATTGTTCTAAACGAATTTTAAGAAATGTCCCTTATGCACGCTGTGTTCTCGCAGTTAGCAGTAAGAGAACGGTCTTTAAATTTCTGAAAATATTGATCTTTGATAATCGTCATGAAAATCGATGTTTGATGAGATGGAAATTATGTGAAATAGAAATTACATGATAACACGGAACGTAAAGTTTATAAAAAGACGACCTATGGTCTTCCAGAATGGAACAAATGGAACCCTTCTAAATTCACGCACGTGTTCGTCCGTCTGTCACAGCTCTTTTTCTCAGGAACTATACTAACTGACGTCGAAACTGGAAATTTGGCATGGAGATAAAGCATAATAAGGCACATTAGAACACTCTTAAAGATTTATACGGTAATTCTTGGTGACGCCAATGAAGTATTTGATAGTTTTTTTCATTTTCAGACTTCGTGTGGGGCAGCATTTAGTATGGGGCGGTATATAATGATACCAAAGCTGTTTTTTCAGATGTTTTTGGAAAATAATACTAGAGGTAATGTCCACTTTTTACCCCCCCCCCCCTTCCATGTGTGAATCTACTCAATATTATTAAAAAATAGCGTTACTAGAAATTTACTTTAAAAGTTTATCGGAAAATTATATCGATGACTCCAAATATCATAGTTTTTGAGAAATTCGTGATTTTATACGCCTGTCAAAAATGTGCTAGGTAATGTATTTACTTAATTATTTTATATCTAGGTAATATTTTAAGATAATACTGAGTACCATTTAATTTTTACGGCTGCCCAAGTTACCTTGTATTGCGAGTTCTACTCATGTTTAACAGTTTTTTTTCAACTTTTATAAGTCCTAGTACAAGTGGAAGTTACTACATTTATATTCACACGTTTACTCTAATAGTATTTAGAACTAAAATCGTATTATCCACCGAGATCTTTAGGACGAAAACTGAAAATGTCCAAGTCCGCTCAATATTCAAGGAAAGGGAAGTAAATTTCTAAATACAGCGTTAAAATATGAAGATAAAGTAGAAAAACTACCTTGCATGCTAAAACAACCATCTTCAGATGTTGGAAAAAATGTGTTTATTAAAAAACTTTTTAAAAATATCACTATATCGTGTACGTATTAAAAATATAACAACAAATATTTTTTCGATCAAATAATGTCGCGATAGCAACTATTCATTTTTTTTAAAGTTTATTATTGAAAAAATACATTTTTTTATATTTTTAAGTCTTACATTTTCGTATAATTTTTTTTCATTTCGGAAGGATTTGTAAGTATAATTAAATTCAGTCTGGACGCCGAAGAAAAATGTGCGTTTATATAAAAATTATCATCACTTCCAGTCAGAATGTACTCTCAGAGTAACTCACACCTTTTTAAATATTAATAGTAAAATAATATGCTCACATGTTCATTAGTACATAACGAAGGAGGAGCAAAGATCGCGGCAAGAGCGGATCTGTTTTACGCTCTTCGTAAAAAGGTCGAGCGCGCGTTGCACAGTTGATGAGTGCGACAGAAGGGAAGCGGTTCTATTATTTTTTACCATTTTGAAAGCAAAAACGGACAGAATTAATTTTTCACACCGTACGAACTGGCCGCTATCGAAACAGCGCTGCAGGAGTAATGTGCACACTGCACGTTATCTCCGCTGACCGTGTGCGCTTCAATTGTGGCTCTTACATCGTGCACGCAAATTGTGCAAATAATTGTATATTCAATTGGTCGACATTTTATTTCGTTAATTTTTCTAATTTGTCTACGCTGTGAAGTTATGCAAAAAAACCGGATCTTTCAGTGTGAAATTTTAAAAGGATTTTTCTTGTATTTTTGAAAAATAGACGAGGAAGTGGCGATTTG
Organism: Druceiella hillmani; assembly: GCA_039881145.1. Classification (NCBI taxonomy): domain Eukaryota; kingdom Metazoa; phylum Arthropoda; class Insecta; order Lepidoptera; family Hepialidae; genus Druceiella; species Druceiella hillmani. The sequence continues at coordinate 23,688,410 of JAYKKI010000003.1, read as the reverse complement.
AAATAATTTATGTTTTATAGGGTTACATACCTCAAAATGAAAAACATAACCTTTACAAGATCACTCACGTGTCTGTCTGTCCGTCTGTCATAGTCGTTTTTCTCAGAAACCGCTTGATGTAGAAGCTTGAAATTTGGCGTAGTAATAAAAAATATTATCTCGTACATATATCAATAGCTAATACTTAAAAAAGTATTTATATACAAATGTTATGGAGGAGGTGGGAAGCAGGATAAATTAAGTACCCCAAATTTTTTTTTTAATTCCACTTATTGTGAGGGAACTGTGTATCGTTTAAAAGGGCTAATGATAAGGGCATCAAAAATATTCTTTTCATAATCTTAGGTAGTACATCTTCAGAGATATATGAATCATATAACCAAAATATCTCTCTTCTCATTTCCCAGACTACTCAACCTGAAATTATAAAAAATAGGATTTTTAAAAGCCTTAAAGGTTGTAAAAAATATAGCGACTATCCCAGATCTCCCGTTTGTTTTAAATAAGCACCATGTTCAAAATTAAATGAAACTACGTGATGTAGTATTATTTCTACTTTCTTTACCACGACCTAGGTGACCTAAAAAATGTTGTAATACAACGAAACCTAGGTCGTGGTTAATAATTTAAAGAAAGTAGAAATAATACTACATCACGTAGTTTCATTTAATTGTGAATATTAAATTAACGCCAAATATATTCAATATCAAGCATCATGTTTTTACGCCTATGAAAAATATAGCACATGCAATATAATTCACGGTGTGGAAAATTAACATTTACAAGTAGTTTAGTAGAAAAGTACTGTGCACGTTTAAATGTTTATATGTGATCAAATGTGCACAGAACACTCATAATTTGAGTTCTACTTGTAGTTAACACGTTTTTCGGATGAAGTCCCCGTAGTTTGATTTTCATTAAGTATATATTGTAATTAATGAAAATTATTTGTCATATCTAAATATAGTGTAGAGTATTGCGTAAAAGCATTTTAATAGTTATTTTCCTAAAAGCAATGCAGTATTTATTCTTTCAAAAACTGAATCTTATTCACTTGTAACATAATCTCTTTCCATCCAATGGCGATTTCTTTATTTACTTTTGCTATATGACTGATATTGACAAACGTTTAAGCAAAGGTCTTTATTTCTGTCGTTTTCAAATGAACTCTATGTTTTTTGTATGGTCCCTATGACACTTTATTCGTTGATTAGACAGGTAATCTAATACGCGCGTGCAGTAAACATTCGTATGTCTGACATTTCGCTCTCTGCGTTGCTCATTTCGGAATCAAGTACTTACTTTTACTACAACAGTACGACAAGTGATTGTATCGCGACAAGTGATTGTATCGCGACAAGTGATACAAGGACTTGTACTGTTGTATACATTATTTAATTATAGAGTGGACATAATACCGATGGATTCTTAATTAAAAAGACGGTATCAAACTGAGTAAATGACACCATAGACTATGTCTTATTCATGTAAATATTTTCAATGTTCTTTGTTGGATTAGAAATAGCTATAAAAGAAACAATTAACGTAATTTTGAGAACTATTTTAAATGGCTAACTTTTAATAAAGCAGCTTTGTCCGGTGCCTCTGCTAAATTACTAAACCGATCGAGTTGAAATCTGTAACACTACGAACGTAGTTAAAAAAAATTGATGCAAAATTATAAATATTCTGTTAAAACTCTACGTATTCCGCGATTAAATATCGGAGAATAATATAAAAATTAAAAATAAACTTTATTGAAAGTCTTTCAATGCTATAACATAATAATTATAATCGAAAAGCTTTTTGTGATCTCATTTTGTCAAAATACATAGCATAAAACGTTATATATAGCATAAACATATACAGGATTACATTTTGGTTAGTGACCGAATTTTAAGGAGCGATTAAGAATAGGCAAAGAAATCATAAAATGGGGAAAAAAATTACGTTTATTTTCTTTTCTTTTTCATTTTATGATTTAGTTGCCGATTCTCAAAAATTCGATAACTGAACAAAATTTATTCCTGTATATAGCATGAAACTAGACATAATCACAGATCATATACTAAACCATACACAATGGACATAATTTATCTTGTTTTAAAATTATTTATTTTTTCGGCTGCCGTCATTTATTCGTTATGATGACTGCATTAAATGTTTAAACGTATTTTTTTAAACTTTATTTTATTACCGACACCTGTGTCCCAATTATTTTATGTTTCCTACTAATGCAAGTGCGTCCTTAACCGAAGTTATTTACAAAAATATTGTGTGCGATAGAGAAATTAAGAAATTCGCCGAGAATGCTACGTGAAAGAAGTCATGGCGCAGAAAATAAAAAAACGATACATAAAATTGTTTGGCTCCTCTGGGAAGATATTTATTAAGGGAGTGAATTAGAAAAGACTTGTGTAAGAAAGCGGGCCGTTGGACAACGTGGTATACTTTAAACATAAGAAGTTACAAAATTGAGAGCGCGCGCATGCAAATGGACTAGAGGAAACATTTTTATCCACTACTGACGTTTCATTTTTCGAATGCCGTTGAATATTTAGTTAGTGTAAGATCTTAACACGAACACATAGACTTGTGTTGGAAGCAAACATCTAGGGGTCATATCTATTTATACAACTAACACGATTTCCTTCCTTCCAAATATTATCGATTCGCCTTAATTTATATTAATGCGAATGATTGAACACGTGACATTCGAAATGAGTCGAATAATGCGGAGTATATAAACTTATATTTATTACAGAACACTGTTAAGACAAGATCCTGAATTTAATTATTCACTGAATTAAAACACTCAAAAACAATACTGTAACTGTTAAATCCACAGTTTTCAACTGGTGTATTTTGTATATACGAGTAATAGCCATATGAATTGTTACCAAATTGGTTACTTCTATTAAGTTATTCTTTATATCGGCTAATATAAGTCAAATTAAATGTCAAAATGAATAATCGTAATATGTACGTAGCACCGCCAATAATATATTTAAAATTTAAACGTTACTAGTGGCTTAGAAACTAATCTGTTACTAATCAAAGACTGATCTGTTACAAGTACCAAAAGTAACGAGAATAATTCATGAGCGGTATATATGAGTGATAATTAAGTAAATAAAACCATCAATATTTTGTTAGGACCGTAGGAAACAATTGAGGTCCACATCGAGCTACGAGACCTCGCGAGACTTAGTTGTTGGTCTAACCAAGACCAGGTCAAATGGGAGTATTTATTATACAAGGTTATTAATGGAAAACCTCAACTTGATATCGATAGTACATTCTGCCATCTCTTGAAAAATTGATGAAAACCAATGACCAATGTATCCCTGTAGTGATATAATAGTCAGTAGCTTATATTGAAAAAGTGATATAACATATCCAATCGCGACCGAATCGGTTGGTTCAGCAATTTTTGGTTCAATAAGTAACATTTACCCTCTTTCTTATATATATATATATATATATATATATATATATATATATATATATATATATATATATATATATATATATATATATATATATATATATATATATATATAGTTGTTAAATTGCTATAGCAATTCTTGGCTTCTATGGTCTCCTGAGTACAAAATAAGAAGATTATAATCAATATTTTTTTGTATCTTGTGCCATTCTTGAACTAAACTATATCAACGTCAATATAAGGGATAAGTGTCCTTCAGTGCACAAACACTCAGCGTTGCGCGGCATCACCAAACTGACGTGGTGAACATCCTTTTCGGCTATGAATGACTATTGAGTTTTACTAAAGCAGATTAGTTGCTTCTCTTTTCGATTAGGCCATTTATGGGGTTTTGCCGTTTCACAATTTGTGCTCTTTCGCACTTACAACGAAGAGTTGCAAATCTTTCATGCACGAGTATATGAAGAAGATTATTAAAACGTGTCGAAATGTAAATCCCTAGCAAAGGCCTGGCGTTAATTTGAAATTGCAACAAACGTGAAGTTGTTGATTGTGTTTTCGTAAAAATGATATAAATTTTCAATTGTTTTGACGAATAAAGATGGCGCTGGGCAGTACGTGTGTATTTATTGGGCTGTTTTTTTCTTTTTTTTTATCGAAAGCAAGGAGTTTGGAAACGATTGTGATCTGTGAGAAATTAAAATATGTCGATCAATTAATTAAGATAAGATGAACAGATTACTTTATAGTTAGACTAAGAATTAACAAGTGAAGTATAGAAGAAAATGGGCGATCAAGTTCTGTCAATATTATAAAGCAAAATGGTAACTCTCGGGCCGAGGGGAATAAGTGAAAAGACATGTCACCCAAAAACAGCGGTATTGAGTCTTTTTGAACTACCTCCACCCATTTAAATGAGTATCGAAGACGAAATAAAGAATTATGTTAAAAAACATTCAAAGTAAATTGATGTGGAAAATTGTTTTTTAGACGTGCAAATAATGTGAAAAAAATATTGTTTAATTTATCGAAAATGAGTGGGAATAAATATTGCTTCATATATTAATACAAATATATTCATAAACTAGAAGTTTTTTTAATATTCTAGAAATATTTTTTTAAAATGTTTACTTAGTTGAAAAACAGTTTTGTTTTTGTTGTATTTTGGGCGAAATTTAATTTTGGAGCACTGCGTGATGCGCGTAGGGTCCGACTGAACGAATCCTCTACTGTTCTTCAGTTGAACTCTGGTTCACATAGCAACTATACACATTTTGAATAATCTACGATAATTTTTAATCTACGGTAATTGACAATTAAATGCAAAGATGAGAAAAGAAGCAATACAACGAAACCTAGGTCGTGGTAAAGAAAGTAGAAATAATATTACATCACGTATTTTCATTTAATTATGAATAATGAATTTCTACAAAATTAACGCCAAATATATTCTACGGTAATTGATTATGTAAATAGTGTATCATGAGTGGATTACAATAAAGGTATTTTTATTTAACAATAGTTACATTTGTTTTTAATAATTTAAGTCATTAACATGGAAATGCATTATCTTTATTTCGATAAATCATATGTAATGTTTTAAATCTTGCCTAAATAGTTTTAGCGACATGAGCGTCGACCTACCTTTTTTCTTCTTATTCTCTTCTTTTTAGTAATTATACTGAAGAATGTTAGCAAGAGAAAAGGATGGATATTGTTATAATTTTGAATTTAACAGGAAAGTAAAATACACGGGATTGTACGAAGACGCTTTTATTTTTCCGGCCACGGTAACGGTATGTCGCGGACGTCGACGATAAAACGTGCCGGTGTCGTTACACTCCTAGCTCTGTAAAACCATCGTACAATTTTTAGATATAGTTCGTTAGCACAATAATAAATAGATGTGTTAGGCTGGCTGCCCGCCGCCCCGCATTGCGCGCGCGATCGCTGTATTCTGCACAGCGTCGCCTGTGCGCTCGTCCTAATTCCAGTGTGTTTAGTTTAGTATTCGTTTGGATAAATATCGCAAATGTGTTGTGACGTTAACTGAATTCATGGAATCACGACCATGACGAGTCCTTTAATGAGTTAAAATACAATAAATATAGGATATCATATAAAATATAACAAATAATATCATATGCAATAAACATAGGAGACGTAGTCGTTGTGGGTTAGCGGACGGCGTCCGCACTCATGTGCCAAACTACACGTATGGTGTTAACGGCAACAATATGTAAATTGTAGGAACTATCGACGATACGATATTATGTGGAGGTTTACGACATTATCGTGCCGTGACTTGCCGGACTGTGCAATGCAAAATTATAAAAACACTCGATGAAAGATGAAATGATAATCAATTTCAAGGCCAACTGCACTGAATTTTCAAGGTCAGGTTCACGGAATTCGATTAATGTTGTTGATTAACCATTAATTATTCACGTGGGGTTTATTATACCCCACTGCGTTTTTGAAGTGTTGTAACTCCGCCATTTTTAAATTTAACGTAACGTAGCGTTCCTAGTAGCTACCTAAATATCTCCCTTCGCCTCGGTTCAGTAGCGAACGTCGCCCCGCACCGTGTGATTGTGTCAGGAGATCGCATCTGGGGTATATATTGCCCCACGCGAGTGTTAGTGCGACTTTTTTTGACAAGTGAGTGTTACTACTGTTTGTTTTTCGTAACGAGTAATAATAGTTCGAAATGTTGCGTTTTTTGCTTATCCTTATTTATATGTTTTTTTAGGTTGGAAAAACGATAATGACACGTCAGTGGCTACCTGACTATCAAATTGCTCAAAATTTATTAGAAAAGGAGGAAGGAAGCATCGTAGACAGTTCCGACGAAGACGAAGTTGAGGCTGAAGTGATTCAAAGCGACCGTGACTCAGAATGTTAAGAAAGTACCAATGAAACGGATTCGGAATGGAGTAGTGATGATATAGATTTGCTGTCTATTCATGTAAGAGAATGTAATCAATTTTACATATCAAAAAATAAAAGTACAAAGTGGATAAAAGAGCCGTCACGTACCAGCTCCCGAGTTCGTATTATATAAACACAATATTAGTACAATATTAGATGCATTCTTTTGTATGTTTTCAAAGGATAACATAAATTTAGTATTACACCACACCAACGCCTACATAAAATCAATTTAAGGAAAGTTTCAATGCGGGCGTGATTGTAAATTGCTAGAGTATGAAGAACTTCTCTCTTACTTAGGTTTGCTTTACATATATGGTGTGCTACGTTCTTCTCATCTGAACTTTAAGGATATGTGGGCTACCGACGGGACAGGTATCGATTTTTTTCAAAATACAATGTCATTCAACAGATTTCTTTTTATAACGCTTTGACGATAAAAACACTAGAACAAAAAGACCACTGACAGATAAATTGGCGGCGGTAAAGGAGTTCACTGATATGATGAATAATAATTTCAACTCAAATTATTCTGCGTCTGAAAACGTCACCCTGGACGAACAATTATATACATTTCGAAGCAGATATTCTGGTGTTGTTTATAAGCCTAATAAGCCCACCATGTAAGGCATAATGCATCACGCACTCGTCGATTCGGAAACATTTTATCTATTGAAATTCGAAATTCATGCTGGAGTACAACCCAAAGGTCCATGTCGAATGGTTACTGATGGAGTGAGTCTGCTGAAGCGGTCGGTTGAACCCATCTCGGGTACTGGGCAAAATATCACCAAGGGTATTTGGTTTATTAGCATTCCTCTTGCAAATACACTTTTGAAGGATCACCAGCTCACTATGGTTGGAACTATTCGTAAGAATAAGCCGGAAATTCCACTTTCCTGTCCAAACGAATCCGAGTTAAACTATCCAGTTTGTTTGGCCATCGTAACAATGCTTTGGTTGAAAGTGAATAAACCGGATATTATTTTGTACTATAACCGCACAAAAGGTGGGGTAGATACAAACGACCAAATGTTTGCTAACTATAACGTCGAAACGCGCATAAAAAGATGGCCAATGGTTACATTTTATCACCTTCTTAATGTTGTTGGTATCAATGATTGTGTCGTTTGTAAAAACAAAATTGACGACAAAATATTGAGAAAGGAGTTTCTCAAACACCTTGCTGTTAATTTGACAAAAGCACACCGACAAACTCGATCTACGATACCACAACTACCCCGAGCCATACAAAAACGTCTCAAGAGAAGTGCTGATCTTCAAGATGCTGGTTTTATGTCCAGAGACGGTCTATTTACTAAATATAAAAGATGTCATATTTTCTCAAGGTCGAAAGACAAAGAATTAAAATTTGTGTGCTTTAAATACCAGCAGCATATCTGTCATGATCACTCCATATACCATGACCATGATCCATGTACCGTGATGAGTACATTCATCACATTTTTAAAAAGTTCTTAGATATATCGATTGATCTCTTTACTAGTTTAACAAAAATGTTGATTGTGAAGACTGTTACTCTTTAGTACAACGTTGACTGTCTGTTTTTTATAATAAATATAATACAAAGTTATTAAGAGTGTTTTTTATTTTGCCTTTAAAATTGGGGTTATATATGTCCCACGCGAGCATAAGTGCAACTTTGTTGACGCGAGTGATTAAGGGTTAATAAAATTCACCTTATTAATATTGATTTTTATATCAAATTACAAATATAACTCCAGTATATAATTTATTGATCTATTTATTAAAACGATTTTCTATTTTTCTGGTTTTCTATTTTATTGATACGGTTCACTCCTTTTTTATAACTGATGTCTTATAAACTTAAAGATCTATTTAATATATCACGCATCATTTTTTTCCTTCCTAAGATAAAATATATCTATAATTAAATATATCTACAAAAACAAAAAAGCCTTCGTTACATAAGTTAGCTTATTTCATATTACTTATTGCAAAAAAATAATACTAGACTATGCTATAAATGCTAATGTGCTATAAATTCTATCCCATAACCAAGTCGGCGTAAATTTTAAGTACCTGAAATTTGGATTTACAATTGATAAATGTCTCTAAAAAGTTTGCCGCTCGGGTTGATAGTACCGATGAAAGTGTACAATAAAATAAATAGTAGGTCCATTTCCGTTCAGTTGCAGTTGCTGATGAAGTTAGGACTTCTATTCTTAGCGTATTACGGCCTATATTAATCGGTACTATTTGATTCCGGTGTAATATTGGATATAAAAGGAAATCGTTAAAAATAAATGAAATAATATGTTATGTATTATGCATAGAAGAGAACTTTTACTTGCCTCTTTTAATATAATCTGAGGAAATCGTAAAATTTAAAAAGAAGCTTTAAATCTTTTCAATATGGAATCAAGAAATATCAAGTGAATATACACATATATTTATATATATATATATATATATATATATATATATATATATATATATATATATATAGTTTTTTTGGAAAATTTAATTGCTAAGTGAAAAATAATTGTTAATTTTTTGATGCCCTATAAAATAAATGCGATTCTCAATATGGAATGCGAAATATCTATATATTACAACAATTACTTCACTGTTTCAAAAATCGGACGGCCGCCATGCATGACTAAATGACCATCTAGCGAGAGAGTACCTAGTCAATGTATGAAAGGAAGCAAATGTATCGAATTAATTGCACGTCTCTCTTAGTTCACTTAAATAATTTATTGCTTATTACCATTGTAATATATTATAGAAGTAACGCTCTAAGCGGACTTAACTACTAACTAACTCTACGTTTTTATTTTAAATGTAATGTTATAAATATTATATTTCGCTGTGATCCACACAACTTCACATGCAATGCAACATAACTGGCGCGGGGAAAAGCGTCAACGTGTAGGGAAACTTTAAATAAAGTCGGCGCGTGAAATTGGGTCGGCATGTCGGAATAACAGAGCGTACGAATCCGCATAGTGTAATCTTCCCGCATGGCTCTAACCATGTTAATAAAATTAGATTGAAATGAAATAAACATATGGTATAAGACGTGATAAACATGAAGGAACATTCATTAAAATAATATTATAAATGTAAAATAATGGAAAACGACTTTAATTGCGCTAATAGCCTAACGAGTAAGGTTGATATCGTTTTCTGCGCTCTTCCAGATTAACATAGTCCTGATCAATTTCGATAAGTAAAATCGTTTTCATCCGCAAAAATAACATGGACAGAAAGAAATTGGGACGAAAGCGTGTCGTGGCCGCCGAGGCGGGGGCGGGCGGGGACGAGGCGGGCGTGCAGGTCGGTTGCAGCGGCCGCAGTGCGCCGGGCGGGGCGCGGCGGCGGACGGGGCGAGGGGTGGGCGGCAGGGTGGCGGGGGTAAGCGAGTGGGGCGCGGCGCGGAGGTAACCGGGTCACGCGGGCGCCGCCCGGCTGCCAGTGTGGCGGGCGCGCGCGGCCCGGCGCCACCTCCGCTGCTCGCCCCTTGTTCTACAATCACGTCGCATTTATGAGGCTGCACGCCGATTTTGAGGTAGATTATAGTAATATGTGGTGGCTGAATATCTACCTATAGATACATATTATGTATAAACCTCGTACGTACTTACGTCCCACTATTAACAATTATGTACCATTCATTCGTTTAACATAAAGTTCTTTCGCTTGAATAAGTTTGAAAGTTGCATTTAGCTTTATCAATGAAAATTTATTTTTGACGTTTTCGAAAGTATACGATGTTACGTCCTTGGGTTTGCGCGTTTGAACATTGGCCTCTCTGTATCTGGAATGATTTTCATTGAAATTATGCATTTCAATTTCCCTCCGTGAACAAGCATTGTGGTATGTGAAGTGTGCTAGTGTTGTTTTTTATAATTTTCTTTTTCATTTGTTCCAAAATCTGTAATAAGGAATTATGAAAATAAATGGAAAGGACCAAAAACCTCTCGAATTAAATAAGCACTGTGACGATTGGACTCGCCTAAACAGGCACAAAATATCTGTACGTACGTAATTGTTTCGATTATTAATAATTTTTCTAAATACATTTTAATTGCTCTACATGACGGAATGATTCGAAATATTCTCAACATATCACTGGATGTCAGATTATAAACAATCTACTTGTTAAGTGTGACAGTTGACATTATGACGTCACGCATGACAAATTGTGTGCGATATCCGTAGGACATTAAAGAAGGCAGGAAAATTGCGACACCTGCGGAATTACGACAAAAATTGATATATAAAAATGGAAAACTTGTAATTGATAATTAATATCATAAATTCATGAAATTGGTTAGTTTAATATAATAAACGTTTACAAAATAATTGAATCATATTCTTAAAAAATAGTTCCTTTAAAGTCTTTAGTGGAGAAGACACTACATATACTTGTAGATGAATCAAATTCTATAGTATTTCTTATTTGTAAATTAGTTTCTTCTTATTTGTAAATTAGTTTCTTCTTATTTGTAAATTAGTTTCTTCTTATTTGTAAATTAGTTTCTTCTTATTTGTAAATTAGTTTCTTCTTATTTGTAAATTAGTTTCTTCTTATTTGTAAATTAATTTCTTATTTGTAAATTAGTTTCTTCTTATTTGTAAATTAATTTCTTATTTGTAAATTAGTTTCTTCTTATTTGTAAATTAATTTCTTCTTAATTGTAAATTAATTTTACTGCCATTTAGTATGGAAAATATTCTTCTACTTATTTCCCTTTACATTCGCTTTAATAATGTTAAAAATAATACCAAATACTATTACGATTAAATAGAAATTGAATTTTAATAACCATATTTTTAAAATACTCTCGCGGAAGAAAATTTGGATAGAGTTTAATTCGTCCAAATTACCTTAAGTGATTTTAATGACATTTTATTCACAGGACAGATATATAGGTATGTTTCCATGGAGGCGGTGATAAAGAATTTGTTGTGATTCAGTATTGGAAAGGAGTTTTCATTTAATTATCGAGTAATTATTAAACATTTCAATGTGGCGTGCATTTTATCTCGAAAGCTCAATCTTGCCATATGACGTACCTAACCTAGAATTAGCACAGTGCGGTGTAAAATAAACAAATGTTGACAAAAAATTTCAATTCAACAAGTAGTCCACTAAACGGTGCACGTGATTTTCTTGTTCAACCTGGGAATGTTTGAAATTTTTAATGGATCTATTCACTTTCGATTTCAGGCTCTTCATATGATTAAATTATACTTTTTAATACAGGATTTTGGTACGGATTGCTCAGAAGTTCTTGTCACGTGAGAGTATTATTTTTTTTTAGTACCAAACAATCGCCACGTTAGGTACCTACATGGCACTCATTTTGTTGCCTGCATTTGAATAACGTCTAGTAAGAATGTTTATATGTATATATATATATATATATATATATATATATATATATATATATATATATATGTGTGTGTGTGTGTGTGTGTGTATTTATTTATATATTAACATATACCAATATTATATGTAACCGACTGTCAACTTATTTACAATTAATTACGATCTCCGGACCGCTCATTAGTTAGAAACAAATATATAAAAAAAATAATAAATAGATACACGAACATAAAACATGTTATTCAAAACTGATTTTATTCTCATAGCGCGCGAACCGGCAACTCCGCCTAAAATGTTTTCGAATAAAAATCGGCTAAAAAGTGCATTTAAATGCGTAGACAGACACGCCCAGTGACGCGCCGCCCACGTCCGATGCAGCTACAGTCGGTGTCGCCGTCGGGCGACTTACGTAACCCGTTCTCGCTAACGCTTACAGCACTTCGTCTTCCCACTGCTTTCAATTTATAAGAATATTTCGAAAGGTAATGCACAGGGAAGCACAAGCCCTTAGCAGCCAACGGAGTCCATATTTAAGTATTAGGCGATCTGTGCATTATCATGCGGCTGTTCCACTCGTGCAGTAATCCCACATTGAGTCCTGTAAACGTCTGAACTTTTTATAAATTGTAAACAAACAAAGCATATAACCTGAACTTTTGATTTAGATTCATAAATAATTTTTGTGTTAATGTTTAAAAGATAGGAATAAATACGAACTGGTATTATCAGAAAAATAAATATCTAAATTAAGAAAGATATATAGCAATTGTGATTTGAATTCGTGCATGACAGATAGCCTTATCAGGCGACCATTAGACGCCGCGAACCATTAGGCGACCATTATTTCTTCGATGTAATCATACATTGAAGAAATACTAACGGATTGACGAAAAACGGATCATATAGTTATGATTGACGGATTGTTGAAGGAATTTTTACAATTGCTCTATCAATCTTTTGTCAATCCGTCAGTATTGTTTTCAGTCATGATTGAGCATCTAATGGTCAGCTTAAACATCGTTTGCGATCAAAACAAGTTGTCGGTTTATTAGCAACATGTAGTCAGATATGTGATTCGAAAGGAATTCTTATTGCTCTCGCGCGGTTGCCCGTATGTCTGTCTATAAACGCATTATGAGGTCCATAGTTACCGCCCTCTATGTTTAAACTATACCTGTAAATGACATACGCGTAGGGACCATTAGACGTCCAATCACGTTAAAGAAATACTGTCCGATTGACGAAAGATTGATCGCATAATTGTAATGATTGACGGACTATTGAAAAAGTTTTTATAATTACACGATCGATCTTTTGTCAGTCCGTCAATATATTTATTCAATACGATTGAGGGTCTAACGTTCGCCATAGAATTGGCACAGATTATGTAAAATGATAATGCAAAGCTAGAACCAAATTCAAATTTAGTAAGAATTTCTTTTTGGAGATGGGGCTCCAGTACATGCAAAAATAGTGAAAAAAATGTCTGACATGTGCGATACGTCATTGGAACAAAGTTCTTAAAAAAGTTTTTTTAAGGCGCGGTGATTATGGAAAATTGGGTGTAACATCCGATCCCCCCCCCCACGCTCCTCTGTCCTGTGGAGTATATGAAATATAAACTGGAAGAATCCATATATTTAATCCATTTTAGGTTTAAAAACGATAAATAGAATAATAGAAATAATACATTTTGATATTTGACATTGTCATACTTTTTTCTTATACCTGTGAAATAAATACTATATAATAAATTTAAAAAGTAAAAAAAAAAACAAAAATAAATTTGTCAATAACATAACTTTAAAAGAAATTCTACACACCCTTAAACGTTTAAAAAAATGCATGTACTTAATTGTGTATAGAATCTTCGTAACGCGAGTTCGACTTGTAAGTTAGAAGTTTTTTATAATTAGCTTTGTATTTTTAGTCATCATTTTTGATGTCATCATTAAAAAACTATTAACAGAGTATTTGATTTAGTTTTAGGGTTCTGTACCTCAAATTAATATACGTAGTAGTGCACCTCATTAACCTAAATGTTTTGCACTAGCTAACTTTTTAAAAAATATTCATGTAAAGATTTAAAGGAAGTTTATAAAGTATTCAATCTTTTTCTTTAAATTGATAATCAATTGAAAGGCTTCTTATCAGAAATAGACAATATTTTTAGACAATATGTTTTAAAAGGCTTGTACACTAAATGAAACTGAAATAATATGAAAAAATAGAGCACTCTTCCTTCCCTTCATATCCAAAAACCTTCATGACTCAGTAGGAGTCAGAAATCGTGAAAAAATGGGGTTGGTAAAATCTGACTAGCAGGTTAGAGGAAAACTCCAGGGGCTAGTTTAGAGCTTATATTTTTTTAAATATGACCATGTTTTACTCTTGTGAAAGAATTATTTAAGTTATGAAAAAGTAATATTTGTAAAGACTGATATAAATACTAAGTACCCTTGAATGTTTATAAGTGGCTAAATGTTTTCGGAACCCTCCTGGTGAGACTTATTCTCATACTCGTACAGGTTCTATTCTATAGTATATTTACGTCCCCAGTATTCTAGGATATTTTTTATAACACGATTGGGAATAACAACGTTGGTGAATCGTCAGTTTGGCTATTAATAACGTTCAATTGGTAACGTTGAGAGTATATAACTATAGAATGGCTATATAATGTCATATCTTTTAGAGAACATAATCCTGAATGAAAATGAGCATCAGGGTTTACCTGAACATATCGATTTGACATGTACTTTCCTTCTTTTTTCCCTTAAGGTTCCATAAAAATATTATCCTGCAGACATTTATTTCTGTACTTATTTTATAGATTTATAATTTTTATATTTAACAAAAAAAACTTGTTACGACTACGAGAAATCAATTTTAACAATAGATTACTTTGATTTCCAGGAGGCGAGAGGAAAGAGGCCCTTCAAGATATGGGACAGTTCGAGAAATGTACGGAAAGGGCTAGTTGTTACAAGTTTTGAAGAATTGATACACAGAGGTGAGGTTTTATGAGCTGATAATAATTGAATTTAAAAGGCGAAAAAGATTCGTTTAATGCCATAAATCAAATATTGATACCCAACTACTCGCCAAGCTAAATACGTAGAACCATTACGTAGAGACTAACTTTTGTCGCCATAGAACGAAGCATTACTTTTGGACGCGTGTTCACGTTTGTCATCTTGCAGGTAAGGAGAAATTGTCGGTGGGGGCGGGCGAGTCGGTGCGGCTGGTTCTAGAGAGCGACGGCACGCAGGTGGAGGACGGCGAGTACTGGCGCACCCTGCCGCCGCACACCGTGCTGCTGCTGCTGCGCGCCGGCGAACGCTGGCTACCCACCGGAGTCGACGCCATCAAGGCCGGTATGTACCTTTGCTCGTTCCACGGACCGATCTGTAAAAAACCTCAACGTCAACATCTAAGATAATTTCACTTTTAAATGTCCGCTCGAATGCTTTGTGACACTTAATGAATAAGGTCGAATGATAAGACGTTCTTTGCCGTTCCAGCGATCTCAGTGATACCGAAGATCGTATGCGAAACGATCCACGCGCTCGACCTGCACGATGAGACGCCATCGTGGAAGATCATGGACAACAAGGGGCGCGTCACGGTGGTGCTTCACTGGGACCAGCGGCCGCAGGGCTCGCCCGCGCCGGCCGCGCGCTCCCCCAGCAGGAAGCCCGACGCGCGGCCCTCCCTCGTAATACAGACCTCGCTCGATAAGCCGGCGTACGCGCCGCCCTCGGCGCTCAAAGCGCCTTCCGCCGGACCCCACATCACCGTCGTAAACCATGATGAAGCGCGCGCGCGGCTCGCACGCTCCGGCGGTTCGCTCGAGAGCGCCGTACACGTGCACACGGCGGAATGCGCGCGCCCCCGACCCGGAAGCCCCGCGCCCGACGAGTGCGACTTTCACTGTTGCGCACTGCACGAGGAGGGTCGCCGCATCGCCGTGCACAAGAGCGTCGCCACCTCGCCCATCCGTGACCCCTCGCCACAGCCGCCGCGACCCAAGGGCCACGTGCGCTTCCTCGACGCGGAGGCGGCGCGCGCGCGAGGCGAGCGCGACTCCTCCGAGAGTGAGACGGAAAACACCGTCGTCGAGGACGAGGCCGTAACTTCCGAGAAGTTCCTTCTCTTAATCGATCAGTTGAGCGTTGATCAAAAACGGCACCTCACCATAAAGGATATTGGCATTATCCTCGAGCGGTTAAGCTCCAAGATCCTCGACGTGGAGCGGCTCGACCGCGAGTCGGAGAGCGACGACTGCTACAACTGGACTATCAAGGCGACGATCCGGGGTGACGTGCTGCGCGAGCTGGGCGTGATCTACAACGGCAACTACTACGCGATCAGCGAGCACCCTGGCTATCGGGATGAAAACGAAGAGGGCGCCGAGGAGGTGGAGGAAGAGGAGGAAGAGGACCGACTCTGAGCGGCCGCCCGCGCCCTCTGCCCCGCGCTCTGTGTGCTACGAGGGCGCTCGCGAGGGCGCTCGCACTGTGCCGCCGCCCTCACTGGACAATGGCCGGCGGTCAGTGCGGACTGCGACCGCTCCGGTCTTCCGCGTCTGTGTACTAGTTAAATTATAATTCAAAATAAACTCTATAGTCTGATAATTAATTGAACGCATTCGAGTATGTCGCGTCGAGTAAAAGATACATCATTATTCCTCGATTAACGGGTTTTTTATCAAAATAATTTCGATATTAAATATTAAATGATAGTCCCTATTATTATTCTATAAAAAAACTTTTGTATAGTTATTCTGTTATGGTATGTAAATTAATAACGGAATACCAGAATTATAGGTAATAATAATAATTATTATAATTAATAAACTCGCTTTTAAGATAATACGTTGTAATATTATAATGTAAAGATATACGACAGGGAGAACCTTAGTAATGAGGAAGATCGATGGCCATCGGATGCCGTCGAGTGTATATATTATGAATAAAGCCGATGTATCTATCATTTTTACTTTCGACATCATTTCTTTTAGTGTACATTGAGTTTAGTGTGATTGGCGGACCGAATGTGCGAATTAGTATACAAATTTTATAGAGAGTGACGTGTACTTGGGCCCTTATGACCGTAATATTACTATGGCCATTGGAAAAAGGATTATATCATTTTTAGTATACAGTAATTGTAAGTTATCTATTTTAATATGGAACACTTGTGATAAAGTTGGTGTTATTATTATTTGTACTTACGATACATTATGAACCTACTTTTATCAATAAGAAAATGTTGGGTAGTTTTAATTTTTGTTCCCAACTTTTATTGTGAGGCTTAAAAATCACCAAATTGTGACTAGATCGATAGAAATAACAACGTGGAATAAAATACAACTGTGTTGTGATAGGATATCAAACACTTAAACGTACACTTTAAGTGGTTTCTATGAAGGCTTAATTCTCAATGTCTCTACATTAGAGATGGCCCGACCCTGAAATTTGTCAAACCGAGTCTACTTGAAAATTCATGTAAACATTGACGAAGCAAATTAATCAAATCGATTTAATAACCAAACAAATAAACAGAATCATACAACAGTTATTGCGACTTCATTAGTTAAAAACTCGTTGGTTTTCACAAACTCCATCTACAGAAATGATGCTATTGAAGCGAGTCTGAAGTCAGAAATTTCATTGTCTCTACTGATAATAGATGCTTGAACTCTAGACAATTAGGTTAATCGAAGTACATATACATACATATATGTCAGTACATATGTGTGTGTATATATATATATATATATATATATAGACATACATATGTAGATAGATATATAAGTACATATATAGTCTATATATATGTATTTATGTATTGACAAAATTTATGACAAACGGTTTTAAACTTTGACGAAACATAGTGTATATTACTATTTGAAATGGACAACAATGGGACAAAACCAGATTTTTGATTTTGCACTGTAAGCAATTCACAACTTTTGCATTCTTTCTCAGGTCTGCAAAATAAGATTTAAAATTAATAGATTTCCAAATGAAAATTGAATGCTACTGGTTGCAACTCGCTACTATCAATGACGTTCAAAGATTCCCAATTTTCCAGAAAAAGGAGATTCTCTACAATCCCACATTTCCGAGTTCCATATTTTAGAGTTATAGTACTGGGTTATTGAAAAAATTACAGGGTTTCCCAATAAAAATAATAAATGTTTATTAGAGACTCAGCGCTACTACAATATGAATGCTGAGTTCGACAACAGATTGAATTTAAAAATATATTTAGAACAATTGTCACATACAAATATATATATTTTGGCGTTCTTTATCTTTAGGCCTTTCATAACCTTTTCATTATATAATTTTAACATGTAACTTGTCACAATACAAACATAAGAAATGGTAATTTTATATTTATATTTGTTTCAAATTTTCTTTTTACTCTTAATACTATTATACCATTGTCCTCTAACGCAGTCTATTCTTTTTTTATGCCATCAAGTTTCAATGCATGAGCTACACAGAAATGGACACTAAAACGATATGTCTATTGTTGTAATCTTCAATTTAACGAGAATATATAGACTTATCCCTATAGGTTAAAACAGGTTGTTTGAGTTTTGTAAATAACAAAATAAATTTACCATACAATATGCATTGTGTATTTTGAAACTTTGGTAGAGCATAAATAACCTGGCTGTCAAAACCTGGTTCAAAAATTAAGGTGTGTGCTCAAGCATGTGGAACGTGCTGTTCCAGTTTTTGAGTACAAATATCTCACTTCAATTTCAACTTATCTAGCTTCACTAGCATTTGCATGTCATTGTTGAGTAGTGTATTAAGGTTGTATATTATGTTTAAAATATGGTGCAATGTTTAGTATTTGTCCAGAAAGTGTTGTAACTTGTCATTTGTTGTGTTGTCTTCTGAATTAGCACTTCCTTTTTCTCTGCAGTTTAATGTATGAAATATACAGAAATGGTCACTGATGAGACATTATCTGTGACTATAGAATACTAATTTAGTATCAGTTTGGTAGCCTTAAATATTTCGTATTGTGTTGGCTAAATATTCGGCAGTATGACTAATTTCCAACTGAGGTGGAATTAATAAATAATTTCAAAGTTACTTTTTCTATATAGTGCACTGTTTTACTTATAAAGCATTTATTATGGCCTGATATCCAAATACCTGATGTTAAAACAACATAATTAATATTCTCTAATTTCTACTATGTTCCTGTTGACTCAAGGTACTTCTTATATCTTAATATCATCCCTCTATCATTTTTTTAAAGAAGTTCATAGTCAAGATTCAATATTTGTGAATATCTTTGAAAACCTCCTCTCTTTTGCTACGTGGAACAGTTGGAAAATCAAGGACTATTCAATCGATTAAAGATTTGTTACCAAATTTTGGCAAATATGCATTGACAATTATGCTTCTCTTAGTTGCTTTGTAGGAGGTTTGGATAAATGTAGGAGGTTCGAATAGTTGCAAAATTTTCTTCATTATGGTTCCTTGATGATTGAGGGTTGAACTTAAAACTCAAACTATCAGAATTATCAACCTCCGCTAAATTTTAAAACAGGTCCAGGTGACTAAAAAAAAGATGTATCCTGGTAACCTGGATACTTCTTTTTATGTGAGTTTTCTTATGCTAATATTTCCAGAATATTGGTGGATGAAAGAACATTTCCAGCGCACAATTTTTAGTTTTTGGAAAATCAGTCCACATCTTTGAGTCAGACATTGTAATTCACAATGTACAAATTCAATAATTCACATACACAATTTTTCTAATAAAAAAGTACAACTTGAACACGTTTTTGCATTGTACATGGGAAGCAAGTTTTTCAGTTTTGAGTTGTACATGGAACAGGAGAGCGAGACACCATATGTGTCAGACCATGTAGGATATTACATGGATGTAAATCGGTTTTACGCAGTTCAAGCTAAAATCGGTCTGAATCAGTTCAAGAGATTGAATCGTTATATCTCTAGTCAACATTAGTAAAAGACTGCAAATATGATGGTTTGGTTTAAAGCGACAGATTCGAATTTGTGAGATTTGTATTTAAAAGAGTTGTACGTTTAGGTCGAATTTTGTTAATTGATATATATTTATTAATGACGATTTATTTTTACTTCATTTACTAAGGTTCTTCTTCACGTAATATAGCTAAATGTGGTGAAGGAAAAGACCGCGATGCGCTGTGACCGCCGAGGTACTGTTTATAAAACAATATTTAAATATTACGTACTGTATTTTTGTTCGAAATGAATAAGCTGTGCTAAAGTTAATTTTTCATAATTTTAATGCTCACAGAAGCATTATCCTACCTTTGAAGAGGGTTAAAAAATTTAAACAAGTTTATATCATATACAAGTGTATATTCAAATATGGTAAGTAATCTGAAGTGTATTTTTTAAATAATTCTGAAGACTTAACTTAATGTGAAATTCATTTATGACGTGAATATAAAAGTGTTTTCATAATAATTTTTATGAAATGATTGATGTCAAAATATATAAAAAGTAACTAATGTAAAGGAACTCAATTATTTTCTACCTATTATATTTTTTAGCAACAAATCGAGTTTAGAATTGTATTGTTACATGTTCCATTTTTCTTTAGATATTGTTTTGTATTTTAGTTTACACTGCTTAACACTAATATACTCGTAAATATCACACCAAAATAGATAAGATGCAAGTTAGGTATGTTACACTAACCCATACTACTTAATCTGAGAAAAATTTTGTTTGCTGTGTGATTTTTTAGTCAAACAGAGATTTAATCGTAAGCTGGTTTCAGTGCATAAATATTATCACATAATTTTTAATTTTTCTAACGTTTATGGTCACATTTCAAAAATGCCACATATAGACAGACAGATAATTATAATAAAGAGATAGGCCTTTGAATTAAAAGACGTATATGTAACAAAATTGTCAAAATTTTGCGTAATATCTTATTATTAATTTATGAGGTACACTAAAGTAGCAGGTAAATATTATTTGTGTAGAATATCATGGACGTTAATTAAAACAAAAATAATGGCAGTCATGGCGTAGCGGCTTATGCACGGACGAATGGGTATTGATTGAGTAATGAGAGATTTTTCATAAGGAATTCGTGAAAGATTATATATTATATATTTATACGCATATATATATATATATAAATATATATATAATATATATATATATATATATATATATATATACATATATATATATATACATATATATATATATATATATATATATATATATATGCATATATATAAAATTTTAATAAATTGTGTAAACGTAATGTCACAATGCGCACATCATCCGTATCGTTTTCATTAAACTGAAATATTTTATTATTGTGATGATGTTACATCCACAGAAGACTGCATTTGCAGCTTTGCATAACTAAATCTAGATAGGCTATGTTTGTATTCATTTAGAATGGTAATTTGACATTAATAATGGCTGACACCTAATTTTGGGTAAAAAATTACATTTATATTTGTTACAACTATTTGTGGATGAACAAATTTGTTGTTTTTTGGTACCTACCTAGATGGTATGTATATTTTATAATTACAGAAAATTATTTAAATTAAAATTATTCCAACAAATGTACCAATAAATAAATTCTTATATGAAATTTAGTTAAGCCGCCAACACTTAATAAAAAATAATTAAATAAAGAAAGGCAAAATTACACCATGTCACATATTTTATATGATGAAAAATATTTAAAGTGATTCTATCTCTAACTAAGTAAAAACAAATTTAATTTCTCAGCAATGTTTATTATATTCTATTTTGTACAAAATATAAATTTTGAGCAAAATTGAATTTGTCTGTATGACTTGCCCATTAGTAGCAAATGGGTACGTACATATGACACTTTCAATAAGCAAATCTTTAAATTGCCATTTTTTCTATCAAAAAAAGGAGAAAATAAAAAAGCATAAATTTTAGTTTCTAAAAGTAAAAAATAATTTCCCCCCTCTTTCATTTGGCAGAAGAGAATACATTAGAAATCTGTTTTAAATTGTTTACATTCATAGTATCTATCTAGATGGATTTTAATACCATCTATTTTAACCTTTTATTGTTACGTCGATGGCTTTAAAAGTATCTGCCATGTTCATTAGTAAACTCAAGTTTTAGGTTGTGGTATGTGTTAACTGATAACATTAGGTATAGGGTGTATTAGTTGATGCTAGTCAATGAGTTGTCAGTATTTTAAGATGTGACTAAGGATGTATGAAATTATGAATAGTTGGAACTTTTAGCCAGTTATCACTAAACCACAAGATGAAAGCAGTATTTTCTTTCAAGAGAAACTTGAATTGTATTTTTTAAAATAACTTTTTGAAAGTTTAAAATTGTTGATATTCTTCTCAAATATGGATGGCAGTTTAATTGGTAACAAAATATGCAATTAATAACATTCAATAAGTGTTAATGGGATGTGATACTAAAATTATTAGCAGTATCATTTTGAACTAAAAGAACAAGAACCTGAAATACATATTGATGAATCGAAAAAAAAGCTTGGATAAAATAATAAAGTATTTTATTTTGCAGGCTGGAGCTATTGAAGAATAATATAGTAGGTACTAATAAATTGGATTTTGCATTAGTAAATATAGGTCACAGCCTAAACATTGAGATGGAGGTTTTATTAATTTGCTGCCATTATTCAGATTATTTCTAGTAATAAATTTGCGTAATACTTTTCCTGGTGAAGATTTGTCATTACCAAAAAATACAGAACCACGCTGAGTGGATTAAAGAATGACACCTGAAGGAGGAAATCTTCTGATATAAACAGAAAAGTTGTACCTATTGATTGTTAGAAAATTCTAATTAACTAAATGTAAATTCATTGCTACTATGATGAGGTTTTAATAGTTTACATAAAATGTAATGGGTGCAAATAAATTAGAATAGAAATATTCATAAAACATTGGCTTTTGTGACACTATTGATTTTCAATGCGTTTGGATTATGTTTAAAATAATTGCGGAACTCTCTAAGGTCATCGAAGTAACTGAAATTCAATAGTTCCATTATGTACATTGTGTAATTGTTAACTGCCTTTTTTGGTGCCATTGAAATCCTTACGTCAAAAATAAAAATTGAACATTGTGTTTTCTGTAACATAGAAATTAATATAAATTGAATGATTATTATACGATCTTATAAATTGTCGTCGACCTTTAAATATGAGAACATTAGAAGAATTCGTAATTTAAGGAAAATAATCGCAAAGTAAAGATATAATATAATAGTTTTAGTGAATATTTGGAAAAAATAAAACACAAAGACACATACGTACACTTTCATAATAAATGTAATAAAATTAAAAACACAAATGTAAGAAATTAAATAAGTCTAATTTAACAATTATCTATTGCACAGTCTGGCATTGAATATTTTTATGCCACAATTTGGTGAGCTATTCAGTTAAGAGGTCACTATAGGTGCATGTTGCTGAGATTTTCGTAAATTCTGGTGTATTCAAAATAAATTTATGAAACCAGAAATTTTCCAAATTTTGTTAACAGCAAAAAGCATTTCCAAAATTGTATGCCCTCTTTTCTATAAAGTAATCATCAAATATGGGGTAATGATATTTCAACTTATACAAATAATATTAAAGTATTCAAATATAGTTATTACCAGTGATAAGCAGTACATAATTTTTTTAAATTGAAGTTAACCAATCTATTAATATTTGTACCTTTTATCATGAGGGGGATACTTGAAACCCATTGTTATTAATTAATAAATAGAGGAGAATTTTTTATACCAGAATTTACAAAATAAATGCAACATAGGAATAATAACAAATGCATATTAAATTCACACTAACAATACAAACAAATATTTTTAAAAAGTTAAAACAAAGGCAGTATCGTTGATGTAATGTGTCAATTTCTATAATAATTATTGAATATATAACATTATGGATCTATACAAAAAAGCTTTTTTGTATATGCCGGTACTTTGTTTTATTATTAAGAAAGACTGACCCAATCTTTCAAAAAAATTCATGTAATTAAACTTGAATATAATTTTGTAAAGTTTTGAATAAATAAATTTAAAACCAAAAGTGAATAGGAGGGAAATCGGATAAATAAGGTTACACTTATTATGAGACATTTTATGAATGATATTGGTGACTTTAACCTCATTTAATTAAGCAGCAAATAAAGATCCAACTGTCCTATTACTATCAATTATGAAATATATAGTAAATTATGATATCAAGTGGCTAAATACAATGAGACTACATAAATACAAAGTTGTATGCTGCCCAGGATATGTATCCCTAATATTCAATGTTAATAATTTCACTCTGATCTGAAAGTACTTATGTGGATGTGCAAACATGTGTCATGCTTGATATTAGTTTTGTTTTATAAATAATTAACATTTTTGATACATTTAGGTGAAAATTATTTCAACTTTATAATAAATAAGAAAAAGACACTTCTAAAATGATTAATTTAATAAATCTGTCTAGGTAATATGTCTGTGTCAATGCTGTTAACTCTCATTATTGGTTTATACTATATAAGTTAATTGTAATAAATTTCTAAATGTTATATGTGAAGCGCCTTATATACCAATACTCTAATGCACATTTAGTAGAGTTTCATTTCCAGCTACTATTGAGAAAATCAATTTGCAGTACAATACTACTGACTCACTATATTGCACAAGTTAATCCATGATAAAGGGGTTGATAAATATATAAATTCAAGGCTATCTTAATTGGCGAATGACTTATTTTTGTTAACAGGTTTCATTAAAAATGTATGCAACATAAACAATTTTATTGGATAAACCAATCTGTTCCCAGGTGATACTGCCCTTTAAAATTCTAAAATTTTATCTACTACAAAGTTAATCTTTAAAAAAAAATTTAAATAACAGAACAATCCATTCATATAAGTGAGTCATAGTTGAGAATATTTTAGTATGCATACTATTATGTTAATATATAAATTTTAGTTAGAATTGCAATGATCCAAAAAAAACAACTTCATTTGCTATTGTAAATTGTGCAGACATCTTGTCTAACGTTTACTGGAAATATTTATTCTATCAGATGGATAATGCTTCTGTACACTACAGTGCAATTTATTTGGCATTGTTGAAACCAATTTTAAAAAACTATAGTTATTTTGATGTTGCATTGACTTGTTAGGTAGACATTTTAAGTGAATTTTGTAAAACTTTATTACACTGGCATAATTAGAATTTAATTTCTAAATTTTTCCTAAAATTGGGTGTTGGTTAATTTAACGAATGTTTTAAGAAATTTGCTCAAACCTACTAACCTTTGAACTTTAATGTATTTTTAACAATCTAGTCCTTACATTTGTTCTATGTGCCAAAACTAAATGTCTGTGCCAAAAAGTAGTCCTTGTACCTATTAGATAATTATAGTGCCTGGAATCCTTATGAATATTCCTAGGCTTTAATTAACGAGATTGTTATTTTCAACCATAAAAATGTTGGGGATTTAATTTGTTACATTTAATTTTTTTGGATAAATGATAAATTAATTGCTACCAAAATGTATCTATCGCTTTAATTCGTTGCCAACATTTGCACTGATCAATACTATATATAATCACAAGATATATATATATATATATATATATGTATATATATATATATATATATATATATATATATATATATATATATAATTATTATTAGTAAACAAAATATGCAGACAAGTATTCAACATGTTTTATAAAACATGGAATTTAATTCCTATTGTCTACAGTCACAGAGCAATATAAACAGAATAAATATCCTATAAATAATTGAAACAATGTTAAAACAACTTAATAAAAAATAGTTAGAAAATAATAAAGTTTTAGGGCAAAAATATTAACGTGTTATACACATGACTAGCAAAATATCTAGTGACGTAAAAATATACAATTAAAATATTTTAGGCGCGAGAGTCGTGCGCCATATTGGCGTGCCGGCAAAATGGCGATACGTAAAACTATAAGATGCTAAGATATAATTTTTAAGTCAAGTTGGAAAAATTATTTGAACTACGCAAATACTTCCCTAAATATTTATATCTTACTTTACGTTTCATTTCTATCTGTTGTCACAATTTATATCCTCTTGTACTCATTGATAAAGATTTTGAATGAAAACAATGTCGCACGCAAGTAAGTACATAGGTTCTATTAATATTAATTTACATGTTTTGTATATTACAATGTGATTAATATAACGTTTTTAATTGATATGCTCGCACATATGTCAGTGCATAATGTTATGTGTTCTACGAAATTTTCGTTTCCGATTGACACACATAAGAAAACTTCACTGCCAAATAATTTAAATAAAATAAATTATTAAAAAATATCGAAACTGAGTATTTTTATTTGGTGTGATTATGAAAAGGTATTTTAATAAGAAGTGGGAGGCTATTTTTTATTAAAATACATCTTCATACAAAAATGAATCTAAAAATATATTTATTATGTTTAGAGCAAAATACAAAATAATTATTTAATATCTGTATTTTTATTTCATCTATACTTAAAAGAAATTAATGTAGGTGTCCAATAGTTACAAAGATAAAGTAATCAGTATCATAAAATGCTTCTTGCATTATTAACTTTTTATTGACTTTGAACTCATAAAACTATAATTAAGTAGTATCTAACAAATTTGCACTCGTCAAAATCGGGTAAGTGCGAGTTTAAACACATCTTCTCTATACGAAACTATAAATGCAGAAGTATTTTTTAATGAAAATGTAACTCGCAATAAATAACTTCCTACAATAAATCAAAAGTAAATATATTCTCAAGTTCATTCTTATTTTGTTAAAAAAAATTAGTTCGCACATTCTTCAGTCAATCAAGACTAAAGCCGTCAAAAGTATTCAATTATACCTTTGCGGAATATCAAGCAGCGGTAACGGAAAGTCGATAAAAAACCTTTCGTTCAGATACAGATCATTAAAATTGTTTTTTTTTATAAAATACTAAAAAAGCTGACCGCAGAAATTATGGAAATTACGATTTTGAAGTTTAGTTATAGACGAAGTTTTTACACTTTTATTTACTGATTATAAAGTTTATAAAACATTAAATAGTAAGAAAATATTATCAGTTAGTTTATTGATTGATGATTGCTCCTCCGGCGGCCCAGCGCCGCCATTGTCGTCCTAATTCAGCTTGCTCGCATTTTAGCACATGCTTCATATAGCTCTGTAATATCTCTACACGATACACGATACTGTAATATCTCTATAACAACACTTATGTTTTATACACAGAAACTTTTCAAAACATACAACCGTCAATATGGCGTAAAACTACATCAAAATAAATTCCGTAGAAGTGAAGTTATAAGCGAGCAGTTAAGAAGACAGATAGACGTTACGTTTTATTCAGGTAGACTTTTTTTGGGATTCTTGCACGGGGTCTCCTACCATTTTGCAGCTTACGTGTATCATGCTACGTTTTGCAGTTGTTTATAATTAAATTCTCATATTCTACACATTCAAAATTTAAAAAGTATACTTCACATTAGCAATAGACATAATACTTTATAAAAAATTTATAATAAACTAACTGATAATATTTTCTTACTATTTAATGTTTTATAAACTTTATAATCAGAAAATAAAAGTGTAAAAACTTCGTCTATAGACTTCATTGCAAAAAGAAATTAAATTTCTTTTTGAGAATTTGAGCGTAAAATTGGATTACGTTTTGTTCTTAAAATTAAAGGTTGATTTATACTTCAAAATTATTGTATAATTTTTTATTGCATTTAAAAATCAATGATAATGTCCGATAAAAAATAAAAGAATAATTTTCAAGTTTTAACAAATTTTCATTTAAAGTAAAATATTCTGATATGAGACCCATTTCGGAAAAATTAGAAAGTTATTAGGAAACATAAGATAAAATTAAATAAAACGCGACTGAATTACAAATTATACATTTATTCAATTAAACGATAGCAAAAAGTACAAAAATAATTTGAAAATTTTCTACCTAATATTAAAAAAATAAAAAGAAAAAACGGTATTTCATAGTTTTTTGCAAGATGAACAAATGAAATCCGTCTCATCTACTCCGCAATCATCATAGGTCCATAGATAGCACTTGGTGCACTGCATCCATTGCTCACTATGCTGATCTTCCGAATAGTAGTAACCACAAAACAACATTCAGCGTCGCTGTCATCATCGAGATTGTTACCTACGTTATCAATTTCTTCATCAAAAGCATCGGACGACGACGATCAGCTTTATTTTTGCAAAGAGCGGTGACTTTTCGTTTTGATGATGTCTTTGAGATCATTTTTTTTTGAGAGCACCAGTGCATGTTTCTTTTTAGCTTAAATTTTTGAGAGACTCGCCTCTAAAGTTTTACAAGGTGATGATATGTTAATTTTTGCGCTCCCTCATTTTCTGTCTCTGTTCCCTGCCTCATCTTTGCTAATATTCGGAAGTGGACTAATTGTAAGCTGGTGTAACATACCGACTAGATGGTCCAGTAACAGTTACAGCATGCAAATTTTGCATTGGTATTTCCTCATCTCTCTTCTGCATCGCTAAAACTGGTTCATATGAAACAGTTGGCGATGGTTCTTTGTTTGATGGTAAAATAATGTACTCTCTTGCTGTTTCTTCGTTGTGAAATTACGCTCGTTGTGAAATTAGGTTACGTATCGTAGCGAAATTACGCTCTCTGGAAATATATTTGTTGAAAGGGCATAATTCTCTCTTTTTAAATGCATTTACTAACCCTTCCACTGTAGCAGCTCTCTCATGAGGTCTATAGAAAAGGCTCGCAATATTAAGTGCCGTAATAGATCTGCCAGGATGGTTTAAAAGTCTTTAGCGCTCAAAAGCCAACATCTAAGGATTGCATTTCATTCGTCGTATGGTTCGGTAAACGAACAATTACGATGTTATTTTCTCGAGCTTTGATTATTACTTCTAAATTTCGTGTGTGGCGATAGTGACCATTTAATATCAATACCGCGAGATCTTTAAGCGTCGGTTTGGCCAATGCGATAAAATGATCAAACCATTTCGTAAAAATATCCTAGACCCATCCAGAAGTATGACACGCATAAATTGAACCAGGTGGGGCACCGTCAATCAATTTCCCTTTCGTTTTCTTATAACGCCAAATAATCAAAAGGGGAACATAATAACCGACTGCATTCATACACCTGATTATAGTCATCAGAGCACCCTTTCCGTTGACTGTATAGCTACTACTTGTTCTTTTACCTTTAGGGCATATTAGATTGTTGTATTATGTTGAACAATGGTCAAACCTGTTTCATCCACTATGCAGGCGACGCGGAATTTTGTCAAAACTGGGTTCATACATTTCGAAAAATTTGCAACATTTTACGAATTAAACTCCTTTACATAGTTTGTTGCACGTTTGTTCCCCAATTCTCTATTTTTATAGCCTAACAGGTAATATCATTGTATTTTTATCCCATTGGTTCCATTTCGGTGATGGTGCCCCCTAGGGTACCAAATGCGAAAAATTATGTTAAAGGTAATTGTCAAGTAGTTTTCTAATATGAGACTCTATCTCATATTAGGAATTCAAAAGTGTCTTATAACAGGCAATTTCCAAAAAAATTAAATATTTTTTAAAGTTAGTTAAGTAATATATTTTATTTGAATTTTCATATATTGAATAAATTCGTTGTAGTTTGTCTGTTGTACAAGGGTCTCATATTAAAGTAGGGTAATCTCATATTTGGCTCCTTTATTCTACTTATCGATATCAATAATTTTCGTTCAATATATAATCTGTAAAGTTTTATTATTGAAATTCCTTTTAGACAGACCTAAGGGAATTCAGACAAAATTTTCAAGGTAACTCACCATGAATTTACCGTGACACATTTGCAATATTGTGTACCAAATACAATCTTTTATAATTTTGTACCAAGAATGTATTTTAATTTTAATTACACATACATGAAAGTATATACACTTTAACATAATTCGCTTAGGTGTTTCATTTCTATAAGTTTTAAAAAAACACACCAAAGGTTTAAAAAACCAGAAGCGTTATTTCTCGAATATGCTTGTTATTGTCCACAAGAGGGCAGTGGAATCTACTACTGTTTTATGTTAAAAATTAAAATAATGTTATAATTTATATCAACACGTACATAACGTATTTAATCATAAAATTAAACACTTATTTCTTAAAAACCCCATACCCAAATTGCAGATTTACCTGAAGCAATGGGCATATAGAAGAACATAAGAATAATTGTTTATAACACAAAAACGAATAAGACAGAAAAATTTTAACAATGAATAAAACAAAAACATACAGCAATTCAAACAAATAATATTATGGCACCAAGCATCTCTATAACCCAATTTTGAAGCAGTCAGTGGAGCATAAGAATAATTGTTTATAACATAAAAACGAATAAAACCAAAAAAATTGTAACAATAACGAATAAAACAAAAAAATACAACAATTCAAAGAAATAATATTTTGTCACCAAGCATCTCTATAACCCAATTTTGAAGCAGTCAGTGGAGCATAAGAATAGTTGTTTATAACATAAAAACGAATAAAACCAAAAAAATTGTAACAATAACGAATAAAACAAAAAAATACAACAATTCAAACAAATAATATTTTGTCACCAAGCATCTCTATAACCCTATTTTGAAGCAGTCAGTGGAGCATAAGAATAATTGTTTATAACACAAAAACGAATAAGACAGAAAAATGGTAACAATAACGAATAAAACAAAAACATACAACCAATTCAAACAAATAACATCTAGTCACCAAGCATCTCTATAACCCAATTTTGAAGAAGTCAATGGAGCAGACAAATATCTAGCTTGGCTGCATCTTGCAACACTGCGTCGACCGATATAACTATATGAAAGACAAAATGAAACAGGTGAAATATAATATGACATAATCCTCTCATGTACCAGCCCAGAGTATGAAGCACTAAACCCGAGGTCGAGGGGTTGACAACTTAATGATTTAATAATTTAAAAAAATGCATGATCAAAAGCAATTTCCTGCGGAATAAAAAAGGGATCGATCGTGTCTATTATAAAATCTGAGGGGAATAAATAAAGACAATACCCATACATATTGTAATACAAAAAACTATTGAACTTTTATAATATTTTCTCCAACATGGGGATATAAGTAGCTTCATTGGGAGCCCATACGCCTGCATTCGCTTCAAGAATATAACAGACTAAAAATTCAAATAAAATAAATATACAGTCGATATTGTAAAAATCGCGGGAACGCTGTATGACAAATCTTAGGAGCGTGACAGGTTTTCTCAGGTTTTGAAGATACGACTGTGAAAAATGAGATCATTATTCATAATTAAAGCAATTAAGAAAACATAATTAATCTAAGAAATGAATATTTTTTTCATGTTAAAATTACACGGTTGATAGGTTAACCCTATCGATGAACAGGGGAGGACGGGACCCTTGGGCACTTTTTGGTTTAATCAAAATAAAGATCTCAAATATTATAATCCATTTTTTATTCGTAGTAATATTTGGCTTGTACTTCTAAACTCATTTTAGCATACTTAAAACAAAGTTACAGTGTAAAAATAAAAACACTCAAATGAAGGGAAAAGTCGCCAAGCATCCCTACATGAGGGCGGGTTGGGTCCTTATGAAGGGAGGATTGGGCATGTGAGTTTTTGTTACAAAATTTAGCTCAAAAATTCTAAATTTGTTAGTGTAGGTTATGCAAAACACGTTAAAAACGTATTGAGTACTTCCTCGTCTTGAGTGGGACGAAATGGAGGGTTCTGGTAATTTAGTTTTTATGTCATTTATAGGTACAACTGCTATGTCTTCATTTTTTGAAAATATGAACGTGTTTCGTAATTTAGTTAGTGGCATGAACTTAACGGTTGCGCAGGTTTTGTCAAGGTCCTTGATTTTACCAACATAGTGTAGTTTGTAAAATCAAGGACCATTTTTTTGCGGTACATTTTTTTGTTATCTTAAACTCAACAAGAACATAATTAGCGATTTCAAAATTCCTATCTAAGCTTATAATATCATCTTCATCTGAAGAAAGTAATTCAACTTCACTCTCACTCGAACTAAAACTTCTTTAGGTTTTTTACTGTTTTTTGGATGAAATAAAATCTTTCGGCAATTTTGGAAACTTCTACTTTCAATAATAATTTTCTCTAGTGTATCAGTTAGTATCTTTGTTCTTCCAGTTAGTATTATTTTACCTCCTTTTAGTATTATTTTTTCTAGGCGGAGCTTTCGGAAAACGTCTGACAGTTTCAGGAGTTGATATAAGTGAAAAAGAACTAGCAACGCAAATACTTCCATCTGCATGTTCTTCTGTTATTGCCTCAGCCAAGTTTTCATTAGATGTTGCAGCAACACCTTCGTTTTCTTTGTTTGACGTACCTTCATCTGGAATAGCGCTTTATTTCTCTTCGATATTACAAATTGCTCCCGACTGCTCGAAGGTCCCCGTCCTCCTCTACCGACGTGTTTATCAGTTCGAGGCCGATTCTAATCTTTTCCAATGACGATAACCTATTGATAAATATATAACACGACTTATTTCAAATTTGTACTTTATGATTTTCATTTTTTACAAATATTTTATGTTCACGGATGAAATGCTTACTACATTTGAAATGTACGTCATCTTTTATACCTGTGTTGTTTATACTTACAGTCGCATGTTTGCCAACTCTTGAATAACCAAACCTAATGGGGCTTGGTTACTTTTTTAATTTATATATAATATATAATCGGATAATTTACTAATTTATATTGACTGTGGTTTCCAAACAACTAGAAATGCTAGATATTACTAGAATTCGTATATATAATAAAGTGTATAGTTAAGGTTGCGAAATATTAAAATTGGCCAAATGTCCAATAATCACACTCGTCCAATAATTATTCTCGTCTGATCGTATCTCAAACGAATAATGTGAATGCGGTCGAGCAGTATTTACAACTGACGAGTTAAGATATTTTCCTGCTCGTAGACATCGGGGAATCTCGGCCGTGCAGCACAACGATGAGCATCTCGCTCCCCGGCCACCCTCTCGCGCCTCGCGCCCCCGTCCGCGCTTTGCCCTAGTGACCTGCTTCCGGTTGACCTGGTCGCCGCGACGTTGTGCCTAATCATTAACCACTTTGTTAAACTAATTAACTCTCAATCAGACTTAATACCGCTACTCCGTCAGATTACTCTCTGATCTTCCTTTATAGCGCGAGATTATTAGCCGCTGGTATATGTAAAATGTCGTTGTTTTAGTTTTCATTCTGTTAACAATATTTTTGCCCTATCTAGATTTCTTAAGGCTCGATATGAAAGAAAATGACGTTATTTCATATATTTTCTAATAATACATTGAGGTATTATCGGATAGTAAGATACCTACGTTAAGTGAGACCTCTCAAATTTAAAGTTAAATATTTTGCATAATTATCATTTTGAATTAAAAAAATCTTGATTAAACAAAAACTTTGTTTTATTGAGAAACTAAAAAATCTATTTTTTTTAGAAATAATTCGAACTTTAAAAAGTGTTTTAAGAAAAAAAAAATTTCTGGCCCTATTGTCTAATAAGGCCTATAAACTAAATTTAATATTAAAACAACACTTACATATATCTCACAGAGAAATTAAATTGAGATCAATATTTAACATAATTTAATTTCAAACAATTGGGAAACGAATTAAAATAGTGCGACAGCATTTTCTGTGGCCACTTAAATATGATTATTATATTGCAATTAAGCATTTCTTTAACCCTTCCTTTTATTTTCGTCGATTTATCGATTTCAGAAAGGGAATTCCCGACGCCACACAGTATCATATCGAAAGTAGTTGTACACCATTAAAACTTTATTTTGTTGTATTCGATCAATATTGAAATAAAAAAAATCCTAGTTAAAATCTCGGGTATAAGTAAATATTGACTAGTAAAGTTGAGCAATGTCATTGATACGCGATAATATTTTTTAAAATATCATGTAGTGTAATCATTAAAATCGCAAGCTACCAACATTATAAAACAATGAATAACAACTATAAGATTTCAAAATATTAAACAACTCATACAACTCTGGTATGTTTTCTTAATTTTTTGTGAGCCATTGTCAAGACTATTATGGTGTGAGGAATATTAACATGATTAATAAAAACATATTTTATACATATAATATACACCATAACCATATTTAATTTATAAGTTAAATAAACAATAATGTACATTATTATACTGATTGGGAGTTTCTTTTTGATGACTTTCTTGACTTTGTCTATTTTCAGGCTATATGATATGACTCACTTAAAAGTGAGTCGTATTCAGGTTCGTACTATTACTAATGCACTTTTTAATAATAATATTAAAAATAATTTATTGAAATAAATTTTAATATAATTCCAAAGAAATAAATCAGTTACAAAAACAGTATTTACATTGCAGACTATCAAAACATATTTTTCCATGACAACAAAGCTATCTTTTATCGCGGCGATTATTTACCGCTAAACTTAATTTATCCATTTAGCGACTAGAATATTCTACTATTAATTCACCCACGGAGTTTAATCTACTCAATATGGGGTAAAGTTTAATAAATAAAACCATTATTTTTTAAATTTATTAGAATGGGACATAAGCTATAAACAACCGATAATAACTGGAGGGAAAGTAACTAAAAGATCATTGATGTAATAATTTTCATATAATGAAATGTTGATAACATGAAATTACACACGATACTTCTTTTCTGTTATCAAATTCTGTCAAGAAGTTTAATCTACGTAATTTGGGGCAAGTTTTAATAATTAGTAACATTAGTTTTTATGATTATTCCGTGAATAATCATGTAAATTGTACAATTTAGAAACAACCGATACTATTTGTGGATAATAGCCGAAAGATATACTTTGAATATAGTAAAAGTTAAAATATAAATTTAAAAAATTTTAATCTTTGATGTCAAATATTTTAAATACTACTGTAGATACAAAATTGGAAAATTGGAATATGTACATTATAATGTAGTAATCATCTTCCGATGCTCTACCAGAACAATACAACAAAAAAGGCAATAAAAATATAAAACATACTTGCCGCAAACGGCTTCACCGACAAGATGGCTGTAAAATCAACATGCGGCCATTATGCTATCACTATATTGTCACTGTCTATATGAGTATAAAGTATTAAAGGAATAAAACTATTTTAAACGTGATTTCTATGTCCTGGGCCTTATTACAGGCCGGACCTTGTATGCTGTAGGTACTTTACAATCTCCTAAATCCCTTCAGACCTGATCGGTTGTCTACTACCCATAACTTCATACTCACGTTTAATACGATTTAAATAAAAGCGGACTTTCTCACATTGCTATCTAAATCGAGATTAGGACACTTTTTACAATTTGTAATTAAATAAAAGTGATAAGAGTCGTTTGTTGACATATAGTTGATCGCAATGGACGATAACGGTAAGTCCCACATTTTTCATGATTTTTATATTTATGACTGAGGTTTTTTTCGGAAAATTATTATTTATTTCTTTAAGGATGTACTATCAATAGTTTTTGATAATAAACAACGAAATTATTTTTGTAATCTCCAGGAGGAAAAGTTTGGGTGGTAGGTACATTACGACTTTATTTTACTTAGAAATTCGTTGTTTATTGTAGTCTTGAGTTCTTATCAAACCCTAATTTTTTTCCGAAAACAATTTTTTATTATTCCAGTTCTTTGGTTATTCGAAGTGGAGGGTAAAATTGACTGGTCTAGATATTTTAGGTAATAGATGAACCGTAACAGTAAATACACTCAATTTATTTAAAGTTATGAGTAACAATACATAGAGCGGCGAAAAAGAAAGGGAGAAACCTATATTTGATGAAATTGTTGAGTCCGCTGCTGACTTGACTATACAACAAATAAATAGCGAGATATAACAGACGATTCACCGATTTCTGCGTCAGTACGAAGAAATCCGTGTTATACCCCGCTGTAATTGCACCCACAACAGATGAAATCACATCACTTCTCATAATGGTTACTTCAAACCAGGAGTATATTTAGATGTAGTTACTGCTTACGTCATACTTTGCCGAGGTAGAAGATAGCAAAAAAGTTGTCAAGCTACAGAAGAAAAAGAAGAAAAGAAACAGAAAGGTTTTTAGCTTGACTGGGAAAAATGGAGTTTGGAGGTCTCCGACGACCTAGGTAGGAGACAACGTCCTCCTCTCGCTCCACGACGATATTGGAGCTGCGGACTTTCACACTTTCTTATTTAAAAAATAAGTTAATGCTTTCTTTATGGTGCCAATCTGCCACGCCTGTCATTCGTTAACATATAAACTTTGTTAAACGTACATTCTGGTGGTACAGAATAGTTGCCGACATATTAGGTTATTTAGAAGCTATTATTTAAAATTGAGGAAATGTACTAATATATGTTTTGCAAAACTTCAAATGTTTCTTTTGACGCTAGAAATAAGGCTTATCAAGATATAATTTGAACCAACACTGTATTTGTGCTAGGCGTAATAGTCGAAGTAATTGCAAAACTTTTTTATCGAAAAAACTGCATAGTTCCTTGTCTTCTAAAAAAAAGTAAAAATTGGTTAGGAAGTACATAATTGATGTATCATCAGCACATTTTGAATTGTCAATAGCTTGTTAACTCAACAGTTACTCATTGTTAAGCATTTTCATGCGTTTTCTACAGTACCACAAGCAGCCTTTTTAATCTAGGATCTGAAAAAGTAGCCTTTGCTTTAGTTGTTTCCAAAGTTTCAAGAATTCTGAGAACGACTTCCAAAAGAGATAATTTTAATTGTCTTCTGATATTTAATTATATTTTTACCGTAACTTAACCCTCTTACAAGGGATGATATTCGCGATATTTTGGTTACTTTTCTGGTACTAATCTATACGCAATTGATAATCGTTTCTCATTCTGGTCCATGAATATTATATAGTATATTGGCCAGCGGAGAAAATGTTGCTGATAGGTGTAATTTCAGCATCGATAATTTTTTCATTGTTATGATTGTGGTGAAATACATTGTGGGTTTGTCTAGTTTAAAGTTAAACCTTAAAAGCAACGTTTTTTGCTCAAATTCCTTAATTTGTATATCGTTTCAGGTAAATTAATAAAGATCGACATACAGATAATAAATTGTCAAATCTAGATTTGCCTCGTTACTTAACTGGCAAACTCCGATTTGAAAACGACTGCTTCTCAAAGAATGACTGCATCTCAAAGAACAACTGCCTCAACGACACATGTACGAGTTCGGGTTCAGATTGCATACCTGAAGTTTTCTGGGTTTTATGCAATACTTCAATCACCGCAAGTTGTATTACGTAAGCATAACACAGTTGACGGCGGTTATCAAAATTCTTATTCATTTTAATCATTTCACTTGCTCCATCTATAGGGAAAGAAATTATGTCATCGAGATTGAGTTCAAACGCACTCTAATACTGTTCTAACAATTGAGTAGCTACACGTTTTCATTGAACTTTTATCTTCAATAACCCCAAATTTCTATATTTGCTTTGGTCTAAGACTTTGTGAATGATTATATTTAAACACCTCTTTTTCGGGTGGAGGTCCATTCGTCAAAACGATTAGCGAATCTTTGATTTTGGAATTTCATTTCTTTAAATTGTTTAATTAATTTTTTATTTGATCACTTTGTTCAGAATTATCTTTGTCACAGCTGTAGGAAATTTTAGTAAATCATGGCCGGACTGTTTAAATCTTAGATCTTCAGAAATATAAAATTTGTTAAGTGCTGCCATGCACGAGGTTCCATAGATGACACACTTGAATAGTAATCTGTAAGTTTA
Source organism: Druceiella hillmani (assembly GCA_039881145.1). Classification (NCBI taxonomy): domain Eukaryota; kingdom Metazoa; phylum Arthropoda; class Insecta; order Lepidoptera; family Hepialidae; genus Druceiella; species Druceiella hillmani. The sequence goes on along the minus strand of JAYKKI010000003.1, from coordinate 23,650,716 downwards.
GTTTTCTTTGGTGGAGGTTCGTTCTGAGTAGTTCTGGCGTGATTTTTAGCAGTAGTTGAAGTACTGGTTCTTTCGGAGTCTTGCTCTACTTCACCATGTGGATATATAAAGTCCTAGTTGAGCCAACAGGAGCTTTTAACATTTCTTTTCAATATTTGCATTTAACATACAAAGTGTTGAAAAACCATTATATTCTCTCAAGAAATGTACCTAAATCGAAAATTGTGTGAGTTTGTTTAAAACTTCTTGCTTTTCTTGGTTTTTCTTTGTTGGTGACATGAAAAAATAAATAAACAAAAATTAATTCATTGAAGGCTTTAAAAATATTACAATGATTATATAGAAGGAACACAAATATTAATTATCAAATTCAATTTAATTTAATAAGGTATTACTAAAGCAATAATTTGTTTCATCGTTCATTGTTATTATTATATTGCAACATTTACAACATTCTCAAAACTTACTTAATTCAAAGGTATAAAGAATTGTTCCCTATTTCACTTTCTATTTATAAAATTGCTGTATAAAGTAAGCAAGTTAGTTAGTAGGTAAACAAAAAAAAGTTTAAATACCCACATGATTCTATAATGGAAGTTATGTTTATGATCCAAACGAAGAGTTGAACATGTAGTCCATCTATTTATAATTTATTTATGAATTCGCGACAAAAGCCTATAACTTCATAATCACAAGTCACAAAACACAATAAAATTAAATCTTTAAATGGACAAAGCAGGTTGATTCGGTATATGAATTGGATTATTGACAGTCGAGCATTGAATAACATTTTCTTTTAATTTTTAAAACAGTACTCCCGAACTTGCCCAAAAGGGACTTTCCTACACTGCATCACAATTTTGGGGGGTTTCCCTTAAGTATGTCATTAAACAATATTGAACTCTATATTTTTTATTTAAAACGACTAATTATCGCTCAATGTTGTGACTGAGCTTTCCGAGTCTAAAATAAATCACTGGGAATTAGCACAACGCAACTAATTAGTGCAGACAGTGCTGGCTGCTATTTTCAAAAATATTACATTACACTCTTCGTTCTTCTGTAAAAGTATTAAAGATGCTCATTTATTGTTTAGGGTACTCACTAGTTATAAAATATTATATTGTTAACTATTACAAATAAATAAAGTATATTTTGGCTCTCCGGACTCGTTGGTATTGTTTACCGGTTCTTAAAAAGCTCCCAATGGCACGGTCAAAAACGATTTGCGCTTGCCACTTTGACACTTAAAAAGTGCGTCCTCCACATTTCAGCGATTATTGAATTGGACTCTTTCCAGCTTTCAAAACTTATGGAATGGTTTGTTTATTTGAATGATATTGTTATCTATTCTCATGATTTTAATCACACATAGAAACTTTAATTAATATTTTTGAAAGGTTACGAATGTTTGATTGTGAAATTCAGACCCGACTAGTGTGAATTATGCAAATAAGTCATTTCACTAGGTCACATGGCCCTCGAATGAAATGAGTCAAACCAAACTCTGAAAAAAATCAGTTAACGTATTCCCAATACCTAAGTTTTCGCAATACTTTTTTCGTTTCCGTTTATCGCAGATTTCTCAAAAATATCAAAACCCCGCGCAATCATTCTAAAAAATTATGTGCTATTTTTTTAGTAAAACAAACAGCAACTTACTTTTGAGACTTTATGACCAAAATTACTTACTCTTTTATCTTAAATTATTTACTCTTTACTCCCTTATTTGTTTTTCTAGATTTTAGCAAACCATTTATGCTAACTTGTTATATATCCAACTACGCTATAAGTGCTATTTTTCACAAGGCGAAATTGACGAAAATTTAATCATTGCGTATGCGTTTCGAACACTAAATACGGACGAGTGCGGCCTGAACTGGCCATCATTTTCGGCTGGAAAAATTTCCGATTATATCTGTTTGGCCATTTCCGACGTTCGATATTTTTACCGATCACCACCCTCTAAAATGACTACAGATAGTCCTCTAGTTGTGTCGTTTCGACTTAAGTCGGTTTGAGTTACTTCAAACAATATGCAGACACCATTCCTCCAATGTTTAAGGCGATCTCATCTTTAGCACTTTTTAAAGAATGTTTTTTTAAACATTTCATACATAAAGTAAAACAGTACTGTTTAAAAAAAACAGTGAGCCGTCACGGGACGCCTGGCAGATGTGAAACATCGTGTTCGTACAAGTAATATGCATAAAAGACAAGATTATTACAGGAACTAAATATAGCATAATGAAAAAATAAAGTATTACGAATTTATAAACCGGATCGTTGGCGTAACGACGCTCGCCGTGGCGACGGGACGCCACGCTATACTAAGGTATATATATAGTCTATATGTAGTAGAGTGTACGGTATGGCGACGTGTCGCCATGCGCAATCGACTACGCGACCCCCTCCTCACTCAGTTCGACATTGTTGTTTGCCACGTTCTTTATTATTTTTGTATTAATTGTAAATAAATGTTTATTAAATAAAGTCACCATTTTCTGTATTCTGTAAGAAATTCGTAATACTTTATTTTTTCATTATGCTATATTTAGTTCCTGTAATAATCTTGTCTTTTATGCATATTACTTGTACGAACACGATGTTTCACACCTGCCAGGCGCCCCGTGACGGCTCATTGTTTTTTTTCTTTAAAAATGTCCGCTTTAAAAAAATAATATTTATTACTAGCACTGAAAAACGTTTTCATAAAAAAAACCTTCAGAAGCCTTTGCAATTTTTAGAACGTAATTAAAATTTTTGAGGAAAACGATCCCAATTTTGATAGAATGTTTAACGTTCACAACAAAATTAGTGGTGCCTGTAAATGTTATTGATACTCTTATGATAACAAGCAAAACAAAATAGCATTGTTATTTAGCTTCTTATTCGTATATATTTTTTCGATTAAGATAAAATCACATTATGTACCAAAAATAATAATTATTTTAATAAATATATATTTTATGTAGCAGTTCAGTAATATAGCAGTATTCAGTAATATAGCATTTTTCTTTGATATTAAATGTGGATTTATGACATCACAGAGATTCAAGCAGTTCGCTTCAAAGTTGGTATTTGCAACTAGAAGAATATGAATATAGAATAAGAATATGAATTTAATTCCGCGGCCGATTTTCTCTGTCGTTGTCTAATAACCAGCTTAATCATGCGCTCACGTAAAGATGACCAAGACACTTTGATTCCAGTTCCAGATCGATTTCCAATTCGTAACACTCCAACACCGTTTAGTTTATTGATATTTTAATTATTAAAGATATCCTTGATGAACCGGATTTCAGTTTACATAAGCCCTTGCCAGAGAACTCACCATATGATACAACTGTAATAGAAAACGAGACAATTTACAAAAATCGATTAGCATTCCCACATCTCTAGACTTAAATGAAATCGTACCTTATGTCGTAGAAATCCTCAGAATTTATCAAAATTCTCAAAAGTTAGTGTTGAAAGAACATTGCACTCTCAAGCTTCACTGAAAATAAATGACAAAATACATAATTTTACATTTACTAAAGTCCATTTTTTTCATTCTTGTTTACACACCAGCATTTTTGATATCCCGGAAAACTTAAGAAACAAAGTACTAATATCTTGTAAAAGAAACAGCAATTTCAGGCTTCAAAAATTCTTTCGATAATCTTGTACTTATTCTGCAATATCTATGTACAAAGTACATACACTAAAAATCGGTCAAGTACTAGTAAAAGCACCGGTTCCGTATATATTTAGACACTTATAGACATTTAAGAGTACACACTATTTCTATTGACCTATTTGTTTAATCACAACTTAAATGTACAGCCTGCAATATCTTCCACAGGCTTAAAATATTGTTCATATTTTCAAAATTATAATATCTAGGATAATCGTTATAGTTTTCTTGTAATATTCTAATCAGATTTTCCAACTCTGTTTTCTTTCATGATTTTTGGTTCTCTAGTTTCGGAAATAAGGGGGCGGGTGTTTGTTCTATTTCGCGCAGTATCCTTTTGAAGGTGCAGTTTAAAATTATAAACAATATCTTTTTATATTTTTCATAAGAAGCGAAATGTCGTATGGATTATCATTTGAAAGGGTTAAATGACACTCCAAATGATATATAAAATTAAAAAAAATTGTGTGCTTTATTTACATATGTCAAAAAAGTCAGTCAGTGCAAAATGTGTGATTTAATAAGATGTTTTACTATTCCAAATTTCAAATTTTTACAAACATGGTTTCTGAAGAAATCGGTTGTGGCAAATAGGACCAGTGAGTAATCTTATAATGGTTCTATTTATCAGTTTGTGGTACTAAAGACCTAAAATTGTAAAGGAAAACCTATTCTTATTACTGGACCTCTAGGTTAAAAGAAAAGAAACATACTGTTGGAACAACATGTTCACAGGCATTGCAAAATATTTTAAAAACTCTTCCTTGTGAAAATTAACAAGGGCTTAAGAAAAATTATATTGTCCGCCCATTCAATTTACGATCCCATTTCAACAAATTGCTCTTGACATTCTGGGACCCTTATCTGAATCTAGAAGTACAAAACTTCATTATATTTTAGCATTACAAACCGACTTACTGAAAGTTTCAACAGCCTATTTCAAAGTATTGATGTCGAAGAAACCAGCGAATACCTAATACTTTTTATACCGCTATTCTGCATTTCCAAAAATTACTCTTACCAACCAAGCTACAAATTTTAAATATATCTCTTTAAAAAGCCTGTCAATTTCCAAACAATTATCTTCATAAAAACCCCAAACCCAAGATGTTCTAGGACGTGGCCATTTAACTCTTAATGAATTTCTCAAATCTTGTATTAAAAAAAATAATGTTAATTAGTTAAACTATGTTTACAGCAATACTGCCATACATTCAATAATTCACTACACTTCTCACGAGTTATTATTCGGTCATAAGCCATACATCCGGAATTAAATTTACAACTCAACTATTGACCTTATCCCGATTACACCAAAATGCTACAGCGTTGTTTTCAATAACTTTCTCGAGAACATTAAAGCTCAAAAGAAAGCTTTGTAACCTACTACGACTCACTCTCATCGTACAGAAGACTACGTTTTCCTTATCATTATCACTTACGAGCTTGTTTACATTTTTGGCAAAAAATCTTCATTTTACCCTAAATTCTGGGTACATCATGTAGTATAATGATTTTGATATGATATCGGGCAAACTTGTGTATTTAAATTCAAATAGATTATTTTTTATCGATGTCATATTTTATTTCATAAAAAACAGTTTTTTGCAACTATTCCTTACTAAAATTGCTATAAAGGGATATTAAAGGATTCATTCCAAACAATTATAGTTTAATTTGAAATGCAAAAAAAACAGTAAATTATTTCTTCTTATTTAATATGTACATAAAACAGTAAAATGCTTATTTCCTCTTATTTAATATGTACATAAAACAGTAAAATGCTTATTTCCTCTTATTTAATATGTACATAAAAAATAAATTGACGCAATATTAAAAGAGAAAAAGAAAAATATTTATTCAAAAAAATTTCTCCCATTCATTTTTAATACCAGCTTGTCATTCTATGCTGAGTATGTTGCTTGTGTCGTTGCAGCTCTGAATAAAAATATTCTCGATGTCTTTTTACACTGTTAGTGTCTTATCAGAGTAACCCAGAAGGCGCATACGCACAAATCACTTCGCGGTCGCGGTGAAGCCAAAAATCGGTGGAGGGGGCACCGCGCTCCGCCTACTAGCGCCTTCTCCCAACGCGCACGGTGTTACCAGCAGAATAAATTTACCCACGAACTTCAGGAAATCGACGCATATAAATATATTTGCTAGCAGTAGTAGGATTCACATTTGCATCAATTTATATGGTCATGGCTTGGCTTATTATGAAGTATTATCAAGGCTGCCATATTAAATTACTAAAATATTTATTCTGACCACTACCAATGGCCAAAGTATTTAGATTAAATTTATTTAAAAACTTTGTCACATTTTATTCATCACTTAACACTTTTAATACATAAAGAAAACAATTATCCCAGTGTCTTAAAGTAAAAAGAGATGTGAAAAAGCCCATAATAAAAGTTTGAAAATATTCCATCTCAGACTAAAGAAATTCAAAATAGGACGAAACAATTATTTATATTAATTAGCATTCAATGTCGTGATAAAATTCCTTTATATGTATTTTATTCATCACTTAACACTTTTAATACATAAAGAAAACAATTATCCCAGTGTCTTAAAGTAAAAAGAGATGTGAAAAAGCCCATAATAAAAGTTTGAAAATATTCCATCTCAGACAAAAGAAATTCAAAATAGGACGAAACAATTATTTATATTAATTAGCATTCAATGTCGTGATAAAATTCCTTCATATGTTAAACAATATCGGTTCGCATTTTTCAAGAAATTAAATAAGACGACTGAAATTAATGAACGTAACATGCGTTTCTTGCCGTAATCCTACATATAGTGATTGTATACGTAATACGTAAAATATTCTAAAATTGAATATGATGAAGGAAATTCAAATGTTACACCAAATTTTCCAACGACATTTTCCAAATCCCGATTTTTTTACAAATAAAATTTTACATTTTTCAGTACCGAGCAATTAAAATGTTTTAATTTGGGTAAACATTTTTTTAAGAGGTGACAACACCAATAAAAATGGCGCGCTTCTTTTAATAATAATCTACTTCGATATTTTAAAATTGCATAGTTAATTGAAAATGAAATTAAGTAATAGTTCTTACGTATGAAAAGTAATCCCCGTTTGTTTGTTTTTCAGTCCAGTGATTTTTTTGCAGGTGGGAATAGTCCAAGCCGGCATTTTAAGCTATATTGTCATGTAGAAAGCACTTAACCTTTCAGAGCTGTCTTAAATTGCACTGACAGCCGTGTTTTGAAACTACGCATTTTATGCGTAGTTTATTGGACACACTTTTGCGGGTGTTCTCGCCTTCTGGAGTACTCTTTATTCTAAGGTTAGTGTAATAATAGTCGAATTGAACATTCGCAGCAATGAAGTAATTTTATCTACTTGAAATATTTTATTTCGTTTTGTCTATTATTTTAAGTTTTATATTTAATAGTTTAATGATGCTTGTGGTATAAAATGTATATATATATATATATATATATATATATATATATATATATATATATGTACATGTATATATATATATATATATATATATATATATATATATATATATATATATATATTCATATATACAATACAGATATGCACTTGAACTTATGAAGAAATAATTTGTTTCAAATATCCATCAAGATACTCATTTAATCATGAAATTTCTGCTGTTTGGTCTGTTTACGACTTTTTAAACCCCCCTTTCTGGCTTCATCCCTAGCTTACCATTTATGGAAGTCAAGTTGGTAAGCAAAGTGAAGCATGTATTCATGCCCCCGATCCATACACGCAAAGTAGACAAACTGTATTGGAAAATATATATATTTTTTAAATAGTTGGTAATAAATTTGAAATTACTTGCTTTCAATAAATAATACATAATTTCATATTGTAATACTTACTCGGGTATCTTTTCCAAATTTTTTATTTCACTTGGAACTGCTTTACAAATGTCACCCTTCTGCGTTGATGTTTGTGAAAGGTTATACCATCTATCATGATTGTAGCTGTTGAATATTCAACAAAAATTTTATTTTCAATGACCAATATTTCCAGTGATAAAATTTCGTCCTCTGTCGAAGATATCTCTTTCTTTATGTTAATTTTATTTTCACTAGAGAATTATGCAAGGAGTTTTGGATTCTCCCAGATTATATTTTCCTCGCCACAATTAAGTCTTATGGTCACATATAAACACATATACCTATAATTGGAATCATTGTCTTCACCATACATGGTTTGTTCGGGGGTGCTCTATCTGGAAGCAACATAAAAGCCCCACATAAATATTAAGTGAAATTGCACTTGAAACTTATTTATACGGAATGAACAAATTTAATTTTTTAAACTTTTACTTCTTTAGGCGCGTAATGAAAAAATGATGAGAGTGAAATTTTACGACGCGGGAGCACAATGCAACAAAAATCGACAGGGTGAAGTTGCTCACTAAAGATGTATTTACATGCGTGTAGTGACTGATACTATATTCACCATAGTTATTGAAGTATTTGTGTATTTACAAACAATACACGTATTTTATATCTATACAAATCTAAGTTATATCTGTGCTTTTCAATAATATTTTAGTAATTGAAATTTAATAGTGGTCCTTATATAAAAAAAAAATTTATTGTGAATATTCGTGATAGAAATAGTGCTTAGAAGCTTTTTAAAATATATTTAAGTATATTTCTCTAAGTCGGTGTAAGTTTCGATACGTATTGATTTGCGTTATAATTTATAAATTATTACTTTATCATTTATTAAATACTTAAAATTAATAAATTACAATAATTTTGCAGCGTATTCACTTATTTTCATTGTTAATTAAACTTTATTTAGATTGTTTTAATAAATTTAACAATTCATTTTATACGCGTGCTTACATTAAATTTAACGCTGAGTATTCATTTAAATTTTTAAACTAATTAAATTAAATTTAGTTAATTTAATAAAAAACTAATAAAAATTAATAATAATATTACACTACCATTCATGCTGTATTTACGCGATATCTTGAGGCCGTCAGTACAAAAGTATTCACAGTACAAAAGTATTGCAACTGATCTACTAGTTCAGTCAAAACTGGAAGAAACTATTGCAGTGGTTTAATTTAGAAATTATATGTACTTATTTCTATTTGTAATATATTTTTGCTAAATCTTTTAAGAATATTTATTACATGTTTATGAGTATCAATTTTTTAATAGTTAAATAATAATGATTATAATTCTAGATTAAAAGATAAAATGGTTAATACATATATAATCACGTTAACACATTTAGATATCCATATATAATCACGTTAACACATTTAGATATCCATATATAATCACGTTAACACATTTAGATATCCATATATTACCAAACATATCACGCTAAAGTCTTTTTGTTATTTTATTTCCATAAATCATTTGCGTGCTGAATAAAGGTATTCTTGTATTATGTCAAAGAAGTATAAATTGTAACGCGTGTACATAAGTACACGCAAAATTGTTTTCTTATAGCTTAATTTTCCTACATAATATTTTCGAGATTTCCCGTCTTCGGCAAAGTGCACCCATGCTACACCACTGAATTACAATATCATTTTTCCCTTTTCCAACGAGCCAAGTATTTCCATAAAAAGTTGAGAATTACTTGTTAACGGATTCAAATAATGAGTTTTTAATCGTTGTTTTAAATAAGTATTGATGAAAGGGTAATCATTTTTTTTGTAAAGTTTACAACAAATAAATCTTGCAACAATAAGATAGTTGGTGTTTTTTTGGTTGTAGATTTTTACCTATTACTATCTTGCTTAAGAGAGGCTGCTCGGTTAGGAAACTAAAACAACAAATATTTTGCACATTTTTTATTTAAAAAAAATGCTTCCATTCAGGTCTATTTAATTATTTAAAAGTGTATATGTATGGCAATAGTGTTTCTATACATTTGTTTGCCAGTATTATTATTATTTTTTACTATATATGTATATTGCCTAGTATGACTTTGGCAGGCATAACTTAACAGTAAATTTTTCAAAAAAATATATTTACTATTTTAGATCTTTTTAGTTTGTGCTGTTTGAATACAGGAAATAAGAACATATTCCTGTGCCATAACGCAGGATATATTTCTGCATTGAAAAAATCCACCATTTCCATCATCAAACATCCATATTAATTTTTTATTTTTAAACATTTTGTAAAAAATTTTTGTTGTAAAAAGAGTAAGATCGTTGATCAATCTCAAGAATTTCTTTAAGTCTCATTCAAAGTCAACTAGATAGCTTCTAGAAACACATTCTTGGAATAAGACAAATTTTTTGAAATTAGTAGTTTATGAAGTCTTCAATATTTTTTTGTTAGCCCTACATAAATCTCATGAACTTATTTACGACATGAACTACACAGACTTACATCCATAAATTCTTCTGATTGGCAAACAAACAAGTATCAACGGCTGCCCATGTCGGGATTTTCATTAACACCGCCATCGATAGAACTACTCTGGTAGTTCTATCTCGTAAAATATCTAGAAGTACTCTAGTGAAATATCTTCGTTTTCGCATTTAGTTACGCTGTCATTGATCTTATTTTGGATCTTTTTCTTCTTCTAGGCTTCTTTTGAACATTTTTCTATCGAACGTCTTCAGCCTTAACTGTTTTCTTTCGTTTAGTTTCCAGTTTTTTTTTGTTTTTATATAAATATGATTTTCGTTTCCTGTTTCACTGTTACTTCACAAAAACTCTCGCCTTATTATTAATCTTTTGCTTTCTTGTTACATCATTTTCTTAATATTTGCTTGCGTTTACTTAAATTTCCTTTTTGGTATGTTATCACGGTCACATCTGTCACAGGGGTTGGACTTTCTTTTCATTGGAGTTTCCGTGAGACATTCGCTGTTTTTATTTTCACTTCCAGGTGTCATTATTAATATTTTTGTTCTGCCTGGTTGCCGACTTCATCGAGTCATCTCTTTTGGAGTAGCTTTAGGAAATAGTCTCACAACTTCTGGAGTCACTATTTCAGGATTTGAAGATGAGTTTGATGAAATAGTGAACCGATCAAGAATATTTCTTGTGTTGGTCTCTCAAGCGTAGAAGGGGAACATTGCAAAACAACACGAGGTAGCATTTAGTGAATTCCTGAAGATATTTTTGTGTTGGTATTTTGCAAGGTAGCATTTAGTGAATTCCTGAAGATATTTTTTGTGGTGGGACAGAGGATGCTCGTTTGTCTAAATAAGCTCGAATGAATTTGGCGCCTATAATATTTTCTTTTATTTTCATGTCATTTGATGGTTCATTAGCGGCTTCTAGGATATTTTGTGGAGATTTCGCATACTGCTCTAAAATATCAGGAGGTTCAAATTCAAGAGTTGATAATTCATTGATAAATTCAGGGCGATTTTCTATAAATGAAGACCCTGAATTGGCATTAACCAATTCCTTGAGACATCCGTAAGACCATTGCAACATTCAGCGTTCTGTTCAAGTTGGAACGATTCTTCGAGTTCGACTGAGAACACAACTAACAATAATTAAATATTCCCAAATTATATTTTTTGAAATTAGTTATTTATTATTGAAATAAAACCAAACTTGCACAAGCTAGAGCTAGGAGCTTTAAAAGAATCCAACCAAACGGAATGCTAGAGGTAATGCATTGACCATGATGCGCAAATATTACAAAATAATTCTAAATAATTTAGAAAGTCTAATAGTGTCAGACGAAAGATTGGGTACTAGGAGTTGTGTAAGATCTTTACTGGTTATTATGCACTAATTTTCTGTTCTTTCGTCGTTTCTTTGTATATTGTGCTTTTGGAAACTAGCACTTCTGGAAATTAATGACGCTCAAAATTATTCGTAAACAGAAGGGTTCCATATGTAATATTGTGCCCACAAATAGGTGTCTTGCAGACGTTACAACTTAAGAAGCGATACGAATTGGCAATTGATGCTTTACTTTACGCAAGAGTAATGATAAGAAACTGAATATTTATTTCTTTTATTTTATCCTATTCTTTATTTATTTTGTATAAGAAACTGAATATTTCTACAAAACCTCTTTGGTAAATAATAAATAAGCAAGTTTTTAGCAATAGAAGTACAGGACCATAGCTTGTCCGATAAAAATGAGTTAAAAGAAGCTATCATAGCTTGCCCATGAAAATGAGTTAAAAAGTGATAATACATTTCTCTTTCGATAGAATGATTGTTGAAATTAGGGCGAGATTCTAGCAGTTTCATAATTTGGTGTAGAAATTTGCCTTCCTTTTGTATATTAAACTACTGGTTATTAGAGAAAGAGGCAACCTAGATCATACTAGGAAAGGTATAGAGAAGATTAAACATAAATAAGTGTGACTCTAAAGCACTTGCTACGAGAAATAAAAATTAGCTGGTCAATTCGTTTTATAAAAATTTATAGTGAAAGCCAAGCTCGATGTACCCTCTCAGTACCCTAACATAATCATAATAATGCTTAGAATATTTTTGATAGTTGCTACAGATAATACGGTTTGTGCAAGGAGATTAATTAAAAATTACTTATGATGTTCAATGAGTACTATTGACTAATACAGCTATATTGTCGCTTTAGTATGACCTATTAATAGAATAATTCGCACATTGAAAGTATAAATAAAAACTTTGCCCTGAGGAAGATTAAAAATTTACTTTAAGAAAGATATTATATTTTTAAAGTGAAACTTTTATTGTATCGCCTCAGAATATTTCGTTTACCTATCGCATGTCGCAATACAGTCGGCCGCGGAGTGGGGGTAAAGTGAAAGGCGCTTGGCAGAGCAGCTGAAACCAATATGGCGGTACCTATAGCTCTCATCAGCTGTGCAGCGTTTACATTCTCACTTATTTTCGTGCAAGTGCATCGTGTTATTTGTATGATTTGATCTGTGTTTTCATGTAAATGTTCATAGTCACTTGATCGCGATGGACGCAAATATAGCTAATAAATCAAATAACCCGATAAACGAGGAAAAGACCGATACTTATTTTAGTTACCACAAAATATTATTTACATTTATAAACTGTGAGACTCAAAGCGAAGATGAAGTTAGTGATCAAATAATCGAAATTTAAAATAATTCAATGATTTATATAAATATTGATCTACGTTTTTAATATTTTAATATGTATATATATATCATACCGAACATTGTATTTATTTATGTATTTATGTATTATGTACTTTAGTACGCAGAGTAAAATAAACATTCATAGTTATATATCTTGTCTACTATTATCATTTCCTTTTTCACGTCTTAAGTTAATATTACTTTTAAAATCCTAAATCAAGTAGCTTTCGAAAAATTCTCAATTAAATGCCTACAATCTGAAAAAAAGTTTCACTTTCAACGTGGTTTCCTAAAACCACACAACTTGTATTTTACATTAATTTTACAAAAACGAACGATTCGTACTCAATATGATCTCTCTTTTGTTTCCTAAGAAAAAAATAATTAAATAGTAGTGTGCCAGTATATTTATAATACGCGCCTATGTAAAAAAGCCTATTACAAAACAAGCGATTGTTTAAATGAGAAAAATACCTGGTGCTATGTTTTCTCCAGTATCGCTACTATTTTGTAGAACAAAAAAATATGTTGCCGCGTAGTTTTTTTGCTGTTTGTACTTTCATAAAAATTATGTATTGCGTTGATATCCAGTCATCGCAATGAAAGTTAGGGAAGAAGACAGAGTTACAGCAGCAGCTTATGAAATCTGAAAAGGGCATCCGACTGATTATGGATTTTTTTTCATTTGATAATGCTCAGTGGAACTTACAAACTGATAAGTTCGGAGCTTGATCCGTTCCGCATTTGAGATATGTCATCAAAAATTTAAACCCATATTCTACAAAAAGTAAAGAAAAGATTTTAGGCTATTTCTATTGATCCATAGACATTCCTATTATTTTCAGTCATAAACGGAAAAAAATTCCTGAGGTGAAGGCAAATACCTAACTGAGTTTTTCTGCTTCCATTTGTCAATGTAATGTTATGAGGAGTTCGAATCTGTTGTGAAAAATGTCACTTTATTTTTTTTATTAAAGTGCGTATTTATTTTAAATTTAAATTTAAATTTAAAACGTTAGTGAATTATATTTTAATGAAAATTCTGTCTTATTTTATTTCGGACTGTTTGGTTTTTGCCGCAATAACACTTTCCGAAGTGGTAATAGAATCATTTATACTTTCGAGAAGCTAATGCAATATTATTAATATACATAAATGTGCTACAATTTTTAATTTATTTTTCATTTATGTTTTTATAGGTCTAAGTTGATATTAATCCATTTCACACAGAGATTGAATCTAAGAATGAACTACTCGTAACAATGTAGATCTTTGAACGACATATTTTAAAAGAAAATTTGTAAGCAATAAGTGTGTCACAGATTTTAAATAAGATTTACAAAGTTTATGTGGCTTGTCTTTATCGTGCTCCAAGTTTTTTACGGTAGATAGAACTGGATATCTGTAAACTGGGTACCCATGTTACGCCTCTAGTGTAATTAAAAAATGCTGTAAAGATATTCTTGTGAAATAAGCGTTGTAAATGGTGAGATAAAAATAGTTCGAGATGCGCAAACTTATTTTTACATTTATAATATTACGCTTATGATCTCATTATATACTTGTCAAACACATAACCATTTTGTAATTTTCCTGAAAAGTATTTTTAAAATCAGTACGATTAATATAAATATACATATAATGGATAAAATTTATTCTGAAATAAAATATGGTCATTTTCGTGATACAGACTACCTACACGTATGCAAAATTTTACAAAAATTTGTTGAATGGTTCAGACATAGAATAAAGAGTACTCCAGAAGGCGAGAACACGCGCAAAAGTGTGTCCAAAAAACTACGCATAAAATGCGTAGTTTCAAAACACTGCTGTCAGTGCAATTTAAGACACAGCTATGAGAGGTTATGGTGCTTTCTACGTGAAAATATAGCTTAAAATGCCGGCTTGTGCTATTCCCACCTGCAAAAATATCACTGGACTGCAAAAGATACAAATGGGGATTACTTATCATACGTAAAAACTATTGCTTAATTTCATTTTCAATTAACTATGCAATTTTAAAACATCGAAGTGGATTGTTATCAACAGAAGCGCGCCATTTTTATTGGTGTTGTCACTTTTTAAAAAAAAACCATTTGTTTACCCAAATCAAAACATATTAATTGCTCGGTACTGAAAAATGTAAAATTTTATTTGTAAAAAAATTGGGATATGGAAAATGTCGTTGGAGAATTTAGTGTAACGATTGAAATCCCGTTATCGTATTCAATTTTAGAATATTTTACGTATTGCGTATATAATCACTATATGTAGGATTACGACAAGAAACATATGTTACATTCATTCATTTCCGCCGCCCTCTTTAATTTCTTTAAAAATGCGAACCGATATTGTTTAAAGTATGAAGAAATTTTATCACGACATTGAATGCTAATTAATATAAATAATTCTTTCCATCTATTTTGAATTTCTTTAGTATGAGATTGAATATTTTCAAACTTTTATTATGGGCTTTTTCACATTTATTTTTACTTTAAGATACTAAGATAATTGTTTTCTTTTTGTATTAAAAGTGTTAAGTGATGAATAAAATGGTAAAATGTGACAAAATTTTTAAATCATTTTAATCTAAATACTTTGGCCATTGGTTGTGGTCAGAATAAACATTTTAGAAATTTAACATGGGGGCCTTAATAATACTTCACGTAAGCGAAGCCATGACCATATAAATTGATGCAAATCTGAATCCTACTGCTGCAAGTAAATATAAGTATTTATATTCGTCGATTTCCTGAAGTCCGTGGGTAAATTTACTCTGTTGGTAACACCGTGCGCATTGGGGGAGGGCGCTAGCGTAGGCCGAGCGCGGTTCCCCCTCCACCGATTTTTGGCTTCACCGCGACCGCGAAGTGTTGTGCCTATGCGCCTTCTGGATTACTCTATATTCTAAGGGTTCAGATGTGAAAGTGATACAAACAAACTCAGTTTAATATTTATAATATGAGTCAAAATGATGGCCCAATGTGTCTTTTATGTTTGCTATGAGCACGGCCTATTATAGAGTGTAGTTCCCATTTATGATTTTCTCAACGGTATGCACTGGGTGGTTCCAAACTTTATCCAGGGCGGAGGGATGACAATATACTATTAATATAATATAACCTCATAGAATATCTTTTTCAATATTCAGTTTAAAAATATTACAAAAACTATTTTTGTGTTCTTCATAATTCGCTCATTCAGATGATAGTACTTCATGTATCTCCTCTTCAACTCTTATATAAATATTTTAAAAAGTTCGCTAATACAAAATGGGTGGGTCAATAAGGTGTATTAACCCAGATATTTTACACTACACCAAATTTCAAAATTTATGTCGGTACTACACTTAATTTCAAGTTTCTACATCGCATGATTTCTAAGAAAATCGGCTACAACAGATGGATAGACAGACGTTTGAATGATATTATGCGTGTTCCGTTTTTCCTCTGAACTCTAAAAATAAATAAACTGTCATATGACAATATAAAAAGCACGACCTAGTGAAAAATTCGTAAAATACAATGCATTGTGCAGTTATTTTACACGTTTAAATGTTCACTATAGTAACAAAATAATGGGTATTTGTACATAGACCGCGTACGAAACGCGCAGCCCAGTAACACGGTGTTCAATATTTACACGACCAATTCAGAACAATTTGCAGAAACGACGATCAGCGCGCGCTCCCTAAATGTGCGATACACGCTTCTATTTACTTTCATTTCCTTTTATTATTTAGGCTGTCAGAAGGACTAGTCTTGTAGCATACACGACAGATAAGAACAGATCGTAGTATTGAAGGCGATTTCGGGAGCTAACTAGATCTGTGGTATATTTTTTCTGCTTGATCCAAAGATGACGCTGTCATGAAAATATACTGTCATTCCCTTAGGCCGGATAATACTTGTTTTAAAATCCGGCGAAATTATGAAGGAGCCGATTTGATTTCAAAACTTAGATGTTTCATGGCAAAAATTCCTCGGTGTGTCGATATAATTTGAATTATTTGATCTCCTTTGTCAACATGTATACATAAATAGATCATATATAAGTCAAGCGTGCAGAAAACACTAGAATTTCGAAGATTGTTAATGCCTTAATCAATTTGTGGGATAAGATAATATACGAGTATATCACAGAGCTCTTTGTTGATTGCAACTTTGTAAACTATGGCTAAACGCACCTTGTTCTTGGATTTACGAATGGGGATTAAGGCTGAACCTCACTTTAAATTATTTACTTGTTAAATAAAGTCGTGGGATATTAATTTTTCCAATTTCTTTTCAACTGCATCACGTAATGCAAATGGGACGTTTCAGGGTTTAAGAAGAACGGGCTCCGCGTTTTTCTTAAATTTTAAGGAACATGTGAAATTTGTAATGCATCTACTTTTGGCACGAAAATGTCTGCGTATTCATTCATGATCGACTGGGGGGGCTTATATTGACAAAATTGACTGATAACAGCTGACTTAGATTTTGGTAAGTCAAGACGTTTCAATTCTATATTAATTTGCTTGGTTCATATTCTTCTCAAGACCGGGCTGAGGTTGTCAGGAACCACAAATAACAATTCATTTGAAGCGTGGCTCGCATATTTAAAAATTATGGCATAGCCAAGAAATTGAAGAATATCGTGAACGTAAGACCGAATGCGCACAGCTATAATTTTTATTTTCCCCCTTTAATATAATTTTTTTAAAGTCCTGCCAGGCCAATAGGGTAAACTAGTCCACATCGAATTTCTGGTCAGTAGAATTTGGCTGTATCTTTGAACAAAGTTCAGAACTGTTGATAGGTAAATGACAACGTAACAAAATAGGACATTTTAAAAGCGAGTATCGATTCAGGGAATATAAAGGTACAGTAACGCATTCGTAATCGTGAGTTTAAGTGGACATTTTCAAGAGTCACAGTGGTTAGTGGACACCGGTGTAAGTCATTGCATCAATACGTGCCTTGATCGAGATTTATTTACGACATATTCTCTGATATCGAATAAATCAGTGATAGTCCGTAACGGCAGTGTAATTAGTGCGAATGGTTGTGAACGGGTGGCGGCACAGGTCTTTAACGGTCGCGAATGGGTAAACACGACCATAGGTATTGTATGTACTGTGACCTGTGAACTGTGCTACAGACAGAGGTTATGTTATGATTGCAAATAACTATTTGTGTAAATTCTTAAAATAAAAAAGAGTGTGTGCGCTAGCCAATCGTAACGGAGATATGTACTATATTAAGGTACGTTATAAATGCCAAATAGCAAACGTGACACAAGTGAAATCCGGGTTAAAAGAGTGGCATGAGAGACTTGCTCACCAAAACCGGCAGTACGTAAAAACAGTACTTAAATAATAATAATTTAACGAAAGACTTGACTCAGGTGTAAAGTGCGAGGGCTGCTTGGAGGGTAAAATACATCGTTTACCCTTCAACACCAGTGAAAGTAAGACAACTAGATCGTGTGAACTTATACATGATGACACATGCGGTCCTATGGAGGTACCATCTGAGGGAAGTTCCAAATATTTCGTTATCTTGAAAGATGACTTCAGCAACTATAGGTCAGTGTACTTTCTAAAAACGAAGGATGAGGTGAAGAAATTTATTGAAAACCTCATTAATAAAGCTGAAAATAAAAAACAACAAATCAGGTTATATTCCAAAGTCATGGAAAACTCAAATAATATTTCCCATTCTCAAACCTCATAAAGATCCCAATCTAGGTTCATACTAAAGACCTATAGCTTTTTCTCCTATTTTAGCAAAGATTACGGAATACCTAACTAAGAATGGTTTACAGAATACCATTCCAACTTTCCAAGTAACCAATTTGGCTTTAGAAAAGCTAAAAGTACGATGGACAATCTCAGCGTTCTAACCACTAACCAATCAAACTTGCCTTCTCTTCACAAGAGTTTCTCGTTGCTGTTTTTTTAGATCTTTCTTCAGCCTACGATATCCTAAACCTTCCAATCTTCAAGAAAATTCTTCATAGTATTAGGATCCCAGTCAAGATTACAAATTTTCTCCTCAATTTTGTTTTGGAAAGATCTATCAATCTTAGAACCCCCGGAACTATTTTGAGAGGTCTTTCTCAAGGCTCTGTTTTAATTCCCTTACTATTCAATATTTACTCTTATATGATCCACTCAACAGTAAATTTCTTCTGTCGTGTTTTACAATACGCCAATGATCTGCTTTTATATTCTTCTGGTAAGTCAATAATGGTTGTACAAAATGC
Organism: Druceiella hillmani; assembly: GCA_039881145.1. Taxonomy (NCBI): domain Eukaryota; kingdom Metazoa; phylum Arthropoda; class Insecta; order Lepidoptera; family Hepialidae; genus Druceiella; species Druceiella hillmani. The sequence continues at coordinate 23,631,714 of JAYKKI010000003.1, read as the reverse complement.
TTTGAACTCTGCCCTTATTAACCTAAACAATTGAGTTAACTCTCATGGTATGGATTTATCCCCTTCCAAAAGCTCTGTGGTGTCTTTTGGATATGAGTTTTTGGTCGAAAATTTCTCGAGCTGCGGCTATAGAGTCGTTAGAGGTACGATATGTTGCCCCGTCTTGTTGATACCATAACCTTTGGTTAAAGCTTGAGAAGTTCTATAATGCTGGAGCAGAAAAATTTGTAGCATTGCAATGTAAAGCTGAGTATTAGAGTTACGGGATGGCTTCTCTGATCTTCATAAAAATATGGACCAATGATTCCTCTCGCCGATAATTATTATTTAAGTGAATATAAGTATTTTTGATGCTTCAATTGCGGGTTAGCATTGCTCTATTATCGGCAACTTTGTCAGTCAACATGACTGTTAAGAAAGCAGTGTGCCTCATCTGAGAAAAAAATGTTATCGAAGCTCGTAAATCTCTCGAAGCGAACAGATAATTCATTAAGTCAAGCAATAGCCTTTCTGTATTTTACATTTCTTATTATTAACAGTTTCTTTTTTGCCAGCTGTGGCTCTTGAACCATCATCTCTTTCAAAAAATGCCAGAATTTTTTGAACTCTAGTAGTTTTCTTTATATTTTGTACAGGTTTCTAGATTCTTAGTTATTTTACACCCAAACCTTCATACATAGGGTTAGTTTTAACTCTTGACGTTTGTACTTTAGCATTCAAAAAATTCTCTGAAGATCCCTTTTCTCGATCTGTGCCTCTAGACCTTCATAGTGATCTTCTAATGCTTTAGAAAAGGTCTCATATTTTTTTGATCTCAGTGTTTTCTTGCCTACCTTTTTTACGTATTCTTTGATATCCTTGCTTGTACTTGCGATATTTTCGTTGATAATTATCTATCTGCATTTTTAAGTTAATCTTTATTCTGTATAATACCGACCGATCTATTCTTATTTGTCGCCTCCCACGAGAAAGAGGAGATAGCGGAGCTATAGAACGTGGATAGGATGATAGTCATCTGTAATACAGTATTCAATGATTTTTGATGATCTCGACGTCGCTGATTCGCAATTCTCCATCTTCGCTTGACCTGACGATGTTCTCGGTCACTAATGTGTTTAACTAATTTCTTTTTTTTATGATATCTCAAACAATGCTTTTGCTTGGCTTCTGCATCCCTTTCAGCATTTTGTTTTAATCGCTTACTATAATGGTGTTGTTTCTAAGCAGGTGTTAACGCCATGTTGTTTTTGGTAGTTGGTACTGTATGAAAAAAAATAATTCCTATAAAATAATAACTGATAAATCATCCAAGTTTTACTGTTCTTTTTACAACTGCGTTATTGTAAGCAGTAGCGCAGGGTAGTAGGAACGCAGTTGTAAAATTTATCTTGTTACAGAAAATACACAGTTTAGAAAAATGGCCAAAAATAATTGATTCGTGTTAAATATACATATAATAAGAAGTAAATAAATACCAAGTTGCAACGAATAATAATAGAAGTTACTTACTTTTGGCAGTAACGCTGTAGATGCACAATAAACACACGCGCTTCCGCTAAGGACTCACGTCGAACTGGTCATAACAGGATCCCCCCACGCGCTTCGAACTAAACGCGGGATTTAGTTGACATTATCCATACGAGTAGACAATAAAAACAATAATTTGCACCGACTCTAGTCAATTGTTACTTGGTAACACAATGTATATGTGATTTCGTAAGTCGCTGGACACAAATAATAGTTTTATTATCGAGTTTTAATAAAAAATAATACTGGTACGATATTAGTTATTTGTTGTAGATATTGAATGAAATCGCACTTTATGTTTTATGAGCTAGCAAATATCACTTGAAATTATCTACACTGTTTGGGAGACACGCCATTCTAGTACGAAAAACAACTACGTTACTGCTAAAGACTATTGTGTCACCAATTTTTTTTTAGAATAAACGTATATAACTTTATAAAACGCATTAATGCGTAATCGAGACATTAATATAGACTCTATATTAGAACCGATATCGAGCGTGGCTTAAATAAGTTACGAGTTATTACAATATTTAGCGAGAATACCATTTTCTAGTCATAAAAAAGTAGAACACCTATACAAGCATTTGATACAGGATAGACAACCACTGTGAAGTAAAAAGACGTTGAAATATGCGTGTGTGTGTGTGTGTATTTTCATGTTCGGATATAGTTTTAACAATGTATTTGTATTTTCATTAATTTACGCTCTCCAATTCGCTTCTTATTCGATGGTTATTTGAAGTTCGTTAATTTTTTGGTTAAACATTTTTATTTAAATTGTTTCTCTAACAGGTGCAATTAATTATTTTCCATCAAAAGAAACTTCATTTCATATGTGTTGTTAACTACATACGGTTACCAATAAATTGACGGGACGGCTCGTGACGGAACGGGACGGTACAGGACGGAAGAGATATTTTAGGTTGGGTTATGTTAGGTTTAGTTTAGTTATGTTAAGTTAGATTAGGTTTGGAGGTGTGTTGCTTAATTAGTTGAGTTGGATCGACCTGTGTGGGGGTCTACCTCGCTCTTCTCGGCTCGGTTCAAGCCGACCCGAGGTAATGACTTATCTCGAGTCGGTCTGAACCTAGGTCATGATAGGTTAGGTCAGATCAGGTTATGTTAAGTTAGGCTATGTTATGTTAAGCTAGCTTAGGCTAGATCAGGTTAGAATAAGTTATGTTCGGTTAGATTATGGTAAGTTAGATTAGATTAGATCAGGCTATGTTATGCTATGGTAAGTTAGTTTAGATTAAGTTAGGATAGGTTAGGTTAGTTATGTTATTGTATATTATGTTAGATTAGGTTACATTACGTCATGTTAGGCTAGCTCATGTTAGGTTAGAAAATTATGTTAGGTTAGATTATGTTATGTATTATGGATCGGGGTCCGAGTTCGGGTCGGATCGGTTCGGGTCCGAGTCCGAATCCGGGTTCGGGTCGGGCTCCAGATCGGGTTCAATCAGATCGGACTGAGCTGGGCTGGGCCGCGTCGAACTAGTCAGGCTAGGCTAGGTTGGGCTTGGCTAAGCTGGGCTTGACTAAACTGGGCTCGGCTAAGCTGAGCTTGACTAGGCTGGGCTTGGATAGACTGGACTTGAATAGGTTGGGCTTGGTTAGGCTGGGCTTGACGAGGCTAGGCTTGGCCAAGCTGGGCTTGCCGGGCCGAGCTTGGCTAGGTTGGGCTTGGCTGGGCGCGGCTGAGGCCAGCTGGTTTGCTAGCCAGTTTTGCTAGGATGGGTTTGCTAGCTAGCTTTGCTATTATTATTGGTAATTGTGTACTTCTTTCAGAGCCAAATATTGACCGTGGACCTAGCTTTAAAAAAAAATGTGCGCTATAAAATTTTGTTACTGAAGGAGGCTGTAAAATTCTATAGCAATAAGGTTATTCGAAATGCTCAATGAAAGTTTCTGCCATTCAATTTTATCCAATAGCGGAAGTCATAAACATTTACCCTGTGTCTACAAATAGATATCTATTATATTATATTTTATGGAAACTTTCTAATTTCGGCTTAGATAATTAAGTGTTTAAAATAAAAAATAAAGTTGATTTAAATATATTATTTTATCAATTTGACTTTAAAATTCTCTTCATTTGAAAATATACCCCTGTTCAACACTAATGTAAGTTCCTCACATTGCTTCGTGAAATATCTAACTATTTTGGTCTATAATTATTTGATGTTACACTATGAGCCTTGGTGCTAATGGCACTTCATGAAGAGACTCAATATTTTTGGCGACCAGTTTACAATCTCCGCTAGAGCGGGCTGTTACGCTGTCTGCCTATGCTTCGTGAAGCGTCCGTAAGGCTTATGACATATGCCTGAAGATGATGAATACTCAACATGTAAGTATTGTTGAATAAACTTGTTGTTTTAATTGTTATATTATCTTTTTTACTGTTACTATTTACAGTAATCTTATAGTAAAAATAATAGTAACGATATTGAAATTTTATTATATTTAGGTCCCATGATACATAACCTGCTGAGTTGTGGTGACTATTTATTTATTCCTGCAATCAACAAATTTTTGTGATTGGTCATATGCATGGAAGCTCGGTGTTTACCCTGGTAAAAATATTTCTCTGAAAAATTGTTGGGTATTCTGGAAAACTTATAGTAAGTAATTGAAAGTAAAATTTCTTAACATGTTTCAGACTTTTCCAGAAAAGTTATTCACTGTTACTAAGAGATTGTGAGGAAAATTTCTTCGCCAGTTCTCTTCAAAATCTCTTAATTACTCTGAATAACTTTTTCTAGAATAACCAACACTTTTTCAGAGTTTTCCAGAGATTTTCAGAGAAAAATGACTTCTCAAAGTTTTATCTAAGTTCTGAAAGAATTATTCTGAGTATGGACATATTTCCACCAGGGTACATAACAAGTACCAATGTTAGTCATAGAACCTGCAAATGCAGCAGGATAGTTTGAGTTTTCTTGATTTTCTGCTTTGTTGTTTTCTTCCATGTTAACTTGCACGTCGTATTTTTCTAACCATACCTGTTGTAAATATAAAAACAAAGTTTTTTATGAAAATGTTTTGCATATTCTTTCCTCTTGGTCATTTATTGCAAAAGTTGCAATGTCACTTTCTCTCATCTCAACATTTTGTAAAATCTTAACTTTATCCGAGTCATCTCACCCGAGTGAGTCACTCATTTATATACCTTTTTCAGTAATCATCGGTTTATATGTTTCAGAGAACCGTTGTTCCGAATTGCTCGTTCTTTACTTGTATGTTTCGTGGTTTATTCTCTGTAGATATTATTTTGCCATCATTTGATTCTACCTTCTTATGCCGGACGAGAGTTTTTATTCATAGATCACGAATTAAACCCACTCGGTATCTTAATCCTAAATCATCACGCATGCGCTAGGATATCCCTTAGTTCTTTTACGGATCTGACCCTTGTATGGGACTATAGTTTGTAAAGTCCATTAAAATATTATTATCCATTGAGTCTCAAAAAATTTAGTAAAACAATTAGGCCTTTTTTAAAAAAAATATAGTTTGGCTCCTATTCCCAGTCATACTGTTCTTCTCAATTAGTAGAAATTTTGGAAAAAACATACTTATTTTTCTTTTTTTCTCTTACGTATTATGTGAAGTCGACATTATACATATAATCGATACCCCGAGACAGCAAATCTAGGTTTTTTAAAAGAAAATAATGATAGCCATAATTTCGTAATATGGACATAAAATAAAATTAATATTGAAATTATTGTGAAAAAAATGTTCAAAAACAAGTAGTAGGATAAACATTTAAACAATAAATGATAAATTACCAACCAAATATTACATCAAATTCAAAATACTTTTAATTATTTAGATGAGACTAAGTACTACCTACTCAAACACTTCGATTAATGAGTAAACATATCATCTGAAATAAAATATTATTAAAAATATTTACTTTTAAACTATTACTACATTTTTTATTTTTACACTATTTTTATATTTTTTGGACTATTTCACATTTTAATGACATTTCGCTTTCACTTGGTAAATGTTTATGTAGTTCTTTCTTTTGATAAATGTTTATGTAGTTTTATTGCAATTTGTTGTGTTCAAATTATTTTATTTCAGATGTTTTTAGGGTTCCTTCCCTCCGTTCTTCAAAACGAACCCTTATAAGATCACTTGGTTTTTTGGCAGCCTGTCCGTCTGTCTTTTAAAGCTCTTGTTCTTAGAAACGGCTTAAGATATCAAGATGAAATTAATATCGTGTACTGAGGTCTTATATTGCTGTAAAAAATAATTTCTTGCTTCACTAAACAAAATATATGGCCCTTTAAAACTTTTTTTTAATTTTTACCGTAGTCTTGCTCACTGATTATCAAAACCTGCAGGGTACTTTCTGTCAACCTACAATCTTGAAAATCGGCATAATGGCAGGTTTTACAGCATAAATAAACAGAACAATTAAAGTATCAATAGTTCTAATCTAATTCTATGTGGAATCATCCATTGTTTTAAATATACCCCCGTGAAAGGTATAATAGGCATTAATATTATGTAATTTAATATTTATAAATACCTAAATGTCTATATAACTCTCGTAGGGTAAATTCTACTCCCGCTCGACAGGTTTTTTCCGACTACTATTTATTAGAAATGAGACCATGTTTTATTTAAAGTATTTGAGTACCTAAAGTTATCTCAACCTAAACTATAAACTTGATGCAATATTTGATAAATAAATTACTTCTTAATTACCATTATGATAAATACTATATTATGATAAATACTTTATCTCTAAAACTTACACTGTCACAGTAATAAATACTTTATCTCTAAACTTACACTGTCATAATTTTTTTGCTTCCATGAAACTTCGTAAATATAAGCACTCCGAACTATTTTATTTATTAACAAGGGACCTAATTGAAGTAAGTTGCATATTTATGCTGAAATATATTTTATCTTTACATCGGAAACAAGTTCTATGCAAGTCACAATTTTAATAGTCTGTGAAACTAAAGTCTACGTCGTGAATCCACCTCATAACTTTTAATACCGTCGCTTGCAAAGCATACATTCGAGTAACCACCCTCTAGTTTCTTCATACTGAAGGCGAACGTATTACGTCGACCCTAGGATCATCTGCGATCAAAGACATCTTGCCTTTTAAAAAATGATAGTTTACTAAGAACTTGCAGCGATGTAAAGCGAGCTCATCGCTCGTGTGGAGCTTAGGCGCGGTTAAACGTGGCGTAGTCGGTCAGATGAGATGCACATTTCTACAAACATAAATACGAGATATAGCTTCACTAACTAGAGCACTGAGTACTGCTTTATTTCTTTTTTTAAATGGCAATGTGAATAACAATTTTGGAATAAATAGAATATGATAATAAAAATGTACCTAATAAAAAGGCCGTTGCGAACTTTTGTTTTTAAAAAGAAGTATTTGGAAAATTGTAAATCTATTAGTATATCTGTAATTTACTCGAAAAAAATTTAAAAAATTATTTTGTTTTTGATATATCGTTACAAAATTGACAAAATGGGATAATTACGAAATTATTTCGTAGTTCGTCCGTTCGTTACAATGAATATTTTTCGTAAGAAAATATCCAATTTTCCATCACAAACCGATGTAAACAATTTTCAGCATTATTCAAACTTAAATTATCGCATTTTATATATTTCCAAAAGAGAGTGCCGAGAATTTTCTTGTGTTCGCTCATTCAAATAAGAATAAACAACATCACTATTGTTTATTCTTATTTGAGCGAGCGAACACAAGAAATTTGCTTATTAATTTGAGCTGATTTTTTCACATCTTGATTGCAAAACGTTCAAGATTGATAACGAAACATTCAAGATCGGGTCTAACTGAAAGAGCTTGTTAATGTGGATCCACCAAAATTATATGCAGGTAAGTGAAAATGAATAAAACTTAAATAAACAAATCAATAATGTCACAGAAATATGTCCATTCTCGAAAATACTAGCGTTACATCCAATGGCCTATGTTTGCATTAAATGTTGGAGTCTCCACATTGTTTTAAATACAAATATTAAGATTTGAAAATATAAATTATATAAAGCAAAGTTTGTAAACTTTCTTTTATGTTTTATGTTAAAAACCAAAACATACAAAAAATCCGTCATTCATAAAAGCTTATTCGAGTTCTGAAAAAATATTTGGCATAGGAAGTTGAACATTGTACATATATAGAAGTGGTGACCCAAATAAGATATGTAGTGAAAATTGATTTTAGACATCGATTGGTGAGGATAAAGTGGCAAGCAAGAAAACATATTTTGGACTATGAGACGGATGACAAATGAAAGCTTGTTAAAGCACAAATTCAAAAATATGTACTTTTTCCTGTCAATGTTTTTATCAATTTTCCGGGAAAAAAACTATCAAAAATCGTTGTCCCTCAACTACTTCCGAAAGTATAACTAAAAAAAATTATGAAAAACACGAACATTGGAAATGAAGTGTAGATTAAACAAAAATTATGAACTTATATTACCTCTGATTTTTTTCTTTTACATAAAAAGAAAGTTTGTCGAGAAAATTCGTTTTGTGGTTTGATACAATTTTCATAAAAATGATATCAAATTGTAGAAAAAAATTATCAAAATAAATACTTCTAACGTTGAGAATATTTATCTTGACACAATTCGAAAGGGTTTTTTCTTTATTAGGTAACAAGAATCGTCGTCGCCGTGGTATGTTGATCACAAGGCACACAGTCTGTAACGACGCGGCGCACCGCGGAGACCCGAGAGATTGCTCTCGTAGCAATAAGTCCACCATATGTATCAATTAGATACATTAAAGTAGATAAATAAATAAATAAGAATCAATCTTAGAAAAATATTAAACATCGATATTATTAAGTACATTATAAAATGCGGCTCTTTGGAGCCAGTAACTAATGTTGGAAGCGCTATGAAAAGAATGTAAAAAATTAAAAATATTGAAAAAAAATAAAAAAAATATTTTTATCTCTATTTTTATGCTATCGATGTATACTTCTGACACTCATAGTTAAATAAAGATATTGCAGTCTGAAAGCCAAAGTTATAGTTTTACTTCTTTAAAACAGATTTAGAGATGTTTTTTCATCATTTACGTTCAAAAATAATTAATCATAAGGCACGCTAATTGCGTAAGTGTATAATCCTTAAAACAATTACCCACAAAACAATCCCAGGATATGTCAACTCGATGACATTACGATCATAAAACTAACAGACTACCAGTGTAAACACTACAGAGAACTCGTAACAGACTACCAGTGTAAACACTACAGAGAACTCGTAACAGACTACCAGTGTAAACACTACAGAGAACTCGTAATTTTCGCAAATTAATTCCCTAAAAGTGTTTCATCGTCGTATAAGACTTGTGTAGTGCTTTTATATGAAAAAACATTTATAAAAATATTGACGAAGATATAATTTATTGCATGTTATGGATATATCATATTACCTCTGGAAGAACCGCATGTTTACTTATCAAGAAAAATTTACTGCTCGCTCGCCAACTCAGCACACCCTGGTTACAACAGATACAAAGGACTCATTTTATTAAGTTCAAGGAAGTCCCATTGCAAGCTTGAACATGCAAATATCCAAAGAATATTTATTAGCCATCTACGTATCAGTTCCTGGTTACAAAGCGTTCCTTTCATCAAACTCAAGCATTCTGCATTCCGACTTTCCACATCGCAGGATATAAAACCGTCCTTATCAAGCTCAAATTAATTATTATACAAAATTTTGTTAACACCTTTATATTCACCGTTATATTTCTCTCCATAATTAACGTGTATATAACACGTTAAACATTTTTTATTTATATTTTTTTAATTCAGAAATAAGATCAAAAACATAATTGGCGCAGTCGGCAGGATATTCGGGAACTAATAAAATGTTATTAGTTTTCTGGTTCACCAGTTCACCGAAGATTCAACCTACTCCTCTACAAACTAATCAGAATTGGAAGAAGCTGTGACGACCAAATGACATAAGTATCCCAGGGTATTAATTAAGAAAGAAAGGTGAGGACATGCACAGGCAGCCACTGTAAGTACGATCTTGTTGTTTCACAGTATTTTGCATCCCTTGTATCTTACCTATAAACTTTTCAATAAATTGGTGTTAATTTTGTTGGAGGAAATAATAAATATAAATGGAGCCGTAACGTAGACTCATATTAAACACGTTGTAATTTAGAATTTCGCGGATCAAAGGATTTAGTCACTCTTTGAATCGTGATTTAGTCACCTTAAAACAAAAAGACTCAGAAAATCCTCAATCTTTCTATGAAAGATGCGTACACTATCTCAATACAATTATAAAGTACATAGAATTACATGAAGTCGATAAAAATTTAATAAAATGCAAACGTAGCTTTTCTACAACACAAACATTAAAAACATTTTTAGCGGGACTTAAAGAACCTTTAAATACCACCATTAGGGCTACGCGGCCTTCCGATATGCTCAATGCTTTGTAATATATAGAAGAAGAAGAAAATATTGTTTATATGCAAAAATATATATAATAACCCAACCCCGCAGACTAAACCTATTTTCGATTTTAAGCAGTCTAATAATAATTCCTTCTTCAGACAACAACCCTATAATAATATTTCATTTAATACTCAAAAATTTAAACAAATACCACAGTACCAACATATCAGACAATTTCAAAACTTACAACAACCTAATTTTACACAAAATAAATATACACAACATGAAATAATTTAATAAAAATGAAAATATATCCACAAAAAATCAAAACCAACTAAACAATTCCAAACCGGAACCATTGAGTGACATTTCGTATGCTTCTGCAAAGACACTACCATCGGGGAATATTAACACACGGCTATATAACCACTTTCAAAATGTAGGACTACCCTCCTACTACAGATCTAAAGAATTACATATTAAAGAAACACAAGAAATGGACTCGAATTATTTATATTATTGAAAGAACCCTTTTTATCAACAACATTTGAACGAACAACCCTCAGACGAAAATTTTAACGAAGAAAATGAAATTGACAATCAAAATTTACCAAAACCAAACAAACATAAAATAAATTCTCATAAGAGGAGACGATTACCCTATATATAGATATACAATCCACCCCTAAAATTACTGATCGGCACGGGTGCTAATCATTCATCTCACCTGAGACAATAAAAAATATTTTAGTCAATATAAACTGAATTATGATGCATTTACAGTTACAAACATTCATTGCACTATTCAAAACAAATATTCCAAAGGAATACCTACTTTTGACGAATTTAACGTTAGAAATTTTTCTAAATTTTATGTATACAAATGTTAGAAAAATTACAAGTTAAAGTTGATTTGCACAAAAAATTATTAATAACTTTCCAAGTCATTAACCCTATACACATATTAAATTCTGGAACCACAAATTTATTTTAAGCACTCATACGATCACTCAGTACGCAACAAGTTAATATACCTGTTAATACATTTAAAGGCGAAATTCACATTTCCGAAACAAACGTAAATCGATGTTTAGTTCCTTCAACTATATCAAAATGCATGCCAAGGCTATGCTTACGTAGAGGTAAATACCCCACCGCATAAGGATATAATAGTTAGCTTGACAGAACCCTTAAAAACCTTTAATCTTACGAAGAATTTCGAAGCTTACCATTTTTCAAATCTTATAAAACCAAATTATAAAAACTATGTTACTGTAAACAATTAGATTCGAAGAAATCATTTTAACCCGAAAAAAAATGAACTCATTGAATTATGCGAACAATATAAAGACATATTTTAATACGAAAATTCAACTTGAATTTTTACGAACTAAATTAAACATCGAGTTAAAACTCATGAGCTACCGATATATACAAAAACTTACCGTTATTAATAAAATGTTAAAACAGAAAATAATATAACCCTCAGACTCTCCATGGTCATCCCCTATTTGGATTGTACCAAAGAAAGCGGATACATCAAGTGAACAAAAATGGCGTATTGTCGTAGATTACGCCTCACAAACCCTTAACAAAAGTAGACTAAATTATAGTACTATGGAAAAGGAGTTACTAGCTGTAGTTTGGGCTATGAAATATTTTAGACAATATCTCACAAGCCACTACAATGGATTACGTCCCTTAAGGAACCTAACTCTAAACTTGTACGGTGGAGACGTAAACTGGTGGAGTTCGAATATACAATCATTAACAAAAAAGGTAAACAACACTTATGCTAATGCACTCTACCAAATAGAAATAAATAATAATGATTTATCTACATTTTTGGACATAAATTCTTCAGACGAAGCGATAGGCAATAAAAACATGTCGATTATCGCAAATGCGTACGAAATTCCGCAATTGCCTGACCTCGATGGTCTTTTAGATAATCAAGAAGAAATAGGCAACGAAACTATTCATACGAACGTAGAGAACCCAATGCTAGAAATACCTATTTTCTAAAATCTTTTAAATTTGTTAAATAATCAACTTCAGATTCACCTTGTTTTTCATTCACCCAATAAGCTAAATATTTAAAAAAACGTATTTGTATATAAAAAGAGATTAATAGCCCAAATCAGATTCTATAATATAAAACATGACATAATTCAATTAATTAAAAGATATTTTAAACCAAATGTTCAATTTGGTATTTGGCTATCTGACAAAAAATATATTCATAACATTGTAACCGTGTAACCGTACAAAATACCTTTCGAAGTTCTACATATCGACACGTTCACAGTTAAAAGACAAAAATTCCTCACAGCCATCAACGCAACGCTACTTTTAACGTTTACAAATTCTTTACAGTCATCGACGCGAACGAAATTCCGCAATTGACTGACCTAGATGGTATTTTAGATAATCAAGAAGGAATAGGCAACGATACTATTCACACGAACGTAGAGAACCCAATATTAGAAATACCTATTTCGGAAAATCCTTTAAATTTGATAAATAATCAACTTCAGATTCACCTTGTTTTTCATCCACCCAATAAGTTAAAAATAAAAAAAACGTATTTTCAAATAAAAAAAAAACGATGAATATGCCAAATCAGATTACATAATATAAAAAATGACAATTCAATTATTTAAAAGATTAATGAAACCAAATATTCAATACGGCATTTGGCTATCTGACGAAAAATATGTTCCTGACATTGTAACTGTACTACAAAATACCTTTCGAAGTTCTACATATATAATAAAAGACAAAAATTCCCTACAGTCATCAACGCAACGCTACTTTTAATGTTCACAGTTAAAAGACAAAAAATCCTTAAACAGGGCATTCATTAGACGGAGATGCCCGCGGGCAGTTCGTCCGGGCATATCTACGCTGCAATATTATATACACGGACTCATCAGTTTGTGTTTGCCCGGCTACACGATAAGTTGTGTTGTGCGTACACATTACAATCACAACGAAACGAAGAAAAATCGCAATAGTTGCTGGTGTTGCTTTAATACTGTTCGATGAAAAGGAAAAGAAAATAATTTGGTGCAAAGAATGGTTTATAAAAAGAAATATGTATATCCATGTCAATTTACTACTACTTAGATACTAATTAGAAATTGATGAACCAGGAGACCTGTACAAATACAAAGTACTAATTAGAAATTGATGAACCAGGAGACTTGTAAAAATAAAAAATACTAATTAGAAATTGATGAACCAGGAGACTTGTAAAAATAAAAAATACTAATTAGAAATTGATGAACCAGGAGACTTGTAAAAATAAAAAATACTAATTAGAAATTGATGAACCAGGAGACCTGTACAAATACAAAATACTAATTAGAAATTGATGAACCAGGAGACCTGTACAAATACAAAATACTAATTAGAAATTGATGAAACAGGAGACCTGTACAAATACAAAGTACTAATTAGAAATTGATGAACCATGAGACCTGTATAAATACAAAATACTAATTAGAAATTGATGAAACAGGAGACCTGTACAAATACAAAGTACTAATTAGAAATTGATGAACCATGAGACCTGTATAAATACAAAATACTAATTAGAAATTGATGAAACAGGAGACCTGTACAAATACAAAATACTAATTAGAAATTGATGAACCATGAGACCTGTATAAATACAAAATACTAATTAGAAATTGATGAAACAGGAGACCTGTACAAATACAAAGTACTAATTAGAAATTGATGAACCATGAGACCTGTATAAATACAAAATACTAATTAGAAATTGATGAACCATGAGACCTGTATAAATACAAAATACTAATTAGAAATTGATGAACCATGAGACCTGTATAAATACAAAATACTAATTAGAAATTGATGAACCAGGAGACCTGTACAAATACAAAATACTAATTAGAAATTGATGAACCATGAGACCTGTATAAATACAAAATACTAATTAGAAATTGATGAAACAGGAGACCTGTACAAATACAAAGTACTAATTAGAAATTGATGAACCAGGAGACTTGTAAAAATAAAAAATACTAATTAGAAATTGATGAACCAGGAGACCTGTACAAATACAAAATACTAATTAGAAATTGATGAAACAGAAGACCTGTACAAATACAAAATACTAATTAGAAATTGATGAACCAGGAGACCTGTACAAATACAAAATACTAATTAGAAATTGATGAACCATGAGACCTGTATAAATACAAAATACTAATTAGAAATTGATGAAACAGGAGACCTGTACAAATACAAAGTACTAATTAGAAATTGATGAACCAGGAGACTTGTAAAAATAAAAAATACTAATTAGAAATTGATGAACCAGGAGACCTGTATAAATACAAAATACTAATTAGAAATTGATGAAACAGGAGACTTGTACAAATACAAAATACTAATTAGAAATTGATGAACCAGGAGACCTGTACAAATACAAAATACTAATTAGAAATTGATGAGCCAGGAGACCTGTACAAATACAAAATACTAATTAAAAATTGATGAACCAGGAGACCTGTACAAATACAAAATACTAATTAGAAATTGATGAACCAGGAGACCTGTACAAATACAAAATACTAATTAAAAATTGATGAACCAGGAGACCTGTACAAATACAAAATACTAATTAGAAATTGATGAACCAGGAGACCTGTACAAATACAAAATACTAATTAGAAATTGATGAAACAGAAGACCTGTACAAATACAAAATACTAATTAGAAATTGATGAACCAGGAGACCTGTACAAATACAAAATACTAATTAGAAATTGATGAAACAGAAGACCTGTACACCTACTTGCGCATGGATAAAGAATCGTTTGAATTTTTATTACAACCAGACAAAATCTAAAATGAGACAATGAGTGACTGCAAAAGAGCGATTACTTGCTACACTGAGATATTTAGCTACAGGCAGAACATATGATGACATGAAATGTACTTGTGCTATATCACCTCAATTGCGAGGGAAAATTATACGGGTGACATGCAAGGAATTGTTTAAAACATTAAAAGACGAATTTATTAAGTTAAGTCCCAGTAAATTAACAACATCAAATCTATTAATGTTTATCATTTCAACTGAACTTAACGATAATTTGTTTTTCCAATTTATTCAGTTGTTTTAGTTATTTCTTATCGTTGAATTTTATGTATTTATTTATATTGTCAAAATTATTTATTGTAACGTCTTCGATGAGGTTTATGTTCGGAAGAGACACTTGCTCAGATATTTTTTCTTGGGTTAGATATGGTTGGCGATCTCCTGGATATAACATAATTATACTTGGTGACTGCGACTGCATAGAAGTTGGTTGGTAGTTTACATATTCTGGGCCGAATGCGACGTTACGTTTCGGAGTTGAACATATATGCTTGAATTGACATTTAAGGCCCATTCTACCATTTTATAGAATTTCTGATTTTATTTTTTTAGCAATGATGCATTGTAACTCGGCCATCTGTTCGAGGTCATGAGCAACGCTGTCCCCAAATGCTTGTTCTTTACAGCGCTACCGCAGTTCGTTGTTGGCGATATCTAATAATCTAGCTTTTTTGTGATAGGTTAATAGTAGTTTTTTCTTATTTTTTTACGGTAGACGCACATTGGGTCAATGGTACATCCGACGAAGTGCTTGGACTTGGAGGCTCAGTTGGGTGGAAGAACCATGTTGAGTGAAAGCGCTGAGACCGTAGATACGGGACACTATTAGGGGACTTTCGAAGGTCCCTCCTTCTGTATGAAGTGGGTCGTTATGGGTGTCAAATCTTCCACCGCCGAGTGCCCTTAGAACCTCACACACACGAGCCCCGTATGTTTTTATAGGAGGAGATGCATTTCAATTATTTGAACATATAATGAAACCACACCGTAAAGATATAAATTCATTAATTTCGTGACAAAAAGTGTTTATTGTGTTTTTAAAAGTCTTGTTTTTAGTTGTTTAATAACAATGTCAACAACCAAAAGTCCGACGAGTAGTTGGCGTCAATATTTTCATGTTGACAATATGTATGGCACTGATAATATAAATATTGCCCTAAAATTTTAAAAATTATATTACTACACGAATACTACCAATTTAAAGCAACACATGGAAAGTAGCGCTGACCTGTCAATTATTCGTTTTGTAAATGAATTATTATAAGAGTAAATAAATTATCCTCTTCCTCCATTATTTATCCCGACTTATAGGCGATACTTAATTCATTTTAAATAGAATGCGAAATTTGTACGGTGATAATTCCATTTGACATTATTAGTGATGTATTTTCGTCGATTAAATTAATACTATCAATCGAGAACATTGGTCATTAAGTTATTTAAAATCAATATTCGATTCCTTTTGTTTCACACGCTACATCCTGTAATGTTTTTTTAAGTTTTTTTTATTAATTAATTTTTTTGGAAAACAAAAGCTTCCATTTCCTCACTCTTAGCTTGTAATTTAATGCATAATTCAACTTATTTTTAAGGTGATTTTGGTTAAAGCCATTTTAACCGACTTCAAAAAAGTAGTTAACATTACTTATTTTCTGTTGCAGGATCATGCAGTCAAGTCAGGAAACGATCCGCAAGAACAATCAATTGCAACCATATCTGCTAATCCATCGACATCTATTTATTCTGAAGACTCCATGATGCCAACTACTTTCGAATCCCAAATGGAGGATCCGTCTCCTGTAGGGTCTACAACTCCAAAACGACAGAAAATAGAAGCATAATTTCGCCTTTTAATTTCTTAGAATCGCCTTTGTCCTACTCTCTTTTTCAATTTCTTTCCTCTTTTTTTCTTCAAATACGGCTTTCATTAGTGTGCTAGTTAAGATTTCAGAATGCTGTTTGTTCTTCAATACCTTGTTTTTTATTAGAGATGTGCAATAGTGGCATTGGGCTTAGAATGGATACAACAGTAGCAAAGTCAGTAAATGTATGACCGTTATCAGTATTGGTTAAACACTGTCGCCCGTTATCATTTGATGTGGGCAGGATTGTGGTATATCTAAAGGTAAGTAGTTCCTGAATAGCATACGATGTGGACATAATATTGCATATGATATGGTTGGAATCGGGGCTGGGCTTACGGTAGTTTCTTCTTGAATGACTGTTTGTATTCTTATATCACAAAAAATATATGGTCTAGTAGCAGGGCTAACAGTATCTGGTTGTTCAATAACTGGCTGCTGTGGTATATTATTTGATGTGGATTGAATAGGATTGACGTTAGTTGGCTGCTGGATGTCAGGTTGCTGTTATGTCTCTCATCCGTAGCCGGCTTCCTGATCAATAGCAATGAAACCATCATCACAAAAAACTTCAGGATTCATAGGGAATATTCCCGTTGCTTTAAAGCTTCAAACTCCTTTTTCTAAAGAAGCTACTCTCGTGTAGGCTTTATTAAACTGTCTTGCAATCTCTACGGTGTATTTTTTATAAAATTTCTTGATTTAATGTACGTGTTGCACTCTTTATTGTAAGCTCTTTTAAAGGGGGAATATAAAGCAACATCAAGAGGTTGTAGACGGTGTGGTGAATGTGGTAGAATGGTAAGCATTATGACGTGGTGCTCTTGTACTAATTCCCAAGCTTCGAGAGTAGAATGACTGTTGTGATTATCCAAAACTAGCAAAACTGGTCTTTCAGCAGTAGGTTTGGTATGTTTTATAAAATGACGTAGCCATAACATGACTATATTTTCGTTGGTTCAGCCATTATGAGAACATGTGTAAACAACTCCTAGTGGTCCATCTTTTTCCAGTAGGTGGTCCATCTTTTTCCTGCAGTGACTGATCACCAATGAAAGACCCTGAACCACTTATAGTATATATTACTGTGACGGTCTTACCTCTTTCCCATGTCGTAACAGATCCAACGCGTTTCTGCCCTTTAGGAGCTATTATTTTCTCAGTTTCTTGGACGGTCGCTAATGACTCAACACATGGCACTGATGACTCGTCCGCGTTAAGCGAATTTTCTCGATGATTGACGGAAACGGCTGAGTGTCTAAGATCACCCAATTATGCATAGGTTCCGCCCAATCGCCATCGCTCCTATTACCCGCCCACTCTCATTACCCCGCGCTCCCTATATACTATCAACTTCTAATACCCATTAGTTTTAATAGATTTAAAAGTAAATAGCCTGCATGATTTAACAAAAAAAATGAGCAAATCATCTCTCTCGCTCTCATTAACATGCATAAAAATGCTATCGCCCTCTCGCTTACCCACATTGCCTATCATATCATCTTATCACAATACGACTTTGTTAACATAATACAAACACTCAAATTTAACATTAAGTAAACAAACATGTAATTAGCTATCAAACACAAAATTATTTATTAATCGAAATGGGATCGTATTACATAGCCGATACTATAGTATTTGTCATAGAATTCCCCGTACATACTCCTATTTCCAGTCCTTCAATAACGAACTTATCACAATTCCTCTAAAATCTTTCCTAGCTGTGAATGCAACAGTGTACCAATACCTAGAAGATGGTGACTATACTCGTATCAAACCACCCAGAAGAGTCTTAGAAAAATATTCAAGTCGAAATGAAGAAATGTACTTGCAGCCTTTTCTGTAAATATTATAATAATAATTGATAAAGGACTCCTTTCATTAAGTTCCAAGAAGTTTCATTGCAAGCTTGAATATTCAAATATCCAGAGAAGATTCACTGGCCATCTACGTATCAGTTCCTGGTTACAAAGCATTCCTTTCATCAAACTCAAGGATTCTGCATTCCGACTCTGCACATCACAGGTTATAAAAGGCGTCCTTATTGAGCTCAATTCATTTTTATACTAATTTTTTAACACCTTTATATCAAGCTTCTCTCTGTAATTATATATACATGTTAAAAAAAATTTATTTACATTTTTTTAATTCAAAAATAACATCGAAACATAATTTGCGATAGCTCAAGAGACCAATTGTTTGGTTAGATTTATACGTACTCTGATCGGTGCTTTTATGTTAACAGCTATGTGAGCCACAAAAAACCTGTCAAATAAAAGTAGAACTCACACTAAGAGGGTTTCATATACATTTAGGTACTTTGAGCATTTAAGTGTACACAGTATTTTTATTAAACTATTTACAAATATTAATTGTTCACGACGTGAATATATTTTAAGATTTAAAATTATAAGATCTAGATAATTATTATAATTTTCTAATAAACCTCTAGTGACTTTACTAAACCTGTTTCTTCATGATAAACACGCAATTTAAAATTATAAAAAAAAATATTTTTGCCTTCCTCCCAACAAACCCTTTCAAATGATACCCCACATGATATGTAAGACATAAAACATTTGCTACTTTCTTTACCCCGTTTTTAATTCCCATTTTAATATTTAAAAAAATTGCTGGAGCAAAATATGTGGATCAACATGTTACTTTATGAAATTCCAAAATTTTTACGCCTTTCTATGATTTCAGAAAAAAAGTCGCGAGTCACAGACAGACTTACAGACACGTCAATGACCTTAAACGGGTTCCATTTTTCCTTTTGAAGTATGGGACCCAAAAATATGCTTTACTTGTTAAATTAAAATATTTTCATGTAATTTATTGCCGAAAAACTCTGATGTAAGACACTGTTTATATATTTTGTTATGAAATTTGTCAAATATCTAGTGTGTGTGTGTGCGTGCGTGCGTGTGTGTGTGTGCTCTACGTAAGCGCTATGCAGAAACGTAATCTTTTGATACAACTCTGAAGAAATTATTAGTTTCTTTCCTAAAGACCAATATTAAAAGAGGCAACATTATAAAACGCAAGAGAAGTTTTTAGATAATCAAAGTAAGCAAAATTGATAGCAAATTTATAAATAATATCCAAGGGTTAAATGTATTTGACGTTAATTTTGTAGAAATTTATTATTCACAATTAAATGAAACTACGTGATGTAGTATTATATCTACTTTCTTTAATTTCTTTACCACGACCTAGCAAAGATTAACGAAATTAAAGAAAGTAGATATAATACTACATCACGTAGTTTCATTTAATTGTGAATATCAAAGGGACTTTAGAAATACTTAATATTTTATTTTACTATACCAGAGCGTGTCTGACATTTTGTTTAAGTACTAAAATATTAAGTGAAAAAAACAATTCAATTTCTGAAGGAGATTTCTTTGCGGTGTAAAATCTTTACATTTCTTAAACCATTTTTGCGCAAATAATTGTTGAACGTAGTAAACACTAATACTTGAGCTTTATTTTCCTTTTGCTTACAATTTTGTCAAAAAGGAAGTCATTACCCTAACATAATAAGGCATACTCAAGATTCATGGTAGGCCAATTTGCCAAATTTATAAATAGATATGCCACAAACAAACGCCTGATTTTCTTCGTTGTTCTCGATCCACCCTCCAATGTTATTTTTTAATAATTTGCAATATATGGTGTGTCTCGGATACTCTTATATTTCTTTTACATCAGGAAACTGTCACGTATTACGCGAAATTATTATTTTCGAAATGTAGCAATTGTCTGTTTATTTTAATATATTACAATAGGATATCTGTCTCCCATTTTATAAGTAGGTATCTAACGTTTACAGTTTCTGAGGTGCCCAATATTTTTATCCGAACATCGGACGAACATGTTTTTAATATATCCTTATTATGTATCTATGTATGTATGTTCTCAACACTAGTCCCATCGTGGGGTTCAAATGTCTGAATCGATTTCACATTATTCGATTTTACAAATAAAATTAGACATGGGCTGATAACAATGAAATTATAATTAATTTTCTATTTATCTACATTTTTTCCTACTGAAAATTTCATAAAACACTGAAACACGTATTATTTATTTTATTAAAGAAATCTAACTTTCGCCACTTTGAGGACAAATATTTTCAAAATTCTTTCTCAGTGGCTATCTACATTCGAAAATGAAGTTATTTCACGTTTCTAGAATCAGCGGTTGAAGCTAAGAGTTCATCGGTCAGCCGGTCAGTGTGGGTTTTACATATATAGAGATAATGACAAATATTTTCTTTCGAAAACTGTAGATTGTCTTGTTTTTTATTAAAACTACTCATGTGTCACATAACAACTAAGTGAACACGTCAACTCACAAGGTTAGACAATTCACCGGCACTATTAATCGCCACGGAAACCCGACCCCTAAAAGCAGTCAGCCGTTTTAGTGAAAGCCAATTTAGTCAGTGGAAACTATTTATAATTAAATTCAACCGGTTTCTTACAGTCTGTACAATTAGACGGCCTAGCGTACTTAAGTTTTTTTTTAAAAGTAATTGACTAACAAATAATGAAGCTATTAATATCCTATGCACAAATGAAGAAATATTGAATGTGCCAACACAATTGATGCGTGTAACGGCAATGATTGATCCGACTTATCAGTATTTTCCTTACTTCGAACTACGATAGATTCATCCTCACGGTTGCATCGCATTCAAAAGAAATCACAATATATAGGAATAACCGTGATCGTAATAATTACACAACAAAAATAAACCTGTTAAGTACGAATATAACTCGCACAACGAGGGTACCGTACAGACATGGCGCATGTAAAGATTTAAAGGTGCATAATATATCTATTAAAATGTTTAATAATATTAATTTTATTATTCACCCCGTAAACATATTACCTAAATAGTACATTTTCTTTTCAACAATATGAGGAAAATATTTTTTGTGCATAATTTCAACTCTATCCCTATTTAAAAAAAGGGTGCGTGTACTTATGTACGCGCGTGAGAAGTTATACTTCTTTGGCATCATTAAATAATAAATATTTAACATTAATAATTTAATAATATTAGTATTAATTATAGTAGTATTAATTAGTATTAATAATATTTTAATTTATATCAATAAATAATACATACGGATAGATAACCTCAATTATATTGGAACACTTGAAAAAGTCCATAAACACAATTTTTTCACTAATATTTACGAATAGTAAATATATTAATCAAAATATTGAATTTAAATCACTACTGAATATAATTTATCAGCACATATATAAATCGCACTTATAAGAAACTAAAACACGTGTGTGAATGTAGACACTAGAAACATGTGGAAAATAAATACTATGAATATGAAAACAGTGAACAGAGGCGACGATGGTGCCAACTTGTGCGATTAATAGAGGTTCTATTTCTATTTTGTTGGTAGCTTTTGTTTCGAGACTGCAACCGCTGCAACTTCATACTGTAACTTTTGTGTGACGAATCTTGAAATTTCACTCTCATCATTTTTTCATAACGCGCCTAAAGAAGTATAACTTCAAAAATTCGGCAAAAATAATTTTAGAATTCTTTTAATTTGCTCTTTCAAACTGATTAATACGATATAAGAAACAAAAAATATCCAATATTTCATTTGCCACCTCCCCCTCCCTCCTGAAGATATCTGTATGAATATTTCTGAATATTAACTAATGTATGTGGAACATTATGCTTAAAAAAAGAAATTATGGAACTTTTTAGCAACATCTCTTAAAATATCTTACGACAGATTCTAAAAAAAATAGTTTGGAATCCTGAGAAGCAGTCATTTCTATTGATATTTGAAACGCTCCGGCGAGAATGTCAATCAATGTACGATTTAGCAACCGTAATAAACGCAGTACAACTTATCGGCCGTTGAAGCTAGTTGTCGTAATAATAATAATTGTTGGACAACACATATGCATTACAATTTGGTTGGGGTCGGGGTCGTGGTTGCTGGGACGACCAAATTGGTACGTGTACCTAGTGTTAAAGGAATATTAAAGATAGTGAGATCTATGCGATTTTTAATGAACTTATGAAATATACGAAACTTTTACAGCAAAAAATAAAGAAAGAGTATGTATATACGAATATTCTTTTCGTCACTTTTCTTTTAAATGTTTAATTCCGGTTAGCAGCTCTGATCCGTAGTTGCGTCATTCTGAGTTGGGCGATATCGTGAAGAAATTTGATTAGAAAAAGGCTCCAGGCATTGACAGAATCGATAGTAGAATTGTTAAGGTAGTATGAAATAGCAAGTGGCAATCCAACATGGCAGTCCAGTTTAGTAGGACAGCTTAGCAATCCAGTCTGAGAAGTCAGTCTAGCAGGTCAGCCTAGCATTTCAGTCTGGCAGTTTAATCTGACAGCTCAGTGTGCAGCCAGACTAACAGATTAACCTAGCAGCCTCACCTAGAAGCGCAACCATACAGCTAAGCCTGGCATTCCAGCCTGGCAGCCCAACCTAGCAGCTCAGCTTAGCAGTTCAACCTTGCATGTTAGCCTAGTCTTGTAAGCCTTGCAGGCCAGCAGGTCAGCCTAAAAGCACATCATAGTATCCCAGCCTAGCAAAACAGTTTAACAGGCCAGCTTGGCAAGGTCAACTTACCTGGTCAGCTTAGTAGTCCAATCTATCAGCCCAGCCTTGCATGTCAGTCTAACAGACTAGTCTAGCAGATCAGTATAGCTGCGCAGCCTAGTAGATCAGTCTAGCAACCCAATCTAGAAGCCCAGTCACACAGCCCAGCCTAGCAGCTCAACCTTGTATTCCAGTCAAGTAGGTCAGCTAGCAGTTCATCCTAATCAGTCTGCCAGCTCAGCCTAGCAAGTCAGAGCCCAAGTCGAGTCTAGCAGCCCAACTTGGCAGTTCAGCCTAGCAAATCAGCAGAGCAGCCCATTCTCGAATCTAACAGGTCAGAATGATAGGCTCAGCTCTGCAACTTAACATAGCAACCCAACCTTGCAGCCCAGCTTAACCGCCCAGCCTAGCAAATCAGTCTAGTAGCCCACCTTGGCAGGCAAGCCCAGCAGGTCAGCCTAGAAGAAAAGCTTAGTAGCCCAGCCTAGCAGACTCGCCTAGCACAGGTCAGCCTAGTATCAAAAATATCTATTCGTCAAAATACCCTAGAGCCGGAACATAAACATCACCACTCCCCGCTCCCGATATCTTTGAATCGTTAACTTTCTTGTATTCTTTCCGAAAAGCGTCCTGACTACACTCTCACAGGTAGCGTCAGACTCCAGAACTTTGAGTTTATCTATCAAAACATTGTACGTAACCGCTTTTTTTAAACAAATAGAATACAAAGGACATTCTTACTCGAAAGTTCATGGAGGCTACGGTACCCTTTGATGACAGCTAAAAGCACTTCCTTCTTTTTAACAGAGGCCATGACGGCAACACGTTGAGACGTTGCGACTGACAACTGGCAGAACTATAATAATTGTACGATTATCTGAGGAAAGTGCGCAGTTTATCGTTGCAATTATGTTTTTGATAGAACCTAGTAGCCCAGCAAGGAGACACCAGACCCAAGTGAATCAATAACTCAGATTGAAGTGAAAACAATGAGGATTCGGTGAGGGGATGTGCAACAAAAAATTATGATACATGCTTATTATTTTCATTTCTTATTATCCATTTTGTGCGTGTATTACCTAAGTATGAAAATATATAGGTATATGTAGGATGTATGAATTCAAATTATTATATGAAAATTATGATAAATCGTGAGTTATAAGTTAGTATAATAATAAAAAAACTTAAATAAAATGTCTGATTTGAAATGTCAAGCGAAGTTAGATTTATTTTATTATCAAATTACTTGTATTGTTACATATATAAATACAACGCAAGGATAACTTGCATTTATATTGCGTTGTATTTACTTTTTTTTGAAAATGATGCATTTTTGTCATCACTTGCGTGCATAAGGATTGTTTCTGATCTGCATGTAATTATTATCAGGTATAGATGCAACAAGCATTCTATTAAGTTCAGCCAATTCAGCCAGGAATTAAATAATTTATAGAATAAAATGACCTTTCATTTATTCATTTCAGGGGTGGTAATTATGTATAATATACAATATATTCAATTATT
Organism: Druceiella hillmani; assembly: GCA_039881145.1. NCBI lineage: Eukaryota > Metazoa > Arthropoda > Insecta > Lepidoptera > Hepialidae > Druceiella > Druceiella hillmani. The sequence continues at coordinate 23,606,819 of JAYKKI010000003.1, read as the reverse complement.
ATTGTAAATGTATTGCTCAGTTTTCTTTATAATTTTTTCAACGTAATCCAAATAATATACAAACTCTTTGCTAAAAGCAACTTCGTCTCATATTTATTTTTTAATAATACGTTTATAATTTTGTTGCCAGTTCAAGGATAGTTACGCAAAATTTTCTTATACAATTTGATATTTTCTTTTTAGGTGGGTTAAAAGCGATGGTGGATCAAGAAAGACATTAAATTGTACATGAAAATATTAAATTGTACAGAAAAAACCTGTCACAAACAAAAACATCTGGATGGAGTAATTTTCTTAAAGCTTCAGATAATCTTTCGGCCAAATGTATACTCTGCAAAAATATACTCAAAACATTGGGATGCTCAACTTCACGACTTCATACTCATTTAAAAATGACATTCTATACTTTTGAAACATAATATTGGTGCTGATACTCAACGTTAACGAGCAAAAACTTCTATCGCATTCACAGCTTCTTTCACGGCTGCTACAGAAGAAAAAAATAAATTAACAGATCATTTTTTAAATTTTAATTGCTTACCAGTAATGGTTTCTCGTATGATACCTGTAGATGGTCTTCCATTCAATTTTTTTTGATCTCAAAAGACCAAAGGCGAATCACGGCACAATCTTGTTGCAAATTGCCTACAACGCCAAATTCCATGAAAATGGTGGTGATAAAGCACGAGGAAACTGGAAAATTATTTTTAAAAAATAAACTTAGGAAACTGAAATCTGAAGGATTCAAGGTGTCTGTGACTCTAGATGAATGGACCAGTTTAGGTAATTGGCGATCTATGAATGCTAATGGCAATGCTAATGGTAAAAGAAAGCCCTGCAGCCCAACTAAATGAAACAGTAAACGATGACGAGTTTGCTTCAGATGACGATGACAACGAAGATGATTTTCATGTCACTGTAAGAGCTGATCAAAGCAACGAATTTATTTTCAAAAACATAATAGAAAAGGTCCGTAAAATTGCGAAACTTTTTAGGAAATTGCCAACAAAAATAATGAACAGCAAAATTATGTTAAAGGGGATTTTAGATTGCATGACACAATGGAACGGTTTAGCAGATATGTAATTGTGAAACTCAAAACTCCAATCCAGAGGGCACTGATAGACTTAAAAATAGATCTCGAAATATATGAAAATAAATTTAAAAGACTGGCTGATGTCAGCAGAATATTTGAAATACTAAAAGCAACTGTTGAAGAATTATGCAAACGAAACGCTAATCTAATAACTTCTGACGTGGCTGTGATGTTTGTGTTTAAACAATTAGAGGCTTTGCACCATGAGTCAGTAGCTCATGAACTTTCATCGCTTTGAAATATCGGATTAAAGAACGCAGGTTGTTGGTTACTTGAACGTTAAATAATCTGTACAATTTAAAAACATATTTAGATTCGGCGAATAAATACCCCGACATCTTTTTAAGGTCAGATTGCTACTAAATGAGACAACATATTGTGGATATTAACAAAATGTGAATGTCACCCATGTGATGTTTCTGTTCCTACAGAAGAGGACACAAATGATGATTCAGTGCCGTTAAAAAAACAATTAGAAATAGCTATTAAAAAAAAAGTGAGCCGTCACGGGACGCCTGGCTCATGTGAAACATCGTGTTCGTACAAGTAATATCCATAAAAGACAAGATTATTACAGGAACTAAATATAGCATAATGAAAAAATAAAGTATTACGAATTTCTTACAGAAAATGGTGACTTTATTTAACAAACATTTATTTACAATTAATACAAAAATAATAAAGCACGGGTTATGTGTACCGTAGTAAACAACAGCGTCGAACTGAGTGAGGAGGGGGTCGCGTAGTCGGTTGCGCATGGCGACACGTCGCCATACCGTACACTATACTACATATAGACTATATTTATATATATATATACCTTAGTATAACGTGGCGACGGGTCGCCACGCCAACGATCCGGTTTATACCTGCGCCTATAGATGTTTCACATCAAAAAAGCAAATGCAATCTCAAGATAATTCATCAAGAGCCACCTCAGCAGACAGTGATACCTTAATCAAAATAGAAATTGTTCTTTACGAAAACGGTGGTTCCAGAGGGAAAAATATCTTGATTAGGCCTACATCAATTTAAGAAGCATTTCTCCAACCAGTGTAGAGTTAGAGAAAGCTTCCTCTTCATCGGGATACTAATGTAATCATTTGCGCTCGAGATTGAGTCACATAACTTTAGACGATTCATTATCTCAACCAAAGATTGAATGAATCTTATACCTAAGATATAATTGTTTTAATGAGAAAATTATATTAGAATTTTTCACGTGGTGATAAGAGACTCGTGTCAAGAGAGAAGCAAATGTTTAATAATTTACTTTTGTTTTGTTTATATGTTTTAGTTGAAATCTATAAAATATTAAATCAGTCTTGAACTCTTGATATATCAAGAGATTAAGAATAATTTAGTATTAATATGAAATATGCTTTGTAATGAATAATCATTTCAGTGACACTATCATTTCAGTTACTTTTACTTTGATTAAAATTTGTTCAGTAGACAAAAACTATACGCTTTTAGGACAAACCCATATGAAAAAGTTGCATCAATCCATGTTAGTTTTGCCCACAGATGGACTTTAAAATTACTTACAGAGATCTTATTAGCGCATTATATTTTTTATAATTTTTTTACTAATGCAATTTTGGGAAATTAATATTTTGTGAGGAATAGCGTGTCAAAGATGGCAAAAACAATTTCTGCCAAATAAATCATTAGGTATTTCTCTGATGTAAAAATATGGAATTTATTTTATTGGGTACTGAATTTTTTACAATTAAAATAACCTGTACTTAAATAATAATAATTACAAATTTTTAATATGCATAATTATGCAATACTTAGTAAGGGGGGAGTTTTGTTCAATTTCTATTATTCTTATTTTAGCACGGTGTGACAAAAAAGACAAATCGTGTTGTAAAAAAATTTTTTGCTGTATGACCTTTACATTGGTCTTAAAATAATCAATAGTATCTAAAGTTTTAATTAACAAAGACAAACAATACTAAGTATAACGAAAAATCTTTCTAAATGGCACTTTTACGTGATCTGTTGCTTGTCACAGACTGCCCCGTATCTGAGGTACAATGTATCATACTATGGGGCACTCTATAAGACATAACTGATTCTAAGAAAAACAATAAAGACATTGGGGTTTATTGCAAATTAAACTTGTTAAAGATATTTTTGTAAAAATATAGGAATCAGCTTGATGTTGCATTAATTTTTTCGTATTTTCAAGCAAAAGTAAAACTATTTCGATATCTTCTAGTCCAACTGTCACCACATCCAGCTCGAGTGGAAACAGAAATTGTTATCTACCTTGCTACTTTTACATAGGTAACTCACATCGTAAAAATCATATTTATTGCCTGTTAAGAGTTTCCCAATATAATACATAACCTTTTGTTGTTTTTGTCTAATTTAATGATAACGAAATTCCTTCGCTCTGGTTTTAAGGTGTATCATCATCATCAGATGAAATGGATTTAGTGTCACTGAGTTATCGAAAATAACTTTTTTACTTGCGGCTTCTTTGATCTTTTTGGTTTTGAAGTTTTTGTCTATGGCTGTCAAGCATTTTTCTTTGTGTTTCACTTTTTTATTCCTTTTCAAAGAAGCTTCTTCGTATTTGTTTTTATGGGTGTGTCAGTGGCAATACAGATTCTTCCTCTCTTTCTTCCCTTATAAGACTGAAGTCTTGGCTGAGTTTTTGGATAACCTCTGCATCCTATGGGACTTACTAATTGGTTGTCTTTGATAGGAGCATTTAACTCAGGAATTCATTAGTTTAGTCTAAACTTCTAAGAGTTGATCTGTAGAACACCCAGACATAGAACAAATTGACGCCAGGAGAATTTGATGAGTTGATCGATTTATTATTTCGCTGGGTCTGAAATCATCAGAAAAAATATTCTTGTCATAAGTGAAGATACTAGTTTTTTTAATCCAGATTTTATGTTAACGAGTACCATTCCTCGGTCAAAAGCTTGATCTACTAAGCCTACTACATCGTAAATTGTGAGTGTTTTTCTCGGATGCCGCATCATCCGCAAATCAGCGGCTGCTTATAGAATGTCTGAAATAAACAGAAAACAGGCACGTGCAAGGGCTACAATTAATGGCTAGTGTGGGGTGGTATAGTCAACAAAATGACTCCATTGTCCTTTCTTATATTCAAAATTGCTGGAACTGTAGTTGGAGCTGCAATGGATAACCATAAGAACCATCAGAGCTAGGTGGCTCTCGTGGTTATTCAATATTAATGATGGATTATCTGTTGCAAAAGAAGTCACTTTTATGAAGTGTTTCATAACTTCTATGAAGAGTTCATTCCTCATCCAACCAGTAGATTGAGTAAGACTTAGAGATCGCAAATGTGCGTCTGTTGTCAAAAATACCGTAGCCAAGTAGAGTCAACAAGTAGAGACGAAAGGGCCTCGCTCCGCGCTGGTGACCTTGTTTCTCCGTTTGGTTCCCTTTGCAACAAGTATCTTTTTTTGGTTTTTCGACGGTTGTTGTTTCGGTTTTATCTAGGCAGAAAACTCTTGTTCCGTTGGCAAAACTGTGGTTGTGGCTCATCGTTTCTTGCAGATTATCTTAGAATCTATTGATGTTATGCCTATTAAATGAAGTGGTCCTTATAAAACTGTGGCTGTGGTTTTCGTAGCTTCAGGTCTATTCAGTAATTTCTTTGCCTAAAACCATAAAGCCAGTCAATTCCTACCATAACGTCCTTTTTCAAGAAAAAAAACACTACAAAACACTTTTTTTCACAAAAACTCTGGAGCAAACAAAAATCTAATCAAATATCAATTGTTTCAATATGGTTTCTTGCATATTTTCTTTTTACTCCAACTTTTTAGCTATTCTGATCTGTGGAATACTGCCATTTCTTAGCAAGTTTTCTGCATTACACTGTAGCGAGATCCATAACTCATTTAGACCAAGTTATAATATATACTTTCTCTTGGTTATTAGAAAACACCTTTCTGTTAACATAATTAGGTGTGAGACTTATATTTTCTCTGTTTTCTTCACTACTATTTTTCATTTTCTTGACATCCCGTCTTAATGTCACATAGTCCACGTTTTTTAGATTAGCGGCAACTTTCAAGCTCAAGTCACTTTCGACTAATGCTATAACTTCTTGCATATTTTGTGCACTATACTGACACATTGTGGTCTTTCCACTTGTATAGAAAGTCATACGTTATATTTTTGGGCGGCGGGAAACCTCGTGCGTTTAGATAAGAAGTAATAACAGCGTTTGTAGTAAAAATAGTTTGAAGTGAAAATAGCGTTTGTAACAAAAATTCTAGAAAATTTAGTGTTTTATACTACTGCTGTTTACCATAGTATTAGCATGACCGTTATGACTTCATTATGTATGCCAAGAGATATTTAGCTTTGAACTGGTCGCAAAAATAGCAAATGTAGCATAACCTCTCAGAGTTGACAAATTACTTAAAACATTGGTCTAACATTATTGTTAAAAAGACCATGCATTATGAATCTACACTCTCGGACAATTTAGTTAGACCATTAGCTAGTATGTCAAATTTATTTTCTATAATACTAGGTATATTATAGAAAATGCATCATTGCTCTCATTAAACAATAAATAAATATTTTTTATTTATTTGTTAATTCTCTTAGATGGAAAAGTTTCATAAAGGTAGTAGTTAAAGCAAATGATTTATCTCTAACAAACACATAGTTTAGTATATTATATGAACTGTTGAGGCGTTCCGAGATCTAGAATATTCAAAGTTTTACTTTTAAGTTAATATAGAAAATAGTGTTTTCAATTACACCATCATCTGAGATTCTTCCATTTATTCTAAATTTTGATATACTTAATAATTCTCGTCTCTTTAGAACATCAAACAACAATAATAAGTTTAACTATCCTCCAGAAATACATGGCCACAATTTCCACAGCTAATTTTCCACTGAAACTAGATAACTTGCTTTTTCCAAATATCACAAATTCACCTGGATTGCCATCAAGGAGAGAGCTCTTTTCAATTGTAAAATGCCACAAGAAAGCAGATTATCTAGTGATTCAGTCATTGAAAGGAGCTTTCAATTAGAATGCAACAACTGTACAGCGTATGCGGTCATGTTTTAGTATTAGATCCAATTGATTTGAAAATTATATTCTTTCATATCTCTATTGTGTCTGGGATCATTAACCTGATTTACTTTCAACATACATCTTATATGTTCACCATATAAATAAACTAGAAGAAAAATTTTGGGAATAACCTTTATATATGTTAGGAAACAGTGTAGTTCGATATAGGAGTTTCTAGAAAGAAAGAACTCTTTTCAGATATATATCAAATAATCCAGACATTGCATTTTTAGGTAACAATCAGTTTATTATAATAGCAAATGATATCAAGTGTTATTAAATTATTTTGTTAATAAAGTATAAGCTTTAAATTTTTTTCCAAAACAAATCTATTTTTTTAAATTAAAGAATTTTTTTAAATCATAAAAAGTGGAGTGCATTGGAAACCTAAATTATCTTTTCACAAGAGTGAACATTGTTTTTTTCGGCGGAATATCCGGAAAACTACTGTGGTAAATTTTATACAAATAGGTCACTCCATAAGAAATAAAAACAAATTAAATAAAAGTACAATATAAATATGAGACTTTATTAATAAGACTTTAAATAAAATACAAACTTGTCTTATTATTCATAATAAAATACATATACATAAAAGCAATAAAAAGAGAACAAAAAGTAATTTATATCATAAACAATTTATATAATAATATGGTCGATGTCTTCATCAGCCTCACAACATTCACATTTCAAAGAAAAATTATTTCCAGTCTAGTTTCCGATGATAAATTATATTTTTAATTGCATTTTGTAGTTTTATAAAATTCTCTTATAACCGATCATAGACTTGGTGCTCATCACCAAGTTATAAATACTATATTTTATGTATTAATAGCTCAAACCCCTCCATTCCGCTCTATAATCAAATGTGTTTGGAAAAAAAATTTCGAATCAATTATATAAGTGGTGACAAATATTGCAACACCTGCTTAAATAACTTCTCACTCTTTCACTTCTTCCATCCATTTCATACTTGGTGAAAATATAAATGACTAAAAAGGAACAATAACATTAATTTTACACAATATCCAAAAAATTTCTTATATTTCCTTTAAATATATATAGATAGATTGCAGAATAATATTATTAAAAAAAAACTATATTTAAAGATTGAGCATCTCATATCCTGATAAACTAGATACCTAAATTGATTGCTAAAGATAATATGAGCAAATCATAAAATATATAAATGGCGAAATAAAATGGTGCATGATTCAAATGCCGACACATTTAACATCATTCAACTAGATAAATTTTTTGAAAACCGATATAAAAATGACTAGTTATGAGGAAACAATTTTGTTGCAACACTTTTAAAAATCAAAGTTTGTTTAAACCTTCGACATACTTGTTAATCTATCAATACACCTACATGACCATTTTTGATATGTACGCAAATTTACTCAAATGTAATAAAAGGTTCAAAAAAACAGCTGTTACCTACAATTAATTCAAAATTAAATGATATTTTGATAGTTCATTTTTATCACAACTAAATATTTCTTAAAAGACCCCCATTTCTGTAAAACACCTAGAGAAATTATATAATTCGTCGCTGACCATTGTAAAAATTGCATTATTAAAAAACAATTTAAACAAAAATAAAAAATCAGACTAAATTATTCTCGACCGACCATTGCAATACAACAAAGTTTCTATGACCAGAATTAACACAGGCTGGAATGAGGGTAGTCTTCAATTACCTTATTTCTTACTTGATGATTTTACAAAAGACCCATAATATCATCATGGTATATATTATCAATCTTGCTTTTCTGCGATATAAGTTATAGTTAAAAAGAAATGTCCTAAAACGTTTGATATGTTTATAGATTACAATAATTATAATGTTAATGAATAAAACCACAGTTGCGTTTTACATTTTCATCCTCCCATCGTACCTGCCCCCCATCGTTTCTCATAAATAAAAAATTTTCAAAATCATACAAAATATCAGTTAATATTACACAAATCTAAAACAGCTGCGAAAGTATATAGTTAAGAAAAAAAATCAATAAACCGAACAATTAAATATAAACTAAGAGATCATTAGAAACAATTTCATAATGACATTCATAAAGGAATTGTCACAAGACATTCAAATTTGGCAGTGTGAGAACCAACAATTTATATATAAATTATAATTATAAAATTAGCTATGCACATAATTTAATAATAATACATACTATAAAGCTATAGAAATCCAGACTTATCGTGGATAACTCAAAATTACCTAAAATGCAAAATAGAACACAAATACATTTAGTTTATAACATTGTATATAAAGTTAAAAGTAAATAAAGTAATTATAAAATTATGAAAACATTCAACTTAACATGAATTTTATTTTTGTTCAATTTTGAGTGAAAATTCCATTAAGTGGACATGGTGAATGTCAACGAAAATCAGAATTCATATGGTGGTTGCTAGGGTAATTTGAAATATGGATAATTTTTCACGAAAACTTTAATGATAGGAGTTTATCTCATTAATGAAGGTTGCATAATTATACAATTCAAACTGAAACTATAATCTGATCTCTGTGTATATATTGGGCTGTTACATGATTATCTGTGCATTTTTTGTTTAGGACAATTGACATTTTGTTTATATTTTTCCTGAAAAATATTCTTCAGCATACAGTTAATAAGAACCCGTGTCGATAATTATATTCATATTCCACATATTATGGCCAACCTTTACTAAAATTGATGGAAAAGGGCAGAAACATTTCACAATCTCAACAAACTTTTTGGCAAAAGAATAATCAGCATAAGTCAATTGGCGAACTCATTTAATATCTAATGAAACAAGTTAGGAGAACAAGTCTCAAATAGGGTGAATATTAGACTTTAACAATGAAGCACTTTTGGCCACCGTAAAAGTGGACAAATGCTTCATAATCCGAATGCTAGCATTTCAAAGTCATCCGTTTCCCATTTGTCCATCATTTCAATAAGTTCAGGAAGGTGTGTAAACTGGCTGTACGAGGATCACATGTGCTCTCTAATAGCAACTAAGCTGGCTAAGGTTGAAAATTCCATAACCTTCTTCAGAAATATTCACAAATCCAGTCCTGAAAAATTTCATCACTGGAGATAAGTCCTGGCTATTTTCCAAAAACTTTGACGAAAAAGGTTTGCGTTTCTTCAAATCAAATACGAAAAGGTCTCCTAAAAGATTTTCATTACTAGAAGGAAACACGGTGTGTTTTGTGGGACATAAGCGGAATCGTTCTCTAGGGATCATCTCCAATGCCTACTACTAGTGGGACAATGATCGGCAAATTCTGGACAAAAATGGTAAAAGGTTATTCTACAGCAACATCTACTTAGCTGAGATCAATCACCGTCACGAAGCCATAAATATAAAGTTACAGCATAAAGGGAATTAAAACATTTCCCATCCCAAGCATGTCCTTGTGTGAAGCATCCCATAGTCGAATCAATCACAGATAAGGGATGAAATTTTTTCTTGTTCACCCCTTTGTATTATCACTCAACTGCTCACTGAAAAACTGGCAGGTGGGCAAAATATATGATGATTTCGATCAGTTGATAGCTTATATCAAAGTGTGGATAGCTCTGAGGAATCAGCAATTCTTCACCCACGGAATAAATTGTCTGCCTAACAAATGGGGGGGAGTTATTGAAGTATACAGTATGCATGCTCCGAAATAATCTATCAAATATGTTTTGAATTTTGACTTTTTTTTCATAACAAATGTCTCGAAAATGCCAGATAATTATGTACAGATATTTAGAATTAGTTTCCAATTTAAGTAGAAAATAACTAGGTGGTTGGATGTTGCATGCTCAATAACCATTAAACTGCATAAACCCACAGAAAAAAAATAGAAAGTATATTTTGTTTCTACAGGTATGAAATGATATATCGTAACATACTGCAAGTATGTAGGATATTTATTAATCTTATTCCAAGATGCCGAGTAATGCACTTTAAACTGTACTTTCTAATCGCTATATACAAAGTTAAATATAAATAAGTGTTAACATTTTACTCGTTACTAAATGAAGTATAATTTAAAAAAACAAGTAGATACTCCATTTTTGTTATAAAATAAATGTAAATATTAATTCCTCATATAGATCAGCGTCACATTACCCTTCAGACTAGAAAAGGCGATTTCTAAAACAATACTTAAATAATTGGCCAAATGATATCGATGAAGTTGCTTGTTATGTATAGATTCCTTCTTCGTAGGTTTATTTGGCACGTTTGAGAATAACTGATTTAACTTAATGCTTTTGTATTTATCCAAATCTAAGGTTTTATAAATTTATAGTTTTAAGTGCTTCAAAGGACTTTTTGATCAAAATTGTATTAATGCATATTTAAATGTTTTGTATTTCAGTCTAAAGAATAAATGAAATAATTGGAAGAAAGTTTCAATTTTTACAGAAGCTGGTCTAAAAAGCACCAAAAATCACTCGTACAGATATGTTTTAAAAACAGCAATAGTAACTCAATGTTTGAACCTAGTATACATATATCGGACCAAGCTACCACTTGTTCTTACACTTTGGATATGCCTGTACGCTTTGATGTATAATTAGATAATGCAATAGTATACTAAACATTGCGGCAATAACTACTGTTTGATAAAAATGATTGTTTACGATATAACACTTTATTTCTTTCAGTCTTGGGTTTTGTTTATCACTCTTCTAACAATTTTATAATTTCAATGTTTATGATTCAAACAGCCAAACATCTAAAAAAAGTGTGCTCGATAATAGATACAATGTCAAGTGAAAAGAGGTTTTGTACGGCATGTAACAAATTTTTCACGCTTCATGATTGAAAGAATAGAAAAGCTGTGCCGTCAAGGCACAAGCGATGCCAATAAATAAAAATCTTTCAATCTATCCACAAGCTTCACATTCTGAGTATTGGCTATTATACATATTTATATACACATTAGACATTTATCTTTTTATTATTTAATACATAATAGTTTAAACATTGTAAAACCACAATAATAAAACAATATAAACATTTCAGTAAAAACAATTGAGAGGTTTGGCACTAGTCATAAAGTTATATTGCTCCATAATTCATAATATCCTCATGTGCACACACTACGCACGTGCTCATTATGTTCCTTAAATTTAGCTATGACTCATTTAATTAATTATAATAAAACTTTTCTTAAGTGTTCCTTTAAATTTCCTACAATTTACAAATATTATTTTATATAATTGTTTTCTATGCCTATTACAGTTAAAACCTTACAATCGAGTACCTGTTTAAGTTTTCATAACAATATTTTAATTTGGCATAGTCAGAAAAATGTTAATAGCATTCTTTCAAAAGGAACCACAGTTCAAAAAGAATAGACGTTCAGCCTACGTACATCGGTTATTATTGTGTTTTAGATTGTCTAAGCAATTGAACCTCTAGATGATATAAAGAAAATCACAATTACATTTTAAAACTATACATTGGATACTTGCAGTTGGAGTGCACTATTTTTCTAATGTATTTTGAAGAATAATGTATTTGGAAGCAAACTACAGTTATCAATGAACTGCTTAATTTGTAATTTGAACACTTTTACCATTTTTCTGACTTAAAATAATAATTTAGACATTTCCTTAACAAATTATAAATTTAGGTAATATTTACACGGTCAACAGTATTATTGACTTGAGCAAATAGTTGTATAGACACTGAACTGTTTTGGCTGTGATCATTAATGTAAATTACCATAGTTGTACTTACTAAAGCATAAGCAAATAAGTAATAATTTATTATTACTTTTCATAAAGAAAAACTTTGTATCAAAATAGTAACGAAAACTTTTTATTTTGTTTCAGAATATTCAGAATTATCTATTAATAGTGTCATCAATGAAAACTAATTAAATGTAAATTTTATTCAAAGTTGCAAATGATAGTCATGCCACCAGACCTCGTTATTATTTTTTGGTGAAAACGTTGATTATTTTTTATAATGTTCATTTCAGCCTGAGAGTGCAGGTACTAGGAATGTGAGGAGTATATTAATATTTTGTTTTCACATTCACTGCAACAGTTATGAATAATTTTGAGTACAGCTGTACCGAGTATACTAAAGATGCATAGCGCTCCATGTACTTTTAATATCGTTCAATGGAATTACAGTAAAAGTACACGGAGCTTCTGATTTGTGATTACCTAAATAATTTTCTCTATGGAACACAGTATCAATTATTGGTAATGTTTAAATATATTAATTATAAAACAGAAATGGCTCTTTTCATATGTGTAATTATCCCCAACTATTGTGTAAGACCCAATTCTTAGCTGAAGTATACCAATAAATAAATGGTAAGTAATTTAGAAAGCAATGAGCAAAATATAGTAACGTGATATTTAAACATGGGTGTAACGCTACCAAATACCATTTCTTCATTACCACATTAACATAGCTATAAAAGATTACTAATACAGAGGTTTGGCAGCAAGTTTCTATCGTTAATTTTAAAATTGTTTAATTGATAATCAAAACATTAATGATTTACACGACCAAAATCCATTTGTCCAATACAACAACATAATATTATGAGTTTGAATAATATTACACATTTGAGACCAAACTTGTATAAAGAAGAAAACAACACTTAAACACAATATAAGTATATATAAAACACAATTTATACTTATTGCAAAATTGCAGCCATAGTGGGCGTCACAATGAAGTTTTGTTTCAATTTTACATTATTCTTAGACTATACTGAATAACATATAAACAACAATGACCAAACATAAATGAAAAGCTTAATTGGCTTTCACAAAACTTATTGGATCGGAACTATCAAAACTAACAATCGATGGCCAAATCCAGTTCATCCGTAGATTGAAATCTAAATGTGAGCGGAATGCCGCCAAGATATTAACTTATATATTACTGTGGGGAAACTCCGAGTGTTGAAATGATGAAAGACTCGAAGGGAAGTTTGCAAAAAATTCTCTACAGTATTTATATAGATCACATTTCAAGCAATAGGTCACAAATTTATTTACATATCTCCAACAAATAAGTGGAAAAAATTATAACATTGACGTCGCTATTTCTTGCCTAACGATATATGTTTGGTCACTACTGAATAAACAACACAATTTCTGACTGTCATTTTCAATGTTAACTTTTAATATTTATTTATTTTTAAAGATAGGGGACCTAGGAACCTGGGTAATTATTGCTAATTTTCAAAATAGAATTGTATTAATATATTTATTAATCACCATTACTTTATTAATATCTTATAATAATAATTAATGATATACTACAGTGCTTATAAAAATTTTAAATAAATTCTTTATATTTATATTTTTTATATTACATAAAAATAATTATATATGTGTTACTATTGTAAATATGTATGTAAAATTATTTTACATCTTCTATGGGTATGTATTGTATTAATCACAAGCTATTTTCAATCTTCCATTATTAATTATGAGCTATATCTTTCGATGCAATTAATATACCTGATTAAACTGAATATGCTTTTGACTGCAACCTGCCATATTTATTTTATGTTTCTCGCATCAATTCAAACTCTAACTATTCAACAATATATAAATATTATGATTTAAGCCAATAGAAAAATATTAAATGAACAATTCAAATATGTTATCTTCTTCTCTTTCATTATAGGATTTATATATGTGATTTGTTCGTGTCAAGTATCATATTTTTATGTTATTATACTATTATACGTATAGTAATAGTATTGCCTTATAATAATTATTTATAGTGTTATATGTAATAAATTATAGCTAACAACGCAAACTGTGTAAATGAATATAATTAAATATTATTATTATTGATTAACTTAATGAGTGTTATTGGTAGGTCAATGTAGATAATTACTCAAATTTATTTTAATATGTTTTATTAAATTTTTTAACTGGTTATTCATTTTAAATGGTCAATTAATTGTCGTAGTAATCACTTTGTAAATGCAAATATTGAAAAAATTAATTGGAATTTATTCATCACTTACAGTTGACAAACAAAATTATTACTGTGACAATTATTGAATAATAAATTATTCTTCGTTGAGATTAGTGTTTTAGTTAAAACTTTTCATTACTTTATTTGTTTTTCTCTAATGTCAGCAGATACTTATTTACAGTCCACACATAAAGTCCAGTTTCAATATTTTTCATAGGAAACCAGAGTCAAAAGCAAAAGGTAATTTTGTGTGAGACTGTAAAATAAAATTTTGATGTTTAATTTCCCATAAATTTTTAAAACACAAATTTAACTATGCCAAAAAGATGCCATTTTTTGTAAATGTTTCAATATCCCGTTCAATGGAGATGAAATGACAATACCACTAGGGTTAATTGTATAGTAACATCATGTGCAGAAACAAAACAAAACTATAGTATCAACAAAAACTATAGTATAAGTTATACTAATATAACACCTTTTAACCAGTGACAATTTTTAAAAATTTTTTATTTATATATTGCTAAGCGAGTCACTAGAACATGAAATAGATGAAAAAAATCTAATCAAATAAATCATGCTGACATTAGATAGAAGAACATAAATCGTCTTATATTCTAGCAAACGTAAACGCATCGAAAAACTGATATGCAAATGGGACCGTCCTTCTCACGGCCTCACAACCACATCGTTGTGGATAAATAGAATATAACCTTAGATTTAATTTGATTGCATCAAACCTCACTTAGCCTATGCTCCTGCTTTTTTGACATACTAATTCCCTTACTTAACACTGCACCGATTTAAGCCACTTCCGTTCTCTTCCATCAATGACTATCCTACATGTCGCCAGCTAACCTGTAGATCGGTCACTGTTTATTTAAATACCAAATTACTTTAGAGCTAATTTAGGATATATTTCGTTCGTACTAAGCTCTAAAACAAAAATGAAAAATTTATATTTCCCTTTATTTCGATATAAGAAAAGTCGCAGAAGCAATAAACTTTTCATTTAAGGCAAATGAAGTTATCGTAAATTAATAATATAGTGATATCGCCTTTAAGGACTATAAGTATATACCAATATAAAAAGAGGAAATAATCTGATATACTCTGACTATTTGCAGCATATATTTATTTGTCCACTTGGACAGATCAGACAACCTCCGAAACATATTATCACAGCCCGCTCTCTCTCTCTTTGAGATCATTCTGAGGCAACCCAAAAGCACCATTGGGCAAAGCCAATTCAATTCAATGTTCGTTTGGTTTGATACTGTACGTATCAAAAATGGTGTACCTTTCAGACCAAACCATTATCATTCTGTTCTCTCCTAAATAATAAGGGTCAATGATATGTCCCCATAAAATTACAAACCTTAATACAATGCCTCATAATCATAAAATATTAGCCAAAACTGAACATGCCAAGAATTTTGCAGCTATAAATAACGGTTTGCAAGAAAATTCTAAATTTTACAAAGATAAAATTTCTAAACCAAATTGCATGTTTGCATCTTAAGTACAATAAATGAAAACAAATAACAATGCATCAAAACCTATAAAGAGCATGGCGGGCTTGACAAGCGAGTACAAGCAAAGCGCCGGGCGCAATGCAGCATTTCCTGAAGTGCGGGCTCACTGTGGATGTGCACTATGACCCCCGCCCGCATCTTCCGGAGGGTCAGTGCTGCTGCTGTTGTTATTACTGGAATTAAGCAGACTGAGATTGGCCGCTGACAAACCCGACATCAGCATGTTAGCTGATTCACTGCAACGATAGTATGGACAAATTAATATATGTTCCAAATAAAACTCTGTAAAATAAAACAGTTACAAAAAGACATATCACACTAGAAAATTTTAAAAAGAAAGTGTAATTTAAAAATAATTTACAAAAAACATAGTTTTTTAGTATAAGTATTGAAAGTTTCTAATAAATCTTGGCATTAAAAAATGCATCCAATTTATAAAATTTTCTTTTTAACATAATGCAATACCCAGAGCCCTGCCATTCGAATAGAATAAGTATATTTTTATACAAATTTTGTCAAGACGATTGCTATCTCTTTTTAACACTGCCAACTTCATTGTAATTTAACTTTTTTAGTTTTCTCTTGTTTATACACTTGTCAAAATGCATTCAAAGTGGCTGTTTAATCGCTCAAAACTAATCGAAACATAATTAGTGTTTATCAAGACTTGTGTTTTACACTCTCTCTACCAACTACTTTTGCATTTTCTTTATATTTGCATCACTTTGTATATTTTACACACCTAGATAAGCTAAAGTTTCTGTTTATCGCTTATGGAGGTTTTTCAATTAACCAAATTTCTCCTTTAGAGAGGCACAAAAGCTTTTTTTCACTTATAAAGGTAAAAAAAAATACAGCATAACATGATAGATACATATACTTATAATTATATTTTTTATTTGAATTTGACACAGATACTTCTTTACAAAAACAAAACAATTACACATGTATTTTTATACAGAATTTTTACTTAAAGAAATCCTTTAATTTCTTCTACTGTCTATTTTCACCTTCTGCACATGTTTTTCAAGTTTATAAATATTATCGAAAATTATTTTATCAATTCCCACTGAAGATTTAACAAATTGGTCGAGGATCTTTAATCGCATTTACAGCTTCTTGCTTCTTTGGAATGTTTTTTATTACTGTATCCAAAGTCCTGTTTGGCTGATCACATTCATCTTCTCTGTCATTTTTTTCTGTGAACATGCTCACCACATAATTCTCAAGAATGTCGTCGTGCTTGTGTTCTCTGGCAGTAGTCACGTCATTGTCAATCTGTACAAAGACTTCGAAAGTCGGTGTTAACGTACTGATTTTGTGAGACACATACTTGTTCCATTCCTCTTTGTTAGGTCTAATTTCCACATCATTTTCCTCTAGCACAAAATCTTGTTTCTTCACACCAATCCAAAACCCAGCTTTCTTAAAGCAATTCTTAACAGTAACGTCACTTACTGTGTGTGCTTTCCTTGCGAACTTCATGACTGGGAGCATGTTTATCTCAGGGCTAATCTTTTTTCCAAGCATGTAAGAATATGTTTAATGATTTCTCTACGATAAAAATGTTTAAAGTGTGTAAGACATCTTGATCTAATGGTAAAGTTTACTGGTGATACTGTACTCTAAAGTATAGTAAGGCGTTCCTTGCTTTGTTTTCCTCTATGGCACTCTTCACCTCTAAATGTTTTATATTACATACGCCTTGATGAATGCATTCACAATTTATCACTTAAAGTTAACACTTTGATTTTCCATTTTGATATTCAGACGACAAGCATTGGAAGAAGGTTTGAAAAAAAACAAAATTCAATTATTTATTTTATGATTGTCATGCTTAAAAATAATTTAAATTCATGGAAATTACTACTTTGTTACCACCATTTGATCAAGTGCAGGTACATTATAAGTTGTGTTATTGTAATTTATATATTACTAGCTGGTGTACCCGGCTTCAGTCAGGGAGTTGAGATGAGATTGTGTGGTAGTTGGAATAAAAGGATAAACTTTAAAATATAAGAGGGGAAACATTTTTTATTGAAAACATATTCTAACTATTTATATACATTTAATACTTGTTTATAAACAACATTTTTCATTTTGTTATCCAAGTCAAAAATGTCAAATTTATTGGTATATGTACAAATTTTTCGAATTTTCTACTCGAGAGCAGGCTATGTATGGTTGACCGTGAGAAAAGCAGACTTTGAGGTTGATGCCGCAAGGTTTTAAAGTTTGTCCTTGCGTTTTGTTAATTGTAAAACTATAGACTAATTTGATTGGAAATTGCAGTCTTTTAAATTGGAATGGCAGTTCAGTAGAGATCAGTGGTATTCTGGGAATAAACACTGTGTCCTTTGTCCTTTCTAGTCATAAGTTCGGTTTCGATGATGTTATTTGACAGCTGTTTGACGATAAACCTTGTTCCATTACATAGTTTTGGCGAGTTGAGATCTCTGAGTGGTATGATCGGAGATCCAATTTTCAGTCGACGGCAGTGTAATGGCATTCCTGGTATTTGCAGAGTTTAAAAATTCTTAAAAATTAATTAATTTTGTAGGAAAGTTGACACATTCTTCAATGTTTACTATGGTAATCGATTTGAATAATCTCTCTAAACCAGGAATTTTCTTTTGAATGTTAAAGTTGATATCGTCGACAATATTATTTTTAGTTGAAAAAATTGCCCCTGAAATGGCCACTCTGGATTAGTATAGTTGTGAACAATGTTTGTATAAATTTGGTCGATGGGTACATTCTCACTAGTGGCTATATTGCATGGTTCATTCTCAGTAGTGGCTATATTGCAGAAATCACTGTTGAGTTCAATGAGGCCGGTCGTCTGGTCAGAAGGATATGTGCCTTCGCCTATTCAAAAACACACATATGTTTTTGGGCAAAATGTGCTGTTGTTTCGTATTTCGATAATTCAACTCATATCTTTTGTTTGTCGCAGTATTTGCATGTGTGGCCAGAGATGTGATTCTTTAACCATGCATTGATTTCGTCTGCTGATGTTGATTTGGGGATAACTGGAAGTGTTTGTCAAAAATCTCTTAAGAGTATGAGTAGAGCTCCTTACATCACTTCATAGGTTCCTCGCAAGTCTTACTGTCCATGACTTTGAGTGATTTTTTATGTGTCATTGTGCATTCGTCCCAGAAAATAATTTTAGCTTGTTTTAGAAGTTCACCCCATCCAGATGCTCTTGAGATTTTACATGTTGGGAATTGTTCTTTGGCTATATTCAAAGGTAGTTGTAGGGTGGAATGGGCAATTCGTCCTCCTTCCATAAGTGTGCCGGCCATGCCAGATGATGCCAGTGCAAGTGCGGTGTGTTGTGCCGCCTGGTGCGTCCAAGTAAATAATTCCGCCAGTGTTGTTGTTGAACTGGTCCATGATAACATTGTAAATTTTTTTTTGATTGTCATTGAGGAGTGGTTTGTTGTGAGCAATGTATTGAAGTAGTTCGTTGATGTTGTAGTTTTTTCCTTTGTAATTTTGAAGTTTAGCAAATTGAAAGCATCTTGTTGTGGTGCTGGCATCCCAAGTTGTACTAAGGTCTGATTTTTTAATGCTAAACCTTTATCTTTAAAGTAAATGAGCGTTTCATTGAAGTTGTCGTCATTGAATTCGATGACCAGTGCTGGATGGGCTTGTCGCATTTGGTACAGTATGTCATCACTTGTCGATGGGTTACAAATTGTTAGTATTATGACAAATAAGTCTCTAATTTGTTCAGCTGAGGCTGCGAGTGAGGTTTCTTGTAGTGTTAATTCCTAGTGTTTTCCAGTAGTTCTAAGCATTGGCATGCTTCTCTGTACGTCTGGAATAGATAACCATCAACAGTCTTGACATCTGTGAAATTTGTTCTCACATTTCGTGTAGCAACATCCAGGGATAGCAACATTCGGCATTGCTTGGCACAGTTGGAATAAAGCTGTTAATTTTGTGTTCCTAGGTGGTTCGCTTGCAATATCTCTGACAATGTCTTTTGTGAAGTAAACTCTCTGTCCATTCTCCAAATGTACTGCTAGATGTTGGTTTGTGTTGGTGTATGGGAAAACTGAAATGCTGCTTCGTTACTGTTGATGTATCTTCCCAAGTACATGAGGATAACGTTGTTCATGTTTTGTTGTTCGCTGTCTTTGGCTATTTGAAATACTGCCACTGCCTTTGTTCACATTGCAGTGTTCTGAATTTATGTGTGCTTGGAACATTTTGGAAAGTAGTGGGTATATGGTACTACCTATTGATTATCTATTTCCAGTTCGTCTCTGCCTCATATTCGTATTTTTGCTGTAAAGCCATCCTTTTTGGGTGATCGTCTTCTGTATTTGGGATAGCCATCATCTCCGGTTTGTGTGTTGTTCAAGTATGGTTTTGGGTATTTTGTTGTACATTCTCCATCACTCATACATGGCGAATTGAGTTTTAGTGGTCTGCATGGTCCGTGAATCAGGTTTTTCACAATTATATCGATATCCGTGGGATGAAGTACTCGTTTTTGCTATTCGATTGTGTACATCCAGCATCCAAGGAGTCTATGATATTTCGAAAAATATGGTATTTTGTGATGACTTCAATAAATCTCATTTGTTTTTGTCGGAAAACTTGGG
Source organism: Druceiella hillmani (assembly GCA_039881145.1). Taxonomy (NCBI): domain Eukaryota; kingdom Metazoa; phylum Arthropoda; class Insecta; order Lepidoptera; family Hepialidae; genus Druceiella; species Druceiella hillmani. Next base: position 23,586,509 of record JAYKKI010000003.1, on the reverse strand, counting down.
CTAATATGTCATGTCAACCCGTGGGTGTTTGTCCGTGTCTTAGTTGTTCTTTGATTTCTGACAACAATGAGTTGCATGTGAATGTTATGAAGAGGTCAGGTCGTCCACATTTTCTTACGTAGGTCCATGACATCTTGGGTGTATTCGTGCATGTATCTTGGACTTCCTAAGTAAGATAAGGGTAAGATTACCATTGTTCCAATGTCGTCAATGTTTTTGTCATTTATGATTGCGTCTCGAAGGTAGATGTATTTTTCCATACATAGTGTCTTCTGATTCTGTCTTAGGTAAAGCATCCGTTCCACTTCTATTTTTGCATACATGATGATGAGTGTTGAGAATGCGATTGTATGTTTCATTGTCTCTGATCATAAAGCGGTAAGCATAGAACTCCTTGGAAGTGACTTTTTTGTTTGTTTCGATGCCTGTTTCAGGTTGTATTTGTTACAATGATATCCGTCCTCTCCGTGCAGAAATATTAATGGATATTGGAGGGCATCATATGAACAGTGTGTCTATGCATTGCATTGTAGTCCTTCTCTTCTTCGTTGTATTATTATGTCACGGTTTGTGTTTTCATTGTCCACAATTACGATGGCGACTTCGTCTATCTGAGGTGCATTAAATCTACGCTCGTGTTCTCCAGGTGGTCTCTTGTCGGCTCAAATTATAACTTTATAGTCATAAGAAATCATTCTGAACGTCTTGGATTATTTCTCGTCTCAATCCACTGATGTTTGTGCATCGTTGATCAATTTCTATTTCTTCATTCCTGATGAAATATACTTCGAGAAATTTATAGTCTTCATTGGGTAGTGGTAGTAATGATCCCATCTTGTGATAGATTTGTTTTTGAATGGAAAAAACATAATGTATTTTATGTCTGTTAGTGTCGATCAAAGTGATGACGAAAGAAGTCATTTAGAAGCAGGCATAATAAAAGTATATTTTGAAGAAAGTGTTTGGATTCTGGGGTTCTCCTGTCATTTAACGTAGAAACTCCTGCGAAGTGCTTCCAGTGGTGGTAATTGAATATATCCATACATGCAACAGATTCCTGGTGTTTCCATACTGAATTTTTTCACGTTGCAAAATTGGCGGATATTTTCCATTTTTCTTATTACAACGTGTTTATATTTGTTATATTCTTTCGTCGGGTCATAGTGGAATGCTTTCTTTGTTAGGTTGTACTGTTTACTTGTCCTCGTACACGCTTTTCTTAGGGTGATATTTTTATGGGTGGCTTGCGTTCGCAGTCGTTTATTATAAGATTTTGTTGCAATTCTTAATTCTACAATTCGTTCATTTCATTGTTCTTCGGTTTCTCTGCTTCTCATGGAGTTCATTCTCGTCTGCTGGGAACGTAAACCTGCTTCGCGCTCTTCGACTGTTTCCTTTTTCGCCGTTCTTTTTCTTTTTGCCGTTTTGCTTCAGAACTGGCAAGATCTTCTCCTCTTTTACATTTGAGCATTGTATAAAATATAAATCAAATCAACTTTTTATTAAAAAATACACTAAGTACACTTTAAACACTTTTCACACTTTATTTTCGATTCATATTCAGCCACTGTATCACTTTGATTACTCACACTTCACTGTTTGTTTTTATTTACTCACTGCACTTCACTTATAAGCAATTGACGTTCGAACCCACGACGATCTCACTTTATATACCCACGACGATCTTGCTTTATATACCCCTACCAATGGGTAACCCCACCCTTACAAAAAAAGGCTTAGTCACAATGTTCCAGAACATTCCACAACATAAGAGAGTGTTCCGAGATGTTTCCAAACGTTCCGGACTATTCCCAAACACTGCACAACATTCCAGAATGTTCTAAAATGTTGTGGAATGCTCTTGAGTACTCTCGAATGTTCTGAACTATTCTAGAAATTTCTAGAGGATTTCCAGCCCTTAAGCACACCCTTCGGTAAAAACAAGAACCTACTTCATGGATGGGGCATAGAGGGCTACCACACCATATAACTCCCTTGATCGTACCGACCGGGACTTTTTCTGAGTTTTAGTGGCAAACACATTGTACACTTTCTTTTATAATATATATTGATTAATTAATTGCTAATTGTAGTGCTAACTATTGTAAAAGCAAACTTAGAATTAGAGTAAGTGTGAAAGGTGAGCACAACAAATTAAAGGTAGAGGAAGTCAAAACGTTAAAAGGTATGTGATTTGTTAATAGAGTATGTACGCGTAAATAGGTTCCCAGTATTAACTATTAGAAATTTTTTGACAAATAATACTCTCATAATTAAAGGAATAACAATCCTACATGTAATACTCCCTAAAATTCATTAAGGCATTATTAATTACAGACAATTTAAGTACACATTCCCTAGGAGTAAATTGTGATGAACACAAAAATATTTCGAGTTGAGTATTTGCAAGATAAAAAGATTTAAAATTGTCTTTTCGAAAGTAAGCAATAGCATAGATTATTCTAGTAGTCCTTTGGAACAAGAATAGATAAATCGATCACATATTGTGAATTTAAATTTTGACAGTTTGTTTGGCCCTTTTCTCAATGAACAATATATAATTATAGAAAATTCTATGTTTAAGGTAAAGCTTACGTTTCGGGTTGGATTTTTGTCAAGCTTATTGTAAAACTTAAAGTTTTTCACTGGTATACAACATTAAATAATCTTTTTAAAGACTTAGAGACAATCTGAGCGATAGAAATTGGTTCCAATCAGTGCAGTTTTTTTTAAAAACTGAAAACTGAAGAAAAGAAATCTATAGCATAATTTCTGTCCTGCCTATTTCTTTCTATTTGCATTTTATTTTGCACAAAATACTTCGGTGTTATTTCTATAATGTTAAAATTTGTTTATTATATGTTATTGTATCTATATTTATAAATATTTTATGTGATTTTTTGCTTTTTTTATTTTGCTGTTTTCTTTTTTATACCTTATTATCATCTCATGGTTAATAGATTTGAATTTTTATTTTATTAAGTGCATACTTTTAGATCCCCAATGCTGAACGTATTGGTGATTTTTTTAAACTTCTATTGTCATACATAGTTTAGATTTTAATTATGTAATATTATTTATTTATACACAAGTGGCAGGTAAAAAATCAACATCTTCTCCATAAAATAATTAGAATGCAACTAAAACTTTTGGACATAAAAAATGCAATTATTAAATGGATGGTCCTTTTTATTGGTGCACTGGGATATATGTAATGTACATTTAATAAATGTGTATTATTTTGTGGTATTAAAGGATGTATTACTTTTATATTCAGTTTTAGGAATTTTTTTATTATGTTTTGGGATGTAAAGTAATTGTTATCTGTGTCCTTAGTGAAAATATTTTATTTCCATTATTTTGAATATGTAATAATACACTTGTAACATAATTGAAAATTATTTGGTTTTTATCTGCAAATGAATAATTTGGTTTTTGTTTAGCAAAATATAATAAAATGAGTATTCAATCGAAGTGTCGTTCTATGTAATCCTTCAAACTTTTCTATTATATTAAGAAAAGTAAATATAGGCCTGTGTGGGCAGGTCGCAAATAACAAGAGGTATCCCATCTCTTTTTAACTATGTCAAAACTGTCGTATGGAATGTCCCATCTATTTAATATACAGTATGTCCAGTGGCAGATTTCAATGTTTGAAAAATTGTAAAAAAAAAACTACACCTTTAATACAAAGTAGGTTTATTTTAACTTTATAACAACAAATGCGGATTTCATTTTTTAAAAACCACGTTTTCCAAATGGATTTTCAAACGTTGATTTTCAAAGAAATAAGGCCCTATGATTGCAGATGCAGATATGGCACACCAGACTGTTGCTTTAGGCTTATGTAAAGGCTCTTGATGCATTTGTCTTGGCTTGTGGACATCCCAGTAACGAAAGTTCTGCTTATTCACATATCCTCCAATGTGAAAGTGAGCTTCGTCACTAAAGAATATGTTGCCCATCCGGGTAGCAGTACGAAATCTCAACAACATCACCTCCGCGTAAGTTTTTCTTAATTCAAAGTCTATTTATTAAAATAATATATATTGTGCGGCAATCGTGTAAATCTTGAACAATTTGAATTTTATATAGATGGAACTTGAGCTTTTTTCGCATTATTACCTGTAAAGTTGATTTCGGAATTTCCAATATCGATGAACGTGTACGCAGTGATAAACGGAGATTTTCAACGACAGAAACCATAACACGCTCGACATTTTCATCCGTGGCTACCAATAGTGTAGGTCCTGGCCTGGGTCTATTTAATGTTGATCCTGTAGCTCTGAACCTTGCTACCCATAACTGAATGAGGTTGATCGATGGTCCATCACGTAATCGATGAATACTGTAACGATTGTTAAATCGACGGCGTGCTACAGACAGCGAAAATCCACTCGAAATGTACGCCTCGACGGCAAAAGCGCGGTGCTCTCCACTCCACTGTTCCATGGCTACTAAAACATCCGCACCGCTTGCGCTCCTAACGACGCCCCCCGCGCCCCGCTTATGTGTTGCGTTCAGAAACTATGTTTGTTCAAACTTTGAAATCTTGCACTGGACATCTGTATTTATCTATGGCGATACTTTTTAACTTGGTTTAAGTAATCAATTGTTGCATCTTATAGTTATTTTTCGAATAATTTTTCATCTTTACCTGATCCAAACCTTATGCAATATAGTCTATCCTGCAGTCTTTTTGTAAGTTGGTTACCGTTTTTCCTCCTTTTATATACTCTCTCCTGTTGTCTGTCTGCGTAAACAGTGGCCTCATTTTTAAGATTCCGTCTATATGTTTTGTTACTGTTTGTTGCCTATGCTTAAGTTTTGTCCCTTGATTTTCATATTTAAAATGTAGACCTGGTTCAATGATACCAGCCAAATTTAGTTTTTCAATAATGCTTCGAATTAGCCTGTTATTTATAATGCATTTAAAATTTTTTAAATAATATTTTACAAACTTTTTTCAGACTGTTGACATTTGAGAGTAGAGGGTGGACATTGCTCTAACTGTTATTATGGCTTAGTTTTAGTTGTATGCTTGGCAATCAAATCTTTAGTTTTGTTAGGGATCCCATATTCCAATAATTTATGTAAATTGTGAAACTGTATTGTTTTGTAATTCGTCCAGTGCATTTCAATCGGCATGAATTTTCATAAGCACTGCAAATGTTTCTTTTAGAAATTACTTTCAAAAGGAATTTTTTGTTTTTCTGCTTTCTTTTCAGCAGTTCTCCCAATAAAGGATGAAGATCTGAAATATAACTAAACAGCCTGAATAATAAACGAAAACTAAAATTAGTCCATAGCTAAACCACGGTTTAGTTGAAAGCTTCAGCAACACACGGAGTAACTTAATCTACAGTATAAAGTAGAATTGTTAGATTGCTCCTAATCTATGGATGTAGTAAATTTAAACGTGGATTAAGGTAGGAATAGGAGAAAAAAATGGCAGCTATCAAAGACACTTTCACTTTAATCAATTGCACTTATATATTATATTAACAAATGGATATTTTTACAGGATGCACATAATATCCATTATTGGAAGAAGAAAGGAGTTATTCAAAAAGCAGGTAAATCCCTTTAATTAATTTGCCAAAAAGCATTTAGGGCAAATTATTGTTTCACAAAAACAAAGGCACCAAGGATACTGTGCAAATCAATAAAAGAGAATCATTGTATTTTAATAAAATAAAGGAAAATGCAGCAAGAACTGCTTTTATTATGGATTTTTTGGTAATTCCTGGTAACTGTATTTAAAAAAAAATGGCATTTAAAAATACTTCTTATTAACAAGCACTTTATGTAATTGAAGAAATACTATTTTTAATTTGTGCTCCTCTCTCAACGTTTTCATTGTTCCTTCTATAGACTGCTTCCGCTGTACATGCTCTTTGTGAAGTCCTTTGCTTCCACTCAGTATATTTCATTATAAAATATAGGCAAACCAAATAATTATTGAATAAAATTTGTAAATATCTTACCTTTCCTTCTTGATCATAGTTATTCGTTGTGGACTCTTTTGTCAACATTATTGACAGATATTTTATAAGAAATAAAATATTACACGTTACTTTAAACACTGAAATTTCCAATAATGTAACGACGAGCACTAGATGTAAATTCTTCAAAGGGTACAAAACACTAACTTTTTGTTTTTAATGCAATAACAAAACATCAAAATTTACAAAGTGACCAGATGAAAAAGTGGTATAACAGACACGTAAAAAAACTGCAGCTATTCACAGAATAGTTAATCTATGGATTAGGGTAGTTTTTATTTTTAAGATTGTACAAGTTTACTATTTAGTCTTTGCAATTAAATGACCTTTATAGGCAGTGGCTTCTTCAAATTTAGAGGTGAATTTGATTTCACTGAGACATTGATAGAGTAGGTTTGATTTATGTTGAAAAACACAATGGAACATATGCAGTCTCAGGTTATGAATTTAACGAAACAATGAAGTTGGCATTGTTCTTGGCAAAGTGTAGAACATCACTATAGCATTATTTATGTCATCTTCTTCAGATGAAGAAATATATAGGTTATGTGTTATAATGAGGACATAGCGTTAGATTATTATTTGTTACAATTTTCATTACTTTACTAGATGTATAATAAAATTTCTGTTTATTGACATTGCAACAGAACATTTTTTTTTGACAAATATAAGGGCAAAATAAACACTTTATGGATAAATAACATTCTTAAAAAACATAAATTAGTTCAATATAAAATGTCTTTAAACAAATGACACTTTTCTTCACGCAATTCCCATCGCAATATGCAGCATCGTCCAGTCAACTCCTCTAAAATATATACTGCCGGCCAAAAGTTTGAGACCACCCCAAGTAAAGTTGGAAAATTAGATAAAATTGAAACAAATGAGAAAATATGAAGTAAATCTGAATTAATTTTCAGATTTATTATTCATTGACAAATGAAATACTTAAAAATATTCATAAAGTATCAATCATTGATATATAAAATGAGCATAATAATCTAAATAGCCTTTTCATCAAAAATCCTCCCTTGTATTTAATCACATCTTTCACGAGTCTCGACATACAAGCAATTAATTTATCAATTGTTTTTTGGAAAACATTCTTCCAGCTTTCATGTAGAGCCTTCCATATATCTTGTTGTGGAGAGGTACACCAATCTCAAACATTTTTATGAAGCTCTTCCTGCCCATAAAAGTTCATTCGTGTTGAGATCAGGACCCCGAGGTGGTCATACCATGTTTTTTAAAACCACTTCTGTCTCTTTTCATTCTAAATAACCTTTGCCTAATTTAGAACTATGTTTTGGGTCATTGTCTTGTTGGAAAATGAACCCCTTTCCAATTAATCTTATCCAGGAAGGAAGAGCATTTTGCTGTAGAATTACTTTATACCGCTCTTTTTTTCATTATTCCTTCGATTCGAACCAAGTTGCCAGTCCCAAGACCTAAGAAACAACCCCAGATCATAGCAGAACCACCACCTTACTTGACGGATTGCACTACACTATTTGGCATCATCTTTTCTCCGGCGCTGTGTCGAACATAAATTCACCTTTTTGAACCAAATATTTCAAACTTCGATTCGTCAGTTCAAAGTACTTTTCAAAATCTTTTTTTGTCCAATCTCGATGGACAAGAACCCATTGCATCCGTTTTTATTTGTTTTGTGACCATAACAGAGGTTACGGCCACAAAACAAATCGTCCATTTGCAAACAATCGTCTTTTTATCATAGTCAATGATACAGGTTCCGATTGAGTTTTGTTAACTTTGATGCGAATTTCTAGCACTGTTAGGCGTCTATTCCGCTTGCTGATAACGACGATGACATTGTCTGACACTGATCTTGATCACTGTCAGTTCCTTGTGTCAAATAATTGTGCGATTACCACAAGCCTTCGATATTCTAAATTGTGCGGTAATTGCACATTCGGATTTGCCTTCTTTATATAAAACGACAACAGCAGATCACATTTCAGTGCTAATTTCACATACTTTTCCCATTTTGGAGACGCCTTGGCTCTTAGAACCACAAGTAAACTCTGAATAACTTCATAAAAAAACAAGTAATCTAAAAGAAAAATCTGTTTTAGGAAGCTCAAACAATCATATATTTTGGTTAAAAGAAGGTAAGAAGGTTTGGTAATAAGAAGGTCATAACATATAACAATCACTCTACCCACCTGACTGTCACTTGGAGGTGCTTTGATCTTTTGAAACAAAACACGTTTATTCCACCTTTACTCAAGAAATACGCAAAAGAGAGACAGTTTGGACATTTCTTAGTAATAATGAAATACGTAGAAGTGCAGATTTGTATTGTATTACCTACAATTTTAGAGACAATGTAAGTAATTTACAAGTGGTCTCAAACTTTTGGCCCGCAAGTGTATAACTGTACTAACGACTAAGCAATGAGTGTTTTTGCATTGTAAGCCTTATGCCGAAAATTAATACATGAAATTGAGAACTAGAAATAGTAAATTTTTTCACAGTGATGTTTTCATTTTGTGTTGTGTTTTGTGATATTTACAGAAAAATTGTTTATTCAATATTGATAAAGATTTATGTCTCTTAAAATTATCTATTACAATGGAAATTTTGTTGTAATTATATTTTTGTTAACCAACCTAGCAGTGCGCATCCGCAATGCAGCACAATTCTCCTTGCACTTGTACGCCAGCACTTGTTTGATTCGGCTCACCTCCACACTTGGAAACCGCTTGCTAACGTATGCTGTATAAACATTAAAACATACTATTATTATTTATGAAAAAAACGAGTCTAAAAGCATAAGCACTTTAAAAATATTTTACAAATTACATTAAATGACACGTTACATTAATGAAAAAAATATGCAATATAAATGTCAATCACTTCAATAGCGCCTGTGATATAAGTAGTATGAGTTAATTTCTTTTTCTAAGATTTTTACTTTATATTTTTGTATTTTTTACCTTTCAAAATAACATAACTAAGAAAATAAAAACAGTACAAGAGACTTAAAGATTTATATAGTATAAATTGTAATCCTTGGCAGGAAAACTCAAGTATATTAGAAGTAAGAAAATAGATTTGAAACTTTCAAGAATGTTTCAGTAACTAAATGAGAAATGTAGTAAGTTTCGAAACTGTACTTATGACCTAACTTATTATTTTGTCCTTTCGTAATTCAACATAATCATTCATCTTCTCTATCCCCGATATGCTTCCTTCTCTTCACTTAACAAATCCCAAACTACACCATAATTGGATAAATATAAAAGGTAACACCTTTAAAGAAACACGTAAATTATAATGAAACGTTTATAAAGAATCTAGCTGCCATTTGTGGCTGCACCTTCTGGAATTTATTTTTCATTCCAGAAGGTGCAGCCACAAATGACTGAATGAAATCATCACATTCTCCTTTAATTGAAATATATAGCATGTTTAATGAGTTGTAATAATAAATATAAACTTGAAGACCTATGGGACAAACTAGAAAAAAAATTTTAACCTGTCAAGAAAGGCAGTTTTAAAACTTAAAATGAAATCTTTTGAGTACATATAGACGAGAAAAGAACTAAAAAATAAGCAATATAACTAAATCCGGTCTGTTTGTCCACTTATCAACTAAATTATTGTAACTTACATTGTTCAAACGCACCCAAAAGTATAAAAAAAATCCTTATTCCAAAAATAAACGTATCTAACTGAAATTGTCTATAATTAAATACTATAATTTAGCTATGACATTTTTTAATAATAGCTGCTTAGAACAAGTTTTTTATATTTCTGGGAACGCTTTAATTACAGAAATGCATAATCTAGTAAATAAAGACCAAAACTGACTGTCATTGACAGTTAGTATATACAAAACATAACTCTTAATTTTTTTTCAGCGTAAAAAATACATGAATATCAGTGTTTTTAAAAAGAATATAACTGATTTGGTGTTCGCTTTATGCTAGGTTGTGCCCAAATTCACAAATGGCATAGATGTAAAGCCAGTTATTGTTGATGGATATAGGAAAACCTTCACTGACCAATATTATATCATTTCAATATATAATATATCATTTCAATTTATAATACTGGCATCAAAAATGGAATGTAATAGCGAATTCAGATTGCACGTGCACCATACCACTGTCAAATTTGCACAAAATAGATTTTTATAAACATATTTTATATAATGAAATTATTATTGGCCTAAGTAATTAGTGATAAGAAGATTTTAATTTTGGGACAAAGTACGAATCATGACAAGAGAAACGGTCACAAAGTAGATAAGATTTTCAAAAAATAACATTAAGGAAATTATACAGTTTGTAGCAATGTCAATGCCCTAGTTATATTGCAATATTTTATTATTCTTTCACGAAAATATAAGATAAATATGACTTAAATGTGAAAAGCAAAAAAATAAACCTTATTATGACAATTCAGCCAAAGAACATCACTTTTTGATCATAAGTTACACTACAGTATTGTATTTAATGTCAATAATTTATTTCATGTCTTCATAATCCTCCATAAAAATCACTAGATGAGCATAATATGACAAGTTTTGGACACATGGGGTTCCAAGGAAAGTGTATTAGGGTTGTATTAAGCATTTCTAGAAAACATCCTTATTGTACAAAATGACAGTAAAAGGATAGCTTCTAGAACAAATAAAAAAGTGGCTGGTGAATTTCTGGAAATGATATGAAAAATTGTTCAAAGAGAATCATTGCTTCAACGGCAATCGACAACACTGGATTGTTTTGAAAAAAATATGCCCACACACACACACACACGCACGCACGCGCCCGTATATATACATATATATATATATATATATATATGTATATATATATATATATATATATATATATATACCGCCCTCAATGATATCTAAAGGGTTTCTTTGAAGTTGAACTTCAAAGTGTTTACTATGGTTCTGATGAAGTTATTGGGCAGTAAACTTAAATAGTGTCTTAAAGAGTCCTTACATATAATTTTGTATCAGTTATGTGAAGTCGTTAGACAAAGAAACACGCTACTGTAAACTGTAAAAGTTTAGTTTAAAAAACAATCAATAGTTTTTTCTCTTCATTTTGTTTCATGTACACAATGGGTAAAACCAAGTACCAAGTAAATTCTAAAGAGGCAAGAGGGATATCTATCGGCCAAAATAATTGTAAAATTTCAAAATTACGGAAGATATTGAGGCAAACTGGTGACTATGTAGTCAAGAAATTTGTGACTCAAGACATAATTTCCAACAAATGTCGCCCAGGCAGATCAAGAACGACAACTTCTAATGAATATTTAAGCATAGTGGTGAAGAGACAAAATAGGCGTTTAACTACATCTAAATTAGCAGCAGAATTCAACATTGGCCACAGTAAACCTATCAGTGTTTCCACAGTCAAGACTTCTCGACGCAGGTCTTAAGGGATGGATAGAAGTTTCAAAACTGCTTCTTAAGGCTATAAATAAGAAATAGAAGCTTAATTGGGACAGAGAATACAAGAATTGGACACCTAGCGACTGAGAAAAGGTCCTCTGGGTGACGAATCAAAGTTTGAAGTTTTTGGGTCTAAGAGAAGAGTTTTCGTCCGTCGACAGACTAACGAAAGAGGAAACGAAGCATGCACTGTGACTTCAGTTAAGCATGGTGGAGGCTTTGGGATGGTTTAGGGTCACTTTAGAGGTTCTAGGGTAGGCTATCTTGTAAGAATACAAAGAATTATAAAAAATAATAATCAAAAACATTTTAGAAAACAATGTTGTGCCTTCTCTCTTCTTCTAGTTATGATATGGCCCCTAAAGTCATCTGACTTGAACTCAATAGCATTATTGTGCGACAGCTTGACAAGGAGGTACGAACAATTTGCCCAAGATCTCAGGAATACTTATGGAGAGTGCTGAAAGATGAATGGCAAAACATAACCACAATAACATTGAAGAAATTAGTTGCTCTATTGTTCAAGATTTGTGACACAGTCATAAGAAACAAGGAAGGGCAGATTGAAAATATTTGTTAATTGTACCTTAATTATATGTAAATAGATAATTAAATTATCTAGAATACACAATTTAGTAGTTTCATTTTTTTTAATCTTTTATAATTTCCATCTTTTCTTGATAGCCAAATATTTTTGAGCAGCAGTGTATATATATACATATATATATATATATATATATATATATATATGTGTGTGTGTGTGTGAGTGCATATATGTGTGTGTTTGTGTGTACATGTATATATATATATATGTATTTTATATAGCCTTTGATCTTAGCGTACTAGTTTTTTTAAGAAAATAGCTGTACTTTAATATACATTTTGTAATATACATTTACGCAGATTGTAAGCACTTAGACCTCTTACTTAGACTATTGAATATATTTTGAAGGTGTACGTGGCCGTATATTATGAAAATAAAATTTATTTTAAGCAGATTTTGCTTCCTTTCAATGCAACGTTGCCAAACTTTGCAATGCATTAAGAGCAGCAAAATTAGATAACCTAAATAGTTGATTTGTTCGCTCCGAAATTTAATTTACAGTTGCAAATCTACTTTACGAATTTGTTGGTTACCTCATCTTGGTAGGACTTTCATCATTGGATTCAATTTTAATATAAATTAAGTAAGGTATGCCGTGATAACGCCACTGTATATTAACAAAATTCACACGAGTAGCATAAAAACGCTACCTTTGAAAAACAAACACAGCAAAGCACAAAACTTGAGTATACCTACTTCCATTTGCCCTTGAACTCCGCCTCTTCTCTACCTTCCTATTAAGAATAAATAGTGCATCTAGTGACGTACTAGCAGTTACACGCTAATTAGGTTAGACGTGATCTACAGTCATCCCGTTGTCCGCTTGACGAAAGTTTGTTACTACATTTGTTCAAGTTATGTAATAAGTTATGTATTGTGTATTTATATTTGTCTAAATATTTCTAAACGTTAATAATTTATAAAATATTATATCTGTTTACTTTTATTAAAGTTTATTTATAGTTTTTTGTATGTTTTTTAATTATTTTTTGAACTTCTGATATTTTATTTCTATGAAATTTAGATGACCTTAAGAAAACAATTAGATCAGAACGTCGATGGCTCGAGACAAACTCTGAAGAATAAAATAAAGAGATAATCATCTTCTACATGTACTTTGAGGAGAAACAAATAACATTTTAGCCTCACCATGTTGTTGTTGTGTGGAATAGTACTAAAAAATTTATTTTTCTTATTTAGTTGCTAAGTAAAATAACTTTCGTGTCATGTAACAAGTTCTTATTTAGTTTAAATCATTTTGATAATATTTGCGTAGTCCGCTCGACGAATGTTTAGTTATTACGTAACAGTGAACAGAGTTTAGGTGACTAGGGTTAAAGTAATATACTATATATTAATTTTTAATATTATTCTAAACTGGGTAGAGAACACACATAATGAAGATGTGCAAAGAGATACTGAATTATTGAACTCTATCAGATACAAGTGTATATATTTGAGAATAACGGCTTTTTATTAAAGTATTGTTACTATTTTATTAAAGTAGCAAAAGTTACTTCAAGAAAACAGCGGAAACATTTAGCGACACTTGCACAATTATTCAACATGAATGATGCCGATATCGAAGAATTAGCCACATTTATAGGTCATACACAATCTATACACAGATCAAACTATAGATTACCCGATGATATTTACCTAATGGCAAAAGTTTCAAAATTATTAATGCTTGTGGAAAATGGTAAAGCGGATGTTCTTAAAGGCAAATCATTAGATGATATTAATTTAAGTTTAGAAGAAAATTTAGTGGCAGAGGTTGAAGTAGAAACTGAAGATGTTACGGAATACAATTAAATTATATATTCACCGCCTAATAGAGAGTGGAACGCCTGTTTTACAAAAAGATGAGATACCAATTATATGTTGTAGATATGGTTAAAAAGAAAAGGAGAAATTTACTACCTTGGTCTGTCCAACAAAAAAGTATTGTTTTAAAGTTCTTTAGCAAACATATAAAGTCTACACAATTACCTAAACGCCACGAGCGTGAAGAAATACGTAGTATACATCCCAAAAATTTTCATAATATGGACTGGTTAAAAATCAACGTATATGTTCAAAATGCAACTTACCTTAAACTACCCTTTCTACCCTCCAATAAAGCTCACATAAGACCAATAACATTCTAGATTTTTAAAATGTGTCTATTACTTTGCTTGCTAGTAACATCGCCTGCATGGGATTTAAATATAATTCCAGAAAATAATTATTATATTGTATTCTTCAAAGATTCAAATTTATATTGGTGTAGTTTTGTATCAATTAATACTTATTATGACTAAAAAACATTTGTTCATATTTCAAGCTCAAATTCTGAAAAAAAAATTGTTTTTCTAGTTTACCAAATCAAAAATTAAAATGTTGTATATTATCGTTCAACAAGAACATGTACTAGATATTATATATATTATTAAAATGGTTTACTAATGAGAATCGATAAGTTAAGTGAAAGAAATTCAAAATATTGACCCTCATTGCCATCAAGTTCATTTAAAAAATGAAACTTTGAACTTTATTCGCAAAAATAAAAATTTTAAGTTTTGTACTTTATTCGATAACATAGAGTTCCTCGATTAGTTATGACACCTCACAAGCTGATATGAGCTAAATATTTTTATGCTTCTTTTTGCACGTGTGGGATCCTCACCAAAATTGATTGTTTACTATTTTTAAACTACGTATATATATTTCAAACACGGATCTTATTTTGTTATCGAAGCTTCTGACAGACGAATGGACAGACACGGTTCCATGTCAAAAACAGGTAAAAAAAGTTCACATTACCAAAACAAACGCATGTATCTATTGAAATAAGTTATTGTATTCATAAATATAATATAAAACTTACCTATATTTTGTGATATAAACTTCACGATGATTTTACTCCGATGTCCATAAATCAACATTTTTATTATTTGTAAATAGGACGTGTAATGTAACGCAATACGTTATATCATAATAATGCAATACTTTACATGTGTAACGCAATACGTTATATTTGACAATTTAAACTGATTGGTTTTAATATTTGTTGCAACTGTTTGACTGCCGATACATATCGACAAATTTGCATATTTAACGCCGCGCAGGCCTAGTAATAGAAGATGCTAAACATGTATTGCAGCACCACATTTTTTGTAGTGGCAATTCGTGAAACTCAATGATATTCAAGTAAAGCTACATTGAGCAAAATATGACTTCCGAATTTTTTTAGATTTTTTTAAAATTTTTTTTTCAACCCTTTGCTGTGCCTGTGAGTATCCGATTTTTTCTATTTTCAATCTGACTTCCATATATCGGAAGCCACAAGCAAGTGGACGCCATATGGATTGCGGGATATATATATATATATATATATATATATATATATATATATATATATATATATATATCCGCCTTTGAAACTACGAAAGATAACTTTAGTGCATCAATCTGAGAATAGAATGGTATTAAAGAACCACACAAAATTTTGTCTTTCTCTTATTTGGAAACCTAATCATCTAAGAGCTTGGTTACTATAATCTATTTGAGAAATTGCTGAAGGAATATTTGACACTGGAAATTAAGAACTAATTTGCTAGATATAATATAGCATGCAACCGGTAACCATGAGTGTGGAAAATATTGCAGCATTTCTTCACCCAATGGATTAAGCGGTCCTACCTAACCATTTTAAAAGCATATAAAATTGCTTTTCATAAGTTGCAACTGCAAAAGACATAGATCTGATGAGACTTAAAGATCTTTGCTTGCATTAAAATTATAGCTATATAATGGGACCCTATAAAAATAAGGTCACATTAAATCACAGAACGTAAAACATGTGTAGAAAAAAGACTCCCTGATTTTTCAGTTGAGCCTCGATTCAGAAAGCTCTTAATTCAGCTGCTTCTGTAAATGAGATCACTGAGTATATTGAACACCTTAGAAGCAACTTGTCAGGTATTGGAATATGACAATATTATGTAATTATTAGCATTACACTTTCAAGAATGATATAGTGATTATTTACTTGATATAGAAAAACAAAGACAGTAGAAAGGACAAACCAAAGACAGGAGAGGCTTTGAGCCATGGAAACATATTGTTTGTTGTGAATTAACATTTAAGCACATTCAACCTACAATACAAGAATATTTTGGAATAAAATGATCACAGCTTTAAATAGAGTTTTGAAGTTAATAATGAAATTTCTAAGATCTTAGATACGTCAAAGAGAAAGTCATGAAAATAAAAAGAAAAAATGAAAACAGATATGTTTATATAATTCTTTAAAAAAGAAAAAAATTATTATTGTAAATATGTTACTGCATTATTTTGTTTCTTGGATATGTCATTTTGAATAAAAGCTTAAATTTTTAAAAATGTATTAGCCATGTCTATGGTCTAACTATATGTATATATATGAATGTTTGGAAAGATATGTTTCTTTTTTTTATATATTAAAATATTGAATCAAGCAATGAGAAACCTTGCAATTTTTTCTAAAACGTGAGCTTATTTTTCATAATTGTTAGGGTTCCGTTCCTCAAAAAGAAAAAAGGAACCCTTATAGGATCACTTCGTTGTCCGTCTGTCTGTTTGTCAACACCCTTTTTCTCAGGAGTGCGTATCAAGTAATTGGGAAAATTAATATCAAATACTTAAGTCCATGGTCTCTTGGAGCTGTAAAAATATCAAGTTTCTAAGTCAACGCAATTAAAATATATAGCCACATATTTTGATACTCGCAAATAAATCAAAACCAATAGGGTGCTTCCCTTTGACATAGAATTATGAAGTTTGGCTAGAAGCAAGATAACACAGCACAAGTAAACAAAAAAAATCCGAAAATCATTAATTTGTAGTTACTCACATAAAAAAAAATGTATAAATATGTGTCTCTGAAAGATACAGAAGGCAATATATTTTCTTTCTAAAAAATTTTAATTTTGTAAATAATTTAATAGGAATGTCACGTACCATTAAATTTTTATAAATGCGTAAATGTTTTGTAAATGCTATTTCTACAGAACTCTCGAGCCAGCAACGTGAAATAAAGTGCACATTGTTTTTCACTGTACCCTTTAGACAAAGATGTAACATACTAATTTTGAAAATTTACAGGCTCAACAGGGTCATTGGAAAAAAAAATATAAAAGTGGTAAAGAGCATAAAAACATGTAAGACATTACAGAACGAATGTCTCTGTCATTTGACAATTTATTTTTAATTCTTTTAGGCAATGGCTTCATTTTATAAAAGTGATGTACATTGATTATTTTTGGAATGTCTAAACAGTTATTTTGTACACTGTCAGATTTTTATTTGTTAATAATTCTTGGATAATTAAAACATAATACATGCATATTTATGGGATAGCATCTTTTATTTTGTATTACGATTATAAATTGTTTTTTATGTTTTGATCTTTTCTGATTTAATATTACTGTATTGATAGGGTTGAAGTCAGGGCTACATAGCCCTGTTGACCATGTTGACCATGGTAATGTTTGAGTGTTAACTTCATTTGATGCAGCTGATGACATGGGCTTGCATAAATTGCAGTACTCAAGTGAGTAATAAAAACCTGTTCTTTTTTGCCATAGGAGAAGTTTGCGGGCCCACGGCAGGCAGAATGTTTCCAGATTTCTCTCTGCTAATCTTTTTCTTATTAACTTTTGCTTACACGCACTTTCTTCACTTCAAATAAGTAATTTTGTGCTTAATCAGTTGCACAAAAATAATTTCTTAGGATGCTGTTGACAATGAATCAGTCAATATGAGTCGAAGTATATTGACACCAGCCTTGCCCTGATCTTCACATATAAGAAAGTATCTAGACCTATAGCATACCATCCCGTATTTTTGGCTGCAGAAAGCTAAGTGTACAGGTGATAAAACATAGGCTGTAGCTAACTTCATTAAGAGCTACATCCTTAACCCCTCTAGTTCCATCAAGTGGCATTTTTCTTAATTTTAAACAAATTTAAATCTACAAGAACTTCATTAAAATTTATCTGAATGTTCAATGGACAGCCAAAATCTGGACAGCCAAATCACTAATAATGTTAAATTTTTGAACTAACGAAACTACATCAACAAGATAAAATTTAACAAAAAAAACAATGGTAGAAGTATTTAATAACATTCATCCTGATAAAGCTGGCCACTAACAGATATGTCATTCGGAACACATCCATTTGGTGCAGGCTGCAAATGATTGCACGGATAAAATCAATCACTCACGATCGTTCTACTGTGTCATAATTCTTGTCATCCGATAACTCTATACGTTTTTTATCATTGTTTATAATCTAAAATGTGGATAATGATCTGTCAAGTTGCTGTGCTCTTGCAGCAACTTCGGCTCAAAGAATAATGAATATTTTAGAACAATTAAAAAAATTATTAGTATAAAAAAATTGCATTAAACAATAGTTTGAAGTCGGCATTAGCATATGCCGAACACCCCATTTGGCATGGCATGGCAAAACAAAATTGGTCGAAATTGTTATAAAAATTGGCATTTAACAAACAATTTAATTTTTTAGATTCTCACATTTTGGCTGGTAACTACGCTATTTGGAGCATAGAACTGTGTCAATGGCCGATTTATCTTGATTGAATTTCTATCAAGGAACACCACTTTAACAAAGTTGTAAAGTATTATTCACGAACAAATTTCAGCTTGCAATCACACTGAAGCGTTGGACTTTTTACACAAATGTAATGAATGTTTATTAAACAAATTACTTACAAAAAACTTAAGAAGCTGGTGAGTATAACTAAGTTGTATATGATATTTTTTATTGATTCTAATGGTCGGTCGGTCTAAAATGCAAAATAAACAATTGAAATATATTTTTTACTTATTTTTTGGTTTTTAATAAATAAACAAATTGAGAAAGATAATACATAATATTCTATTAAATAACCTAGGAGGTTTTTGTTTAAATATCTTTGTTTTATGCTCTTAGCTGTATATAACTTCTTAGAATATTAGTTTAAAAAATAATGACATAAACTTTCTAACTCACATATGAGGGCCTGCACCCTGGTTCTATCCAGAGGGGGTTTTGTAGGCCGGGCTTCCTGGCCGGCTCGCGACCAGCGCTGTCCAGTGACAGAGCAGGTAGCCAACTCAGCAGGTGAAAAAAGTGCAGCAGCAAGCCCACGTGTCACCTTGCGGTAATCACCCCATTTGACACCACGCAACTGCTCCTCACGCAACTCTACACCCTCGCACAGCTTGATCTGTAGAATGGCATCACTTATTTAGTAAGCAAAACAAGGCAGTTTGGCCTGTAAAGTCTGGTGTTATGTATGATGTCATAGAATATTTACAAAAGTAAGATTTTCTCATAATCCTCGGAAAACTGCAAACATACATGCAATTGTCAATCACTTTTAGGTTGCTTACAATCTTTGTAACTCATTTTATATGAATGCAAAGGATAATCTTTGATTTTAACCAATCAGAACTTTCTGTGTGTGCAAAACCTTGTATTATTTACTCCGATTGGTCATAAAAGGAAATTGTTTACAATTAATATAGTTCAGAAGGAATAGATATGGCATTAGGCATTAAAACCATTTTTATTTTAAAAAATGTTCATTATAATTAATGGTAAAATTAAAATTCTTTAAATTAATGTGCTTTGTCCTTTTTTCTTAACTCCGTAATTTATTAATATATTATTAGCAAACTAGAAACTGACCAATCGGATCCAAGTGTGCAAAGTCACAAAAATGAACACTTGGACAGTGAGAATTGAAATGATCATAAAATTGATTAAGATAATTGTTATTGTCTTTACTAGTTGGCGAACGTCCGTCCCATTGTTATCTTTCTAGGACTTTCACAATAATTCAACTATTGTAATTTGTTTTTGACATATCACATTAGTATTAATTCACATTTGAAGCCTTAGGTACATTGACATTTGAGGTCTCTGCAACTATTAATTTCTTCAATAAACACATAGAGAAATCATAATATGTAACTGATAAAAATTTTTCTGCAAAAATTGTAACTTTGGTTAATATGTCTATTGATTACAGCTTATTTAAGAAGTTTATATCTTACATTGTTAACCCCTTGGTGCAATTTATAAAATCTTACTTGTGATAGAAATTTTGGAACAGATGTGAATATTACGAGTCTGACTCATGGGACCAAACTCTGACCAAACATGAACATCGAATCTTACTATTAGAAGCTCAGACCAGATACAAATATCACAAATCTGACACGTGTAATCAAATTTGGGCTAAACAAGGGCATAAGCCCGAATTTCACCCTCTTAAAGAGTTTTCTTGTCGGTAAAAAAAATTGCTATATACATTGATGATGAATGTATGGATTTTTTTTCTTAAGTCGCTTAAGCTTACTTAGATTACGACACTGGTGTATACATCAAATGTCGGTGTGTAAACACCACTGTCTGCACTTGTGACATTTATGACACCGAAACTGCCGGTCAGACATTAGTGTCGCAATTAGTATCATATTCTATACGAGTCTTTACAATATTTTTTTTAATAGTGATATAATAGTGACAGACTTCAAGCAATAAAAAAATTAGCAAAAATATCTTTCTAAGTAGTCTCCTTCTAGCCGCGTATCAACTTCAAACATCTGACATTTTTCTTTCTTTTTTTTTGACTCACTTTTTTAACTCAAAGGTTTATATTTTAATCAGATATTTTAACATAATTGTTAGATGGAAACGAAAAAAAACATTCAAAAATTTTCGAGAATGAATTTTGTTTTAATCAAAACTTCTCCTGACTATTTGTCACAGAGCTGAAATGCGCAACAGCTTGTGCATGACACAGTGGTCGCAGAAAAAAACTTCATCATTAACTCCTGGCTCCACTAAACATTTGAAGAGTTTTATTTGAAACATTACTTAGTATTGGTAGCTGAGAGAATGTTTGTTGTCAGTCAATCAAATCTATATAACACGAGGTGTTTAATTTAATGTTTGGCAACCTCAAATGACCCTCTCTATAAACCTCTCTAGAATTCGCTAACTCAATAAACCTCTCTAGAGTTTGCTAACCTTGTCTTCAAAATATGCCTGGCAACAAGTTCTTTTATATGTTTCTATCTGTTAAATAGTATGAAAGTAGCAAGTTTTTCGGGTGTGTAAAGAATGTTTTGCTCATAATAACAAGATCGACTACATTCTTCAATTTTTGTGGAAGACACCACGAGAAAATAGTAGAAGATATATAGAATTAAATTTGAATATCCAGTAATGTACTGCCCCATCTTTATATCACGGAAGTACTTTCATTTCAAAGCAAATGTTGTTCAATTTGTCCATTGGTTCGTTAGTTGAAACATATAACTGATAATTGTGTTGGCTTTTGTCAGCTATCTGGCATGAGATATTTTTCCTAAGGAACAATTAGTGAAATCAGGACGCTCGTCGCTTATACCAGTAGACATCACATCATAAAAGTTACATTGATCAGAACTTAGACCTTCGATTTCAGAAATATCTGATAGCAAGCCCTCTCAAAGATCTTTTCAAATGACAAAATTCCTGTAGTGCGCTTTTCACAGCGATCCAGTAA
The DNA here is from genome assembly GCA_039881145.1 of Druceiella hillmani. Classification (NCBI taxonomy): domain Eukaryota; kingdom Metazoa; phylum Arthropoda; class Insecta; order Lepidoptera; family Hepialidae; genus Druceiella; species Druceiella hillmani. Next base: position 23,564,872 of record JAYKKI010000003.1, on the reverse strand, counting down.
CTTTCCAATAACACCAGACTAAGTGAAAAGTCCTGTTGCAGTAGCATTGAGTATCTAAAATAAGTATCTTAATGGCAATTCATTCATGTGCAAAAGACAAATAAACCACTGAAGAAGTCTTAAACGATTTTCTGGTATACTACAGCCACAGTATCTTGTAGAGACAAATTTTGCTGACCATTTATTGATTCATAGATTGCAAACTCCAATCCTTTAGCGGTTTCTTGACTTAGAACAGCATAACCAACATAAATCAAGCCAGGTTCGTTAAGAATGAAAAAATGTACTTCAACTGTTATTAATTGGTATTACTTCCCTATTTTAATTACAATTTTGCTAGCCTTATCTTTTCGTTCACCAAAATACAACGCAAGAATATTGTCAAACTGATCTTCGATTAAAGTTTCTAGTAGTAATTTTTGTCTGGCCCGACATAATCTTGACTTGTCAATTATTTTATTATTACTTTCGACATCTTGCGGTACAGTAGAAGAAACAGCAGTGGCAGCTCTGTCAGATATCCCGTACCAGTCACAAATATTTGATCAATTCTTTAGGAATTGTATTTTCCACTTTTTTGATTCTTTTGGTGTTGATGTAGACGAATGTTGACACAAGGCCTCTTCTTTGTTACTTTCGAACTCTACAGAAATGTAGGGATTTATGTGAGAAGGACCTTGCTCACTAGTTTTTTTTTTAAATATGACAATAATTGCTTTATGGATATTATTACACTTATTGAAAAAATGACACTATCGAAAACTGTAACAAAAATTAAGTAAATAGGCGCGACCTTTCACTTCTCACTAACTAGGTGAACTTAGACAATGTGCATGCGATCTATATTCTCTTCCATCTCTCCTCGCCACCTCTTCCCTATCTTCCCACCCAATCAACGTAATATTTTTGTTTACACATGATTTGTAATTGTATTCAAAATAATTTAAGGCATTGAAAATAATTGTATACTGGCAATGAAAATAATTGTACTAAAGATTTGCCAATTGCCCACCTGAAGATATTGTCATACAAAGAAACCTAGGTCATGGTAAACAATTTAAATAAAGTAGAAATAATACTACATCACGTAGTTTTATTTAATTGTGAGTAATTTCATTTTGTTTTTATATTAGAACTTGCAAGTAAATTAGCAGATTTTGATCATGATATTGATAAAATGATTACAGGTACAAACCCTTATTTCAAGTACAAATGATTTTAAGCAATGGCCTTTATTTGCTGAACTAGTAGAGGAAAATACTCCAGCTCTCACGCTAAAGACTTGATTGATTGAAAATTTTTCTTCATTATTTATTTTGTTTAGAAATATGAATAATTATTAATATTTATTATTAACCACTGATTCAAATAATATATAAGTACTAATAACTTTTTAAGAGAAATCTTAACATCATCAAAAATATTGATAAATTTTGGTTCCGTGAAGAAAAACATATCTGTTATAATTTTTCACAGAAACCATTTGATGGTAAAGAATATTATTCATATACATTTCAATAGTGAATACTTAAAAATATCTATAAAATCAAATGACTACATTTTTAATGAACTGATAAAGATTTAGAATCACTGCTATAATTTTCCGGTTTCTGAGATGTAGACATTTTGAATCCCTTAATAACTCACTCTTTCAATTGATACATTCTTCATAAACATCCTTTCAAATTTAGTAATATAATAATAATATAATATAGAGACAACGATTTCTATATAAATTGAATCTGCCAAAAATTTTCTCATTTAACATTTTATTGTTAAATAACAAATATTTAATTTTTTTCCAAAAATTTAAGCCTTGAGAAAATACTTTTGAAAATTTAATTCGAATTTGTATTAAATAACAATCCACAAGTGTGTACTGACAGAGCAGACTACTTACTACGTAAATGCCCGTCATCAGTAAAACTTCTTTATATCTTAAATCACAATAGTATTTTATATTATCTGTTGTATTTGTAGAGACATTTAATGTTTGCAAATGTTTTGGAGTAGCAGAAAAAAAAGAGACCCTTTGAAAGAAAATGAATAGATCATCCTAAAAATGACAACAAAATTTTGATTTTGGCACAAAATGTCAATGACTGGAAATGCAAAACACTTTTACTTCTTACAAGGAAAGCCAAAAAGCTTAAGTTAAAGGAGATAGATTGGTGCAAGAAGAAGCTCAAAAAATTTTGCCACTAATTAAGAATTCATATCAAAGGATATGTTAAAATTATATTTACATTCAAATACCAAAAATAATAATAACACTTTAAATCAGATTGCAGATAGCCCCTAAATATTTGTGAAGAAATGATGGACGTTTTAACAATAATGCTGGCTTATATATGTAATGAGAGATATTTACCGTTACTTAAACTCATAAGAATAACGGCAGTTAAAACAAAGAAAGAAGAACTACACCTAGTTTACATTTTAATATATATTATTAGTAACTATACTTCGATTATACCTCTTAATAAATATACTTAGCAGAGTACATGAATTTTATCCTGTCAAAATAAGACTCGATGGAAAGTTTTTCAAAGCTACGAAAGGAGTAATGTACAAATCAAATTTTTTATGACAATCAAATAAATAGCTTAGGATTTCACAAATAAGCTCAGGGAGGGATAAAGTGATCTCCGTGCTTGTCAGATTTAAATTCTTGTGGGAAACATAACACAAATTAAACATAAGATTTACTACGAAAACCCGCTACCAACAGATGAACTAATTAAGGAGGGTAAATATTTTTGTATACATATTCAGGTGTCACGTAAATTATGGACCAAGCGAACAGGGAAGATAGGACAAGCAATAACTGAATAACTGACAAAACTTGACCTTAGATTACCTCGTATTTTTCGAGATATATGTATACACTTTTTTACAAAATTATAAAAATCACTACTCTGTCATGATTACAAATTAATTCTGATTCTTAATTCTTTTACAGTTAAGTATAGGTGAGTAACAAGAATTTTAAATTAATTGAAATATTTTACAATAACTAATACAGTTCCATCAAAAAAATTTTTAAATCTTACCACTTTTAATTATAAAAAAAAAGATATTCCCATTCAACCACAGAAGGGATCCATTATAAGATAATGAACTGTGTTTGAATTTTCATTCAATGTATTTTTCTTTAAATTTTTTTCATGGAACCTGTTAAATACTCCTTAGAAACAATGAAAGCAATTTAAGTTTAAAAAAATTTAACAATTACTTTAAAAAAAATTTTTATTCTACGTTATAACAAACGTTCAAACTGCCCGCAATTTGCTCTAATGCACAGCTTTTAACCTGACCTACTAATGAATAGCTGAATAATTGTAAAATACATAAGTATATTAATGCAAATCATTTTAATTACAATAAACCACCAACTCTTATAAATGAATTACATCTTCTAATGAACTTTCGCCATAAATTTCTTAGAGCACAGTTATTATTTTAAATCACATTTAATTTCTGATAGTTCCTGTTTGCTTTGGATTTCTTTCTCATACACCATTCCTTTAAAGTAGCCCCACAAGAAATAATGAACGGTATTGAGATCTAGCGAACTCGGTGGTCAACGGATGATGCAAATTATGAATATTAAACACACCCATCCTCCTAACAGTGATTCATCGATTCACAAAATGTTGTTGATGCACTGTGGTCTTCGCTACACCACTTCGTCTGGAAATATGGCGAACACTCGTGGTGGGATCCTTAAATGCCATCGTGATTATTTCATCTTCGCCGAAATTTTGAGGTCGGCCTTCACGACACTGTGTACCAGGACTTGCATCTTCCAAAATGACATTGTATACAATGAGAAAAATTCTATAATCGGGGTGTCATTCTCGATTAGGATACTGTTCACGATAATATCTTGCTACACGTCGAGCATTCTCTATGTATAAACCATAAATAAAAGTATAAGACATAGGCATTATGTTCCACTTCAACAAATCTCGAAAAAATCCACTAGTTTTCAATTACAGGATATCATACAAGTCCAGTAAAAATTGCCAAATCGTAGGTAAAATCAGTTAAAAACAAAAAACAATAAACACGTAAACAGTCACCAGCAGAGAGCAAGACACTAAGATGGAACCATTGTATTTCCTTGTAGCCCCACTCCTCACTATTCCCATCCTTTCACTTACATACCCTTCACTTTTTACCTTTTTGTTTAAATTTTTTAATATTTTGTTGCTAAGGTATTTTTATTGCTTTGGTATCATATGTAATTTTTATAATTTTTTTTAATTTAAATTAATTTTATTTTCTATAAGAAGTATTTAATAGTTTCCGTGAATAAAATTTAAAGAAAAATACATTTACCTAAAAATTTAAAATCATAGGGTAATTACCTCATAATGAGTAACCTTCTGTAGTTAAGTATGAATATCTCTTTTTTAGAGTTAAAAGTGGTAAGATTTTTATCACTATAATTTTTGCGTTGCAAGCACCAATTTTTAAAATGGTTTGCCAGTCCTTACATACAAGACATTTTTTTTTCACCAAAATCAAAATTGTGTGACGAAAATTACAAAATCCTAAAACGTACGTTTTTGATCTTTTGATTAGTACGTATGCTACACGCTTTACAGGTTATCGATGCGATAGTGACAATCATTAATTTTTTAATCGAACCATTTTAGTTGTTGTAAAATGTTTTAATTCATTCAAAAGCTCAACTATACTTAAACAATAAACAAATATTGAATATATTTGGCGTTAATTTTGTAGAAATTCATTATTCACAATCAAATGAAACGTGATGTAGTATTATTTCTACTTTCTTTAATTTCTTTACCACAACCTAGGTTTCGTTGTATTATAACATCTTCAGGTGGGATATTATATCTTTGCTAATATCCCACCTGAAGATGTTGTAATACAACGAAACCTAGGTTGTGGTAAAGAAATTAAAGAAAGTGGAAATAACACTACATCACGTAGTTTCATTTAATTGTGGACAATAAACAAATTTAAAATCAGACTCAATTTGTAGCCATGACACCCAAAAGAAAGACCCAGAGTAGTGACTTTGTGAGAAAACACAATTATGGGTAACTTAGCACACTGTGAAAATAGTGCCAATTTTTAGTTTGGCAATGTTTAACATCTTGTAAATTGTCAAGAGTCAATGTGAATTGTCCTTTATCTGTTTGGAAAAAACTAGAATAGACTTCTTACTTTTGTTCTTAATTAACTTAACATACTTCACTTAAATATTAAAATGGTAATAACTAGTAAATTAACGAAATAATGCGCTTCATTCAAAACATTCGCTTCATTTTATCATTTATTAATTTAATAAGTACCTATGCTTTTGTACGATGTTTTGTGACATTCATTGAAAATTAGTTTAGGATATGTACGCAATAATTAAAATTCAAATTATTTTGTTTTAGAATGTAATGTATTTACCTAAATTTTAAGTTTCGGATATCGTACAGGTACATGCTAAACGCTTCGTCAATATTATAATTGCATTCAGAAAAGACTAAAATCATGTCCAAATATTCACTCAAACTAAAAACAACATGTTCACTAATTCCAGTCACTCGAGAAAGTATTACAAAATTATACAAGCACTGAAACGCACAAATCCACATTTTACAAACAATAAACACTAATCCACGTTTAAAAAAATTATTATATATCTTCAAAAAGATTCAAGCTTTCTGATCGGTTTAGATGACATTAAATAATAAATAAATATAATAATAAATAAAATCGTAATTAAAATTAGACTAATATTATTACTAATAGATATTCATACAAGTTTAAAAAATTTTGGACAGAATTTTTTTTTGGGCAAATTATGGATGTTCAAGATTTTTAAATGATTGCCATTTATTTATACCTTAACCATGAAATGAAATGAAATTTTAAATTGAATTTTGTTATCCTTTATCCTTCTTTTTTTAACCTTCTTTTCTAAAAGTATGCAAATGTAAGGCATAGTCAGAAAAGTCAAATTCACCATTAATTGCTAAAAAGGGTAATTATGCAATATTGCCACATTTCTTACATTTATCGTATATTTTTATAATGATTGAAGTAAGTTTATCATTATTAATATGTACAAATTCATGATGTTTATTTTGAAAATCGGTGTGAAATTATATACGTGTCTCAAAATTCAACGTCAAATGGCGAACAGAGTGTAGAACAGCAATAAATCATAGCCATTTTGTTATTATGATATAAGCATTATATAGAAAAGTGTTGAAAATTGACAGTTGTGCAACATTTTTAGGTATTACATAACACTGCTACTGAAAACAAGCCTAAATAAAACTAAATTTGCTATAGTTTGAACACAAAAAATATTTTCTTGAAATTATTAAAAGAAATTGTTTTCAGCCAAATTTGACAACTTCATGTTGTAAAAAAATGTATAGACACTACCATGACAAGTTATTGTGAAAATTGGCACGCATGATTTCAAAATAGTACATCTTGCTTCAAAAAAAATTTTCCAAATTATTTCTAAACAAAACCCAATTTCAAATCAGTACCTTTTTATTCAGTTAAAATGGCCTTCAGTCCTTATCAACAAGATTCAAGTTTCATATTCATGTTATCTTAGACAGACATCGATGGATATGAGTAAGAGTGAGATAGACCGTGACACCATTTAATTTTTGTTTTCTATTGTTTTTAACTGATTTGCTAGACCGACATGACAATAGAATTGACATCATGCCCTACTCAGTATCATTATTTACATTGCTATTGTATTGACGACATAAGCTTTGTGTATTTTGTATTTGATTACCCTGTGATTTGGAAACTGAACTGACCTGGCACTTTTATGGATTTTGATTTTGTGTTGTGTAATAGGAGTTGTTTGACATTTCATATATTTACTAAAACCATTGAATATTATGCGTGTTTTTGTGTATCGAACTGTTGTTTTCTGATGGTGGGAATGTAAATGACCGTAAAAGATCCGGTCGGCCTCGCACAGCTCGTACGCCACAAGTCATCAATCCTTTGAGATCAAGAATCCATCGAAATTCTGTCCGCAAATAGAATGTCATCAAGGGCCACATCATTAAGCAAGACTTGAGACTTGGGGCTTTCAAACGACAAACAGGACAGCTATTACCGTTAAATAAAAAAAAAATAGGGTCAAACTGTTTACTGGTGAAAAAATCTTTACTGTGGAGGAAACTTTTAATAAGCAGAATGATAGGCTGTATGCATGGTCCTCCAAGGAACCCAGAAAACTGGTGCCAAGGTTTGAACGAGGTCATTATACCGCCTCAGTGATGGTTTGGTGGGGAGTATCCTATGACGGCATCACTTCCTTACATTTTTGTGAAAAGGGTGCTAAAACAGAAAGTAGTGGAGCCCTTGAACCAAAACATTTTCCAAAACCATTTATAAGGCCAAAACAACTCAACAGTGGCTTGAGCATTATGTACCGGAGTTTATTAATACTGATTATTGGACGTCCACAAGCTCAGACCTTAATCCGCTCGACTATAAATTGTGGCAGTTTTAGAGAGTATGGTCTGTACAAGATGCCACCACAACCTGGAGTCATTGAAGCAGGCGTTGGTAGAAGCTGTGGACCATTTTCCCATGGATATCGTCCGTACTTCAATCAATGAGTGGCTGAATGGACATTAGCGCTGTATTAAGGCAAATGGCGGCCATTTCAAATAATTACTTTATATGTTGTATTTTACTATTACCACAATCAATTCTGAAAAAATTATGCAAATGCATCATTGAAGAATAAATTTATAGACAAAATTCTAAAAACATGTTTTACGGCTTTTATTAAATTCTATACGCTAAACAACCACTCTTTTTAAAATATATTCAATGTACAGAATTCAACACTCTGTTACAGTTTTATTATAAGCGTAGATAATGAATTTTTACCAGTTTAGGAGGTGGCGGTGCTTGGTGGGGTTTATGAAAAGGCAACGCACGCCGATGTTGCTCCAACCACACTGCATCTGGCACACCACGTCGTCGACGCACATTCAGCAGACCGTTACCTGCAACCAATTTAACAAAATTTTTACCAAATGCCGTAAACTGTAAACAGCCGAAATGGAACCATATTAAATGTCCAAATCTGACAATGACAATAAAAATCTTTTAAAAAATAACAATAGTTGAGTAATCAGTGTTTTTTACAATTTCCATTTAAAAGATTTCAAATTCTAGGAAATAAAATTGAATGCTACAAACCAAAATAAATGGCAGAGAGCATTCATCGGAGAGGAAAAGATTGCCTATTTTCAGTTTAAATTCAAGAGGTGGTGCTTTTAATAACCATAATTATATAAAAATCAATTTAAAATAATTAACAGACTACTCAGATCCTACTAAATAACAATTTTCTAGTTATGTTTGGTAGTGTACCATTAAACTGAATGTAAGTAATATAAGCAACAAAAAGAACACAAGAAATGATTAGTACAATATGAACAATTGATTTAAATTTGGTATTTTTAATTTTTTTATTAAATTTAACAAAGTTCCATCTAGAGAAATCAAAGATTTATGAAGCTGCGCCATTTATTTTTTTAAACTCTGTTATACATACCTTGATGGTGAACAAATTGATAATAAAAATGTTGTAAACACAAGTAATAAAATAGGATAATCATGACATTTTACGTAAGTATACTATGTACTGAAAAGCAGACCTAATGGGATTAAAAAACAGATCTGATTCAATATTATTTATTAATTTCCTTACTTCAGATACATCGTAAAAAAATCATTCTTTATTTACATCACATCATATTTCTACTTAACAATAAATAGCATATAATTAAAGCATATTGCATAGTGTCGTTAGATTGATTAAATTTGTTATAAATGAACAACCTTCCTGATTAATATTGTGTTTATTGCAAATTGTTCTTTAGAGCTCTATATTTGACTTCCAATTTTTTTTAATCTTATCCAAATTTTAGACTTGCAAGAAATTTTCATGTGAAAATAATAAGATAGTATTATATATGTTAATTTTTATTGTAAGAAATGTTTGTATCGAGAAGAAAATAAATACAAAAAGATTAAATGATTGTAATAATTATATTTCACTAACTTAGTCTAGACTAATTTACTGTTCCTTAATCAGTCAATGAGAAACCTCAATGTCTACATGGAAAATGATACTTTTCTTATATTATTCTGTGTCTAAGGGTGAATAACATTGTTGTGTTGGCACAACTTAGAGAAAGTTTAATCTTTCAAACAAAGTATTATTATGGGTTAACTCTTTAACATTGTTATATAACTGTTGCACAAAATAGTTCTTCAACAAAAATGAATGAATATGGAATAGCGCTAGTTCAGATAAACAAATTTAGTGATCACAGAGAATTATTAAGATGAGAAGAATAGATTAGAATAACAATAGAACACTGTATGTGCATCTAATTAAAATGTCAAGAATTTTATTATTTTTCAATATGTAGTGTATGTGTATGATTGTGAAGTAACAGAGACATACGAAGGTTTCTAGCTTGTTTATAGAGACATATTACATTAAATGCAGTTGATAATAATTAAACATGGAAAATAAAAAACGTTGCTGAAGAAATTAAATGTTGGAAAATTTCATCAAAACCACTCTGTTAAATGTCTAATGCTGATAAATTAAAGATACCCTACATATTTATAAAGGACCTATCAATTATATTTACATTATCCTTTGTTCTATTTACATTTCTTTTTAACACATTCATTGCCAGCCACACAATATCACATGATGCTTTGAAACGGTGACCGACCGAGTGGTGTCAAACTTTAAAGCCCACATGCACTCAATTGTCTCTTTGCCATTGACCACTTAAACAGGATGCACGCATAAAATTAGACTTACACTTTTTGTTATATTTTTATTATTTGTTTATACGTGACATAAGTTATTCAGGCGCTGGTTTCATAGAACCCCCATCACAGATGATTGTAGACTGCACACCTATGACCGATAGCTTCCGAGTTGTAAGTATGAAAATGTTTAGACAGTGGTGGCGGACCACAGTCAGACGACGGTTTCTTTGGCCCACCAAACGTGACTCTGCAAGCGTGAATGCACCGGTAAGCATGCAGCTAGCAATCGGTCGTTCTCACTTGCTTTTTGTAGTGTTCCAGAGAAACCATGCCCAAATACTTTTGAACTTATATTTTAGATGATGTCAGTTGTGGGTCCAGATAGGTCGCCCTATCACCGGCGACAGGTAGTCAAAGAAACAATCGTTTGATAACAAACTTAGTAGATCTATTTGTATACAAAAAAACGATGAATATAACAGATTAAAAAGTCACATGATTGTTCAAAGATTCAGATGTTAATTTCTCTGGTCACTGACAATGAATCATCCTCACCTGACAATGGATGTGTTAACATTCATTTTTATTTCAATTATTTCAGGAGAAATATAATTTTTAACATGGTTATTGCATTTCTGAATACGTTCAGTAAACCAATATTTTCTTCATTGATAATATATTCATCATTTAATACAATTGTAACACTCACAGCTTCATTATTCACTCAAAATATTTAAAATGGACATTACAATTAGCTCACTAGATTTACAAGTTTTAAAAGTACAAGAAGGCATTATTCTTTTCACATAAACACTAATGTCCTCCAAATGCTACAAGTGACTCCAGCCAAGAAACTTGACAAACAATTGTAATGACTGTTATGTCAAATTTAAAACTTGACAACATACAAAATTTATGCAGGCTTTTAAGAAGGAAGACTATATTTAAATACAATCAACATGCTAATTATTACCCTTATATAAATACTAAATATTAATCGAAAGCATTCCGTAGTTATATATAATAAATAAATATGTGCTATTAAAGTGAAACTAGGTCATCATAATAAAGTTAGTGTGGTTAATATTATTGTATTTGTATAAGTAACATCGTATAGATAAAGTGAAAACAAAATAAAAAGTACAGTGCACAGAAAGGGACATTTGGTTAATAAAGAGATTACAGTTTGTAATAAGACGGCAAATAAACAGTAAGTTACATATTTAATTAAACCTTCATCTGCCTTGAATAAAATCCGTCATTATAGTGTTAGTCATGGCTGTAACGAATGTAAAACATCGCTTAAATTTTAAAACTATAATTCAGTTTAATTAAACAAGCTTTTTATGCACGATTTAATGTAAAAGAGTTGAGAACCATTGATAAGTCAGTGCCAATTGATGCTAAAACATACTGAAATTCAGCAGAGGGCAAAGGAGACTACAATGGAGGTTGAAGGGATAATTTAATTCCTTTTGAATTCAATAAATTTTTCTAAATATTACTACACTTAGAAAAATATATCTAAATATTGAACTTAATAAAATGGAAATACAAAATGAATAATAGACATGATATGGAAAAAGTGCTCAGTTCCAGTTGAAAATTTGTTTACGCTAATATTAATATCCCATAAAAACCTATAAGAAAGTTTTAAAATTAAAAAATAAATGTTTTAAAATGTTCTCTTCATAACGCTACACCACAGTTAGAGTGTAACAGAACAGGCTGTTAAGAATTCATATGCTTCAAAATTAAAAGAAAAACACATTGTTTTCCCTAAAACTGTTGCTTGATTTACAAATAAATGTTACTTGGGTGACACTCAAAATCACAACGATAGGATTTTATTATAACTAAGAAACCTTTAACAACTGGGGTGGACTAAAAGTATTTACAGTTGTTGATTAAAAAAAATTATTTACAATTGCATATTAAAAAAAAATTATTAACACTTGTACAATTTTTAATTAACACCCCACTTTATGTAAAATTATATATGGATTTCTTTTTTCTAGTATATAGGTACAATAGTATACATTAAAAACATTCAAAGTCCTAATTTCGAATAAGTTCAGTTAAAGTTTAATTTTAAACTTGCATCTCTTGCAATCTTAAAAACTTTATTCTCCCATTTTGAGAATGATAATCATACCACGGGAAATGATTAGGTACTTTTATCATTACGGGTTAACAATCACAATTGTGGATAATAATGTAAAGGAAATCTCAGAAGGTTAATTCACATCATAAATATTATTCCTTCATTTATTTGTTTTGAACTGGATAAGTAGAGAAATTAAACTGAATGAAGCAAACAAACAACTCTAAAAAGAGATTATATTACACTTTATGAATATTTAAATTTATATATATATATATATATATATATATATATAATTAATTTTTCCCAAATGAAGGTTTAATTAAAAACACAAATTTATATTTTCAATTTGAAAAAAAACAAAAATTCACAGTATTTTGGTTTTTTTATAATATGTCTAGCAAATTGAATTACAGTTCTTGAGTATACATGTGGCTTTTTTTCTCTTATTAAATATGTCACCTATTTATGCACAGCCTGTAAGGAACAAACAGAGATCAAATTGAACAGTAATAATATTATCATAATAACAAACTGCAACAACAATTATTTTTTGTTTATTAACTATATATTCTTATTGACTTGTAGAGGCAACTGTTGAGGTATTTGCGATTGACGGGCAGCATAGTGTTGTTTTACCTACGCTTGATGAACACCCACAATGGTCGTCTTCAACTGAAGTTATGACAACATCATGCCGCTTAGAGAATATGATGGCCATAGTCTATAGGACTATAGCAGGCAACAACGACTGTGAATTAAAACTTTTATCAACTGGCAACATTTTTTCACGTTTTAAATTAATATTACTCCTTCTTACGTATTAAAATATTGCTTTTTTATGGCCTATCTATATAAAATGCTTATATGAAGTAACAACGTAAAAAAATGTCACCCGATAATTACAATAATATCTGTTTAATCTATCATGAATGTGTCAATATGTCTATTGTTATATAACCACCTTGTTGTGTGTAAAGAGCACCAGTAGCAAAAAAGTATATATATGTATAATCAATGCTATTATACATTACAACTGAATTTGTTCTCCCATTTCACTTAACCTATTAACTAATAATATTGTGTATACATAAATACAAATGACTTCAATTACGGAAAAATATTTTTTTGTTGTATGTAAAGAACAACTCCGAATGTATCCTGAACCCTTTCATGAATTTAGATTATTTTGGACATACCAAAACATACAAAAATATTCGTGCATATATGAAGAAAATAAACGTATGGCATACCAAAAATTTAATCTTTACAAAAGACTGTGTACCCAATGGTCTGACCAGATAATGATTTTTATATAAACTTCAGTGAGTAACAAAGGATAAACAAATATGATCTAAATATTGATAAACCACAATTTAAATTCCCAAAATACACAAGTCTAAGTTACTTTCAAGTTGACAATAGTTTAATTACTGCTCTTCATAATTCATAACCAACAAATTAAGTCTAAGTTACACATTATAAATTCGGAGCAAAGTATCTTTGAAAAATCTTTCAGCAATTCCAAAAAATTTTAATAGAATGATGCTCTAGGCATGTTTCTTAATTGTTACATTTCAACTGCAAAGCTACAGTAAATTTTTTTCTAAATCAAATGTCAGAAAAATGTGCCAAAAACTAACAAATAAGAAACACACTCTCGACGAAGTAGAGTATGAGTCATCACTACCACTTATGTTTCCGAATCAAGGAATTAAACCTTTAGACAATAAATAATAAGAAACTTTGAACCAAGTCGTACAAAATTAAAACAGAAACTCTTTAAGTGGTCATGCTTGTTTAAAAATGATCCAAACCTCCGTTTTTATTTCTTATAACTTATTGAAATATCTTTTATTGCATGTATGTTTTATTAAAAAATAGCACTTCACTTATGATAATTACCTATTTTCACATATTTACTTTGAAAAGATTATATTTGTGCCAAAAATATAAATAAAATAAAAAAGAAAAGGGGGGCAAGAAAAAAATTGAAAAAAATCTGTTGTATCTTAATTGGGTAAATAGATCATATGGCAGATTCAAACAACACTTGCAAAGAATAAATCACAAAACCCAAATTCAAAAATCACTGCATTTTCAGTCACGCTAAGACAATATAGGCAATCTCATTGTTGGCCCCTCATTATATTACTAGCATGGAGGAGTTTCAGAAGATTTGGAGTTGTAGTTACTCCATGGGAGGTGGCACATCTGCACAGACTACGGGAGTTCTTGTGGTATCATTGGTATGGAGGCGGCGCCTGCGCTGGTGTTGTGACAGTAGGTGGCGGCGCAGGTACAGTGGAGTCTTGAAGCAACGTGCACACACAGGGCACGCAGCTGGAGTAGCCTCATGGATGAGCCGCACGTGCTGTCGCAGGTTGGACGCATTGCTGTAGCGTCGGCCGCAGCGCGCACACTCCACCCGCCCGCGCTCTGCCCAACACACAACACCCGCACGCTCAGCACGTTTGGACATATCTCAAAACTATTGCAATGCAACATCAAACATAACTCAATTCCAAAAAAACAGAAGCTACAACATAAACCATATATAGTAAGATAGTTACGATAGGTATGTAATACAACTTAATATGTCCAAACATTACTACGTGCCACTAAGGTCGGGTGTCGTTGTGTACCCCCATCTCACGCGGGCGGCGGTGGTGTGCGCGCGCTCCCTTTTCTTGCACGGGTTTACAGTGTGAGTGTTAGTAGAGTAATTTTAAATACATTTACGAATATCCGAATTACCTTGAGATGGAAATACACAACCAGCCGAGATTAGTAAGGTTAAGGATTAAAAAATCCAGTGCATTCAACACTGAAGAATATGTAAGCTATATGTTATGAATTTATTTTACTTAAATTATTATTATAATCAAAAAGAAATAAATAATAAATAATGAAATAAATACTTACAAGAACCATAAAGAAAGCATTTAGAATGCACACAAATCATTTGATATTTTACGAAATGTACACAATACATACAAACTGTAAAATAAATGAAAGTATAAAAAAACAGTAAGCAAAACTGATATAAAATATAATATCCAAAGAATAAATTAAGTAACGAATAACTACAAAACATAGGTTTTAAGGGAACTTACCTTCATTGTTGTCATCCCTGTAATCCTGATTCAAGCTAGCCATGAAATCCACATTGCCTGAAAATAATGTTTTCATTACATATTTCCAATTACAACAAAACTTATTAATCTTATGCATTCTATTCTGCCATTCATTCTATCACTTTTATTAAATGTGAAAACGGATGAAAATTAAGATAATTACCTTGCATATTACCGAATGGGTTTGATATAGGTGGTTTTGCATCGAAAAACATATCTGTATTAAAAGTTGATCTTTCAGATTTCATTTCATCATCGCTTATGTAATCAGGCATTTCTAATTTGGGCTCGAGAATATCATTAACGGTATCAGTGTCTGTGTTGACATTGCCAAAATTTGAACCACCAACAGCAAAGGGATTTATATTTCCAGTCTTTTGATTTTCAATTTCACTCGACTCCAAACCACATGTCTCTTCAAAGTCTTCATTCTTTCTCTCCAGCAAGTCGAGATCACTTTTCAATCTTACAGCACCATAATTAATTTTTTCACTAAACTCATCATTAGGCCTTGTTTGACTAGAAGTTGGGAACATTGTTTCATCGTTGAGATTAGTTCTCGAACCGATAGTTGCATGGTCTTCGGATACATTTTTACGTGTTTGATTATGAGGAATAGCAGTCTTTTCTATGGTATCAACATTCAATAGTTCATTATTTTGGCTTACGGCTTTGGAAGAGGAGGTAGAATTAGATGGTTTCGCACTCAGAAGATTACGCAGTTGCGATGGTGGAGACTTTTGACTTGTATTCTGTAATTTTTAAATAAAAAAACTTTTATTCCTTTAATATAAGAAAACACATTTAAAATAATTTCTATCAGATTAACCAGCTTTTCTATTAGATAAATCTACTCTACAATATTTGTATCTAAGTGAATGCTTGAATAAATTTAACTACACAAATTGAAATTAAAAAAATTTTGTTTGCGTACACACTAACTAAAATTAGAGCATTTTCTAATGTGCAGAAAGGAACGAAATATCTCATGAATATAAAAGTAAAGATTTTATCAAAACAAACACAATCCTTTTATCAAAAGTAAAAACAGACCACTGTTATAAAGTTGTTTAACAATTTTTGTTCATTATTTTTTGTTCACCTTCATAGATTATTTTTAGACTTGGAGAGGAAATAATTCCAACATGGGTCTCAACTAAAAGTAATTACGTCTAAATTTAAAATTACCCATATTTTTGTTAATAAACACTTTAATAAGAATTTGCTGATATATTGAAAGATTTAATATTTTGCAATACCTTCGTTTCTAATTTGCTTTTATTTGACGAGTCAGTAAGACCCCTGATCTGAAGTGCTTCAGCGGTGCGCAGGAACGAAGTGAGCTGCGCCTGTGCAATGTTAACCTCACCAGCATACATGAACTCCAGAAGCGCTGTGATGTGTACCAGCTCGCAATCACGCATGAATATTATTGGGTGTGGACATGGATTGTTCTGTCAATCAAGGGTGTAACTATCAAGTGTCTATACAAATATAAATTATAAAGATTTATATAGTATAAATACATGTATGTCAGTAACAGCGGCTAAACAGATTGCATGGGTTTAGATAATTTTAAATCTTATGATTTGTAGCATCATTCTGACATAAAGTAACTAGTAAAAACATGCACATAAAACAGGTTTGCATTAGACCCATTATTTAGTAAAAAAAATTAATAGAAGACTATTCAACAATTTATACAAACTGTATATCTACAATAATGTCTGTAGAAACCTATCATAATGCCTGTCCGCAATCATACCTATAAATGATTTTATGGATAACAATGTAACATTATAAATAAATACATTAAGATTCAATGTGAATTCTGTAAATTTAGATAAATAGCAAAATTTTTACATGATTTTACATATACACATAAAATCATCAAGTAAAATATTATCCTATTTAGCACTTAATAGTGTGGACTACTGAGAAAAAACTTTTTGGTTTGCATGCAGATTAAATTTGCAATAATGAACATGAAAAAAAATTGTGCCACCGTTTAGAATATATATATTTTAAAAGTTTAAAATATGGGCAATAAATGAATTTTATTCTTATTGATTTAATTTTTCCATCGATAAAATCTAAGATTTCTTTTAATGAGAGGTTACAATTTCTCTGACTTGGCAGACAGGATTTTAACAATATTAATTTCATGATGTTTTAGCATAAAAGTTATTTAATGGAAGGTAAATTACAAAAAGTGTGTAACATTATTGTTGAAGGAAACCATATGTGACTACTGTTAAGAAAATGGATGTGCGATATTAAGGTGTCACTATATTTTTAAACTGTCCCATCTTCGATTTAACATATGGTACTCCTCAAAACATACTATAGTCATTATGGTGCATTTGGCAAGCTGCATTCGCCTGTAGGAGTCGTCTGTTAAACTAGTTGTATATTTTTTTAGTGTGTCACATGTATCCGTAGTTAGAAAAAATTAAATATTTATTTTACTAATTTATCATGAACTAATATATTTTGACTGACTAATTATTTTCATCAATACAAAATGTAGTTATTCGTAGAATTCAGTTCAAAAAAAAATTCATAATGAATGGTTATTAGTTACTTTTAGAGTGGCTTAATTGGTACACATAATGAGAAACAGGTTATACATATGCGAAAAATGTAGTCATTAGCTCACAAAAATGCATAAGATGAAGAATCGGTTCCGATTCAAAAATGTATTTAAAAGAAAATATATCAATTATAATTAGCCAATTCCGACAATCTAGTACAGATAAGTTCGCCGTCGAAACACGGCTATGCTGAAATCTACCATTACAATGATTATAACGTAAAATACGAATAAATAAATATTCAAGTAGAATACAATACATAGCAATGGTAAGTGGATCAAGTGCTTCATACATAACAACTTTCACTCGAGTCATTGTAATGGTGACACATCGCATCATATACAAGAAAGTATAGAAAACCTTACTTTGAACAATTCCTTAAAATAGGGACTGCAGGCGGACAACACCACTTTATGGGCTTCAAGCCTATGCCCTTCGCAAGCCAACGTAACGTCCACGAAGTCCTCATCATCGCGTAGTGCCTCGAATTGTGAAGTTATATTTGCTTGAAAATTGTTCCATCTCAAACAAAATTGCTGGTCGCCACCCAGTTCTGTTCCTTCCATTCCTTATACACATAACTTAATTTCCTTTTTCATTGAATACACTGATAATAATAATTAAATGAAAAAAATAAATATATCACAGTATCTTTTCAATTATATTTCAGCCGCCGTCTGGCCGAAAAACTTATGAAAGAAAACAATCAATAAAATCTTGTACCAATATAACAAAAATAAAAGTTTTTTCTTTTTAATTTGTCATTTTACTACAATTTTTGACTGGTTTAGTATCATTTACGAACATCATGCACTGTTCAGTGAAGTTCGTGCAAACATAAAATATATTTCAAAGACAATTTCTACTTTTATATGTATCTAATGTATTCGTTAAAATATTGTTAATATTATAATTGTACCTGAAATATAATCTAAAATTAGTAAATTTATTTAAAATTATACTAATGAGATTAACAGAACTAAATATATAAGTACTTAGCTGTAGCTATTCACAGCTATTTATATGTAGCAATATTCTTAATATATTTAATATGAAAAATTATTATTGTGTTTATACATGACAATAGATAAGTGATTTTATTATTAATAATAAATATTTTTATAATTAATAATATCCTTTTCTGAAAAAAATTAACTCGAGATAAAATCTTTATTATAATACTTACACATTTATGATATTGATTATTATACTAATTCATTATTTAATATCCTTATGGACAAAGAAACGATACGTAATGGATTATACTAATTTTTTATAAAAGTAATGAACTATTTTATGTCCATTTAAAAAAAACGACTTAGTTTTATACATATCGAAATGGCAACGGTAAAAATAAAATCACAAATGTATATATCAGATAGATTGGTTACTGTTTGTCTCTGTTCAATGATATAGATATTATAAGTAAAATAGAAAATATACTCTGGTTCATGGTTATGAGCGAGCCGTAATTTTCACTTTTTCATTTATGTCATATTTCTATTTTATGTCTTTCATATAACTTCCATGATTTTAGGTTATTTGTTAATGAAAAATAACCTTACATTTTATGTTAAATGTAAATATCACGAATGCCACAAAATAATAGGATTACCGCTCCAGTTTTATTATTAAATGGCGTTTCCACAACCTAATTCACAACGAGGTTGCTAAATTTAACTTGACTCTAAATAGAAACGATGCGAAGCAAATATATTGTTGTTTTGTTAGATTTATTTTTAATGTTGTAATTATATTACAGAATTAGCAAACAGAAAAATTTTGGAAGAATTACAGTTGAAGAAGCAGATGTTACTAAAACAAGGACCGGCTACACCATTAACTTCGGCATCTCTTTCCCTTACATCCACAGCCCCTTCCATACAGTTGCCTATGTGTTCAATACCACCTGTATCTGTTGCTGCTGTAAATATACATTGTTTAATATAAATCAAAACATAGTTTACGTTCTTTTACTCTTGGGAATTCCATAATCTATTGGAAATCTGTATTTATAAAATAACTAACTTACCATTTATAGGAAATATTCATGCATTATTATTAACAATAAATAATATGTTCATTATAGAGATAGCATTTTTTTTTATGAATTTTTGTTGCATTTGTCATCATAAGAACACTTGGGGAGAATAATTCTTCAAAACAATGTCTGTCAATTTATGTAAAAAAGAAATGTAAGCACATGTACTGAACTCTCAAAAAATTAACATATGGATTCCTTATTTTCTTATTATTATATATTCCTTTTAATTTACTAGATAAATCTTGAAAACTGAAATTTATTAAAAAACTTATTACTTATCGGTTCTTATAAATCAATATAATTATAGCTTATATAGTGTATTTATATAGTAATTAAAAATTTTGTGAACGGGATGGTTTAATTATATAGTTTAAAAAAAATTAAAAATATTTTTTCATAAAGATGAACATTTTTCTAGGGATTTCCTCAACTACCTGACAGCCATATAATAAACACATCTCAGCGTGCTGCACTTCATAATGCCAACATGACCTCGTGTGGCTTTTTCGTGCCACAAGATTCTTCGTTTGGTAATCAAATATTACCAGTGTTGCCACGCTTCGATTCTAAGTGATATTTTCTATTAAAATAATTGAAATCATATTTGTAAAAACTGAGGTGTTACGTATACAATGTCTACTTGCATGAAATTAAAAGTGTTGGAGGAACATTTGCAATCACTGGATGGATTTGAGGAGCCTAAAGTGATTCTAGAGCAATATGCTACTCCGCCACATATTGCAGCTATCATGTGTCACACTATACAGGTAATTAATATTTTATCTACACAATATTTTATTCATGGGCAAAAGAGGTAAGATAATGGAAATTGAGTCGGTTTTGAGAACGTAGTGTGTAAATATTCCAAATTAAAGTTCATCACTTAAAGTGTGACCCTAAAACAGGAGTTTTTCATTGAATTCAAAATGTTACATTTTAATTGAAATCTAAATGTTATCTCATAATATCTTAGTATTAAACCCAAAAAATGTTCAAGTCAAACAGAAAATTTTTTTTATGAAATGACCTGTCAAATTGGTTGGGAATGACTTAGGTGTCACACAAAATAATGATATAAGTTTCTGTTGAAACACTTTATATCTATAACTGAAATACTAAATAATAAAAATCTAATAAAAATTATTTTTTGTTTCGATACAAGCTTGTGCCTACGGCTCTGCTCACATGGAAATTTTGATGTTCACAACATCTATAATTGAACTTCCATATTGATGTAATATCTTCTTAGGACAAAAGTATTTGTACACTCCATGCTCGAGAAGCACGATCGTACAGGTTCACAGTGAACAATGAAACAATGTTATTCGTCAGTTTAGATCAGTTCGATGCTACACAATTTTAAATGCTATATAATCAAGTGCACATTTAGATATTCTTGCTTTCCTTACATTTTAAATATTCTTGTTTAGTCATCAGATTTAAATTTTATCAAGCATGTCTTTTCGAGTAAGTCAAATAATTTACCATTTGAAAAAAAAATTAATATACACAATACAAAATAAATTACTAATAGTTCTAAGTAGATGTGGGTCGTTACGTTATTTTCAAGAAACGTAACGAAACCAATTACTTGGTCAGTGTCACCTGTTTCAAAACTGGTGATTTTTGTAACTAGCTATTTTTATTCAGCTACTGTGATTGTTTGCATAAATACCTCCACTAACTATACAATATACAGTTATACATGAAACGAAAATAAATTAAACACTATCTAAATGCTTGTAGCTATACAGTTAAATCAATAAATTAATTTTCCTTCATATTTTATTCAGGCTTAGGACTGACTGCATTAAATGTATTTATAACAATGTGAAACTATGATTGGTAATTGTTTAGAATTGCGGCTCCACCTATTTTTGGCCATAAAAAATCGAAAAATTGAGATATTCGCATAAACTTTTTTTTCAAAATATTCTACTTTTTTTTACTACACTTTGGACATTTTTGTTTGAAATTGACATGATACAATTTTTTCACAATAAAAACATAATTTTTTTCTGAAAGTTTATTAAAAATAGAGCAATTTAAAAAAAAATTTGTCCAAAAAGTTAATTTTCAAAATTTTTATGAATTTTCAAACATTCATAAATTTGAAAATTAAAAATAATCATGTTTTTTGTCAATAAAAAATCACTGAACATTTTTTTCTCTAGTAAACATTTCTTTCAATAATTAAACGCAAAATAAAGATATTTTTATTAAAAAAATTTTTAAAAATATAACTTAATTTATTATCAATTTTTGAAAATTAATAAACAGCGAGCGAACGTTACATTGTAACGCTCGCTCGACTACTCACACTCAACAATCACAGTTAACAGTAATAACGCATTTATAAAAATCACTACTTGTAATTTGACTCGAAACTAGTGATTCGGATACATGTCGCGTAGCTAGTTATTGTATCTAGTGACATGAAATAATGCCCACGTCTAGTTCGAGGTAAAGAGAAATTCCTACAAAATACTGAAGAATTTTTTCTGTTATCTTTTGTGGATGATTTAGGAATACTTTTATCTTAGAAAAATAATGCATAAAGTACAATATCGATGTATTATTTTCTCTATATTATTTGCTAATAAAAATGTTCGGTATTTCTTTTTTAACATTTGAATATATTAAAATCTTTATATAATGAATCATTAAATATGCTTCAATAAATAACATTAATTAAATCTTTATGAAGAAATTAATTTTGATTTTAACGCTGTGTATATATTTTTTTCCCCTCTATATATATTTAGATGGACAGAAATATTATAGCATGTTATAATATGATTTACGCTGCCAACCAGTTGGATTTCATCATATCATTTTTATGATCGTTACTATTTTTTATTTATTTTAACTATGTATTTTATGTATCCGACAACCATACAGTCATCTTGATGTAAATGTAACAGCTAACAGTTCTGTATCCGTTTTCATGAATACAGTAGTATACTAAAATAGAATAACTGCCATATTTAGGTTTTTCATAAATTAGCTCATGCTATTTACATAGATCTAATCCACTTCAAACAATTTTATTTGGTGCCGTAACCTTCTAGTTTTTTTTGCAGAGTATTGAGTGATTGACCTTATTGAAGGTTTTTGAAAAGTCTGTGTAACCAAACAAAACAACCACAAAGGTTTTGTAACAAAAGCACCACAAAGGTTTTGTATTCTAATAAATTACTTATAATTGGCTTTGAGAAAAACTATGATGACTGAAGACAGACATATTTGAAAATGAGGATAAAAAAGATGTCATAGAAAACAGATTCAAATAAAAAGCAAAGGCAGATAAAACACTGATAGGTCTATAGTTCTTACATTGGTCTTTGCCACTTGATTGTGAATAGGAATAATGTGAGCAGTTTTCCAGTGCAAGAAAGTGTGATTTAATAAATTTTATTGAATAGAATATATAGTGGGGACTCAAGTCATTGCAACAGTTTTTTATGAATAGTCGGATCCGGTGCCTTTATTGTAACTGAGATCTTCCATTTTTTATCGTAATGGAATATCTATTTACATTAATGCGTCTCATTCAATTATAATGAAAAGGAAGATTTGGGGCATAGTTGATTAGTCATGACAGTAATGACAGTCATTAGACTGAGCTGTCACATTTCATGGTCACTGGGGTGGAGCTATGTCCTTTTTTGTTATTGACACGTTTCAAAAAATGTTTTATTTCATGTTTAATGGATTCCTTAACTATTACGTAGTATTTATTGTATAAGCACTTATCCATGTGATTATTGCATCTAGTTCATAGCAAAACTAATGAGGCTAAATCAAGGGGATCACCATATTTTGGTGTACTTACGATGAGTGTATCAAGGCGGGACTAAACCAAAAGTGATGGGTATTTCAACTTATACCTTTCATGGGGATGTGTTACTTGATTATTTAATTTATCATGATATGATTGTAAACCAATATTAATATATAACAACTTTTAGCAGATATACCGTTAGAAGTTGTTCCCAATCAACAGAGGTAAGTTCGCTACGGATATTGTTGAAAAACACCTTTTAATATTCCACAGAGAAATTGAAAAAATAGAACCTTAATGGAATATCTATCTGTCTACATATCCATAGTCTCTTTTCTCAGACACCATTACAAATTCGAATTTGAAATAGTGTGAGAAGTATTAGCTGAGTCATAGGTGGGATAGATCCAGGGCAGAAGTTATTTTTTCCAAGTCTTTGTGTTTGGTAATAAGTGAAACCTTATAAAAGTGAAAATCCGAAAATGTATAATTTCTTCTGTTCTATGACAATTCCTTAATATTTTCTTAAAAAAATTACTGTCATGTCATCGCTACCAATCTCATAAAGTGCCATTCAGAGAAATTATAAAACAATCAACAAAAAATATAAAACAATCGTATTGTTACTGAAATTGATATTAAAAGAAACCTATTAGCATCGCATTACACAAAATGGTTGTTTTGGCATATTAAAAAATATTTGTTGACAAATTTACCATTTATCTAAATTATTTCTTAATAAAGATTTTCTTAAATCTGGATCTATTCTGGACCAGTTGGTGTAGAATTACACTGATTTAACCGGTATATATGTTAACCAAAATTTGATAGTTTAGAAGTTATTTAGAGTTTAGTGTATTTTTAGCAAAATACCAGTTATGTCTAAAAATTTCATAATTTATTTCCCCTACTTTCACAACGCTCTAAAATAAAAAAAAACTAAAAATAAAAAGAAAACACTTCTCTATTTTTCTAGACATTGACTATAAAAATGTCATTCAGATAGACCTGCGTACTGAAAAACATAGTCAAAATGAAAATAGGCGATCATTCATTCTAATCCTGATCATTCTAATCCTGAAATAAATTCATGTGAATGTTGTTCACATTGGCAGCGCAGATAGGAGGATAGATTTGCACTGCATACTAAAAAACATAGTAAAAATTAAAATAGGCAATAAATGATACAAAAATCATTCTAAACCTGAATAAATTCTTGTGAACATTGTTCAAATTAACAGTGCAAATAAGAGGATCAATTTGCATTAAAAAGTGAAAAATTTCAATTTACTTTCGCTTTATTGAAAGATTTTTTAAAAATTTTTCTTAATTTTAAAATAAATTGATTTTGCATATGAAATCAAGTAGAACAACTGAAATAAATTAAATGAAAATTTATTTTTTGTTATGGCATTCCATCATTTTAGAAAATAATTCATCCTCTTACTTTCAAATCAACATCTTTCAAGATGATGAGTAGCACATTTTCTAATAAATTTAAATATGCTCCACCCACAGAATAGAGATAATTTCATACAAAATTGTGTTATTGAGATACTATCGGAGACACCCCACTCGCCTCCCTGATCGAAGCGCCTTGTGTAATCTTTATTAATACCCGTCGATGGCATAACGTCTTACTCTCCATTGCTCGAAGATAGAAAGAATGTAAAAGTAATTTTTATTTTTATAAATTTATTTATTAAAACCAGTTTAACAAGAATATTACACAAAATATAAGGCAAATGTTAAATAATAGTACTATACAATTTATAATAATAAAATGTCATTACTGTAAAAATACATAGCAAGAAAATTTAAATAAATTTGCAATTACAATTTTAAGTGGCATCGGAGCTTATGCGTCAGAGATGCAAGTAGCTCTCTGTATCACTAAGTGGTAACTGCATACACTAGTGTGGACAACTCTGACATCTGAAAACAGATAAAAACTTGCACAATAACAGATAAGATAATAAAAATATTGTGTAATCTATTAATGGATGAAACATATTTTAAAACTTTTGCTACTATACCCACACTTGGCTAACAACAAATGCAATTCCTTGGAAAATGAAAGGAAGAGGAAATGGTTAGGTTAAGAACTTGGGTTAAACATGGTGACAAACAATACTTTATTAAATATTATATACATATAATATTTGCTTTAATCATGCGTTAACATTGATAAAATTTTTAACAATTTTTTCATCAGTCTTTAAGCTTTACTTGAATTATTTTGAGATATTTTTTTTGGAGAGGAACCATACCCAAAATTGCCCCACCTTGCTACGTAAAATAAAATAAAATACTATGTCTAAATTGATAATTAAATGATTATTCCATAGTTACAAGTATAATGGGTGCCGGAAATATTTGTACTCTCAATTTCATCACGCAAGGTCTATCTTTGATAAGTTTATTAAAAATTACATTCTAATTCATGAGATATTCTTATAATTAAAATAATCTAATTAAATAAAAATTAAAGGTTCTAACAAATTTAAAGGACGACTAATTAATAATCTACAGTTGCAACAACTGTAACAGTAATTTTTAACATTAATAATTTTATTACAAATTTGAAAGCATCCATACTCATGAGCCCTGTTTCATCACTTTAACTTTGAAGCAGGTTAAATGTGATCCTTCATTCATAAAGCACAGTTTGAAGAATCGGGAAATAGTACTTGCGATGATTTATATTTACAGTTTAGGAGATAAATAACAGTAGATACATAAAGATCTAAAAAGAATGCTTTAAAAAGAGGGGCTAGTTCAGCCTCTATATATACTATAAGTTACACAAGTTTTGTAATTTTTGTATTTTCTTTAAAAATTTACTTTAAGTGTATTTAAATTTTTGAGGGACCAGTAAATATTGATTGTGTAAACAAATTTGTATAAACTTCTCTATAAATGCAATTCAGAATTGTATTGTTTATCATACATTTTAAAATATGTAAATAATTTCTAACCAGTATCTTAAGTTATTCAATGTTCAGTAATAAAATTCTTACAGCTATTGCAGTTGTGAACCGTTTAAGAAAGTCATCATCACTTAACCTGCAACATAAAATATGTAGCATTATCTTAAAGTCTGCATAGTATAACTTTCACAATTAAATTGAATGGAGTAATTTTAGATATTGGTTGAATCTCTCATGGTTTAAAGCAGATTTATAATATAAAAGAAAATAATTATCATCATCTAGTGTAGTTTGACTACTTTTTACTTCGTAGATTATATTTCTTTGAACTGCTAATATTCTTAGTGTTAGTTTCCCGTAGGAATTTGAGTAGTGGCGAAATATAAGAATTATTTTGATAATAATTTATAAAAAAAATGTAACATTGTTCTAAAAAATATATTACAACTGAATATGTTTATTGAAAACAGGCAAACTATGATGATATTGAAGGAAAACTATTGGCTGACCTCGGTGCAGGATGCGGAATGCTGTCGATAGCTGCTTCTCTTCTCGGTGCTAGAGCAGTTCTTGCTTTTGAAATTGAGGATAGAGCGATTGAAATATTTCGAGCAAATAAAAACGGCTTAGAAATAGACAATATAGACTTGGTGCAGTGCGATGTCCTGAATGGTATACCAAGAAGGTGGAATATAATTAGTTTTTCAGTCCATTTTTTGCTTCTTTCTGTAAAATAAAAGTTATTGACACATTTTTTTAATACTTCTTTTAATTAACATAGTTTTCTTAAAAATATCAGTTTAAAAAACCTTAAAACTTACTAATACAAATTGGTACATTAATAAAATATTTTTACAAATTTTAGATTCTATTCTCTTTTTGACACCGTTCTTTTGAATCCACCTTTTGGGACTAAACAGAATGCCGGTATTGATATGAAGTTTTTAGAAGAAGCTATTGCTCTGTCGAATGGCACTGTTTATTCTCTGCATAAGACATCAACAAGGTGAGTAGTTTATGAAAATTTAAATAAACTTTATTAAATTCCTGTGCAATTTGCTTATTAAATAAAACATCTACATAACAAAAATCTAAAATTTTAATGAATACTACATGAGATTAGTGTTCGGTTATGGATTTCTAATAGTTCACCTTTTATTAAAGAAAATTTCGCAATTATATTTCTGCTAAACGGATATATTGTAACAGTAATATTATTTATTCATATAAAAAATTATACTTGTAATTATTGCTAGAACACAACATAAAAAGTTGTATTTTTTTTACAGAAATCACATTAAAAAAAAGTCACAAAGCTGGAATGTTAATGGACTTGTTATTGCTGAGCTAAAGTTTGACCTGCCGTCTACTTATAAGTTCCATAAAAAGAAATCTGTTGATATTGAAGTCGATTTGTGGAGATTTGAAATAAATTGTTAGCTAGGTGTAAATTCAATTTTAATAAAAAATTAAAGAACTTGGAAATTATATAAAAATTTATTTTCGAAGATGTCTGTTATTTTGAATACATTAAAAAAGAATAATTGGTTTGGTCACATCTTGAGACAGATAATCAAGATATCCAAAACAACAGTTTTCAATAATCATATAATTTGTATATTTCCTGAAATTATATAATTGTTAAAGTAATTATGGTGATTATTTCTCTATTTACAAAGCATTTTTATTATGATCCTGTTATAAAAACTAACCAAATGTTGGAATACTCATTAAGAAGGATTTTGCAATTGTCTTGCCTTTA
Source organism: Druceiella hillmani (assembly GCA_039881145.1). Classification (NCBI taxonomy): domain Eukaryota; kingdom Metazoa; phylum Arthropoda; class Insecta; order Lepidoptera; family Hepialidae; genus Druceiella; species Druceiella hillmani. Next base: position 23,536,692 of record JAYKKI010000003.1, on the reverse strand, counting down.
CAAATGTTGATGTAAGTTGACTATATTTATTCTAATTAAATACTTACAGATTTTTCGAATACATAGTTAGATTGGGAGCTTAACATTATGCAAATGGGGCTTAAAAAGTAAAAATGATAAATGGCGCATATTTGCCCAGCAGTAACAGAGGTTCCGTTTTCACATCGCATGTTCATTGATGGTCATGTATAAGGGACATACATAGCAATTATAGTCTATGACATAGATTTAAAAAAAGCCAGTGGTAGTAACTGATTAATTTGGAGTGACATTGTGGTGCGCTCACAATTTGACGCAATGCAAATTTTGAGTGATAGTTATAATAGTGACGATAACAATTATTTTGCTGATACGGAGGATGTACCTGTCGGACTGCGAAAATACGATGTGACCTTGATTTTAGTTTTTGTTATAATTTTTGTTCACAATATATATTTCTATAATTTTCTTTGTATTTATTATCCTTGCACGAGTTTTTATTAAGAAAACACCGAAAAAATTATTAAAATTGGATAATTTTTGGAAGAGATACAGTTTTTTTCGAGAAAAGGGCTAATGTAAAGGGTAAATGACATCAAAAACAAAAGATTTCTTTGGCATTTTTAAGTATATATGAGTAAAAAACCATGGCACTAAAACGGTTAATCTCGTATAATGTTATTAGTCGTCTTAATGGGTAATTTTTTGGTAAATGTCACTTTTATTCTGTATTTCTTTTAATTTAACAACAGACTGATTATTTCATTTTCACTAGGTTTGAAGAGTCACATAATTGGAATTCTGAATATAATAAATCTTGAAAATCTAAAATTTTGAAATTTGGACGAGGCAACAAACAATTTGACTCCACAATAAATGAATAAAAATTTAAAGACAATGTTGCTAAAAAATTTGTTTTCCCAGCTTATTATTGAAATCTAGAAAATGATTTACAGTCATTATTAGGTGGGAAAAGTAACATTTTAAAAGAAGTAAGATAGAAAAAATTCAAACTGTTAATAAATTTTCTTGATTACAAGTACTCTCACAGATGAAATACTAAATTTTGTCAAGTAAATCATACAACAAAAAGTCCTCGGCATCTCTGTTAAAGTGATTTTATAGTTTTTCACATTCTAATAAAGATATATATATATATGTAATATCCATATTTGCAAAGCTACATTACCATTATCTATGGAAGCTTATAAGTATGTGCATTTGTTGCCAAATAGGTTCACATTAAAATGTATAAATAATGTGCAAAGATTGACTATTAACCCCTATTTAAATAAAGGAGGTCGCAAAAAGAAATATGCTTGATCCCTTGTTTTCAATTTATACTAATATTCAAAATATGTAATATACTCATTCATTTCTATGCTGATTATACTCAAATTCACTTTAAACTTTTATAACCTGACAAAACTAAGTGAGAGGTTTGATGGCATACTTTACTCTGGTCCTTCCTTTCTCCGAGTACTAATCTTCTGTAAAAGTTCAATTGAAACAAAGGGTACTTGCAAATTAGTATTCAATGACAAAAGAATTTTCATAGTCTTTGAAATTCCAGGTTGATTTTAATACATGAATGGTAGAGTAACACTAGATAAGATCTTTTATTAGAAAAATATTATTACATACTCAATTGGATCAAAAACTCTTCATTATTTGTTGTTGCATATTATACAGTAAGTTGTTTTGGTTTCAGCATATTTCATTTAATTATTGTTGGCTTTTACAATATGTTCTGCCTGTTACTATATTAAAAATATAATACTGTATTTCCAGTATTATATTTTTAATATAGTTAGTGCAACCTATTTTATATGCGAAATCCACATCAGCAATCAATTGGATATAAATGCAGTTTAACATCATTGATATTTTCACTTTTTTCTTTCTTTAAATGGAAGAATATGCCTACATAAAAAAACTACATATTTAAAGTAATAAAAAAATTATTTGGAAAGTGCTCTTACTATGAAGCTGCCAATTGGCAGTCAAACATCACATTTATAACTTCTCCACATAATAATTTTTCCTTATTTAAATTTTTGGATCTTCCCAATTTTTTTCCGTTTTTAAATAAATTTGTGTTTGTGCATATTCAGTGTTTAGTGTCACTAATGATGGCAATTAAGTTGAAAGAATTATGTCAAACATTTCATTACATAATGCAATTCATATATACTGGGAAATACTTTTTGATTACACAAGGGTTATGAATTTTTCCTAATTCCATAAACTATAGAGTGGTGAAAACTCATACCCAGCTTACAGATTATACACATATAAAAGAAAATAAAGTTACTTTGTTTGGGAAATGAAAATTTGCATCAAGAATATACAACTGTAAGCATTGATAGAACACACAGATTATAATGTAAGTTATTTAAAAAATAATTATGTTTTCAAAATAATAGTTTTTTTCAATCATGTTTTATAAAAACAAAATCTGTTAAATAATACAATATCTGAAAAGTACCACTGATTTCACATTTAATGGCAATAAGTTTCTCAAAATGATTTCTTAATAATAACATAACCTTGATTTTGTTCAAATTCTCTCACTGGCCCTCAAATTTCATTAAGACAACAAAAGCAAAATAGGCTCTTATTGGTTAAGTCAATTTGTAAACACATCTCATACTTTCGATTAACCATATATTGAAGAGCAACATAAACTGAACTATGAAATAAAGGAGGAAATAAGCTAGCCTCCTCCGATTTTTGTAGACTAAGTTAGCAATATTAAATCTTTGCTAATATGATTAAATGGACATGTAAATGAAAATTAGGATTTGAAAATACTTTGTAATGAATAAATCAAATTTCAACCAGTCTCCAAAAGCATATAGAGACATAGTAAAGGAATTAGAATTAAAAAATATTACAAATTTAAACAAGAAAGAAGTTTCAAAGCTTTACCAAACAAATACCTCTAGAGACATTGAAGAAATAACTACATGAGTTAGACCATATTGCAACCAAAATATAGAACATAAAACAAAATAGAACCAAAATGTTACCCCCTTTATGGTAGAGTTTAATCAAAATGAAAATAACTTGGATATTTCAAAAATAATTTGGAAAGATAAAAAATCTACTATATTGTGTAATATTTAAAGCCCAAAAAAGATTGTCATGGCCATACTCCGATGTGTGAATTGTGTGCCATATGGGAACACAAAAGCATATTTACACCAAACTAAAACTTTAATTCTAACTAAAACTTTAATTCAGCTGAATGCACTCGTAAAAGCAATGTTAAGTGTGTACTCTGCAGTGGATCATCCAACCAATTATAAACGATGCAAAGTGTATAGAGAACTCCAAAAAGTAAATATGAACATATCTTGATTATAAAGAAACAATTTCCATGATGATAGTATAGAAAATACACTAATGAATTTTAAAAGCAATAATACAACAGATAGATGAGAACTAATGGACATGTTTAAACTAAACAAATTTAACAATGATATAGTATGTGTTCAGATTCAAAGGGTATAGGTTAAAGCAAACTCAATAATTAGACATTTCCATTAAAAAGTTTAGTCACTAAATTGGAATTGGTAATAAATAAACTTGACTTGAAAAACACTCCTAGATACCTATTCAATAAGATCTGATCACGGCTAAATTGTTGCAGGAATTACCAAAACAAACCATTAAGGTTTTAATGCAACTGAACTATGCAATTTTTGACGAAACGTAGTGCCCCCAAAGTGGAAAGTGAGGTCAGGTCTTAATGATCTTAAAGCCTGGGAAAAGTCCAATATATATTAAGTCTTACTGTCCAATAAGTCTACCGTTCAATAAACCTACTTCCAATACACTCAAAAATAATGGAAATATTAGTATGTAATTAGACTTTCACCAATAATTGATAAAGGAAAATTAATACAGGAATATCAATTACGTTTAGAAAGAAACACATTTGTTCTAAAAATCTATCATTTGATTGATATTTAAAATTGTCACCAAAAGTGCAAATTCAAAATGGTGGATTTCTGAATAACTTACACGCAAAATATTTCTTCGCTGTTTTCCATTACTATTTTTACCCATCAAAAACTTTACAAAAGTCACCTTTGCCACTGGTGCTTGCCACAGAATTTTGTTATTAAAAACATTGATGTGAAGAGACTGTAAAATTGATACCCAAGTGTCAATATAAAACTAGGCATCTGAAATTTGTAGTTTTTATCATAAAAGATTTTGTTCAATTCTTATTTATTTATTTCTTGGAAACCCCATATCCAACTTATCAATTTACCCAAATTATATTGATTTACGTAGTATTTGAGTGTCATGGACATGGGGAATTACCTGTTGTAACATTGACGGAGGAAAAAACAGCACCCAGGCACAGAAAAGAAAATAGTTTATTTGTAAATACATTGATGGGTATAGTTCATCCATCAATGTATTTATAAATATTCTCATTTATTTTACTTCTGGCACAATTAGTGATTGTCCAAACATAAAAAACACTATAACACATATAATATCACACACCTTAACAAATTGTCAATGACTTACTAAGCTACTCGACTATGCATCGCGGCTCATGGCAAATATTGAAATTATTGCACGCTACATTTCAAACCTAATACTGGAAAACTATATTACCATAAAGAGAAATGGTTATAAAACGTAATGCAAATTACACAGAAAACATGCAGTAATCTAAATGAACATTGTGGTAAGTAGTGATCAATTGTGAACCACCAAGCAACTCCATAATCCCATTCTTGAAGTGGTCATTTGAAAAGAAAAAAATGTCAACTTGCGCCGACGAAAAAATGTCGACTTGTAATATTGTGTTGCACAATGTAAGTTCATGAAAGACTTGTATTTGCTTGCACTCTAGACAGACGAAGAAAGCTAAGACATCGTCCTATCATATAATGACTAGGAGTTATCAATGTAATGGTACAATAATTAAAAAAAAATGCATGTTCAAAGCAATTCCTGTTATATATGTTCCATATTTTCAAACAACAAAAAGTCTATAGCAACTAGTCGTCAATAACTCAAGAACCTCTTTCGACGGAGAGTAAATAACCGACCCATATTTGAGGATACTTCTAAATAACAAACAGTATAAAAAAAAGCGTGATGGCTTTTAAATCCCTTAGAAAGGAATGTCAATTTTCATTCAACTCTAAGATTCTCGACAATAGACTTAAGTTATAATATAGAGCCCCACCTATTAAGTTTGTTTTTTAAAAGTAGTAAAAGAGGTAATAAAAGATTTGTCGACATTCACAAACCTCCAAGTAGAGAGCATCACTCAGCTATGGCAGATAATTTTGTTGTACGAATAGATACTGTTTAACGTCATTGACGGTGGTGTATTTCTTTTGATCATCTGTAGAGAGTAAACAGGGACATGAAGTCGTGAAACTACAAAGAGAATGTGTCCTAGGTCAGAAGACCTAGGACAGAAGTCCGTCAACTGTAAACATTAAAGTCTGTAAATAAATAAATAGATATATATATATGAGGCATAGTTGCTAGAATTGGTTTGCTTTCCAGTTTTTCCCTTAGAGTGTATAGTAAGGCAGGACCAAACCAAGAGACAGTTTTTTAGTTTAGTTTTTAGTTATTTTATCTTGTACTTTTTATAGGGACATGTTTCTAGGTTTTTTTATTTAATTTATCTTAAAATGAGTATAGAACAGTATTAATATCAAGATACATCAGAAGTTGTTCCCAGTCAACAGACTGTTATTTGCATTTGAAATTTTTCTTTGGAGATTAAAATAAAAAGATTTTAGCTAAAACTGATGATTAATAACAAATATAAATAATAAGAATTCTATCATCGAAAAAGATAATATTAAACCAACTCTACTGAATATCACTCCCCGAAGGAGTCAAACGGTTCACTGAGAAATATTTTTTTACAGCGATCAATACACCCTTGTTGATGCTCGTTAAGTACCGGTTCTTTGAAAAGGCTAAATACAGACAGTCTAGAAACTCAGCGTCAAACCCGCTTTTATTATATTTAGTTTCATTTAGGCAAATTGCATTGTGATTGTTGTTGAGAATACCTAGATATTTCAGTTAAGGACTTGATTTTTTATCATTATGCACGTAAATTCCGTAAAATTTTACCAATAAACATTTGAATTGGTACCTTTTAGCTTCTTTTCTGTGGTCCGTGATATAAATTTGTCTTGTCTTCACTGACAATACCAAAATTATTTTTCTATTTACTAGTTCTCCAGGCTTAGGACTTTCACGCTTCATTATCAATAAAATAGAGTCTTGAATCCAAAGAAGTGTCACCAACATATTTTTTAGTCTGTTAGATTTTACTATGGTAAAACAGAGCTAGAGTTACAATGGTAAAACAGAGCTATTTAAATAGCTACAGCATATTCTCGGATCGCCTCTCAGGAGCAGCATGTAACTCTATGTTGTGGCTATGTGAAACATTTTTAATGCTTGCTATACATTTAATTAGAAATTGGTATTCAGATTGCAATTTACCATTGTCGCCTCCAAATTTTTTCAATAATCTAATTTTTATAAGATATTTGCAACTTGAGAGTATTGTATAAAAAGTTACTGGTTGTAGATTACTCTATTGTTGGTGTCTTTTTTATGTGGCTATTCTTCTTACGGTGTCATATTGCTATTATTAACATTGTTCACATTAGTGACCACCATATGAAGCTTTATTATTTGTGGTGTAATAATTTCATGTAAACAAAAGTGCATTTGCTAGTCACTAAACAAATCTGTCTCTTTTATGGGTTGGTGCATTTCACACTGTGCAGAATTGTGTACCATGTAGGAAAGCAAATAACAAAACAATGTTTGTTATAGTTTTCAAACATACACTTGACAAAGTCACTGTGCATACAGATATTAATGGCTTTAAGTATTATTTTAGTAACAATTACGCACAATGTTTATTTTATTAAATTTATGCAATATTGATAATCACTTTATGTGTATTTTTTCAATAAAGAAATTAATTTCCCACTGCTGTATATTGTATCACTTAGGCCAATTAAATAATATATGATTGAGTAATTCTCTACTAGTATCACCTTGCCAAAATATTTTTCGAAACAGAATGCTGTAAGAGATTTAATTTATATGTATTGAATACTTTATAAAATACTTGTAAAAATGTCTACATTTCCTTACTCTACTATTGAAGCTAAAAGTATACCTACTGTTTATCTTTTCTAACAAATAAACTGTATATATAAAAATAATACAGTTTATTTGTTACGAAAGTAAAGCTATACAAAAACCAAAAATGTTGAATTCTATACATTAAAAATATACAGAAGTGATGTAATTTTACATCACTTATTTTAAAAATAAGTGATTTATTTAGCGTTTAGAATGATAATTTAATAGAAGCCAGAAATTTTTTTTTCGAATTTTTGTTTGTATGTTAATTTGTACGGGTATTATGCAAAATCTACTAAACTGATTTTGATGAAATTTGGTGTGGTGTAGAATAAACAAAAAAATTTTCTTCCGTGATTAAGAACGAAGTCGTAGGCGCATCTAGTTTTATTTATATCTCTAATAGTTTAGACAGTGTTAACCAAAATACACTACAATCTGCAGATATTTCTCTGAATTGGCTGAAAAATATAACTATAGTTCAATAACCTTGTAAAGTACATTAATGCTATATACATATTAAAACTTTGTGGGAATTACCTAACTAACATTGTAAATAGTATCAATTTGCATCTAGCTTAATAGACAAGACAGAATTAGATAAATATGGATTTTTCCCATTTTATTAATAAAATTTTCAAATTGTTAAAAAATTATTTCAAGAATGTTTTAAACAAAATTTGAAATCCTTTAACTTTGATACCATTGTTACTAAAATATTTGGATATAGAATCATCTATTCTGTTAATGTCGAATCCCAATTAAAACTTTGAATACCTACTAATATAATAATATATCTGTACAAATGTACTAATGGAAAATTTTTCCCTATATTAAAGATGAAATGTATATGCGTCATTTCTTATGAAATTCACATGGATTGCATTTTTTAAAAGGACTGGAGTTAATGCACAAAATATAGTGTTGGCAACTAATGAACCATCATGTGATTTCACAGTTCTTTTATGTCTAAATAATAAAATCAATCTTTAATTATCTAAAGGCCTGGTTACACGGGACGAGTTACTGGCATGCCAGTGGGATAGTGCTCGCCCTGTTTACTCGCATGCCAGTAGCTCGACTCGCCTTGCCCGTGCGAGCTCGCACGTGTGTGAGCATGAAAGTAGATAGCTACTGTCATCTTGCATTCAGTAGGTACTAAGCTGGTCTACACGAACAATGTTATCGCGAAATACACAAGTGGTCGTAGTTCATACTGTAACCAAAGCAGCTACAAAAATGCTTTGCCCAGAAATACTTCAAGCTAAAAGTGCTGAACAAAAAAAGAATAAAAAGAGAAGGATTTGAGTCAAGAATTGGATGCAAAAGAAAGGGGCCACACATGGAATATTTAAAGAGCTACATGATGAAGATCCCCGAGAATATAAAGCAGTAATGAGAGTGATGCCTACACAAGTTGAAATACTCTTAAATTTAATATCTCCAAAAATTCAGCGTAAAAATACAAACATGAGGGATGCAAGAGTGAAGTTAGAAATAAATCTGGTTTACCTTTCTTCTGGTGTGTGGTGCTATAACTGAAAGTCTAAAAGATTTTATCAAAGTAAATAATTTTTATTTTTCATAATGAAGTTTAAAACTTATTTATTAACTTTCTTGCATATTTAAAAATTAATCTTACATGATAATGCAATACTTCATAGCTTAGTTTATTAAATCAGAGAATGTCATCGCTGCAACAATTACATCACTTGCGACTATTGATTGTTGCCGGAGGTGTAATGGGGGAAGGCGAGTGGCAAGTGAAAACAAAAAACTTTGTGGTGACTCGCATGAAAGTAGCTGTCCCACTCGCACGTGCGAGTTACTCGTATGATGCGGTCAGATGGGGCGAGTACCTGGAGGCGAGTAACTTGCCTCTAGCCACTCGCATGCCAACTCGCCCCGTGTAACCAGGCTCATTGTTATGTAGCCATTAAAAAAATGCAATCCTTCAAAGAACTAAAATTCCTCTCTTTCTCCTCTTTTTTTTCATTTCTAATTGAAACATTGATTAAGTTCAATTTTAAGTTGCTCTGCATCTCTAGAGTTTTCATCGTGTAAATAATTGGATAAACAGATAACAGTTGGAGGGGAGAAGGTGATTGGAAAAAATCTGTTCTAGCATTAAAAGGTTATTAGTATTATTAAGGTTTCCAAGTATGGAAAGCATATTAGTATTTCGATAATTCAACTATATCTTCCTGTGAAATTTCATCACATTCAATGTTAAACTGCTAAAGATATGATATTGTGACGTACACATGTACGCACTGATAAACACACATGATGAAATTTAAAAGTATAAAAAAAATTCATTTTTCCATTTGGCTATGGAATTCTGAAAATGGTATATGATTCAAATTATATCCTTTATTATTTAATAGGTATTTGAACAAAAATGTAATTTTTATAACTTTGTAAACTGAACTCATTGACTGTCGCATCCATATAAATTCAAAAAGTATTTCTTACACCTTCACATAATCTTACAAGTTACATTATAGTTAAGGAGTCTATAAAATAATAAGATTTTTTGTAAACACTATACAGTTATTAATATTTAGTAAAGAGCTTGCAAGTCTGCCTGCTGGGCTCTTGGTGTAAAACATAATATCTCCGCATTGTAAAACATAATACTTTTTTATAAAAGTGAATTGGTCCAGTCAATGCAACGAAGTGAGTTAGCACAAATGTGTGGGATGACATTGAGTGACACATTTTTACAAATTACGGAAAATATATGGTGACAGTGGAAAACTGTAAAATGATTGCAATAAAACTAGACAATTTCCAAATCAGAAAGATGGTTTCCATCTAAGCTTAATGAAAAGTCTTTAAAAGATGTAAGAAATGTAGATAAGGAGTGGCACAGATCTAAGCAACAATTATCATCCAGGAAGACTGATATGACTTAACAATGAAATATTTTAGTTTCTTGAATTTAATTGGCGGGGAAGTGTTCTAGCACCTTAGTACCATACCATCAAGCCGGAAGGGTATGAAGCAGAAGACATTGTAATCTGAAATCTTGATGAATAAAGTGATTGAAACGAAATCATATTATTTGAAGGCTTCAAGTTTTTCTCAATAACCCAACATGAGAATAAGGATGTCAACAGCCTCCTCTAAGAGATTGAATCCTGAGTTTGAATCATAATTTTATAAGTAATAAAATTGTGTTCGGTATTCATGACAAAATTCAGAAAAGCTAATAATAGCACTGTGGGAAATCTCACAAGACGTAAAAATATTCAATTAACGGCAGTCACTCACAGGCCAATCAATCCTAGAACAGATGTTCATCCATTGTATAGCTATAGATGTTTTTCGTACATCTATAGCTATACAATGGATGAAATCACAATATATGTACAAGTTACAGATATGGATTGATAGTATTCACTTTGGGTTATTCTGGTTCTCATACATGAAGTACGAAAACCTTTCAATTAGTAAAATAAATTACAGAAATAAAATATAGAAATTTAAATACCTTCATCTGGTTGCACTGTTTAAATGAATTTGAAATTATTGTTTTATCAGTGTTATAGTTAACGATGTATAGGCGAGAAGTTCAGACTTTAATTTTACTGTATCTATCTATCAACCTATGAAGAGATTTTACGCGAAAGGATTAGCATAATTTTAATACGATTTAGGGAAATACTCAAATGATTGATAACGTGATTAACTCGATAATTAGGAAAGTGCGATTGTGTTTACAATAAGACTGTTAATATTTTGCATACACATATTTAAGGTGAATCAAATATTAAATTAATAAAAGTTATGTAATAAGTGATCCCGCATAACTACAACATGCGTGAATACATTAGAAATGTAATTTATTATGTTTTTAATAATCATGTTTCATGTCGTTTAACAAATAAATTAAATTCAATATTTAGGTATAAATGGCGCGGATGAAGTGAAATAAAAATATTCAAGTGATCTGAATGGCGCTATTATTACATTGATTCTCAGTTGCTCGATAAATTCTATAAAAGGCGATCTATACGTAGTTGTTGATTATGGCTAGCCTAAGCTTGTGTAATTTTTTTTTGCTCTCTGTTAGAAAAAAGAGCGTGTTTTAGGTTTTATTTTCAAATTTATTCTTTTATAGCCAACAAATAATGTCTTTCTTTGTACAACATTTATTCCCGGACTCCGTAATCTTGTCGAAAATATCAATATTTAATTAAAGCGTTTCTTTTACAACATGAACTCTTAAAGAGTTCAAAATGTGCGTCGACACTATTCAGCGCGTAACATACGAGTAGATCCCCATTCATTGTGGCGAACCCCGCCTTTACGTCAACTATTTCATACCGCAGTAACTAGGAATAGATGCAAGAACGTGTGATTCCGATCTCTTCCATTCAAATGTGGGTCGTTTGATTCGGAGAGTAAGGAAACTACCATTTGTGGAGAAAGGATTAGCGAGGAGGAACGCAATTAAATATGAAGTAGACGAAGATTAAGGGTTCGTGAACTTTACCTGTTCAGAGCACATTCTAAAGCTTCTACAATAGTACATTATTCCCTGGAGAGGGAAACAATCTTGCTTTATACCATTAAATTTGGCTCACACCTGACAAAAAATCCACGCAGGCGGCATATAACCTGGGCTGGAATTAAACAAATTGGGTACGATAGGATTTTGGTGGAGTTTATTTCTGTAGACTCTGACAAACAGTTTGTAAATCTCTCCGTTTTTATGACCCAATATAAACTTTTCATTCTATCATTCAACGTTTCTCGAATGGACATTGTCCGTAAACTTCCAGTCAAGTGGTCGGATGATGAGGTGATTGGATTCATTGAGATTCCGGAAAGTTGTGGTAAAGTAGGTAACCAAAGTTCGCCAACCTTAATTTTTTTTAAATATTTTCAATAGCCGTCCACAATACTTTCCTTCAGACACGATGGTCATCACTTTTAATGATCAAATTCGCCCTATCATATCTTTATGTTTTACTCATCTCTACCTTTGTCCAAATATTCTATGCTTCAAATGCCGTAGGTTTGGCCATGTAGTTAATAAATGCTATTCTTCCAAAGGTTGTTTCTGATGTGGCGTAGGCTCTTTTGATACGAACTACATTCTGATTGTAGACAAGCCGAAATGCATCTCTTCTAGTCGAAACCCTGATGCTACCTTCGAAGTTCAATCTGTAAGTCATTATTTTATAATTAATAAATAAGCGATAACAATTACATGAAAAATTATAAGCTTCACATAACTGTCAACATTCATATAAATTTAGACATACCTTGAAAATTCACATACTATAATTTTTCTATTCTTTATAACATTTTTTTTGCCTCTCCTCCCTTGATATCCTGGCTATTGATCAACTTTATAACGACTGTGTATTAATATAAATGTTAACAAGGTCTATCTGGGGTGGCGTTTTCCAAGGTTCAAACCTAAGCCCTATCTTCTATATATATATAAATACACTGATCTATGAATCCATTCTGTCGTATACTGCAGTATACTGATGATCTAATTTTAAATACTTCTGACAAGCCAATTGCAGTTTTAGAAAATGGTCTAAATTCTGCCTTCATTAAATTGAGTTATTGGATAATTACTTACAGTATTGACTTTTCTTCATCCAAGAGTACTGCGGTGGTCTCTACTAGACAAGGAATAATTCCACCAGCTTCCGTCTCCTACGAATCTTCAATTATTCGTATCCCCCCTCCCCCCAATACTAAATTCCATAGCACGTTCCTGAATTCGAGATTGTCCTGGAAAACTCAGTTATGTAATTATCCGTATTCAGACCAACACGATTACTCTCCGTGCGGTTTCTGGAATATAAAATTAATACAAAATTCACTGATACGCAAGTCATCTAGATTATTGGGTTATTCTTCCTTGTTCCAAAATATCCAAATCCAACGCCATGAAATTGACTCGCATTCAGTCAGCTAGAGAGCTCTGAGGACCATGGCTGTAGTGTTGAAATCCAGTCCCATGGATAACCTACAAGAAGAGTGTGTTGATCCTCCTATATCCCTCCGTTCGACAATATGCTGCTAATCGGTATCTCCTGAAAGCAGCTAGTTTCTCCGTTCATCCTATATTTCCCACTAATAATCCCTTTTGATATTTTAGGCTTTATCCTCTCTTCACAGTGCGCTTCCAAAAAGTCAAATCACTTACAAACATTTTCAAACATAAAAATTTCTCACTCCCTTTCCATTCAATTCAGTAATGCACAAGTCAAAGACATGTTGATGTCTTGAAGCCCAAAATAACTCCGCAAATTTCAATTCGCTGTTCATTTCCATTGTGAGTAACCAATGGGTGGATTGGACGTGCATATACATAAATTATTCACAGACCCTGCCTGACGGCTATGTTGGCGCATTATTTTACTGCTCGGCTACATCATACTCGACATACTTTCGCCTGCCAATGGACTGCTCGATATTCTCTTGGGAATGCCGAGCTATCTTTGGGGTATACTCTGTTTACTGAGATTAATAAACCTTAATCCTCTCTGATAACATAAGTTCTTTGTAGTCCTTTCTCACCAATCTTTTCCTTTTTTGACTCTCTAAATCAAGCAATTCACAGTTGACTTGAGGAGATCGGGATTACATGTCATTCTTGTATGGATAGTCCCTGCGTTATAGTAGGTAATAAAATATTCGACGCAAAGACCCGGTTCGCCATTATGAACGGAGATTCATGTTACACTCCTAATTTCATTAGGAAACTTCTTCCCTTGACTTGCTCCTGAACAGCTTTGCCGGTAAAAGGCGTGGAAGAGGTCATCCTAAACCACAGATGCGGGTTACTTTCAGGTGAAATCCTATATACCATCAAAACCTTGATTTTCCAGTTTTATATTTTCTAGAAGGGATACCTCGATGGTGTTCCGGATGTGTTTGGGACATTGTTTCACTCCTGTTCATTTCGCTGGGCAGAGTGTAAAACACTTCAATTTATAATAGTGGTATGGGGAAGGGCGATCTTAACCATTTCATATTCGCATGCTCCATAAATGATAAATTCATTCTGTTTATATATAAATTACTAAAACATAATATTGAAATACAATCAACATCAAGTATCTTTTATTAGTTTCTAATTAACCTATTTTAGAACTTACTGTTCAACATTGATAGAACGACACTAACATCTAGACCATTTTAAAAGCATACATATTCGTGTACAAATATGTATTGTGTGGGTTTTTTTTTGTACATGTGTTTACATTGATTATAGTAGTTATTTAGGCGATGTTTCTAATTTATTATAATTAATTATTATTAATTGATTATTAATATTTTGTCCGTACTTTGGACTGGACTATACTTTATCATAGCTAAAGTTATTAAGAATGAAGAATGGACACCATTAACAAAAAGGAAAAAAAATCGCTGCCTAGAGCAGTTTGACATTACACTATTAACTTTGAAAATTATTTTGTTTGACGTTTCGTTTGTAAATTATGTACTACAGTTCGGGAGATTGGAAGTAATTTATTATAAAGTTATGAAATATGGATATTCCTTAAGTATGGAGGAAATTGATTATTCTTTGGTGCCTATACGTATATTAAGTAAAGAAACTTTGGAAAAATTATCTGTCCTGTTAAACTCCCCTAAAGTCTTGACGACCGACGATGGTTTGCTTAGGTAATATTGTTAATTTAGTACTATTTTGGAATAAGTTTTCAATTTATACTGTAAAGATTTATTCATTTTACAGGGACTTTCGCGGGTTGGCTGGCTTAACAAATATACCGGGTGAGATAATGCCCAATATAAGCATTAACAATGACCCTACCGGAAGGATAATTGCTGAATGGTCAAAAGAAAATATCGATAACGCAAATATTTATAATCTTCAGCAGTTTTTAAAGAGGATGGATAGATTTGATATCTATGACGATACTATAAAATTATGTGGTTAGTTGAACAATACAATTTTTATATCTTTTTACAGTTTTAATACCATCTTGTTATTTGAATGCGCCAAAGTTAAAAGGAGGGTAAATAATTTAGTTTGCATATGTATTTATATATATACACTGCGAGTCAACAATTTGAGACTATTCCATCAGTAGCAAGGAAATGCAAGAAAACATTTCTCAATTATAAAAACATTTATTTGTTTAAATTGTAATTTCATTTTAATTATTTCCAAATTACATTATATCAACAATATTTATCATACGAAATAACTCTTGGGCAGTATATTTTCTTTGTTATTTTGATGCATGTAAACTTTGCTCTTTGAATCAAACAATTCAAATTTATATTTATTTTCGATGTTATATATTTTTCAATCACAATATTTCATTACCCAATTTAATCATTTCTTGTTTTGTGGGCACAGTTGGGGTTTTCTACAGCAACTCGTTTAATAAGTTTCTGTCTCTTAAGTGTCATTTTACAATAGGGAGTGACACCAGTTTGCGTAGAGTTTTGTTCAACTCAACATGAATTTCTGGTGTTGTAGGATGCCTTTTTTTTGTTCGTTAAAACTATGACCTGATCTTCACTTTCGTTTAGAACATGGGGTCTACTTCAGCGTTGTCGATCTTCATGACAGCACTCCCTTTATGGTGTTACAGACCTTTGCTTGCGAAGCAATCTGCCATTCAAATTTTCCTTCTTTATATAAATATCTATTTCTTTATATAAAGTCTATTTTTTAGATCTTGTAGAAATGTCTATGTTTTGAACTTTCCCCTTTTTTTAGATAAATTTTCCTTATCTAGCACAAAGTATAACTAAGCAGTTTGTGACTTTACTATTATATGAAATTTAAAATATAACTATTGCAGGATAGTTATATTTTAAATTTCATATAAGGATCATAAGAGGATGGACAGGAACGTTATTATCCAAAAAATAATGAAAAACCATATTCGATTTGATAATATCAAAAGTAAACACAGACAATTTTCGGCATCATTCATGGAAAGTTCATAAATACAAAAACGGAAAATTCATGTGCATTCTGGTTATTGTTTGAAAATTAATCATAGTAAATTATTTATAATCTATCATTAAGAGAAATATTCCTTTGCTAAAGTAACTCTTATTTACAGATTCAGCTCATTTTTGCGCATAATTTTCTACAGTGTACTAGTGGTATGAACCTTTTAACCGGCAATGTATATGTATATTTCTGACCAATTAGATTAATTTCAGTTCCAGAATTACTTCCTGAAAATTTCTGTAAATTTAAATAACACTTTTTATAAGTGTTACCAAAAAAAACAGTTTGAACAGATTGAATACTGAATGAAATAAAAATAAATTTAAAAATTAATTATAACTTCAAAATAATAATAGTAATGATCGTATTAATTTTGTTTTGAAACCTGTCTATATTATATTTATATAGACAGGTTTCATATTTCTCCTATTAAAAGTACCTAATATTTACAATTATTTGCTTACTATTTGCAATGTTAATATTTGGAATATTTGTTTTTATAACTAATTTTTTATTTATAATCAGTAAAGTAAGTGAGTCAGTCACTATAGTTTGTAATTTAAACAAATATGTTGATAACAATATCTACTTTTATTTATATCAGGTTATGAGATTGTAGGTTCAATTTTTGACACCTCTGATGAATGTTAATGTAGTATACATTAACATTTCGTTTACTTACTAAATTTAAAATGTCACGTATAACATATGTTGAGTAATAAGTTTGAAAAACCAAGCAGTAAACATGGGACATTACATCTCATATCAGACAGCTATTTTTCAATCTTCTAGGTTTCAATTTTTGTTTTTAAATGAGCAGGAAGGCTATTTTTTGGTTTTTTTTACAATGGGACATTTTGAAACTAATTTTTAATGATACGTTTATTGTAAGATATCTACTGGCGAAAAGTTTCCAGGCAAAAGTAAAACACAAAAGCTAATAAAACCAAAAAAAATACATATTATATTAAAAATAAAACATTTTTCCTTATTTTTAATACAAACAAAAAATAATCAAGGCACCAGAAGTGGCCTTTTGATATTAAACTTTCTTTTCCTTGAAACCTCCTTTACAAGATATAACTTTCTTGACTAAACACGGCACTCTTTTAACAAGCTTTTCACAAACAGAATTTGGAATATTATTCCACAACGTTTGAAGTACCTCCCAAAGATGTTCTATAGAACTGTAGAAATGGGTTGGCCCCAATGGATATGTGTCCACAGACCCGTATTCTGATGCCAAGTGATGGATGTAGGCCCGTTCGCAAATTGAACACGTATCCTTCGGTACTATTATCGGTTTGCCTTTGAAACCGAAATAATTCAGGGAGTCGGAGTATGAAACATAGTACGTGGGCGGTTGGAGATATGTACAGAGTGCACATCTGTCTGGGTGCCCACTATCCAATCTGTACATTGCTACACCCAACCAACTCCAAAGACGCCGAACATCAAAAAAGATTCAAAAAGTTGCATTTTACTATTTGACTCCTTGTAATTATATGTCAAAAGGTAAATTCATTATTGAATTATTATGTTTGTTAAACACTAGATAACGATGATTATTTGTATACAAATATATATAAACTTCGTGTGTTAATTAAAAGGCTTGGCTGGCTAGTTGTTTTGTCTTATCGCAATGTGTTTTTGTTTATATACTGCTTTGTGTTTTTATACACTATAAGATAATGTTTTGTGCAATAAATTTAATTTTTATTTCTTATATTTTTATTATATAGACTCGTCATCAAATTTAGTGTCTACTTAATTATTATGGAAATAGTCAAGAGTAAAAAAATTTAAACGTTGAAAATGACATCATTAATAGTTTTTTTTGTATTTAAAGTGTTGAATAAAATATTTTTTCTCTTTCTTATGTAAAAGAAGGTACTTAGCTACAAATAATGATAGCTAGAAATTTGATTGTAGTTTACTCTGTTTTATTCTTATTTAACACATTAATTAAATATATTGGAAGTAAATAAGACTGATTATGGCTATGCTATCATATTTTGATTTCGTAAACAAAGTAATATATTTGACATAAAATTGACTGTTTTTTTAAATTTCTGAATAGAATAGAATCATGTTTTAGTGGCTTTCATCTCATTCAATTTAACAGTTGCCCTCCGGCCGAAAAGCCAATCGTAAAGTGACACGGACGTGAATCACGCCAGTTATTCAAATCCATATAGATCCGTCAGACACTTAATGTGGACGTAAGTCAAAAAAACTAAATGTACATCTAGACCCGACTCCTTCAATATCTCGGTCTACACATCTCTATGCAGAAGTTACATTCACTTACTTTACATTTCGGTTTAGTTCATCTCATAATAGTTCAATGATTCTTATGTATGTCAGGTAATCAATATGGAGGTCAGAGGTGTGTTTGGGACTGTTGTCTTGTTAAAGATAAACTTACTTTTCAATACATAGTGACAACATTATTTGTAAAGAATTCCCTTGACTCTGTAAATATCTCCCTCACCACTGCAAGAAAAATGGTTACATACCATATATAGAAGGTGTGTAACCTTCGTTATACACCCTGGTTAACATTTGGCATTACACAATCGTGACTATATTTATCTGAAAACGTGCAATGCCCAAAAATTCTGCACCTTTGTGTAAATGAATCGAATAAAGATTCATCAGTCATAAGTTATCAGTCTTTAAACGTTCAATGTTTGTTTTTTAGCTCACTCTATTTTGCTTGCCTCAAAAGTTGTTTTTTGACCGAAATTAGCCCACAGGCCGGCTTTACAGAAATTATCTTTAACTTTAGTTAATGAGATTTGATTAATATGGCTTTCAAAAAACTGCCTTTGTATCTCCTGGGTGCTGAGCTTCATGTCCACTTTAGATATAATGACTATTGAACAATCCTCAAATAGAGTTCCTCCAAGGCCTCCCGCTATGAACTTTGCCATCATTTAAATCATAGTCCAAAAATGTGTAATAGAATCTCTGACAGTAGAATCTATTTTTCATGCTTTCTGCTGTGTAATATATTATGAAACCTTCATCATGAAGCGCATTCACTGTTTTCTAGTCTCAAAGACGTTTTGCAGCTCATTACCTTAAAGAAAGAGACTATTAGAAAATTATTTTTAAAAGTTAAACATAAAATGTATTTTCAAAAGATGAAGAAACAGCATGAATATTATACACCTTTCAGTTGCATATTATAAATTATGTAATACTAGTAGCAATCTGACAAATGTATAGTTTGTTGCACGCATAAAGAATGATAGAAAGTAACCATGTCTATACTTAATGAGTGGTAGAAAATGCAAAAAACATAGCATACTACACGTCTAATTAATTTTTATGTAAAAAAGACATCCGTCATTTTTATTAACACTATCCTGGGTGTGGTGTCTAACTGTTTTTCAAAGAGTTGATTCCGAATCACTTAAAAACTATATTAATAACAAATAATAAAGAAAAATGTGTTCTAAAAAAGAAAAATGTATTTTTATAACTGACATTATTATTAAAAAATTAACAATTATAGCACTTTTTAATTTAAAAGAATCTAAAACTGTTTATAGAACAAGATAAACTTTTTATCTTTGTAAATTATTCTCAGTCGTTTTATAAAAATCTAGATTATTGCAGGCGCACAGGCTTGCTGCACCTAATACAAATATTTGTAGGCATATATAGTGCACACGTGTACTTGGCCGACTCACAGTGCATTATACCGTGCACTATCAATGCCCTTTAAGAGGTTAAATTATGTATGAAAATACTGCTGCGTTGACTGTCTAGCATAAAGTTCCTGGCCAAATTATTAGACGCACTGTAGTTTTTATGTGCGTTTTATTGACTTTTTCCTTGTGTGTCGTACACTTGCATCAGATACATTCAATCTTTGTTAAATTTGAGGGTTTGAATACATTTAGTGCTAAGAAGGGCTTTGACATCAGCTTTTTTATGAAGTAAGAGATTCCCCTTTTTGCTCATTTCCCGTTTTAAAAAACTGCTGATTTCAATTGAAATAAATTTAAATGTAGTTTAATTGTAGTAAACACAAACTGATCAAACAAACACGTTTGCACACGTGGCATGCAAGAACTAGACTAAAGCATGTCTGTAATTATTTGCTGTCTGATACCAAAACATGGGTATGGCAATATAATGAAAAGAAATATTTTTAAGTGTACGAAACTAAGAAACCGAAATTGTCACAGAATCTGTAAGGATTCACGTCCATACTTAAAGATTAATATAGCTACTTCTTTAATATTTTTATTATTTACGCTTTTTGAAATTTATAGTTTGTGCAGTAACTTTGAATTTGTCGTTCAAAACGAGAACTGTGAATTTGTCTTTCAAGATTAAGCTTTGTCCTTTCACTGGAATAGTAAGTATTCTATCTATAATGTAATAATTTACCATAATATAAAAATAAATATTTCTTTGTTTGTCTCGTATGTGTTCTTTTGCCTATCATCCGAATGCGATTAAAAACTTTGGTTAGTTGTTGTGCGCAAGCCTGTAGGGGTTTTTGAATTGATACAACAATTTTACAATAGGTGTGTGAGTAAAAATCAACAGAGTTTCACACTCTGTTGGTTTGATTTTTTTAGTTTTACGAGACAAAGACAATCTTCAAGCATTGGTTCTCTCAGTATCAGAGAGAAATTCTTTACTAACACTGAATCATTCTTTTACTTTATTTTATTTGTATTGTTTTCCTCTACATCTGTATAAGTTTCAATGATTAACTTTTCAAAAGATTCATAAACTCTCTGGCTTTTCTTTCTTTTAGCATTTGAGTTTTTTGACTCTACTTGTAAATGAATAATTTGTCCTGTAATTTAGGGGTTGCCAAGTGGAGTGTGACCCCCTATGAGGATTATCAAAAGAAATCTTAAAGAGATCATGAGGGGGGCCCAATGTGTTCGGAGATTCTTAAAACCACTCATTGATTCATTCGGTCTTTGTTCAAGTTTTGACAAGTTTCAACTTGTAGCGCTCCACCCGCACTTCCGCTTCGTCCACCGCACCGACAAGTGCAGAAAATATTCATACGCCATGGGCGTGTGATTATTTTACGTCCTTTATACAGTTGTTCATTTATTCATTTCACAAATTCACAAATATTCCTCTATGAAAGATGGCTTCATCTCTTTACATTGGAGAAGTCTTGGATAAAATGTTTCCTCCATAATCCAAGAGTTGCCTTTCTTGTTTAGTGAATAATCGTGCCGTTTTCCTCGACTCTCTTATTTGAGACAGGTTTTCAGCATTGATTCAAACAAAGCTAAAAAACGAAATTGTTTGCCTTCATTAGCAACTTGATAATAACTCTGGGAAAAACTTAACCCGAAATCGACTAGTTGAGAAGGGCAGGTGCTAACACTTCATTAGTACAGTTTTATTATTTAATTACACTTAATTATTTTTAGGACCGGATATCAAAGCTATAATTTATTTGATTATACTACTAATTATTTTAGTTTAAATTTACAATGGTTTCATTGATTTCTCTTGTGTTTACTCTCTCAATTGGAAAGTTGAGTTTAAACAGTTCATCAAAGTACTTAAGTATTTTTTCGCTGTTGGGGTTCAATGCGTTCTAGGTAGGGTTTGGTACGAAAACATCAGTTAGATGAGTTTTGTTGGTGCTTTCCAAAGAAAACAGTCAGTGGCAGGCGTAACATATAGATTGTGCAGGAAGTTCTGTAACTTTTCATTCTCCTCAGCACTCAGCACCTTTCTAAGTTTAGCCATTAGGTAATTGAGTCGTGTTTTGTCTCTAGGAAGTCTGGTAGTTTGCTAGGTTTTGCGAACCTGTCTTTTTTCAGCTTTTTACTTCTCGAATAGATTTTGAGCAGTCAGGCTCAATGAGCTTCTGGGCGATAGGAGTGCTATCCCAGGCAGCGCTTTGTTCTGTTTTAAGAGGGAGTTTAGAATGTATTGTGGTTTCTACGATGGAGCGAAACATATCTCAGTTGGTTCTGCGTCCATGTAGCCTTACTATAGGTTTTGCATGTAAGAATTGTTGCGAAGCTTCCATGAAGTCTACTAAGTCTGGAATTTTTCTCGGATCGGTGGACTAATAACTTGGTTCTCTACTCAATGTTGTATCTAAGTGAAGATCATTTATTGCTGCCTATAGTTGTCTGGTTGTGTTTAGGAATTGTTAGATATTGAGTGTTTTTAAAATTATCATCTCCACCCGCTATAAATCTTTGTCCCAGAGTTTTGAAGAAATTGACATAATCTTCTTTTTTCACTGCGAGTTGGGGGGAGAGTACAGAACGGTAACCACCAGGAGTCCCGCCAATCCTCAAAACAATGCTTGTCAGCTTGTATCTCAGGAATTTAAAAAGGCTCTGTCTCGTGATGTTTGATATTATTCTTTACGAGAATTACGGAGCCCTGTGGGCCGTACCACCCGGATGCGTTGTTTGGTAGAATGTGTAATTTGGAATACTGAAATAATTTTTTATCATAAAGTGTGTTTCAGATACCAGTAGTATATCAATTTTGTTCATCGGTAAAATTCTCTTTATTTCTAAAATATGTTGTGGGAGCTATTTTTAGTGAGCAGAACGAAACAGTTTAATCATGATTTCCATTAGGAGATTTGTTATTGAGGTTAACTGTTTCGCGTCATTGTTACTTGTTTGGACTTGAGGTAATTCGTCTGCCTTTTGCCGGTTGTTACGGACGTGGGAAGTTTTATTAGACATTATTGCTTCCCTATATGACGGTTGGTTGTGTTGCGTGGTAGAATTCGCCTTATCTGATTGAGGTTCAACGTACGGTATATATCGGTGTTCTGCTAGTTGAGAAGGATATTTAATTTTTAACACCTTTATAGTTTGCTTTTAGAGTCCGATCTTTGTTTATGTTTACAGTTGATCGATGTATGGTCACCAGCACATTTAATACATTTGGAGTACATTCCAATGGGCGATCTCAATGTTCAAAAAGCTCTCATTCCACTTGGCGACCACGGTCGTTGCAGTCGTGATCAAAATGTCATTGATGATGTCATTGTTCACGACCGCTTCGAGCCCATGCCTGGTGGCTGGTGGAATGTATTCTTGGGGTTCCTAAAACAGTATTTTCTTGTGTGCCCATATTGGCAATTTCCGCATTGTGGAATTTCTCGTTCGTGTCTCAGTGGTTCAATTATAACTCTGCAGTGCAAAAGACTTTTAATATCATAGATAAGTTTGTTGTTACTGTTGGCTTCTATTTCTATAAAGTGTGTTGGTATTGGTTTTTTGGTAACTTTGTTTGACGTTCCAAATATTGGTGACCTCATGTCCATGTATTTCTAATTCAGCCTATATTCAGCCTAGATTTTTCTTTAACCAATGTTTGCTGGTGTCCAATATATTAAACAAGCTTTTTTAATCCAGGATTAAACTCCATTATTTGCCGTGGGCTTCTCATAGTTATTTCTGTAATCTTTACAACTCTACTCATTTTATCAGTAAGATCTTTGTAATTAGATATAATTTATAGTCTAAAATAGCAACTGCCAAACTTTGCTCCTCATCTGTCTTTTTATCGCAGCAACCCCTTCTGAGTAATCAGGCTCAGCTGGCTACTTTTTGTTTGCTATGAATTTCTTATAATACCCTGTACATGATATTAAACTCGCACTGGCTGTAGATATTCCATTAATGTCATTGTCAAGGTGGAGGCCAAATCTCTATAGGCTTTGATCAAATTGGTGGAACGTTTTGCAATTACAAGACCTGTGGACTGAAATCAGCCTGAGTTTAAAATGTGCCCCTCTATTATGCACATTCTTATTCTAATTTCTTTTATTTATTGATGACGTTTGTTCGTGAAAAATTAAAGAAAATATTTATCTACATATTATGATCTTTTGTGGCCTCTTGATTATGTCAGCTTTGAATATTTGGGAAAAATGTTTAACAATCAATCTTATGTAGGGGAAGTAGGCAGCCTGAAACCGCTTTTCGAAAATAAATATTGGAAATCATCAGAAGTACAGAAACAACTGAAGGAAAGATCATCAATAATTCATAATCAGATAAGTCATCATTCTCAATAATATGAACTCCTTAGAGTGCTCCTTGAATTAATAGTATTGTTTTGGTTTTTTTCATTGGAATATTTGAATTTTCTTTACTGCATTGACAGTGAATAAATTTTAGTGAATCATCTCTAGAGGTTGATGATCAACCTTTAGAGGTGATTCATTAAAATTTTATTCAGTACAAGGCAGTTGATCAGATGCTCAAGTTCTAGAAGTTTTTAAATCTATGCAATGTTCGGGCTACAAATGATACTTCCAGCCTTTTTTTGGTCATTGGCCTTTTTGCAGAATGTTATCGTGCATCAAATATTTTTTTCATTTTCTTCTATTTTTACACAATAATCCTGAAGAACTAATTCATCTTCACCACTTTTATTTGAATTTATTTCATTTGACATTTAGCTATTTCTACCTGTAAAATAATAAAAAAAAGAGAAAAAACCAAAGTAGAAACGCAGTACAATAAGGATCGGTTTATTTCATGGTCACTAACGCACATCCAAGCTGAAATCTGTTTGTGATTCTCAAAATTGTCTACAACTTTGAATCTATCATGCCACACGATTCATTTTCAAACAGTTTAAAGTGTCGATGGACGAAAAGTTCAATATTTCAAATAGGTGGGCATTCCCCAGCCAATATTCATTCGTGGGTGTCGAAATCGTGTCCAATTTATGGCAAATGGTTGTACAATATTTTGTGATAGAAATAATTACACTGTAACAAACTGCACTGTAACAATACTTCTGTTTACACTTAGGTGTATATGAACATTGAAAGTTACATAGTATTTCTATTAAAGTAATTACTAATATTAATTTTCATGTATGCAAAATGTTTCCAAACACCAAGAATTTTAGAATCAGTACTGTAGTTTTCCAGTGAATTTTAAATGTACTTCTAGCATTGCTTTTATCCATAATATTGATTTCCAAAATTAATCTTGTGCTGATACTTACTATTACTAAAACTTTATGCAACATTCTTAAAAAGTTTAATGTATTGCGAACTCTCAAATTGTGATATTTTACATTTGGCAAAACTTAAGTTGGTTACATATTGTCAAAAATATTAAATGACACTATTTTATAGTCAATAACGAAAATTTAATCACAATTAAATGAAACTGAAAACTGAAAATTAAAGAAAGTAGAAATAATACTACATCACGTAGTTTCATTTAATTGTCAATAATGAATTTCTACAAAATTAACGTCAAATATATTCAATATTTGAAAATTTAATCATAAGTTTTCATACAACTCACACTTCTAACAATGTAGTTACAAGGTTTATTAATTTAAAAAAAAATTAGTTCATCTATTCTTATATCTTTTCTCTAATCTTTTTGTTCTTATATAAATAATAGTAAGAGTTAATGCCAGTAATAAATCCTGTTCTGAATTCGAATTCATTACAAATTGTATCATTATGCAATGAATGTAGGTAGAAAGGTGAATTGGATAACGAGAGGTATGGAGCAATCATGAATACAGAAGATATTATCCTTGCATCCATTTAGAGCTGCACCGAATGGATGTGCTCCAAATAGTTCATCCGTCAGTGGTCAGAGTATGATTTTCAACAGTTAATCCACTACACTCAATAATAACACTAGCAAACAAATAGTTGAAAAGGCAAATACCACATAATAATACCTACATCACTGGTAACACAATAATACATTAGATATATAACATTACTGAGCAAAGCTGTGTTACACAAAAAGTTAGTTTTTGTAAATTAACAATAAAGATTATTAGTGATTTACTTGCTCAATCGGCACAGGTATTGTGAATGGAAGGTGTATATATAGCAGCGACTGCCCGACAGCTAAAGCTATGTCGACAGAAAGATGTATACATATTTAATACCTCGTGCTGACCCCGCTTCCAAATAGCAAGATTCTACCGGTCTTGAATGGGTGAAGGATCCTATTTTGCATGATTGCAAACCCTCATGGCAAAATTTGTCTTTTTGAAATAACAAACTAATTCACTATGCCTGACTGGTTTGCTGTTCAGGTTGTTGAACAGTGAACCAGTCAACCAGTTCAACCGGGTTATTGAACAGCGAACAAGCCCGCTGTTAAAAAAATGACTAAAGAAAACAAATTAGCCCTACTCCATACTTTAACAAGTTCTAATGGAAGTGGTATACAGTAAAACCCAGTTAATATGATCACACTTAATACCATTTCTCGCATAATATGCCATTTTACATCAGTTCCTGCAACCTAAGGCATGTTTTCATACATTCTTTCACACTTAATACGATTCGTCATCCCATTAATACGTTATCTGTGCTCGCTCCCACGTATTATCACGCTCGGCAGCGGCCAGCGACTAACTGAACGATGAGCAAGCGGTTACCACCCGCAAGAGTGCTCACTCACATCCCCACATGCCCCCGCCGCACTGTTCCCCCATGTTGTCATGTGCCTTGCCGCCTGCAGTCATTTTCTAGATTAATTTATTGATTTACATGTTGTGTCGTGCGCCATGCCTTCATTTTCTTTCATTTGTTTACTTACGTATTGTATCTGCATTTGTTAAAAAACGACTACAATTAAGTGAAAATCATTGTCAAAAAATGTAGATATTTTGATGAAAAATCACAAACAAAAAATCAAACACAGTTGGCTGCTGAGCTTCATTTACCAGTTTCTACGTTCCGTACCAATTTAATGAATAGAAAAGAAATTTTTAAAAATACAGATTTGGAGATAAAGAATATCAAGTTTATTTTCTTACCTCCAAATGCGACAAGCAAGTTGCAACCGATGGATCAGGGTATTGCAAAGGTCCTTAAACAAGGTTACAGAACACGACTGATACATCACTATCTTAAAGAGATAGAAGATCCAGGTAGCAAACGACTCCTGATTATGCATGATGCGATCCTAAACATTGCAGCGACATTGGGAGCAATTAAGCCTAAAATCATACAAAATTTCTTTCAAGAAAGCAGGATTCAGAAATAACGACGTCATATTGGAAGAAGAAGAAGAACCCGTGATACTGCAGGGTTTTCCCTTGATGACAATGTTGCACCCTACGAAATCCGATCAATTGAAGATCTTATTGGAGATGTGAATAACTCACAAAAAGAGGTCTTAACTGATGATGATGAAGAGGATAACTCCTCTTCATTCAATCAATCATACTCAATCTTCAAATACTTAGATTTTGTCAAACGCCCAGGCATTATCAGCAGTTAACAATTTAAGGCACTATGTAACTTCTCTGGGTGAAAGCGATGACGCATTGCAATATATTGAAAATCTTGTAATTGATAATGTATCAAAATCTTTTTGTCAAAGCAAAATAAGTGATTACTTTAAGTAACATAATTATAAATAATAATATACTATGACATAATTTCAAAATATATACATAATATTATAATAACGTTCTAACAACTTTATAAATATATAATTCAATACCTACATGAAATTAGTACATAATATGTTTTATTTTCCCTATCCCGCCTAATACGCTTTCTCGCTTAAAATGCGTATTTGGCTGGGTCCCTTTGAAATCGTCTTAAACCTGTTTAACGTGTAAACGTGTTACTTTAAATGTAAAGAATGAAATAACAAGACAGAAGTATGGATAAAATATTAGTAAAAAATTAAATAAATTTCTGAAAACAGTCATTCTTATACTACTCTACTATAAAAGTTCCAAAAATTCAGCCCCACAGATCAAATACATTAAGTACAAAAAATTTAGGTACTGAAGAATTTATGGCTTAATTAATTAGTATTTAAAACTAAATATCTGTTTTTTGGATAGAACACACACATTTGATCAGAAGGATAAATAGCGGTGTTTGTTATATCAGAATCAACAACCATTTTTAGTTTGCAAGGAAATCCTCTTTTCATTTTTATATTTGCCATTTCAATAAAGTTTTTCATGGTTGGACCCAACTTCTCTTTGGTCTTTCACGCCGGTGATAAAATTCATAAGTGGTACGTTACGATAACGGTGCCAGTGTGGCGGAGTCAGTATATCGCTGCTGTAGGAAACACAGCAATATCAGTCTATTTTTTAATTAAAGTTATATGCCTAATATGTGTAATTTTATATTTACAGAAAAAGACGCACAAAAATATTTTAAAGATAAATTAGGCAAGAGACAAAATCATGATCCAAAATTCACGTCCATCATAGATGATCACATTCTGACTGCTGGTGATTTGACCGGTAGGCAAACATCATATGATGCTTTGGTTCTTTATGCAGATGAAGATGTAGAATTTGCGGTTGAGCTCATAGTAAAAATGGAGGAGTGTGGATTTCAGGTGAGTTGAGTCATTACTTATAATGTCTAGTTAGGAAAATAATTATTGACAACAATAGAATGCACCTTACGGACAAAGACTAGTATAAAATATTTGCCATTATGTTCCATAATATTCTGTAATGTTCCAATCTTTTTTAGTGTTCTGTAAAAAACTTCAAAAATAGAGCACTTATATACTTTATCACTATATACACACGTCACAATATATTATTGCTGTGTACAACCTTTCGAATGTTAGAGTTAATCTAATTTAAAGTTTTAGACAAATTAAATATATCTTCAAATGATATATATAAAAATTCCTTTTTTTACCGCATTTTTAACTTCTTTAAATAGTATATAACATTCACAAAATTTTAAGAAAACCAAAAAAAAACCGAATTTATGGAGCTATAAAAAACATTTAAGTCACTCCATTATGTATAATACATGTAATATTTTATTACTCTTATTTAATCAAATTGCACTCATCAAATTAGCATATTGAGGAAAATTTCAAAAATATTATTCTATTGATTTGCGAATATATTTGGAAGTTAAAGAGTGTGTGTCCGCTGCTGGCACTGTGTCATTAGCAGCTAAATAACAGTAAATGTTTCGGCATAATAATAGCACCGTCTAGTTTGCCATAGTGTATGCGTAACGAGTTTGCGTAAAACAACATTGGTTTTGAAAATACCATAAAGTAATTGTCACTTCTTATTTTTTGTTTTTGTTTAGAGCAGAGGTTTTTCACTCTTGTGATTATTTTTTTTGTTTCATTACAATGGTTGAATTCACGTCGTGAAAATATTTAGAAATTTACATTAAACATGATGCGTGTAACACCCATGCTGCAAAAAAAATTGTTGAAAACTTAGGACATAAGTGTAAATAAGGCTATAAATTGTTTTACAGCTAAAGACAATTACCCAAGAGTATGAAGATTAAATATTATCAGATAGGAAAATAATACTGCTTGCATCCTTCAATGAAACTCATAATCATAACACTGAAAATGACCAGTTTTTTCTTCATTGGCCAACAAAAGAGATTGTATCACTAACCATAACAAGGATTTTTTTCATTAGCAAAGCACTATCCGCCCCATCAATGAATAAAAACAACAGAAACAAAGATGTTTAGTAGCAATAGATACCTAGACTTACAACAAAAAGTAATTTTTCTTTTTCGGAGACTGAAATTGAATATGATCTTCTTTTTAAAAGATTGAGGAATCTAAACTACAAAAATTTATTGGACCATTAGGACAAGAACTGGCATGGTAAAACAAAAAAATAGGTACATTTATTACCAAAACAACAAACCATTTGATAGTCCTTTAACAGAAGGTTCAACAAGTATATGGCAAGTTTATTATATTGAAAATTTCCACTTTTGACTTCACAGTGTAATAATGAAACGCACCCAAACTGAAAATACTGTGCTTTTGTAACACAGGTTACTAACTTTGAACAGTGATCATCTGAAGTCGGCTAGTTAAATCTACTTACACTACATGAAAAAATATAAGAGTACACAAAACTGTTTTATATTTGATACGACTAGAGACAATATTGTTTATACTGTAATTTATAAAGGTTAACCAGAAAGGAAACACAAAGTTGACTACATACCGAATCCTACAAACGCACCCATCCTTTCAATTCTACTGACTACAAACTATTCTCGAATATTTTCACTGTCAATTGGTGAAAATGTCATAATAACAGGACCAATGAAAAGGAAACTGCAGAAATATTGCAAGAAACGTATGTGTTACGGGTTATACCCATATATCCTATAGATCTCAAAAGAAAAAAAAATTTAATGCGAATCTACCATCTTACTTCTAATATATCTACCAGAGGCACCCATATGGTTTATACATTTAAAATTCATTATACAATTCAAGCCAGCTCCATACAAATTCCTCGTTTGAAGAAAGAAAGCTGTGGTCCAACTTTCCATTTAGTGCAGTGAACTAATAAGCCGCAATTGGAAAAGCTAAGTTGCGATTTATGATGACAGACTAGTGAGGTGCAAGTTTATGGCATATTATCCGATCATGCTAAGTTTACCACTTGTGGTAATTTATATTGATGAACAAGTAACTCGTAAATTTACAGCATTTTAAACAATTGTAGTAAATTACCACTTGCGGTGCTCTATACACGTCCAATATATTTTAATACTGCTCTTTTAATTAATAAAATATTTTATAAACAATAAACAAATATTCATCTAGTTCTTACTCTTTTTTAATATTGTAGGGATATTTAAATTAAACCTGTTTTATTTATATGCAAATTACCTTTAATTGTAATGCATAGTTAATCGGAATTTAATATTTCAGTTGTGTGTAAAGGACCGTGATCTCATTGGAGGGGTTACTTCGGAACACAGTGCTATACTTCGGCTGATTTCTGAAAGATGCAACAGATTGATTGTTATTGTTTCTCCAGAGTTTCTTCAAAGTCCTGCGAACACATTCTTTATGGATTTTGCTCAGGCCATTGGAATTGGTTAGTAATTTTGGATATTGAATTTATAGGAAAAGATTAATAGAAAATAACATTTGCTTTAATTGAATTGAAATGAAACTAATGTACCCTAAAGTGGGTAAGACACATTTTAATAAAATTTTATTGGTATTTTTGGTGAGGTGTGGAAAAATTGAAAATATTATATATGCTTTGTGCTGTAAATCTAGAGGTTGATTTTTATGATGCCAAAGTGACCAATAAATGAATAATGATTTTGAAGTAAGATACTTATGTGTTACAGTGTAGAAGCGAAGGTAATTATGTGTTACATCAGTTATTTTAGTACTACATTTCTATAAATATAATTATTTGACCACGAATATAACTATAATTATTACTTTAAAAATACTTGTTGTCAAGATATCTAGACATTTACATTCAATTCATCCCATTAAATTTCAAATGTTATTATTATTTAGTTATCCCATAAGGTCTTTTCAATTTAGTAGCAGATTAGAAAACATGCAGATAAATAAGATTGAAATTACTGTGATTTTCGAATTTTCAACTTTTCAACACCTTCCTCTTGCATATTCGTATATTAAAACGAATCCAATATTAAGAAAATTTCATCTGTTGATCTGTTAGTACGAACAAATTTCATTCGGAAGGTATTGACGTAAATTTTACAGATTTTTAATAGTAACCCTGGGACCAATTTAGCTTTCATTTAATCATAATATCACAAATGGTTGGGAAGCTAAGTTTACATAATTACAACAACATCATAGGAGAAGTTTACAAACAAAATCTCAACCAGACTTGGTAAATAGATAGGAGCTGTAGGAATACGTGGGAGATCGTGGTGGAACGAAAGGAAGGAGTCAAACTTGTTCCGCATGGGATTTAAACTAAACTAATTATGGGGCTAGGTCAAAAAGTTCACAGAATGGAAGGGTTGGCAAGAGATGGGGAGGTTGCTTACACACATAGTGGCTAATGGGAGACTCGTTACATATATGTATACCAAGTTTTAGCGTATCATCATTGATCAAGCGAGCTATCATCGACCAAGCAACACATTCTGAACTATGGAGAAAATCGTATTTCGAGCTGTCATCAAATCCTTGACAAAGCAAGGAATAACACCACAAGTCATATCGAATGAGATGTCATCGGTTTACAAAGTCTTTTACCGTAATAACTATGATTTACAAGTAGCATAATCTCTTCAGACGAGCCAGAGGTTAGATCGACTTGTGCTCAAGACTAAAAGGAAAAAGTGAAAAAGCTAACTAAAGATGTGCTGATTTTGCACCACAGTAGACCTGTTCCTAAGAGCCATGTTATGATGGCTGTTCTTCACAAGTGTGGCTTTCACATATTGCAACACCGACTTTACAGCCCAGACTTGGCCCCCTGTGACTATTATTTTTTCCCAAAAATGAAAAAGGAGTTTCGTGACAAACAATTTCGTAATGATGAAAAGGTCGATGAGATTGCAATTTCAGTTTATTTATTAAATAAAGAAAAAACATTTTTTTACAAGAAGTACAGAAAGCTAAGGTAGGACATCCCAGTGGGTCTTACATCATTGTCATGGAAAATATTACCTCTTCTATTCACTAATTCTGGCCAGTTTCCCGCAATTGCTTCCTTCAGTTTGCCAAAATGGCATTTTACCCTATTCAATAGGGCAGCTCGGAATACACAATCCCCTTCTAATCCCACCAAATGCATAATAAAACCCTTTTTCGGAAGAAAACAAACTTTGCCACAGTAAAAGGCTAAAGGTTTCAGTTACCCTTAGTCCAAGAGTATTTACATTGTGTGTATATAAAGTATCCCGCTTTTATCTCCAAAAAGTTTTTTTTTTATGTTGTTGAAGATACAAATGAGAAGTGGAAAACCATTCAACAATATTGCGTTCGGTCAAATCATGGGGAAACCTACTTCTTAACGACTGATGTAACATACCTTTGCCAGATGATTAGAAATAATTGTTCATGTAGCTTTAACAACATCGACTGTTTAGTGAACAATATATCACGGTTATCTTCATACAAAGCTTTGATCAGATCCGTGTCTGCAGTGAGTGGGCAGTAAAAATAGTTTTCATATTCAGATTAAAATTACCGGGTTTAAACTTCCGAAAAGTGACTATCATTGGTCTGAACACTTTTAGCATCATTCTCATAAAATTTACAGATCTCATTTGCTTTATCATTACTACTATTGTGTTTTTTAAACTATACAATACTAAAAGTCTTAAATATTTCCGTTAGTCCTTCATAGTACTTAGAAAAATTATTTATAAATTTTCATTAATGAAATATTCTCTATGACAGATAGAAGACGACTGGATTTCTGGATACTTCATCTGACTATATGTATTACATTTTGTGTCTGTGTTGTGTGCATAATTTATTAAAAAGTGAGTTAGTTATGACCTTCTAAATTTAATCCCATCTCATTCCTTTCTGCAGAATAAAACGAGCATTACTATGTATAATGTCACAATTTCATATTGCTCTTTGTCTAAATGTTAAGCATAAAGCTTTGTAACGTGACTCGTTTTTAAGATTTGTTGAAAATTTTTTCACCCCTTAGCTTGTACCTTAAAACTACTTTATGGAATAAAAAATTAGGCAATACCCACATCTAATATAGCTTTACTGCTATGTTATAACGGTTTTACATGTAGTAAGTTTTAATATTATATTTAATTTAGATTCACAAATATTTCTTGTTATATTCATATATTGCATAGGTAAGATTTTCGTTTCTGTCTTTTTTTAAATTTGTTCGATATTAGATGTCCTTCATTAGATGTCTTTTTTTAAATTCTTTAAAATATATTTTATTTTTAATTACTTTTCAGAAAAACGTCAGAGGAAAATTATTCCTTGCCTCTATAAACCTTGTCAACTTCCGCCACAACTCTCATACTATTTCTTACTGGACTATCAGCGATCATGTCGTCTTTGGAACTTTTGGGATAAGTTAAGGGATTCTTTGAAAGCAACACCGTCATCACCTGCCATAACAGAAAGCCAAAGGTAAACAAAAAAATTTGAAATGTTTTGCAGTTCTCATATTAAATAATATGAATATACTAACAACAGCAACTAATGATATTTATTGACAATGAATAATATTTATTAATTATTTATTTATGTACCTTTATGTATTTCGTTGATACATATGACGGACATATTGCGAAGAGAGTAATATCTTATGGCCAACCAGGACACCAGTACAGCCCCGCTTGACGAGCGGCTGGAATCAAACTCGGATCTCTGTAGTGCACCGTGTTGTGAAAGGCCGGATACCTTACGATCAATTCACCACACACATGTGTTAAATAATACTTAAACAAACCATGATATATATTTACTGAAATGAAACAAATATATATTCATTTAATGTCATTAAATATATTTTCATTATATATTATATTTATTTAATACATTGGATTCTGAACATGAGCACCAAAATACTTTGATTTTAATTTATTGGTTACTTATTATTTTAATGTCAAACGGCATATAACTGTTTGACTTTAAATGTTTTAGTGTCGAAACTCCTTTTTTAAACGTTATGAAGCGCTAGGTGTGCAGAATACAATACAAGTTTAAAAAAATATTGACACACAGTTGTACACTGTGTGTCAATATTTTTACATATCATCATACAAAAATATTGATACACAGTTACACACAGTTGTACATTGAATATCAATTGGGATTTTTGTCTTGAATATAAGAGAACTTTCCTTTAGAAATTCAGTGCAGTTTTCTTTATGAACATTACTATAATGTACATGAAGTTATTAGTAGTTTCTTTACGAACATTAAGTATTTGTACACTATTGTATATCAAATTACCAAAAACATCCATATGCTTTTCTATTTGATGTTAATACTGTTACATTATATCTTATAGTGACTTGTATGTACATATTAAATAGTACCTACATACATCTCATCTTGTCGTCTTGAAATATTAACTGACCGTTTCCTAACAGAAATGGCTTTCTTCGAAACTTACTTTTCAGTTGTTGAACATGTAATTATGTACATTGTATAAATACCACCACAGTTCCAAGTCACAAAGCAATCAAGTCCAATACACAAATTCAAATAAGTTATGCCACAATCGAGACCAATACACACCAATACACTGAGCCAAAGTTGTTAGTACGAGAACTACATGAATACAGAAAGATGTACTATAAACAAAGGAACATAACGCACTGCAGTATAATAGCATGCGTGCATGAGCCATTACCTGGCTAGGGCGACGTCGCCATCCCTCTCACTCGCACTAGGCAAAATGGCATCTCTCTCCATCTCACTCACACTTCGTAAAAGTGGTATCACTATACGTCTTATTCTTATTTGGTAAAAGTGGCATTACTATCCGTCTCACTCACACTTGGTAAAATGGCATCACTATCCATCTCACTCACATATGTCCCTTAAAATTAAGAACATGGAGAAAGCCTACCATACATTAGTAGCATGATTTATCACTATATATGAGAATTTATTTAAAATCAGCATTCTTTGGAAAACAATTTATAATTTTTTTTAAAGGATCAAACCAGCAAGTTTTATACCATTTTGGAATCTGGACTAAATGCACCAACTTTTAAAGTAACTTGCCAAAATGGCGTAGTACATTTTTTTTTCAGTATGAGCAGTCAAAATTACGTCATGGAAACATTTTAAATGCATTATTGGGAATAAACAATTTTTTTTTATTTTAGACTGTGATTTATATAATAGTTATTTGGGATTAAGAAACAAAAATTAGAATGAAGAAAAATGAAAATTTATAGTCACAGTGAAATAATGTGGCAATCACAGGGTGGCAATTTTCTCAATTTTTCTAAAAATACCTACGATTTTAAAAGTACATGACCTAGATTTTTTTTCTGATTTTTTCAAGAACTGTGGCCTATCCTCTGTTTTCGG
Source organism: Druceiella hillmani (assembly GCA_039881145.1). Lineage (NCBI taxonomy): Eukaryota > Metazoa > Arthropoda > Insecta > Lepidoptera > Hepialidae > Druceiella > Druceiella hillmani. The sequence continues at coordinate 23,500,776 of JAYKKI010000003.1, read as the reverse complement.
CTTGACATTGAATTTTGGGATGCTGTATAAAGAATTAAAAATATTAGATTCATCTGATACGTGCAAGTATTCTAAAAATATTTATAAACTATGGTTTGTCCACAGCACATTTTATGTGAGTTATATTGAAAGAAAATATTTTTTCTGAAGGATGTTGATGAATAATTACGAATATATAAGATACACACAATGATTCTTATGAAGAAATATTATTAAATGTAGTAGCACTTGTAAAAATAACTTCTAATGCCTTTGTAAACAGGTTCGTTTGTTTATGTAACAAATAATATAAAAAATCGCATAGTTGTGTGAAACACTAAGGTAATAATGTTGTCATTTGGTAGCAAATATTGAAATTCAGTGTTACTATAATAATTAACTATTATAATTAAATTTTTAATTATAATTCATTTTTAAGTTTATAATTAACTATTTATAGTAATTCAACATAACAGTCCATTATTGCACTGTTAAGAAGTGCTTAAAAAGCAATAAAATCACTGATAGGAGATTGTTTTGTCTCCATTTTTTGTTTGTTGTAAATAATTTTATTTTATATCACCAACTTATTTAGTTAGTACCTATAATTTTGTGTCAACTAACATGTCACTGAGCGGTTTTATATTTCAAACTGTTCTTTAAAGTCATTGTGTTGTTTGAATGTGATGTGTTTGGAAAACGTATTCTTGTAGTAGGCATGTTATATTGTTTATTAAGAGATCTTTCACGCGAAGCAAATTTAATCAAGTCAAAGTATAAAGAAGACAATATTCCAGTGTATCACATTTATATATAAATAAAATTTATTTTCATATAAGATTTTATTTCGTTTTAAGATCCATACTAAATACATTTTTTTCAAATACTATCTTAATATTATTATTAACAAATCACTTTCACACAATTAAATATATAGTGTAAAATATTTATTTATATAATTACATTTTTATAATTAGATAATAATAAAGTCACGTGCGCCACTACAAAGCAACTGGGCTAGCGTGCTATCGAGACAGTCATTCGATCGACGTTATTGGTTAGAAAGAGAAACATCTATATTGCTGACGTATAGCATCAACTCGCTTGATCGACGCGATTATCCGCAACGATCGAAACTGATTGTGTGGCACAAGGGTTGTTAATTGAACTTGAAATACTTCAAATAAGAAAGGATTAAAAATATTTTATTTAATAAGTAGAAAACACATTACTGTGCATGAGATATTACAATAGATCTTTAGATTTATAAGATGTGAGGTATAAAAAAGAAGCAAAACCTGTCGATAAATTGAAAAACCATTACATAGGTGCTATTAACAAATGACTAAGGACTCTAAATATTCTTAATGTTAAGTGAATTATCAAATCGATTTAATAATTGCATATATATTATAAAATATAAATTCTTCAGTTGTGTTTATTTTTATTTTTTTTCTAAATGCAGTTGTTTTAATGCCTTGCTATGCCATGCTTATTAGGCGACGTTGTGGAATATCTATTCATAATCTACGATATGTAGGTCCAACCTTTATTATGTTTAATAGACACATTTATGAGATTTAATTTGTTTTTGGATCGATTTTGTTTGCTCTGAAAACAGACAAACATTGTATTTATAGATATTTTGTTTATAGAGATACTTCCATTTCGTAAATTGAATTAAAATATAACATTTTTATTAATTGGAATTCTGAACCAGCAGGATGAAATAAAGTGTTTTGCAGGTCCGACAGGGTCATTGAAAAAACCACATAAAATTCTAAATGAGCGAAAAAGACCCTGATTTTGACAACAACAGTTAATAATAGGCAATCTGTCGAGATATATTGTTTGACCTACATAAGTCATTGTTTAATAAAAAAAAACTACAATTCAGTCCATCGTAAACATCAGATGTCTTTGATTATATTACTTGCTAAAAATAGACTAGGATAAAATTAGAGATTTACTTTGTAATAACACTGTCAATGTGTTACACATTTCAAACTTTGAAATGACAGATTGAATTTTAAATCTCAAGCGCAGACCACTGTTCTTACCATGTTAGTAAGATAGTGTGTAATTTTGAAATTATTAAGTTTACTCTCATGAATTTTTTTATGTAGATAGGGAAGCAATGAAATTATTAATTTTACTCTCATGAATTTTTTTATGTAGATAGGGAAGCAATGAAATTATTAATTTTACTCTCATGAATTTTTTTATGTAGATAGGGAAGTAATCAAAATTATTAATTTTACTCTCATGAATTTTTTTATGTAGATAGGGAAGCAATACAATTATAACATAGTTTAAGCATTTGTACCTTACCTAGGTATGAATGTAAAAAATAATGAACAAGACAATACAGGGAAATTCCTCATTTCCATAAGAAAAGGTTTATAAAAGAAAAATCTTTATAAAATGCTATTTCTTATTATCATAAAACACTTAACCGAATAAGATTTTTATCTCATTTTAATCAAAATATACAATGTTGGTTATAAGCATACGTACATACTCGACATTAACTCAAGGCAATAATTTTAAAAGTTCATCTAAACTAGCTCTGTAACATCAAGTGAAAGTTGATTGAATACCGTTCTCTGGTTAATAATCAAATTAATTCTGAAATATGTTAAGGCGTACATGTTGTACGGAATAAATGTTGTACAGAAATGTCATATGACTTTTACTGACAACTTTTATTTTGACCTAATCTCAAAGAATCTAAAATCATGACGTTTAATGATACGACATTCATTCATATCACAAAAAAGATAGTAAAAGTGACTGGCTAAAGTGGACCTGGTGTTACAAAATTTTTAAGAAGCTGGTATTTTTTTTTAAATATAAAAAAAACAAACAATTCAGTGATTGATAATAAGAAAGATTGACATAAAAAAGAATATTTTGGAACTTTTATTCTGTGTTATAAAACTGTAATTTAACAATTTACATGAGGCTTTATTTAAACTAGATAACATTCGTGATGATTGTAAATTAGAAGAAGGTGAGAAATTATAAATAGCAGATAAAATCCAATTATAAGCTACGTTATGAAATTAGTAGATCGCCAGCATTATTAATAGAAAAAAGTAGCCATGTTAAAATTTTGTATTTATAAAAAAGAGTTATATTAATTAATTTTTATAAGATTTTTTTCTTTGTAAGTTATTAAAAAGTTCCTTCTCTTAAAGATGTTTATTTTATTTTCAGAGCTATGCTGAATGAAGTAGAGAACAATCTTCATTTACTTCCACGAGTTGTGAATTATCCTGTAATAGCACCATCATCATCTCAATCAAAGGTGCCTACCATCCAAATAACTGAAATGGATACAACGGAGCAAGTGTCATTAAATAACCAAGCTCGGGAAATATCAATTAGCATGTTAGATATACGTGAACTTAAGGAGCGGCGTAAATTTAGTGCCAGTTCTAGTTACACCCAGGTGTATTCTGAAAAGGCCACGGAAGATAGTCTGTCAGATATAAGCTTGATTAATAAAAGGAAAGAAAAAAAGAATTGGTATAGAAAACTGCTTCCAAATCTCAGTACCTCTGTACAGGATATGCTAAATAAGGACGGAATGGAGAAAAAAAAAGATAAAAAGAAGAATAAGTGGTTAAGGGTGTCGGCTAGTTAAAGAATAAAAGTAACTGAAGCATAAAATAAAACATTGCTGTTTGCTTTTGTTTTTAAAAAATGTATGGTATTTATCACCAAATTCCAACAAATGACCTAGCCTACACGATATTATCAACGAGTTAAGGATTTGTGATTTTTCTTACAAAATGCATTGCTTATGTGTTTTTACTTTGTTTAAAAATAAAACACAATATGAGCGAATGACGTTTTCTTTATTGAAAGCTGAATGAAGAAATAATTCAATAATTAGAATTAAAATATCTAATTTCAATTAGGATTATTAACATGGAAAAATAATAATAATGAAATATCCATTTTCAAAACTTTTTTTCATAAATAGGATAATGAAAATAAACCAAAACAATAAAAAAATATATAGTGGAAGCGATTAATTCCGATTTATTGAAAATATTTTGAAAAATAGTACAATATGTAAAAAACAATTCATAAATGTGTACAAACTGATAAGATCCTTTTTGGTTTGTACATGTTGATAAATTTATCAGAAAAATAATTGATTACAGGCATGCATGACTTTCAGTAAATGTCTTCATTATTATTGAAGTGCCAAGCTGCCCAAATTTGTCAAAATCTATCCTTGATGTGATTTTGGAAAAAAATAGCATTTCCAAGCACGGCTCTGTCGACCAATAATCATCTCGCTTACCTTTGCGAACTTGTCCCATCAAAGTTATTAGACCCAAAAATTTCTTCGTTTCTGCGATTGTAATATCTCGCCATTTTATAGTTTTGCAGGATGTTTAGAATTGTTCAGTATTTTGATAGTGAAATCTGTTTGATTCATCAACTAAATATTGAAAGAAATCATCTTATATAAATGATTCAACCACATCAATCAGAGATTCTGGAGCAGAATTCGAAGTAACTCGACCCATAAAATCTTCAAGAACTGGAGGTTCGTCAGTTGAGGACCATTCATCTTTACTTTCATTAGAACTTGAAGATACAATTCTGCGAGTAAAAGGGGGAGTAGGGGGATATCTTCTTGTTTCCAGTTCTGATTGATCTTTGATATCATTATCACACGAAAGTGTAGTGTAGTATATTTCTTAAATATTCTGTAGCTGTGTGAAGTGTGCAGCCCTTTCCCATTGTTAGAAGCCCATGGAGTGCGTGGCAAAGTAGAGAATTGTGTGAAGGGATGACTCTACGCAGTTGAATAGATTACCGTTATACCCGGAAGTACATACATAATTCACCATTGTATGTGTTAGAGACCTAAATTGTGTTCTATGGAATTCGTATATCTGCATGTTTACATCTCTTTAGAGCAATAAAATAGTATAAAAATGAACGTATTTATTCGTTACCCGCATTCTACCGCTAGTCTATATAATACGTGTTCCACGCTCTACTACCAGTCAATGTACAAATACGTTTCCCGCATATAATGTGTTAAATTACTATCAAAAATTTAAGCACTAGAACTTGATCAACTTCTGTTCATTTCCGATTACATCCACATTTTATTCTAGTAATAATATTACAGAAGCTTTATATAAAATGCCACTCCACATTTACTATATAACATTTTTTATTAAGTTTTAGTCTACATCATGTTAATCTTTGGCAACTGTTTTTTCACAGTTTCTCCCACACCAATGTATGCAACTTTACCATGCCCTAATCAGAATAATGTTATGAAAAGTGAACATTGCTATTAGAATCTACAGAAATTGCTCTCATTAATTTACAGGCAACTTATTGCAAGTTTTGTCATATATCAATTTTACATAACATTCCCGAAGTGCATTTTTGTGTTTCATCGTTCTGAAAATTTATTACATTTTCCTTCACTTATAAGATTTTAGTACAAATTTGTCTGAAAATTTTTTTTAATCTTAGATATTTGAAAAAGTATTTCGACAAATGTGATTGATAACTTCTCTTTTTTTTAACAGTTTCATTTCAGTATGTTGTAATATATTTTTTTTGTCATAATTATTTCTTAGACTATGTGACTATTTTTCAGCGGGTTTGAGACCACCTTTCCGAACCCTACCTTCTTTAATATGTAAGGAGTTAAACATATTTAAGGAGTTATTTAGTAATAATATCTTAAACAGAGATGTTATCTTAGTTTCAGAAGATTTAGATCATTTTTAATTTTTATAAGACTGAAAATTACATAAAAAAGGACTAAACATTCCTTTTTATGTAATTTTCATTCCTCTTTACTACTTCCTTCATTTTTTGCTAACTTTACAATTTTTACCTTATAAACTCTGTATTTTCACAATTGCCGTCTTCTATGAATAACTGTCATCTCTCTTCATTTTTCAATGACAGATATGGAACTTTGAGGATGTGCCTCAACCAACATTCATTGTTAATTTCTAGTTTTTTATTCCTGTAAATTCTACAGTTTTTTTTCCATTATTTTGCCTTGCTTCTTTGGAGTTGATAATGGTACCAGTTTCACCTGGCACTCCTCTGTCGCTTTTTAAATATCTTAGCCGGCCTTTTCAAGCACCTTTTCTAAAATTTGAAAATTTGCTTTAATTTTGTTTGTCCTTTTTTGTTCATATCTCATGGGTAATATTTTTGCTAAGAAATATATTATAACATTTTAGTGATTTCATGCTTATTAATAATGTATTTAAACAATCTTATTCCTAAAGTTTGAATTCTGGGTAAGGCACTTCATGAGAAAATAATTTTCAGGATATTTGATTGGCTGTTGTACTTTTTTAATTTATAAGATTCAATATTTATGTTGATATGAGTAGTACATTGAGCATGTCTTTACTATAAAATTTTACCATTATGATTAAATTGCTATACACATTCCAACACAAATCACCAAAGACAGGTTTTTTGGAATTTGGTGAGACTCATAGATTTTAAAGTGCTCATAAGAGCACATAACATGCTTCATTATAACTTTTGTATGTACTGCAGAAAGCATATCATATTGTTTATTAATGTAAAGCTATTGACAATTTGTGAGTTCAATCCGAATATATTTCAAACTATATAATAAACTAAAATTTTAATCAATGAAAACAGTTAAAGCCATATTATTACTTTATGATTAATATATCTAATTGTATTTGTATTTATGATATTTAAAAAGCCCGACAACATTTTAAACTAATTTTTACAAATCTACCAGACTTTCCATCACTTAGTTAAAATTTAAAGTCTGTTCAAACTCTAAAATATTTGTTTTTATTTTTTAAAACTATGGGACCTAATAGTTTAAATATTACTTACAAGTTTATATATAATTAAACATTTTAATTAATTTTACTGTAAAACCAGTTTACTCAGCTAATTTTTCTAAAATAATTGGAGAGTGCAATGAATATATTATATTTTCTTAAAAATATTACTTTGACATGTCAATCATTGCAGGTGACATTATAATTGTTTTGATTAATACATTATAGATATATCATAATTGCATCAACAAAATCTTTAATTTGAAATTGAATAGTGGATAGGCACTGTCAATTAATGAACCATGTATGTTTTATGAATAATGGTACAGAAAACTGAGTCAACTATAAAGAACACAGTTATATAATTTATGAAGAGAGGTTACTTTTGATAGATTCCCTAATGGTTACCTGTTTTAATTACAAGTGCCTTATCGTTATGATTATAATCTAAATATGTCATTATTTGTGTACATGATATAGAGATGTATATATTTCTAAATTAATTACTTAGTAAAAAACGTGTCTTTCATTTGGAATTTTACATATTTTATTATTTTATTCTGTTCTTTCAAAGGCGCTATTGCTACTTTTATAAAACCAAAAACTTGCTAAGTTTTCATATCTTAGGTTCGTTCCAGTGTCTAGTCACATCACAATGTTAAGGTGATTATACGGAACGGACAGTACACAGTAAGGCTCGAGGAGGTAAAATGTTAATTGGAAATGGAAATTTTTATGCAATATTTTTTGTAAATACTATTAGAAATATACAATATTTGACCATTCCACTATGAAGCATTTATTACGTGACTACTGGTTTATAGAGAGAGGCATTCCATATGATTGTAGTGTCACAAAATGTTGAAACGTGGACAAATTGTTAATTGAAGTTTATAGTATAAAGAAATGTTTCCAGATCATGTTATAATTATTTTTCATATATTACAAGTTGTATTTTTTGAAATGTTTATGAAATAAATTTCAAGTTTCTTTAAAGATAAGACTTTTTTTTCTAATTGATTTCTTGAAGTATGACAATTTCCAAAAGCAATTTTTATTTGTTAATGATACTACAAGTCTGTAGAATATTACATAACGTATCAATAAATGAATGAGAGACAATCTAAAAAAGTAAATAAAAAGAAATACATGAACGATCTTTGTTATTAAACGTTTTCTACTTTTTTGGTTCTTAAAAAATTTATTCTTGTGAATGCAAATTTTTTGTTATGATATTATTTATTGCAAATAATAAAAACCACCAACATTAATAGTAACTTTTTTTGAAATAATGTGAAATAAATTTGTTTTCACTCCTTCCGAAAAGACGAGCTCTACACTTACTTAAAGAAATAAACGACAGAGTTCTGTTTTACTCTCAAGTGATAGATAGTTTCAATATGTGTTAAAGCTACTATTGTTTAACTAATTTTGTGTGATATTCGAAACTGTATATTCGGCATGGACTTACGAGGGGGCGTGTTTAAGTTCGCAGAATGGAAAGGTAGGCCATTAGTAAAGGTGATTAATGGAATTATAGCTAGTTAAGTAACTCATTATTAGTATAAATACCAAGTTTTATCATAATTGGATCATTAGTCTTTCAACTATCGTCGAATAAACAACTCCATCTGGAAGAAAGTCTGAACTATGGAAAAAATAGAGTACCACGTCGTTATAAAGTTCCTTACCAAGCAAGGAAAGTCTGTTCAAATCATACTGAAAGAGATGGCATCCGTTTACGGGGTCTCTTGGCCGGGTAAAACCATACTTTACAAGTGGCATAGTCTCTTTAAACAGGGTAGAGACTCACTTGAAGACGACCCACGCCCCACTCGGCCGATTGAAACGACTACTCCGGAAATTATTGAAAAAGTTGAAAAATTAGTATTGGAAGATGACAGACTAAAGAAGAAACAGCCTGCAGAGATAGATGGAGTATCAGATACAACAATTTTTAAAATTCTCCATAATCATCTTAGCATGACAAAGGTCAGCGCAAGATGGGTGCCGAGAATGCGCACATCGCCTCAAAAACAACGCCGCGTGGAGTGTTCTCACGCGTTTTTGGATCACTGTAGTGAAGACAAGGATGGACTATTGAGTCGAATTGTTACTGGAGACGAAACTTAGGTTCATCATTATGAACCTGAGTCCAAACAAGACTCAATGCAGTGGCACAAAAAAGGCACACCAACACCCAAGAAGTTTCAGGTGTCACAGTCGGCTGGAAAAATCATGGCAACAATCTTTTGTGATTCAGAAGGGATCCTGTTGACGGATTATAAAGATAAAGGTGTTTTCATAACCGGAGAATACTATGTGTCAATTCTAAAGAGGCTGAAAGAAGCAATCAAAGAAAAAAGAAGGGGAAAATTGACCAAAGGTGTCCTGCTTTTGCACGACAATGCGCCCATTCACACGAGCCGCGTTGCACTGGCCGCCCTGCACAAGGTGGGCTTCGATATTTTGGACCACCTAACCTACAGTCCTGACCTGGCTCCCAGTGATTATTATTTCTTCCCAAACCTTAAAAAATAACTTCGTGGAAAGAAGTTTTCAAGCGATGAAGAAGTGAAGGATGCAGTTTCAGCTTATTTTTCGGGCAAAGACGAAAAATTTTTTTATGAAGGTGTACCTAAGTTAATTGAAGGATCTGAAAAATGTATTAGGGTAGCAGGTGAATATATTGAAAAAGAAAAATAATTTTGTATTTTATATTCTCACTCCTTATCCTCCATTCCGCGAACTTAAAAATGCCCCCTGGTAGGGTAAATTGTCAGATAACTGACAATATAATATAAAATAAAATATTTGGCCAAAGGAGTTGCAGTACACTATCGCAGTATATTCAAGTTGCAACAGGTATTGTGTCCCGAGGTACTCGGAGGTGTTATACATATATAGTTATATACCTGCAGTTATTCATTGAACACAGTTTGATGTATACTATTTTTCTTTAGCTAAAATTGTGCTTTTGCTTGCCACATTTGATCTACTGAAGCTTATTATGTGAAAAACCCCGATAACAAGAATACTACAAAGTAGACCAAAACAAATTTCTATAACATTTTTTTTTTCTGATAAATTTCATATTTATATATATATATGTATATATATATACATATATATATATGTAAATATATGTATATATAAGTACAAATATATAAAACTGTTATTACAACTATCAGATTGCCGGAAAAGTTGTGATGCATTTTGACAACGTTTGTTTTTGAGGTACTCGAGTTGTTTCCAAATAAATTTAAATACACCGTATATTGAATATATTTGGCATTAATTATGTAGAAATTCATTATTTACAATTAAATGAAACTACGTGATGTAGTATTATTTCTACATTATTTAAATTCTTTACCACAACCTAAGTTTTGTTGTATTACAACATCTTCAGGTAGGCAAGGCCTTTGTTAATTTCCACCTGAAGATGTTGTAATACAACGAAACCTAGGTCGTGGGAAAGAATTTAAATATACACGTAGTTTCATTTGATTGTGAACACTGTATATTCCTTTTTGCCGAGTTTAAAATGTTAGTATATATTTTTATTAAAAGATATATGTTTTATTTATCTGTTGTTGTTACTAAAGTTTAGTTCAATATTTTTAACTGAATAATTTCAATAAAGCTCTTGTGTATTAAATTCAGAATTAGATTTTATTAGACTTCTAGTCTAATATTAATAAACCATGGTCAACAAAATTAATGGATACAGGGTCTGAAACATGCCTGTCTAGTAAGTAAGGAATAGACCCGGTTACCCCATGTAGAATGAGTTGCTCAGTTATTGTCTACATTCTGTAAACAATACATGCTTTATTTGATGCATGCTTTTGTATTGATGTTTTTGTCAACTCAAATCAAGCACGCTAAAACAATACTTGTCTATTAGACATTTCACATGCAAATGACTGGGAATGACTCACCCAATAAAAAGCAATAGTCATGTTAGTATTTATGTGTGTAAATGAGCAGATACATTTTTTATTTTGTAAGTTGGTTGGTAACCATTACATTTTATTAAAATATTTATTTTAGTTTTAATAATGTTCACTTTTTTCAGAAGATGTATAAAAATTGTATCAAAATTTTGATAAAATATTTTAAATATTAATTTTACTGAAATATTTTACTGTCATGTTTGTGTGAATTTTTCGTAATTTATTTTTTATGTAATAAACAGATAATTAGTATGTAAAATTTCAAATAGAAAACCTAAAATTTTCCTAATTGAAATTGAAAAAGAATTCTTAAAATGGAAACAATGTAACGTGGTTTGTAGAAATAAATACTCATGGTGAACATGATATGAGTTAATTAATTCATATTCGAAAAATCGATGACAATAAAAGGAGATATTTAGAAAGTTAAAAACATTTTCGGATCCAAGGTACTTTAGACAAATCATTTTATAAAATATTCAAAAATCCATAATTCCATGTAAGGAGGTTCCAATGATATTTTGCCAAAACATATGTAAAAACTATTTGTAAAACAAATAGAATAGCTGTTTCTGTTCTAGTGAGTGAAACTTTGGATATACCTATATATATCATGTTTTGATATGTCACAGTTATATTGACACCAAAATAAATGTTCTTTGTGAAGATTTCCCTTTTGAATGAACTCAAGATTGATAAAATATTTCTATATAAATCATAATTTATGGTGGCTCAAAGACCATGTGGCCAAGGATATGAGAGCGCTGAAGCAATCATGCTTGTGGCAAAAGATTCAATATTATAAAAGTATGTATTTCTCCCATTCATCTTTCAATTTAAACTCATTATCTGTCTATTTATTGAATCTGAAAAGGAATGTGTTTATAAACACCATTTGTTTACATCTACACATCATGTACAATCACTAATCGTTTTATGCAGCTCTGAGTAGCACGTTCCTAGAACAGTGTGTAACACCTGCACCAAGGTGACTCCACCATACTATGAGCGGCGTGTGTTCCCCGGGTTTGGAAAAGGCAGTGCTGAGATATTTACAGAAAACGAAGAAAGAAGCTCAGAAAACCAGGCTGAGGAAAAAACTGTGCAAAAGCTTAAAATATTCAATGAACTAAAATCCATTACTCAAAAGGTAGCAAAGGAAAGCTGTAAGTTCACATCACACAACAACAACATATAGAAGGTAAATGTAAGCAAAATTAAAAATTACAGCTGTTAACATTTTAAGTGCCCACAAAATACAATAAGGTGGGTTTACAAAGAACCAGTATGCTGGTGCCAGTCCTAAAGAAAGCCAGCGCTGGCCCGGCCCCTGTTCTTTAAACATGGCCAGTCATTTTTGGATTTTCTTGTGGTGTGCACACATTTGTTGTAATGAGTTCGGGATAGATCCGACAGTTAAAAAAGAAATATCTAAAGAATATTTTTGCATTGTTAAAAGAGAAGTTCATTAATATGTTGAAGGGGGAAATTGTAGAAAAAACAACTTTTGACAAGAAAATGGATAAGTGATAGAACCTTAATAGGAGGCTCGGTTTTGTTGCTACAACAACTTAGATTGGAAGATGCTTCCGAATACAGATTGGTGTCACGAGTTATGGCAAAAAACTTTGACTAGTTACTTATACTGATAGAAAGCCATCAGTTCTAAGACACTCTGATGAGAGATGCTTTACCACTAATAATGAAGCTAGAAGTAACATTGTCATTCTTAGCTATTGGAATGAGTTACCGAAACCTGAGTCACTCTTACCATATTTCCAAACTTTCTATATCACAATTTATACCAGAAATGTGCTATACAATTTTCGCAGCAATAAAACTGTTTATTAAGGTAAGTGTTTATTTAAATAGGAACATTCAAATACACATTTGTCTTACAATATAGGTATAACAAACAAATGGTCTTAGGCATTATTGAAGGCAAATTCTATAATATTACTATCTTGTGTGCTTTCATTGTGGGTACTGTTATGAAATGGAGTTGAGGGAGATATTTTTTACCCCGTTCTCCGACCGTGGTGAAAATGGAGGAGCAACCAGATTGCCATACGATGAATCTGGTGTGCTGCCATCATTAGTGTTTTCTGTGTTAGCCTGTAAACAACAAAATTTATCAAATTTATTTTACAGGTTCCAAATGCAGAAGAATGGAAAATAGTAGAAATTGGGTTTAGGACAAGATTGAATTTCCCTTCATGTTATGGCTCCATAGATGGAAAACATGTGACAATCAAAGCTCCTCCTAAAAGAAGGAGTTTATACTTACAAAAAAAAGCAGCATCGTACTGTTAGCTATTGCTGATCACGACTACTGTTTTTCATATATAGATATTCACAGTTCAATTTACCAAAACATGGGAAATTGGGAAACAGCATTTCCGCTAAAGACATATTTAATGAAGCCGTATCCAGGTGTTAACTCCAGGCTGTCCACTACAGGCTCTCTCGTGCCAGACGTATAGTTGAAAATGCATTTGGGATCTTAGTAAATTCAACAGTAGTTGCAATCGTTTGTGCTTGTTGTGCCCCTCATAATTGGCTACAAAAGAAATCAAATTCTTACATCACTGCAAAGTGTGTAGATAGGGATGTTCAACAGGGAAATTGTTTACCAGATTTATGGAGAAACCAAATACAGGACTTATGTAGTATTTTCAATCAATCGTTCAGCAAATATTGCACGAGAGAAAAGAGATCTGTACAAAAATATGTTTGTAAATGACGGGAGTGTTCCTTGACAATTAAGTAGTATACATTAACAATAAAATTCTGTATTTGTACTTATAAACATGTGCTAATTATAGATAATTGTAATACTCATTCATAATAAACAATGTGACCTTACTTACCATAGTATTTCATCTCATTGTCACAGGCCTAACAAATGAATTGTGTTCCTCGAACCATTTTAACTTTGGTATATAAATGTTCCCCCGCACCAGATCTTGTAGATTTATCGATTTTATCTGATATATGTATGTACTTCGAATGCTCTTAATTTTAGCTTTTACATCATCGGTAGTCAGCCCTTCTATAGCCATTCCTTTGCGAAGTTGTTCCAATACTGAAGTGCATATGTATCACAACGCTTATCCCACAAACATTCGTGCTCCCTATAAAGTTGAATGAAGTTTAGCGCTGCATCTTCGTTAAATTTCTTTGTCATTTTCGATAATATGTACACACTACAAAGATGCACCTGGGACTGACACGAAGCGTTTACACGTGCCAGCAACGCTGGAGCTGGGGATAAGCGCAATGTGGGCGAAAGTCACTGGCTAGAAAAATAGACGGAAGGTCTATTCCAGCCAGCGCTGGCATGGCTTGAAAAATTGTTTAGACGAAGCCAATACCTGGCCTGTGCACTGACTTTTTGTAAACACTGCTATGGCACTCATATGAAACTAAGTAATAAAGGTGAACTTTTTGTTAAAAGGAAAGGTTTGCCTCTATTTATGCTTACCTGCTATCATAATCAAAACACTGTATAAGAACTGAATAAGAACCGCTGCCAAGCCTTTGGACATAGGCAGAAATATTGTATGAGAGACTTTGTACCCATTAAGTGCGTTAAGTATAATAAACATTCTACAACTTAATGCCAATCCAACAAAGGTCCAAAAGTAAGTAAAAGGACTCACAAAAGGATGTATTAAATTAAATGAAAACAAGTCTACTCATATCAACTTTTTATACTACTATTCCATTTCTACTCATAAAACCACTTCCTTCATAACATGTGGATTAGGCTGGTCGACATTAAATGAAAACCCAGTCCAGTTAATATTCTAAAATATTAACTGAAAACATATGAATTTGAAGTTTTTATTCGCTGATATCTTAAAAAACCTGTGATTTGTTAATATTTTTGGATAGCAATATTGGTCAAGTTTCGACCTCAGACATGAGTGTTCAAATTATTTTCTAATAGATATCAGTATGATATTCTTATTGGCGTAGTAGTGTATAAAATTGCACATTGTGTGCCTGTATAAGGTTGTACGCGCACTCCTGTGAAAATTGTCACAGGCTACGATTGACAGACCCTAGAATTGCATCCAGTGAAGACTATATTAGACTGTACTGCATAGACCATAGTGGTTTTTCCAGTGCAAACTATGGAAGGATGTTCTGCACTAGTAGTCATTCTTGTCTTAATGAAGGTTTCATAGGCATCTAGAACTCTCAAACTGGCGGGAAAGCAAGTTCTAGTACTCAAATTACACCAGCATTTTTATATAATTGAAATCCTGAGATCAGGACTTAAAGAACCTCCAAGAGGAAGTATAAAAAATGAGACATTATTAGCAATTTACCATATAAAGCTCAGATGGAGAAAAAGGGATAAACAAAGGAATATGCCATTGGTTTAAAAAGCTGTCTAAGTAAAGTCTAGTAATTATTAAAGAAAAAATGAAGATATTAAGGTAGTGCTTAAATCCATAAACAAGTACACAAGATGATTGGATTGAATATTGTGTCTTGGAAATGGTGATAGCCCTGGAATTCAAGTGGTAACACAAAAAATGCATTGATTATATTTATTTCCATTTATTTAATTGTGATTTACGCAAATAATTAGAATATTTAATTTTGATTTAGGCATATTAGAATAAATAATATTTAGAATACAATCTAATTGATTTCTATGCTTGATGTTACACTTTGGTTTGCAAAATTGTGCAATTCCTAAATTTTTTTTAATTACACAAAGTGTAATAGTTTATTCACCAAAAAATTATCCAGTAAGAAATTAGTATATGATTTGTTACTAGATAAAGAAAGATTCATGAGAAATGGAGAATTTTTTGGTCAATCTGTAATTTTCTTTTCATGCGGGCAGTTGATTTAAAATGTAAAAGCTGATACCAATTTACCTTACACATACACGGTGTAAATAAAAAACAACTTTTTGTTCTGGGTGTAGTATATTATAACAAATTTTTAATATAATTTCAAAATTACATACACAAAGGCTAAAATAAATCAAACCATTCTGAATACTATGTATGATTTAGACCTTCGCAACTTGTAAGTAAAATATGTCAACATTGGTAGCAACATAGATCTCCATTATTTTTTAAAACATTAATTAAATATTTACTCAAACAATTAAATGTTTTTATTTTGATATTAAAATAAAGTATTAAAATTTTATTTACATGCATAAACAAATTTGCATAATTACTTTTTAATACTTATCTCAGTTAATAACTTCTTTCCGTTCAAATCATCACAAATTCGCACGAACTCAGATGTCTTAAGTTCTCAGCCAAGAGCACTTTCAGTTCCCTTATATTACACTCTTATAATTTATTCAAATTTAATATTTTGTGAAAGTTTTACATCTCCAGAAAAATTAATCGTAATAGTAGACCGCCTCATGTATTGCTTCCATGAGTCACTGCCAGATTCACGGCCACCTCCCGTATGCTTCTCTCCACCAAAAGCTCCTCCCACCTCAGCGCCATTAGTAGGTACATTCACATTGACAATTCCACAATCTGATCCTTTGTGGCCAATCCACTGGAATAAATAAATTATTTTTACTTATTATGACATGAAGATGTTATATTTTCCAAATATTACATTAAGGGTCCCATTTAAAAAAGCACAAACTATTTAAAAAAGTAAATATTGTTGAGTTTTAATACATACTTATATGTATATGTTATAGTCAAGGATCGAGTCACAGTCACATCTGAGAACCGACTGAACTAATTAGACTAAGGACAAGACTTTTTTTATTTCAGATTTTGACTGGCATGTTTTCAATCAACCCAAAAGTTAAAAAAATTATTTTACTGTAACATTTGACTAGTCAAAGGTTGTATTAATTCAAAATCGTTGTTAACAAAACATTTTTATGATTTCTTTAAGAAAGTAGATAAATGAGGAAATATAATTTTTTTCAAATATTATTTTAAAAGTCATGTACATGTTTTTACTTTTTCGAAAATTAAAAGAAGAGATTCAATTTATCGCTAGCACTAGGGTATATAGACACATTACGATGTCGATTTAGTTCCTTCATTATCTAGATTAGTGGTCCCCAAAAACAAAACACCTGTTTGAACGGGTGTTCCCCTAATTTTAAACATTTTCATCAAATACAACTTTATGTAAGCACTTGTTTTTGATGAATGTTTAACCTCAAACTTGTTTAGGTAAGAAAATATCAGCAAATTACCTAAATTAACTAAATTTTTTTAAACCTAAAAAACTAACAAGAAGATGGTATCTCCACATGTTTCTAAATCAGAAACCTCAGAAACATGGCCGCAGAACATGTGACACAGAATACAAAAATAGAACTCGAAAAAAAAGTACTTTGGTCCCAGATATAGAGATAAGCAGACACCTCAGTGCTCTGAGGTTTACTACAACACAGATATGATTTACATTTTATTATACATGCTGAGATGAAATTTTAACGGAAAAGTTTATATTCACTAAGGACAAGAGTTTTTCCAAAATAAAAACTGACTTTTTTGAAACCTCTGCAAGTTTTTCTGATCCAGGCAGTAAAGAATATTCGGAAATTTAACTGGGAATGTTTTTACTCACATGTTGAGAGGAAATGGCTCCTATATTCACCATTGAAGAAATTTGTATATTGTAATTGGTGTCATCTTTTTAATGATACAATAATTTAAGTTCAACAACAATAATTTAAGTTCTTCCATCAGATACAAAGGTTGGAAATACATAAGTAACTTACTAATGGAGCATAAGAATATTTCACTACACAGACAATCAATGATAAATTATGTCATGCGGATCAAAACTACTGCTCAAATAAATAGTGACTTGCTTTCCCAATATAACGCATAGGTAAATTATTATGTCAATGTTCTTTAAAGAATTTTGATTGTAAAATTTTTGGCTTTGAGAACGCTTAGGTTTCGTAGTGACAATAACATTTTTAGAAATCTCAAAAAAATAGATAAAAGCAACAAACAGATTTGACCCTTCTTTTTTTCTAGCTGATCGTTTATAAAACTGCAACAATTGCAGAAAAGAAAATATCTTAAAAATCAATAAATTTATTAAGATAATGGGAAGACAAGTATTGTCAATGATTTTCCGTCTTTTGAATGAATTTTACCCTTGGTAAATAAAAGATGGAGTGCCTGTTTGGAAATTTTTGCAATATTCACTTATATTTAAAAATGGTTTTGAATCTTTTGAAAAGCCATGATACTCTAATACAATATTTTCAAAAATAGAGCTATAATAATGCAGCAAAAATCCCTGGAAAGTATTCTGGTCTACATTTTCATGACTGATAATTATTAAAAATCAATTATGGATGATTATGTAACAAGAACAACTTAATAATTTGTCAGCCATGTCCATCGAAAGTGATACCTGCATATATATATTTATATATATATACACACACACACACACATATATATAAATATACATATATATATACTTCTATGGTCTGAAATTTGAGACTATGCATTTTCAAATTTTAAATAAATTTAAAATTATATGTTTAAAAAATACCTTAAAGATGTTTGGGAAATTTTCACTAAAGAGACTAGATGAAAGACCCTGCTTGACCTCATTATTGTACTTAAATGCGGTTTCAATATCGGGCACTTCAAGACAATAAACTATGGGTGCAAAACACTCATTATGCACAAGTGGCGAGTCATGAGGTAGGCCTGTCACAATTGTCGGTTCAACATAGAATCCAGGTCGGTCCATAACCTGGAATAAAAACCAAATGATCTGGCTAAAGTCACTATTTCTTAACATAATATACCATCTCTTTTGTCAATATGTGAAATATATGGTAGACATAGTTAATGGTGTAACTTTTAAAGAAGAGAAATTTCTAACTGAACTCGATATAAAAAGTTTCATTGATCATGTAAATGGTAAACTAGGTTACCGTTCGTAAAATCTTGATTTACATAGATTACAAATGAAATATATAACACCTCCAAAAATTACAGATAATATATTAATTACACTAATGGTTTCTGTGTTTCTACACTTGAATTATTATTAGAATTTTTGCCTCTTTGGTATTCACATATAAAAATATGCCATTAATTTTAATAAAACAATAATAGAAAGTAAGTGTAATCTCATAATTACACTATCAAAATGTTACATCTATTTCAATGCCGGGAAGTTATTGACAAAATTAACATTAGTATTCCTATCACATATTTGTTGTTTTGCAATTTTAGTTACACATTTCATCAAGCTGTAAATTACACAGTTATCTTAAAGAAGTCTACTTAATACAAATAACTATATGTTTACTTGATATGACAACAGCAATAATAAGATCCAATTATGTAATTATTTTGAATTTCAATTATAATTTTGAAATAAAGCCCTTATAAACTTTTTCAAAGGATATACCAAATTTCTGTAAAAGTCCAAATTATTAGGGAAATTTTTTTACGTACTAACCTTTCCTCCAAATTCAATCTTGCCTCCAGCTTTAATAATAGCCTCAATAGTATTTTTATAATTATCGACAGCGGCTTGTGTGTGCAGTGGTCCATAAAGGGTATTTTCATCCAAAGGGTCTCCAGTTCGTTGTAGGACATTACCATATGCCGATTTCAATTTTTGCACTACTTCTTTATACAACTAGAAAAAAATTATGATTTTGTTAGAAAGATAAAATTATATACTTTACAATAAAGTATATTTCAGATTCAGTCTGTAGTTCTAAGGCCCAAGATAATTATATGTGCTGTATAATAACATTCAAATTGCTTTGAATACACTTTTATATTATTATAAATCGAATTACTAAAATGATAAACCAAAGTTTCTCGTTTTAGTAACTTGATTTATAATATTATTGTTCTTAATAACCAAATTATTAAATTTATTTCTATTTTAAAGAGGTTTCTTTGGAGGCACCTGGCATAGGCTCTTCCTTAATGAAAATACTACAAAAGTGACTAAAGATGTTATCTGTCTATTATTCTGTTATTCTATAGGAAGAAGAGACCTGTTTAAATTTCTTGCTTCCCCTTATGTTACATCTGCAAGGCTTGAAGAGAGAAAAAATAATCAAAATAAATACATATTAAAATCAGATAAGGAGTAGTTTTTGAAGACGCAAATAGTTTTATGTCAAAACTCCCCGCAGCCTTTTAAGAAAGGTTAAAGAAAACCTATAGACTATCATATTTTGCAGTCTATAAATTTTGTAGAAAATATAATTTTACTAGTTTTCATGCACCTACTCCGAAAAGCTATCAATTCACGTTTCGAATGACAAATGTAGAATAATGGAAATAAATCCTATTAAAACATGGAAGCCTAAAACCTATCCAAGTACCTCACATGGACATTTTCTGTATTTAGCTGCAATGTCTAATTGGATCATAAATTTATGTGTACTGAAATTTCAACTATAGTTTGGACTTTTAGTTAGTCCCTCAAAATTATCAAGTGAGTTTCAATGACTGGTGTTCAGGTGGGTGATCCCCAATATGACTATGCAATATAGCGAATGCTAAGCTTATTCTCATTCCATTGTAATTATTTGACGATATTAAGAAGTAAAGCTTTTTGTCTGACTTATTGTTATAAACAATCAATTAATGGTCAATTTGTATTTACCAATCTTAATTGTTGATAGATAAGTGCATTGTAAAAACAATCATCTTATAGTGATAAAAAGGTTTAATATATCTATTAAACACCAAAAAAGAATATATTTCCAAGAAAAAGATCAGTAAAAATGTAAAAAATATTGTGATAAAAATTTGGGCTTTTGTTGAGAAATGAAAATATGAAACAAAAAATATTAAACATATCCATAATAAATACTAAAGTTATGATAGGTATATCATTCAAAGGATCACCTTCTTATGAATGATCAGCCTACGTGTAGTTGTACAACGTTGTCCTGCTGTGCCAATGCAAGCAAAAAGAGATGACTTGATGAGCAGGTCGACATTGGCACTTTCATCTACCAAAAGTGCATTATTGCCTCCCAATTCTAGAAGATGGCGTCCAAAACGTTTTTGAACTTCAACACCAACCTAATATATTATAATAAAAAATTATATCATACATCATATATTTAATTGAAATTTTTATTTAAATTTCATTTTCATCTAATATTGAATTTCAAATCTTCTACCATCAATTATTTTTGTTAATGACATCAGAAGGTTTCTTTTACCTGTTAGCAATACCTGATTTTGTTGTCATTATTATTATTGCTATATTCAATTTGTTTTAAATAAATTAAACTATTTCAAGAGTTTTCAACTGTTTCAGACTAAGAACAGAACTAAATTAAAAAGAAAATAATTTGTGGTTTTTTTTTGTTCAGTAAGCTTAAAATAAACATATAAACTAAGTGCTTATATTATATTTAATTTAATATAATTTTTCCTATATAAACTGTATTTACTATTTTGCCAGCGTGACTATAAAAACTGTATTTACTATTTAGAAATATGATATTATCAAACAGTTATTTCTTAAAATACACAAATTTGTTCTCTATATTACATATACTTCGTCTTTGTCATGCAAAGTCATTCGCCTACTGGTAATCATCTGGCATACTGGTACTACTAATGCTTGGTCACAAAAAACCAGGTCAACTCTTTATTCTTCAAACTTAGTCGCAGCAGCCATTATATTGAATCTCTATTGCAGAAGTCTGAACTATGTTTCGGTTGAACATTCTATTCTTTTCAAAAACAAATAAGAAGAAAGCGATGTTGAAGAGGTGAAAGAAGGAAAAAGTGATGTTGAAGAGGTGAAGTCTGCAATTTCAGTTTAAGATAAAGAGAAAACTTTTATTTTGAGGGTATAAATGAATTAATTAATATATCTGAGTAGTGAATTAGAGTTAAGGGAGAATATTTTGAAAAGGAAAAATACTTTTTTTTGACCTTTCTATCTTCACCTGTATGCTATATGTATTTCCTTCTTGATTGCTATTAGATTTATAAAAAACTACACAAAACATGTATTTTATTATTTTGTATGTCAAAATAATGGTGAATAATAACATCTAATATTGATATCTCTAAATTATACTGTTTATCATTTGTTTCCTGTTATTGTTTACTTTCTATTTGCCACTTTGTGTGATTGCCGCTATATCATCTTGGTAGTGAAAAGACACAAAAAGCCTCTTTTGTGATAACTGACTAGAAAGTTAATTGATTAGGTAAAAAGAAAAAATGTTTTGAAATTAATTGCATAATCATT
This sequence comes from Druceiella hillmani, assembly GCA_039881145.1. Taxonomy (NCBI): domain Eukaryota; kingdom Metazoa; phylum Arthropoda; class Insecta; order Lepidoptera; family Hepialidae; genus Druceiella; species Druceiella hillmani. The sequence goes on along the minus strand of JAYKKI010000003.1, from coordinate 23,478,758 downwards.
TGATTAAATTTTCTTTTGCACACTGAATATTACTTAGATCTTTTCATTATACCTTATAATATATCCTACATCGATATTGCTTTTACTCAGTTTATCTAAAATTATGGGTTAGCCCTCTCCACCACCACTCATCAAAAATTTTGCAGTCATAAGTGATAAATGAAACGTTTTGCAGTCATATTAAATAAATAAATTTAGTTAACACAAATAGCCTAGATTATCAATTTATCAGTAGATATGTCGTTATTATTCTGAGTACAGTGATAGGAAACTATGAAATAACAATTATAACCCAACGATGGCAAAATTAACAAAATAAGAGATAGTATGTGACATATGATATGATATCATAACTGATAAGGCATGAGAAAAATAGAAGCTTTTCTTATTTGACCTGGTAAATCAGGATATTTTCACAATTATCAATTGTTTTAGCATGGACACCTGTAATTTTCAAAAAATTATGTTGAATAAACAACACAATGAAATGAAACTACGTGATGTAGTATTATTTCTACTTTCTTTAATTTTTTTAAAAGAAATTAAAGTAAGTAGAAATAATACTACATCACGTAGTTTCATGAATTAAGTAATGAATTTCTACAAAATTAACGCCGAATATAGTCAATATTTCAAATAAACAAATTAATGCCCTAGAATATGAAAAAAAATAAAACAAAATTTAATAAATAATTGAAAAATTTAAGAAAAGTTTTTTGTTGCATAAGTGTAAATGTGAGTCGCCTTAATTTAAAATTATATTTATATAGTTACTTCTGTTTTAAATTAACATGTATATAAATTGTTCGTCACCCAAATATGTATGTATATTAAAAGTATAGAATTTATCAATTCATGTAACACAGCAAAAGCAAATACATGAATACCGGAAAATGTTCACATGTTTTTATTAATACAATCTAATGTCACTTTTGTTGTTCTTGCACATACACTATTGTGTAATATGTACTGTCAATTGAATAGTATAAACTTAGTTTTTTGCTGCATATATAAATCTTTTCTTATTTTAATTTGTGATAAGTTTTATAATTTTATTTCTTATATATATATATTATTTTTCCAAATAATGTTTATTTTCCTCACATTTATATTTCCTTTATATATATATGTTGTGCATCTGTATGAATAAAATGCGTGTTTTGGTCAATGAACATAAAAATTTGCAACAACTGGTTACAGTGACCAACATTCGAGTATCGCTCTGTATATATTTATGGTTCCATACGAGAGCAGGTCTTAATTAAAGTATTAGAGATATAGATTTTATAATAAACCATATCTATTTGTTACGCTGACTTCATATCTGTTTTGTTATAGTAAAAACCAAAAAATGGCATACGGATTAAAAAATACAACACACCTGTTGTCCAACTTGCGTACTACCAGTGAATGAGACTAGCTTAAGTCGTTCATCTTTTGCCATCTCTTGGCCAATATCAGCACCCGCAACACATAATGATGCAATACCACCAGGCAATTTGTTGCTTTCCAGTACATTTGCAATAATACGGGTCACGGCAATGGATGTCAGGGGAGTTGTAGTTGTTGGTTTCCATACGATTGTGTTCCCGCATACCTTTTAAAACATAGTATAAGCGTTTAACATAAGATTTATTTATAAACCTGATGAAACTCAGTCAAAAATTAATAATATGCGAATTTAAAATTAAGTTTATAGGTGTTGTTACATTGGTGTAGCAAGAGAACTTCTATGTATTTCTGAGTACAAAATAAAACTTTTGAAGTCAATAAAATTGTCTTAGATTTCATCCTGTTTTCAAGATACTGTATGACAAAAATTAAATCAAAACGAGGTCTCTCTACTGGCACATATTGCTCACATACTCAACCATAATGTGACACATGTTGTTTCAAATTGAATTATGAATAATAAAATAATGATGTAATTTATGAATAAGTTGACATATATGGCTAATGTTGTAACTTGTGGTTAAAAGGATAGACAATTGTTCCTATACACATTAACGCATTTTTACAGAATAACCATAAAAAACACAATAAAAAAATTTGGCAGATAAAAACTAAATTAACAAGAAACACAATAAGTTGTTACATAGCGGGAATAATATTGCACTAATCAGATGATGAAATATTATACATTATGAATGAGTAAAATATGAAAAAAAGAACAAAATATACAGGGCATCGTTTTCCTCAATAAAAGTGGTATTTAAAGTGGTATTGAATGGGTGTATATTTGATTTAAACAGCTATTTACATTTAATTAGAGTGAATTGCATTTTTAACAGTAAAAACGTGAATCTCAAATATTTTCACGTCGTGTCATTATGCAGATAGATGAAACTTCTATATTAGGGAATTAATATTCACCCTTTTGCCATAATTATATAAGGAATAACTGAAAATGTTATAATCCAAATAATATTTATGACTGTAATAAATGTTTTATAGTATCTGCATTTATTTCTAGGATTAAGTGGTTTTGCTGAAATTTGTAGTTTTATTGTTAGAATATAATACATAAAGTATTATATTGCAATATAAGTAAAAAAAAAGTTATTTAAAACCTTTTCTTTCAATGTATGGTCTGAACTCATACTTGTTTTTGATAATTGTTTCTGTTTATTGCCTGTTATTGCTTTCTATTTCTAAATCTTTTCGCTTTATGCTAACTTGAGAAAAAAATTACTTTTATGCTCATTGTGATAACTGCTCTATGAAAACTATTAAAGTCTTAATGAAATACAGTACATATTGTTATCTAGCAATCTTTTATTATTGCTAGATTACAATGTAAATTGCGTGTATTTTTGTCGTAACAAAATAAAGTAATTTATTATCCACAGAAAATATTAGCAAGGGGTAATGTTTCACATTATGTAATAGTTTTGTTAAAATTATATTTGATAACATAACAATATATTTAGCAATTGTCGAATGACTATAGGATTCAGTAACGTAATGAGAATAATAAGAAAGTTTGCAATGCAAAATTGTGACAGTTAATAGAAAATTTATAACTATTTTTAAAAATCATGGTCATACTTATACAGCCACCTTAAAATATTTATGTACTTTTTCGAGAAGAGGTCAAAAGTTCACGGAAAGGGATGGAAAGAAGATCAAAAAAATGTGATGCTATTTTTCCTTCTCCATATATTTTCCCTTAACCCTAATACATTTCTCAGATCTGTTAATTAATTTATTTATACCCTTAAAAGAAAAATGTTTTCTCTTTATTTTGAAAATAAGCTGAAAATGTAGACTTAACCTCTTCATCATCAATAAATTTTTTTCACGAAGCTCTCTTTTCGTTTTTGGGAACAAAAAATAGTCTCAGAGGGCCAAGTTTGAGCTATAAGGTGGGTGTTGCAATATTTGAAAGCCTCACTTGTAAAAGGCAGCCATCGCAACATGATTCTTGTTGACAAGTGCATAGTTAAGCTGCTCAAGTATAGCAGCATAGTATTTCCATAGACTAGCATAGCATTCCCATTATAGAAACACCCTTATCTCCGAAGTCAATGAGCAGGATACCCTCTGTGCTCTAGAAAACCATGACCATGACTTTTCCGGGTAATTACATAATTTTGAAATTCTTACGAGTGCCCTTTTCATGCTACTGAATGGACTTCTGCTTCGATTCAGGCTCGTAATGTTGAACTTAAGTTTCGCCACACATAAAAATTCAGTTCAAAATTTCATCCTTATCCTTTCTACAGGGGTCTAAAAAGTTGTGTGGACACTCGACACATTGTTGCTTTTGTGACGGCGTGAGCATTCTCTATGCCCATCTTGCTTTGACTTTGAACATGCCAATGAAGAGTATCCAAAACGATTTTGAACTCCAATCAAAAAGATACACCAATCACTTCTCCCAACTGCTATTTCTTTAATCGGGCTTCCTCCAGTATAAGTTTTCCAATTTTTTCAACAATGTCTGAGGAGGTGGCCTTGATCGACCGTCCTGAGTGTGGATTATCTTCAATTAAATCACTGCCTTGTTGGAAGAGGTCATACCACTTGCAAATCATGGTTTTACTTGGACATAATGGTTTCCGTAAATCAATGACATCTCATTGAATATCATTTGTGATATTTTTCCTTGCTTTGTCAGGAACTTGATGACAGAGCCTTGATGACAGCTAGATGTTTGATTTTCTCCATAGTCGATGATTTCTTCCAGAAATAGTTGCTTGATCGATGATAACTCAGAGGTTAATAACATAATTAAGTTAAGACTTGTTATTTATACTCATAATGAGTAGCTCATTAGCAATTATGTGAGTAGGCAATTCCCGTCCCTCCATTCCAAGAACTTTTTGACCCAACTTCGTAAGTACTTTCACATAATATTTTGGGAAAGTGAAATAAATTGCGAAGACTTTAGTTTGAGCATTTGGAATTCTAAATACATTAAAATTTCAATCGTAGCTAAATAAAAATAATAGTTGTGGAAATCAATTTTTTTGCATGTTATTGTAGTTAATAACCATATGTGAATATTGCAAGAGTTGCAAGCAATGCACCTGTATTGTCATGTGTTCCAACATTCCTCTGTTTTCACTAGTATGGTTCAGTATGGCTTGACAGATTGAGTAATTTTATTTATTTATATATTTAAAATAAAAACCTCATACAGCATCACACAACATTTCCTAATTTTTAAATTAATACAATAAAAATAAAACAAACCATGGCAACACCACTGTTCCAACCATATACCGCAACAGGGAAGTTGAATGCCGTTATAACACCTATAACGCCAAGTGGATTCCATTGCTCTAGTAACATGTAGCCAGGCCTCTCTGAAGGAAAGATGGTCCCCGGAAGCATACGTGATAAACCCACACTTAAGTCACAGACATGAATATATTCTATAACTTCACCAATTGCTTCTGGTAAAATTTTACCTGTAATTTATCGACGAAGAAATCAACAGAAGAGTCAAAGTGAAAAATAAATACAAAAGTCGACTGATAATAATCAACAAATCAATAACTTTTCTTCTTTTCCCATTTGTTTCTCACTAAATAGTACTTACTCCGAAGATATAGAATAAAATAGTGTTGTAAATTAAATTTAAGTTATAGCATTATGTAAAGACTACTATTTAAATACTAATTTTAAAAAGTCAAATATTTTTCTTGTTTTGGCATAACAGCAATTTATCCAATTGACATAAACTTACACCATCATGTAGCCTAAATTGTTGCGACAGACATACATACGTTATATAGTACCTTTTTAGAACTTGTGGGTAATGAAAGAAATCAAATTGTAAGAGAAGTCAAAAGTTTGGTGTCGACTTTTGTGTTTGAACTTTTAATTAAACCATTATGACTACATTAAAATAATATCTAAAGATATTGTAGACAACACAAAAACCTATAAACAAATTTGGCAGTAGGTATATCTGATCATTATAAGCATTTCGTATTTGTTACCAGAGGTCCCATATTTTTAGCTATATTTTAAGTATCCTACTGAGATTCTCGTATTTTTATAATTCAAGGCAAACAAGTCCATACATACACAAAGTAAGCTGAGAATGTCATTCTGTTAATTATGAGTGAACGAAAGTGGCAAGTAAGCATTGTGACTAGTAGCATTTTACCACTCCATCCGAGCCTCGATGAAATAAACACTAGCTTTATAAAAACATCAACTGTATTATAAATTACAATACATAATAAAAAAATAATGTTTAACCTAAACAAACACGATTTTCCTTTTTTTTGTATTCTGTATTAAATTATGAATTAATATTCCTGTATTTATTTTACTTCTTAACCATGCCTTTACCTGTGAAAATAAAATTGGACGAGTCTAATTATGACCAATTTTCTGTTGCTAAATTAAATCACAATATCTTTTACTTAAAAGAATTTTGTATGATAAAGAAATTAACAAAAATGGTCTAGGATCTTCGTATAATAGACAGTCGTTTGTTATAAGCATTCTTATGATACAAGATTGAACTGTACAGGTCTCTACTTAACACACAAAATAAATAACTAAACCACTGAAACAAAAATAAATCACTAAATTAACCAAAATAAATTGCAATATAAAAATCAAAATCTAGTATGACCCCTTTTTTACATTGAAAAATCTGAGAAGGTTCCAGCTAGTAATAATATATGTGTGATATACAATTCCATTTTAACTAGAAAAATTGGTAATACAATACCAAGATTTATTTTCTTTGCTTGCGGGGAGAGAGAAGAAACGATAAGAAAATCCAGTTGATCCTTGGAGTGTCCCAACTATTTATTACACGTTCCTAACACCAAAGAGATTTTTTGATTCTTTTTTTCAAGTAAGTAAACATAATGAAAGCCATTTTTTATGGGTGAATGTGGGTGATTACTTATAACTGATTTCTCAAACTTTATAACTCTATACTCTTACAATGTAAGACCTTAAAAAAGTTAAAAAAGTAATTAAAAATTTATCGATATCAAGAAATTATAATTGTAGTTTTTGGAAAATTATTTCTTAAGCTAAAAATAATTATATAAATATTTAAATTACCCATTTCTAATGCAACAAGTTTCCCTAAATTCTGAAGATTACTCCTGAGTCCCTCGTTGATTTGTCTCACAATATCACCACGGGCTGGAGCCGGCATGTTAGCCCACACTTCCCACGCTTCATTTGCACGATCCACACATGTGTCATAATCTTTTGAGTCACCTAACTGCACTTCTGCTATCACATGGCCACTAGATGGACTGATTGATTGTATTGTCTACAAAAAATGTAGTAAATTATTAATAAGAGAGGAAATTGGTTTCATTATGTATCTATTTCTTGAAGTTTTTCTCTTATGTTTTGAAATTTTACCAGCATGCAGTTGCAAGAAAATATCATTATTGTCACTTTTAAGCATTTTAATTATTTCCATTATTACCAAAGTGTTAATTTTAATTTTTTTTATTAGGCCTACATCACTGATGCTTATTTCGTCCAATGCTATAACTGTCTCTTTATAAGACTGCACCAGCATGGCCAAGTTACAGGATTTTAAAAGAAGTTTTTAAAACTAGGATTAGTTAAGATTTTATAGAATTTTTGATGAAAAATATTGTAACTATTGTTCTGATGAGACCAGGAATATATGTCACTAGAGGATTAATTTCTGTAATCATTGATAGCAGACAACAATACATTCACTTTGATTTGTTCGCAACCTGCCAACGAGTTACTGAGTCACTAGGATAAAAATGATTCAATCACTTGGCACCTGCAACCCAAATACAGACATGCAGTTCACAAGAAGCCTGCGACCTAATCTCTGTGCACTCTGTGTATGATCGATCAGATAACCTGTAACTCACAACCTATCCCCGCTATACTGCTTGTTTCAGTCAAGTCGCTAGACCTTTATAGTCTGATATTAATGTATTAAAAATACCGCATGGTTTATATATTATAAAGTAAGAACTGGTCAATCAAAACAAAGTTTGACTATTCAGAACATTAAATAAGTTGTTGTTATACAGCTGTAATGGGTCGCACTCGATTGACACCCATGGGTATATTTATCTAGTGATTAATCGAATCTTCATGACTCGAACATTTAGTCAGTGAGTTACAATCGACCCAGGTCATCTAAAATGAAAGATCAACATGATTCCAATTATTTTGTTTATCTCTAAAATTTTTAAATTCGTTCGCTAAAAATAAAATAAATTCATCAATTATCGTGAATGATAAATAAAAGAGGATATCATTTCCTTTGTTTCCAAATGCAGCCAAGTGATCAAACAGATGATCAAATTTAAAAAATATTTTAATACAGAGTTAGTATTAATTTTTAACATGAAATAACAACCGCAAGAAGTTAAAAACTCTGTTTCACTATGGTATTGCTTGCTTTCTAAAAGTTTTCTCCTAGTAGCATATGTCACCAGATGTTCGTGATATTCGAGGAAATTGAAATGTTCTAAAACTTTCCCAGTCATTAAATCCAAGTTTTGCTAGCATAGCTTTTGTTCTGTAAAGTTAATACTAACAATAAAAAACATGAATTGTCGATATGAAGTACACTAATCAAGTTTGTTACACCAATTGTATATTTTTTTAGATAAACTTGCACTCAAAGTGTGCTAATTTGAGTAGTTGAGAATGAAATTTTACATTTGTAGTAATTTTACAATCGTTAATAAATATAAAATTGGAGATAGTATTTTCGGATTTAAATAATTAATGACTATTTATGTCTAACGAAAATACAATATATCCAAGAATTTATGATTAGAAATAAAACACAGAATTTTTCAGAATAAAAATTTCATAAACTTGTATAAGTTTTTTATAATTTCCTCCACATTACAAACACACATGTATATATATATATATATATATATATATATGTGTATATATATATATATATATATATATGTGTGTGTATGTATATATATATATATATATATATATATGTGTATATATATTGATAATGTAATTATAACTGATAAAACTTGTGTGCAAACAACTTTGCAGTCATATATTCAACTGCAAACAACAAAATGACTTATCATAAGATGTATGGAAAGTTTTGAATAATTATTTAAAAACATGTTTTTCATATTAAACAGTGCGATTGAGTCTGAGCTGAATAGAATTGAATTATATATCTGATCATACAAATTTCATCATTATAAGATTAAGTCATTATGTGGTTAATTATATATCTGTGTATATATGTTTAGAATGAATAATTACTACATTTGGAATAACACTTTAGGTTATTAAATTTTTTCTAATTACATTAATTAATTTGATGTGAGCACACAGCATGTAAACATCTACATAGATATAGGGACCTTCATCAAAATAGAAAAATAAAATTGTTACACGACAAGAAAGTTAGACAATTCCTCAAGCTTTCGATAGGAATATGTAGAATTAACTATTGAAAAAGATTTGAAGTTCCCTTGTGACGATAGGTTAATAAAATATATTCCTTATCTGCACAAACTTACTGGAAAAACCACATGCAGCATATAAATATGGGCACCAATATAATGGTATTCTATCTAGTAACATCAAGCTTTTCCTCTGTTTCATTCACTTATCTGGGATTTGTATTTAACATGGAGAAGAATTTATTGACTCTTTTCTCGGATCTTTATGTAAAATCTGTTCTTTATATTTTATACATTTTACTTCTTTCATTTGAGTTTTAAATGTATATAAAAGCGCTTTCTAATAGAAAGATTAATTTATTTGACTGTTATGAAAATCTTCCTTATATTTTATGATAAACAGTTTCATGTCCTAGCTGTTTTAAATGTGTCTTACAAATATTTTGGTAGTGAATATTTAACAAATTATAGGTAATTAAAATATTATTCATTACATTTTTTTATCAACTTTAGTAAACTGTACTTATATGAGCATAATGCCTTTCACCTGAAGTCATAAATTAAACAAAATGTGCAATTACGAGCTAATTCACACATTCTTACGTCAGTAAACATTGCCACCTTTAACACCGAGGACATTTTGTTTTATTTTATTCCATTTTGTTTTATTTTATTCCATTTTTACTGTATTATGTATCATATAATTTTTCAACCCATCTAAATGAAGTTCTATATTCGCGTAAAATTTAAGAGAAATTCCTGCCAAAAAAATATCAAATAAGTAGTAAATACCCATTATATAAATAAATATTATTATTATAAAACAAAAATTATTAACTTTGTTACCAGTGGTGAGTTAATTTAAAGTGTTTAGAAATAATAAAAGCCTAATAGAGTGATAATTAAATCATAAGAAATTACATTAAAAAATATCCAAATATATTGAACAAAATTAATAAAAAATAAATAAAAGGGGAAATTCAGTATTTATAAAAAGATAACATAATTTGAAGAATAAAATATAATAAAAAAGTTACATAAATTGAATTAAATTAATAAGAAGTATGTGAAAGTCAATAAGAAGTATGTGAAATATCGTAGCTAAACATATTTTGATTGCTACTTTATTTGCCATGACAAGAAAAATTTAAAATTATAAAAGTATTTTGAAATTATGTGCTTAAATACAGGAAGTATAATTCTGAATCTATCAGAACTCCTTCTACAGAAACAATTTTATATTTGCAAATACGACAACTGTGTGAAAAGATGAAAAATAATCAATATTCTAAGTGATAGTTTTGCAACATAAACAATTAAATTGGAGCATAAATAACAGGGACATGCATTTTATGCTTATTATGTCATGTTTTAATTAATTTTATGTTAATAGCAATTTGCTGTTAATTGTTAATAGCAATTTTATATTAAAAATTAATTAATTTTCTGTACTATTTTTATATTATCCAATAAATACTTACTTTTCCTGAAGCTTGCCATTTTCCATTGTACACACCAAGATTAGTTCGCTCAAGGCCTAGTTCCTTCAAAAAACTATATTTAGAATCATCTATAAGGTAAGCCTTAGAAGACAAACTACGAACATGTTCTCCAAAAGACATTTTATTAAATTGAACTACGACCAAAGCACGCGAAAGAAGCCGATTCATTGCTATTAAATAATTAACATAGAAGTGTACTGTTGTGCCTTAATAACTGTTACCCTCCCAGTAAAAACTGATAAGATTGCCTCTCATTTTCATTTATATCACAGGTTATCAAGGGAGATAAGAACTCAAGTGAGTTAATTATGTCACTTATTATGAGCCAATAACATTTTGTCCAGATAAATTAACAATAACTGGCAGTGGAATTAGGATTCCTAAGATATATTAATAAGCTGATAGGCTTTATAAAGTTATACCTAATATGAAATATTATTTGCTAAAATTATCTTCATAGTAACAAAAATAAAAGATAAAACATATCTATAATAAGACATATATTCTGGCCACATACTGATCACATGGGTCCAATAAGCGGTATAATTAAAGATTTGATATCGGTATTCAATCACATTGTTCAGTTTTTAATCTATGTTATTAAAGAATATAAGTTAGTTTGAAATATCATTTCCAATATTCTGTGTCACAAAATGTTGTGATGAACATGTAATTAAAAATTTTTTTAATTCAGTAATAATTTAAAGTAAAATATAGGCATTAACTTGAGCCTTACCAATTAGAATTGCTTGCCTTTGAATTCTAATTTCATTTCTTCACATATTTGTTACATTTACCAGCTTTTTTTCTAAATTTTGACTACAGCATTTGTACTTAAAAAGTATCCAAATTTTAATTTAAACATACTGTTTATTTTAACAAATTTAAACATTCTGTTTATTTTTAAAAATGTCTCAAGAAGTTAAAAAAAATGTCTCAAGAGGTTAAAATTATAATGCTCCAAAACCTTCAAACGTTTACAAAAATTTATCATATCTTAATTCTATGTCTTCATCTTCACCATTAAAAGCTTTGGGAAACATTTTTGATATGAAACAACAAAATAGTAAATTTTTTTTTCTAAATTCAGATCAGTATCTGCTGATTTTTTTCTTGCCAAAATTTCAAGATAGAATATCTATTCTGTTTACCAAATATGTTTTTTTTAACAGTAATAACAGATTAAAAAGTCACGAGGTTATTTCAAATAAAAACTTTATTGCAACATGCCCTGTTATTATAGATTGCTTTTCAGCTTTAATTTTATTCCATTTCGGTTCGCAAAATTTCCCAGTCTGTATAGCTGATTTTAATTACACACACCTTTGCTATACACTCCATAATAAATTAATTAATATCTATTTTAGTTTTTTGACAATTTATAACAACAATAATTATCCAAAATTAATGCTATGTCTTTAGTCTTTACTCGGTATCACTATCATATCAGTTCATTTTAAAATAACAAATCTCATCCAATGTGAACATACAAATGAAGTAAACAAAATCATAAACGTTAAAACTGTTTAAATTTACACGAGATGGGCGTTCTCTCCACAAGAGCTTCGCAATCACAACACTTAAATTGAAAGTCTAACACTGACTGACTGAGCTGGCTGACATCAGGGATTTCAGAAACATATTCATGCCGACAAATGACAAATGTCACTAATCTCATAAACAAACATCACAAAATAACAATATGGCATTGAATATATTTGTGCATTACAAATACGGTCTCATTCAGTAAGTTACATATGAGCGTCAGTTAATTACTCATTAAGCTAACAGATGACACTGTCAACAAGGTGTGGAACGCGTGAGAAAATAAAGCATATTATGATCACTTATAAATAAAATCATGACAAAACAATTTCAATAAATGTCACTCGTATCCCGACCCAAAGCCCTGGGATATGAAATAATTAAATTTAGAAAAAATTCTGGGAATTCGAGAACGAAACGTCGCGGGACCAAAAGCCTAGTGATATTGACTTACAAAACTTCTACACCAGGAAATCCTTGACATTATTTGTGTCTAGAAGATCCTAGAAAGTCCTGATGTAGATTTCAGCATGCTTTGACTATAGACAATCTGGAAACAATTGTCAATAACCTATCAATACCCAAAGATCTTGCTGAAGCTATTACCCCGATATTTGAAGACATGAATTATTGGAGAGGTATACAGGCAGCTTTATCCAAATAACAATGAATGCGTTAATCTTTTGAGTAGCAACTAGAGCCTAAATTAAATTCTAGAAGTGCTGTTTCAAGGCTATCTCAATCTCGGTCTTCCTCTTATTGTAGACCATAACGGCTTAGCTTGAAAAATTTTTTTAGGGTTTCTATCCTCCTCTATATGTATAAGATGACCAGCCTACTTCATCCTTAGGATCATTGTAAACTTTATTACATTATACTTCATGTAAGTTTTACATGAGTTTCAAATGTGAGTTTTATATACTTCATGCAAGTTTTATAATTTTTTCTGTTTCAAATGAACAAGGCCAGAGATTTCAAGTCGATTGAGATGATATATTTCTTTGAGGGTATATCTTCTGATATATTGTTTTTTTTAAATAAAAATTGACTTGACACTAGCTATTAATAATAATATGTACAACCTTTCCACTTTACGTTGTCAACCAAAAAAAATAAAACATTTTTGTGTTGAAAGTGACTACCTCCCTCCCTTTAAAAAATTCAGCTGCACGCTGCATAATCTGAATGAAATGAGTTTAATTTACTAAGATTTGTTGATGTAGAAGATTTAATTATTTTTTATATTTAAAAGAATATTTCATTCTGAGAAAAATTTTTTTGCAAAGATAATTTTGACAGTGTTTATAAGAATATTATAATATTATCTCCAAGAAGACTGACTTTTCAATGAAGATTCAGTTGCATATGTCAAAATTTTATTTTGATTCATCTGTGGGCTAAGTTGTTGCATTTTTATGACAATTCCAGTGTGTAAAATCAGATGATACAGTATTTAGATTTAGGTGTGATATTAGGCATGCTGTGCAAAGCACCAGTCTGTTATCAACAAGGAATCAGTGATAGTAGAACCACTTGTTGGAAGATCTCCACTATGAAAGAAGTACAATCTTACCTCAAGAAAACCTTTGCAGAACACCTGCCTTAGAAATGAGGGTTCTATAGCTAAGACTTCAGAATATTGTCAAAGTTGGAAAATCTAATTTGGTTTTTAAAACAGAGATCTTCATGACTTGGTCAAAAGCTACAAAAATAGCCAAAAAAGTGGTTGTACAAGATTCTGATTTTTTTTAAACTAACGGTCCAACACTTATATCGAAAATAAAATTGGACAACTAGAATTTTATATATCGTAGTTGCACTTGTATTATCTGTTTAATATATCTGTTTCGATTAAATGTTTTTGCTTTATTTACTTGATTTTGTTTTACATATCATTTAATTTTTGTTTTGCTCCATAATTTATTTTTTTTTGTAACCAAGCTATAATGACAGGTTGCCTAGCCACCTCTCCTTAATTGACTACCTACTGTATTGAAACATTATATTAGTTATGAAACCATAGCCAGCTATCTTACTGCGGCCTTTACTAGTAATAACTTTTTCTACGCCTTCTAAAAATTCTTTAATATATCTTGAGAGACTCCTATGAGTACAGAATTTTTCAAGATTTTTTAAGCATTGTTTTTTTTCTCTGAGGTGTAACCACTGACATGCAAAAATGTGGTTCAAATATTTTGGAAATCTCTGCAAAAGTTGGTGCTTTTTTCTTTTGGCTATGTTACCTTAGGCTGTTTAAATTTATATATTGCTTTCAAATGGACTAATTAAAAGCTAAGAAGCATCTAATCATTATAAGCAAATTTACATATTTTGTATCCTTAGCTAAAAACTAGTTTTTATAAATGGTAGTATGAAGTTTAATAAGGGAGCTGAGGAGCCTTTCAGAATGTAATCCGAGGCATTGAACAGCTAACGAAGTAAGTAATTACTTAATATATAAATAGACTGCTGAAATTATTTATGACATTAAACAGAAGTGAAAAAAATGTGGGAATACTCAAAATAGACTAGAATTGGTATTTCAATTTGACATACTAATAAGCCTTGCATGCTGATTGCAAGATGCTCATGTGGAGGGCAGCAGACTCACTTGTACTAGCCTGATGCTGCACAGATGGATTTGAAGAATAATTGAATGGTGACACTGTGGGTGGTACTAGAGGGTCACAGATAGAGTCAAAGAACAATTGAATGGTGACACTGTGGGTGGAATTAATCTCAGAAATAAACCCACCAGCTGGAAAGCGACAATGGAGGCAACTCCTGCACTCAACAACTTGTACAATGTGCCAATCCCGTGTTCATTTATGTAAATGATTAATGAAACTTGCACAAAGAGAGAAACTTGACAGATTGCACAGAATATTATTTTTAGCACAAAATGGGATACAAATTAAATTCTGGAATGGACATTACTCGTAGCAAAATGACTGAGCGAGATCAGCTGGCACAAGTTCAGTGAACTAACAACCAATGACATTAGAACCCTCTAATACTCTCGATCGCTACCTAGAACGTTGATGAACAAGATCGTGAGGGATAGCCATACCGATGAACAGGAAAGCAAATGCGCCCTTGTGGACTGTCTCCACTTAGCAACCTGTACGTTGACCCAATCCCCTGTCCAGTTGTGTAAAAAATTAATGAAAGGTATAGAAAGAGAGCGACCAGATGGATCGCATAATTTATGATTTTTAACTCAAAAAATAGATACGAATTGGATTCTCGAACATACAGACATTACTGGAAGCAAAAGGACTACAAGTGACTGCAAAAATGAAGAGATACAATCGACAGGTGCTGGGACTGAGTAAGGTCAGAAGGAAAGAATTCGGCAAACTGACAAATGGCGACATTGAGGCTGCCTTTTACTCTGGCCGCGAAAACATTAATTTTGTCATAGATTGTGATCAAAATGAAAAAAATGGATACGAATTTAATTCTAAAACATACAGAAATTACTGAAAGGGGAAGGACTACAAATTACTGCAGTAATGAAACGATACAATTGAGAGATGCCAGGACTAAGTAAGTTCATATGGAAAGAATTTGGCAAACTGACAACAAGCGACATTGAGGCTGTTCTCTACTCTGGCCACGAGAACATTAATTTTGAACATCAATTGTGAGCAGAAATGCACAATGCACCCTGTGGGGCAGGATGCCTATTTCTGACAGAATCATCACGGTATTGTTCAACACAGTACAATGCTGTAATACGGAGTTGACGAGTAGACAACAAGTGCCCAATATATTACTCAAAATAAAATTCGTCGCTGGTAAATGGCAATTTTTTTATAGGTTGCTAGATACATAGTGAGTGTATAGCTGCTGGTCGCCACTTTGTAGGTTTCATATGTCACTCTTTATTGCTATGTCTCAATGTATACAGGGAAGTGAGAGCTGAGAATGTGTGTCAATTTGACCAACCCATTGCATGGACAAAGTTGAGGGTTCATGTATCAAAATATAAACGACGTGAACTCTAGAGTTTGAATAGATAGCGTTCTTGAGAACTTATGCTGATCTTTACAAAACTTCTTTATAGTTTCATTGGTGAATGTGTTGTGATGACCTGGTAAAGTTTGAAGGTAAAAGGTGTTTAAGGTACGGTATAGTATGTACAGGTACAACTGTATAGGGCTGTCGAATAGTACACAAGTGAGTGACACTTGAGCACTGAAGAATGTGTAGATGATCATAGCTTTCTGTCCGGGAATTTAGTTATCTTATTACAAGATAGCTTTGTTGCTTGAAGGTAAGTTTTGGTGAATATCTGATGATGACGACAGATTAATATCTTCATTAAACTTTTCAGACTATCAATAAAGAACCATCTTTATACCTGGTAGCTTATATATCGGGTGGCTAAATGATAATTGTTTTACTACCTTGCATGAGTACTGTATAGGGCTATCATATGAGGCTTCTTATCTGCATTGTAGCATATGAGTAGATATTCATAGATCAAGAGATCTTGATGCACAAAATAGATCAATTTCCTAAGATGTTTTTATAGGTATAAACAATTTGAGTGCATGATTTTGCAGTTGTGTTCATAATTTTAGTCCATTGTATCTTTTTAGTTCTAACTGTAGTCAGAAAAACTACCATCAATCTCGAGACTATTTTTGTAACAAAACATAGCACTGGCTACAAAGCATTATATTTAAAGATGTTTTAAGCTTACTTTGGTAATCTTGTTATCTCTGGCACTGGCAAACTTTTGTTGTGGGCCATGCTTTCCACAATCCTAAAACGTATTTAGGGTATGTGAAGACAATTAAAATAAAATTTACCAAGCCTCTAGTCTGTGAAAGCTTAAGACTGATTTGTTAGAGAAATGGGAATATATAATAATAGGACCTTAAAACATCAGAATATTCTTGTCCTGATATCCATACTGCATTTTGTTTGACTTATACCAATGTCATATCGTTCATAATTTTTATAATTTAAACAGTCTTTAACTAAAGGAATTATAAGTAATTAGTAAAACAAATAAACTACTCACCATTTAAACACGTCTTAAAAAAATTTAAACAGTATCCATAATTCATAATATTATCAAAACATAAACTTATTATTGAGGCCCTATGGTACTAGTGTTTATTAAACATAGCTTGTCATATACTTTCCTAAATACATATTACAGACTTTTAGACATAAATAAATATGTATAGTTAGAAAAACATATTGTACATAAGGTAACCATGAAAGTTTTCAGGTTATGAAAAATGGAATCATCCAGCAATTTTGTAATTTATTTGTTTTTCAAAAAAGTTTCCTAAGGCACTCTATGCATCGTTTTATTTGTTGGAACCCCTGAGGGAAACAGTTGGTCTTTTTCCTTAGACGTCTCTCCCACGGTTTTTTCGAAGGCAGCTACCGCTACTTCAGCATCCACAGTAACTGTCCTTTTATTTTCCAAAACAATCATTGTATAATAACCTGTCCATCCAAAAAATCATCCTTTTTTTATCTTTTTAGGCAAGTGTTCAGAAGATAATACCCATTGAGCGCACTGACTCTTAGTTTTGAGTTCTTAATAGTATGTCCAGGTTTCACCACCGATGACAAACTTGAATATAGCATTTGAGTGGTTGCTGTCAAATTTTTCTAACATTCCATGACACCAGTCAATACAAGAGTGTTTTTGAGCTTCGGTCAAATTATGGGTTATTCGCCTAGTACAAAGTTTCCCAACGACTAAAGGTTTATTTAGAAATTTCTCTACTCGATTCATACCTATGTCTAAACTTGGCGAATCTGCTGACAGGCAATGTCTTGTCACTCTTTTTCATTAGCTGCACGGTACTGACATTAAGTTCAGCTGTTAGGGAGGCTAGTGAGGGAGATCACCCACACATATTATCTATGAGATTAGTATAACCATGCTTAAAACCAGTAGACAGTAGCACAGGACTGGGTTTCATCATAAAATGTCAATGCAAATTAATTGTAACTTTGTTTTTAGTGCTCCGTACCTCAAAAAGAAAAAAACGGAACCGTCGTGATATCACTTACGTGTTTGTCCGTCAATTGTCGCAGCCGATTTTCTCAGAAACAGTTTGATGTAGAAGCTTGAAATTTTACATATATATAAGATATTGACTCATACATATCTTAGTAGCTAAAATCCAAAAATATTAATTTGGAAACTTTTGGGGTATTTTTTGTATTTAAAATTTTGTTTAATTCTATACATAGTGTGGGGAATCGTTTGGAAGAACGAGTTATAAGGGTCTCAAAAATACTTTTTCATAATTTTAAGTATCATATATTTTTTATTAATTGTGAAAAATATGGATTTTTTAAGTTCACGCAAAAGTTGCAAGAAAACTTTAGTAATCATTCTCAATGTCATAATTTTTAAATACGCACCATTTTTTTATGCCTTTGTTCTTATGTTTTTAAGCATAATAGGCAATATATTTACGTTTTTCCATATTTACAGCCGATCTTCTCAGAAACCATGCCACGTTGAGACTTGAAATTTGGCATAGTAATGTCTTTTTACCCCACATATTCTGCACTATCTAACTTTTTAAAATATTCACGTAAGAATTCAGAGGTGCTAAATAAAGGTCTTAAATTTTTTTCTTCTTCTTTCATATATCATATAAACTATCATTTGAAAGAACTCTTGAAGAATAAAAAATGTTTTTTCTTAATACCAAATTGTGTATTTAAAAAGACATTGTAACAAATCTGCAAAATTAAGAGCATTCCCCCTCCTTTATTTTCCAAAACTACTGAGCCAAAAATTGTTAAAGGGTTGAAACTTTGACAAATATTTAATTTTTTTTGTCATGATAAATATCATTTTGTGTTTTATATCTCCTCGTAATTTGAAATTTTGAATTCCTGTTGCATTTGGTACAACAGAGTGTTGAATTCAAATTTCACAATGTTTTTGAGATACAAGATGGCGACATATCTCTTGCATAATAAATCATCATACTGATGATTTGTTTTCTACTAAATTTTACAATACTGAATTTGAATTTCATACAATTTTAAACAACATCTGAAATGGAAACATCTTTCGTTCTCAAAATAGATTATCACTATATTCATTATCTATTAATTCAAGATGATGGCAGCAAAATAAATGTCAAAAATTTAAATAAGAAAGTGGCAAAAAACTCCCTTCCACTTGTTATTAATTAATAGAATTGTTTTATTTTCTAGGTATGTATGAAAGTATAAGCTGCACTTATAATATAGATGACGGTAGCAGAAATGGTGTAAGTTTTTTATGGAACACCAATTTTAATAACAATTTCGCTCACATAAACTTCTTTGCTTATACAATTGTTAGCGACAGTGAGTTAAACATTTTGTACTTCAGTATAAATATAAGCTGATACATTTTCCGAACCAGTAACAGAAACCACGATGGAATCAATCATTTTTTCGAGGAGGTTTCAATGCTCCATAGGCCACTACAGGAATACAGGGTAGCAGACAGCATTTTCAGTATTTTATTAACATATTTTAGATGCACGGCCATATGGAGGTTTAATGGTACCAAAAATTTAATGTAAAAATCATTTTATATAACTTTTATAGTACTTCGGTAAAATTGTATGAAGATAAAAATTCACCCAAGCTAAACACAAAAGTATAAGATAAATATTTACGTTTAAAATGCATAATGGGTGCAATTAAACATTGGAGTATTCAAAATATACATTTCAGAACAAAAGTTGTAAATTTAAGTAAAGATATCCTAAATGGTTATCAATATATATTTGGCAGTCATCAAAATTGCAATAATTACTTTTATACACTAGAAACTCAGCGCTCAGAATCAGTGACTATCATGTCAGATTTTATTGTGTCTGGATTTGAAATTCTATTTGCCTAACGTAGAATTTGTATTTATGTGTGAGACAAATTAGTTGTAGATTAACATTTTATTATTGAATATTCAATTTTTAGGAAAGCAATCGACTTGACAGAGTATTGTTGTTTGTACGAGATAACATATGACCTACACATACCAGTTTTAATGATGTCTAATTAATCATCAAACGTAACAATGTGTCCTTGCAATTTGTAAGAGTGAATGTAATTTGAGTCAGTTTACCTTTTTACACTTAATGTGTCAAAATAAATACCATTTCCAATACCAAGTAATTACTGTCAATAATGCCTCATGTAGTTGTAATGATTAAATTTAAATTAAAATTGATATATCACTATTCTTTATCATAAATTAACCAATAGATGCTCGTTATACATCACTGCATACTGTCAGCAACTTGACTTAAGACCAGAGAGAGGTGTTTCAGGAAGTCATGATATGTCTTTTTTGAATAAATTGACATTTTCTTGTGCTCAAGATTGGACTGACCCGGAAGGGCCCAGGTAGCTTTCCACAAGCCTGGGATAAGGATAGATGGGATGCTATTGGATAATAATGAAATATGTATGTTATTCATTTTCAATTATAAATATTATTAGATATATATAATTCGTAAAAAGTACTTAAAAACCGCATCGAATGCCCTCAAAATCGGTTAATTCATTTAGAAGATATTGCCATAAAAAGTTTTAAAAAAAAGTGACTTCAAAATAACTTTCAAATATCTTGGTGGAGCAATATTTTTGAATAGACATTATTTCTTGTACAAAAAACAGCATCTAAATAAATACTGTTTTGTTAGTAAATATTGTTTTTTAAAAACATAAAAAAGCAACATTTTTATGCACTTTTGGTGCATAATGGCGCTTTAATGAGCAAAAAACGTCATATCCTTGAGCTCGAAGAACTCAATAATTATGAGCAGAAATATTTTTGAGTGCTTTGAGCTCGAAAAGAGCAGGAAGTTTCAGAGATGGCCTTTGGAGTCAATCATTTTTAAAATTTTTCCGTTTCATTTCTCTCTAAATATGTATGAAAAAATATCTAATTTATTTCTAAACGAATATTATCACAATATTTATAGAAAATATTTATGAAAGCTTACGCTTTTAAATTAATACTATTAATTAAGCAATCACATTTGTTTACTCCGAAAAATGTGACCTCGAAAAGAGTAAAATATGACTCAAAATTAGTAAATGTTTTAAAATTTTAGACTCATCAATGTGCCCTCCCTTGTTTCTTATGATGGCGTCGCATATATAAGGCAATGGAGCAACTAATTTCTTTAGTGTTATTGAGGTTACTTTTTGCCATTCATCTTGCAGTTCTTTTCCTGAGATGTTGGGCAAGTTGTTCATACCTGCCTGTCCACCTGATCCCACAATAATTCTATCGGGTCCAAGTAAGATGACTGTGGGGTCCATGTCATAACTTTCAAAACCTTTTGATATCCCTTTTCTTTTAACAAGCTCATGCCATTGCTTTGTCGTGTGTTTGGGATTGTTATCGCGTTAAAATATAAAGTCTGGACCAATTAAGTTGGTACCACAAGTCACAACATTATTTTCTAAAATGTTTTTGAAACTTTTTTTTTTTTTAATTCCTTGTATTCTTACAAGATCGCCTACCCTAGAACCTCCGAAGGAGCCCCAAATTATCACAAAGCCTCCACCGTGCCTAACTGAAGCCACAGTGCATACTTCCTTTACTCTTTTGTTAGTCTTTCAAAGGACAAAAACTCTTCTCTGAGACCCAAAAACTTCTGTGACTACATAGTAAACAGTTTTCATCTAGTTTACTGGATTTATGAAGGCTGATAATTATTACTTGATTTCTTTAAAAAGTTCCTTGGTTTTACCCATTTTGTGCACAAAACGAGGCCAACAGATGCCAGGTTGTCAGCTTCAGACAACTGATGCAAAATTATTTTCAAGAACTCTTTAAGACACTATTTAAGTTTACTGCTCAATAACTTCATTGAAATAATAAATACATTTTAAAGTTTAACATCGAAGAAATTCCTTTGATCACATTATTTTGGTTTTATGACCAGGAGTCAATAAAAAAATGTGTTGTATACCTTTTTGATATAGATAAGGATTTTGTGCTGGGTTTCAAGCAAACACAACAAAACGGTAATAGTCATATTATTTTAGTAATATAAAGAAAAACACATGCGGCCACATACTTTTTAGCAGGTGGGTTTTTTATTTAACAATAATAAGATTATTAATATTTAGAAATGAAAATAATAAAAAAAATAAAATTTTTATGTACCACTAGAGGACTATTATTAAATAAAATTGTATAAAATGTTTATAGATATAATTGCCTTACATAAAAACAAGCATTTACGGTTACCAAATATTTTTTAATACCATTTTATTTTTTCCCATATTCACATTAAGAAAATTTTTAATAATTTTCTCAAAATCAATTTCCTACAATAGAAATTAGTTTCTACTACAATGAAATGTTTGTGCAAAATTTTTTTCTTTTCTTTTTTCAGACATAAAAGTAGAAGCAAAGGGAAGTTTTTTGAAACAATTACTAACTAAATAAAATTTTACTTTTATAAAATATTACTTTTTAATATTACTTTTTTAGTCATGTATTTCTAGTTTCATTTGATAGAAACAAATTTTTTTACCATTTTTCTGCTTTAAACATTTGATATTTGCCAGCTGTAAAAGACCTTTCAGAAAACTAAAATGAGTAAAAAATTATTTACAAGCGTAAATTTGTCAGGAACATTTGAATAATCTCACTATACTATCAATTATTGAGTATGACATTGCAAGAAGTATTGGCCTACACCATGTGATTGACAAATTTGCCTCAGAAAAAGCAAGAAAAGTAAACTTTTAACCTATTCTTGTATTTCAGTGATTTTATATCTAATACTTAAATGTATAACTTAAATTACACTTTAAAGTTTTTGTATTGTTCCTATTCCTACAAAAGAAGTAGTACTATACATATAAGTTTTGGGACGTGCAAAATTCAAATCTCACCCTGGACACTCATAACCTTAGCTACGACAATGACTAATATGCTATTCATTTCGACAGATTTTATTTATAGCATATTTAATTCAAATAAATGTTTATATAACTCATTATTACACAATTCCATTCCTATTAAATATTTGCAATAAGTACATAAAAAACAAATGCATAACAGTAATTATAATTTATAAGAGAAAAAATAATAAAACAAATCTTTGGAACACAATAATATTTATAATCTACCTCTAAATTGAATAAAACATAATATTTAATATTAGCTATATAATTAAAAGTTACATAATACAACAAGATGATTTTGTTTCCTCTGTATTACCATTATCTTGACTGTTTAATTCTTTAGCTTTCAAAGACAAATAAGAGTTCTCATCACGCTTCACCAACCACTCAGGGAGAGGTTTATTCCAATCAGCAGGTGGACTGTCTCGTTTTTGCCAGATAGTATTATTATAGTGACCTTTTAATCGTTCCATTCTTCTTGATTTTTCACTTTCTATTAATGTTTTCTGAAAAGTATTTATATAGAAATACTTATTATCTTCCATAAATGATTTTGAAAATCAGGTTCAAACATTACTGAAATTATCACAAAATTTGTCTCAGGTATTTACTTAATAATAAAAATAATTATCCAGAACATAGGTACTATTTTTTATGTATTGTTATCGACCAATATAGATAAAATATGACTTAAATTAGTGGGGAACCAATTTACTAATTATTGAATTTTCCGTAAAACTATTTTAAGTATATTGAAACCAAATCATTGAAACAAATCATTGAAAGGCCCTGAAATTGCAAAGATGTGTTCTATAAACTTCGACCAATCTATGATGCAATCTGAAGCTGATGCTTAGAACTACCTTTAGAAAGAGAACTATGTGTTGATAAATAAATAGTTCCTTTTACAGGGAAGCAATTTGTAAAAGGTAAACCTTGTCCTTGGGGCATCAAGTTATTCTTCTTGTATGGGAAAAATGACTGCGCATATGATTTCATAATCTATCAAAATTCTGTTCCTGAATTAGACAAAACATTGATAAAAAAAGTTGGTTTTGGCGCATCGGTAGTATTGCATCTAATAGAAAGAGTCGGAAAGAATAGTAGCCGTGAGTTATACTGCGATAATTACTTCTTGTCCTATCACATGCTCCAAATTTTGAAAAACATGCTTCCAAATAGATTTGCGAAGCCTCCATTGCCCAGTAATTAAAATATAAAAAGAAACCAAGGAGTTTTGTTCAAGAGGTTTGTAGTGATGGAAATGTTACTAAGGTCAAATGGTTAAATAACAAGGCAGCCAACATAGCATCCAACTTTATTGGCATAGAAGAAAAGGATATGGGAAGAAGACGGTCCAAAACAGAGAAGAAATTTATAGAAGTTGGGAGGCCTGAAATCGTGAAGAAGTACAATCACGTGATGGGAGGAGTTGATCTGCTTGATCAACTTACGAGTTATTGCAGGACCTTTATAAAGTCGAAGAAGTGGCCTTTGCATATGATATTTCATGCATTCGATCTGGCAATTGTTCAAGTCTTCTGTGAATATGATATAGGTAATGATTTGCTCGGAATACCAAAGGCAAAACGGCTCACACTTCTTCATTTTCGCCGAAAACTAGCTCACAATTTAGTTTTTCGAAATAAAATTTCAGCCGCTAAACGGGGTCGTCCAAGTAGTAGCGGAAGTTCTTTACTGGTAATTATTCCAAGAAAACCGGATGAAGTGTGTCCGTCAACTGAAATAGCTCGAGATGGCGTTGATTACTTTCCTGCTCATGATGTCTGGAACACGCTGCAAATTAGCAGTGTAATGGAAAATCCCACACCAAGTGCATAAAGTGCAAAGTGCACTTGTGTCTAACCAAAGACAAAAATTGTTGTCTAAGTTTTCATATATAACTGAAGTTCCTACAATTTATTCTTTGTTTTGTTAGATTTTTTTATTTTTTCATTTTGTTAGAAGTTTTATTTATGTTTTGAAGAAGTTGGATTTAATTTTGTTGAAATTTCATACTTCTATAATAAAAATGTTATGACACTGACTATTTGTAATTGTATTGAAAAATAGCCCATACATCAGTTATTACAATCACTTAGACCATATATCCGCATTTGGGTATATAAAGAAAACACCAATTTTCTCAGAAAATAATCTAAAAATACCACTTTTCTCAGTGTCTCCATACTCAACAGTAGCTAATTTAAAAGGAATAAAATCGGGAGTTACATACTCCAAAAAAAATTCAGGTCTGAAAGGGTTAATTCAATTTCATATGTAATAAAATTGTTAAAAAAACATTTCATTTTGTCGGCAAGTTGACATGATAGTTCAGTAAACATTTTAAGATAAAGAATACTTTCAAATTGTAGAAAACTGAGTACCTACCTACAACACAATAAATATGTTCTTGGCTAAAAAATGAAAAAGACTGGCAGAAATAAAAAATGTTTGGTGGCTGTATATGGGAACTTTTCACTGTCCTTTTCCACTGCAGAAGAATGGGTCAAGAAATCTTACGTGTGAAAGAATCAATGGAAGGCAAATCACATATACAACATCCATTAGAGCCTATATCGTTTGAAACCATATAAACTTTTAAGAAAAGAATACTGGAAGTATGAGACCAAAACTAAAGAAGTAACATAAACATGCAGACTTTCAAAAACAGTGACATTTTGGATCGTCGCCAATCATTCAATGATGATAGAGTTTATTTTTCTATGAAGGCCATTAAAATTTAGTATTGCTTCAGTATTGCAGGTTAGGAATCATACCAACAGAACTAATACAACAATAAATAATACTATACTTCCTTATCACAAAACTTCCTTACCGTGATATAGCGTAAAATTACATGATATAGCGTACATTTTTTTAGTCTGGCCTTTGCGGCATATCAAAGTGAATACAGAGCAGACATGCATCTGGTATGTGTAGTAGCCATAACCTGTGTAACAAACCTGTTACAGTAAACAACTTTCATGTGTCTACTTCAATTTTGGCCAAAAAAGAGACATATTATGTGATGTGATAACATTATTGAGTAATTCATATTAAGTCTTAAAAAAATAGCGAATAAAACTGTCACAACCTAAGAAATTACACTTTTATTACTTTAGCATTGGTTAGTACTATATTATTTTATGAATAGGTGTGATATAACATATATATTACATGTTACATCAATCCTATTATACATATTGACAGTACTAAAGAAAAAGATAAGCATTTCATTAAATATTATTTTAGATGTGTCTCTTATCCTGCATAACGCAATGTTTGAAATTATTCGTGTTGGGACGCATTACAACTATGGTTATCTATTTTAACAGGACAAAACCTTTTCAGTACCTGCATATAAAAAACTAAAACAGTGGAGAGATTTTCAAACTAAAACAGTGGATGTATTCATGAATATTTAATAGCAACTTTAATATAAGTTTTCTTATGGCAAAAAAGACCACCATGAACTTTGTATAAGCTATGAAAACGCCAAAGTTAAAGAAAAGTTAAAACCTAACCATTTAAAACATTTAATCAAGAATTAAAGAAAGAAATTAAAGAATCAAGAAAAGAAAAAGAATGTGATAAAGGAAATATCAGTCCAGATAACGCAGTTACTGTATATGACTCGTAAGCTGTCTTAATGTTACTTTGTCGAAGTACACAGTATTTCATTATAAATAAAAAATAAATAATTTAGATTTAACAATTTCAAAATTGGACTGATATGAGCGATTGTTATTTTTGGCACGAAGGGCAAGCTAATAGTGGGACTGATGAAATTGGTTCTTTTGTATTCAAATACATTCAAAGCAAGATGCGAGTTACGAAGGTCCAAACCCTGATTTCACATTTTATTCGGATAATCAATCTATTTGAAGTAATATCTTAATAATCAATTTATTTGAAGATCTTTATTTGAAAATTTCACATTTTATTCGGATAATCACTCTATTTGAAGTAATATCTTAATAATCAATTTATTTGAACATTTCACATTTTATTCGGATAATCACTCTATTTGAAGTAATACCTTAATAATCAATTTATTTGAAGATCTTGCCACACTGCCAATTTGATGTTCCTATTAATATAATATTAATAATGTGCAAGAATTTTTTTGAAATTTTGGAATTTGTTAATAATATTTTTATTTTTATAGACATTAATTTTCTAAAAGAACTTATTTTGCTAAAAATATTCATGATATATAAAGTACTATTTTCTCATACTCATAAATATTAGATAGATAGATAGAAAAACGTGTATTTGCATTATTTTGACATTGCATACATGACTGTTTGTATTTGAATACTTTTTGACACTTTGTTTCTGATGTTTGTACATACTTAATATTACTTGATTTATTTTGAGAAAATAAGGCAGTTATAAAAAGAACTGTTTTATTTCATGCGAACTATTTGAATTTTGACTAAAAAATTGGCATTCAGAAAACTTTTAAAAAATATTAACATTAAATTAATTAATGTTTTCTTTAGATTGTTATTTATGTGAAAATATAAGACGGCATCAAATAGACTAGTTAAATATGATTTAACTTTCCCAATATGACACCTCAGGAAAGTTTAAGTTATTTTCAGTTGCGAAAAAAAAGAAAATGCAATTTCCCAAAAAAAATTTTTGTGTTGTGACATTGTTGTTGCAGATGTGCAATGGGATAATACAAAAAATATAACATTGAGATAGAGCTCAGACCTGACAATAAGTTTTATCTGTTTTCAAACATAAGTCTAACTTAGGAGAAAAAAAATGAGGAATTTATTTCCTGATTCAATAGCCGATGTGGGTATATTTTAACAAAACTAATAAAATGTTTGTAAAAATTGTGTCGAAATACAACTATCTACTGAAGAGTAGTAAGGGCTCTGTTTTAATTTCCAAACCTAACTCTCAGTGAATGAGTCGTTTAAAAATATAAAAATGTACATGATAATAAAATATTAATGGTAATAAAGCATAACTTCTTAAGGGCCTAACAGTATAAAGCTCACCACAGCTTTGTAGTCCTTTTTACTTGTCCATTTATCACAGTTATCATAGTCTTTTTTCCACTGATTGCAGTTTAAAGTTTCCCCATAAACAAAATATTGTTGAAACCTTCCTCGAAAACTTGTACACTCGTCATATTCGTCTTCGTACACAGCGCAATCCCTTACCTGTGAATGAAAACCAAACATTTTTCTAAAGAATACAATACTTCTTAATTTCATAACTTATCTATTATACGGAATATCTGGAATGAGAACATACATATACACTAATATATAAATTTAAAAAATTTAATATTCTTCATGCGCAAGTACATATTCTAAAATATCACTTATATTTTAGAATACATACTTGCACATGCGGAATATCAACATTTGTACTAAAAATTTTGGTAAACGAATGTACCAATAAGGGAGGTAGTTACTTTCACAGTAAAAAAAGCTTTATTTTTTATTTTTTTTTATCGACAACATAAAGCAGGAGGGATGATAGGTCAGACATATTATTAATACCACAAATTAGTTTTGAACGAATTTTTATTTAAAACAAACAATATATCAAAAAATATTAGGAAGTACATGACGATCCTTTAAGAAAATATATCCCTTCTTGAAATCTGGGGCTCGTTAATCTGAAACCAGAAAATTGAAGATTTTTTTAAGTAGAGCAGTATCCCTATTATTAAACATAGCCATTTAACTTTTTTTTTATTCATTACAAAATAGTGATCTCTTCAGTATACAAATATGATTTTTGCTCATTATTATCGAATTAAGGTGTCTGAAATTTTTAAAATAATAGCCAACCTTAACTATTATTTTATATATATAACAATAGGCACTAATAATATTTTTTCTATCAGGAAAATTGTCTGACTTTTTATGTTTTAACTGTCTCAAAAAAGTTGCTAAGAGAAAAACACAATTGACTACAATTTTATATATGTTACCTTACAATTTTGTTATACTTACATCATGAATGACGGATAAGAAGGTTCCCCCTAATCATTGCCACTAGACTCTTTGAAGGTCTTGACGTTTTTAGACCCACGATCACTCCTTTATAGTGAACTACTTGTACAGGCTCCAACGTGACAGAATTATTATCACATTCGGTGCAATATTAATGTAAATTAGCACCAATTTTGATGCGTATCCTGTGCACCATTTATTGAAGATTATCATAAATTAAGTATTGTTTCAATAACAGCAACACTAGTCATTGATTTAAGTGTAAATTCCCATACTAAAAAAATTTAAGCATTCGTTATTATTATAGGTATCTACACATCTCCAATAATTTGTATTTTGAAAGGTCTTCATATAAAGGGGATAATATTTTCAGCAATATCTAAGTATTGGTAGTTTATGGACGAATGGTTCCAGATTGTTTACAGTCAAAACACACTGAAATTTAATTAAGGACTTTATGTTTTCTAGGCAGAAATAACATCTAGGATTTTCTGGTGTCGAAGATTTATGGTAAAATGATGCCCAAATAATATTGTGCATATTGTCGACATTATCAATATTTATTTTGTAAAAAATTATCGCATACATCATATTTTTTAGAGGACAGATATATATAATATTAAAATATTGTATCATTCAATATAATTAAAGTGTTTATTTTTTTATGCGACGTTTATAAGAGCTTAACAATGTCTTGGTAATATAATAATGGTTAATTTCGAATAAAAATGGGAAGCAGAAAGATGCCAAAAACCTTAATCAAATTGAATAACAAACGGCAAACATGACTGGCACACTAATATGCGATAATATTTTAAGAGGAAGAGAAATTAGAGTTCCTTTCGATATTCCCTAGTATAGAAAAAAGAGGGTGCTACCAAAATGTATAAACTATATGGTCTATTTTGACCTAACTTAATAAATCATATTTTCATAATTTTTATATAGCAAACGAGTCAAAAATATAAAGAATATCAAGAATCTGTTAAGCAAAAATATAAATATCATTGATTCTGTTGCCAGCCACGGATTTATATTAAAAATCAGGACGTTTGGTGGAAAGAGAATAAATAACAGAAAATTCCTACTTAAAAACCAGATGGGGAATTAAAGCATATTATATGTCACAATTAAATAAAAAATATTATCTATCTATTCACATATGAAATTGTACGATTATCATGACACCAAGAATTTAAAAAAATAGCTCCATACAAAGTTCATCCCAAATTTAGATTCCAACCATATTGTAGTTATTGTCAATCACAGTAAACTTCTTGAAGTAGTACATAAAACAAATTCAAAAAATATGGAATTATAGGTGAAGGAAAAAATATTGGTTTCAATTCAGAATTGCTGAGATAAGAATCATATAATTTAACTTCAGCGACAATTACATAAACCAAAATGTCATTAATTATTATGTACATGGAGATCAAGATATATATTCAATTAGCAAAATAAATTTCATTAAGATATTTTATAGACCAGTTTTATTTTGAATTCTTTCACATAAAATTAGAAACTTTATTATTCTATACAAAATGATGTAAACTCTGAATAAAGTCAATGGACAAACTCCATAAAAAAGCATAAATGTGAATATTTTCTTTGACATCTGAGGCACAATTTCAAATTATTTTACGTAACTGTACTTGCGCAACTTTGTTTTTATTTAATGTCACACCGGTCACATATTGGTTAAATATTATAAGCTGAAGTGTCTTACAAAAATATTCAACGGTGATATTAATATAAAAAAAAAATTTATCCTTATATTTATTCTTTCTGCTCTTACTTCCGTACGTATAAAACGTTATACAATAAGAATTTAGTCTAATGCCAGGAAATTTAGAACTTCAATCCGGTACTTTAATTAAAGATTGTGACCTAAACATTTCTGTAAACTTCTCGTATAATGAAACTATATTACACAATAATGCACTGAACAAAAACATATAATACCATCCACAAATCGGGTATTTCTTGATCAAGTTCCGTTACATCAGTACTTTCTGTTTCACTCTCAATTTTCTTATTTTCACTTTTTGTTGACTCTTCTATCTGTGGGTTTGTAGTAATTTCTGTTTTATTAGCTATGTCGGAATTAAGTTCTGGCATTATTAATTTTTCGACAATTTTATTAAGTTTATAAATGCATAGATTTGTTTCTTAAATGTTAGAGGTTAGGATTATAGAATAACATTTAGGAATTCATTATAGGTTAGAAATAAGTCGGTTGACATTACATTATTTATCTTTGTCTTTGGTTATATGGCGTTCGTTCTCTCCACAGTAGGGATGAAAAAATAGCATTTAGCATGCTATGCTATAAATGCTAATTACAAAATACGTGTTAGCATGCTATTTACATTTAGCAACTAATGCTAACATACTAATGTTATTTAAGTATTAACTGTGGATGTAGCATAACCGATACGTTGTTATAGCAGATTGTTTACTTTTGGTCGCTATAGTATTATTTACATCGAGTAGAAAGCTAAGTGCAGCGTATTGTTTTAGGATGATTGATAATTGATACAGTAACGGCATAATCTTTAGTTCATTGCTATAAGTATATGTTTCACGTTGTAAATTACTAGTGATTGTTTATATCTAAAATTATATCATAGGTTTAAAATTAAAGATATAGTATTTTAATAGTTATACATAAATAATTATTTGCAAGTTTAATTATTGTCTTTACATTTTAGTTTGTGTTTTAATTTTTTTATCATAAATTATTTCCCCTTAATCAATTGTGAAAGCAGACATAATTACTTTAGTATTAATTATATTTTTTGATATTTTTTTAAACTTGAAAATGAGTCGTCAACGGTATTTATCTTACCTAAGAAACTTTTATGAAGGTGTCTCCGATAAGAGTTGCCATATGTAACCTATATAAAAACATTTTCTTAAAAGTCGCCCATAACGAATTTAAAAACACATTTAAGGTTTAAACATCTATCTGCATATACAACGCTTTTAACCCAACTACAAGAGAACGAACAAAGTGGTAGACATTCCGAGCAGACTTCAATATCCACTAATATTCAGGACTCTGAGGCTGGGACCATTATAGATACACTGTGATTATTTAGTAATTCCATAGGAGAAGGATCAACTATTTTCATTATTCAGGAATACCTCTGGAGAAGGAACAACTATTTTTATTATTTAGTAATCCCTCAGGAGAAGGATAGAATATTTTCATTATTTAGTAATCCCTCAGGAGAAGGACCAAACATTTTTAAGTAACAATTATATTGTCAATTTGTAAATAATTAATAGACGCTTGAAGAGTTGACGAAATAATTAAATAAATGTATAAACATCTTACATGTTTTAAAGTGACTACTGTAAGTTTATAATTGTAATATATTTCCAATCAACTCTACTCTAAACCATTCCAAAGGAATTCGAATAAGCAATCATTTGTTGTCCATTCACTCTTATGCCAGGATGTTATTTGATTATATTTTTTTATAACCCGTCCAAATGTTTTTAGAACACTCGCAAAGATGCAAGTACAAATAATAAACAAAAACTTCGCCGCTATTGTTTATATTAATGCACGCAATCCCTGACATGTGTTTATCCCGACAACACGTAAGAACCAGGACTTTCGAATTTGGAGGTCAACATCAGAAACCTCATTTGATATTTTCAGTCGTTTAGATATTTTTAAAACATAGGTATATTCTTTCCACCCTTAACATAAAAGCATGATAGTTGGGATAGTTGCGTGATTTTCGTTGCCACCCTTTTTACATTAATCATTTTAAAGAATTAAAAATAAAACTGCCTTATTTTTCACACGAGTTGTTTATGCAGTTTTAACTGTTAAATGCAATATTTGTCACGTATTTTGATCTCACGAATAACTGCCAAGTGTCATTTATTGTCTATATCAGACGTAATTCAACTCGTAAAAATACTAAACAAATATGCTAATGCTAATACACGTAATAAAAATACAGTTCACAAATAGCATCTGTCACGAAAATCGTTCCTTAATTTAGCATTTAATGTGATAGCATATAAACTGTGCTAACGCTAATACGCGTCATAAATAAATTTCGCAAATAGCTGTCAAAAAATAGTCTGTTAATTTAGCATTCAATGCTATAAACTGTGCTAACGCTAATACGCGTAATAAAAATACACTTCTCAAATAGTAGCTGTCAAAAAATAGTCTGTTAATTTAGCATTTAGCAATAGCATGCTAAATGTACGTATTTACATTAGGAGGATTAAAATTAATGTAAAATAGCATTAGCGCCCATCGCTCCACAGAGAAAATTTGCCAATGTTAAGTGTGGATAGAAAGGCTATGCAAAACTGATTAAATCATATTTCGGTTATATGTCATTGTCACTTGTTAACAAAAGAATAAACTATATAATAAAACAAAAACTAAGTAAGAAGTAGGCTTCAATCAAAGAAAATGAGATTATAATATACAAGAGAGCACAAAATAAGTATATACAAATATACAAACAAACATAAAAACAAAAATAAACAAGAATATAAATATTAAAATTCTAAATTTTGATGTCGTTCTTTCTTATGAACTTACTGATTAATCCTAAAATGGGTTTGTTGACAATATATAAAAGTGATCTCATGCTAATGGGCAATTGAATTTCATATTTTAATAATTTGTAAATAAACGCAGGAAATCTATTATTCAATGGACATGCAAAAATGAAATGAATTAGATCGCCTTCTCTAAGCCCACAGTCGCAAATTGGACATTGTCTGATATGTAGCCTAGCCAAATGGACAGAAATAGAACAATGACCCAAACGCATGCAAGATACCATAGAGGTTTCCTTTCGAGAGAAAGTAAATTTTGAGAACCAAGGTTTTGTTGGAATAAAAGATTGGATCTGGAAATATCCCGCACCCGCAATCTGGGATGATCTTACCCACGCCCTCTGCCAGTCAAATGTCATCCAGAAACGAGTCATGGGAAGTAAATCTTCAATGAAATTAATAGTGAAACATGGATCCCCGTTCACGGCGGCGAACCGAGCTTTTGCGTCGATTATTTCATTACCTACTATACACGCCACAGCGTACCTGATTTCTCCAAATCAAGCGTAAGTTGCTTGATCTGGTGAATCAGGAAGCCATAGTTCGAAGAAAATAGACTTGCGAGAAGCGACTGTAAACAACTTAAGAAGTCAGAGAAGATAAGGAGTTTGCGAATCTTTTTGAGCAGAGCATAATTCAAGGCCTCCACAATAGCACGGCATTCCCCGGAGAATACCGAACACTCCTTAGGAAGGCAGAAGTATGCCCAATAAGCGGTGGTTGGAGAGTAAAATGACGCTCCGGTATAGCTATCTCTCAGAGTTTTTGATGCATTTACATATATTCGCGTCCAATCCATCCAAAATTTATAATTTTGATAAATGGGGTTAGAGAGGGATTTGAATATTTGGAAGCTAACGATAAGAAGAGGTCGGGACTTAGAACGCCAAAAAGGAATATGTTCAACAAGCCTAGACAGGAGGGTGAGTTTTGGAGAAGTGGGGTGAGTAGAAAACCTAGCTGTCTTCGGTAGATAACGATTAGATAGGAATTGTCGCCGGAGGTTTAAAGGAGGATCAACACATTCTATTTGTAGGATATTTATGGGACTGGATTTCATGGCACCCGCTGTGATCCTCAAAGCTTGAGACTGAATGCGGGTCAATTTTTTTGACCCGCATTCAGTCTCAAGCATTGAGGATCACAGCATTAGATTTGGAAATAGGATCAAGGAGAAATGAACCATAGTCTAGATGATTACGGACTAGAGCGTTATATATTAACTTTAATGTGGTAGGGTGTGAGCCCGGCCACACTCCAGAAAGTGCGCGGAGAATATTCATATTAGTCTGGCATTGGGAGATTACATATTCAATGTGAATGTTTCAGGATAATTTTGAGTCTAGGAACATATCTAAGAATTTGATATTGGCAAGAACAGGGATCGAGGAGGAATTATAAGAAATAGATAACGGTAAAGTAATTCTCCTTCTCGAGAAGACCACCACAGCGCTTTTGGAAGGGAATAAATCCATACCATGAAAGTTAACCCAGTTGTTTAGGTTAACAAGGGCAGAGTTTAAAGGATTTTTGGCAACCATTATTGACTTATCAGAAGAATATAAAAGCAGCTGATCAGCATATTGCAAAACACGACAGAAGGGATTTACTGTAGAGTGGATCAAATAGGAGTAAATATTGAAAATTAAGGGACTTAAAACAGAGCTTTGGGAGAACCCCTCCATATAGTTCTTGTTAAGGGAGGGGATCCGGAGGATCTAAGAATAATAGATCTTTCTTAAGGAAAATTGTGGAAAAAATTTACAGTCTTAATCGGAATCCCAAGATTATAAAGAATTTTCTTGAGGATTAGAAGGTTTACGTTATCGTAGGCTGAAGAAAAATCTAAAAAAGCAGCAACGAGGAACTCTTGTCGAGAGAATGCAAGTCTGATGTGAGTTGTTAGGATGCTGAGATTATCCATCGTACTTTTAGCTCTTCTGAAGTCAAATGGGTTGCTTGGAAAAATGAAATGGTGTTCTGTCAACCATTCCAAACAATTCTTAATTAAGTGTTCCGTAATCTTCACTAAAACAGTAGAAAGATCAATGGGTCTGTAGGATGAACATACATTGGGATATTTATGAGGTTTGGGAATGAGAATTATTATTTGAGTTTTCAAAGACTTTGGAACACAATCTGATTTGTTCCAAACTCTTTGAAAACTTACAGTTAATAAGGAATAGAAGATACTAAGGGTATATGGTAAAGTATTTTTCATCGTTTAATATGACATTCCGTCAATACCACGCGAAGGATCCTTAAGATGATGCAAGGTGGAATCCAATTTATTAATAGAGAAATCCTCTTCTTAAAAATGATTGGCGCTAGTAAAGATATACCTGTAAAGTTATACCATCTAAGTTTGGGACGGATGAGGGAAGATCAGGCTGAAAAGTAGACCGAAAGCGTTTTATATTAGACAAAATTTCTTCCAGCCCTTTCCTTTTTTTAAGGAGAATTCGTTTAGTCTGCGCTTGGGTCTTTCGAAACAAGAGGAAGTTTACTTCCGACATATTAGAGTTATATATCGCTTCAGCCTCTTCGCGGGCTTTATCCGCTGTGGAACAGTCTCCATCCCACCAGGGGGGAGAGGATCTGTAGTGGTGGTTAAATCTCCTAAATGGGATAAAGTTCCGAGCTGATAGATCTATAGCCCTTACTAATTGGTCATAGAAAGAGTCAATGCTATCCAGGTCCACTAGAGGGAGGGAATCCACTTCAACACTGAGGAAAATACGGTATCCCATTTTTCCAATACGCCCCATGTAGGTTGTATTTTTGAAGAGGGCGAATTTTTTTTAATATTTAAATTTAAACGAGGGAAAGAAATCAGAATGGGGAAATGGTCGCTTTCAAAAGACTCAGATAGAATATTTCAGGAAACTAAGGATGCCAAGGATGAGGAGCAAAGAGAGATATCTACTGAGCTCGGGTTCTGAAATGAGACAGGAACTCGCGTTGGAGAACCATAATTCAGTAAATACAGGCCAAAATTGTCCTGGAACCAAGGTAGAACCTTGGTGGAACCAAGAAGACACCAAAAGGGTTGCGTCCCCAAGAGGGGTAGAATCCCAAGACGGGTGATGAGCATTAAAATCTGCCAGAATAATATATGGGCCAGGAATTGAAGTTAAATATCCCGTAGGTCTAATGCTACGAGACATGTTGGAAGGAAGACTTAGAGAGGATGGCGATATCTTTAACTCTCGCAGCAACAACATTGAATTGACAACTGCGGAAACCAAGAGAAGAAAAGGAATTTGTCGAGTAATAAGGCGGATCCGCTCTTGCCATCCGTTCTATCATCTCGTAGACAGACATAGCCTCGGATCTTAAAATGGAATCCTGGCTTCAACCAAGTCTCCGAGATGGCAGCCACAGATGTTGAGTACTTGACAAGGAGGTGACGAAGATCTGCTTTGTTGGAAATAACACTTCGACTATTCAATTGCAAGACCCTCGCCACTGTTGGCGGAGCCATTAGAAAGAAGGGATTGAAGAGAGGTAAGGATAGAGGAGGCAACGTTGGACGGTACTTGATTTCAGTTTACGCTCTTACAATTTTGGATTTGCGTTTTAGTTCTTCTTGGAATCCATTACGGTAACAAGGCTAGCTGGCGAAATCGGGCAAGCAAATTCATTTTTAGAAGTGGAGATTTAGAAGTATCTGGTGGTTTAGGAGGAATAATTAAATCTATTTTCACGAAGCTCGAACAGACTCAAATAGACAAAAAAATAAACAAAAGAAAAAACTTACCGAACAGGACACTGATTATAATAATTAATACAATATAACTAGGAACAAAAACTAAATGAAAATAGATTTAACATATAAATAACACAAATAATAGAAAAGTTATTGCAACAAAATAGACTGAATACCACGAAAATAATAAAAATATAATCAGGCAGCGAAAAACCTTTCTACCTTAGAATATAGAGTAATCCAGAAGGTGCATACGCACAAATCTCCTGGCGGTAGCGGTGAAGCCAAAAATCGCTGGAGAGGGCATCGCACTCCACCTACTAGCGCCCTTCCCCAACGCGTGCAGTGTTACCAGCAGAATAAATTTACCCACCAACTTCAGGAAATCGACGCATATAAATATATTTGCTTGCGGCAGTACGATTCACATTTTCATCAATTTCTATGGTCATAGCTTTGGTTATATGAAGTATTATTAAGGCCGCCATGCTAAATTTCTAAAATGTTTATTCTGACCACAACCAATGGCCAAAGTATTTAGATTAAAATTATATAAAAACTTTGTCACATTTTACCATTTTATGCATCACTTAACACTTTTAATGCAAAACGAAAACAAATAGCTTAGTGTCTTAAAGTAAAAAGAGATGTGAAAAAGCCCATAATAAAAGTTTGAAAATATTCGATCTCAGACTAAAGAAATTAAAAATAGGACGAAACAATTATTTATATTAATTAGCATTCAATGTCGTGATAAAATTTCTTCAAACTTTAAACAATATTGGTTCGCATTTTTCAAGAAATTAAAGAAGACGGCGAAAATGAATGAATGTAACATGTGTTTCTTGACGTAATCGTATATATATTGATTATATACGCAATAGATAAAATATTCTAAAATTGAATATGATAACGGAAATTCAAACGTTACACCAAATTCTCCAACGATATTTTCCAAATCCCGATTTTTTTACAAATAAAATTTTACATTTTTCCGTATCGAGCAATTAAGATGTTTTAATTTGGGTAAACAATTTCTTAAGAGGTGACAACACCAATAGAAATGGCGCGCTTCTGTTAATAATAATCTACTTCGATATTTTAAAATTGCATATTTAATTGAAAATGAAATTAAGTATTAGCTTTTACGTATGAAAAGTAATCTCCATTTGTTTCTTTTGCAGTCCAGTGATATTTTTGTAGGTGGGAATAGCACGAACGGGCATCTTAAGCTATATTGTCATGCAACCTTTCAGAGCTGTGTCTTAAATTGTACTGACTGCCGCATTTTGATACTACGCATTTTATGCGTAGTTTTTTAGACACTATCGCGCGTGTTCTCCCTTCTGGAGTACTTATTATTCTAAGCTTTCTACTTTGTTTGACAATTTCTACGGCAATCCTTATAATAATTAAAATAGCATTTACCGCTTTAGTATATGATCTGCGGTTACCACAGTGGGTTACCGTTCTTCTTGTGCATTTATCCTCGTTATATAAAGTAATTCAGAGTAATTTGGACAAGTTTTTAGGAAGCCATTTTTGAGCTTGAAATAAAAACATATATTAATACTTTAAATTTTATTACACCTAAAATTTAATTATCTTTAGAAATAAAGATTTTTTTGTAAACATAAAAATAATTATTTATGAAATATAAATTAAAACGTCAAACATTGCTGTTTGCTATTTGATCTGACATGTGCATCAAAGATCGCCACTTGCCATAGAAGCTGTCAAACGAAGTGGATAAGTTTGTCGCTGCTTGATTATTTTGTTATTATTTTCGTGGTAATCTATCTCTTTCATTGCAATAAGTTATTTATTATTTATGTCATTTAAATTTTAAATATATTTTCCATTTAGTTTTTGTCCGTAGCTGTATTCAGTCCATTGTTATAATCAATGATCTGTTCGGTAAGTTTTTTCCTTTTTTTTTTTTTATTTTATTATTTTCTTTTGTCAAATTGAACCTGCTTGAGTTTAGTAAAAATGGATTTAGCTATTCCCCCTAAACCACAAGATCCTTCTAAATCTCCGCTTCAAGAATTTGCAATTTTTGAAATTTCGCTTAAAGAATTTGCTTGTCCTACTTCTCCAGGAAGTTATGTTACTGTAATGGGCTTTCAACAGTAACTCAAACGAAAATCGAAGAACTGTAAAAAAGAAAATTATAAAAAATAAATCTAACAATCTTTCTTCCTTCCAACCTTCTGACTCCTCCTGCACTGAAACAGAAGATACAATTCCTCACAAGACCCCTCACACTCATCTTTCGCAAGCAAATTCTGATTTACTTCCATCATTCCCTACTTCATCTTCTCCCTTCCACCCTCCGAATTCTTTTGGGCCTCTGTCTCTGGCGACGTTGGGCCTTTCATTGTCCACGTTCAAAGAAAAGAACCCTAGCCCGGTTCCGGATTCTCACTGCATATAATTAAATTTCGTTCCGTCATAATCTCATAATCCGAATGGAGTTATCGAGATAGAATTAAACAAATTGGCAGAAACAGGATTTCGGGAGAATTTTCATCTGCAGACGCTGTCAACCGTTTCGTAAACCATTCTGCTTTTACGGGACAGAATAAATTGTTCATCCTCTCCTTAAACGTTAGTTGTATGGGCATTGTTCGTAATTTTCCAGTCGATTAACCTGATAAGGAGGTCTTACAAAACAAAAAAGTCCAGAAAAAAATAAAAGCCCACAATGGTTAATAAAGTCCGCCGTTTAAAAATGATCGTTGGCCAATTCAAATATTTTTCACAAGAGACGATGGTCATCACTTTTGATGTCCAAATCTGTCCCTAACGCATATTTATGGCATATTCCTCGCTTCTAATTTCGAAATATTAATTCCCTACCATATAATGCTTCAAAATGTTGTAAGTTTGAACATATGGCTGAAAAATGCCGAACTCCCGAGCGTTATTTCCGATGTGTTGAAGGCCACGCCGAAGAAACTGCCCCCTTACGATTGAGAAAGCAAAATGTGTCTTTTGCAGTGGAAATCATTATACCACTGATAGAGTTTGTACGGAATTCGAAAGACAAAAAAAGATCAAATCTTAAATGTCCGAAAGAAACATATCCTATGCGGAAACATCCAAAATGGTCCTTCTCCTAGACGTCTCTTTGCTCCCGCAGTTTTTAATTCAATTTTGTCGCTGTGAGAGTCAAAGAAATCACCATTTTCTCTATGCAGGTCCTCCTACCAGCATGTCCCGTAGCATTAGAACTACGGGATATTTTAATTTCAATTCTTAACCCGTATAGTATTCTGTGAGATTTTAATGCTATCACCGATCTTCGTGTTCCACCCGAAGCCCGAAGATTTTGACCTTTATTTATTGAATGACGGTTCTCCA
Source organism: Druceiella hillmani (assembly GCA_039881145.1). NCBI lineage: Eukaryota > Metazoa > Arthropoda > Insecta > Lepidoptera > Hepialidae > Druceiella > Druceiella hillmani. Next base: position 23,438,245 of record JAYKKI010000003.1, on the reverse strand, counting down.
ACACAAGTTCCTGTTATATCGCTCTTTGCTGCTCATCCTTGGCATTCTTCCTGGAATATTTTATCTGAGTTTTTTAGAAGCGATCATTTCCCCATTCTGATTTCTTTTCTCCGTTTAAATTTAAATATTGAAAAAATTCCCCCTCTTCAAAAATACAATCTACGTAAGTCAAATTGGGTGGAACTTTTCTCAACGTTGAAGTGAATTCTCTCCCTCCAGGTGGACCTAGATAGCAATGACTCTTGCTATGACCAATTTATAAGGACTATAGACCTGTCCGCTCGGAACTTTATTCCACTTAAGGAATTTAACCACCACTACAGATCGTCTTCGCCCTAGTGGGACGGAGACTGCTCTGCGACGGACCGCATGGAGGCTGAAGCGATATATAAATCTAACATGTTGGAAGAAAAATTCCTGTTGTTTTGAAAGACCCAAGCGCAGACTAAACGAATTCTTCTCAAAAAAGAAGAAAGGCTGGAAGAGATTCTATCACTCCCTCTCTCCTTCTACTCCTTTCGCATCGTTTGGTCTTATATAAAACGCTTTCGGTTTGTTTTTCAGCCTCGTCTTCTTTCTTTCTTATCTTTTAGATATAATTTTACTAGCGCAGACCATTTTTTAGAAGAAGATTTATCCATTAATGAATTGGATTTGACCTTGCATCATCTTAAGGACTCTTCCTCTGGTATTAACGGAATGTCATATTCAATGGTGAAAAATACTTCACCACCTACCCGTTGGTATCTTTTATCCGTCATCAACTATATGTGCAAAAGTCATGGAAAACTCAAATAATAATTCCCATTCTCAAACCTCAAAGATCCCAATATAGGTTCATCCTACAGACCCATAGCTCTTTCTCCTGTTATGGCGAAGATTACGGAACATCTAATTAAGAATCGAGTGGATTGGTTTACGGAACAGCATTCCATTTTTCCAAGCAACAAATTTGGCGTCAGAGGAGCTAAAAGTACTATACTATATCAGCGTCCTAACCACTGACACCAAACTTGACTTCTTTCGACAAGATTTTCTCGTTGCTGCTTTTTAGATCTTTCTTCAGCTAAGATAACGTAAACCTTCCAATCCTCAAGGAAATTCTTCATAATCTTGGGATCCCGATCAGGATTACAAATTTTTTTGCCGCTGTGACCGGGGATCCATATTTTACTATTAATTTCATTGAAGATCTCCTTCTCCTGATTCATTCCTGGATGACAGCTGACTGGTAAAGGGCTTGTGAAAGATCATCCCGGACCACGGGTGCGGGGTATTTCCAGATCCAATTGTTTATACCCTCAAAACCTTGGTTTTCAAAATTCTCTCTGTCTCGAAAGGAAACCTCCGTGGTATCTCGCATGCGTTCGGATCATTGTTCTATTCCTACCCATTTGACTAAGTTGCGTGTCAGAGAATCTTCAATTTGCGACTGTGATGTAAATCATCTTATTTTTGCATGTCCATTAAATAATAGATTTCCAACGTTTGCTTACAAATTATTAAAATATAAAATTTAATTGCCCATTAACATAAGATCATTATTTTCTATATGTCAACAAATCCATTTTAGGATTAATCATTGAGTACATAAGAAAGAACGACGTCAAAATATAGCATCTTTTACATTTATATTTGTGTTTATTTTTATGTTTGTTTTTGTATTTGTGTATATGCTTATTCTGTACTCCTCGGTATATTGTAATTTAATTTTCTTTTATTATCTTCATTTTATTTAACTGTTATGAACCTCTTACTTAATTTTTGTTTTATCGTATAGTTTATTTTTTTGCTAACAGGCAACAATGAAAGATATCCGACATATGATTTAATCAGTGTTGCATAGCCTTTTTTTCCACACTTGACATTGGCGAAGGTTCTCAATAGAGAGAACGAACGCTATATAATAAAAGATAAAGATAACTGAGAATAAGTTTTCTGTAGATTAAGCTACTTGTTTAGTTTTTTCAACATTCATAAGAATAAGTTTTCTGCCCAGTAAGATATTCATTTATCAGAACAATTCAGCATAATTAGAACTATGCTGAATTGTTCTGATCCTAAACTCAAATAATTCAAAGAACCAGAACCTAACATTCCTTTCAAATCTTTGTTTTGCTTATAGCTGTGCTTTAATATACACCAACAGTAAGCTGCAGCGAATATTGCTAAAATAAGTATTTTTCAACCTAAAAGTATAAACCGATGCACTGTGTTTTCATCGAAACAAGCTTGTTGGAGAAAATTTATTAAAGAAATTCTGGGAAATTATTTCTAAGAGTGGTAAACGATTCGTTAGTATTTTGAGCAGAAAAGCTACATATCCACAGCTGCCACTGGTTTACAATTTATTTAGGCGATAACTGCTTTTAAACTATCAAAACTTTCGTTGGAACATTTCTGTATAACGATTTGTTTCTTCACATCACGTCCATTCGATTTTGAATACAACGAATAGTCTAAACATTTAAAGGTAAACCGAAACAACATCTGGTATGAGCTTTTGTCGTCAAAGCACGATTTTTCGGGCTAACATACTCAAAGCATGCTATTGAGGCTTCAATGCGGGGTACGAAAGAAATATCTGCAGATTGTCGTCTAAATTGAATAAAAATTGTTCAATTCTGGGAAAATCAATAACGCTTCATGTCGGAGAATTTAGAGCGGATGGAGGAAAACTTATATCTTCTCGTCTCTTCTTTATCTTTCAGCAACATCCACTTCTAATATGCCTACTACTCTTAGTTTACGCAAAGAATTTTACGAATCCAGCAATAAACGAATGGTTGTTGCCGAAACATCAGCAAGATAATTAAAAAACAGCGACTTTATATATCATAATTATTAAGAACAAAAGTGGAAACATTAAAATATGTAAGGAGATGAAAGAAAGTGTCAGTGACGTTGAAAGTGGACCGATTAAGTAATTTTATAGTATTAGGAAAGCTAAGATTGATTGAATTTTCTCTCGATGAACATACTGTTGTGGATAAGAGGCGTGCAGAAATTAAACTTAAAGTCATTTGAAATAAATTGTTGAAGGTTTAGTTACAGCACAGCGGGGAGATCTTAACATTTTATTTCCTAAATCATCATTCACCCTTATTAGTAAATAGAGATGCGACGGAAGTTCAGGTTCACAGTTCACACAAAAATTCATCAATGGTAAGTACGAATGAATTTTTGTTTATGTTCTCACTTGCATCATAACAATTATGAGTTGAAAGTGATAACATTATTTGGTAGAATCCTCGATCATCTTTTACTATGCATTGTTTTTCAATTAAGTTTTTATTATCCAAAGAAAGTAAACAATTTACAGTTTCTGAAGCAGATTTAGTATTATAGAAAGTTAATGAATGCGGCTTTCGGTAGCCATAATGTTAAAGCATTATTATTAAAGCGTTGACGGAAATTTCTTCAACAAGAAGTGTTAGATTTACGAAGCTATCCCAAAAATTATAAATGTTTGCCTTTTTAACATTACACGCTTAGATTCGTTATTTTAAATGTTTGCTTCATATTAATTAGTACCTTGAAGTTATAAAGTGACAATTGCGAAATGTAGCTGATGAATCTAATGTGAAACAAAGTTTCTCAAATATTCAGAATCGTTTTAAAAATGTCATCGACTTAATTGCTGATAAACTGAAGTCAGATTCTGGTAATACAAATGATAGAAATACTGCCCACAGATTTTTTGGAACTCTTGAACTAAATGCAGATATTACAGGTTTAGGTGTAACCATTAAAAAAAATTCTCACTTTACTTAGAGCTTTGTCTTCTTGTCATGATATTAAAGTCGAAACATTTCATGGTATTACTGCTTTATTTTATACTATTTATAAGTGGTATTATATGCCTGCCCCAGATTGTTATAAACCTTTTTATGTTACAAGACTGGGCCGTATAGCTCTGTACTCGTTGAAAACGCAGTATAAAATTAATAAAATTAAATATCCTTAATCGATTAATCGTAAACCATTATTGTGTATAAAAGGAATAAACACAATACAGCCGTGATAGAGCCTTATGATTACAGTAAAAAATATTGATAGCAACATTCAGTATACACATTCAGTAAAAAGTACAAGAAATGATTTGATCCAGCTAGCTTGTTTTGTTCAAAACACTGTGCGACTCCATATTTTTTTAAATATTCATAGTAAGAATTCTCAAAACCATTAGCACTACAAGTGTTTTGTGATATTTTCTAGTTTTTTCATTAAATATAATCGCCTGCCGGAAATTTAATATGAAAATGAATTGCAAATCAGTAAATATTTCTAATGCCATATAATTAGTACGAATGAATAAGATGGCTAACTTTTATTAAGGTGATATACTCGTAGCTATATGTATTAAAGTTTTCTGTGCGTATTTTTACAAAAAAAAAAACATGATAAATTAATGAGATTTACCGTCATAGTATGAAAATATGGATATTCATCGCACTTCCCTCCCTATACGTATATGTTAGAGAGCTATTAAAAACAAAATTAAGAATATTAGATTATGGCACCTTCATTGAATACATGTATATTCAGTATAAGAACAGTTTAACACAGTCATAAAAGGATCCAAACAAGTAGTTGCATTATCAAATGATTTTCACTTTACGAATAAGATCCAAAGTTGTTTAAAATAGTTTTTTATAAACATAGCATAAAACTTTCCCAAGAAATATAATTTCTCTTAAGTCGTAATATATTTTACAGAAAAAAAATAACAATGGCTTTCAAAAAGTTTGAGTAAATCTTTTACAAAAATAAATCTTTTATAAATATGAATATAATGAGGTTCAACTGTGCTATACGACGTATGTGATCTGTGGTACATACTTATCTATTTAGTATATTATCTATGGTTATCCATAGTGATTATCTATGTGCCGGAGGAGGGAGATGAGGTTTGTTTTGCAGTGAGAGTGAAAGCAGTCCGGTGTCAATAAGTTTATATTTTGAAATCGAATGTGTCAGTGTATAATGTGTAATCGCTAATGTATTTCATTATAAAGTGATTTGAAAATAAGTGTTTTTCTTAGTAACAAAAAACTGTTATCAGTAAACTTATCTCTACTCAGCACCAGTGCTTGTAGCGCGCAATGGCCGATAAAGAGGATTATTTAACAGAATATCGTCGTTTTTTCGAGGATTTCGCTGCTAATGTCAATCCAGATGATCAACTCCCTGTCAGGATAGCCTCTTATGAGATAACCCAATCGGAACTCACCGGGGAAATACTGACTTGGTCCATTGAGTATTTGAATCAAAAGTAAGCTTATTACTTTACGTCGTTCAAATTTACGTTCATTTGTTTGCATACAAACATTATATACACAACTTGTCATCGCCGAGGTTGTGATATCTGTGAATATATCAATATTTAATTGTGTAATTTTAACTTATTAGAATATAGTGCACGCTTATAAATTTATTGCCGAATTTAATGTACTTTAATTACGTAATCGTTTTGTTATAAGTATATCTCGAAACCCTTTATTTCTAAATTTACCTTATTTAAATCAACAGTGCTCCATATATATCGGCTTAAGTATAATTATGAACTTTTGCATAATGTATAATGTTTTATATGTGCATGTAGATGATACAGTGTACAATAAGATATTATTATTTATGAGCTTCTAAATTAGGTGAGAAAAATTGTACATTACTAAGCCAATATGCTACTCGTTTTGCTCTCATCCAGAAGACATGGTTATGTTATATTTGAAGAAGAATATGAGGGCAGAGAATGACAATATGTTATATACACATGTTATTAGCACTCTAAAAGTGATCTTCAAACGATGAAGTAATCGTTTCATCTTCAATACGACTATCTTTTTTGTATGCATGCTTTTTTTGACTCTATTCTTCTCCATCATAGTTCGCACGTTGTGCTTTTTGAAAGTATATTTTTATTTGTTTCACATTTGTCTAATTTATCTATTAGCCGCAATATTATTGAGAGTAGAATGCTGGCTTTAGTCCTATTTCAAATTATATGCTTTATATTGTGAACAAAATCAAAAGGTGGTATGTGTTGGATTGCGAGTTATCCACACTAAAAAAAACGATATATGTAGTGTTATTTTTTATGTAAGCCATTCTGATAGGTTAGAGGATAAAGTTTAATTATCATTAAATAAACCAAGGTCAAGATTATAAAAGAATATATGGTGTTACAGTAATAGGTATTTAATTTTGTACCACTTTCAGTTTCATTGCTGATCAATGTTAATTTTTTGTCCGTAATTAAATTTGAGTTTAAACAATTTATTGTATAAGTATATGTAGTAAAATAAAGCATTATGGTAATATATAGTTATAAATGAAATGAGTCATGTACATTTGTGACACCATTCAAACAGATAGATACTCATTCAGTGACTCATGAAAGAACTATTGCCATTTCATTTTGAAAATGTTTTGTTATCATTTAACATATGCCACTTCCAATTGCATTGGGATAAATACTATTTGCACTAATACGTAATTCTCCAAAGAGTTCCTCCTATATTTTAAGCATTAAAATCAAACAGGAGTATAGTGAAATGTAATTTTTAAAATTTAGACAAATACATTAACATTATTTCAACATATTTTTCTAAATCACTGTGAAATGTTCAAAAGAAGAGGATCATAAAATTTTATATTATGAAGAAATTACTAATTTATAACTTGTCATTCTAAACCAAAATATAATTTATGAAAGTGTGACAACTCTTAATTTACTATTCTATAGACTCTCATCAATAAGTCTAAATAGTGGAATACTGTAAATGTAGCTATGATACACAATACATCAAAATTATATCTGTCATTTTCAGTTCTGGCAAATACCAAGTCAATAAAATAATATTAATAATAATTAGATTTATAATTTTAATAGCGGTTAATGTATATAATAGCCTCAATAAAGTAATAGTGTTATAATGTCTAATGGCCGATCAAACATTGGCGGGAGTTGAATAAAAAAATGTCAATGTAATATGTCATTTTTTGAATTTCACAATACATATTGTATTCATCTACGAATGATCGATTAGCAAAAAATTAGGAGAATATTATATATCCAGTTTTAGAAATAAAGTTGGTGGATAGCTCTTTTCCGTTCTACAAATTGCAAATATTATTTTGCTTTAACTTTGATCTTATTTACTTTACGTTCTCACATTTTTGTCACTATTGTTTCATTCATAAAAGTTTCATATAAAATGACCAACCAACCATCAACTAAACAATGGTTAAAATGACCAATGCAAAGGTATTGTTTACATTGCTGATTTATAGGACACAAAATTTTAAAAAACAACTTGATAAAAATTTCTTTTTGAATTTGATTAACAATTCAGCTAGAAATTTTTGGTCAAGCTATTTTGTTTAATTTTTTCTCTGTTGTAGAATTTTATAATCACCATTTTGAGGGTTTAAGGACCCTTTAAATTTATCATTGTTTTCTTGCCCTTTTTTTCTAATTCCTGTTTTATTCTACATTTTTTTATTCTTGCTCACTCCTATTGATACTTTGTAAGCAGGTTACTTATGAATTTTTTTGTGCTGGTATATTAACACTGATTCTAATTTTTATGGCTTTAACTCTTTCATTCCAATGATAATCACATTGGTTTTGATGACATATTTAAGTGCCTCGTTGTCTAAGAGCTATGGTGACATATCCATATTATGCGACTTCCATATCACCTTTGTTGAATTTGGTAATGATTACAAATGATGCCAACAATGTCACATTTCTCCCTAAAAATAGTGATATTTTATTTTATTCTTGTATTTTTGTTTGATTTGTCTTCAAAAGAATCATAAACATATTTGAATGTATCTCTTTGCACAAGGTTATAGCCATTTAAAATGTGATTATTTCTACCTAACAAAATTTTCTATATTATGTTGATGTCAGCCCATTACATATTTTGAACGAGAGTTTTACATGTGTTTGTCTCATCTTTTACGTAACACATTTTCAAACATTAGAATCAATATGTATCATATTGATTCTAATGTCAAAAGCTAAATTCATAAAAAGTTAGATTTTGCAAATCACATATCATTTGTTCAACCTTTACCTGGCTAATATTGGTGTCTTATAGCCTAATGTAAATAATATATATTTTATTTTTGGGAAGTCATCACTTCTACCTTGCCACCTTTGAGATCAAATTCTCAAAACCTTCTGTATATCATCTCAGAATTAATCAGTGCAGACTTCACTTAATATGCAAGCAGGTGCTTTAGGCAAGAATTTTAGTTCTGTACTCATAACCCTCATATTCTAAAGTTATTTCAGTTTCTTTTAACTTTACCTACACATGACGTGGCTTTTGAAAATTGTATACCTTGTAATGTTAGTATTTTTGGCAATTTCTATTTGCAGTTTCCCTCATTTGTATAACAACTGAATTTGTAAATGTTAAAATTCTCTAATTTTCATTGATAATATTACCAGTTTAAAAATTAATTCTGCAAATGAATAGAATCCAATAACAACCAGCTGGATTTCTTATCGGAATCTTGTACCAATTTTTATAGTTCTGTACCTCAAAAGGAAAAAAAAAAAATTTTTATAATGTCGCTAATATTACAGAATAAAGACTGATACTATAACGTAGAGAAGGAACTCGTTAAGTACTTTAATTTGAGTTAAGGATAAAATTATAGCTACGAAACGATGCGCTGCTCCTGGGCAAGCTAAATGTAAGCCTAATGTGAGTGAGGACTATGATATCGCTTACTTACGCACTACGTGCGTGTTTAATGGCGCGGTATGTAGGACTGATTCGACAATAACATTATGAAGAATGGGTATCAAACCTTTCGCCAATTAAACCTATTAGAATGTAATTAAATAGTTTACTTATTTAATTTAACCGTACGGCGGGATATTAACTGGTTTCTATTTCGTCTGTTTAAGCTTAATATATTTCTCAAAGTTTATATTATTATGTAAGTCTTTTGCCACAAAAATACGAAAAACCAATTAAACACTGTTACATTACAAAAAAAACCACAATGATCAAAGTCGTGGGCGTTTAGTAAAGGGAATCGGATATAATATACAAGTATGAAAGTCTAACAGAGATCCCAGCGTCCAAAACCAATTTTCTACTCAACCACCTACACATATCTGCCTCTGATATCATCGTATATCAATTCCCCTGTACATTTTAGTATAGCGGCTCGCTCTATGAATTTACTTAACAAGTCAAAAAATTGATAAAGAGTTATGTATAATTGATTCATTTCGTAAATTCCTTTACTTACAGTTGTGGTCATATAATTAGGGACGACTTATGTCGGAGGCCCTTTTAGGTATACAAGTAATTTTCACTTTTGTATTCGTTTTCTGATATTAAGTTTAATGATATGAAATTATTGATAATTTATTAGGTTTTTACACTTCACTCTAGACAATGCAAAAAAAATAAATTAAACTTCCAGGATATTTAATTTATTTTCTATAGAAGTAGCACGCCAAAAATTCTAACCATTGGACAAATAATTAGGAACACATAAAAAGAGAGACAATTTTTAATTGTAATAAAATTTCTACTGAATTTTCTACCCGCGTATTCTGTTGTTATTATATTTGCGTTTTCTTAGTTTAAAAAGATATTTTGATACTTAATTATTTTCAAAATATGGACAACAATAAGAGTTACGATCCATCTACTAAAAATATTAACGTGGCTCTTTATGAACGTGATTGGTCTTACAAAAAGGTAGCTAATCATTTTAAATGCTCTAAAACTAAAGTTTTCAACGCGATTAATCACTTCAAAAGATTAAACACCACTGATAACGTTATTCGGAAGCCTAAAACGCAAAAAACATCATCTCGTCAAAACTCTTTGATCGTCCGTTTAGCGCAGCCTGCTACGTTTAATGGATCTGAATACATACAAAGGGAAGTCTTTGTTAATGAAGGTGTGTCTACAGTATGGAGACGTCTTGCAGACGCTAAACTATTTGAAAGGGTTGCTAGAAGTGTACTGCTTTTTACGAAACTCGTTTAGATTTTGTGAGAAAGTGTGGCAATTGGATAGAAAGGTAGTGGTAAACATATTATTTTCGTACGAAATGAAAATAAATCGATTAAGTTCGAATGGAAAACAATATGTCCTTCAACCTGCTAACCGAGCAATCCTAGCTATACAAAAAAAGAAATGGAGGTGGAATTATTACTGTTTGGGGATATTTCTTATGGCACGGTATTGGGCCAGTAAAAAAAATTTAAGACATGTCAGCCAATTTAAATACGAGCAAATGTTAGAGGATACTATGCGTCCTTATGCTGAAAAAACGTTGCCAATGTTACGCAAGTTCTAGCATGGTAACGACCCTAAATGCTCATTCAGTGAAAACGTTCCTATTTGGAAAATAGATCACTTTATTAGATTGGCCTGCTAACATCTTGGATTTAAATTCTATAGAAAATCTTTGGAGCGAAGTTAAGGAGAGTGTAATCGCTTTAAAAAAAAACAAGCAATCTGAACGCACTCTACGATGCGTTTCTCGAATCTTGGAACGCTATTTCTATTGAGACATGCCAATATATAAATATAATAAAATTGTCACAGAGTGAATTCCGTGTATTGAAAATATTTTATAAAGGTGAATGATATAGTGTATAGAATGATAATAGAAGCCAGAAAATTTGTTTTTTGAATTTTTGTCTTTAATTTGAGCGGCCATCGCGCAAAATTTACTAGGCGGATTTTGATGAAATTTTATTTAGTAACCCAGGAGCAACATATACGAGAATAAAAGAGAGAAAAAACCTAATTACATGCGAACGAAGTGGCCTAGTCGGTATTATTAACCGAGGACGATCCTACAAAATATTAATCGACACTATTGTAAGCAGTATGAGACATAGTTTCAATTTGTTTTTATTGAAAATAATGTTATTATTGTAGCATACTATAACAAATGCTCGTAATTAACTGTTCTTAATTGTTTGTCCAAGGACAATACGATTAAAATACAATTCCTAAGTAAAATATATTAAATGATCAATGGAGGTTTCATATTTTGCGTTATCTAGTACAATGTATTAAAATCTACTAAAATTACTTTACTTTGACGTCAATGTTAAAATCAAAAAGCTAAATGCATCAGTCGTTCTTAATTTTATGACCACAAGTGAATATACTTTTTGAATATCGGATCGTTTAAAAAAATTCTAAAACGAAGTCTTTTTTATCATACTTTGTATAATTCTCTAATCATGTGTATTTTTTTTAATGTATCGTGATAGGCCCAACAGATATTTTACTGTTTTAGTTATTACGGACCCTTAATACGCGAGTTATACTGCGCGGTCGGCGAGGCCTCGACAGCCCTGGCCTCTTGGAGTAGTGAGTGGGCTGAAGTTAAGTAATCATACATACACTACGTAACGAGACCTGCAAGGTATGCGTTCGCTTATCTGTCTGTCTCAGCCTTTCTCAGAAGACGTAGAAACTAAACGGTTAGCATAGTGATAAAATATTAATCTGCATAGTTCGCACTCTATAATATAATAATTACATAGAAATTTTAGAGATAGCAAATGAAGTAATCGAAATTTATATAAAATTCATGACATGTTTACACCCGTAAAAGGGTGTAAAAATGCATCAAATCATATTTTATACAACTGATATAAAATTATTAATATTATGAATATAATATAAAAACCATGTAATCTTTGTTTTTAAGGTGTTGAATAATTATCACATTAAAACTTTAAAATTGAAAAAAAATTCACACCTTTGTTTTCATGAAATATTTGTCCAAATCCTACTTACACTTATAAATATAGAACTTCAAAAATTGTCGGAAAACTCTTTTTAAAAGTTAAATATCAATAATCAATCAAATGTTAATATGACCTCACTTATTTATGTCTCAGGTGGGAGACACAATGAAAATGGAAAAAGAGAGTTAAACAGCCCGTCAAAAATTAAAAAAGAGCTATTTTTACCAATTATCTCATTAAGTGTTAATTAGACGTAAATTAGGTAACTGTAGTTTTGTACAGTACCAAATTTTCTATAACTAAACATTTTTGTGGGGTCAGGTACAGCTAGCTACCTTTTATTACAATAATTACTTATAAAATGTCTCATCTCATCGTCGTACTTCAAAACATATTAAATGAGTCTTGTAGTACATTTAATTTCGTATAATTTTTATTTCATATTTTTATTGAAGGATTAATAAATTTTAAGATTATGGATCTTAAAATCATACTAATCATCTCATAATATGTTGTAATTCCAGGTATCGTCAGTTAAAGTCGTAAAAATTTTTGTTTTTTTTTTATTAACTCAATAACTATTCGTCGTATATCAAAATATGTTATCACTCTTATAGAGAATATATTTATTTAATTATGTATAACTTTTATCAAAAACGTTTTTATAAAATTAATAATTCCTCATAAGCCATTAATCCTATTAAAATAAGTGTTTAATAATAATTATAGAGATTTTAAAATTCTGCCAGATTGATAATAACACATTTTGGTGTACCATGAATAGTGATTACTTGAAAAAAAAACAATTTTATGACCTTTACCTGACGGTACTTCAAACTATTGTACTTTGACTGGTTGAATCTTAAAAACCATCAATGCTACAAAGAAATAAAATTTATAGAAAATTAAATGTCTACAAGACAGGTTATAACATATTTTTAAGTTCTAAGTATAATTAAGTAGATATTTTGAAATAATTGTTTTTATAACACATGGCCCCACAAATGAAGTTTCAAATAAAAATGGAAGAAAATTAGTACCGTAAACCTTTATTTTTACTTTGACTTGGTGGGACTTTGACAGTTTTTTTATAGTGTTTTTGGACATTTAAGAATTATTGAGGAGGGCATGTGATTCGATTGAATGCTGCCCATTCTGCATTCATTCACAACTTTTAGATAAATTTAATGGCATGTCAGAATAACCGTTTAAAAAAATAATTTGAGTAGGTTTAGACGTCGTCAGTTGTTCCACATTTCATAGCCAGGTGTTCACTTCGTCTAATGAGATATAGTAAGCTCAAATTATTGTACTAAATTTTTTCCATAATGATCGCTGTTCGGTATCAGTAGTTTGCGGAATAATTTGAAAAATAAACTACAAACTTTAAACCAGGCTATCTTACAAACATTCTACCCTAGGTTGTATGAAAATGATTCCACGAAAGAAATTAGGGATAAATTAATGCTCTACTTGAAAAAAATTCACAATATTTATCATAGCGCCAGCGGTCACTAAATAGTTAGCTTTAATATTTCTGTGAAGATAGCAAATATGTCTTAACCTCTGGCGCAACTTGGGAAGTCACTCAGGACTAACCCATAAAAAAAAATGGAACTAAAGTAACCATACATATATTTTTGTACATTTTGACTAAAATATAAGACAATATAGATATTTTTATCTATGTAAAAAATCGTAATGATGGCGGTTTTCAAAATATCGAAAAATATCGAAATTTTTTTATATATTACAATTTTAGCAAAACTGTCATGCGATAATATTTATTAGTATCTGTAAAAAGTGGATGTAAAAAAACTTTAAATTAAAACATAACTGTTTATACTTTTTAAATTTTCTATAGAATAGTATGACGTCTCCCTCTACGTACTCTTTTATTTTAAAAATCCGGAGTAATTGATAAAAATAAGCTTATCGTAATTACTTTTGAATAAAATGTGTGTAATATGAAATAGCTGTTTGATTTGGTACATGTCCATCTATCCTATTTCAACAATATAGTCTTAGCTTTTTTTGTAGATACAAAATTTTCAAAGAAGCAGTATATATCAATGCGGCATATAATGCTAACATTTTTTCAAGTTATCTCATGCTTTTGAGTGCAAAAAACAGTGTTATCTTTACGACATTGACATTATAGAATTTTCCGCGGAAATTTAACTACAGTCATTGGTCGATCACACAATCAAACCACTGATCATAGTAAAGTACGAAGTGTTGAAAGCAAACATATGTGTAAACACACTTCCAACTCTTCATTTAGCTCTCAAATGGGGGTGTGATGGAGCATCGGGTCAAAGTCAGTACAAGCAGTGTTTCTCCTCTATAGCAAAAGTATGTATAATTATATATATTAAAAGTAGGTATGTGATAATTATTACGTTTTTGTAGTTTCGCTAGTGCCACTGAAAATGACAACTATTTCTGTCGTTGGTAGTAGTGAATGGCATAAACATAGACCTTCATCGACAAAATATTGCCGGTCAATAAAAGTGCTTTTCACGAGAGAGAGACACCAAAATTGGTTAGAAAAGAAATTGAAACTATACAGTTTCAAATACAAAATTATTTCCCACAATTTTAAAAGCAGAAAGACGCGAAATAACATTAAAACCAATTTCTGTTCTAACCATTACTAACAGAAGTGTCTAACATTTTATCAAGTCAGGCATCACAGAGCTGTTATATTTACTCCAATGAAAATGAACAATTTAAGCTTTATTCGTGAAAAAGTCTGCAACGAAACTGCAATGACGATGGGACTATCGAGCCTTCATACCTGGATTAAATGTTTTGAATGCATTTTACATATAACATACAGGGAAAATAGAAAAAACAATGTGAAAGGAGGTGTCAATATTAGAAGAAAATACGTCCAAAATCGATTCCGTGATGAAATGAGGCTTTTGATAGATACGCCTGAACGAACGCTATATAATCAAAGATAAAAGATAGATACGCCAAAACCTAAATTCGGCGCAAGTTTTGAAAATCCGTCTTTGGCTTCAGGCATCACTAGTATGGATGAATCACTAAATTTACGGTTTAGAAATTATTTTAAAAACTGTATGTAGTGGATTTGAAATTAACAGCGAACTATTTCAAAAATATTGCTACTACTTGCCGCAGAGTGTCCATAAACTGTTAATACGTGATGGACAACTAATCGAAGAAGCCATATTACCAATTGATGTGTTCTCTGAAGAGGCCCAAGAGGTTTGTAAAAGCCTACAAAAATTATACGGCGCCCCACGCAATCAAATTTAGAAGAAGAAAAACTAGAAAACACATTACACCTACTGCTGATTTCATCAGATACTCTTCTCATAAGTAGTCTTCTTAACAGACTAGAAAAAAAATAAATGTAAGAGGTTATCACCACAGTAAAGTCTTAAAATATGGAGATGAAAATGAAAATGAGAAGGAAGACGTTAATTTTTTTTAATTATAATATGGTTTTCACCCAAATTATTCTTTTTATCATAAAATATTTGAAATGGAAAACTTTAATTTGTTGTAAGCAGGCTGAAGGATATTTATATTTTAATATAAAGCAAATAAGTTATACTTTTTGTAACCCAAACTAAAATTGGTCAAAAAATATATATTGGGCTGCCAGATAACGATCCGAGCCACAGTGCGACGTAGCGGCCACGTAAATATTGACAAAGAATAATTATTGGCTCATCCGAAATCTTGACGTTACGGTACCCGACGGACGCCGTAGGATTTGATTAAAAATCTCACAAGAATTACACTCATGAAGCTACATGGTTGTAATTTTTCAAACAGTATTTTGTCACAATATAATAATAACAGTCAAATTCAGACCGAAGGCCATTTAAATGTTGAAAATGAAGTATCGACTTCCACAAAATTCAGCGGATGATTTACGATTTGATTAAGGATCTCACAAGTCATACGCGCATGAAGCTACGGCATGGAGGAGAGACGATAATTAACCATTATTCAGATTTGAATGAACGCACGGTGCGCTAATAAAATTTACTTTTAACATATACGTTCATTACATAATATACTTTATCATCTAACCCCGATCTCGAAATTAATGTTGTACATAAATAATCTAATTCTTAATTTGAATAATGTTCTTGCAATGATCTAGCAATATTCTTAATATCGTGTAGTATTTATTTTAATAATACTAAACTTTTCTATCAAAGTTGTATGACTAAATGGCACAGAATATAAATTATGTAACTAAAATAAATAAAAACCGAATTTGTGTCGCATACGCATTATTGAGTGTCCCTAGGAATTGAATTTTGCACATTTTAACAAATGTAAACAAACCACATTTTGGATGAAATTTACGATATGAGGTAGAAAGATGTAAACAATCAATTAATAATAACGAAACTTTTCGAGACTTGTAAGATTTTTATTAGACTTTTTAGCGTCTCTTGGGTTTCAGAGAGGTTCATTATGTTTTTTCGATATTTATATGGCCGTCGCTCTGAATATGATATTATATTTTATTCCATGATATTTTGACGTATATCCCTACAAAATTACAAGCATCTTGCTTTGTGTGCGCGGGACTTGCAAAATTTTATAGACGAAACAACACGGGTGCCAAGGTTATTACTATGCATGGTTTTCATCAATATTTATAATATTTTGCTTTATTCTGCCATAAATTTGGTCTTCTAGTTTCAAAGGCGTAAATACAGTTTATGGCAATTTTGAGCACAGCGTAATAAACGAGTGAGTAAAGAATTTTAATTTGACAACTTTTTTTACTTACCCTAAACTTTTAATTGACATCAAAAAACGTATCTTCTCTGTGACGTTCCCATTATTCAACCCTTGCTAGATAAGATGCTATAGGAGTAGCGAAAATGTCAACGTAAGTATGAAATAATTATAAAAAGGAAAAACATAGTTTATTGGCGGTGGAATTATTTAAAAAAAAGTAAAACCATTTTTTTTTAGTAAAACCAGAAAAGGTTTTACTTTTTTTTTTAAATAATTCCACCGCCAATAAACTATGTTGCTCCTTTTTATAATTATTCCATACTTACGTCGACATTTTCGCTACGCATATATCATTTTATCTAGCAAGGGTTGAATAATGGGAATGTCATAGAGAAGATACGTTTTTTGATGTCAATGAAAAGTTTTGGATAAGTAAAAAAAAAATTGGGTTTAGAAATATTTTTGACACGGATTAACCATAACATGACTTTCCTTATATCTAATCATAAGCTTCCCACGAAATTAAAGTTGAAGCGAGATATGATATGTCTGGTTACGTAAAAATTGGTTTTTGTATTTGATAAAACTGTAAACTAACCTGTATTTTTGCGCTATTTTTTGAAAAATAGCCAAGGGAAAAGTTATTTAAAATCGACAAAATATTACGAGAGCACAGGCCCAGTGTTCTACTTTCGTCATATGTTTACTCAAACTAATTGAGCTGGTATGGACTAGGGTTGGACATTTAAGGTCTCTTTTATAACCTAGTTTAATCTAGGTTCTTTGAAATTCAAGAACGAGATATTCTAGTTCGTTCGTTGTACCTAAAAAAATCCACTCATACCTTCCTGGCTCGAAACTTGCAGTCTTAATTCTTAAGAGGCTGGCGTATTTCATAAACAGACAGCTTACAAAAATCAAAGTCATTTGGATATGTGACCGTTACGTTCTTTATCGTAACTAGTTAATCAATTTATTAATATTCGCAAACGTAACGAAAAACAACTATATAGTTTAATTAGGAAAATACATAAATCACTTAAAAAATAAATAATTAATTTAAATATTACTTATATTTAGAATAAAAAAAGACTTTATATTCAGAAGGTTTTACCATAAAAACAGTCCCAAAAAACAAGTTTTCAAATTTAATATAAAATAAATCGTAATTAAAAATAAATATAAATTCAATGTAAAAAAAATAAATTTAATACAGTGTGACAACATCAATATGAATTTTAGAACTACAGAAATTATTACAAATTAAATAATGAAGTCATCAAAAAGCTGATACCTAATAAATCATGGTCAAATTATTAAAATTTTAGTAAAATAAATAAAAATCGTTAGGAATAAACTTGAAATGTTATTTTTCGGTCATGATAAAACTTGCGTTGCGAGTAATCTGAAAGATTCCCTAAAATAATAATATTGTCAAAATAATATCGGAACATATGAAGCATAACATATGAGAGTTGAAATAACATATGAGAGTTTGAAATGAAAAAAATGTTCTCCGATAAATAACTAAAAAAAAGGAAATCTTAATAAAACAAAAATATATAAATAATACATTAATTTGTAGAAACATGAAACCTGACAAATTTAAGATATTTGAAGGAAAGTAATTTAGGGGATTACATGAATAGAAAAGTGTTTGGGGCATTTCATCATCACTACCTAACTATCTTATGGGGGAGGGGGTGAGGTCATAAAGGCATAAATAGATAAATATTGTACAATATTTTATTGATGAACATACATTGTAGTGGTTTTAACACGCTGTGCTAAAAGTTGATAAATACGAGACACGATTTACGGATATACATGCTCATTTCATGTAGGTTTTTCTTCAATTATTATGTTGCTAGGTAGATATTCATTTTTCACATTCGTCCGCTAATTTAATAGGATGCTATTAATGTTCAAATATAAAAAGCTATATATAATATTTGTGTCATTTTACTTTCAGACAAAGACAGAAAAAATCTTCATTATTTCATTTATATAATAGATCAGTGTCAACAAGTGTTTTAAAATATTTGCTTAATAGGTGCGTCAAAGAAATTACGAGTAATACTATAAAACCGAACTGGTTAATAGACCGTATAAGTGGCGGCGAACAATGATACGTGATTTGCTTTACTTAATTAATAAACTTTACAGAGACTTAAAAAGCTAAGTATAAACTAACAAACTTTACTGAAACTTAAACAGGTGAGTATACATATGGGAAACATATTGCTATTAGAGAAATTTCTTAGTATCAGCCACAATGCGACAAGCGAGAAATATTGGTGTAACTGTAGATCGTAATGATTGATATGGGCAACGATAAATAAACAAAATTACGATAAATAAATGGAAAAAATTAAAGGTTTTTCAACAACATCCCTTACGAATTCCTACGTCGTAGTAATTCTTACATAGTAGCACGCTTCGCCTAATATTTACATTGAAGAAAATGCTCTGCGTCCCTCTTTGATTTATGTACTTCAGTTCTACTTTGTAAGAAATGTCAATTATAAGAAATCTTAAGTGGATTTTTGATATGACTTAATGATAAATTTTGATTAAAATAAAACAGTCATAGTACAAGGTTTTCTAGATTATCATATAGATATAAAAAATTCAATAATTTTATCATTGAACAAAATTCAATAATTTTATTATTAAACAAATATAAGCTTTCTAAAATCATGCTTACTTATTGTAAACGCGATTTTATCCAGAAATATAAGAATATATTTGAATGCGAAGGCGTATTTTATCCTTATAAAATTCGGTAATAGTTGTAAATACAAATTTTTTAGAGTTTTGTAATCGAATGGTAAAAACGAAACCTTTATAGTTTCATCATGTAAGTCAGTCCACTCCTATGTCACAGCATCATGACTCAGCTTAAGACCTGTTGTAAAAAATTTACAGAAAGATAGTAGAAAAAAAATATTTTTGAAGTAAAACTTCTTTACGCACTCTTGACTTGGGGAGTAAACTGGTGAATGCGTGACGAGAGCGTTACGAAAAGTGTGATCGGGCGAGGCGAACGGAAGCTGAGAGGGAGATATAAGTTAGTGAAGACAGAAAGAGAGTTACGTTTCGTATATTACTGTAGAGACAAGAGAGAGAGGTGCGAGCACACATTTTCTTTCTCTCTTTCTCACATAGCCTGTTATGTTTCGTATATCTAAGACACAGTGCAAGCCTATTGTCTGTATCACACTGTAGGAGCAAGAGAGAGCAGTGCGCGCGCACATTTTCTTTCTCTCTTCCACTCATAGCCAGTGCACGAAATATATATATATATATATATATATATATATATGTAATATATATATATATATATGCGAGTTTGCTAGCGTTACGCGAACGGTGATTTTTGAACAATTTTATAAATTATTATTTTGTTCAATACATTAAATATTCTACGTTTAATGTGAACAAAAATTGTAAATTCATTTTCATATCTTGTGAATTTGAAGTTTTACTTCTTCGTGTGGTCTAAAGCACACTCGTTTTTTTTTAATAAAATTTTGAAATTCATTCTTTATGAATCTCAAAGTATTAGAATGACTGCATTGAATAAATATACGAGTGTACGTTACTTCAGCCAACTGGATCAGTATACCGGAGTATAACACGCATAAAATATGATTTTGTCGTTGTTTTTGTTAATGTCATTAATCGAAATAAGTTTAATTGAAAGTTCGAATTAAATGCTAGAGTACTTACCTAGACTTCTTCTCAATTTGACTGCTCCCTCTTTAAATACGGAACTCTAAAAAGCAAGCAAATCCCAGTTCATTTGATAGAGGCTGAACAAATGATGTAACATTAAAATCATTGCACTGAACTATAAATTCGATTAAACTTCGAAGAAGTGTATAAGAATTCGAAAACCTCTTCTGATGCGTCCATAATTGTAAATTAGCTTATGTTAACAAACAAAAATTAATAAGAAATGTGTAAAATCTAAACTTGTATGTGATTTTTGTCAAGTGTATGTAAATTCATTTACTTATTTCTTTTAAAACATAAAATTAATTACTTCGCTATTTTTTATGTCTTACTGGAAATTTATATTACGCTATTTGGTTTTGTAGTTTTCTCAACACGCTAAATAAACACAATGATTAAGTAATAATCTGCCTACCTAATCAACCCGGTAAATAAAGACAGTGATTAAGTGATCATATGTTTCGTTAACGCACGGAAATTTGGTATAACTAGATTTTTAAAAGAGATAACACGCTACAACGGAACTCTATTTGTAGTTGCGTATTCGTTGTAAACATCTTCAGCTGTGACACATTGCACCGGCTTAATGAGTCAGAACTTGTTTAGATCTTCATATTATAGTTTAAAATATACATATGTATACAGGTGTCCCGTAATTCATGGACGAACCGAATAAAGGAGGTAGGGCCAAGTTATGACCAGGTTACTGACAAAATTTTACTTAAATTAAAATCTCTGAGTTTTAGAGTTACAGACTCTTTTTTTTTAAATTTGTAAAAATCACTACTCTGTTTTTATCTTTTGTGTGCCATGGCTGCAAATTATGTCTGATTGCTAATTTGTTTGTAGTTTAGTATAGCTGAGTAATAAACATTTTTAATAAATTGAAACATTTTACAACAACTAATATGCCTCTCTCAAGACAAAATTCAAAAACCTACGTTTTAGGACTTTGTAATTTTCATAACCCTGTTTTGACTGTTTGTGGTGAAAAAAATGCACTACGTAAAATTGTAATATAAAAATTGTTTTTATTTCTTTATTTTATTTCTTCAAATCTTAATAATTTCTTCAAAAAATAGAATTTTTATTTTTCGTTATAACAAATCTTCAAACTGTCTGCAATGGCTCTAATACACGCGCGACATCAAAGTAATAGAAGTAATTTAAGGCTAGAAAGAGTTTTAATTATGGTTAAAAATATTCAAAGCAACTTAAATTTATGGGCAGCAACTTAGCAAAAATTACTGCCCTTTTATCATATTTCTTAATGGTGCCACGTCACGAGCAAATGTAAAATGTTATGTATGTGTAATTTTTGACGGATGTTGACGGATGTATAAAAAGTTGACGGATGGATTTAAAATAATTTTTTAATTTATAAATTGTTCTGGTCACAATTTAGTTATGAGCAGCTGTCACAAAGTGATCGGACTCGTTGCTATTTATATTTCTTAATATTTAAACGTTTATCGCGCAAGTAGGTGTAAATTTTATTGATTAAGTCAACTTGACATTATATTATTACGTCGAGGTGGTTTAATCAATATTAAAGTGTCTGTAAATTACAATTTTTCAGTTTTTAATTATTTTTTTCGTTTGCATACTCGATCATAAAAAATTTTCTCGGTCGGTACCAACGGATTTAACTCAAAAACTACTAAAACACGTAGGGGGAGCGGGACACTTTGATACAAGGGGTACATTGAAACACCGACATTTCTAAATTGACAAACGTAATTTATGTTCTGACATCACTAGTACGTGTATGTATGTAGGCGAGTACAAAACTTGGGTTTCACCACCAGCCAGTTAGTCGTTTGCGTTAGGTAATGAGTAGATGTGTTTTTAGCGCCGCCAACTAAAAAAATACGTAAAATCTTAAAGCGTTCCAGTGCTGTTTTGCGACGGTTTCCAAAGATCTGTTAGCTAAAGATTAGTAATTCCATTCTGTAATCAGGGATTACACGTGATTTATAAATAAATTCAATAGGTCTATTGTAATTGTTATATATAATTATTAGTCTTTTTACAAAACGGTCGTTGGAGCACTTTAATTCACAAAGGCACGGGGATATTGATATACATGTAATAGTGCCCCAGTACATAATTATATATGAAAACTCTGTAAATTTATTTTTAATTAGTTACATCGAATACATTGTTTCTACGGGGTGATTCATTGTTTCTACAGCTGACAAATATGGTATCGGTGCTGCAACTTTGTAACATTTCATTGAAAATTTCGGAATTTTTTTGTTGAAAATGAAGCTTCATCTTCTATCGTGTCACGTACACATTAGAAAATAAAGAAAAGTTTTCTAAAGAAGGGTTTACAATGTGCGTAGAAAAAGCGTTTTTTGAATATTTAATTAATTGAAGTAAAATGTACTACGTCTTCATTGTCTTCATGTGCTGGGTTTGGCTTATTTATATACATTATACTTAGAGTGTTAATATCCTGAATTCCGGAAAAAATAGATGTCCATTCCGTACAAGCATTTCCGCAGCTTTGGACCATTTAATGCAAATTACTTAAACTGCTTTTAATGACTGGCACATTCGAAATGTGGGTGAGACTTTGTCCACATACAGCATTGCTGAACTAACGAAATTAGTATTTCTGCAGTCTTTCGCCCCCAAGTAATATTAAGGATTTTGTCTTTTCCATTGTTAGATGAGGCGAACGTTCATTTCAGGGATGTTATTTTGCAGTTGTCAAAACCTAACTTTCCCAAGGAATGTCTCGAACGTCATCCCTTTTTACTTTTTCTTTTTCTAAAAGTGTCCCTTAAGTGGATACAGTGTTCAAAAACTGCTAAACTTTAAGCAAGTCATGTTTCATAAGAAACGGATAGGTGTCAAAGTTGTGATTTACATAACTTTTGTATTTTATTAGGAAACTCTCTCAAATAATCTATGAAAAGTGGGTTAACATAAGTTTTTATACGTGATTTGATTTTAAATAACAGTTTTAAGGCTGATTACGATCTCTCACAATAAGAATTGTTTTTATACAATACAGAATTATGTATTATTAATATTCTCATACAATTTAAGTTTTGTATCAAAATGCTCCATGTAATGGATAAAAGTGCCCCGTAGGTGGGGGAGAAAGATAAAAACCCATTTTTTACTAAAACTGCATAACATTATCATTTTATCATTCACTGCCTTTTTTTCTTTCTGTTATAATTTTTGTTGCAGCAAAAATTTAAATATTTAACTAGTTTCTATTACATAAAACATGAGTTTAATTTTTTTAGCATCAGTGGCAGATTATGCTAAAAAATTAAATACCCTTCCCTACATGATTTATATATATATATATATATATATATATATATATAAAAATATTCTTTTTTTTTATTCCCTAGAGTCTATACACTCTTACTTTTTGAGTCTGGTGGTATTTACACCTACTCGATACGTAGCCCACCTAATGCAGATCAAATATATATTTAAATACAATGGAATCTAGTAATCTTCCTGAAGGGACCTATATAATTACTCTTTTATCACTACCTAATAAACAATATCTACATTTTCGTTTATATTCCATAGGGCATCTATGGTGCAGTAGCAAAAAACCGTCGATCGATTATACACGGTGTCTGTGAATAGACATCGGACAAAGAAAGACGCTCTTTGTTGGCTATAAAGGAATAAATTGTCGTTGAAATAAAACGTAAAACACGACCTTTTTATAATTGAGTGCAAAAAAAATATTATACATAACTCTTTTTAACACGCTCAATACTTGCCCGGAGTGCGTTTTTTACCCGCAGTGGCGACGTCTTCGCAGCTGTTCGCGGGTAATTCCCCCGAGTGGCGCTGAACAATGTGCGCAAGTATCGTGTTTACGAAAAAGATGACAAATAATTATGAAAATTTTCAATTTTCTGAAAAAAAAATTATTTTAACGATAATCAACTATTATTCAGTCAACAAATAACATCTTTCTTTGTCCGACATTTATTCCCGGACACCGTGTATATGTTCATATTTTTATTTCGATTACTTATAAATATTATTACTGCCTAAACAAATTCAAAAGTCTACTCGAACGAAGTAGTGGGGCGCAGTTAGAAAGAAAATAACAATAGGTTCTAAGCATGATTATAAATTTGTTTTGATGAATAGTTACATTTTTATTCATATATTAAACATGTATATTTATTAATAAATCACAAAGATAATAAAGAAAGGTCAGAAAACTCCAAACTCATTCCAACAGTGTACTGAATTCGAGTTTTACTATGTTTTTGAGATGCAAGATAACGATGTATCTTTTTCACACCGTGTTTGTAGGAGTAAATATGTAAAACAATATTAAAATTTAATCTGTATTGTACTTTGAATTATGAGTAAACCGTAACTACACCCTTGTATGATTGATTCTCTATGTTATTGATATCACTTATAAATTATACTATTTATGAGGTGTAGCGTAAATCACAAACAGGTTTCACAAAAATAGTCTAAGGCATTAAAACACGTCTTGAATGAAAAATGTTTTGAGCCAGTTTTTTTTGAGTTTTAAATAATCATATTAGAAAGCTGTAATGTAGACTGCAGATTAGAAGCTTGAGGTACATGTCAATTTAATTATTTTCTGAATGTTGTGTAAAAATTAACATTTAATAAGGTTTTATCCCTGTTAAATGAATAAAAAATCAACATAAATGAAGAACCGCAAAATATCGATTGCGGTTCTTCCATCTGTGTTTCTTCAATTATTTTTTATTCTGCTTGCCCAATTCCACCACTTGTTGACGGCAGAAGTTCTTCTGTCTTTTACGGTTTTATCAGTAATTCTTTCAATAACAACGGTATAAAGATCTGGTCGCTCTCCGACTCTTCCGACCGCTACTAGTATGCTGAAACAAGGATCGAGAATTTTGTCTAGATATCAGTATCATCACTTTCTATAATATCAAAACTATTAGAAAGTCTGGTGAATAGATTTTCTGTCATTTCTTTTACATTAGAGTGAACTGAAGAATCATTGATGATATTTGGAAAACAAGATTTAAAAGCTCGTATTACTGGAATTACGTGCGATAAAATCGACGAATAGTTGTGGCTTTTATTCTTATTTTCAGTGTTAATTCAATGCTGTATACCAAACAAGCCACATGGTTAACGTTAATACGAAATTCTTGGATTGATTTAATATGATATTTTTTGTAAAAATGTTTTAAAACTGTGGAGTAGGTTTCAATACCCTTGCGATAAAAAAATAATGCATAAAACAAACAACTAATCGAAACTTCTAAATAGGAAAAAGTAAAATTTTTTGTTCGTTAAATTGAAAAAGTTATGAGTATAGTTTAGTCGTTTTAACTTTGTGATGAAAAGTCCTAGATACGATATATATATATATATATATATATATATATATATATATATATATATATATATATACACACACACAAATATATATAATGTTATTACTTATTCTATTTTAGTAATAAAAATATATAGTCAAATACTCTTATTTATTTCAGTATATTAGGAATTTTATCCGTTACAACTGCTGCAACTTTGTCCAATGAATCTCATTTCTGAAAAATAGTATACAAGTTCCTACTCCTAAGTGACTAGCATCTTCAAAGGGTAAATAATATGACTTAAACTGATACTTCTTCATTAACAGCACGGTCTTTTAGACTTATCGTTGGCATGTGAGGTGTCATTTCTGGCCCACTTAGTTGTGGCAGAGAGGTATGGTCGTTTTTAACCGCTCCTTCATTTTATTTTTGACACCTTGATACACATCTGGTAGTATATTTCAGCAAGATGATTTCTAGAGACTATATTATATCTAAAAAAAGTATTACAAAACATTATAGGTCAAATAGGTGTAAATTAAAAATGTAAAATAAATTAAAAGTTAAGTGGCAAATAAAACTTCGAACTAATTATATTACCAGTGTACGATATTCCACTTTGTTTACCAAATGCAGGGTTTCCATATCCAGACAAATTTGTTTGATTAAATATGCTGTTTTGATTAATCGGTGTTCATTAGCCTCAAAAGTATTTTTCTAACATTTCTTTTATCGATGGTTTTTTTTTTGGCTGATATTCCTCAGTACAACCGTAGTAAATCCTTTAGCAGCCGCTTCCCCTCCCCTCGTAACTGTTCGCAAGCATTTCGTTTTACTGAATTCATCTCAAGCAAACAATTTAAATCAAGTGATTTATCGTAATGTGTAGGTACTCTCCAGCCTCAACAATTTACAAAATGTTTCCAAATGTCCCTTTCATCACTTTTACGAGACGTCATTTTAAATGTTTTCATTAGACGTCATTCAATAAAATAAGTTAAAAAAGTCACGGTAAAAGTAATATTACACTTGAAACTATTATGAGACAATGAAAGCTGGTTTATTTGAAAGAAGAACGATATACTTAGGCGAAATCTGATTTCAGGGAAATCGCCGTTAGTAAACAAAAACGCCAATGAACATGCTGCACATTGAAATTGTAATAAAATGCGTTCAACTTTTTATGAATTTTACTTTTAGGGAATATTCATGGACACATTCGGCGAATACGAGTATTCGTTATTTGCCTATTATTCGGTGAATATTAATATCGGTATTCGTTGCATCACTAGTTATTTCATTCATCACCTTCGTCGCTATTACGTATGCAAGTGGTTCGTACCCCACTGCCATCGCTCACTTCTAAAGTACCAAATCTGAATATGAAGCACGATTATGGGCCACAATCAGTGAGTGATATCGACTGAACTTAGAGATTATGTTGAAAGGTGCCATAGGAATTATAACATAATTTTTCGCAATATGTTTAGTGTAGGTTGATTTAGCGAATATACTTAGAATTACATAATTCTAATAAACTGTATAATCTTAATAAACTGTAGCAAGTTACGTAATGATGAAAAATAAGACAGGCACTATATCATTTATTCGGAAGTAGAGGATGGAATCCATTTGATAATTCCCAGGGGGATCCACTTAAGTGATCAGCACCTTTTTGCAATTAACCGTTTCTTGCTCCCGTTAATTGTTCCCTGAACTTAAGGATCGCACGCGGGGTTGCACTGCAGGATCTGTGAAGGTAATAAACTATAAATTAAATACGTGTGATATATGCAGAATCTTGTTGTGGAATCCGTCGCCTCTTAGTTGGGCACTGAATATCACTCGCAATTCTAAAATAGACAATTTGCACTTGTTTTCTTTCAATGAAAATAAAATAGACACAAATTTGTTCGTTTTCTTGCGGTGTTGATCTTTTATTTTTATGTCAATGTAGGTATCATACATTATTGACATAAAAATTAATATTAACAAAAAGCATATGTGCTTAGCCGTGTTTGGACAAGACTTTGTTGCATTTGTGAATTGACTAAGTGATTGCTGTTGACGCGGCTTCCTTCGGCTTTGATGCCAGAGAGAAAATTAATAAAAGAAACGGCTATCAAATAAGCATTTAAAGCTACATGAAAGAGATGTCCCTCCATCTCTTAAATAACTCTGAAAAACTATAATCGGTTTCATTATTCACTAGGCGCGTTATATTATCAACACCAATTCCTTCCTTTGTTTGTCCGTTTATTTTTAAAATTCGCACAAAAAAATTTAAATTTGCTATCACACAAACGAACTGTTATATAAATTATAGTTTCTGGCAATTTGGAAATTGTAATTTATCATATTGCGAAAGATGTATGTCAGTTGAATTAGTGGTTTTTGCGCGAATCTTTTAAAAATGAAACAGACAAAGGACCTCTCCTCTCTTCTTTATAATGTCAGTGGTATTATAGCGTGCTTACAGACGTTAATAAATTTTGGTAAGCTATGAATGTCTATAAAAATTCGAATTAGAGAATATATTTGGTACTTACAAAGGTAATTTTAAATACTTACATCAATTTTACTATCAAATGCTTTTAAACATAACAATTTTGTTTAGCTATACTATTGACACACTCAAAAGCGTCAAGGTCTTTCCTGATAAATCGACACACTTTTAACACTACTCGCCGCATCCGGCTGCATCGTCCATCCTATCTACCTCACATCCATAACAATAACATCCCATTATTGTCTGTGTTTTATCAGCATTCTTTTTAATGTTACATTTTACACATTTTCTTTTTTCATTATTTATGTAAAAAAGATCTTATAACTATCTTAAACGTCATCTTTCAAAAACTATAACTTCAAAAATGGTCGAAATAAAATGAAAAAAAGGCCTTTTTAAAGTGAAATTGAATTGAAATTACAAAATTAATAAAAATAAAGCCGTAACAAAAAAATGTGGAGCATATATCTGACACTTCACATCTAACAATACAAATAATCACAAAATACCTTGCCTTTTTTATTAAAAGCACACTTAATTATCTGACTGATGAACTTTTAACATTCTCTCTTAAAGGACTTCCGATTTTGGAGCGCAATTGGACTTAACAATTGTTAAGCTATATTATTTTTAGTTATAAAGCGTGATAAATATGCATGCTCCTAGAGCAATGACCCTCTGCACGTTCCACCGCCTGGTGGTATATGCGTGTAAACAGTTCCCCTATTTTGGTAATGATCGTTAACTAGGTATAAAGTACGGGCCTGCAATTATATGTAAATTTGTATAAAAAAATAAAGGACCGTAAACAATGGGTTTGACGTATTGTTGGCCACTCTTGTGTTATATAAAAGGCTCTCTCTTGATACGGAGTAGATTGGGTGACGGACGTATTACGATACGGTTGTGTTTCGGCCCGAGCCTTACGAACGATCTTCGTACTGCAGCCGATCCCATTCGCTGGATTCTGGCACGTGTGCGATCCCTGTAATAAATGGTTACCCGTAACTGGTGGCCGACCGAAATCTCGGTTTTGGCCAAAAACGGCTATCAGTAAGATCAAGCCGGTAGACCTAGAAAAAATTCGCGCAAAATAGATATATAGGTTTGGTATAGATATAGAAAAAATTAGATGGAGATTATTGTTTATACATAAGTAAATAAACTTATTTACATTCATTTATAAAAACCGTAATATAATTAATTTAGGTATATTTGTTTACTGTTGATTTAATTAATAAACTTAGGTTACATATGTTTTAGGTAAAAATGTCACAAAAAGAAAGGAATCCTCTTTGGCAGTTTTAAAAAAAAATACCAATGATTTATCCAAAGTTACTTGTAAAATTTGTAATAAATTATTTTCATTGGGATTTCATGAACCCAAAAAACAAACATTATACGAAGTAAAGCAGCATTTAAGTAAATTTCATAGTCCAGAGCACAGACAAGTTCTGAAGCGACAGTCGGAATTAGACAACATAAAAAAAGTGAATCAAATATATAAAAACGAACTGAAGTCTCTCTATAGGTACTGAGTACTGATCAACCTAAACTTGTTCAATCGACCATTCCGAATTTGTGCACAATAGTCAGACAGAATTTGATTATTGTTGATATGTTGCCTTATTCATTGGTGAGTGGTGATTGGTGCGTGGTGCTTTTCATATAAAGCTTTATAATATAGACGGAGGACTGAAAAAAAAATTCCGAATAATATTAATGCCGCAGACTTCGAAAAGATGAAAGTTAAAGTCAAAAATTTAGTCGTAAAATCTGAATGGTTAAGTGCTACTGCTGACATACGGGCCAACGCAAGCAAAACATGTTCCCTTCTCAGCCTTACAGATGATTCCATTGTAGAAAGTTAACGCCTGAAAGTTATATTGGGTAAAGCTATAATGGAACAAGATCATATCAGTCAGTACATTGAAATTATTGGAACTTTTCAAGATTTTTTTAGTCTTACGCGATAATACCGCAAATATGGCTTGTGTTTTGCGGACCGGGTACTATGAGTCTATTGGCTGCGTATCACATACGCATTGGTGGCCAAGCAATGGTTATTTGCGGATGAAGAGACCAGAGAAATAATAAATAAATGCCGAAAAATCGTAGGCCACTTCCACCACAGTGAGCCAGCGACGAGAAAAATAAAGGAATGCCAAAACCCACACGGGCTGTCAGAACTTACTTTGTTCCAAAATAGTGATATAAGGTGGGACAGTACCAATTTGATATTCCAGAAGCTTTTAAAGCCAAAAAAATGCAAAAACATTTACACCGTTCAACATCGTAAAATATATATACTTTGCCCTATCTAATTGTACATTATGAAAAATCTCACAGAAGTATTGAAATTTTTTTATGAAGCCACCCCTGATTTGTCATTAAATGACACTTGCATTTCGACAGGTATACCTTTGATATTATTACTTAATCGGAAATTACAAGTTCGATTGGAAAACGAAGATGAGCAAATGACAATCATGAAAAATCCTCTACGTGAACCCTCGAATCAAAAAATGTCTGTCTTAAAAGAGCATCCGTCATTAAATGCAACAACATGATTGGACCGAAGTTTTAAATCGAAGTATCTGACTTATGTTGCAGTTGACATTGCAATCAGAGAAATTGTATCTTTTTTATTGGGGTGTAATGATAACAGAACGGTAAATAGAAACATTATTCCTTCATCTTCTGCAGAATCATTGCTGCTCGATCCAATATCTAGAAACAAAAAGAAAGTATATGGGATGCCCACGACAAGATCCCATATGAGACTCAGACAAAAATAAATGAAACAGAATATGATGAATCTTCGGTATTGAAACAAACAATTCATTGTTATTTGTCCGAGCCACGACTACAACGTAATGCTGATGTATTTTCCTGTTGGAACTCCAGTCCATACCCAACGTTGAGAAAAGCAGTGTTAAAGTACTTTCCGCGCCACTGAGTACTAAGTAACTGAAATAATTTATTATTTACAACAAAAAAGTATTTTTAGTTGGGCACTATTTTTTTGAATTTTGATTTTAGTGATACTTATTTATTGAAGACTGTTACTAAACTGTTAATCATTACAAACAAGTTACAATATTTTGTTTTGACTATAATTATAATGTGATAGACTGATAGATATAGTTAATAGTTACTATTTCCTTTCGAATTTTGATTAATGTGACTTTTTATTGAAGGATGTTACGAGATTGAGAGAAGTGGAAGAAAATAAACAAGCTTAATGTTTTAGTTACACTTTTGTTATTGTAATGTAGGCTGTACGAAACGTACAAAGGCCTATATTTATGTCTTTTTGTTAAAAGTTATTTTATTATGTTATTGTAACTACCTACATGTTAAGATTGCATTAAGCACTCGAAGAAAGACAATTGAAATAAAAATTATACTGATTTAAAATATAAGTACTACTAATTTAGTACTAAAAGTAAAATATATTTTTTTCATTTTACAAATTACTATAGTATTTCATTTCATGTAACTCTATCGAACAAGAAAAACAAACATTATGAGAGGTAAGTTGTCCAAGTGCTCCTATAGTCTGTAAAACTCTAAATTCCAGAGAATTGTGTAGATTTCCATAAGTCTAAAAAAGTTTCGGTTTCGGCCGAAACTATGACAGAAACCGAAGTTTCGGTTTCGGCTAAAAATCCAGTTTTCGGTCGGTCACTACCCGTAACCTTATACTCACGTAGCATTAGATCCCACGCGTTCTAGCTTTCGGCCAATTTTCAAGTAAACTATTTCTCTCTGAACACATATAATGCGCCCAGTTTAAGTTTAAACATGTTTTTGGAGTGTATTCCTTAAGAATCGATTTTTATATATAGCGTCCGGTATACAGTTTTATAAGGAGTAAAATCAGAAGTTCAGAGCGTTAAAAAAAGTGTAACCGTTAGGTAACCTCTACGCGCAACATTTCTACGCATCTTTAGAGTGAGATATCAATCATTAAATGTCATTATGTGTGAATATTTGGTGTCTTCTATCCTACAAAATTAAAAAGTCTCTTTTAATTTTAATTTCTTAGTCTGATGTTAATAAATGTTTTTAATTTTGAGGTATAAATTTGATCTTGTTCATTTATGTTTTACTTGAAAATAATATTGTCAGCATTTTTTTAATAAAAAATTTCCATTTATATATAACGATATTGATATTTATATGTATATACCTATTTTATATATTCGAAGACAATCGTCCTTAAGGAGTAAACAAACTCTAGTCGCGCGTCGGAGCTGACACGCACAATTTTTTTAATTAGTTTATGACAATGCTTATTGTGTACAAAAGTCTATTAAAACGATATTATTGTATCTATGTACAAAATTAAAAACAGATGTTTTTTAGAAGTATACAATTTTAAAATGTAAAAAAATCACAAATAAAAATATGATAATGGCCATGATATTGACTTTATTAAAAAGGTAATTTAAGCCATATTTGTTTAAATACAATATGGGCGCCGCGGCTGGCTCAAATAAAGCGCAATCTGGAAGTCCAATTCTCAACCACTTTTTCGAGCAATCGGGTTCATATTTTGGCAGTCACGCAGCGAACGTTGTCTTGCAAGTGGTTCATTGTCTGTGGTTCATCAGCATAGACTAACGACTTCACATATCTGCACAGAAAATAATCGATATCACAAAATCGTGGAGGCCAATTCACAAGGGCAATACGCGAAATTATACGCTCATCAATTTTTTTT
This sequence comes from Druceiella hillmani, assembly GCA_039881145.1. Classification (NCBI taxonomy): domain Eukaryota; kingdom Metazoa; phylum Arthropoda; class Insecta; order Lepidoptera; family Hepialidae; genus Druceiella; species Druceiella hillmani. The sequence continues at coordinate 23,405,435 of JAYKKI010000003.1, read as the reverse complement.
CTGTTTGGCATATTGCACCGTTTTATTGGAACAAAAGCGCTTCAACATTAATGCCGTTCAATTGGGGATCGAAAAAACTAGTAATCATGGATCTAAGACACTCTACATGACTAACGTTCTCGCCGGCATCATCTTTGAAGAAATATGGGTTAATGATTACACGAGTCCATAAAGCACACCAAACAGTGGCTTTTGTGTATTTATGTGGATGTAATGGCACATGGAGTTCCTTCAATCTAAATCTGGCAATTTTGTTCATTCCCTTAGTTATTCAACCAAAAATGATGACCTCATCGCTGAACAAATTATTGCTTGAAAAAGTGGTTGAGAATTGAACTTCCAGATTGCGCTTCACTCGAACCAGCCGCGGCATCCATATGCCTGAAATCGTATTTAAACACAAATGGCATATGATTACCTTTTCAATAAAACCCATACCGTGGCCATTATCATGTTTTTTATCTGTTTTTTTTTTCATTTTAAAGTTGAGTACTTCTAAAAAAACACCTGTTATAAGATTGATCTTTATAGTTTTCATAGCAAAACTAGGAATCCTTATATTTTCGTCGTGTCCGTCTTGCTGTCTGTCCGTTTCTCCGTCTGTACGTCACAATCGTGTTACTCGCAGACTATTAGTGTTATAAAACAACGTTGTGAATACAAAGTTGTGAAATATAATATTTTAAAACGAGTTTTTATGTTGTAGTTATGTACGCTACATGTAAAGTGAGAGTGAATTCTTTTTTTTATTCACATACTCTTTTGTGTAGAGTATCGTTAAATCGATCTTTAGAGAATATTGGCAGTATGTCATGAATACTTTTTCGATATAGGAATCCGTTTACGAGATATAAAACTTTAAAATAGTCATTTTTGTTAAAGTTACGTGACTACTCTCCCTTAACGGTAAACTGATATTATTGAATATCTGAAAACTATTCACAATAGTAGTATATAGAACGAAATTAAAAGGAAAATTATCACAACTAAGTAGGCTCCACTATTACACGAGTAATAGTCGATTAAGTTATGATATGTAGTTTAGTCTGTAAAGTCAATATAAACTCCATACAACTGATTTACATCGACTGCAAAAGTAGGTTTGCATTTTAAAATGTATATTTGTTATCTCTATGAATCTATATACTAGGTAATATATTCATATATTTACATGATGACGGATAATATTAACATTATTCGTTATTGGTAAAAAGTTTAATAAAAATACTATGTGCGCTTAAATGTTTATATAAGTACTTCTAAATATGTACGGAAACCTTGTACGAATTCTATTCCTACTTAACAAGATTATTTTCATTTAAAGTACGCGCCCTACAAGGTTGATATTTCAGACGGATGGGAAGAAACATTTGAAATCTACAATAACAAAAATAAGTAAATATAAAACATAATCGTTTAAGAAATCAATCTCGTGATTGATTTCTTAAACGATAATGATTTGATTAATTTGAATGCAATGGGAAAAAAGATGTTTGTTTGTCGAGTCATGAAACTGAGTACAAAATCTGTTATGTACGAGTCGAACTGGCATTATATATTTAAGTGCATATAGTATTTTTTTAAACTATTTACAAATATTAATAATTATAATTTTTTACCATGAAATATATTGTTTAATATATTTTTCATAGTCCTAAAAATATCATGGATTTCTTCAAAACTTTGAGATGTAGAATCATTGCAATATTTTACTGGTAAAATTTAGGTAAACTTCTAGCAATGTTGTTTTTTCATAGTTTTCATTTTTTTCGGAGATGAGACATACATATTTTTGTGAACATTTTTAACAACATGCAACGTATGAAAAACAAGTTTTTGGTTATTTCATTTGCCTCCTATAAAATTTATCTGTACATAATTTTGGGAGTAGGGGGAGCGGAGGAATTGGAGCTTATTAAGGGAAAATGTTGATGAAAACTATATTTGTTTATTTTGTCATAATTTTAATTAGAAACTTAAACGTCGTTTATTTGACTATCTTTTCATCATAGTTTAATCAACTACACTCATGCATTAAGGTACAATAAAGATTTTACAAAAAAAAAATCAATCACTCGTATTACCCCCACACATGCGGGTGACGCGTATAAATGAGTTTGATGATTACCCATAAATGAAAGCCCATTTAACTCTCATATGGGAAATGGAAGCCATAATTTTTACTTACTTCCAAAAATGGAGCTAAGCAATCTCGTTCGGTATAATTTTTATATTAGTTATGCATTTTTTATATTAGTTATGCAACGAATTATATTAGAAGAACCCATACTTAATATCTTCTAGTACAATTAGTTGTATAACCTTGTTCTAATCACCAGATACCCTTGCTATTATATAAATATATTACTGAGAATAATATCCATTTAATTTTATTATATACACCTGAACATTTACATTGTATAACTTCGTAGAAGAACATCAATTTATTTTATTACCCTCACTAAAATATTTGTATATTTAAAGTTAAGTATAAGTTTTACAATTTCAAAAATATAATAAAAACTACAACGCTCCCCTACAATAAACTCACTAACGTAAGCAGTGGAAACCCCGCACAAACCCCACTTGCGCTATCGTTTTGGGTAACATAAATGCTGTTGGATGTTCCTAAGAGTTAATCTTTGCTAATTGCCGATCTGAAGATGTTGTAATACAACGAAACCTAGCTCGTGGAAAAGAACTTAAAGAAAATAGAAATAATACTAAATCACGCAATTTCATTTAATTATGGATATATTTGAGAGTTACCTTTTCAAAAATGTATATGCAAATTAACATGCTTAAATTTCAAGTTTCTTGTGAAACCGTTTCTGATAAAAACGGCTGTGACAGGCGGCCGGGCATGTGAGCGATATTATAAGGTTTCCTTTTATTCATCGCCGTATCAGTTTATTTGATGCAATATACACTTTCCTTCTTTTATTCCTCTAATCATAAGGCATAAAATCTATCCGGTATTTTCGCATGAAACATGTATAAAGAGATAGTCGAATATTTAAACGAAAACAACCGATGTCAACTGTATAAATATTTTCTTTACTCTTTTATTAGATGAAAATTAATTATATAAAAAATCACATCGGCATCGACAGTGATTCCTTTATTTATATTTTTCCCTGAACTAAAAATAAAGTTTGTAAATCGAGTGCGAGTACATATCTACTTGCCGTTTCTAGATGTTGTAGTAATTTTATGGTTCTTTTCCCCCATTATATTGACTATTAAACATATGATTATTGAAAATATATAAATTTGGCAGCCCGAAATTAGTCGAAAATTTATATTGTGACTATTGCAGACAAATTCCATCACTTTGGATTTGAAAAATATTATAAAAATCGATGTTAGCAGCCTAAAATAAGTCGAAAATTAATATATTTATGATCCATTGCATTATAACATTCGTATTCGAGACCATAAAGTCAGCTGAAAACTAAAATGGGAAACATTTATTTCAAGACAGATACCGCCATTCTGGATCAGATAAACGTTTAGTATTAAATGAAAATTTGGCACCCTAAACTTAATTTGATAAATTAAAATAAGGATACACCACCACCATGCTCTGAATTCACGGATTGACAGAAGATTTATTGATTTTTTAAATAAGAGAGAACTTTCAATAGGGAAGATATGTTCACGCGACCCGGCGCCAATCTTAATACAACGCTGATCCCACTGACACTTCACAAGTTTCAATTTTACACGATTTTATCTTCATAGGGTTTAGTATAATTTGTATAATCGAACTACGAACTGAATTTGATGATAGTCACTCACAATTAATGAATATGATGAGTATTAAATGAATACGTAGATAAATTATCGACAAACAAGCGCGTAAATAACGCGCCGCTCGCGTTATGTAGGTATACTCGTACATAGGCAACTGCGCGAATAAACTAACCCTTTCGCTAATAGCGTTCGCAATGCAAATATTATATATTTTTTGGTATAATCAACAACGTGTCGGTTTTCACAAGATTTCGCCATCGGAAAGTTCAAAAAATATTTGGAACTTCGAATTATGAACTTGAATATCCTCTGCAGAATTTGAATACCATCTTTAATTGGCACCGATTTTAAACGGCCGCAGTGTCTCTGACACAACGGTGTATTTCAGTCCTGTTCACAGAGATGAGTAAAAAATAAATAATTATATATTTTTTATTATATATACTCTACAATTTACCTACGTATTAATAACAATCATACTTATTAATTACGAGTGGCTATAGTTATATTCAGTTTGTAGTTGAGGTATACAAATTATATTGAGCCCTGCAAAGGATAAATTCGTGTAAAACTCAAACATGTACGGATTAGAAGGTATTAGCGTTATGTTGAGAAGCGCTGGGCGCCCGAATACGTATCGCCTATTCAAAGTTCTTCCCTTTTATTGAGGTTGTTGGTAGTGTTTCCTAATTTTAATTTGGCAAATTAAGTTGTTACACGTTAAAATTTTTTCTTATTATCATTCCATCTCGAGTAAATATAGATACTTTTGATCGCCTGTAAAACTTTAATTTTTTTCTTGAACGCGTATTGAATTCTTTTAAAATCCAAGTAGTATTGTTTAAGAGAAACGATCCCATATGCCTCAATGCATTACCCTGTTCCCAAATGTAAGTCTGGAGATGATAGATCTCGCGATCTATCATCTCCAGACTGGACAGGATACGGTACAAGTAAAAAATTACAGCCAGATGGTAATTGTATTCATCATACAGAATTACCATATTAGTAAATTTTACATTCATATATTCAAGACCTGTTTATCAAAAAAATTGTAAGTGAAATATTGACGGTTTTAAGATATTATAACTTTCTAAAATTACATAATTCAAATCTAAAAATCTGTTAACAAAAGGAAAATTGCTCTTTATTTTACAGTTGGCATGCAAACGAGTGTTGCTGATAAAAATATTCGTTAATAAATTACATGATTAGAAGAAATTTAATTTGTGCGACAATGAAGAAATTAAGTTGTAGCGGTATTTTTGAAAGGCCTAAAATTAAATTCAATTGTTGCTGAATAATTATGATGCGAGATGAAATCGATCGCAAACTCGCTCCCTACGTAAGCATTTTAGTATAGCAAAAGCAAGGGCATTTTTGTTTATGAGCCGTGTGGATTAGAATAAATATTTATGGCAAGTAAATAGTCTGTATATTTTTGTGGTGGTAATGTTTTAAAAAAACATGGAATTTAGACGATGTTATAATTTAATTTCCTTACATAAATCAAATTGTCAAACTGCAAGCTGGCGAGGATTGAAAAAAAATATTAAGCTGATTTAGTTATAAAAGTTGAAAATTAACGTTTAAACAAGGCTGAATTAATTTTTTTTTACGTTCTTTATTTTTCTGCAAGAGCAAATGAGCCTGAGACAATATGATCGCTTCATAACTATCATTAAATTTAAAATTTCGTAACTCGCCTATTTTTAATAAATTTTTATCATTTTTCGCTATTTGTTTTTAATTAACTTTTATTTTTATGATATTTTACTCAAAACAGCAAATTTAGGAGTAGTCAACTACCCTATTTATGTCTCACTTGTTCAACTGGATATTTCATATTTTTAAATAGTAATAGAATTATTGTTTTATAAGACTCATCTGGTATGCGGCAAATACAAAAGTGACGTCGTATTAAAACTTTGTAACATTTAATTTTGAGAATTTTCTGTTAATTTTTAAACATTTGTTTTTCTCGGAGCATTAAGATTTGATATAATAAATGTATTTAAATTATTTTATGATAATTGGTAGAATTTTTGTGAATTTAGAAATTTAATTGCGATTATCTCGTAAATGATTGAATTATTTTTTAAATTAATAAAAACTATTTCCCTTTAGAACTATGATAGAATTCATTTTTTTGAAAGAATATCGGGAGGATAAAGACGTTCTAAATGATTTTTTTAGAAAGTAATGTAAATGGCGTAAGTTGCGCGAGTAAAAGCTGATTACAAACTTAGTAAATGTGTAGCAATAAGTTGCTAATATTGGTAACGCGAAATCTTTAGGTTTGCCTATCAGTCAGCGACCTTCGTTTTTAACAACATAATAAACTCTATTATTTAACACAAAAAGTTGATATTTCATTGTACCTTGCTAGCAAATATCTAAATCATAAATAGAGGGTCAAAATAATTGTAAATTGCATATTTCTTATATAATAAATTAAAACTATTACACATCTTGCGACAGTTGTTTGTATAAATAAGCTAAAAATTAACTGCGCGATATTATGTGCTGCAAAATAAACAAAAATCTCAAATTTAATTAATAGTTGCAATATTGTTCAAATCTTTGAAATAAGTTTAAAATATTAGATTGAGAAAGTTTCAAATTTCTAATATCTACTCTTAACTGTATTCTTTACAGACTTAATAGAATTACAAAGCAACGCGTCTTAAATAAATTATAGCCACCCCACCTTGCCCCCGCCATCCCCCGCCGGGTAAGGCGACCATCTTTTGCCGGAGTTAAATCAACCAAACCAGGGAAAAAAGGAATGAAATTACTGAATACGAGTCACGGATCAATTAAAATATGCTGTTTAATGCTATTTTATTTGAAGATTCTACTTTCTATAATTCTAACTTCCTTAATTACTTGACAATTCCTGCAAGTAATTGGGAACAATAAAACGAGTTTACTTTGTAATCTAGATATTTTCGATAAAGACTCTCAAGTGCTGAACTAGATATTAAAAGAAAATGTAGATATACCACAATGATGAAAAAGGTTAATAGGGCTTTAAAAGATCAATTAAAATGCTCCCTTAATAAAAAATTATATTCGCAACAATTATGTGTTTCATATACAATTTCAATTAAAATGTTTAATAATTAAAAGGCATGCGCCTGGTTATTTATTGTATTTGAAATGGTACGTACTTTTATTCTTAACGCAACATTTAATAATTATATTACATCAAATTGATATTGTTAACGACGCTGTGTGGGTAATATAATATGCTCGTAACTAATTTTACGAAATTTATTTTCATTAGCTGAGCAGTTGATGTTAATATATTTTACAATTCCATATCTAATTTATAAATAAATAAACCGTATGCACAAAGTACTGCAGCATGAATTCGACATTTGTAAATATTAGAATTAATAAGTATTTTTTATTATTTATGTTAAACAAGAAATAATACTTCAGCTCAAAATAATGAAATATAGCGCATTTAACTAAAACTCAGTGTAATCATGATAACGCTACGCCTCGCATAAGTTTGTATTCTTAAAAATGTTTACATAAAGAAACCGGTATGTTGGATTCCCGATAAAAAAAAACAAATAGAGCCATCTATTTGGAGCATTCTTATTTTGTCTCCAGAGGAAGTAAACTTCAAATATTTTGTAATTGATTTATGTTTGTTCTTCTATGTATTGCAAATCCAGAACATGCTGCATAATTTTGGTTTCGAAAACATTCATTTATTAGACTCGGAAAACATTTTCCGACGTGACGTTCACCGTGTGGTACGCTCTGCAACACGGCTGTGACAATGAAGTGCTCGTACATAGTCAAAGCACGATCGTGACACATGTTGGATTAAATATCTTCGATTGTTATTAGAGACTATATAAAAGACAACGAAAAACTTAATACCTATAAGTTTTATTTGTCAAAAATCATTATACGATCGTAAAATAAACAAATTTCAACAATGAAATCAAAATTTTATTCTTGCAAAAATTTTGTGACGCCAAAAGTTCTGTTTTCCTTTAACCAAATGAGCACTTAATTTTATCAAACTTATCAACCTTTCAAATACTATTCTTATATGCAGAGAAATACTATGTAAAACAAATATGTCTTTGACAGGAAAAACCGACTACGATAACATGGAAGTTTAGAAATTAAATTCGAAATAAATTTTGTCACCCGTCATAACTCTATAATTTTTTTCTGCATCTTCTATATATATATTTTTTAAAAATATTTCTTTAATATCCTTTATAATGGTTTACATAAATTATTTCTAAAAAATTTTGAATAAAATATACGTTCACAATTAAATGAAACTACGTGATGTAGTATTATTTCTACTTTCTTTAAGTTCTTTACCACGACCTAGGTTTTGTTGTATTACAACATCTTCAGGTTTTTATGTTTTTCTTATTTTTTTCGTGATTTATTAAAAATTCCAAATAACAAAGATTGAAAATTAACATTATTGAATAACCCAAAACCACGTTCTAAACAATTTTGATTGACGTGTTTTTAAATATTTTTTGTTGAATATCTTATTTATTTATACAATATATTATATATTCTTAAATTTGCTCATCAAGCACATTCATTTTATATCCATCTTGATGACCTTTTGTAATTTTAATTTTTTCCCTTTTATATTGTCATATGCAATACAAACACACATATACAACATATACAAACATACGCGCACTTGCACAACATATGCACGCATGCACTAACACGCACTAACACATACGCACGCACACACACACGTTTTAAAGAACTACGTTCTGTACCAGCCTACATATTAAGTCAATGTAAAATTGAACAAGCTAATAAACTATTGACAAATGTTCTGAAACGAATTCCTGGTACAACTCGTTTTCACCAATTGCCGTGGATAAATATAGAGCGTCTAAATTTTTGTCGAGAACTAACATGATTTTTACAAGAACTAACATGCCGGGAATACTTATGCATACCTAAATTGCCTTCTTTCCTCCTTCTTTTAATTACTAACAGAACTATTCATACTAACTTGGGTCGTTTTGAACATTTGCCATAATTTTCTTGATGATTCTACGATGTGGATCAGAGCTAAGCCGGACGGGACACGCATACAAGGGACAATGAGAGAAAATTAATTGAGCTGAAACTACACCCGCTCAGTTTCGCCTGATATCAGTCCGATGTGTCACACTGCATGATAGAATCCCATCATGCCATTAGTTCACTTTTTTGCAATAATTTCACGTAATTTTTTCTCACGCTCGATCAGTCTGGTGTGCCATTTCGATAATTCATACTAAACTCATCGTGTGAAGTACCTTTAACGCTCAAGTGTTCCAGGATACATTTTCTCGACTAGGAGAAAAGTTAAATTTAAACTTCCAGAAACTTAGTAATACAGGGTTGAATAGATGAGGCGGTATTAGCAACATTTAAGCTGATCCTAGTTATAGGATGTAGCGGAAGAACTATTGGGAACGTCGCGTCGTCGTACACTCAGACGACAGGCGTTCATTCCACTACAAGAAATGAATGCCTTAATAAGAAATGAATATGCCTGAATATGAAATGAACGATAAGTCAAAGTTTGACAAACAACAAATTTCTATAGTCTGCTTTTTTGGGAAATAAAAAGATCAAAGTCCACGCAAGAGGAAGCAATCGCCGTTAAAAGGTCACAAGAAGAAGCAATCGCCGTCAATGTTTGGTCGGGCGTAATTACCAGAAGACATGGCGCATAATTTCAGCGTATATTTAAAATTCAACATTACCTTTTCAATTTTACCTCACTCGAGTAGTTTTCAAAAATATGAGCACTTAATAATCATATTAACTTTTAATATAATCCTCAATATAAAAATCTTGCGAATTTTTATTAACGATCTAAACAGGATGGTTGAATTGGTATAGCAATCAGTTCTTTGAGTAGCTGAGTACAAAATAAGACAAATATCCGTAATTTCTTTCCTATTTCGTCCCATTTTCGAGACATATTATGTACTTTATTATAGCATTATTTCAATCTAAATGCAAAGGCTCTGCAGCGCAGGCATACCGGACACCGCATAGCACTATCCAAGCAAGCGATAACGCAGTGCGTGTAACGCCTCATTCGGCTTTAAATATATTATATTTGGCATTTGACTAATTAATTGGGTATTTGACTAATTTTTTTTATTTCATTAATGATGAAGAGCGAATATTTTTTTTAATAATCTTAAAAATTGACCGAGTTATAAAAGTTTAAATTTAATCTTTAGAGAAGGACGGCAATACTGTGTTGTGAGGTCATTTTTAATATTGCACATTATATTTTACGAGAGGAAAAGAGACATGGATATACCCAACTCTATCCGTACCTTCAAATTTAGAAGCCTACAACTGGCGTATGTTTCAATCAATTTTTTTCAAGACTGGTTTTTAATTAACTTATATTTCACAATATTGTACGAAAAATATCAAAATTTAGAATGAGTCAACTACCGTATTCAGAGTTTTCCTTATATATTTTTTTCATAGAGGCTCACTTTGTGATAATTATTGATAATTTATCAATAAATATATATGAAAAATACGAAAAAAAGTGTAGTTATGACTGAGAAAATATTGAAAAAAGAAAGTATTCTGTTATTGAAGAATATTAATTTCCCCGTATCAAAAAAGTTATAAGTAGATTATTTTCTCATGTTTTCGATAGGAATCTGAAAAAAAAACTTTGCTATGTCAATTAAGCAACATACTGAGAATATTGTAATGAATCTACTTTTATTTGAATTTTCATCGAAAATACTTGGTCAAAGTATATAAATTAGCATAGGAACGTGCCCGTAACTAAATCGGCTTATGAGCACTGTTGTTTTTCGTATTAAAAAATGGATTTTGTGCAGTAATGCGTTTAGCTTTCACCTCGGAAACAGACGTAATTCTTATAAGTGCGACTATGTTTTACGCAATCGCACAAACTTAATGTGGTTAAAAGTATCAGGGATGTGTGTATAGCTGCTTATACCTCTTTGTATTTACTCATATAAGTTTTGTAGGGTTCGTCAAATTCGGTGAGTGGTGCGTATACTCCATTTTCTTTATTTTACCAAAAAACGGTGTCACCCATGATAGCTTGCATTTTTTTTCGATATTCAATTTTAAGGCCGAATGGGGAAAAACGGAACACTTTCGTCATATTCGTCGTAGGTCACAGCTTCATAGCTCTTTCAGTTTAAGGTCGATTATGATAAAATTATACAGAAAGACGTAGTTTAATTATTTGAAAACACAGAAAGAAAGAAAATTTGAAAGTTTTTTATAAAGAAATTCCTCATACGTCAAATTTGAGAATGAAATTTTTTTTCTAAGCGAGTGGGTGTAATTGAAGAGATCGTTTAAAATGCTTTGTGGGACGGCGTTTCTTCGAAATATGAGTCTCCAAGTGTTGTATGACGTGTTCCCACCTCCTAATTTTTTATCCTTGTCGAAAATGGAAAAAAATAATTTTAATGCGAAATTATTTGGTTCAGCTTGTATTAATAAATGAAAGACATATTTAGTTGTTTTTTTACGTTTGTGAATTAAATAAACACTAAGCAATTATTAATTTAGATAATGAACAATAATGTTAATACAGACGTACTATAAACCCGTAATTTTTTAATACCTAGGTGTATACATATACACCTCGTAGCGCGAATTCCACTCATAAGTAGCAAAGCTTTTTTATTTTTTATAGAACACACGCAATGACTTTAGCGTCAACGATCAAGTTTTTCATTTCGTATGTAATAACTAATTACATTATAATTGATATGTTGTGCGCTTGCTTTTCTGCATATTTACGTAGACGACAGCGTACGATGCTTACACAGTTTATGTAAACAATCGCATACTACTGCAGCTAATCATCTGCGCTGCGCATAAATGTAACCAAAATCATTCACAACGTGAATTGACGCTGATAAAGTATTGTTTGGTATAGAATAGGTGTAACCCCACCAATTGTTTTTTTATCGAGTCACGACCCGAGCGGCAGCCGATATTGCGCGCACAGCTCGGCTATTTTATGAGGTGACCAGCATGTTATATATTCATTACTATTTTCAATGGTTTTTGGAAAATTGTATGCTTATACATTTTTCTTTATATTTCTTTTCATATTTTGCACTACCTTTTCTTCTATTGCTCTATCCTGTATGTTAATGTTTATTTCATCTTAGTGTTTAATCAGTTTGGGGAATAAATCCCCGCAGTTAGACTTAGAAAATGACACATTAATACATTTTTAACACTGGAAATTTATCACCTTTTTTCGATTTTTATTGTAAAACTTTTCATCCCCATCTGGAGGTGGGGAGGCAAAATATGAATTATATTTGAACCTAAATGTGATATTGCTACCATTGGACACCAAGCTAGGACACATAAACCAGTCTGTTAAGACTTTGAACAGAAACCCCCAAAGTTTCAAACGTTTGAGGGATTTTTCACAAAATTATCAAAAGTAAATGTTATGGCTAGAACCTTTGTCGTATTACACGTTAAAAAAATAGTGAAGTAATTTAAAGATATTCGTCCACGATATTGTGGGATGTGGCAGAACAGATAACTAATGAGAATATATATTAAAGTGCACATATGAGGATGTTGGATGCCCATATAAATTTAAAAACACATTGGGAGCATCACTAAATCGAGAATAATTGGGCACATAAATCCAAAGTATAAAATTCGTGTCGGCCGGTATTATCAATGAAGTGAATTAATTGGGAGTATTTTCATAAGTATATGAAAATTACAACACAAAGAAAAAATAAATTCTTGATTTTTTAAATTATAACCCTCTCGAATAATATTCGTCTAACCTGTCTTGTCATAACTAAATTGATATTTTAATTATGATGTATCCGTCGTCAGTGTTAAATAACTTCGATATTTATGTCTAGTAAATAACCACACCCTAGATTGCAATTATTATTATATACTTTAGTAAACATATATATCGAAGTTGGAATTGAACAATTAAAAAACTGTGGAGATGTATGAACAGAAAAAAATAACAGTTGAAGAAATGTTTTTTTCTTCACTTCTTTTTTATTTTAACAACTCTTACCTCGGCCTTTCTTTATTAAATTGCTTATGCTTACTTGATATCGATTGGTAACGAAGAAAATTATTCTATTATAATTGAAAATCACATTATTCGGCTACAATCGTTTTGAATAACGTGAATGTATAAATATTAACTTGACTGTTGGTGTTCAATCGGCTGCCATACATCAGAAACCATCCAATGTTCCCCACTAATATATTTGCGCCTCGCTCTTGTCGATCACGTAAAATATGACAAATGTGCTTTAACATACCGTTACCCATTGTTGTCCCTTTCGCGTCTATTTACTAAGTATAACACGTGCATATCACACAAAGGAAACCACGATAGAGCAATATACTATGTAGAGTAACCGTTCTCGCCGAGCTACTAATATTTATAAATGTAATAATATTAAATGTACAGTGATGTACAATTATAATGTAATCTACCGAATTTGTTTCCTGTAATTGCCATATTCAATGCTGTTGTCACAATGTCAACCAGAATTAAATATAACTTTTAACATGCGCAGCTGCATCTGTATCTTCTATGTTAATTGCTTAATGAAATATAATAATAATATATGCTGCAAATTTTTCATAGTAGTATGCGATGAAAATAAAATAGGAACTAGGAACCAATAATAAAATACAAAATAATAAATTAACTTATAAAAAAAATAACTTCCTATGGAAAATTAAAACAACTCTCAAAATCTACGAACTGCAGACGCTGTCGTTAAACTTTATAACACAGAAAATCTAATTAAGGCAAGTTTTTGAAGCTTGTCAATCAATTTATGTTAACTCAAATTTATAAATAAATAAAATTCACCACGATAGCCACGTAAAAGTGCATTGGCATTTGACAGAGCAGGAAAAGTTAATTAGAAGACGATGTGTTGGGCGTTTTCACTGTCACATGTATTATTATAAATTAAAAACTAAATAGTCATTTTAATTGAGTGAATCAAGTAATCTTATCCCTACAATAATTTTCTATTCAATAATATAGTCCATTGAAAAGTTACATTTGGGGTTGCGTTTTTTAGAGGACGCAATTTTATTGTTTACATGTGAGGGGGGGGGGGTCAAGAAAAGATTAAATTAAAGTTCGTGGGGTTTCCTCCAACCTCGGCCGCCATCTTGGAAAAAGTAGTGAAATTGTTTTTAGCGTTTATCAGGTAAACTATTGGTCATACAAAAAAATTGTTTAATGCATTTCTTATTGCAAATTGAATTCTCTACAACTTTGGTCTAGTAACTTTTTGTCGTATAATCAAAAATAACAAAGATATTAAAGAAAAACGATCAAAACTTTTCTTTTGGTCGCCATAACTTTTTTTTTACTTTACAAAAAAATGACATCAATGCAATTTTGTAGAGGGGTTTCCAACGAAGAATTTTTAAAATATACTTTTTTCATTATATTCATTAGTTTAGGTTTTACAGCGCTTCGAAGTGAACACTAATTTTTCCTACTGATAAGTATAAATGTATATCAATGGTATGGTATAGTTTTTAATTATTTTTTTATTATGTTCATTATAATATTTTTAATTATAGACATTTCAATATTATTATTTATTAGTTATTGACTCTTTTCCCCACCACCTACGAGGTAGTCTGGAGGCGCGTTTTTTTTACGTGGTATCCCCAGTAGGCATAATCCTCGGTCAATTTTAAACTGATAATTACTGTGTTTTCTGTCTTTTTGATGGGCCTGGCTGTTTGGATTTCAAAGTTAAATTGTTGAGAGACGACTGGAGAAGGAAGTGGAATCATTGTTGGTAGTTCGTCTTCAAAATTGTTTTCTTCAATTAATTTGGAAATTTCCATTATGTTGCTGCAATTCTCCCCAGAACAATGGAGGCATGCTGCAGAACATTTGAGGCCTGCTTTCTGACATCCACATATCGCTCCACAATTTCCTTTACATCGACAGAGTATTAATTTCATAAGCTCAGGGGGCGCTGGAGGTTTTGAGGTTTGCACCGGCATTAATATTCGTCCACATTTTTTCCAGCCCCAATTTTCAGGGTCGTTGTAATTACCCAGCCACGACTGGACCTGATGGTAGACTCGGAAGCTGTGAAAACCGGTTGTGTCTTGCGTTGGAGGAAGTGATGATAAATTAAATGTATTTTCTGTCAATGACTTGGCGAATCGTTTATATCTAATGCTGTTAAGAGAATCATCATCTTTATTGCCACCATATAAAGCGATGAAAAAACGTTCACCAACGACAGTGAGCAAAGCAGGATCAACTGTCTTGTTGAGAAACAACGCTATTCCACTTGCTAGCTCGGGATGTTTCTCCAGGGTTGAAAGATATTTTAGTTTACCTATGTTGTAAGCTGCTGAAGTTGTATCACATCCAGAAAAAGCATGTAGAAAGAACAAATTATCCGCAATTATGTCTCCGTGCATAAAACCTAACGGACAATATAATTGTTCGGCTGTACGTCCTGTTGACGGTTTCAAGAAGAATACATTTGATTTGCTTCTTCCAAATGCCGTGAGTAAAATAAGTATATCAATATCTTCAGCTATAATAGTAACGGAGTCAAACAATTGGGATGCAACAAGAACAGAGCGAACGATGAGGGTGTCTTCATGATCGACATTGAAACCCACTTCTGCGAATGAATTTTTTAGAAGTTCAATAAAATTTGCCTTATTCTTCTCATTACCAAGAAATTTCCCTGACAAAAAAAATGACTCCTGGCACTGTTATTAGAGGATCGTTCCACTGGTGCGAATGCATTAAACAGACATGACTTTGTACCTTTTCTCATGCCATCCTCTGCAAATAATGCCAATGGAAAAGCTGCTAATTCATACCGCACGTATTGTTTGGCGTCACCGACTGTTTCTCTCGAAATACACATTCGTTGAAATAAAAGTAACGGATAACAACAGGAGATTTATCTACTTCAATAGTACTTGTCATAACACTAAAGGGAAGAACCTTACTTTTACGATTAAATGACAGTCGTTGAAAATCTGATCCTGTGATACTGATAAGCAATTCTTCTCCTATCTCAATAGCGTGATGACAATTTATATTCTCCGAAGCAACAATACCATTAGCAATACAAATAAGTTCAGGACGATCTGAGGTAAAGTCATGAGTTGCGAGCCAATTATCGATTTTTTCAAGGTCTTCGTTGTTACGTAGTATGCGTGAATCTCTGTAGTCAATGTGTTGTTCCGAAGTTTCCATCGAGATGTTGCAGTACTCTGTTACTTGCTCACAGACATCTTGTAGACGTATCATTCCGTTAGTCCATGATGCCAACGTACTGTCAGTAATACCACGGCCGTGCGTTAAACCTCCAGATGATTTAAACATCCTCATGAGAGTCTGCTCAATAATTTGATCATACATGATCCCGCTCCAAAATTTATCTCTATAAAATGTTTCAAAAGAGTGACCAACCTGTAATATTGAACCCATAATTTCGCCGTTGGTCCTTTACTTTCCAGCATGCTCAAAGTCTCTTCAAATTTGATTTTTATACGTTTGAATAGATGATTATTTATCGCTTCTAAAATGATTGTTCTATCGATGTCACTAACAGCATCATCCAAAAAATCCCGTTCTTTTTCAGTAAATTCAATAGAGTCCTTTATTATTTTTGTGATTGATAAATGTACCAATAAATGAGCACGTACAGCTATACCATACGCATGCCCAGACATTATGTGAGTAACACAGTTCTCAGCATAAATAATTTGAAGATATCTTCGAGTTCACTGCTAGACATGATGTATCCAATTCCACCTATAAAAGACATGAGCAAATGAAACCCACCCAATCGAACTACGACTTTCGATAGATCGGTATTAGGATCAACAGCAGCTGTAATGGAGGCTTGGAGGATTGGAGGTTTTATATTTTTCAATAGAAAGCAGAAATGATGTTAAAATTGTATCGTAATCTGTTGGAGGAGCGTTTATAAATGGCAAACATAAAATTCTACTTCTTTGAAAAGGTTTCTCAGCAGTAGCTTCGATCATAAAGCCGTTCCATCCACTGATATTCATAGTGCAAGACCATTTACCATGCAGCCACATGAAATCAATATTTTCAATAATTTCAAGGTTTTATGATGAAGTTTTAAGTCAGTAACTAATAAATAACAATATTGAAATGTCTATAATTAAAAATATTATAATGAACATAATAAAAAAATAATTAAAAACTATGCCATACCATTGATATACATACCAATGATTTATACTTATCAGTAGGAAAAATTAGTGTACACTTCGCAGCGCTGTAAAACCCAAACTAATGAATATAATGAAAAAAGTAAATAATAATAATTCTTCGTTGGAAACCCCTCTACAAAAATGCTTTGATGTCATTTTTTTGTAAAATGAAAAAAAAAGTTATGGTGACCAAAAGAAAATGTGTCCAAAAATGTTTATCGTTTTTCTTTAATATCTTTGTTATTTTTGATTTTACGACAAAAAGTTACTAGACCAGAGAATTCAATTTGCAATAAGAAATGAATTACAAATTTTTTTGTATGACCAGTAGTTTACCTAATAAAAGCTAAAAACAATTTCACCCCTTTTTCCAAGATGGCGGCTGAGGTTGGAGGGGTGTTATCCCACAAACTTCAATTTAAGCTTTTCTGGACCCCCCCCCCCCTCATATGTAAACAATAAAATTGCGTCCTCTAAAAAACGCACGCTAGGGCCAAAAAAATGTAACATTTCAATGGACTAATATAAATTATAATTAATTGACCGACACAAGTATACGTAGGTAAAAATAAATGACATTGAATACTGGTATTTTAAATAGATTAACGGAAAAATAATAAAAAAATCTATCACGTAAGGTTTTAGAAATCTTAGTAAATGCTACCCAGATACCAAGCTGCCTTTATAAACATTTTTCCTTTGGGTATCTACTTCACTAGAAGGTAGTTATCAAAAATATGTAGTAAAATGTGAATCAGTGCCATTATAAATATCATTTAGTAGACGAACGTGATAAAATAAACGTAGTTTGTTTGTCGGCGAGAGAGTAATTTATTTTTGAAAATGGCTCTAAGTTCGAGAAATTGTACGAATTCACCGCAACACTTTTCTTATATTTGTGGCGAATTCATCGCGAAGAAACAACGGAGTAATATAACAAGATTTATAGAAGATATCTATTGTGCTTATTTTGGTACTACTACTGCAAATCAGGACAAACTCCCCCTTCCCCTCACCCAATGTGTTCTACTTGCTTAGAAGAACTGCGACTGTGGTTTAAGAAGAATAAAGAAACCTTAGATTCATTCCGATGATCTGGATGGAAATAATTATGACGACTGTTACTTTTGTTGCTCTAATATGAAAGGATTCAATCAGAAAAACAAAAAGGAAATTTAGTATCCCATAGTTCGTTCAGTCTGCAATAAGGTCCACGCCTCAAGATTATTCTATTGCCGTACCTAAATACCCCATGAAGTTGATTGTGAAACTAATGAGAGTGATGTCGTCTGAAGAAAGGAAAGATGAATTTTAGTAGGTTCAGATATTCGAAAACTCATGAAAGACAAAGAGACTTCGAAACTAAAATAAACTCTGAATAAAAGGAAGCGTGGTTTTCTTTCAAAAAGTAGCTAAACATTTTCGGGGCAATGAGAAAGGTTCAGATTATGCCCAATTAGTGGAAAACCTCTTGAAAAATTAGGATGCAACAAGAACTTAACAGTCCATTTTCTGAAATCTCACTTAAACTATTTTCCAGAAAATCTTGGGTATTTCAGTGAAGAACAAGGGGAGAGATTCCAAAGGTAATGGTGTTTCCATTATCAAGGAAGATGGGATGTTAACGTGATTGCAAACTAATGCTGGATGTTGAAGAGGGACAGTGAGGCAGATGAAGACATGTGAAAATCTTTAAAGAGAAACTTCAGTGATATGCGGAAGAGATACTACAAGGATTTATAGCAGTTTGTTTTCTTAATTGGTTTAGTCTTAATATCATGGGTATCTATATGTGTTATACAAAATTACTTGCTGAGGCCAAATTGTTAAGCTGGAGTGCGAAGCGAAAAAATTTTCCGCGGTTACAAAGCCTCCACCTCATTTCTTAAATCCACTATTAGTATCCACTCTGTTTTGCAGAATCTCACCTCTTGTATTTTTGTGTCATTAAAAGCAAAAACACACAAATATTTTAATAATTAACAGCAAAGTAATTTTAGAAACATACATGGTCAAACATGCCAATTCAATCTACATTGGCAAAATCATATATTAGAAAAAGTATCAATAAATGAAAAAAAAACTAACTATTACTAATAAAAATAAATATTTAGCAATAGCTGCTGAAACTTAAAATGAAAAAAAAGCAAAAATTACTTTGGAAAAGAAGAATAATTGAAAAGACATCCTAAGTGACTAAAATTTGGTCCATCGACTTCTGACACTTGACACGCTACTGCGATGATGTAAAGTGATACAGGTCTGTCCCAAAACTTATCGATTTTTTTAAAATCAATTATTCAATATTATTTATAATTACAATCTTTTCAGAACTTTTCAAATTATTCTCCCCCTGCTTTGATGCATCTTTGCCAATCCTTGGGAACAAAAAGAAGGTCCGATGGTACCAGATCGGGGCCGTACGGTGGCTGGGTAGCTTTGTCACATCCATTTTGGTCAGCAACTCGTAGACGATGAGCGCCGTGTGTCTTAGCGTGTTCTCATGTTGCAAGATCCAATTGTCGCGAATTTCTTTTCGGACGCGTCGAACCCTGTTGCGCAACCGTTTGAGCACTTCACAGTAAAACTCCTATTGACTGTCTGTCCTTATGGCACAAATTCACTGTGAACCACACCTTTTCTGTCAAAAAAATTGTATTGCCTTGATTCGCGATTTGCTCATTCTTGCATTTTTCAGGTGAGAAGACTCCATGGTGTGCCACTCACTGCTCTGACGCTTTGATTCGAGATCGTACGCAAAAACCCACGTCTTGTCCCCTGTGATCACTCTATCCAAAAAATCCGGGTCCGTTTCGTAGCGTTCATGCAAGTCTTGCCACTTCAACAAACGCTATTCTTTTATCTCACTCGTCTGGGCTTTTGGCACCATTTTCGCGCAGATTTTCTCATTTGAAGATCCTCCGTTAAAATGCGATGAACAATTGTTTTGGCTATTCCACATTCCTCTGCAATCATCCGAACATATAATCGTCGGTTCTTGTTCAAAACTTGACGCATTTTTTGCACCGAGTCTTCCGTGTGTGATGTCGACGGGCGTCCCTAGCGATCGTCATCGTTGACAAACTCCCGACCTTCCCTGAACCTCTTGTACCACATGAAAGTTTGGCTTTGTTTCATCGCATCGTCACCGTAGGCTTTCCGAAGCATTTCAAGTGTCCCTGCCCCTTTTACCTAGTTTCACACATTCTTGACGAGGGTCTAGTAGATACCTCTACGAGAAGCGTGACCCTACCTCGACAACTACTCGCAGGCAACTGAGACCGATCTTGTTTCGAAGCTTAGATCCCGCACCAACTTCACCGCCCGAAGCCGCGCCCCGCCAACCAACGTAACCGACTACAAAAAATAATTCCGGGAAGTTTTGGGACAGACCTTGTATAAGTGAAATCCATATTCCCATATTATGTTATTTTGCTTCTCTGCATTTCCATGTTACTACAACCAATCATACCAATTATTTCTACACGAGATGTTAAAGTTGGACCAAACATCTTATGGCCGGTTTCTGAGGATACTAAACAACCTTTCCATGGCTATTTGTTCAGTTATTGGTTCGATAAACTTTAAACAGCTATAAATACGTTTCTGACCACTATTTCGTTCCATTGATAACTATCAGTACGATAAGCATTTCTCCTACACATCACTAGAGATGACTCTTGGAAATTAAGTTTTAAACTTATTTTTCTATCAAAAATAATATCAATACAATATATTCGTATTAAAATATCACTTTAGCTACGTTAATACAAAAAAAAATACAAAATAATTTAAAAATCGTCTTAATTTTAAAATAACATTGGCTGCATGTGCTTAATTATTCCAGCGACCTTAAAAAAATTAAAATTGACGTTTATCTGACAACAGCAAGACTAACTGTGAAGCACTTAGTGTCTGCTTATGTGTGTTGTTATCACTGTTCATACTTTCCTATCTCTATTCACATTTCTCAAATTACACACTTTCCTATTCAATTTAGTTATCCAACATGGTATATTTACAGCGAGTTAAAGGAACTATGTTACTATTAATTTTTTTACATGAATGTTACACAGTACTCTTGTCAAATTTATATTTTTATATATTATATATATATATATATATATATATATATATATATATATATATATAATATTTATATTTTAAACTCAATATATTTTAATTTTAAACTATTCCTCTATAAACCTTTCGAAGTTTCGTAGGGATTTCTACGATCTCTGAAATTTCTGAGAATTGGCAAATTATTTATAAAATGAATAATATCTTATCAGATTTTGATGAAGATGTTAAATTGTATCTACACAATCCATATTTGATATTAAGCTATCACAAAAATAAAAACTTAAAAATAACACTACAAGGTTAGAGTTAATGTCAGTTTAATTTATGGCAGCTTCGGTTATGGAATATATAAAGGTCCATTTTTATTCAGTTAATTTAACGGGAATTTATCGATTAGACAACTCGCTATCGCACGTTCAAAGACGGTTTTTGACAAGTTGTCGGTTCAATAGAGATATTGAATGGATAAACCGCTGTCAAATATACCTCGCAAGTGGATCAATTATCCTTATTTTCCCATATCTGTAATCATTTCTCATTACGTATTTATTAACATACGACTGTCATGTAAGAATGGCTCAACTTTCATGGGTCTTGACAAGCCTTTCACTCTTATTGCATGTTGTGACTATGTTCGATATTCCAACATTAAATAAAAATTTAAATACGATTGTCTAATGATAATAAAAAATACATAATTTGCATAACACTAAATGATTTCAAATTAATTGTAATCGACGAAGTCAATTAACGTACGCATAAAATTTACGTACGCATAAATTTACGTACGCAAGCAATTAACGTTCGCTAATAAAAAACTGCGACTAAAGTATCAATAATAGGGCCGTTTTTGTGGGAGACCGGTTTTTCAACCGTAAAACCTATGTGTCATCTTTGCTATTATGATTCATTGAAAAAAGTTCAATTACATGATTCATCGCCAAAATTGTTGCTATGAGACAGTATTAGATACGTTGTTATGATTGGTTTAAAATATCAGTTTTGGCTATCTATGAAACTTGCTATGAAAATCGCTTGTATTATCCAAATATGTTTTTTTTTAATTTTTAACAAAAAATCAGGTTGTAATGTAACAACAATAGTTGGATTAGTACTTATAACAAGTATATATAAATAAATAAGAGTTAGTTCTTCTAATTTGGCCATTTTTAGGGTTCTATATTTAAAAGGAAAAATGGAAAACCCTTGGATCTCCCTTGTAAGTTCGTATTTTCGTCACAACCCTTTACATCAGAAATCGCTTTATGTCGAAACCTGAAATTTGGCGTAGTAATAAAACATGTTAACCCACACATATCCTAATCAAAAATACTACACAAAACACAAAAAACTCAAAAATAGTCATTATATTAAAATAGTCATAATATTTCCAATATTAGGAAGCGCAAGCCGAGTACTCGAAATAACATTTTTTTCCCAAAAAGGGGCATAAAATTTTTTTTTCATAATTTTAAGTGTTATATCTTCTTAGATATATTGAAAAATATGTAAAAGGAATATGTCACCCTCCCCCCCCCCTCATTTCCGAAACTACTCAACCTAAATTTATGAAATAAAAATTTTAGTTTTTAGAAGCGCACATAAAGGTTGATGTTATAATTTTTTGAAATATACTCCATGTTCATTTTTGTAACATTATTGGGATAAGCCTACGAAAGATAAAAGTAGGCAATACATTTTTCTATTTTCAAAGCTGATTTTCTCAAAAACCTTGCGACATATAAACTTGAAAGTTGACACAGTAATACATCTTATTACTCCACATATTTTACATCATCAACTGTTTTAAAATATTCGTAAAACAATTAGAGTAGGTAAAAAGGTCTTTAATATTTTTTTTTCTTACTTTAAATATCATGTGGAGTATCATTTGAAAAGACTTGTTATGAGGAATACAAAAATATTATTGTCACAATTTTGAAATGCATATTTGAAATATAGCATTCCGCCCCCTTATTTCCAAAACTACTGAACCAAAAATTATGAAAAAGCAAGGTTGGTAAAATCTGACTGGAATATTATAGGAAAACTATAATGATTATCCTAGATCTTATATTTATTTTAAAATGCACTATATTTTTACGATTGTGGAAGAAATATAATAATACGTTGCAATATGTTAACGATGTGAATAATTAATATTTTGTAAATAGTTTAGTAGAAATAATGTTTATAAGTGTCGAAATGTGTACAGAATGATCGTAGTGCGAGTCCTACTAGTGCTTGACAGGTTTTAGGGCTAACCCTGACCCGCTTGTCGGAATTAGGTATTTTATGTAAGGCATAGAGGGGTCAGACGCCCACGCACACAAGTAAACTTCTTGTACTACTAGTTAAAGAAAAAATGTATGGCCTCCGACTGCGCGTCAACACTATTGATTAGTTTAGTAGAGAATTTAGACAGAGTCGGAAAAAAATGCTAACCAAACATTTTACAGTTCTAGAGTTTGATTTGTTTCCAACAAAAAAAACACAGTTTTACCCATAATGTTGGAGACAAACGGACCTTTGGATTTTTTTATCTAATTTTTTACTACCTCTATTATTATCTAAAATATGAAAAATACATGAAGGTAAAAATCTATAGAAAAGGTATCAAACACATTTTATATGGAAACTTAACTCACTACTAAAATGAACGGAAGAAGGGAAACACAGAGTCATGCATACAAATTCATTACATCAGCATTTAAACAATAGAGAACCTAGATGAGTAAGAGAGATGTCAGTATAGGCTAGTTGACTAAATTTGGAAATAAATAACCTTAATATCTATTTAATCCAAAAAAATTATATTTTGGGCAAATTACTGTTATTTATATTGCTAAATCCTGATTCAATCGCGAATTGTACCTGTCTTTTAAGGTGTAATGGAGGACAGCTGTATCAACTTGACAAAAATTGTTAAAAACAAAAAATTAATCAAATAACCTATTCTGTATACGAAAATGTCAACCCAATAATGGTATTTTGTGTGGTGTAACTTAACGCTTTGTGGTACATGTTCACTGTCACTTTACTGAATTCGTAATTTTGCCGAATTTATTTCCAAAATAAAAATAATCTTTACTTTTAATAATAAATAACTTTATATTTTCATATCATGATTATTCATTAGAAATCTTAAGCTATCAGATTTATTCTAAGTGGATACTAGCCTATTCGTGCTAGTTTATTAAAAAACATATTTTTTACCTGAATTTCATGATTTCATGACATAACATTTTATTTTTTATCGCTGCGTACATTCCGTTTCATTTAATTATGTAATTTGTTACCGGAATATTTTTATCGAATTACTTAAATAAATAGATCAATTTCCTATTTTCGCACCATCGGGCATAGTTATACATTTTTTGACTTTAAATTTACAATTTAATAAAAAATCGCATGTTTAATACTTGTATCGATTGTATATTTATTTGGCTTGAGTATTACCTAAATATGAGGACCTAAATATGAGGACGCTAGTAACCACACTAATAAAAGAAAATGTGCTAAAAAGTAACTAAGAATATGTGGAAATATCAATATAATTGATACATTATAAGAAACATTATTTGATGCTATTGCAGTGACAAAAGAAAAGTAATTGCAGTGAAAAAATAAAAGCATTGATAGCATAATATAACGGGAGAAATTTGACATCTTTCCAATAAATAGCTTTCTTGTTATAAATTAGGCCACTAAATATCAAAGCATTTACCCTTGATGAGATATATTTCATTCAAAATTGATTCACTTCGTATATAATGATTATTATTACAGACAAATTATTATATCTGTGTTGAACTGAGTGGTTTTCAGCAATCCATTAACAAAAAAATATTCAGTAAGTTGAATAAACTACGATGTCAAAATGTTCAAGTGCCATATGATTGTATATACCAATAAAGTTGTTATCTGGAAACTAATGACAATAACAATTAATATTACCGAAATATTCAATACAGCATACTAAACTATATCTTATTTTTACTTAAAATTAGTCCACAGTCAATTAACATTTCATTTATTTCAAATGGCGGTGAATTATTTACGGATAATATATATTACAAAAAGTAAATAAAAGCGAACTTATGATAGCATTGTTTTTTGAACGCAAATCCACGTGTCCTTTCGGTATACTTTTTGCATTTTTGACGGCACACACAATAATTTTCCAACAAAAATAAATACTTTTCAAAAAGCGGAAGCTTGTATTAGTTCGACTGACATTGATTTGATACTGATATAGACTTGATTTGATAACCTATTTAATAATGGATTCCTTATTTATTCTGTACGTTGATCGCGTCGTTTGGCGTGGAGCGGCAGAATATTGAACGATTTGAAAATCTATCGCACGCTGCCATTTGATTAGCGAGATATTTGGAGCGCTGGACTGTTCGTCAGTAGCCTCTTTACGTTATTTGGAAGTCGATCACGTCCGCGCTACTTCACCAAAGCTATGGACTGTTTTAAAATTCGCGACCGGATTTCGGCTTGCAATTTAGTCTTTAGTTTGAACTGTTCATTGATTGTTGGCACCCGCAAAAATTAAGTCGATGTCATTTTTATACAATTTAGAAAGTAAATGATTGTATTCACATAACGGGTATGAAAATAACGATACAAGTCTCTTGTACTCGTAGTCTATTTTCGAATTTTTTCAGAATTTGGAAAAAAAATGTTAACAAAAATACCCTCACTTGATAACATACATAAGATTTTACAACATTGGAATTGGAATTCCCTATAAAAAATTACAGTCTACCCGAAGGTAGTCCATAGCCTTCATTAAATTATAAAACATCGATATTACATTTTGAATATATTTGGCGTTAATTTTGTAGAAATTCATTATTCACAATTAAATGAAACTACGTGATGTAATGTTATTTCTATTTTCTTTAAGTTCTTTACCACGACCTAGGTTTCGTTGTATTACAACATCTTCATGTGGTTCTATTAGCAAAGATTTTTTCTATCTTTGCTAATAGCCCACCTGAATATGTTGTAATACAAAGAAACCTAGGTCGTGGTAAAGAACTTAAAGAAAGTAGAAATAATACTACATCACGTAGAGTTTCATTTAATTGTGGATATTAAATTTATTCAAAATAAGTTAGCATTTGATAACTCTTAGCTTTCCACGGGTCTCAACCTTTCGTTACCTTTTACTTTTTACGATTCCGTACCCGAAAGGCCTGTACGGAACTCTTTTTGTCGCAACGCTGCTAGTTGTCCGTCTATCTGTCTGTATATCAATCACGGTTTCTAACTTTTAATCGGACTGAAAATTTCTAACATACCTTGAAATTCTCACATAATCTTTATGGTGTTCCTTTGCCAGAAATTATAAATGGTATTTAAAAAGATTTAAAATTATATTTCGAAGTAGCTCCCGTGTATGACGAAAAACTTTCTCCGTGGGTATCGCTTTTAAATTTTTGTCATCAAAAATTTGTTCATCAAAATTGCCATTTTTGACCCATTATTATTAATTATTGGTGTAATTTTTTATTGATAGTATATGTATGGATCAAGTAGTCAAATATTACTTGATTTCAAATGACCTACAAATTTATACACATACAGATTTGAATACTATTAATGCTATAATGAATGAAATGTAAATTAGGGGAATTGAATATTATTAATGTTACAATGACTAAAATCTAAATTAGGGAAATTGAATAATATTAATGCTACAGTCAATAAAATCTAAATTAGGGAAATTGAATAGTATTAATGCTTCAATTAATAAAATTTAAATTAGGAGAATCGAATAGTATTAATGCTACAATGAATGAAATATAAATTAGGGAAATTGAATGGTATTGATGCTGCAGTGAATAAAATCCAAATTAGAGGAATTGAATAGTATTAATGCTACTATGAATAATACCTAAATTAGGAATATTTAATAGTATTAATGTTACAATGACTAAAATCTAAATTAGGGGAATTGAATAGTATTAATGTTACAAAGAGTAATATTTAAATTAGGGGAATTGAATAGTATTAATGCTATAATTTATGACTTATACAGGAAGTTATATAATAATTACTTTTATATATTTAGCTAATAGATGTTAATATTTAGCTAAAAAGAGGTTGTATATGTAATAGTAAACAATGATAAATAAATAAGCAGATGTGTTTTTAAGAAATTCATATTTTTACGAACGTGAAAGAAATATTGTATGAGAATATACTTGTGTAGTGAACAATTATATAAATATTGGTTAATATAGTAATTTACTAAAAATACTATGTAACTTTAAACATATGTACCTAAATGTTTACGAAACCCTCGTAGTGCGAGTTCTACTCGTACTTGACGTACATTGCCATTAATTTTTTTCTTTTCTTCTATATCATTCAAGATGAATCCGCATGTCGTCGGCGAACCCGCGTGTCTGCTAATTGTGACTAAATTGTTTTTCATTGTTAACTCTCACAAATGGTTATTTTAACTAATCTATTATAAGAATGTTTTTACCAAACTATATGCTAAGTATGCAGACGCATTTAGGGAATTACTCGATAATACCAATTATGCATCTTGTATCAATTATCATATCAATTTATGAATTATAACGTTAAAATTTAAGTTTTTCCAAAAATAATATATTGAAGCGCTGCTTTGTGTTTTTCGGTCGATGGAGATTGTAGAGGCGCTCACGCGTATGTCGAATAACAGTTTGTGCTAGTGTTTATATAGTGCTTTAGAGTCATTGATTTCACAATGTGCAATTTTACGCACTTCATGCTCTGTCAGGAGACGCTAATAAAAGTGTTTTTCTTCATGTGTTACGAGTTAAGCCATTGTTGATTTTTTTTTGTGTGTATAGAATATTGAGTTCAGGGTTTTAAAAATTACGAAAAGAGTCTCTGCGAAATTTAATTTCAAAATAGCTTGCCCTGCTTTGCACACAATTTTTTGTCAAGATTTTTTTCTTTTCACCTAATGAAGCAGAATTATAAATGTAACGCTTTTGCCTTTAATGTATAAGGCTTTGAAAAAAACAATTGCATTGTGGAGAATATGTTGATAAATAAATATAAGTGAACAGAAGTTTTAAGAATATTTCTATAAGATAATTAGTTAGTAAAGCACTTTAAGTGTTTATAATCACTTTTCGTTTCTGAGATAAGTCTTACAATAAATAAGAAAAGCTTTATTTAACAACTGAAGAATGGTTTCTGCCACAGTGCCGATTGTACAATGAAAAAAAACCTTTTTTTATATTGCGAAAAGTGAGCATGATTTTGTATTAATAAACTGTGGTGTGCAAAATAAAATTCACAGTTGAAACGGGAAGCAGAAAAATGTAAGCTTTCAGAAAAATTGTGACAAATAAGACACTAAGAAACTTAAAGTTCAAAAAAACAACTTGAGAAATGAAACAGTCGACTTAAAAACTTGAATAACAAATTTCACCACATTATTTTTATTAATTTTGAACAGAAAAACCAAGAATGTTGAATTTAAAAAAGGTTTGTAATGAAAAGTAATAAAATGTAGTAAAATGGCACGTACCATTTTGTCTTCACTAATTCTGTTTCTTATCGTATCTTTGTATATATTATCCTACCATTCTTAGATCCACTTTCAGAGCGCTAATAAAATGTCTGCATAATATAACATTATTGACCGCAGGTACAGTTTGTAATTGTATTAATTCAGAATGTTTCATTGAAGGAGCTTTTGTGTGGATAATCTGCGACAACGAGTGCATAACGTATTGCGTAAGGCATCAGTCACGGTCTGCTGGATTGATTGCATCAGTAGCGTGACACTTGCGCGTGTGCTGTAACTTATATCCTGAATGATGCTAATCAAATCGAGTGAGGCCTCCGTGATCCATTTTTAGAACATATTAGCTGTATTAAATTCTAGCATCACGTTGAACATGCACGAAGCTTAAGGTGATTTGTTCTCCTATAGTTCCGCAATGGGTACAATCTTCTTCTTTCAACAAATGCAGAAGTGCTGGAAAAAGAGAAATTTTATCATTAATAAATTTTATACATTTCAACGTCTATGGATTACACGTACCTTTTTTGGTATATGTTTTTTAGTAGCGTACTACGAAGGAAAAATCTGTATAGTTCGAAGTGGAGTAGTAATGACATATTTGTTGATTGTTTGCTATCCGATGATGATACAGGTTTCGTTGTGGTCAGTGGCGATCTGTGGGTTAAAATTATGGGAGTGCACCATCCATGGTCACAATGATGATTGAGCTATATAAGCTCATTCCGTGTAAAACCTCTCAAGCTTTTTTTTGTTGCACGATGTAAAAAAAAGAACATAATAAAATTATCTAATTAGTATCTTTATGTTTGTTTCGTTCGTTCATTTGTTTACGAAAATGGGAACCAAACGACAGTAGGTGGCGCCGTTTTTTTATTGATGTTTTAAGTAAATTTACGTCCCAAATAAAAAAAATGTGCAATTAACTAAATGCATTATGTGAAATAAATAAAAACACATTAAAATTTTCTTCGTAAGACATTATCTCTTCGTTCTATTCGTAAGACATTATCTCTCGTAAAACTGTCAAGTCAATATTTTTGAATAGCGCTACTACTGAACAACCGAATCCATTTTCGTCATTCGCCATTTATAACGTCACCATTTCAACACGTCTTTAATCGTTTTTAATTCAGATTAATTTAATGGGATAGATTTTAAACGTAGAATTAAAAAATAAATAAGATTTGTTCTTACATTTACGTATAGCTGAATAAAAAATAAAAGTCTTTTTTTATATTTAGATGGGAGGGCAATGCCCCACGTCCCTTTAGATAAGACCCCCACCGGTTGTAGTGTCCAGCTAACAGCGACATATCAATCATCCTTTTTGGTCTTCTTTATGTCGAGCAATGGGAAGAATAATATTATACGCGGCATAATTTGCAATTATGTCACGGAATAAAAAAAAATGTGGAATTTGGTTAACAAGATCTGTTGGCTAGGGCCGACTTTATCGGCCAATCGGATCGTAAAAATCAGAATTATCAGAGAGAAAGTAGCCGTGATATTTGGGAAATTAATTGCAAAAATTGTGGTATAAAAAAATTCGAACCATCGGAAGTAACGTTATTGTAGTCATGTGTTCGTATCTGTTTTAAATTCCTCTGTCGAGTTGAAACCTCACGTCGTGTGAAAATAATTTATACTATTTTTGTAATGTTTTGTATACATATGTTTTAAACGGAGAATATAAACGTTTGCAGTGGCTGTGATATTTGGACCACGCATATCGGTCAGGGCGAACTCTTAGATAAAATTGCGCATACAAAGAAGAATGTGATGAAATTTATACAACGCTTCTAAGATTGCGAGTAGCTGCTGTATTTAAAATTGGCAATAATCACTATAAAAAGCTTGCTACCATACTGAGTAGAAGCTTATTGCTCTAATGTGTTCAAAATGTTATCGACAAACGTATCAGACGACTAACACTTTATTGTTAGTAACGCGTTATCTCTCCTATTTGTCCCGTTGTGTACAGCTCATCTGCCAGTTGGCTGTGTGCAGGACGATGCTGCTGATGTTTAAATCTAAAGTTTATTATCATTAAATATTGTAAAATAAATAATATAAGTCACATTGTCATTGTAAAATGCCACTCTTGTGCTTATATTTTAATTGCACAAAATTTGGTTTCATGCTTGAAGAAGTAGGCCGTGGATTCAAGCAATGAAACCGAATAAATTCATTGTTAATATAATTGCGTTTGTATGAGTACCCATGTGTTTAAGCAATTTAAATACGCGTATACAATATTTGTTTCATTATGTACCCATGTATCTGTATAATTATAGAACGCACTTAAGTAACAGCAAGGTTTGTAAAGGATATTTTTTGGAACAGTGATATTTTTCTTGTCACATCCTGAGTAATTTGTAAAGGAGCGATCTGAAAGGTTATTTAACTTAATTTGTTGAGTATTAAATAGTTTACAATTTCTACTTCAAACTTTTTATTGTTAGTGTCGATAGTTTATGGTTTACAGTACGTGTCATAATATTTTTAAATATCTCATTAGTTTTTTCAATATATTTCATTAACTCTACTAAATATGTTATTATTAATCTCATGGTACATTTTATTTTCTGTCATTTTTATTTAAACATTTTTTGGTAAGATTCGTAGTTTTTGAGATGTAACGCGTCAAAAGTTCGATAGTTCATGACACAGCTGGTTAAAAATCATAAAAATACTTTTTTTTAATGTTCCTTTTTTATTCTTAGTATATTAAATATTTTCGTAATTCTTGGTAATTTAACTTTCTACATTTTTATTTGATTTTTTAAATATTATCATTATTTTATCAAAGTTATTTCAAAATGATATATTTAAAATAATTATTAAATTAAACTGAAATATTATTAAATGAAACTGTAAAGGAGTATTACATTTTCAATCTAAATTAAATTTCTGAAAGTCATATGTTCTATACTAGGCAAGAAAAATAAACTAAAACATCTTAGCATTTTATTATTACACATTTGTTTATAATTTCTTTGGAACTCTTAATTTCACAAGAAAGTATCAAATAAACAATTGAGTTAGTTAATTGATCTATAAAATTTAAAAAATATAATTAATATATGGTTAATAGCAATTGAGATATTTGAGAAAAACTATTTGTATGTGCTTTAACTAAATGTATCTCAAATTATTGACACTACAACAACAAGGTTTAAATAAAAATTGTAAACA
The DNA here is from genome assembly GCA_039881145.1 of Druceiella hillmani. Lineage (NCBI taxonomy): Eukaryota > Metazoa > Arthropoda > Insecta > Lepidoptera > Hepialidae > Druceiella > Druceiella hillmani. The sequence continues at coordinate 23,373,556 of JAYKKI010000003.1, read as the reverse complement.
ATTTATAACTCAATAAAATCAAAATTTAGTCTTATTTTTGCATAATGGCGTTTATATAAAGAATTATAATACTCTAAGAATTTATATTTTTACAGCTGATAAATATTAAATATCTGAAAAAAGGTTTAAGTAAAAATTGTAGATAATTTATTACTCAATAAAATTAAATTTCATCTTAATTTTACAAAATGATGCTTATATAAAAAAAATATAGTACTCTACGATTTCATATCTTTACGGCTGATTAATATTAAATATCTGAAAAAAAAACTGTTTTTTGCATTCTTAAATGTGCTGTGCCTCGTTAAGTACAAATTTTACAAAGAGCGTTTATGACAAAAATTATACGAAATATTGTGCTTTGCCAGACCGCTGTTTGTCATTGAAACGTTTTGTAAGCAATTTGCACAAGAGCACAAGGACACTCGCATACAATACAGCCTCTGTATTTACGTTTAACGTTCAGGTCAATTTAGTGGCATGGCAAAATAACCCATTTAGAAGTTGTAACTTTTTATACATTTCGTGACGAAGGACTAAATTTTACTAATGAAATATAGCGAGCTTAACTTAGAACCTTAAATTTTCTTTTCCCGAAAACATCTCAAAATATATCTCTCTTAGCTCGGTACGGTACTTTGTAGTTATAAAAGGTGTCTCAGCGCGGAATTCAAATTTTAAATAATAATAAAAAAACAATTATTGTATTTAAAATATTTTAATTACAGTGAACTAAAGTACATTTGTGCGGATTTTATGTACGGAATATTACCTCCCATCTCGCCGAATTCACTTCTCAAAGCGTAAGTGCGTATTTGCAATGAGATGTCTCTCACTTCTTCTGTTATTTTAGCCTTCATCTACTCCAAGTTCATAAGAATTCATCAAGAACTCTTGCTTTGAGATAACCCCATAGAAAAAAGTCAGCTGGGGCTAAGTCGGGCGATCTGGCCATCCAAATTATGTCTCCAAATCGGCTTATGACTTTTACCGGAAATAGCGTTCTAATTGTATCCATGGAGACCTTAGCTGTACGGGCGGTGGCCCCATCTTACTAAACCACACATCTGACTCATCAACATCCTCCTCTCGTAGCTGCGGTACCAGAAAAATATTAATTGTAATGCCGAGATATTCGAGTTTAAATTTGAATTCGGCGCTGAGATACCTTTATAATTACATGCTTTTACGACCGGTAAATATGGTGAAAACTGTTCTTTTTAATGCGTGACGCTCTGTTTTTCCTGAGTTGCATTTCACACATGGCGCCACGTTTATGATAAAAATTATAAAAATTTAATGCTCTGCAAAGTCGCTGTTTGACGTTTGAACGTATGTCTATCGTAAGTTTGCGAGCTAATTTGAAGGTACAAATTTTTACAAATATTAGCGCATTGTAACTCGTCAGCAGTAGGTTATACGAGTATGACAATTGTTTCATGAAGGAAATATTGGAAAATATAATGCTCTACAAAATATTATATTTTTTCACAATGTTGCGTTCGCGAGATATCTAGCTTTGGAGTTTTCCCCAGAAAACGGATTCAACATAACCACGCTAACAAATTGGCAAATTATTAAGGACACAATACTCAATGTTGTTAAAAAAAATTTAATCGGAATAACTAAAAAAAAGTGCAATTTTCTTAAACTACATCTTAATTCCCCTTGTTGACTTTGTGTAATAATTACGATCTACATATAAACACCTAACTATTATTCATATGTTGTAAGATTTAAAAAATTATTTTAAAAATTTTGGTCGTCAATCAGATTGTTACAATAACATCCATTTCATAAGTAGGAAACGACGTTAGAGCATCTGTTTGTGCACCGTTTATGACAGCACTAAGTTTAATATTTGTACTTTTAATAAAAAACTAAAAAAGATTTCATTTTTCAGAATTCATTTTAATTGGAATTGTGCTCCAAATTGCTTCAAAATGCACAAGTAATAATGAAGTGTACTATTTTCATGGTGTTATGATAAACTAAGGAACAATGACGTTATGATTTAGGTGTATTCAAACGCCTTTCTAATGATTTACATCACATTAAGTTGAAATGTACTTTCATTTCCACTTTTCTGTACGAATTACGAATTATGCAAATGGCAATTAATGAACACACTAGCGGACGCTTGAAACAGAACGACTTTACTTTCTCTCATATTTTAAAGTGAATTAATACGCTATAGAAGTTAGTTTCAGTCATTTGCTTTTGCTTGAACATACCATTTGTTATGTTCGTGTTACTTACAGATATGTTTTCATCAGTGAAATCGATGTAGAGCCTAACGTATTTTTCCAAAGTACATATTTTTTAGAAAAAAGGAGAGTATGAACCTAAAGACAATATGTATGCAAGTACATAAGTGATGATAGATATTGCACTTCGTCATTTGCATTACCGTACTAAAATTAATAATCACGATGATATAATAATGAACACATTTGAGTAAAAGAAAATGATGGAAAAATTAATTGAAGTATGTGATTTATTACGTTTTCAATGTGTTCCAGAGCGAAGTCATACTGCTTTAACCCAAACCAATTTTTAATCAGTTTGCCTGCTAACGTAAATGTATGTGATGGGAAAATCACCTCTATATGGCGATTTTTTAATGACGATAAAATTGAGGTCACTGACGAACATTTACGTCCTCTCGTAATTCAGTAACTGAGGCCACGGTGCTTTCAGGGACTCATAAGTTGGGGATGGGACCTGGGACTTCCCTTATGGCAGTCAGTGTGTTAATGAATATGCTTTTTAGTAAAATGTTTCAAGTTTCAAGGTTATTGGTAAAATTATTTTACCAAAAATTTTAAAACTTGTTGGTAGTCGAGTAAGTACCAACCACAACAAGTATCGACCCTCGTTTTAAGGAATCCTTACCTTAAGTAGTAAAATAATGGAAAACTCATTAGATTATTCATGTATCCATGCGTCTGGATGTTTATCACGGACCTTTTCCTCATAAATAATTTGACTAACACTCAGAAATATTTATACAGAAATATTTTAGAGGGGAGATAGAGTTATTGTTTTTTTTTTAAATTTCATATAAAGAGCAACTTCTGAAATTCAAAAACAGTTTTTCAGAATTCTTTGTAAAATTGTTCTAGAAATATTGTTGAAAATACATAATTTTTCTCAGAAACCGCTAGATGTAATAAGATAAATTTGGCATTTGATAAAGCATTATGTAAAATCTTTTATTACCCTGCAAATATATAAATACTTCGCAAAATTACTTATATAAATACGAAGACACAATGTTTACAATGCAATTGGCAATTGACAAGGAAACGGCAGCAAAAATATGAAGCAACAATATGTTTTCCATTCTATACATCCACTGCGTTTTTTCCAAACATCCACTTTACATTTTTGCTGTACAACATAAATGTTTGCCTGCAGTTGTTCTCTTCGTTAGAACATCGGCAACCATATCGCTACTTTTACAATAACAATATTTAATCTTCACGGTCTTTCAAAACCTGGTGTCGAAATTAATATGCTTTAACTTAGGCAAATAACAATCATTTAAAGACATCCTCATCACGCACTGGTTGTCACTGAAGATAATGAAAGGGCTGGCCTGCTATAGCACAAGCTCCACGTGCTGCCGTAGCCCCAGAGCATCCTGTGCTGCCAAAGGCATAGACTTGCATTTCGCCTCGGCTTTTGACAAGACTACAGTTTGCTATTTACGTGAACACAAAGAGGCAACACCTCACTCCCCAGAAACAGAAATGTAACCACGTACAGATTTTCAATATTTGACGTCAGTCACCCACCCAGCATCACAAATCTTGTAATTGTTGCATCACCATCTTTATTATAAATTAGTTTTGTGCTTTGGTACTTTGTGGGTACCTAAATAGTTTGTTGACAACTGTCCAATGTACAGTATTTGGTTATTTATTGCATCTATTTTATGTATTTACTGCAAAAGAGATACCGGACCGTGTACCATGAGGTATTGAACCTTGGTACATAAAGTAGAGAACCGATAGCTTGCTCTTAAGGATAATCTCTTATTTTCTCTTTTTTGTATATTGATTAAATTTTAATCAAACTTTAGTAAGACTTTTAACGAGCTTATAGTCTGACTTTCATAACGACGTTTTAACGTTTATATTCTGACGTTCAAAATCTGATTAATGTATCTTCAATGCACTTCTGTGATCCAACGTAATAGTATCTTTCATTTTCGTTATATTTCAACGTCATAAAATTGTCACAACCAGTAAGTTTCTCTGAATGTCTTCTGAATGAAATGTATTTGAGTTCAACTTAAAAGTATTCCTTCACTGTTAGGTCACGAGCACGTTTTTATTCTCAAAATTGCATTGAGTACGTAAATTGGTGCATATTCTGTGCGATGAACTGGCATTTCCCCGCCTCGCAAGCACTCTGTGACCGTGTAAGGTTTTAGTATGATTAATAAAATACGTAACACAATGCTTAAAATGCAACCGTATTAGTTGTCAATTGACAAAGAAAAAGGCGTTCAAAATGTGCACCTACATAAGGCAATATGGATGTCATTTTTTATATTTTTAATTCACTGTTTGCATCGCTATAATATAGTAAAAAATAAAAATAATATCGAAAATGTTTCAATTAAATAAAAAAAAATATTTCAAGCTGTCAATAAATTTAAGCTGTTAAAACGCTGCCATTTTCGCGCGCCTTTGATGACGTCACAATCCATGCCCAGCGTTGGTTTACTGGAGCTGTTTCGTTACTTCAAACATATTTTCAGTATAATTACCGTTTAAACTCTGGAAGAAGCTAGAAAGCCGGTTTAGAAGTATTGTATTGTGCCTAGGTGCAAAAATACTATTCGAAGTGTACCTGATAAAAGCGTTTTTTCTTGTCCCGAGAGATGAAAAAATACGAAAACAAGGTTATGAGAATAGATGGAGTATCTACAACAAGTTGTTTGCATTTTTGTGATATACTTTAATGTAAGTATGTTTTATTTGGATAACTAGTATGATTTCGTTAATAATAAGTGAGTTTTTTTATTAAATATCAATCACACAAGCAGTGGATAATTGTTTACAAAAGTTTAATACCCATTTCGTTTTTTATATGTTACGTTAAGAAAAAACTCCATGACATTGCCAAAATACATAAAAATGACTTGACTGAAACGTAATAAAAAGCTTACTGAATGTAAATAACATTACATATAAATTAATAAAATATAGACAGAATGCAGTCATGTTTTAAAAGATTATAGGTTATATTTACTACTGTCTACTTATGAGTATATTTGTGCATAAAAACGTACATAATGCATTATTATAAATGTTTTAAAACAATTACCTCGCGACCATCATTCCTTGGACCCTGTGGACATAAAATCTGGATATGAGGTCATCATAAAGAAATCTATTCTCGGTAGATTATCCGATTGTGCTTTCACCAAACCATTTTTAGTGACCGTTCCAGATGATTGCAAGAAATATTACAAGAACATTTTTTTCCTTATCGAATATAACAAATCCTTCATAAACTATCAACAATTCGAACCTGACTCTGACGTCACGTTTCGTTCTAATCAAAAGATCGTTTCGATGATTTGAATTTCCCTCGCATAATTTGCACTTTTCATTTATAAATTTACGCAATTAAAAATGAATTAATTAAGAAAACCATGGTTTCGATATAATTTACGGTTGATAAAAAATTAGGAAAAAATATATTTTAAGCAAATTTAAATTAGACGCATACTCCCTATTATAAGGTTGCATATTCCCTATAGTCTGTGTTCCATTGCTAACAATAGTTAATACTTGAAAACATTTATATTGAAATTTTAGAAAGGAACAAATGAAGTAACAAAGTTTTTTTATTCCGTATATCGTATGGGAAAAGTAAGCTATAGGTATTCCAAAACATTTTTTTGAGAATCTATATGAAATAACATCTGGAGGTATTTTTTTAAAACGTCCATAAAAATATGCCCCGCTCCCATCTCCAAAGCGGCTAAATTCTAAATTATGATAAAACCAGCATTACGATAAATTGTCATTGCTACAGTTATTCATTTGTCTTAAATTTACCAGCTAACTGTGGCAATGTTTCTGAATCTTATGGTTTTAGAGAAATTGATGATGATTTTAATGCTGTGGAAGATATTATGTATCTTAAATGTTTACATGTGTCTAAGTGTATATAGAACCTTCGCAATGCGATTTTAATTACTCAATAGGTATTTCCGGATGAATACAGATTCATACTGACGGCATCCGTTTTTCACAGATTATCGCACTGAATATGTAAAATAACGTCATCCTAACACCTCAGCCCGCCCTTGAATACAATCGACAGCTAGCACCGCGCGTGTCATTGAGTTGTCAGAAGCTGACGGGCGGAACCACCCCAGTCTGACCTATTTAGCATCGTGGCGCCTCGTGAGACGTCTCGCAGACTTGCTCTGGCCCATGAGATAGCTATATGCGCTAACTGGTGTTTAGATTGAAATAAGCAATGATATGTGTGCAAACAACAGATATCCTTGTGGATCTGTTATAGTATTTTTATAAAACTTTACTTAGAAAGTAAAGTATGCAGCTAACGGAATGATTTTTCACAGCCAATACGAATTAATTATTAAACCAAAGTTTTAATAACCTTTATTGTTATTTGTTTCTCATTTTATACCTCTACGCAATGAAAAAAAAAACTTTGTCTCTACTTTATCCCTCATTCCGTGTGTGACGTTTTCCGTTTGATAAGCATGAATTTCAAAACAAATAAGCCTCATTAAGTGCGATAACTCACATTACGATGATACCTCACATTAAGAGGATTCCGTACTCACTTTTATGATTTTATATAAACTTTTTACAGGCCCAACTACATACCATGTAATGGTCGACTATTACTCGTAAACTAGTAGAGCCTACTTAGCTGTGTAATTTTCCTTTCAATTTTCTTTATATATTCTCCTATTGGGAACACATTTCAGATATTGGAAAATAGCGATTTAGCTGGTAGCGGAAGGGGACACGTAACTAACAAAAATGGTCACTTTGAATATTTAATATCTAGTAAACGGATACCCGTATCGAAAGTGTCCATCTCAAATCCCCAATATTTTTGAAAGACCTATTCAGTGATACCCTACGCAATGAGATATGCGAATAAAAAAATTTACCGCCACTTTACAAATAGGGGTGATACCCTACAAATTTTTTGAAAGGTTTTGTTTCATTTTGATTTTTTTTTAGTTTTTAATTAGAGTAAAACGGTCGTGATATACAGACCGACATGGCGAAATTACAAATGTTACTAGTTTAGCTGTGGAACCCTAAAATGGTACGAACGGCACTCCAGATGAAGAGTAGTTTATAGCTATGACTGAAAGTTGGGGATGTTAATGAAAGTCTGTCTCTTTATATGGATGTTGTTTTCATCGCCACGGGTAGTTGTAATTTGTGTACGTATATATGTACGTACAAGCATGTACAAAGTATAAGAACAAGAAACGCTCCAATGGTTGCAATAGGCGATGGATGCACCTAATTTTGTTATATTATATTTTTCGTTAGAAAAAAACTTATTCATGTTCGTTACACATCGTCTCGTAGTTTCATTTTTATAAATAGTTATTTAGTAAGAGCTGCACACTTCTAATGTAAAACGTTGTTTTTTTTAAACTAGTCCATCCTCAAATATTAATAATTGGATAAATGTTTCATTTTAATAGAATATTCGAAATAACAACAATAGTTTTATTGTTAAGAGGCAGATATATGCGAGCTAATATATCAAAGAAGGCATGGCTACCTCAATGTGGGAGGAGATCATACGGCGTTCGTATAAATTTTTGAAACAGTCGGGTACAGATTGTTTTAAAAAGTTATATAGAACTGTAATTCGTAATTACCAAATATGTATCGCACGATGTTTATGAAAATAGGTTTGGAAAAGGAGTTTTTTAAACAAAATGATCACTGTGTAAACTATTTTAAAAGATATCCACGAAGCTATTTACAATCATATATGGAATAAAACGCCTTTGTTGTATCGTAAATATGTTGTGAATAGAAACATAAGAACACGTATAAGAAAATCGTAACGAGGTCGTGTTTGCATATCGAATATTATATTTTTGCATATCGAATATTATTATGAAATAAGGTACAATCATCTAACAAGGTCCACTTTTTGCAAAATGTTTGTAAAATCAGGGAATTGCGCAATACATGTAACTACTATCAGTATAGAAGACATTGTTTAATTATGGCTTTAATATTAAAAAAAATATTTTATTGAGTTTTAGTATTAAAAAGGCACGTTTTAAAAACCTCGTTGTTAGGAATCTTGTTACCTAACGAGTTTCATTACACAACTATGGGTATTAAGTAAAATTAAATTTTGTAATCGTTATCCGCCAAATAATCATTTAGAAGTTTTAGTGTAAACTTAAATTCAAATTTGTAGCACAATAATTTCGCCAAAATTAGGTTATGTATCTTCTTAGATCTATTAAAACGGAAAATTGCATTAAAATAAACAAAATTTTATAAAATTAAAATTAAATATATTTTATCTTTTATCATGGGTACGTGTATGTTTAGTAAGTTATTTCTTTACATATTTTTTTATTTATTCACAATGATATATCTAAAAAAAATTAATTAATAAATACACATGTCTATTTATACGTATAAGAAAATCGTAACGAAATCGTGCTGGAATATCGAATTTCTTTTTTAAGTAATGCATAGTCGTCTAACAAGGTCCGCTTTTCGCAAAATGTTTGTAAAATCAGGGAATTATGTAATTAATGAAAACTACCATCAGTATGGAAGACATTGTTTAATTATGGTTTTAATATTGAAAAAAATCACATAGTTTGTTGCGTTTTCGTATTAAAAAGGCACATTTTAAAAACCGCAAATGTGGACCATGTTAGGAACCTTGTTTCCTAATAATATCTATCACACAACTATATGTATTAAGTAAAATCAAAGTTTATAATTGTTATTCGCCAAATAATTATTTATAAATTTTAGTTTGAATTTAAATTATTAGCAAAATAATTTAGCAAAAATTGGGTTTATTAAAAAGGAAAACTGCAATAAATTAAAAAATGTCATAAAATGAAAATGAAACTTATTTTCTCTTTTACAGCTACATAATAAGTGAAAAATAAACTCAGAATTAATTATTTTCTTATTTTATTTGTTGCAGATAATCTGTAATTTGAATCAGTCATTCATTTTTAATAACAATTTGCCGTAGGTTTTGTTCGGAATATTAGAAAAACACTGAAACAAACTTTGGTAATAAACTACATTGGCTCTTTTGCCTTATAAACAAAAGTCTATATAATCTATAAAAAATAACTAAAATACTATAGATTTAAAATTACTAGAATTTTAAAGTGTGAAACCTTGTTAATCACAAAAATCAACGAATTTTTCCGTCTAAATTCTTACTCGCTAAGAGGACACGTGAAATCTCCGTCTTCTCTCCTTCTTTTTATGTTCTTCATAATTACAAGCTTGACATTCTATGTGTTCTATCTAGCAACCTTGGTAGTACACCTCACCCTTTGCTTTCTTTTAGATATTCTCTCTAATTTTCTTTCCTTTGAATAGGTTCCAACTCTTAAGCTGCTCTTTGACTTTTTCGTCCTATTATTTGTAATATTCCTTTTTTTATTTCCTTGAATCTTTTTAGCCTTATCTTTAAAAGAATCAAACAAAATTTTAGTATTCCATTGGCCAACGTGATATAAAGCTTTGCATTGTTGTTTAGAATTAACAATTGCAAAATTTAGAGTCCTAGTTAGTTCTTGGAAAGATGTTTTTACAGTTAACGTTCCAGAATTTAGTTCTAATTTTGATGAGGGAGGTTAGTGGGAGGAGAGGGAGGAATATTTATTTCCTTGGGTGGTAATGTAGGCTTACGTCTTCTTTGTGACGAGGATCTAAATTTTCTAAATTTTTTGCTCTGAAGAAGTATACCTCTTCTTAATATCAATAATTCTGGAGCGATGATGATATTGACTTGAGAGAGTATACTTTGCATCCTACATATATTGCCGGTACTGAAGTGTTTATTCAATAGCCTTAGTAAGGCCCAAACTTTCTTATGATACGACAAGCGGGTTTTATTAGGACGTTTCCGCGTTACAGTGAAAACATCATTAAGAAACAAAAAGGTATAAAATAGTGAAACTTATTTGGCATTCAATGTTTTGAAATTTAAATAAAAAAAGAAATGAGCCGTCACGGGACGCTTGGCAGATGTGAAACATCGTGTTCATACAAGTAATATGCATAAAAGAAGATTATTACAGGAACTAAATATATCATAATGAAAAAATAAAGTATTACGAATTTCTTACAGAAAATGGTGACTTTATTTAATAAACATTTATTTACAATTAATACAAAAATAATAAAGCACAAGTTATGTCTACCGTAGTAAACAACAGCGTCGAACTGAGTAAGAGCGTACCGTACACTTTACTACATATAGACTATATATATACCTTAGTATAGCGTGGCGACCCGTCGCCACGGCAGGCGTCGCCACGCCAACGATCCGGTTTATACCTGGGCCTATAAATGTTTCACATTAAAACGTCTAATAGAAAATACATAAAAATCTTGACTGTTTTCACCGAAATTTTTAAAAAAAATTATCGTTGAAGTTATTAGAGAAGTATCGCAATACTCGGTCATTAACGAATTAAGTACTGCTGTCGAAATGGCGACGCGCTAGGATAGGGTTGAACCTTTTTTATTAATGTTTTCACATATTTGCGCAAAATTTAAACTTATTTTGACTTTTTATAACGATTCTTATAAAATGCTTTTTATTTTTAATTATATTTATGAAAGTGGTTAGTGAATGAATTAGAAGTCAGTTAGCTATCATTAAATAGATGTCCGCATCGCCCTTGAGGTACTGTGTAAAGGATGCGTCCCCATTGTTTTACATGGGAGGTCCCCCAGAAGGCTTAAACCATGAAACCCCCTACCTCTTTCTGTGCAACAAATATCGCTTTCAAAATTTTCGCAAAAAATTCGATAAAACGAAAATAGAAATTGAACTAGCCACAGAATGAAAATTACTTGATTTTGAACATTATAAGAATACAAAGCATTAAAATGATCGTAAAGTAATTCAAAAAATTAATTTCGACCCTAAATTAACTTCGTTTATTATTTGTTCAAATATCGATTTTTGCTAGATTAAACTTTTTCCGAACTTTTGAGAACGATTTACTTTTCTTCTTTTTAAGCATTTTCTTATAAAACAAAGTTCAATTTCTTATAACGAAATTATCAAAAAGCTAAGACATAAACACAAAATTAATATTTGTTTATCAAGCCAAGTAATTACCATCTCAATAATTGATCAACAATAAGGTTGTATTTAAAATTAGCCAAACCACGATTCCCTTTTTAATTATTTAGTGGAAAATTCAGCTAATATAAATTGAGGCAATCTTTTAAACTTAAAAAACGACTAAATTCAATTAATGAAATGAATACACAATTGATAAAATTAAAAGATATCTCTTAAAAAATCAGCGACATATTTCAATTGATGGAATAAATATGTACCTACACTTCATCAGCAGCGCACTTTTATAAATTAAATCTATTTTAATGGATAAAACTATAAAATAGCGTGCTTAATAATGTCAGCAATTCAGTTTAATAAATATATATTTTATTGAAACCTACAGTGCGTTTAGAAAATTAGCGGCACAATTTAATAAGTCAAATTAATATATATTAATTATATAACAGATAAAACTAAACGCTATATGCTTAAAAAATCAGCTTTGCAATTTAATAAATTAACTTAAAATATGTTTGATGATACTAATCATAAAATTGAATTGACACCCTGTTTGCAAAAGTGCAAACAGGGTGTCAATTTAATTAACTAAATCAATGTCAATAAATATATTGTATTAGCTAATAGTTTTTCCTACTGCAGTGATGCCAAAAAATGAGTATATTTGATCTGTAACTTACTTGTATGTATGTTTATTTTAGTTTTTTTTATTATTTATCCAAAATAACCAATGTTTAGAGAGACTTCCCTCGAATACCGGACACTTAAGGAATATTAATAACAACAAAAAACGTGTGATTGTTTAATTTTTTAATTTATGTTAAAATTACTCTCAATTATATACTTATTCAAAATAGATATGTAATCAGGCTCAAATATTACTTTAGATGTAGTAATTACTAAGTAACAACTTATATAGTTATAATAACATTTGAATCCATAGAATTTTCATCCAAACGTGCAACGCCAGTGAAAGCTTGTGTCCCCGTTGCAGCTATTTCATATTCTGTTATTCTAGCACCGGAGTTAGTCCTCATCCATGATACACAGGCCTTAAAATATGCGTCTTTGAATTGTTTCACAAAAACCCTGTCTAAGGTCTGTAGTTTGCGGGTCGTGTGGGGTGGAGTGCTTAACATGCGCACGTGGTTTTCTTTCACATAACTTATGACGGCAAAATCTTTATGACTGCAATGGCCATCTAGGATCAAAAGCACGGGTTTCTCTTTAGTAGGCTTTAAAAAACAACACAAAATGTTGAAGCCAATTTAATAAGATTTCAGCGTTCATCCATCCGTTCGGCTGTGCTACGGCTACACTTTCAGATGGTGCACCAATAATTAGCCTTTAATTTTAACTCTGCCTAGGGAAAATAAATGATGGGGGAATAAACGGTCAACTTGTGGCCTATTAAAACCAACTCCTCTCATCACACTCGTTGACTCTGGCCTTCTTAAGCTGAGTTCAGGATGACGTTTGATAAAGTCATATTAAAAATGTTTACCAGCAGATTTGTTTGACTGTTGAGATCGATGGTCTAAACATTTTTTTTTATTTTTTCATACTCCAACGAAAATTATTTTTAAATTATTTGTCGCTGTAGAAATTTTTATCAATATTCGTAGAGTTATAGTTTTCGTGTAATGCTTGCACGAACCAGTTTTTTTTTTGTAAAAATGAAAGGTCTTTCCGCCGTAAAAAGCATTTTTGGTCACAGCTACCAAATTTTATGAAAATCGGTCCACTAATTTTTTGCGTGATTGACGAACATGCAGTCATACAATCAAATAGACAAAAATTCTAAAAACTTTTGTTTTGTAACCAGTATCATACACGTAACATGTTGCAACTACTTTTTTGAAAAAAGAATGCATGTACAGATTATTTTCTCATTACTGTTTTATCATATATATATATATATATATATATATATATATATATATATATATATTGACCATTATTCTTTTTACTTGACCTTTATGAAATGAGTTTCTTAAATATAAATTTTACAACTTTGTAACAAACTAAATTACCAAACATTTTTCAATAAAATTATTCGATGAACTTTTTATGTGAGTGTTATTAATTTTTTTACGAATTTATTTTTTCGCAGATGTAAATATACTATAAAAACATAATGTCAAACTGTTCCGTAACGTCAAAAAATAGGGAGTTACGAATTATGTTTCTAATAAGATTCACGGTGTGCATGTTGCGGCGGTAAAACGTAAATAGCTCATGTCTTTTGGCAATACATCCAGGCATAAATCGTAATTACTTAGTCATCTACCGCGTTAGCGAAATAACAATTTCGGGTATTTATATTACCACGTGTAAGCGCACCGAGGACATCTTACTCAAGTGGTGCAGCCATTGGGCTCGATTAAGAACTGACGTTTTTAATTTCTTGCATTTTTCATCTTTCCTTAATGATTTATTTATCAAAAAAACTCATATATCCAACTTACAGTTTATCCCAATGCGCTGGACATACGCAAGCACGATAAGTACAAACGTTTACAATATACATAAATAATAATTAATAAAACAGAAAAAATACACATTAATTCAAATTAAACATTAAACTCAATAATTACCAACCAACTTCATAATCGCATTCCTAAAGCTATCAGTGGAACAGAAAAAATATGTAGATTGTGCACCTTTCGCAATACCACGTTGATTAACGTAAGTACGTGAAAAATTAGTGAGCGTCGCAGGTTGGTCGTGCACGCTCTAGGAAGGTGATATAAACTATGACGTTCTCTCACGTCAATCTGGATCATAAAGCTTTTTCAAACTCAATACAGATGATTTATTAATATAATTCTTTAGTAATTACAAAAAATGCATGATCCAAAGCAACTTCCGTCGGAGTTGAAGGGAATTACATCCAAACATGGCCGTTATAAAATCTGAAGGAAATAAAGATATAATAAGGATAGAATCCGTACATTTTTTACATAGAATTCTGTCTTTTTTTTAGTATCTTCTTCGATATGAGTATATAACTTACTTGATATGCTAAGGACTAGAATGTTGAACAAAGTCACAATACATTTATTGTCATGGAAATCGTAGGAATGTTGGAGCACAAATCCTAGCATCATGTAGGCCTTCTGACAGGTTTTAATGATACGGTCGTGAAATGTTATATGTTTCTACTTAATCAGATCTCGGTGTGGTTATAGCCCTTTCGTTCGTTCGTTTAACTCATAATTGTGCGTCAAGAGTACGCGTAGGCGGGAATTATATACTCTGTATAAAAATTTGTTGAAGTACGTTTGACAAAAGATAAATTTAAATTTCGGAAGAAAAATTAAAATTCCCTCGTTTCGTTAATTAAAATTTATATTAAAATTAATTTGTTTTCGTAATAGGACGCACTCTAAACAGATTACGCTTCTCTTCAAGATTACTTTTCGTCCTCTCCGTTTATTATAATCAGAATAAGCCATACTGTAATGTATTATGACCAGCCTTCTAACATTTTTATAAGCGTTTATCTAAAATGGCTCTTACATGATAAAGTAAGGTAAAGGTAACGTAGAAGACCAATAATATAATTGAACTGCTGCGAATAATTTCAGGCTCTACTATCGTTGAGTTTAACAAATGATTACATACTAGTGGTCGAAATTTTTAAGTTTGATCCTTATTAAGATTCTTTTATCGAAGAGTGTAAACTCTATAATCATTAGATATAATTTTTTTTAATTTTGCTTTAACTTTTAATTAATTTTTTTTTATTTTTCTTTAACTTTTTAATAATTTTAAATTTTAATTTAACTCTTACATCAGCTGAGAGCGTGTATAAATACGTTATTAACGTGTGTTGTTGCCTAATTCCCAGCAATACCTATGAAATTTAAAATTTAACGTTGGTAACATTGAAAAAAAAACGTAATTACAGCTTGTATTCGTATTTATAATAACACAAATATTTATTTCACAAAATATCAAATAAACGCTTTTTTGCCTTGATATGCACTCCACAGAATACTGAAAAAGGAACATTTCAAATCACACAAAATTCGCAGCTCGAAACGCATTCAGTCAATCTGACATTTTAAGTCTTTGGTGACAATCTCTACTCTATGCGACTGTTTGACAACAGACTATTACGTGTTCGACATTGACAGTATGAACGTTAACAATGAATCTTTTAATGTAATTGTAATATATAATTGAATGTATTTGTAACACATTTGGTACATAAATGTTAACTTTCTGCACCACTCCTTCTCCATATAAATTTAACTATGCCAAAGAATATTAACTATTACTCACTCACCTCCCCTCACCAATTTAACGTCACTCGCATATAACGAGTACGATCAAGGGTACGCATTCCTAGGTTGACGCTCGCTGCGTGCGCTAGTGATTTGTTTGATTTTGCGATCTTTTGTTGAGTTTAATTTGTGTAATTTAATCCTAATGGTTAATTATTTATAATAATAATGGTCCGCTATTGTTTTGTGTACGGGTTCGAAAGCAACAAAATAATAAGAATCGGAGAGTTGTTGGTTTCCCTTCTGATGTTTTATTTTGGATCTTCCGATGTTTGATTTTTAGTCATTGTTTTATTTGACTTATTATATTATTTATTAAGAGATGCAATCGAAGTACAGGAAAGACTTAAATTAAAACTAAATATAATAGGATCATTGGCTTTATTATATGGCTGTAATAAATAAAATAGAATAAGTGATTTTAATAACTTTATTTTCTCCAGGCTCAGGCAAAGGATTAAATCAATAGAAATTGAAGAGTAAAGATGTAAATATACTTCATAAAAGTTATTATGTGTGTGATCTTCATTTCACCAATTCTAACTTACTTGAAAGGAAACTCAAAACATATGCTGTTCCTACTTCATTGCTACCACAGTTGGAAAACCCGTCTGATAACTTGAAATATACTCAAACTGACATGCATCTCCTGTACTTCACAAATATCTGCGCAGTATGATTTGGAAACTTCAAGTGCTTCGAAATCAATACAGACAACTAAACTTTTATCAGAAGATACACTTAGAAAAAGGAAGCTGCGAGCTGAATTAAAATCAAAAGGCGAAAAAATTCAAAGGTCAAAGAATCGGGTATGCCGCCTTTACTTGAAAAAATTATAGACATACAAATAAATGTAAAACGAAATTTTCATGGAAACCGATATGATCAAGAATATATACTGTTCGCATTGAATATATATATATATATATATATATATATATATATTGCTAGTCCGGTTGCTTATCGAGTTCTGTCCGAAACACTTAGTTTACCCAATGTAAGAATTTTACAAAGACGTGTAGGCTTCGAGAAAAGCTCAAAATTCTATGACAACGTAATTAATTGTACGAAATCTAAGATTTGCAAGTTTGCTGAATTTGAAAACTATTGTAAATATTTGCCGATGACATGTCATTGAAAAGGCATCTTCGTTATCAAATAAACAGAGATAAAATGGTTGGGTTCCATGAAATCAACGAAAAACAGATAAAGAATATAGCAATTCAAACTTTTGCGGTCACGGCACGAGGAGTGTTCTCTAATTGGAAGACCGTTGGCATATTGTTTTTTGAGCCAAAGTAAGAATTATGCAGATCTTGGCACATGGTTGGAAAATATAATAACATAGCCGCTTGAAATAGGTTTTAAAGTGCTTGCATTTATATCATGGTTCAAATTTTATAAATATGGCCAAAAACATATCTGTTTCTACAACCCAACCATTATTTTTAGTTAATGGTCAAAAGATTTATTATATATTTGATATACCACATCTCATAAAGTCACTACGACACAACTTAATCAACTATGATTTTAATTTTCACTATACTGATGGTTCTAAACAAAACGATATATAATGCTGAAAAAAGCCAGAATTACAAAATGGCTTTTAAATTGACTGAATCACATATCAGACCAAATAATTTTGAAAAAAATGCGTGTAAAGTACATTACACAGGTTTTGGGCTGAAAGTTGCTGTATCAATCAGTACTTTAGTCGATACAGGAAAGATTCCTGGAAAAAGTTTAGGCACCGGTAAATTTATTAAACTATGACACGTTCGATATTCTTCTACAGTTAATAATGATTACAAATACAAAAAGGCGTTTTGTCATGCAGATTTTCAAATAAATACTATAGAGAAAACACAACATAGTCTTTGTGGATTACAAGTAATTAATCATTAGTATGGCAGAGATATAACAAAGACAATGAAATTTATCAAAGGATTTTTAATAAGTATTAAAGCAGTATCAAGTATTGCAGTAGACTTGAAAAATGCAGGTTATAATTACTTGTTTACAAGAAGGCTTAACCAGGACGCACTCGAAAACTTCTTTGGGAAAGTTGGACAACAAAGTGGGAACTGTCGTGAGCCGTCTGCCATTCAGTTTTGTTTAGATTTTAAGAAGCTTTCATGGTTTTCAACATCATAAGACACTTGGGATATACAAATTGTTCTGAAGACTTAGATCTACTACTACTACTACGAACTACTTATGAACGTAGAAGAGGCCCAAAACTCAAACATACCAAAAGAACAAGTAACTATTGGGTTATCCGAAAAATTCTCGCAAGTGACGACCACTGACTTCAGGTTCGAACTTTCTAAATAAAATGCTTTTACGCATGCATGTGGATATTTATTAAAAAAGTGTCGTGATAATCATAAAGAATGCGAAATTATTTAAAAAAAATGAATAATTTGATGAAACAAATATTTTCTTATATTTTAAAGTACACAGAATTGATTATTCATTTGGCACTTTAATTAATCCACCAGAAGATTTCAAACAATATGAATTAAAAATAGATAGCATTTGTGAAAATCATTTTGTGAAAAGTGGTTTTTACCATATTGGTATCGAGATTATTGCAAAAATAAATGAAATTAGATTTGATTTAAAATGCCTCTGTTTTCCTTTAGAATACCTTAAAAACTATTTGTGAGATTCCAAAATATTTAATGTCCTGCGACATAACAACAAAATGTTTAGAAGAAAAAATAGTGTATCACATTTGTAAATAATGAAAATGTATTTTTATTTAAGATTTTATTTCATTTTTAAACTCCATACTAAGTAACTTCAAATTCTATTCTAATATTATTATTATCAAATCACTATTAGACAATTCCAAATATCTGCCTACTAGTGCTTAGAACTGATTTAATATAATTACCGAAAAAGATATAAAATTGACTTTTTTCTTACAAAATTTATTTGCAGTGTTTGTTTTGTACTAAATGTTAGTTAAATTATAAATAGATATATACGATTGTCATTAGTTGCATGTATACGATTATCTTTGGTTAAAAAATCATGAAAAATAATTCACAGCTACAGGTTATAAATAACCACAAACTCCATTATGAACGGATTATGAGTGGACACTACTTAGCACCGGTCGTTATCGCACCTATGATGCGACGAGGTGTCAGTATGAAGCCGTTCTTCTTACTGTAATACTTTTCACGTCGCAAGATGGTAGCACACTGGCATCGCATCGTGTTACACAAACGAAATGGCATGCACTCATTAAAGGTGGTGCCCTAATCTCAGAATTTAGCAATATGTTTTATTCATAACTTCACAAAAATTATATATAAACAATTATATTGTATCAATATTAACCTTACATCTTAGCAGTAAATAAACTCTTACTAATAACCGATCACTATGGCATAATTCAAATAAGTAGGTTAAGTAAATACATGCCATGTTATCACCCAAACTTGTGATAAAGGTTGATGTGTATCGGGAATCAATTCCGCATAAGGCGTTTTCAGAATATTCGACACGACAACTGCATGCCGTCATTAATTCGAATCGTCGCCAATAACTATGTTATTTTAGGGTTGCTGTAAAAAATGTCAACTTGATATTTTAGTGTTAATTTATTAGTGAGGCTATGCAAAAAATATATATTTTAAATCTGTACTTTTCTGTAACAACGATTATTATAAATTATTTGGAAAATAACACTGAAATATGAATTTACCCATAAAATATTTTTTTTACAAATTGAAGAATAATTAAAGAATTTTTTGCGCAAGCATGTAGAAACACTTAAAAGAAAATAGGTAAAAAAGTGAAAAATTGATTGAAAATATTTTATTTTATTTTAAGTGAAGGGAAAGTTCCCTTACACGAAAATGAATGTTTGAAAAAACTTTTTACAAATATATTATTTTTTTACATGATACTTATCCTTGTCCGTTGGTGGTGCCGAATTTGATCATACCACTTTTAATTGAAATATAATTCTAGTATAATAAATAGTCATGAAAGTAGAACTTTGGCAATAGCAAAAGCCCGGTTACAAAACTCAATTAGAAAAAAAATACTCTTTCTCTGTTACAGAATGTTGCAATATGTTTTATGAGATATGTATAACATTGAAAGTGTAATTTATGTTTGCCATGTTAAATTTATGTCTGATTGGATATAGAAAATATTCCCAGGTTACATGGCGAAATTCATAACATTAATTTCGCCACATATCTTGGGAATATTTTCTATTTCATTGCTTTCATATTTGTAATTCCGTCAAAATAATTTATGACCGATATTTAATTCAAATCTCTCTTTTTCTTATCAAATTTCTATATTCTTTAATCTGGTCCCATTTCTTAGTATTTTCTACTATTCAATAACTTTTATTAAACAATTTTTATTGCTTTGTATATGTTTTAATTTTTAAAGAATTATCCTGATTTAAAAAAAATACCCTTGATACAAACCTTTTCGAAAATTATTTGTGAAATTTTCATTACCTTGTCATTACTTCTTGTGTACATAAGCACAATAAATTTTGCCAATAATTCCAGATTAAATATTGGGTTTCTGGCATTTTTTAAGCAAATATGGTAATGCATAAGAACTATGTTACTAACATGATATTCTTTCAACTAATGTTTGTAGAAGTGCATACTACACATAGATAAAATAGTCACTTATCAATATATAAATACTTGTTCTTAAATTGTATGAAAGTTAAATCCTCTTAAACCTCAGTATTAAGTATTTACATTGGAGACAAGCTATCTCTGTCCATGTGCCTGGCCCCCAAGACTGATATAAGTAAACCAACCATGGTACATACGTTGTTGACCTATGGGATGGATTGTGCTACTGGTGATACAAATGGATCTAATCAGTTTCATCTTGTTTTTTGTGAATGTTGGTATAAAACAAATGCTATGAATAAATAAATATATGAAACATAGTTACAATAGTTATACTAAATATAAATAAAACTTACAGTAGCTTATGTTAAGTTTCAATCTATAAGTGACTTAAAAATCCAAAATTTCTTTTATAAAAGATCTGTTTTATTATGTATTGTTTTATTTTACCTTTAATTACTTAATAAAAAACATTTCATAGTCTTAATGAATGCTTGTATAATTAATTGCCTCTTATACCATAAAAGGCAATTAATTGTCTGGGTTTTTCTCTGTGTTTCATACTAAAATTTTCTTGAATAAATCTCTCCAACTGTATTAAAAATGGTATCAAATCCATTCATTCAAACTCAAGTTGTAAATTAAGGATTATCGTAATTGACAACTTGAGTTTCTCTAATCTAAACAATTTATCTACATTAAATGAGGAATACATTACTATAACATTTAGTTTAATCAGAATTTGCAAAGAATTGCACAAAAAACTGACATGTATTTTAATATTTTAATACTGAAGAACCATTTGCTACGGGCTAAGTATAACCCACAGACATATCATGGTGCAGACTTATGATCATCTATCCTGTCATACATTACACTTTATATATGTATCGTTAATTATTCTGCAAGTATTTGGCAGAAACATTTCTGTATGATTTGTTGGAGATATTTTGGCTACCGTCTTTTTTGGAAATTTATCGATCGGTGGTCTTTACATGATATAGTGTCGGTGCTATACAGAAAAACTTGGGTAGTTCTAATGTTTTTAGAAAACCTCCAGAGAAACAGTTGTAAATGAGAACTTCTTTTTTATATGTAGCGACTTAAAAGCATTGTAACTTATTGAAATCTTTACTGTCATCCACAGACAATGTCCACCGGGACTGCTCATTCCTCTCTGCCGCATAGTACTGCAGGAGATGTGGGATGTTCTTTCAAAAGAACCCAACGAGTATGGGTGCCAGATGTCCAGATACAAGCTAGATGAAAATGGTGAGAACACAAATTTGAAATATTAACCTGAACGAAGTTATTAGAAATGTTTCTCTTCTTTTTGGGGATGAATTCATAGTTTATATTTGATGTGTGCATTGATTGTATTGTTGTGCACTCAAACTATTTAAATAGAAAATAAATGTTGCAGTATGCAGGTTTGAACTTTACAGCTTTACCTCAAAAGGAAAAATGGAACCCGAATTAGATCACTCATGTGTCTGTCAATCGGCCAGTTTTCTCAGAAATCATGTAGCACAGAAACCTGAAATTTGGCCCAATAATAAAACAGTTTAATAATATTAGATTTTAGAGTTTTTAATAAAAAAAGATTTTAGAGATTATTATATCCCACATATAGTTTAAAAAAGTTTGTTACAAGGATCCCAAAATTTTTTTTATAATTTTGGGTATATTATCTTCAGAGATATACTAAAGAATATACAAAAAATATGTCACCCGTGCTCCCCTTCCGAGACTACTGAACCTAAAATTAGGAAAAAACAAAGGGCCTACGTAAATGTTGTAGGAAAACAGTAGCAATGATTATAAATGTCATAATTGTTTTAAATATTCACTATGTTTTTATGCCTGTAAAAGATTAATATTTATAAATAGTTAAATAGAAATAATGCGTACCTCTAAATATATAAAAGTGTATTTATAAATGCCCAAATATAGACAGAACCCTCGTAGTGCCAGTTCGAATCATGCTTCACAGGTTTCTTCAAATATTATTAACTATTTTATATACATGTGTATATATAATAATGTGTAAATATGTAAATTTCAGTCTTCAAATCTCTCCAACTGATGAAAGCTGTGACAGCTAGAGTTAACACTGTGTGCCTAAGATACCTAGACAATTCAAAGCTGGACTTATTGCCACCACCGCCTACGTTGCAATTACCTAAGACCTCTGTATGTGCCATAAAAAATTACAGGAACAGAATGGAAGATCGTCATACAGTTATTGACAATCTCAATGCACTGTTTGCTATTGAGGTAAAGTATTTGTTATTCAATTTTTATTGATTTTATGATAAGCCATTCCATTGTTTATAAATTGAATTAAACATATAAAGTAAGTTTCAATTTGTATGTAGACATATTGAAAGTTGGAAGGTGGGAAACATTGGGTTTATTATTTAGGATCCACTTAAGATACATATGTTTAGGGAAGAGGGCACAGAGACTTGTTTATGATTGTCTTCTGGGATTTTGAAGTTTCAATATATTTCTATAGAAAAATTGTCGATGAATACATTGTTGATTACCATAAATTTTACAAGTATGTTTTAAAGTTGTGGAAAGCTCTACACTTTAATTGTTTGTATTTTGTTGTTTAGCTAGGAAAATAAAAGAAAAACGGGATGTTATATCTAATTAAATATTTCAGGGAACTTCCTACTTTGATAGAATTTAGGTCTTCACTAGTTACCAATCTGAAACATTTGCTTAATGCTATTATACTGAAAACTTGTTACTATTATTATTATACTGAAAACTTGTTACTATTATTTCTTAATAATAAATTTTAATGTAAATATTTGTTATCATAATCATGATAATAAATCAAGCATTAAAAAGAAAATTACTTAAAAATTATTAACTCATTGGAGATTGACCTTGTTAATAGACTACGAGCTGATTTGATGGATTTCCTTTGAAATAGTTAAACTTCTCAGTTAAAATTAATTTTTTATTTAGGTTTTGTTGTACTTTTGAATCAGTTATCACATATACAGTTCGAAACTGACAATAATAATACATTCCATAAGATTGTATTCAACAGATAGATGAAAGAGCTTGTAAAATATTTTCATGTGTGTAATGTATAATCTAAAATTGAATAGAAATTGAAATGGAAATAATATTATGAAATTGAATCTTTTTATTATAAATATGTTTACTTTATACGGTTTAGTTAAAATATAAACAGGAAAGCTATTTTGTCAAGGAATCTGCCGTGCTTTCCATACAGTAGATGTTGAATAATACTTTAATCATAAGAGAAATTTGTGCATTTATCATTTGAAGAAATCTAACTAACATTATAAAAAAATTGTTTATATAAAAATGAAAAATTCAAATTACTGTTAACAACATTTTCAATGACACTTGGTGTTAAATTCCATTCGTCTTCTCAAGAATTTTTTTTTATTTTGATGCTAGTGTGAATACAAAAGAATTTTTTTACTGAAGGATTGTATAAAAATGTCAAGTCGATCAGAGAAAAATTAACGAAGTTATTAGTATTTAGGTGTTCGTTGCTCCAGACTGATTTTCTATACCTTGTGTTCTATTACAATCCCTAAATTGATTTCATTGTAGAATATTTTCAGGTATATAACCTTGTATGTATGTATTCGATTATAGTATACAGATCAGTTTAAAAGTTTACGCCGTACCGAGCAGTTGTATGTGATGCAAAAATTTATTTTTAGTTTTCGTTAATATTTATAATTTTTTTGTGCATTTTGTGCTGTAAATTTTTACTGCGACTATATTTATTATTAGTAAAATGCCAAAAAAAATTAGTAGAGATGTATTCGGTTATAGTATACAGATCAGTTTAAAAGTTTACGCCGTGCCAAGCAGTTGTATGTGATGCAAAAATTGATTTTTAGTTTTCGTTAATATTTATAATTTTTTGTGCATTTTGTGCTGCCAATTTTTACTGTGACTATATTTATTATTAGTAAAATGCCAAAAAAAATTAGTAGAGAAGATCGGAAGAACAGTAATAAAATTTTGGGCCGACTGAGAAAAATAATACTTCCAAATAAACGTCCGAATGACGAAATGGACGCGAATAATACGTCGTCGAAAAAAATGAGACTAAGTACCTCCATGAAAGTAGTAGATCTTCAAAAACATTATAGAATCATAGATTTTACTCTTGTTTTTTTTAACCATTTCAACTTTAGTGAAGTGTGTAAAGTGTGATGGACAAGTTTCCTTTCAATCATGCAAAAAAGTAGGTCATCGATTCAATGTCAAAGTTATATGTGAAAATTGTAAACAGCCTCGCTATGTTCCCTCTCGTGAAAGAATAGATTCTGAATTTTCGTATACGATGTGAATTATCGATTTACTTTTATAATGCGAATTTTGAGCTTGAGTTTAGCCAGATGTAATAAGTTGTATGGTCTAATGGATTTGGCTCGTAATTTGTACCATGCTATAATTCATATATAAATAAAATGAGTGAAAATATAAAAAATGTTGCGAACACGTTTTTTGCTTTGGTTGTAAGAGAAGAGAAAGAAGTAATATGTAAAGCAAACAATTTCCAAGGTACATCAGAATTAACAATATCAGGTGACGGAACGTGGAAAAAAGAGGATTGTCTCCGTTTTTGGCGTTGCTTCTCTGATTGGACCGTACTGGAAAAGTAGTCGATATTCTTGTATAAAGCTCTTACTGCCACGATTGCAAAAATAGGCAGAGCAAATTAGATACTGCAGAGTATGAAGTGTGGCATGAAGAGCATGAGAGAAGTGGAAAATACAAAACCAATCACATTGTACCATCTGAAAACATGGAAGTAGCAGCAATTATAGATATGTTTGAAACATATCTATCGTTTGTTGAAAAATCTCGGAGTTAAATATCGCATCTATATTGGAAATGGTGACTCGAAATCTTACAGTGGCATTGTAAATAATAAACCTTATAATGAGGATTTTGTGACAAACAAAAAAGAATATATAGGCCATGTGCAGAAGCGAATGGGAACTCGTCTGTGTGATATCATAAAGACAAACTTTTAAAAAGACAGAAACCAAGACCGGAAAAAAGTAAATAAAAAAAATCCTTTGTGGCAAAGGGAAGCTAACTGCCAAAATTATTGATAAATTGTTTACTGTTGGTCTTGCTATTCTACACAATCATGATTCTATAGGAAAATGAAAAATGCCATTTGGGCAACTTACTACCGCTACAGCTCAACAGGCGAGAATTGCCTGAGTGGCGAAGACTCATGGTGTGAATGGCAGAAAGCTGCAGCTGCAAATTCTCTGCAATCACTTAAACACAGCTACACTGTACTTCCTACTGATGTTTTGAAAGCTATAAAACTGATTTATGAGGATTTAAGCAAGGAAGCACTTTTACAGCGATGTCGTGGAGGATATACTCAAAACAACAATAAGAGCGTCAACCAGCTTATTTGGAAAATTTCTCCAAAATCAATGATTGGTTACTTCAACCCTTGTTGAAATTGCAGGTCATACAGCAGCATGTACATTTAATGAAGGCTGTTTTGCTTTATTGGCCTTTATGCAAGATATGCAGATTGGTACAGGGCCAACTTCTCATGAATGGGTGCACACAATGGATGATTTACGAATTAGCAGAGCGGACAAACAAACTGTGTATAGCACTAAAAAAGAAAAAAATTGGCATAGACAAATGCAAAAAGATGCTTTAGACATTCTAGATAAAAGCTCTGTACTTTATGGACCTGGCATAGATGACTTTATGTGAGTATAATAGAATTATCTTGGATTTTTTACTATGTAAAACTTTAAAGCGTTTTTCTGAAACTTGTCATTTTTGAAGCCATTGTACACTGTAACTCAAAATCTAAAGCAGTGGTTCTTTTGAAATTTTGTACACTGGTTCTGCATGTAAATCACCAGGTAATGCTGTTGAGTTTTTTTTAAAATTATTTTTTATTACGCAATAAGAAATTTGTCAATTTTTTAAAACAAAAATCATGTTTTTGACTTCTAAGAGCTACAGAAAATCATAAAATAAAAAAAAAAACTCGACAGGGTTACCTCGAGAAATATCTCACCTAATAAACTCATTTTGATTTTTTTATTTCAGATAATCCAGTGACGAGTTACAATGTCCCCGCGAAATTACTTTTTTACGAAGCGCCTCTGGGAATTTGCTGCCAACGGCTTATTTATGGAGATTTTGCTGTGAAAATTTAATGGAATTTAGTTCAAATGTTGTATTATTGTACAGTATTAATTAAATAAATCGTCATTACCTGTATCGACGAAAAAACATCTTGAAAATATGCTTTCTTAAACTAAATTAACCTTAACCCTTAAGCATACTTATAATGCTACACATAGAAGTCCTGGGAGTTAGTAGGAAGAAATAATTTCAATTGCTGTTTTATAACTATTAGACTAATCGGTTCCACAGCAATTACTGTAAATGCCATAACTATAACACCATCTGTGTCGAAAAAGTTAATAAAATATTTGCCTTTAAAGGAATCTTCAAGTGACCTGAGTAAAGGATAATCTGAAGGTGAAAGTTCAGATGAATCGGACAAAACTTGCCAGCCAACTTGCAACAATTTCTTAAGAATGCATGGGATCTAGTCTTGAAAATTTTACTTTTGGATGGTATTACTTAGTTTCATAAATTGTGAACGGAACACATTTGAATTAATTGGTCTGCTGATTGAAAGAAGTTAATATATTGTTCCATAACGATCCAACCATACAGAAAGCATAATTTTCTTTATAGGGACAAAAAGTCTTCAAAATAGTTTATGGTGATTCACTTCTCTAATGAAATATGGCAAAAGTGCGATTAGTTATCTTCCTTTTCCATTATTATTTAAAATTGCATAATTTTTTAAATTAGTTAATTGTCAAAAGGCTATTGAGATTGCCTGCTAAGACTACTAAACTGTAGACAACAAACAAATTATACTATCAGCAATGAAAGTAAGAGCATTGAAAGGACTCTTTTATGACAATAGTCTTCTCAATAAGATACCTTTATAACCAAGAAGTAACACGCATGAAAATGATTAATTTTAGGACACAGAACCCACCAGTTTCTATGCAGTATATGATGGGCATTCAGGCTCTACAGCTGCTTCATATGCTGCAGCGCATCTTCACCAGTACCTGACCGAAAGTCGACACTTCATTACCGATCCTAGGAAGGCCCTTATAGAAGCCTTCATAAAGACAGATGACGAGTTTGTACGTAAAAGACACGAGCAGGTATGTTTTATGATGATATACAAGTATAATATATAATATATACGAGTATATAGAATATATATAGATATATAGAATATATACGAGTTCAAAAATTTAGTCTAATATAATTTATTATTACTCTGTATTTTACCATTTTTTATTTCCGTAGCTAAAATAAAATTTCCTATTTTTAATTCGGTAATTGAAAAATTTTAAAATTATTCTAACTATTAGATATTTGGATGGCAACATGTAATTTTTTTTATCTAAATACCTTGTGTTAATAACAATTTTAATTAACATGTTCAATACTATTTTAAGTATAATACAAAATAAATTTCCATTTTTGTGCGAAGTCAAAATTTTCCCATCGTGTAATGAAGCTATAATGCAACGTTTAAAATTATGAAGCTTTTACACTTCTGTCCTTTCTGCAATATTTTGTTTTGCTTCACTTTCCCCTATGGTGGAACAATTTTGTTTAGTTTCTCCATAAGTATCACTTGATATTAGTAAGTAGGGTTGCGAACTTTTCTATTTATATTTTAATGATAAATAAAATATATATTTATATAACAATGACATTTAGTCAATCTCTCATTTGTATGATACTTTTGAGGATCTCCATGCTCATTTTAAAACATAGGTAGATACTAATGATTTCAAAACCTTCATCCTTTTTATTGATTTGTATTGCCAAAACGGAACACTAATGGAATCACTTTAGTGACTCACTATACTTTAGAGATAGAGTATGGTGAGTGAAGCATGAGTTAAACAATTTAATTTTGTTTGTGGTGTTTAATATGAGGGGAAATCAGGAAAACAATTTCTTTCAATGTTATTGTGTAGGGTATCAAGTAAAAACTCATTGAAGCACGAATTCAACAATATATATGATGTCTTTCTTTATGATTTTGTCTTAAAATAGCTGTCACTGCCCTCTTCGCTAAGAGGATCGCTCAAAAAAATCCATGATCATTGAGAATTAGGTATAGATTGAACTTAAATTATAAGGATGAAAAATTGTAATGCGTTTAATTGTCACAATTTATATAATATATTAGTCAAATATAATTTTATAAAAATGACGATGTATTAAGTAAATATACTTTATAAAATCTTATAATTTAAAATTGACCAAACGTTTGACATCAAGTCAGTCATAAATGGGGGACTGGCTAAACATATATTGATGTACATAAAACATGATAGTTTAAATTGAGACATTTTTGAAAAGTGGCTCGATCTGGTCATTGGCTACATTGAGTATATAAATAATTTAGTCAAACACAAGTTTCTCATGATTTCAACAATTCTCTGTTGTTGTCACAATGAAGGATAAAGTGTAAATACATTTGAAATTGTTATATTAGATGATACGTTTGAATTAAAAAATACATAACAATTACTGGCTACTTTATTTTAATACTCCACTTGTCTAAGTTTTATTTTAATAATACAGGATTTATTTCAATTGCTATTTTCCATATTAATTTTTATATTATAATTAATAGTTTTTACATAATTCATTAATCTTTGTTACCCATGTCCATTTATAATTTATATAATGCTACCTTAGCGCAAATCTTATTCTTAAAGTGAAATTCTACACTCAGTTACTGAAATTCTACAGTTCACTTTAAATTACTAGTCATTATTGTACTTTCAGAATAACAACTGTGGTACAACAGCTGCGGTTGTCATAATACGTGGGTCCCGGTTGCACGCTGCATGGGTGGGCGACTCACAGGCTCTTCTCGTGAGTCGTGGACGCGTTTTACCCTTGGTTACTCCACACAAACCTGATAGAGAGGTACAGTTTTGTTTAAACCATTAATTACAAGGCTGGACGTAATATTGTATCTGTGCTTATTTATATCAACTAGATACTCCCACAAAATTGTCATCTTGCTTAACCCCCCCGATAATACAAGGTCGTAATATCTGATTAATTACATCAAAATATTCTACATGCATGCTCTAGGGGTTAATAATTCATTAGAAAATACTGCTAATCCATTGCAAAGAAATTTTGTTCGTATAACTTCATGCCTTTTTGCACCACATATAGTAGATATATGCTTATATATCAAAGTCACATTCATCACATTACAAAAACAGAACACGATGAGGTGATTAGTTTAGTTTCTCGGTTAGCACTGAAATAATTGAAATGTATTACAAGTATACAGTAGTAAATGTAATACAGCCTATTTTCTCAGAAACCACACAATATTAGAAACTTTAAATTTATATCTCATTCATCCATATATATATATTTTTCGCTAGATAAGTTTTTAAAAGTATTCATAAAAGAAGTAAAAATAGTACACCAAATTGTTTTTTTTTAAATTTTGTAAATCGTGTGAGGTATCAATTGAAAGAGCTTGTATGAGGAATACAAAAATATTAAATTGCATATTTAAAAAGACTTTACAAAATATGCAAAAATAGAGCATCTCTAGCCTCCTATTTCCGAAACTACTGAAACAAATATCATGAAAATATGATGTTTGGTAAAATCTGATTAAAAGATTACAGAAAAACTATAGCAATTATCCTATTATACTTTTTAAAAAGTGCGCTATATTTTTATGTCTATAAATATTTTAACAGAAGTAATGTCTACTTATAAGTGTTGAAATGTATAAGGAACCTTCTTAGTGCGAGCTTTACTCGTGCTTGACAGGTCTCAAGCCGTGTTTTTTATATGCGTAATTCATACATGTGTAGTAGATTTCTACAGTTGTGGTTCTAGGAAATATTAGGTAAATAAATAATTACATAATTATTACAGTTGTCAAAATTTGGTTCCGATTTGCTTTCTAAACATCTATATTATCGTTATTGTGCCTTTTTCTGTTAAGCAAATATTTATAAAATGCCACCACTCGAGTATGGATATTTACTAGTCGTAAAATCACTAATCATGCTTAGTGATGCTGTTTGTTGGTGTGCAACAAATTTAAAGCTTATGCGTCTCATGCTATCTTGATTGCTTACATTATATTACAATTAAAATGAAAATATGTGTCTTATATATATTTGGTTGGTTAGTTTCATTTATTAAAATTGCATAGATACAGCAATAACCAATATTAATATAATACCAGTTTTAATTCGGGTTTAATCCTTTGACCAAGGCAGCTAACCAGAATGGCCGTGTACGATTTTATCTTCCACATGCGGCTTTATCGAGGTAGTAGTAGCTAAATGCAGCATTGATTATCTTCAACTACCAACTATTTAAAAGACAAAAGAAATGATAATAGCAGGGGAAACATGTTAGACTAATTTAAATGGATCTAAGGAAACCAGAAATGACTTAAACGTGCCCCCTCATACCCTCCATATAAATAAATCTTGATCATATGTGCGGCAAATTTAAAAGTGAAAAAGATATTATATGAATGCGCCAACAAGATATGAGATTATTAATTACTAATAATCACAAAAGACACTAATTACTGAAGATGGTATATTTCTTTGTGAGACTTTTCCTTTCGCACCACCACATGTGGAATGTCATGTCCAACTCCCAAACGAGTAGACACTAATTAGCCTGTTGAAGTGCAAAATTAAAATTATATTTATCTACACAAACATTATCATTAAAAAGGAATCTGTTATATTTGGGTTTGTTGGTTACAATTAAAAGCTTTTCAGTTAGTTTTCACTTTATTAAACTAGCAGTCATTAATTTCTTTTTGTTTTTTCATTTTGCAAATATAAACTGTAAGAAGATATGACTATAAACTTTAGAAGTGTCGGGGTTCTGATATCACAAACTTTCATTCTGATTAACTTTCGTTTCTCGTTTTCAAATTCTTAGCACTAATGGAATATGATAAATGATCTCTTAAATTCATTGGATCTCGATTCTTAAGTCCACTAATTCTGGAAACAAACAGTTTTTATCTAATTTCACTCCTTCCAGGATTGATCATCATTTGCAATAAATTCATATTTCAGCTTATTAGTACCGGTCCAGACTGTAAACAAGCAGACCTCGTGGCTAGTGATATGAAACTGGACTCATGTTTGATGAAACTATGAATGCTCTTTATTGATATTTATTTTACCACAATCACATTTCTGGAACTCCTTTTTTTCTTTTATTGCTTCATCTGGGTGAAAATTTAAACTAGATGAAGGGCACTTACTTTCTATAATGCCATCTGTATACTGGCTGTCTGGTGTGCCTCCTTGAAAAGAAAATTCATTATCAGTGAATAAAATGCGCTCCTCAATATTGAAAGGTAAAAGTTTTGCTAATTCTCTGGCTGCAGTGTGTTAATTATTGTTTCCATGTTTTATTGATGACACATGGTTCAACATGGTTTACACATTTCTTGCACACTTTGGCAAACTGAGAAGTTGTTAATAACTTTCGCCTATGTTCTAACCAAAGTGGACTAGCACTTTTTCATACTGTATTGCGCTCTAGATCCCACTGCCCTTATTCAGGGTCAATACCAATTATTTCAGAAACTCGTTTTTTGGTATTTCATATACTCCATCAATCATATCCGGTTTCTGACAACTCTCACCATAGTAAGTCTTTTGTTATTTTTTTTGATCCCTTTGGAATTTTTATCACTAGGACTTTTACGAAATGGTTCTAATTTCTTTATTACAGAACTAGCATCTGTTTTGAAAATAAATTTATGCGTAAATGATTATAAACAGAGCCTGTATTAAAAGACACTGCTGTAACTGCACATCCCACTATAAGAACCTCGGAGAAAAAAGTCAATTCATTTCCTCTATTATTTATTGGATTCTGAACTAAATTATAAAAATGTAAAGATA
The DNA here is from genome assembly GCA_039881145.1 of Druceiella hillmani. Taxonomy (NCBI): domain Eukaryota; kingdom Metazoa; phylum Arthropoda; class Insecta; order Lepidoptera; family Hepialidae; genus Druceiella; species Druceiella hillmani. The sequence goes on along the minus strand of JAYKKI010000003.1, from coordinate 23,341,237 downwards.
ATCTAAGAACAATGTCAGTTATTTTGTGGGAAACAGCACAAAATTGTTAATTTGTTAACTAAATTCTCGCATTATTGTTAACTCGCATTGTTACTCGCAATATGCAATTTGAAGACATCTAAAATAAATGGGAAAAATTAGTTTAATTAATAGCATATATAGTTTTATTACATATATATAGTTATATTACATATACACAGTATATACCATGACTAAGTAGCGCCACTTCAATCACTTGTGCAATTAATCATGTGTAATCCGGCACAGTAATTTACTAAGTACCTATGCTGTTGTACGATGTCGTGTGATATTCATTAAATTTAGTTTGTGGACGTGTACACAATAATTAAAATTAAAATTATTTTGTTTTAGAATATATTGATTGTACTTACCTAAATTTTAAGTTCGGTTTGGGTACTGCACGGTGTATACGCTAAATGTTTTGCTAGTATTATATTTGCATTATGTATACAATAAAGTCATGTCGAAATACTCTCTCGCACTAAGAAACAAATAATTCCCGAACTCCACTCACTAATGCATAAATGCACATTTTACAAAGATTAAAAACTAATCTACATTTTAAAATAATAATTATTATCACTTCAAAATTATTCAAATGTTCTTATTATGTTAAATGACATTTGTGAGTATTGCCATGTTAAATAATAAATAAACCATGAAGATTTATTTTGTAATCGTAATTAAAATTAGACTAAAATTATTACTAAAAAGCAAATACTAATTTATCTAAATGGTAAATAAACAATATGGTATTAATAGTAATACATTTTGGCTTTAAGACCTTTATTCAAAGACAGTATTGTGAATTTTTCTTCAGCTTCTTGTTCATTAATTTCCTCTCGAATCTAGTACAATATCATCTTCAGTAGCTAATGCACAGATAGCAATAGAGTTATCGACGTCAATTTGGGCTAATTGATATTGTTAAGAGGTTGTTAAATCCTGCCTGTCTCAGGCAGTTAGCTATAGAGTTTTTGTGAAACTTTTTCCCAAGATTCTGATATCATCAAGATGGCCTTGAAAACAGTAAAAATTTTATCGTCATTGCTATCAGGGTTTGGTATAGATTATATAACACAGAACACTGCAATGTTCTGTGTTGAGATTTTAAATTTCTTATAACACCTTTGTCCATGGGTTGCAGCACAAATATAACATTTGGTGATAAAAACACAAGTTTTATGTATTACAGTTTAGTAACAAATGGATGATCAAGGCAATTATCAACCAGAAACAGAATTTTCTTTTTTTTGCTTTTAATTCAGCGTCCCAGTTTCGTAACCGTCTTTCAAAAATTTACAATGTCATCCATGACATTGAATTGTTTTCATACGCTACCAGTACTGAGCGTATGGTTTTTGAAGCTCCTTGGTTTCTTAGATTTGCCAACGACTCAAAAAAAAATTGTTTAATGGATCCTGTCATATTTGCTGCAGCCATGATCGTTAGACTTAGTTTAGACATTTATTCTCTTGGGCATTACTCTCCTTTAAACTTTAATGTTCTGTCTGGTGTTGTATTATAAAAAAATCCTGTTTCATCTGCATTAAATATGTCATCTGGTGCGTAACCTTCGCATAACGTAGGCCACTCCTGCAATTACCATAATTCTACTATCTTGTGCACTAGCAGCTTCACCACTCATTTTCCGGCCGTTGATACTGTGCCAAGCCTGAAAGCGTTGAATCCAATTAAAAGAGTAAACGTAATCTTCACCCAAGCGTCAAACAAAATCGTTTGCTTTTTGCTGAAGAGTTGGTCCACTTAATGGCTCATTACTTGTCCTGTAATCTATAAACCACTTTAACAAAGCTGTTTCAATCTTCGTATATTTTGCTCTCTTTATTTTAAATTTCTTGCTGTCATAAAGTGTTTTAATTTTCTCTTTCTAAATGTTTGAAATTGTCGAGTATGGTATCTTTATTTGTTGTTCTGTTCTCTAATTTGAATATTAATCATTATTTTTCTTTGTATTAAACTGTTTTCTGTTTTTTTTTTATTATTAATAAGTTTCGCAAGTAACACAGCAAAATAAATTAATGCATGAAGTGTACAGATTAGCAATATTAGCAACCAACTGACTGAGAAAGCTGGCTTTCGACTATACTGTATGTGTGTTTTGTTTCTTAGAATTAGAATAGACCCAAAACTCTATACGCTTAGGTTTACTTTTGTTATCTTATTGTCCATTGACCATTGTATGAATACAGTGCTAGATGTGAATACTGGTTCTTATTATTGGTGGTGGCTTATTATTGTTCAAAAGGTGGTCTGGTCTGTCTCTTGAGGAAAATAATTGGAAAATATAAGGATAATGTGGTCGCTTAATGCGGTATGTCATTGTAAGCAATTTTGTAATAAACAATGTATTAATTAAGGTATTAATATAGCATTCAGCTGGGTGTTATAAATTTGGTCATTATAACCTATGTTATCGTTTTGACTGTAATATACTTGTAATATTGATGAATATTTGATATTTTCACATCAAAATCATTGTGCTACTACATATTGTCGCAGTTTATAATAAACTTTGCAAAATAGAAGATTTTCATCACAAAATGTAAATATGCCCATAATGAGCATAACTTTTTTAAACTCACTATAATGTTTAATGCAGTATATAAGCTTTTTCTTACATTATTCTTATAGTATCTGTTGCATGTAATTAGAAAGTTGATAAATTAAAATGACATACTTAAAAACTACTTCAGGTTCATTGAATTAAATTTTTCATTGAATAAACGATTGGTTTATTTTTTGTACCATAACGTATTTTATCGAAGAAGAAACTGAGTTCTTTGGATCTTGGTGATGATGATGATGATAGGCTAATTCACATGCCAGGTCATGATTATTTCATGCTATTTTTTTATTTTTTGAGCTGAGTGCAATTCTAGAATCAGATTAAATATTGTGCAGCAATGCCATTTTTCATTGGGAGCTTCAGGTTTGTATTGCGTGAAGTGTCAATTATTTGTGATAATTGACACTTCACGCAAACAAAGATTAAAAATTGTTCTTTTCTGAATTTTGTGTGATATTGTTTTCTCAAAATGCATGCGATGTAGAAACTTTCAATTTGGCACAATGGTAAAGAATATTATTCAGTATATATTTTAGCAGTTAATACTCAAAAATATTTATATAGAAATTTAGCGGGTGAAAATGGAGTAAACATTTTTTTTCATTTCGTGTTTTGTGTAGGGAAAGTTATAAAATTAAATCCTTTTTATTTTATGAACAAATCTCTGACTTCATTCTTCCACACTTTTAAGGAGCCTCCTTTGGTCATTTACCACAAAAGTCTTATTAAAGGTGAAAGAGAGAGTGTGAGGACAATGCAAGTGTTAATAAAAATTAAAACACCTACACTCAATATTTAGCGAATCACTGAGAGGCAGAAGAGTGGGGAATATTGATCATTCCACTCTAAATTTTTCTTCCGTTTAGTATCGGTATGGTATAAGTTTATATTTTTTTTCCCTTCAGTATGAATATGGTGCAAATTGACATTCAAAGTTACATTGAAGTATATCATGGACTTACCAGATTAAAAAAAAGATGAGCTTAATTGAAAATGAATGTCATGCGAAATTCAAAAAATCTGGGGAGTTTGCAAGTCAGCACTTTACAAGATAATTTGTTTATTCTATAAATATAGACAAAAACAAAGAATGAAATTTATGTTGTTAGTCGTGAGTATAATTATTTATCATCCTGAAGGTTTTGAATTTTAAGGACATGGTAATGTTAAAATAATCCCATGTTATATTAAAAAATTGCTGAATTTTTGTCAAAATATGGTTTACTATAACAGCATAAACAGAAAACCAAAGGACAAGTCAGATAAAATGTATGTTTCTATTCAGTTGTTGGTTAAATATTGACTTTGAGTATTGGACGACACCCTTGTATTATATTTAATCTATAGGAATATAAATAATAATTGTAATTTTTTAGCCTTTTTCTTTATCAATTACACTTCCGTGGTTTAAAAATTACAGTTAATTAAATGGCCTAAAATAATATAATCTTTCTCCCAGTTTCCATTTTTAATTAACTGTAAAATAACACATTAACACTTTATACATATAGCAGACTTATTGCTACCAGAACATTACTCAAGCCCGCTCAATAAGCTGTGAATTAAACTCGAGATGCTGCGGTGCACTCAGTGCCATAAACCTGTTAACCCTGTACAAATAATAATAAAAATATCTACCTATACCTTTTATTTCATAAGATCCTCTTTAATTTAATTGTTGCTTAAATATTATATGTTGACAGGATGAGAAAAAGCGTATTGAGCAGCATGAAGAAGGTTTTGTGTTACATACATGTGGTGCCTGGCGTGTTTGTGGCCGACTTGCTGTTTCTCGTGCCATTGGTAAGTACACTGTTATGAATAATGCTGCAAAAATAAATTTTTTAAGGGTGGATTCACATATTTTAGAGATCAAAGATTTGCATTAATTACTTTTAAAGTTACAAGTTATGTTGCATAGATTTATGATTGTTAAAATAGCAGTCTCTTATGACCTACCATATATTAATTTTCCATAAATTGAGAAAATCTGAACCTTTTTTCAAATGGAAAGAAATACATGGACATGGACATGTCACAAAGTCACAATCCTCTATGGTCGGTTATAGAAGGAAATTATCGGCTTCTTGTTTTGGTAAGGTGTGCAAGAAGAGAGTAAACTATATTCTCAACTTGCTGCTTTTCAAGATATCTGTATCGATTGGTGCAGTTTATATTTTAATGTGTCTAGTAGCGACAAATACACTATTACGATTACCTATGTTTTAGCACATGGTAATGTGAACCGAGGTCTTATATTTTGTATTGGCTTCTTATTTTGCTAAACTTATATTGGAGTAAACTTTGATTTTGAAATAAATATCGAATTAGAAAGCTGACGCTCATTTCTCACTTATGCCAGTTATTTATTACAAAAAATGAGCGTATTTAGTTAAGTTTATTAGCCTACCTAATTTTATTACTACTTTATCTGTTTAGAGACATATTAGATTACAGAAAAGTAAGCTCCTTGAAGTATGAGTAACTCATTCTTCTTAGCATTATAGTATGAAAAAGTATGGCTTTTTGAAATATTTATATTTAAGTTTTATTATCATTAATTAGATTCACTTGTCATAAGCAATATTATTTTACATATGAAAAACACTGATTTGATGTCCCATTTAGTGTCATAATGAATACTAGTATTAAATAAATAAGAACGTAATCATTATTATTTATTAAAATGTTCTTATGAAAAAAGTAGTTATCATATTTAATATTCTTTTTGTTTAATATGGCATAGAGATGATTTGAGATTGTCTTATACAATTCCAGAGACAAAATGTTATTATATGATCATCACATTATCAGAACCAGTTCTTTTGTAATAAAATCCATCCATGTAGAATCCATGCTGCCTTTTGGCTTCTGCCCATGTTTCGATATTCGAATTAACCTACAAGCAATATATATTATAAAATTTACATCACCCTTATGAGCACATAATTTTTCATAGACTAAACTTTGCGGGTTGTGAACCTCACTGATGTTTGCTTAACTTAGTGTCTCTGCTAAACTTAAGGTGCCCTAAATCATTCACCATTAGATACAATCATTTATGAATGTTCAAGCACCTTACCAGGATCGAACCTCCGACAACCATTTATCAGGAGCATACGCTTTATCTACTTAAGAAATGTGTCAAATTGTCCCAACTAATATAATAAAAGTAAAAAAATTTATTTTTCCATTGCACTTTAACGGACTCATGAATTTTAATGAAATTATGCATATAGATAATATACAATCTAGATTAAAGCCTAGCTTATGCTATTATTTACACCAGCAGAGTAGTGAATGTAAACGCTAAAAAAATTATGCCGGTGCACAAAAAAATTAAAGTGTCGCTTTCTATATAATTTTTAAAGATAGTGGACCATGTTCCGAACAAACCAAATTCATGGATTAATTATAGCACGGCATTTAATCCAAAGTACATAAATTACATAAATAATGTGGCATGCCACATTGCACCACAGCAAATATTACATTATGTAATTGTAATCTGTACAAATAAAGAAAATAAATATTTAAATGAACAATATTTCTTTTTCATTTGGGCACAGTTTCCTTAAATGACAATTAACAAAAAACCGTGCTGTTCATAACCTATTGTTACTCTTATCTATTTATATCACTACAAAAATCACTGAAAATAAAATTGTTACAACCCTTTGAAAAAACAAGAATTGAAACACATACTCTGCATCTGTTATTGTCATCAGACTCTATCACAGTAAGTACTTTCTCTATTATGGCCATTGTTCTGACGTTTGTCTTGTGTTTGTTGCTGTTTCAGTGATATTTAATTCCTTTGATGCAAAAAATTACTGAGATTACGTCATAGGGACTAAATTAAAAAAGAAATGGTTTTCAATTTGTACACAATGTATAATGATGTGACAATGCTTAAATAGCTTGGAAAATGTAAAGTAACGAAAAAAGTTATTTTTATATAACAAAAGGCAATTATAACAGATAGATACAACGGCACTATACTACATAGTATGTCAGGAATGGTTCAGAATTAAAGTGGATACATTATCTCAACTTCATTCTGTGCCAATCAGTTTTAATTTATTCCCACTATTGGACACTTGTGTACTTATAATTGTCGGCGTTAGTAGGTCGATTATACAAAAACTGATTTATACTTCAACAGCGATGAATTAAGATTTAAAAAAATAAAATTTGTCTTAAAGAAATTATAATGTTATAATACTCTCCATCTACATACAGGTACACATCTATGGCATGTTTTCAATTATCATTTACACTGTTCTTGTATTTTATATTATAGTTTAAAATATTTTTTTATTACTTTAATGCAAAATTGGAAATGTGGAAGATATATGTATAGAAAGATCACATTTAAATTATATCTGAAAATGCGAATTTTCAATCACATAAGAAAACGTGAATTTTCAACACCTCTGTCACAATACAATTCAAAGGTTATACTGAATATTATTAAATTATCTTCAATTAAAAATTAATGACACATTTGACACAATAAATTTAAATTGGTTTTAAAGAGAGACATGGTCTATGTGGATTTATTTGCAAATATTTCAAACTAGCTGTGCTTACGACTTTGTTTGCCTGAAATTCGGAATGAGGAAAGTTATTAGAATTTTTTCTCTCTCTTATATGTTGCTCATAGATCTAAACTATTAACATACTTCTATTATAATCCTTCCAGTGGATTTTGCGTGATTAAGGCACAAATAAAGAGACAGACTGACAAAAGTTGGAAAACAAATTTTTCTAGCTTCTATTATCATTCTATATATTGAATCAATTACTCTTTTATATATATTTTCCATGTACAGAATTTACTATTTAGAAAATTTTTCGATTTTGTAACGAAAAGCAGTAGTTTCCAAAGTTTCTTATATTAACACTCTTCGGGCATGTACGCACACACACACATACACGCATGCAAATTTTCCACTGATAAAATATTGTTCTTTTCTTTAGTCTTTGAAATCCTTTTTGTGCTACTTTAACATATTGGAAAATATTGTAATAAGCTACAATATAGTACATATTTTTCTCGATAATTAAAAACATATCGTATGTGTAAGCTCGTGTGTCTTTCGTGTATAGGCTTTGTCAAAAAGTGTTGGCTAGTTGGCTATATTTAATTACTAAATTACTCAAACCTATGAACATTTTATACTTACATTTCCAGTTTTCGGTTAAGAAGTTTTTGAATTATTGATGTGACGGACAGATGGACATATACAATTCTTTTTGCTTCTTAAGTTTCCTGTTTTTCCAGCCAGCACCGTACAATTTCGTATAGTTGCTGAACATACAACTCTTTTTTCAATAAATAATAATAATGTGTATAAGAAACGATTATAAATCGAAGGTAACGTACATCAACCTTTTTTAAAATTCTCGAACTGTAATTTTAACATATTTTTGCTACACAATCCAGCATTTTTTTTATTGTTATCAGGATAAACATACTCACGAGAATCGAAATGTCAACTGAAATGCCATGCAATTTCACCATATAGCACCGTTTCTAGTGGGACATTTTTCGGATGCTATGGGCCTGTCCTTACGAAGTAATATAAGTCTATGGTAATATATGTATTCTGAATGTATTCATATTTAATTATTTGTCAATTTGAAAGCAACTTTATTATTGTCAATACCTTTTAAGTGTGTATACAATTTTTAGTGGCAATCACTTTAACTTCAGAGCGTTGTCATATTTTGTATGGCCTGTGCCACTAAAAACTTCAAAAGTAATTTTTAAATTATCTATGTTTATGGATTAAGGTCACTTTTAATAATAATTATGCTTTGAAATATCTATAATAATGGCAAATTAATTACTCAATATGGAGAGAAGTATACACTTTTGTCCTTTTTTAACCTTTTTTTTTCTATAAAATTAATATCAAATTTAAATATTTTTGGGACCAAATTCTCCTAACAATTATTATAATAGCTCCTAAATGTAAAAATTAACATTTTTATAAGAACAATGTGTCCCCCCCCCACCCACCCACCTCAGTGAATGGCGGGTATTGCCTACTGGTACAGACATATTTAGTAAATAGGTATGTTTTTACTATAATCATAAAATAAATTTAATTAATCAACGGAAGCATGAAAAGAAGTGTGCAATAGATGAAATACAATTGATAAATATGTTTATAAAACAAAAATATATACGTTAGTTTGCATGGACCTAGTAACCACATAAATAGCAATAATATTCAATCTTTTTGTGGAAAACGTATTAAGTATTATTTATGTATTTATTTATCAACTTTAATTACCTTTGTTATTTCTTTATATATATTTAATTTAATGTTTCTAATTGACACATGTGGCAGACTTATTGCTACGAAAGCAATCTCTTACACTCAACCAGAATACCAATTCAATCCCGCTCGACAAGCGGCCGGTTCTATTCCTGAAACCGGGTCTCAGCAGTGTGCCACTCCGCCAAAGGCCGTATGCCTTATGATTAATCCAACACACATTACTGCCGAACTAGGTATTTATATTGCGCTACACAGCGCTGGTCGTTGCCTGTTTTCAAGATGGAGTCAGATTCCAAATTAGTGCTCTTTATCTAATGATAAAGCGATTTATTTAAAATATTGTCATTTAATAAACTTAATTTAAATTCATAATTTTTAATGATAGACAAACATTTTTAACACCATGAAAACTATTATGAAATCAATTTAATACAAGAAACTTTTTACTGAAGCGTTATCTAACTTATTATTGGTTATAGTAATGGTGGATGGAAAAATAATTCGATAAATATTAATGTGCACATTCGACAATTTCATCAATTTGGACAGCGGAATATGCGAAATCTTGATCATTAATTATGGATTCATTCATTATGAAATGGGTAAGAGCGCGGATTGCCGGTGGGTTGGTAGTCACTCCACAACGTCTTGCGTGCGGTCGCACCCACGTTACAGCCACGTCCAGGTAACAATTGTCACTATTATATGACTTATATTAATTTTACAGTACCTACTTTTTTATAAAGAAAAAGTACATATGCACTTTTTCTTTATAAAAAATTGTTTTAAAATATTTTGTTAAATAAACCTATTGTAACTAAAGCACAGCAACTGTATTTTATTATAGAGCAAGCAATCAGCACCATGTTCTGTAAATGGCGAACTAATAGTTATTATATATGATTCCTTTTTTACATAAAAACAAAAAAAAATTAAAAGGAAAAGCAATAGTTTTGCCCTGTAACGAAAAAAAAAAGTGAGCCGTCACGGGACGCCTGGCAGATGTGAAACATCGTGTTCGTACAAGTAATATGCATAAAAGACAAGATTATTACAGGAACTAAATATAGCATAATGAAAAAATAAAGTATTACGAATTTCTTACAGAAAATGCTGACTTTATTTAATAAACATTTATTTACAATTAATACAAAATAATAAAGCACGGGTTATGTGTACCGTAATAAACAACAGCGTCGAACTGAGTGAGGAGGGTGTCGCGTAGTCGGTTGCGCATGGCGACACGTCGCCATACTGTACACTCTACTACATATAGACTATATATATATATATATATATATATATATATATATATATATATATATATATATATATATATATATATATATATATATATATATACACACCTTAGTATACCGTGGCGACCCGTCGCCTCCGACGATCCGGTTTATACCTGCGCCTATAGATGTTTCACATCAATAATAATAATATCTCATTAAAAATTCAATTCTTAAATACGATCGACTCTCTTCCATGTGTAACATAATTTTTTTTATTGTTTTAACAATATTTTCCGGAAATAGAGGAGCATCGTAATCTTCATCCCAATTTTTCTATGTAATTTCTTCATTATTTATTTAAAGTGTACAATCGGTAATAAATAAAAATTAGCAAGCCATAAATAGAAAAAAAAACATCGAAATTAAATGAGCGAGTCTGGTTACTAACGAACAAGATAGATACAGTAATTACATGCTTTATTTTTTTGTCATGTAACATTTACTAAACGAGCTGACTTCAAACGAAATCATTGTTTTGTAATCCACGTTTCCGAAGAAGTAAAAATAAGTTATTGCGGTAGTTGAAACTACGCAGGCGGTGATAGCGAAACTTCTTTCGTCATATATGTTCTGTAATATTTTTTCGTTTTACTCCTGGCTCAAATCAAATCAATAGCCTAATTATTATTTGCCGTCTGATAGACAAATGTCTATCCGGATGCGCATATCATTAGAGGTAATGTCTACAATCGCCACGCTAGATAGAACGTTCGGGAACCAAACCCGGGACCACGCGGTATATCGCCCCGTCAAATGCTGTAAGCCCAACATACCACAGCCGTGTACTCCTATACAAACATATATATATGTATATATATATACATATATATATATATATATATATATATATATATATATATATATACATATATATATATATATATATAAATAATATAAAAAATATGAAATAGAAAGTATTATGTATAATATTTTAATGCACACATCCTAGAAAAATTGGTCCTACAAAAAAATTTAGACATCTTTGGCCGCCTCTCGCCGATCACGAAAAGAGATAAGGACATGCGAGTGCACACGCGCTAACGGCGCACGGCGAATATTTAGTCGGCGACGCCCCCATCTTGGCTTGGTGAAAATTTAACCACCTAGCATCATCTAATAAAAGTCGGCAGTTGCCGGCTCACCACATTACAATAATCAGTCGTCTGCTTTGTTTAATTGTCGCCCAGATACATATGCTGCGTACATTTTTCTTATTTCGCATCGGCACATCCATTGCATCCTTGGTCACAGTTTAAGTTATTTTTAATTCGCCTCATTTTTGGCAGGTGGTCGCACTAGATATCACTTATTGTTTGTTTGTTAAGACAATGTGTTGCGTACTTTACTAGTAATCCTAAAATTGTATCGAAGCGTCTGTCTCTCTGGGTCGATGGATTTTAATAGTAGGTATAGATATACTCGTACACTTGTATACATGCTTATTATATCGTATAAAGTACATATCACGTATTATTATTATTACTGTTGAAATTCGTCTCAAATAATTTTTGATCGCGCAAATCGCGACAAATGTAAGTATATAAATAAATTAAAGCTTTTATATCCATCATTGGTGGAGTCCAAAATTGTACACGGGCACGTTATGTACGCCGAGAATTTACAGTTATAAATGTCCCTACCGCTCATGGACTAAAAAGAGGTATGTGTCAAACACGCTATCATTTCAAATGCGTGCGTTTAGCGCGTGACTGGTTCCTTTATGGAGTCACATAATTTTACGTCTCGATAACGTGGGCAATATTTCTATTTATATAGTTATGCTCATGTTACAAAAACATATTTCTTGACCTGCCAGCTTTTAGGGAGACATTTAAACTGGGATTAGACAGAAAAATTTAAGGTGCTTGTCGATGACGGCGACAAAAACAAATAAATCGATCAGACTCGGGAGCGGTTTTCGCATTTACGCGAACATACTCGAATTTCTAAAGCGAACGAGATAGGAACACAAATTAATAAGTACCACTCGTATTAGAGCAGCAAACAGACGTAAGCTCAGTATTGGAATATCTGAAGCACACAATAATTCATTTAAGGACACCGCTTAAAAATTGGATCGCATATTATATGCGTAACTTGTGAATACTAGCAGCTATTGGTGTGGAAGTTGTTCAGAATCCATAATAATAGTGCGCGGTGTTAGACCGCCTACACAATTTATATTGCCCTTAACTGGAATAATATAGAATTTCGACAATTGTCTTACAGAAAATTTGAAAGATTTGGCATTTGAAAATCGTCTCAATAAGATCGAAAATGTTTCGTTACGACGAGCAGCAATGTTCGCCTGTTTATATAATAGCTATACCGTTGAATGTTCCTTCGTATACTGTAGGACTAATTGATCTGTACTAATGGGACCGTACGTTCGAATTTATCTAATCTATCGTATACTTTATGGAAGACTAGTTGATTTGCAATGATGCAGCAAAACGTTCTAATTTATATCACATATCCAAATGTTCCGTCGTACAGTTTAAGAAATACTAGTCGATTTGTACTTACGTGCAATACGTTATAATTTCCGTCATACAGTTAAATGTTCCTTCGCAAAATTTTCCATCGTACGTTTTATTGAAAAATTAATCGGTCTTTAATAGAACCTATCGTTACTACTGATGAGCTAGTTTTTACTAATCATTTTGCACATATTTTGGTTCAGACCAAACGACACAAACATGTTTCCACAGTTAAAGGGAATAAAAGCACTTTTTAAATATTGTAACAGCCTGTTAGTTTTAATTTAGTTCCTCTCAATAAAATTTATAAAAAGTAATGTACACACTAGCTTCATTTATAAAAATAATATCTAATAAGTTTATAATGAAAAAGATTTATTTTCTCATTTATAAAGAACAATTTGCTACGACCTCAAAATTCAAAGTTAACGTTATTATATTTTGCCATAATAATAACAGTGTAGGTAATAATGCAAAATGCAAAGATATCACAGTCGCATCGCTCGTAGGAAGACCGGCTCTTGCGCTTCCTTCTCCCACGCCGCCCGGCGCCTAGTGCGACCATGCGCTCCTGAAGTAAGACTAAGAGAAAACTGTGAAGTCAAACTAAAGGCAGGATTCTTTTGTTTTCATAACGATATTAATCTATTATGGCAACCTTTTCCACGGAAATCATAATACAAAATTTATGTAGTTTTAATGGGTGAAAAAACATTTAAAAGATACCCAAGTTGGATCGATGGGTAGCGTACGTTTTGTATCCACTAAAACCGCCACCTTAATCACGACCGGCCCAAAGTTATTTGGCTAGCGACATTTATTTCAATAGTGTTATTAGCACTTACCATAGGATAGACCTCCTTTCGGACTCTAGAACATCAGTCCATGAGGTTTGGTTCTCTCGAGACGTCGTCACATATCCACCACATTGAGGCCTTCATGAGGAGTCCAATTCAGTGTTTTCACGATTCTGCAACAGCATGACGAATTCATTTGCTTCTTTTTTTATTACTTCTGAAACTAGTTCAATGTGTAGTCACGGTGTAGGTCAGTGTTTCGCACGTAGCACATGGGACTAATAATTCAGCGTAGCGTTTTATTTTGAAAAGTTTTTATTTTCTGCATGTTTGTTACTACGTTCCCAAATTTGAACGATAATTGAATAATTTTTCAGTTCGATTATCTCGTCGTACAGACTAGATTGACAAATCCTAATTTACTCAAGCCGTGGATAGCATTAGTTTTTAAATGCCATGGATTTTCTACTAATGTGAAGATATCTTCCAGGGATCTTATGCCAGAAAATCTGTTTATAAACGCACTAATTTATTCATGATTTCAGTATGTACTGTAATACACTTTGTGGAATATGAGTATTCTCGTGATAGTGTGTCGTGCGTGCTCGCGCGCTTATTCAAAAGTGCCTACTGTATAACTTTTGCTACTGTATCGAATGCTCGATAGCAAGTGTTTTGTATGAAATTATAGTACTATTGATAATATTTAGATGGCACTATAATGGTTTCCTATACAAAACAGCTTGCTATCGAGCATACGATACTACAGCAAAAAGTTCCCTTGTTAGTGGGAACTCAGTGACCCAGTTACAGTATAGAATTTGGATGTATGGTTCCGTTAAAAAAAGTATGAGTACCGCTGGTCTAAAGGAAGGAAATGTAAAAAATGTTCTTTTGGTAGGATAAGAGCCTGTATGAATCCTGTAGTTTTGCTTTTCACTAATTGTGAAAAGTTTATCATTTCATAATTTTTTATTTCCATTTCCTGTTAGTTTATAGATACATATCAGTTCATAAATAATGAACAATACTGTATTCAAGAAGAGTCCATATCATAATAATATAATTTGTTTCTTGGCGCTACACAGTCCTTTATTCGATCGCCTATTAGATATACGAGTGGAATTTAGCACGAGAGAAAATGGTGGATACAGTATCCTGCCAATCAAAGAAAGTGAAGATGGTTTACGTTTCTTTATTTATGTATTGACATCGAGAAAATTCTTGATATTATCAGTAGCTATTTTTTAGATGGCTCACTATCTGTACTTGAAATGCTTTTTTTACTATTATGTCGTCATTATTAAATCACTGACATTTTAATTTATAAACAATTTCTAGAATTTCAAAATATTTCAATGGGTGCGAACGTGCAGACACCTTACGGCAAGTCTATAGCTACATCTTCTAAATATATATAAAATGAGCACCATTGCACTGTACTTGTCTGTATTTGCGTGGTCTGGCTAGCATCTCACCGATTTACTTTACTTTTTAACTTTTTATTTTAACTGTAATGTAATTCTTTACCGGTTTAAACGCCAATTCATTCCATGGGATTATATAAATGGCAATAGGGACCTTTCTTTGGGTTTCGTTTTGCTTAAAATGACGCCTTAGTGATTTGGTTTAAATTCGTGTCCAAATAAAAAAGAAGTGTTCAAACAAAGAAGTTCTTATAATTGGTTGCACCAATGAGAATTATTTTATGTTGTCTAAATAAATGTAAGTTGTTTGTAACCATTGTTGATGTCACTGCATAACTCTACTGGTCACATAATTGGAGGATCCGTCAATTTTCCTTTTTTTGCAAAATTTCAATTCTATTTATGAATGTCAACAAAAATTAAAAAAAAAACACAAAACACTTCCGTGTTTTTCAAAACATTGTTTAAATTTGAAAGTATACATATTTATAAGTGTTATATCCAAAAACAAATCTTTGCCAGTACTTAGACCAACTGACTAAAAAGAATTAATTCAAATTGTAATCGTTTCTCGTGAATCTCACTAATCGTGCGCTGATGCTGGATAAGATCTACGAAAAACTAAGTGCGCCGGCTCGACGAACCTGATGTGTGGCAGTCTATTGCCAAGTCCATCGGAAAGCCTAACAACTTCATCATTAGCGAATTAACGAGTCAAAATTGTAAATCGAATGTCGGAGTTTATGGTATATTTTTGTTGACAGTGTAAAAGTTATAAAGGAGATAGTTGTAATTGCTATTTATGTTTCGCAATTTTACAACGTAAATAGGAATAATGAATTAATTCATAGCCCTGTTACACTTGTCGGAGTTTATGGTATATTTTTGTTGACAGTGTAAAAGTTATAAAGGAGATAGTTGTAATTGCTATTTATATTTGGCAATTTTACAACGTAAATAGAAATAATGAATTAATTCAGAGCCCTGTTACACTTGTCGGAGTTTATGGTATATTTTTGTTGACAGTGTAAAAGTTATAAAGGATATAGTTGTAATTGCTATTTATGTTTCGCAATTTTACAACGTAAATAGAAATAATGAATTAATTCAGAGCCCTGTTACACTTGTCGGAGTTTATGGTATATTTTTGTTGACAGTGTAAAAGTTATAAAGGAGATAGTTGTAATTGCTATTTATATTTGGCCATTTTACAACGTAAATAGAAATAATGAATTAATTCAGAGTCCTGTTACACTTCGGGCATCAGTACTAAGTGTAATGAAGAATTATAAGCATATGTTCATCGCTGATTATGCAACATTTTTATTATGATAATTTTATCATACGATTTACTTCAAAACTTTATTTTGAAAAGACTGATAGACCAGCAATGTGGTAGAAGATTGATATATTTTAGGCGTAAAGTGGACATATCGGACGATATGCCATTATCACCTTTTCGATAATAATGATAATTTATAAATTAATTTATTTTTTCTCCATCTTGAAGCGATCCGTCTACTATTCTAGGTCACCTGCCATACTAGAGCAGATTTCTAGGGCTCTCTACTCCAAACTAAAAAACGGATTTCTTATCAGATCACTCACGTGTCTATCTACACATCTGTCACGGCTGATTTTTTAGAAAGTATTCAACTTTGAAACTTGAAATTTAGCATAATGCTACACATTACTAACCCACGTATTCTGCATTAGCTATTTTTAAAAAAATTAATATTAGAATTAAAGAGACGGCAATTAAGGAACTCAGTTTTTTTAAATTTGATATTAAAGTTGGCAAAATCTGACTTAGAAATTACGAGATAAGATAGATCTTACAATTTTTTAAATATGTACCACCTTTTACTCCTGTGCAATATATTAGCAGGCAAAATATTTACGTTGTGAAAAATTAATATTTCTATATATTTACGTTGCAGAAAATTAATGTATAGATTTACATTTATATATTTACGTTGTGGAAAATTAAATGTTGTAATTAATTCATAGTTTAACAGAAATACTGTGTACCGTTAAAAGTTTATAAGTGTCTAAATATATACTAAACACTCGTATTGCGAATTCTACTCATAATTAATGGTTATTTTTATAAGAATGCAACCGCTAGTCAAAATGAGTTCAATCTTAGTTGCTACTACAAGATACGATTAAGTCACAACCATCCCTGACAACAATTGTTTTATGAGCTATGAGAACTACTCATTAGCTCATAATATACCACGATATTATTCAACGCTGACTCCGTTAACTATCAGTGACTGGACTGGAAAAAAGGTGCTAACCAACCTTTCATTTTATGCCCTTCCGGACGGACTCACGAGCGCTTTATCCACAAGAAATCTAAATCAAAATAGGATCGTAGAAACGTAAATAATTTTGAAATTACTCATTATTTTCAAAACATATTGATTTTTTATACCTTGACTCAGGTTAATTCATAGCCTTGAAATGCGGTCCATTAATTATACACCCTAAAATTTGTTTAAATCGCAATTTATTAGATAGCCTTTGAAAAAACCCTTGTTTTGTATTAAAATGCAAATTTACCATGAGTAACGTTAATGATAAATATTAATTTATGTAAAATTATATTTTATTATATATAATTTATATAAAAATAAATTAAATGATAAATATTAATAAATGACCTGCAATTATGTTAGCAGTTAATCGTACTGCTAAGGTTCCGGGTCGAATAATATTTCTAATTGTTTCAATTAATACTATAAATGGTATTAAGATTGGTGGAGTTCCTTGAGGAATTATATGAGAGAATATATGTTGAGTATTATTTATTCATCCATAAAATATAAAAGTCAAAGTACAGTGGGAAAATTAAAAAAATATATATATCTACGTGGGAAAATTTTCTAAATTTATATTTTTTCAAAATTATCGAAAAATTTAAAAGTATATTTATTATTCTGTTTGGCTCCTTATGGTGGTTCAAATGAAATAAAATACCCATTTTTTTGTAAGAGAACTGAAACGAGAAACTTTAACTTTACACTTTAGAAAATAATTGGCAGAAAGTAGAGATTAATTTTTAGCACCAATTTTCCATTCAATGTACTCAGCGAGCATTAAACATTACAGAAAGAAAACAATTCGTTTTAGGATTCTGTACTTCAATCAAAAAGTGGAAGCTTTATGAAATAACTCACATGTCCGTCCGTACGTCTGTCATTTTTACATTGTTAAAAGATACATTGGGCAATATGATAAAAATATAATACTTTATCCAGAATGTTTTTTATCGTGGTTCTGGAAATATATTGCCATCATTTTTCTTTTTAGAACCGTTCGACGCATAAACTTTAGATTTGGCATAGTGATTAAATGTATTAATCCGACAATATTTCAATAGTAACAATAATATTTATATGGAAACTATTTGGATTCAAACCTTAGCATATAGAGTATTCCAGAAAGCGCATACGCACAAATCTCTTCGCGGTCACGGTGAAGCCAAAAATCGGTGGAGGGGGCACCGCGCTCCGCCTACTAGCGCTCTCCCCCAACGTGCATGGTGTTACCAGCAGAATAAATTTACCCACCAACTTCAAGAAATCGACGCACATAAATATATTTGCTTGCGGCAGTACGATTCACATTTGCATCAATTTATATCGTCATGGCTTGGCTTGAATGAAGTATTATTAAGGCCGCCGTGTTAAATTTCTAAAATGTTTATTCTGACCACAACCAATAGACAAAGTATTAAGATTAAAATTATTTAAAAACTTTGTCAAATTTTACCATTTTATTCATCACTTAACACGTTTAATACAAAAAGAAAACAATTATCTTAATGTCTTAAAGAAAAAAAGATGTGAAAAAGCCCATAATACAAGTTTAAAAATATTCGATCTCATACTAAAGAAATTCAAAATAGGACAATTATTTATATTAATTAGCATTCAATGTCGTGATAAAATTTCTTCATACTTTAAACAATATCGGTTCGCATTTTTCAATACATTAAAGAAGACGGTGGAAATGAATGAAAGTAACATGTGTTTCTTGCCGTAATCCTACATATAGTAACTATATACGCAATACGTAAAATATTCTAAAATTGAATATGATAACGGAAATTCAAACGTTACGCGAAATTCTCCAACGACATTTACCAAATCCCGGTTTTTTTACAAATAAAATTTTGCATTTTTCAGTATCGAGCAATTAAGATGTTTTAATTTTGGACAACACCAATTAAAATGGCGCGCTTCTGTTAATAATAATCTACTTCTATATTTTAAAATTGCATAGTTAATTGAAAATGAAATTAAGTTATAGTTTTTACATATGAAATGTAATCCCCATTTGTTTCTTTTGCAGTCCAGTGATATTTTTGCAGGTGGGAATAGCACAAGCGGGCATTTTAAGCTATATTGTCATGTAACCTTTCAAAGCTGTGTCTTAAATTGCACTGACAGCCGCGTTTTGATACTACGCATTTTATGCGTAGTTTTTTGGACACACTATCGTGCATGTTCTCGCCTTCTCGAGTACTCATTATTCTAAGGTTCAAACGAAGTAATCGAATTTTTTTAATTTATTTATTGTATTGAATATAAAATGAAAGAAAAAGTTGTAACGATTTCAAAAGTTATTGAAAACTAAAAATGTTTTCCTCCACCTCGTCCCACCGCCGTAACCGTGAAATCGCACCGCCGGAAGTAACTGCTCATTAATAAAGTCATTAATACCGGCGCATTTATACCGGTATTCGTATCAGATATCTCTTGCTAAATGCATCAGCCAAATCTCAGACATTATCTCTTCATTAATTTGTTCATTCAATGCTAATGAAAATATATATTTATGAGTAACTTCCTTAAACTTCAAATTGTATTGACAGTCAACCCCATATGTCTATTTAACGCGAATATCTTTTATCACAATTGACACATTTACATTCATCTTAAATCTTTAAAATTCGTCTTTAATGCAATTCATAAGCATTAAAGACGAATTTTAAACAGCAGCTATTTTCACTGAACACTACCGGATATTCCTTTGTTCTTATATTTTTTTGATAGTTTCTCGATATGTTTCAAAGCTGAAATGAATATAATAAAACCACGGTTTTTTATATTGCAGCTTTACCGAATTTACTTTTTATTCCCAGTTCAGATTATGTAAATGTCAAAAATGTAACATTTAATAATCGTTTTTATCTATTGGGACTATTTCAATTCTATACTGTGAATTACCAAAAATATAAACTCTGGTTTAAAAGTTTCGTGTTAATTTTTGAAGGGCGTGACGAAAGTAAATCTAATTGTTAATTTCGATATCAGTGAACCGATTAGAATGCGGCCACAGAGCGGACAACGTACGAGTAGCTGAACTGCTGCGGCGCGGTGTACAAATCCTCGACTCGACCGACACGTGAATATCAACACACTCATAGTTATTAGCCACTGTTACTGAGAAGGGCATCACCACAGGGCTACAACCGTCTCGCCAGCGCGCGTCGGGCTTATTAGAGATGGCTTTGATAGTAATTTATACGGGTTGAAAGCAACTGAAGGGAGAGATGAAGTTAGCGGGATCGGAAAAGAGAATAGCGTGTTCCGTTTCGGATCGTTATATTTGTATAAAATACGTGAATTATTTGAATTTAGAATTATTTGTATTTTATATAGAGATGTGATAATAGCTTTATATCTTTTGCTACCTATCGTGAAAGTCGCTCTGGTTTCTACGTTAGGAGGGAGATTCGTAACTTCATAGACACCGTAAATAAAGTGAGGATTATTTTTGATTCTCTTGCTGAAAGTCGAAGATTTCCGCTGAGGAGCGAAAAGGGAGGTGGTTCGGAATTTCAATAGGTTACAAATATTTTAAGTCTATTGAAATAATTCAGCACCAAACGATTTAACACGGAATCTAGGTTTAAACACGGGTAAAAAATGTACATCAAAAATAGTAACTTGTGATTTTATAGCTTAATTGTCTCAAATTTGACGGAAACCACATCCAAGGCAAGAAGGTACTGTACTTTCACTTATTAAAGAGTTTATATATATATATATATATATATATATATATATATATATATATACATACATGTGTGTGTGGGTAAGGCGTGTTAAAGCAGCGAGCAGCAAGCTGTCCCGGTAAACTGGTCTTCGCGCTTACGGGCTCAGGGTGCGTGGTGACCTCGCAGGCTCGCCCACGCGCCGCGTTCACCGCTCGCGATCGCGTAGGCGGCGCAAATAAAATGCACCGTGCCAACCAGCGAATGAGCTATACCTATATAAGCAAGTGACTATCTTTCAGTGATTCATTCAGTGGCTGTCTTCCGAATAGTGATTCATTATCCACCTTAGCACATGCCGTAATGTCGCATTTTAGTCTATATAAATACACTACAAACCAAATGGCGATCATAGAACATTAGTGGTCTAAGCGAAACAGTATAAACAGTTCACAGTGTTACTTATATTCAGCTTTAAACTTGATGTCAAATAAGAATTAATTTTATACACTTTCCTTACCTACTTATCGAAATGAGTCTTAAATGATATTTATGTACAGAAATAAGGGAAGCTGTGACCTTGATTCTTTAAACAGACAGTTATTTATACCTGTTTCTTACCCATTTCTTGTAATTATTAATACCTGTTTCTTCTCCCAAAAAACGTTTCGCACACATGCACGCACCTACGCATGCACACTCGCACGCACCTACGCACGCACATGACGCATACGCTCACTCGCATACTCGTCTAGTGCTTCCAAAATTATGAATATGTTACTAGTAACAGATTTATGGGTTTAAGTTAAGTAATTACGTACCTGAGTTGGTGTTATTAAAAAAATGTATTTGTAGTTTAAGAAACAAATCAATCAAAGTCAAATTATAATATTGAAGTATGTTTGTATTTTCAATGTGTTATCAGCTAAGGAGCTTCTCAGTCTGTTACAAATATACTCCGACGCAAAAAAAGCTCACTTAGCTTTAATAGTTGTATGCGGTAAAGACAATAAATAATTGTACGCAGCTGTTAGGCAGCTTCCGATTCAGACTTCCCGTCCGCTGTCAGCAGCACTACCATAATTCCTATTTGATATAAAGTTTAGAGCATCAATGCATCATAAAAGCACATTTCGACTCGAATAATAGATTCTAGATCTGTGGTTTCTCCAGACGAGTTTTGTTTCCTCTCGTAGCTTTGTGTATCTCTTTTTTCAACTATTGTGTGATGGTTAATTCCTCGTCCCCATCATTAATACTTGTGGTTACAGCTTTCATTTGGAATTCTTGCAGCGTCGCCGTGGACCCTCTTGCATTTGCTTAAATTTCAATCGTTATAATAATCGTACAATAAATATTCTGATTTCATATACCGACGGTTTTCCGAATGTTTCTGTAGTTGTGGTCGTGAAATTTCTTCATTATTATGCAAATACATATTGTAAAATACCAGATGCAATTTTTCGTCTTTCTGTTATTCTCTTTCTGAAATAAAGCAAGTTGTTCACAGAGTTCGCTTGGTTGAAGAACTAATTTATTAAGGGTAAACCGCAATGTAACATCCGCTTTTAATAAACTTGAATCACGGCGACACATAAACATCATTGTACATCTAAATTACGATAAATGTTATAAAGGTCTCCAATTTATTTATCTGTAAATTTAATTTTGGATTTCAAATCTAGTAACGCACTCATAACATATGTTTTCAATTTAAGAAATGGGCCAACCATATCTGACAAGTTACTCCGTCTCGTTTTATAGTTTCTTATCAGATCCAGTTTTATACCGTACTCTTCTAAAGTGTGTCTTTCTAATATGTAATTTTTAGAAGGGAGATTTATGGATATTTAACCACTTCTCTTAGGTTTTTAATAATATCTTTATTCTAATCTAGGTTCATCTATAAAAAATCCATCATCAATTTCTTCTACAGCATTAATACCTTCGAGTTCGGGTTCAGATTGCAGAGCTGAATTTTTCTGAGTTTTATAAAATACATCAATCACCGAATGTTCATGGGCATAACACAGTTGGTGGTGGCCGTCAAAATTCTTGCTCATTTTTACCATTAGACTGGCTCCATCTGTAGTGAAAGAAATTATGTCCTCGAAATTGAACTCAAACAGACTCATATGCCGTTCTAACAATTGAGTATACACTTTTATCCACAATAACCCAACATTTTTATAGTTGCTTTGGTCTAAGTCTTCATTAAGACAGAATGTATTTAAATACCTTCTTTTTAGGGTAGACGTCTCTTCGCCAAAAGTAATAAAAGTGAACCTTTGATTTTGGAATTTGTTTTCTTTAAATTGTTTTATTAATTTGTTTTTTGTTTGGTCACTCTGATCTAGAACTATCTTGCTTATAATTGTAGGAGATTTTGGTAAGTCAGAGCCAGACTGTTTAAACAGATATCTTAGACCTTCAGAAATATATAATTTAAAATTCTGTCATTCTGGTCACACGAGTCTCACACGCTTTTATAGTAATCTGTAAGTTTAGTTTTCTTTACTGGGGGTTCCCGTTTATCCTGAGCATTTTAAAAATAGTTGAAGAACTAGCTTTTTCAAAGTTTTGCTATGGCATTTCATCAATATGCTAAGCAGGCATATGGATATGTAAAGCTCGAGTTGAACCACCGAGAGTTTTTAATACTTTAGTGCAAGTTGGTAGTCGACACTTTGCCCATTTTCTTCTCTCAAGAAATGTTGCGGAATCAAAGATTGTGTACGTTTGTTCAAAAACTCCTTATACACGGTTTTCTATATTGATGACTTAAAAAAAAAGAATTAATCAAAAATAAAGTTCACTGAAAGCTGTAAAATTATTACATTGAATTATGTTGAAGGAAGAGAGATTTTAATTGTTAAATTAAATTTTATTTACTAATTTATTAATCAAACAATAGTTTGTTTTATCGAAATTGTCATAAGATCAATTTCGAGGAAACAAACTAATTATATAATATTGGCTATTTTATATAATTATATAGTATTGGCAATATTTAACTAATATAAAACTAATTATATAATATTGGCTATTTTATATAATTATATAGTATTAGCAATATTTAACTAATATAAAACTAATTATATAATATTGGCTATTTTATATAATTATATAGTATTGGCAATAGTAACTAATTATATAATTATATAGTATTGGCAATATCTACAACGTTATCAAAATTTACACTGCATCGCAATTGGGCGGGGGGGGGGGCTCCCTTAAGTTTGGTTATTAGGACTAATTCTCGCTCAATATTCATCGCGTCGTGCGTGACCTGTCAGAGTCTAATATAAATCAGGGGAAATTACCGTTAATAGTGTATATAGACAATGCTGCCGTTTTTTTATCAAAGATGTTATATTACAGCCTACATCGGTATGTAATTTTATGCACTTTTAGCATGTTATGTAAATCGATACTCGATCGGTATGTTATTTATTGTTTAAGTGGAGTTGCCTATTCCCGTAATTACGGAGTTTCACCTATGAGTTGCAGATTTATAAAAACTTCAGATTCAGTCCATTACGGACTAATTACGAAATTATGTATCTACGCAATAGGAATCCATGTTTGAACTTTGTCCAGTTTTAAATGGACATTGTTGATAATCCCAAATCTCCACAAGCAAAGTGAATATCGCGGGTATGAATTTGTTATTACGGGTGGTAGGGGAAGCATAGAGAGCATGCATGTACTGTTATATATATTTTTTTTATTTTACATGAGAAAAAAATCAAGAGAAAATAAAAATCTTTAGGAGGGCTTGTATTTTTAGGAAAGTTATTTACCCACATGATTGTATGAAACTAGAAGATCATATTGAAGTGCGATATGTAAACATAATGAAATGAGCCATTTAATTGCAACTTTCATATCTATAAAAAGAAATTCCGTTTCCCAAAGTCAAATGTCAATTGAAAGAAATTAATAAACAAGTTGACAAATTAATTTTAAGTTATCAAATATATACATCTAAATTTTACACATTTAAATTAACACTGCTGTTGAGGTTGCGTACCGCCTCGTAAATATGTTCTACGTTATTGATGCCTCGTCTTTTCTAAATAGTCCGACAACTGCAGTGAATTTCGCATGAGCATTATAATGGAATTAAAAAATATGTGGCAAACCATAATCTTCGCAGAGCCAGAGTAACTGTACAAGCGAACCATGATCTACAAGAAATATTAATTACATGGTGCTAAATAAAGGAAGGCGTACGAAGGAGAAATGGACAATATAACAGTTTGCATTACTAGCTATAAAGTTTGCAAACACCGTACCAAACAAATACCATACGTGAAAGAACCGTAATCTCGCATCGATCTTCAATAATTCTTCTCTACCTTAATAGGTAATAAATATCTGATAACAAAGGAATTAGAAGACATTATAAATTCTTCCAACTGAACAAGAATGGCGAGAATGTTTGTCCATAAAACAAGCTTCGATAATATATACTTTCCTGGAATTCAGATAAGTATCGCTTGTGAGAGAGAAAGTGGTGACATTAATCGTTATGCAGAATCTTGTATTCATACCTTTGTTTATATTTTATGCGACAATATTAATTACCTGATATCTAATGTAGGCACTACACAGGGAAACGAGATATAAATGTCAATAAAGTTATAATATGTAGAGAATATTGAAAAGAATACTAAAAAAACCTTACTCGCCATTAAAAAGAATTTCCCTCACCAAAAATTAAAACCCCTTGCCATTCTGCTGCCAAGTCCGATTGCAATAACTATGAAATATGATGCAAGTGTGTTAACATACTGATGTTCACAATTAAATGAAACTACGTGATGTAGTATTATTTCTACTTTCTTTAAGTTCTTTACCACGACCTAGGTGTAGGACCAAACATCTTTGCTAATAGCCGACCTGAA
Organism: Druceiella hillmani; assembly: GCA_039881145.1. Classification (NCBI taxonomy): domain Eukaryota; kingdom Metazoa; phylum Arthropoda; class Insecta; order Lepidoptera; family Hepialidae; genus Druceiella; species Druceiella hillmani. Next base: position 23,315,408 of record JAYKKI010000003.1, on the reverse strand, counting down.
GACGTTGTAACACAACGAAACCTGGGTCGTGGTAAAGAACTTACAGAAAGTAGATATAATACTACATCACGTAGTTTCATTTAATTGTGAATAATGAATTTCAATACCAATGTTCACAAAAGAAACGTTTTACAATATTGGCATCTGGCAAATTGTCTATATTTTATTTACAGTGCAAAAATGCCATCTTACTAATAGTATCTTATTATTATGCTATCTAAATCAGTTCGATATTTCAAAACAATCTTTTGTAAGATATGAATGAAACGTAATCGGCTTTTAGGTCTCAAAATTAAATTATTATGTATTTCTTATGTAATTTATTATGTAATTTTTAAAATAAATGCACTACAAAACGTTGCAAACATAAAAAATTGGGATCTGAGTACAATACGTCACAGTTCAATACAATGCCAAAATAAATATTTAAGCATTGTCTTGTAAAAATTCTATATCCTTTACACAAGTTGTAAAACTACTCTATCCTTTACGCAAGGTTTCAAGATGAAATGTAATTTTTAAAATGAAATCACTACAAAACGTTGCAAACTTAAAAAAAACGGGAACTGTGTACAGTATGTCACAGTTCAAAATACCATGCCAAAATAAATATTTAAACATTGCCTTGTAAGACTTCTAAATTCTTTCTTTTTTTAAAGATACCTTAATTTTTACACAAATTATTTTTAAAGATACCTTAATTTTTAGGGTTTGTATTTTTTTAATTAATTTCGTGACTGGTTATAAATCTTAGATAAAAACGATTAGATTAGATTGTAAATATTTTATGAATTCTTTATTTCTTTTTAATTGTTGACGGAAAATGTTATTTTACCTGGCACGTAATGAAAATATTGAAATACTTATTAAAATAAATAATTACATCAGAAAAAATCCTATGGACGTCAGTGGTGTATTTTGTAGTCCTCGGTCGAAACTATCTTGCCACTCCTGCTTAGCGGTAATGAGGTCCGATTATTTTTTGTTTTAAATTTAATTTATAGTATTTTACAATTGTTCAGAAAAATCGTTACAGACTACAGAAAGTCTGTACCTACATTGAACATTTTCGAAGAAGTGGCCCGTTGACGTTTTTGAGCGCTGACAGACACCGAAACAACAACTTCTAGAATCGTTGTATTTGCTTTCAAGTATTAGAGATTTCCAGGTAAATAAATTCGTTACCTTGTTATTTCATATCACGCGAAAACTATTGACGAATTTTAAATGAGTTTACGCTGACAACAGCGTACCATACTTACCATCTACCCAATAAAACAGGATAATGCTTTATTTAATTCAGTTTTCTTATTATTTGTCTTATTAGCAGTTACGAGCAGCCGGCAATTACCTACTATACATATTTAAAGAAATGTTATCCAACTATGGAATAAGTCGACATATTATTTGTTCAAAAAATAATGTAGTCAAACATAATAAATGTTGATGCAACTTTATCATCACAGCGCAGAATATCCTCATCGTTTTCAGTCTTATAACTTTATCAAACACGTGGCGCTAAAGCTGGTACGTCTTTGCACAGTCTCAAACTGTTGACGCGCAAATTTTATTGGGAACATTGCTTAATGTTATTGATGGAATTTTTTTACGTGTGTGTACATGTAAAAAATTCTAAATATCGAGAAATAATTATCAATGTAGTAGTTAATATATAAAATGTAAATAATGTTTCTTGGATGATTTTGTTTATTAAAATGTTTATTCTTTGTACACCTATAAGGTTGTTTTCTATAATATAATTGTTGCTCAAAACCTGTCGTAGATAATTGAATTTTCTGATTATTATCCTTATATTGATTTTGTCATATATATCGATCCAATAAATATCTTAAAAGTACTAAGATAAATGTTTTAAAATGAAATTTTACTTCCCCTTACTAAACTAGTATAACGTAATTCAGCTCGTAAGATTCGTCAGCAATAAGATTGTAGTTAACAAAAAAATATTTAAATCTTTCACGCGATATCACCACTGTACCATTAAGTACCGTAGGTTCTATGTGGGAATCGTCTACTCGTCTGCCGTCGAGTAGAGATACAATCTGTTGTGAAATAATGCCTGGCGCCATTATATAGACTTCCGCCAGACCACATCACTTGTCATATCTAGAACAATAATACATGTTTTAATTTCAGTGTGCGTTGGAAACCTGCATGGTTCTCTTCGGTGATTTGCTCTGTAGTTAGTCAATTTTGTAATTTTTTGGATAGTAAGAACAATGTTTTAATGAGTAACTCTTGTAAAACTTAAAAATATCAATTACAGTCATGAAAAAATCTGATTTTCCAATGAATCTTTTACACTGAATATCCCATGATTCTCATTTGGGGATTTCGAAAAAATGGTGATATTTTTATGTTTTGAATAGGCCTGAAAGTAAAATTTGTTTTTGGTATTACATATTAAGAACGGTAGAGGATTCATTTCCTTTTTTCTTGGAAAAAACACACAAAAAAAATTTGGTACCTAACGGGTTAAAATCAAACTAAAATGTAAGTTTCTTTAATTTCGATCAAGATTGCTTTTAAGAGAGCTATTGAAATTAATATCAATTACAAAATCAGCCGACGATTCGCAAAGTGTTAATATTGTCACTATGTATTTCGTACCGGTAAAAGTGTTAATATTGTCACTATGTATTTCTTACCGGTAAAAGTGTTAATATTGTCACTATGTATTTCTTACCGGTAATACGAAACAAACAAATATAATACATGTTATAATAAATGTTAGCATGCGCTAACAGAACCAGGTTATGTTATCCAAAAGCATTTATATATTTTTTGACGTAAGATATACTCGTAAAGATGCATAACGGTTTTCGATATGGCGAAAAACCGATGTTTTCAACATTTTTAGTTAATAACATCTGTATTTGTATAATAGAGATTGGTGTTAACTTTGTTGAGAATAATAGGCTTTAGGTTATTTTTTCTGTCTGAAAGCAGCTTTACGTTGCTGCTTCTGTTGTTATAGCTATTATCACTCTCGACAGTGTTGGACGATTTTGGTATTAAGCTTCTAACTTTCTACACCTCTCTACAGTTTGTCGTGATACCTTTACTGTTTTTGCAATCTGTCTGTTGTTAGCCTTGTGATATGCTTTGAAAGCGTGTATATCTCACGAATTCTTGCAAGGATATATCCTTATATAGTCTTTCCCTTCTCTAAAATGTTTATTAGTAATAAAAGACAAGAGACAAAATCTCATTAACACTTAAAACCACCTAAACAACTTGATATTTCAATACAAAAGCATATTATTTATAAAAAGCACAAACTATTTGAAAAATACTTTGAAAGGCATGCGCTTCACATATAACTACTACTAGACACATAAAGCACGATTCGACTTTATATCTGGCATTTGTAACGAAAATTAGTTTTATTATCATTCCAAAAGGTAAACAGTAATAGATTTTGTAATGCAATGTTGCAAACAAACACATAAATTGACAGCGCGAAGTTATTGTGGGACTAATAACAAGCAAAATTTCGTTAAATTGCTTAAAATAAATTCTCGTCGGATATAAAAAATGTATATGAAAATAATATTTAGTTCAATAAACTTGTGTCGGTACGCAAAGAGTAATAAAAGAGTAAATAAATAAAATTGACGATTTGTTTAAAAGCACGGATGGCTTTTGCGCGATTATTGACTTGGATGATTATTGACTTTAAAGGAACTAAAATTATATCAATAGCATTTGTACAGGTGTCCAGTGGCAGATTTCAAAGTTTGAACAAACATAGTTTCTGAACGCAACACATAAGAGGGGCGCAGGGGGGGTCGTTAGAAGCGCAAGCGGTGCGGATGTGTTAGTAGCCATGGAACAGTGGAGTGGAGAGCACCGTCGAGGCGTACATTTCGAGTGGATTTTCGCTGTCTGTAGCACGCCGTCGATTTAATAATCGTTACAGTATTCGTCGATTACGTGATGGACCATCGATCAACCTCATTCAGTCATGGGTAGCAAGGTCCAGAGCTACATGATCAACATTAAATAGGCCCAGGCCAGGACCGACACCATTGGTAGCCACGGATGAAAATGTCGAGCGTGTTATGGTTTCTGTTGTTGAAAATCCCCGTTTATCACTGCGTACACGTTCGATATTGGGAATTCCGAAATCAACTTTACAGGTAATAATGCGAAAAAAGCTCAAGTTCCATATAAAATTGTTCAAGATTTACACGATTCTGACTTTGAATTAAGAAAAACTTACGCGGAGGTGATGTTGTTGAGATTTCGTACTGCTACCCGGATGGGCAACATATTCTTTAGTGACGAAGCTCACTTTCACATTGGAGGATATGTGAATAAGCAGAACTTTCGTTACTGGGATGTCCACAACCCAAGACAAATGTATCAAGAGCCTTTACATAAGCCTAAAGTAACTGTCTGGTGTGCCATGTCTGCATCTGCAATCATAGGGCCTTATTTCTTTGAAAATCAACGTGGCTAAACTGTAACTGTGAATTCGGAGAGATATGCCCAGATGTTAAATAACTTTTTCAGAGTAGAACTACAGAATAGTCACTCCTTCAACCAAAACACATGGTTCCAGCAGGACGGGGCCACAGCTCACACTGCTAATGTGTCCATGAATGCAGTGCGGTAGTTATTTCCAGAAAAAAAACATATCCCGAAACGGTACCGTACCGTGGCCACCTAGGTCCCCCGATTTAAGCCCATGTAACTTTTTTCTTATGGGGATATTTAAAAATCCGTTGTTTACAAAACAAATCCGAGCACTGTGACACAACTTAAAGAAAATATTCGAGCCGAAGTCAGTAGGATACTCCAGTCGCTCTGCAAACGCGTTTTTGAAAACATGCGTGCAAGACTCGAAGAGTGTGTCAGACTCGATGGCCGCCATTTGGAAAACGTGGTTTTTAAAAAATTAAATCCGCATTTGTTGTTATAAAGTTAAAATAAACCTACTTTGTATTAGAGGTGTAGTTTTTTTTTACAATTTTTCAAACATTGAAATCTGCCACTGTATATTAAAATATTGAGTCAATTTGCACGTAAAAGTTCTGGTTTCAGTGCATTACACGGGCACATAAAAATAACTTTCTGTTAATAATTTTTTTTGTTTTTATTACACAATCTTTTTTATTACACAACTTTAATATTTTCCTTTGGAATAATAATATATAAAATAATGTCGCGTTCAAAGCTAAAGGCAGCCACACACCATTCTTTTTCACCAATTATTTTTTGGTAATAAATGCTTTACTTTCTTTACTTAAAAAAAATAGCTCCACTGTATACTCTGTTGAAAATGATCAGTTTAATATTTTTAGAAGTCGAAAGCGTAGTCTCGTTATAAGTAGCCAGTTGCTTTTTCATCATTTTGACAATATCTTTCAGGTCAAATGTGCTCTCTTGTTATCATCTAGACTCAGAATATGGATTCTGAGATGAAGAGCTTAGAAAATATGAATCGATATCATTAATCAATGTCATTTGCTTACTGTTCTCGCTAAATCTGTAAAGTTTAAGTAAAAGATTGTAGTTCTAGAAGTGAATTTCTGTACAGTTTTTTCTCGATAAACGTACGTCGATTTTGACATTTTGTACGTTGCATTGACCTTATGGTTAATGAACTAAAAGGTTATTTTCATTTTTCTTGTTTTTCGGACTCTCTTTGGCATTTGTTTTTTTTTTATAATCATTTTCCCTGTATTTACATAATACAAATTTCGCATAAATGTATAAAAACAAATACTTTTTCGAATTAATGCTGATTGCCACCAAAGCAGTTGTTTTTTCTAATTTTTAGGTTTCTGCGCCATAAAAAACAGTATGGTACTGTTTCCGAAAATACTGAACCAAAGATTATGAAAAAATAGGGTTGGTAAAGTCTGACTAGAAGATCACAGGAAAACTTTTCATACAACTTTTCTTCATAATTTTAAGTTGAGTATTTTGGAAATAAGTGCGGGTACATGTTTTTTTACATATTGTCCAGTACATATCTACTCTCTAAAATGATGAATAGAATATTTTTGAGGCTGTTATTATTTATTTTGGCCCTTTCAAACGATACTTCACACTATAACATGGAATTAAATTGTTTTTCGAATACCTAATTTTAAAATCCATTCAGTTGTTTTTGTGCAATGCATAATATCTCGCTACCATTTAGTCATCTGTATAGATACGAATATAAAATACATTTAATATTTGAAGCATTTTATTTTTCTTTACTTCCTGTTATCTTTGGGGTTTCGAAATTGTCAATGCATTCACCGCTTAACAACTTAGCGGTAAAGTAATAATGTAAGTCCAAATGGCGAAACTAGAGGGTCATTTTATAAATATATATTTTTTAATGTTTTTAGTTTCAGGCCTCGAAAAAAAAATATGAACCTTTGCAAGATCTCTTACGTATCCGTTCTTCTGACACAACCGTTTTTCTCATTTTGACTTTGGGACTTCTTAAAAAGTTTATGAACCCCATAATTATCTCAATAGATAATCCCCAAAATATATATATTGAAACATTTTATAGTTTTACACGTGTCCTCTCCATAACCGAAATTGCTAAAGTCAAAATTATGAAAAAAAAAACAGCTAGTTCACTAGATATTTATTTATAAAGTTTACCGGAAAACCATAACGTTAATTCTAAATCTCATAGTTTTTGAGATATTGGTGAAAATGTTATCTTTGTGAAAGTTACATTTAAGTATGCACTACGCACCAAAATGAAAATTTCATGAAAATTTTTGAAATATTTTAACGTAATTTCACGAAAAATCATCTGATTTAAATTAAAGTAAAACTTACAAATGAAAAAAATTAAAGAAAATTGCTCGCACTCGAAGAAAGAATTGTCTCATGAAATACAGAATTGTCTCATGAACTTGCATCCGTAGTGCTCTTTGTACTTAGCAAGTTATTACCATTAGTTTGGAGTTCTAGTTGTACTTAGCAAGCTATTACTATTAGTATGGAGTTTTAGTTGTACTTAGCAAGTTATTACTATTAGTTTGGAGTTTTAGTTGTACTTAGCAAGTTATTACTATTCGTTTGGAGTTTTAGTTGTACTTAGCAAGTTATTACTATTAGTTTGGAGTTCTAGTTGTACTTAGCAGGTTTTTACTATTAGTTTGGAGTTTTGGTTGTACTTAGCAGGTTATTACCATTAGTTGGGATTCTGATTGTACTTAGCAAGTTATAACCATTAGTTTGGAGTTCTAGTTGTACTTACCAAGTTATTACTATTAGTTTTTAGTTTTAGTTGTACTTTGCAAGTTATTACCATTAGTTTGCAGTACTTGTTACATTTAGATCGTGAGTGTAGAAACTAGTGACTAATTATAATTATTCCACGCGCTACGGAATGTGCTTATACGTGTATATGCAGATAATGACGGAATTTCTGAGCAGTCGCTCGGAGAGCACTGTATTAATAGAAAGTAGGCGTGGTCGGGTAGATGAGCACTGCGGACCGGATAACGAGCGGCTGGATGTACTGCTTGAGTGCATTCGCACTGCATTCACTAGACTGCTAGACGCAATGAAGCGAAGTCGACGTAAGTGCGTAGCGTAAAGAGGTAAGGAAATAATTACGTTATTCTAATGAGAGGACATTGAGGAGAAGAACTCTCTTTGTGATTGCTAGTACTCAGGTAGCGAGACTAGATATATTCTTTTATCGCCAGCGCGTCTGTTTATATAATGTAAAGTGAATGCATTAAATATATGCTTTCATAAATAAAACCTATCAAGTACGAGGAGAACTCCACCAACGAAGGTTCTGTACACGTTTAGAAAAAGAATTAAGGGTGTGTAGTATCTCTATTAAATTATTTATAAATATTAATTTTTCACAACGTAAATGTATTGCGTGCCTGCTATACATTTCATAGGCGTAATATTTAAATGATATTATTTTTCACCATATCAATTTGTAAAGATACTACCAAGTATACCTTTCATAGGCGTAATATATATACATTTCAAAATACAGTTATTTTTGCAGATGTTTAAGTCACTTGTATTGAGTTTCTATGAACTTTTACACGCCCAACTACAAATCTTAAGTTGAACTACTTGTAGAGCCTACATAGGGGTGATAATTTTCCTTTTAATTTCGTTATATATACTACTATTGCGAATACATTTCAGATAGTTAAAAATAACGTTTTAGCTAGTGGGGTTAGGGACACGTAACTCCAACAAAAATGACCACTTTAAAGCTTAATATTTCGTAAACGGATCCCTGTATCGAAAAAGTGTTCAAGACATACATCCCAATATTTTTGAAAGACCTATTCAACGATACCCTATATAATGGCGAACACGAAAAAAAATTAACATCCACTTTACATCTAAAGACAAATATCCACAAGTACTTTTTTTTAAGATTTTATTTAATAACTTTCTAGGCGTTATGAACTTTCTAGGCTCTTTGGTAAATTCCAACTTTATAGCATTAACAGTCTGTGAGTAAAACGGTTGTGACATACAGACGGGCATGGCGAAACTATACGGCTTCCTAGTTTGGCTACGGAACCCTAGAAAGAGGCCACAATAGTAATTCGTTTTTTAGATTCTCTAAGGAAACAACCCTCACAATGAAACAACCTTTCACTAAATATGTAGTAATATAAATATTTATATATATATATATATATATATATATATATATATATATATATATATATATATATATATATGCTACACCTCAAAAGAGGGGGAGGGGGTACGAGCGCAGTAATTTTTTTCGCGCATGCCGCTTGCGAAATATTAAGCTTCAAAGATAAGTGCAATGTGCCTCCCTTCCTCTTATTTTTCAACCATGGATTTGAAAAATCTAATAAATAATAAAAAAATATTCGAAGATTAAAAAATACCGACACTATAGAAACCTACTTTGTGCGTGTTCCGAAACGCACTTAACCAGTTTTATATTTTAGTTTGATAAGGATTTTAATTAAGTTTTGAAATCTAATCGGAATATCGGAACTCGGATCGTCGTTCCTCACTTTGTATTTATACTCAATACTTGATAATGTATAAGTACGACATGTACCACATTACTTACGCAATCCCAAAATTCAATTTTATACTGCATTCAACTCGATCATTTCAGTTCTTGACTTTATGACATATATTCACGTAGACATTTTTATAAAAAAAATATGTATATTTTAAAGAGTGTAAGAGAGCGTGTATCATCGCGTGTCACAGACATTGTCTGTTAACCCAATTTGACGTGTCCTGTGGTATATCTAGTGGGCAGTGGTGGCGATATGGAACGAGGCTAAAACGGGGCGGGTCGGTGATGTAGTGAGATTAACCACGCGAGCAGCACCGCACCCCGTTCTGTCCCGAGGGCAGTCAGCTGACCTTATTCAGGGTCAAGCGAGCCGAGTGAACTTATTTTTGGTCGGTTATAAAAATTGCTATAAAACTAAAAAAATGTTTGGCTATGCAGATGGTTTAATAAACATATTTGTAAAGAAACGAATGTAAATTCGTATAAGATTATTATGCAAGCAATCTGAGCAGCGCCTTATGTTTTTTATGTGCAATATCACACTCGACTAAACCTGACCGTTCAGCCAATAATGGGCCTTGACACTGTAGAGAGATGGGCGAGAATATTCGTACCACATGCTGTCGCACAATCCTTACGATGGTTTGGAAACGCTCATCGCTCTGAAAATGTTATCCACACAAAGTGTTATTATTATATAATTGGAACCAATTTTAATGTTTAATCTCTACATTAAATTGAGCCAGTTTTAATGTTAAATATCCGCATTAAATTGAGCCAGATTTATGTCAAATATCTTCATTAAATTGAGCAAGTTTTAATGTTAAATATCCACATTAAATTGAGCAAATTTTAATATTAAATATCTACATTAAATTGAGTAAGTTTTAATGCTAAATATCCACATAAAATTGAGACAGTTTTAGTATTAAATATCCACACAAAATTGGCCAGTTTTGATATTAAATATCCACTTTGAATTGAGCCAGGTTTAATGTTAAATATCCATATTAAATTGAGACAATTTTAATGTTAAATATCCACATTAAATTCATACAATTTCAATGTTAAATCATCGCATGAAATTTAGTCATTTTTAATGTAATATATCTTTTCATGGAATGAAACATGCAAAAATGCCAGTAAGCAGAACGCCTTCGTTCTATTTTGTTACTCATCGTATACAGCGGGGAGCGAGTCAAAGTAATAAAAATTGAGCGAAGCGCAATGTATTTTATGAACGCTACATATAATCGTGTTTATTTATATTTGATGATGCACACGATTTAAAGTTTATTTAAATTTAGAGCGTTTAATAAATATTTCGCGGTCTAAATTTAATAAATATTTTAGGCAATTGAACTGATCAATGAACGGTGGCATAATCGTAACGACGCGAGTTCAGACAGTGAGTAATTCGCTAGATAAATGTCTTCGTCTCTAATGGAACGCGGTCCGATGACACCGACCTCTCCTTCCGGATGCTAAGTGATATGATATTTTTTGCTCGCTAAAATCAATACGTGCTAATGAGGCGGTTACTAACACATTTTTATAACATTCCAGTCGACAGTTTATTTAAAATCCGTTGTTATCTGACGTGTAGACTACGTAAAATCATAATTTGTTTATGTAAAAAAGGTATTTTCTTTTATTTCGCTACTGGAACATAGGAATAATTTTATTAATTCATCTAATTTTTAATTGACGATAAAACGTATATCGAGACGTGCCGTTCAAATGGTATGATTAATAGACGTAATATTATTATAAATGCTTCAAATATTCTTGGGGTTAAATTAATTGCACAATAACATTTTGAGAAATTTGTAGCAAGGTCCACTTTTTGCATTTTGTTTCCTTTTATGAATGGATGTTTCTTTTTACAGGTGGCCATTATTTAGTGTTTTTAATTTACTTAGAATATATGAATATGTACTGGAAACATAAATCATCAATCTCAAATATATCTCAGGTTAGAGGTAAGCAATCATCACGACTATTTTTGTTCTATTAGTTGCCGCTCTGTATACCATTCTTATATAAGAATCAAAAGGTTTTTAAGTTTCTCTGCCAAAATATTCTACATTTCCCTAGGTTTTTCAAGTATCATAACATTTACATTTTTAGTCACAACAGCGGCAATTTTTACAATTATATATTATGAATCCAAAATATAAAATATCTTTGAAATTCGAAATCAAGAATCTTTGATTCTAGATCTTAGATTGCTCTACTTCACTTTTGGTGTTGACTCGTTTAGCATACAAATATTTATATTATATTTGCAATAAACTATCTTCTCGATAAGAGTTTTAACAACGTTTTAATTCGTTCTAATGTGAAATTTATGTTACAATCATCAATTGGCTTTTCTTGAATTTGATCGTGTATTCATATCTTTTGCAGTCGGTGATTTATTCGTTAGCAGCTCAAAATAAATATATATTATAAAAGTAAGTGTACAATGTGCGTGCCGCTTAAACTCAGAAACGAGCCCCGGTACGATCAAGGGAGTTATATGGCGTGGTAGTTCTTCATCCCCCATCCATCAAGAAAGTTCCCGTTTTTACCTGAAGGGCGTGCTTTATAAAATATTTATTTATTACTATTTAGTATTTTATAAAATTATATAATATCATTACGTCATAAACGTAATAATCGTATTTTTTTAATAAATTCATGCAAACATCTCGCTCTTCAAATCTTCTTCGTCAAATCTTCATTAAACATTGACTTCACGTTTATTAAAATAAAAAAAATAATGATAAAAAGCATCCTTGTCTTATACCTCTCTATTGTTAATTCATAATTTACGTTAACTCGTCATATTTGATTTCTACACTTTGATCTTATTTGCAAGTTTTTCGTATCGATATTATGAATTTAACGTACTTTGAAATTTTACCTCGATTTGACAAATTTGTGTTACTATTTCGTGTAATCAATTATCATTGCATAAAATAGTGATTTTGGGAGTTACGCAAGCGTGTAATTTACCATGGACTTGAATACGTTCACGTACGTTCCATCTCAAGTGGCCCCCTAGGAGATTGTGCGAAGCCCGAAATGGCATCTGTCCATATTGGTTAGTCATCGTTTATTTATCAAGACGTCTGGTTGACGGCGGGCTAACGCTTCAAATAATTCACCGGGCTGTGCGACGACCAATTTTCGTTCGTGAAATTGTTTGCAGAATATTAATTACACGCTGGTCGGGAGCGCTGTATAGTTTACGTCTAGAGCTGGAATTGATGATCCTGAATTATTCAAGTTGAATATTTGGGCTAAGTGTAATTGGACATACTCCTTTTAAGGCATGGTAGATAATAGGTATAAAATTTTGATTAGTGCAACCCCAATCCCATTTTGCTTTCTTTTAATTACATTTTAGATTTAAAAAACAACCATTTTGTTTGTGCAAAGTGTTTTTTAGAACAGATCTCATTAAGTCAGTACAAAAAAACTTAAGAAGTGATTGCTTACTTTCGGAATAAAATAAAAAATATAATTACGAGTTTTACACAAATTTAATCAATTATATATATAAAGAGACCCTTTGTTTTTTCATACAAATTACTTAAACCTTCAAGCGGTCGCGCGGTCATTTAATACAGCAGCGATCGCGTCCAGTCGTTTTGCCATTTTAAGTTTTAGATTACATAAAATAGAAATGAATAAGTTGATCATTTATTCTTTAAACTTTGACATATTATCTTTGAATTCGAAAATATTTTGTTAATGAAAATCATACTTGGATATAACATAAAACAATACAAATCCTTTCAATTAGCACGCAACGTTCACAAGATTCCAGAGATGTGGAGTAATCCGATCAATGCTCGGATCTCGACAGTATCACTTGTTTTGCAGCTCTACCGTATGATGCAATCTTTTTAAAGTTCTGCCAAAAGGAAAAACTAATGGAAAAACGTCGGTGTCCGTTCTTCAATCACAGGTGATTTTCTCGGAAACTGCTCCACATAAAATTGGGGAATTTGACACAGAGACAGTGGCGTAAATACAGACGTGAAGTATGAAAAAGTGAATTTTGATTTTGGGGTTAATTTCAGGGGATAAATTGGGAAATCAAATAAAATTCGGAGTCAAATCAAAGTTTATTAAAGCACGAATTCAACCAAATATTTTTTTATTAATTTTTAAAAAATTTTCGGATAAAGCGCTTAAAAATTATTGTCCCCATCCTTTTTACCAGAAGGATCGTTCAGAAAAATATGAAAAAAATCACGAACTTTGGGAATTAGGTATGAATTAAACGAAAATTATTACAAGATTGAAAAAATCCAGCGCGATTAATTTTTGTAAACAACTGAATTGTTTACTTCCATATAAGGGGTAAATCATTATTTTTAGAAACAAAATTTTTTCTACAAAAAATATTTCTCACTATGTGAGGAACAACTCTTGTACGTACACGCTTTTCAATTTGTCTCAATCGAAACGCTTAAAACTTACCTTCACTTGCGCATACGTGATGTGAGCTGTCGGCGGCGGCTAGCGCTACAGATGGGCCCCTTTTAAACACAAAATCGAATTGCATTACTTTTATGATTTAAATACGTCTTTTTTTTAAACTCTCCTCAGAGCCACCAGAGGTTTTATTTAATCGGATCTGGCAGTCTTCTCCCTAATCCCCCATATACCATGCTCTAGATGGTGAAATTTATCGGAATTAAGTAAAACCATTTAGTGGAATATATGGAAGACCTTCCACTGGCCACGTTATAGAACATTATATTCCTGCTTGTTGGCAGCGCGGCGCTCTTTCATTTCTCTGTACGTCAATGGTTTAACGATTTAACGATAATTATCATTAACGATGGATCGGTAAAGGAGGGCCGATCCTTGGCTCACAAGATGTTTTGACTTAACGCCATGTGATTTTTGTATTTAGGATCACATGAAGAACTTCGTGTAATCGAGGCTTTGAATCGTGGAAGATTTAAGACAAAATAATTGACTCAGCCGATATTATGAGAAACACTGTGATGGCGAGAGTTGCTAAAACCGAAGTGTGAAAACGTGTCCTTGTATATATTAAAAACAAAGGGACCCACTTTGAAAAATACTTGCTATAATAAACGATTATACATAACCATTTCTTACATCTTTTCGAAGGTAGCCCACTCGACGAATGTGACCCATCTAAACATTACGAGCTATTTTTATTGTACCACTTGGAATTTGGCAACATATGTACCTCGTTGGATAAGTGATGAAACGAGATAGTTTATTAAGTAATTTATATCAAAAGCTTACCCATTTTTTAAAGAAATTATTGCTTTAAAAAAATAAATATGTGTAAAATTCATACAGTTCTTTTTCTTCTATTCGAATAGAGATAAGAAAAAAACTCATTAAAACTGGTTTCACGATAAAGAGAAAATCGTAATAACAATTATTTTTGGACGGATAATTTTGACATTAAGACATAAACATATTTGATACTTTTTATTTATTCACATTGGTAACACTGTTACTATTAATGTAAACAAAATAAGCGATCCTTTCTCAAGTTTTTATTTTATACAAAAAATTAAGTTTAAATCTAACACTTTTTTTCAGAAATTGTTGAAATTATAAAAATGAGTTAATTAGGAAAAAACCGAAAATATTAAATATAATTAAAACAAAACAAAATTGAACGAGGTTCATAATAGCCAAAATTATTGCAAATAGCTTCTACTACCACCCCTAAACTGGAATACGACGAATTAGCAGTAAGTATATAATTTGTTATCGTTATAATAAGCGTATTCGATTGAAATTATAATCGGATATGTTTTGAGTTGTAAACCGATTTGCAACTCAAACGGATTGCAATCCACAGCTGAAATGCTCCGCACACGACGAAACTCAAGTTCGACGGATTGATATTGTTATACACCAAGTCCACTGGAACATATATTGGAATGCAAACAAAATGTTGTATCGAAACGTATATTGCAGAGTTCCGTAGCAGTTAAAGAATTGCAACAGATAGGGTCTAAGTTTTATCATTTTATAGAATATCAAAAGAGTTTTGCATGAAACTCGCGAAAATGAGTTTACTTTTCAACCGCTCCACATATCTACTTCGTAAATTGTGGGGTCGTAATTTACAATCAAAGAAAACATCTCTGCCATGTAATATTATAAATTGAAAAGTAAGCTTGTCAGTCTATTTGTTACTTTATAACTCTGGAATCAATCAACAAATCGTTACCAAATTTGGCACGCATATAATCCATGTGGCGGCGTAACAAATGGGCTATCACCAAAGGTTGTTACCCTAAGGTGAATTATAATTTTTCTTGCTAATCATACCTAAACTAATGGAAAATTTCATGACATTCGGACTAAATATTATTCAAAATATAAATTATCATATAGGTATTATTTTTAATCCGAGAAATACCATTATTAATGCAGGATGAAAAAAAGTGTTTTTGCTCGATAAAGAAAATTGAGTACGTATTACAACATGCCATTACTTGGTACGACGTGTGTATTAAATTTTCCGCTCAGGTGCTTGGAGAACGCATATCTTACATGTAAATCTCAGTCCACGCTAGTGAAGCCACGGAGAAAAGCTAGTTGCGCCATCATTTAGAATGCCTTTAACTTATAACTTACGTTATACAAATCCTGGACTGCGCATCATCAAATGTTTCTCGTAAAATAAGTGACAAATCGTTTGAAGCCACGCAAATGAAGTTGATATCAGAACTACGTGAAGAGATCCAATGAACCGATTGCTAATTGGTTTCTAATAGGGATGGATTAAAGTTCGTCGATGTTCACGTAATATTAATTGATGTTGAGTAACGAAACATTGACATATTGACGATAATCAAATATGTGAAACATCGTAATATCCCTGATATTAGTAAAATATAAACCTTTTATAATAATAATTTTTAACTTTATTTGAATCGTGGATTACATTATTTGCGGTTATAAAGCGTTGTGAACGCCATTAATGTTAGCAGCAGCATTATAATATTTCAAAGTGAAGAGAATGACATTTCATTCATCGTGCTTTCTCTTTTTGTATCTAAGCTTAGCTGTTGATGATGAGTTCGATGTATTGAGTTCGATAATAGTGCATTGTCGATCTTAGTATAACCAATAGCGTTATTGATGTCAGAGTAAAATGGATGATTTTTGAACATCGCTTGTCCCTATTATTTTCTAAGTGAGGCCTTGGACTTCCGGTGGAAGTCGAATCGATACCATCGACTCGGAAATGCAAGTTGACTTGGAGTTGATTTGTTGCTTGAAGTCATTCATATCTAGTGGTAATACAAATAACTTTGATTGAAAGTCGATAATAATTATTTTTGCACATTAAAAATATTTGATAACGAACCCTTCTTATTTATTAATACTGGTAAACTATACTTTTAATACTAATAATATAAACAAAACGAATCATATAATAGCAATAAATTATAATGGTCTTAGGTTAATCGTTAGTCAGTCAATTTATTATGCTTGGTGATAATAAAATATATAAAGAGAAGGTTAGTTGATTCACTGATCTAAAATTAGTAATTAATTTTTATTATTATATACGACAGAGGAAATTCGCAAAAAATCGTCTTGCAATCAAATTTACCTGTCAACAAATATCAGCCGGCTTCAAATGGTCAGTGGTACATTTCATTATTTGAATCGGAAGGTTAAAAAAGTGTCAGGAAAAAATATTATATATATTTGTGCTTTAATTAGCATTTACTTGTAACCCCACGACGACCTTGATTTTTTTTTTAATTTCCCAGTCTTAATTAAAACCCAGAAGGCTTTAAGAGCCTGGAAGAAAATTCAAAGGCTTTTGCTTAGTGTCTTTGATTGGGCCATCACTTTCTATATCTATACCAAATGTCAATTTTCTACGATAATATATTCTGAGAAATAGACATACTGCAGACGTATAGATAGGTACCGTCCATAAGTGTCCCGGTTTGCCAATTTTCATCTGCATTTCTAAATTATATATCGAGCGTTGCAGCGGAAGGGGAAACGGCCATCGCACGCCGGAAATTGTCTCGCTCATCGCCTCGGGCCAGTAGTTAGCAACGCTCCGTCCGCCGGTGTGCTCCCGTGCGAGCTCCACTTCGGTTCGCTACATAGTCGATGCTAATTTCTCAGGGTGCACCGTCTGGACAGTTCATTAAATATATTGGATATTCACATTACGGAGTTTCCTACTACGTCGTTATTGTAATTTGATTTACTTTAATCGTTATGATAATGTTATATGCTATATCATATATAGGCGTTTTGAACTACCCCTTGTTTAATAGGTAGTCTGGAAACGTATTTATTAATTATTTGTAATAATATGTTACAAAAACGTCACATTTAATCTAGGCATTTTAGTATCAATAACGATGCGAATCCAAGCCCTACTCAAAACCAGAAATAAATTCAAAATTTTTTTTAAATAATAATTCTCATTTTCATACATTGAATTTAAAAATATTTAATCTACCCATCGCCAAATTACAATTTCCGCCAACGTTCAAGTTAGTTATTGTTACCTCAAATCAAGGGGCGTTATAAAAAATTGTAATTTGATCTACCGGCATGAACGTAGGCCTATATCAAATGTGCCGGAACTTACATTGAAAATGCCTGGATTAACACAACATGAAATTTTCCGAATAATATTTTTTCCATATTCATCAGTCAAAATCAAATCAGTGACCTAATCATTTTCCCAAAAAATATGACGCTGTATTTAGTGCCATTTCTCTTGATACTGTTTTCTTTTTCAGTGGAAACAAAACCTAATCGGTCTTTTCCCTTCCATTGCGGCATTGCTTCTCTCGACAAGTAATAAAGCTTTTCATTTTTTACGAATGCAAATATAGCACCAAATGAAATACATTTAATACTTTCAAATGAGAAGAAAACAAAGTTTTCGGAGTCACCAAATAAAATATTTTTTCACCCGAACTTTCTTCGACGCACAAACATTTTAAAAACTCAAAGATGTGTGGAACGTTTTTTAAATTTAATACCATGTATTAATGTACTCCTAGTATCTATTAATGAACATAACCTGTTATGTTAAATAACCGGTTTAATCACTTATGTAAAGTGAAAAAATATTTCGGCGTTTATCTGCAATTGTTAGGATCGATTATTTCTTTCGAATTAATACCTATAGTGGGTCAACTATGTACGGCTGATGCATGGCTTCAATTTATTCGTTATTCGAATTCATACACCCACGCTGAATGAATAAATTTGAAATAAATTAATGTAATATTTTAATGTACAAATTAATTATTAGTGTACATAATAATTGTAATATAATATTCATCAAAACGAAGTTATATCGAATGATGACAACTCATGTTTCAGTTCAACAATTCTGGAGACTTACAAATGCATTTAGCACTCACTTGTTCTCGAACCACGGACCTTTCGTAATGGGGCCCGTGTCAGCCCGCCGTTCGTCTACGTCGCAACATCCTTGTGCCCATGTCAAATCCTTTGATATTTAGCAACAGAACGGCGATTTGCCATTTCGCCGCACGCTTGACATTTAGGCACGGTTACTATTGTTCAGTGCATTTATACACACTCGTATAAATAGCGACTTGCTCCGGCTTCATTCGATGTTATTTCAGTCTCTTTAGCAGATGTCTATGTGATGTCTTTGCGATTTCTTTTTAGGCAACTTTAATGTATGTCAACGCGAAACGAGTTTGTTTGGAGCGAATGCTACTTATATAATTTTACTCTAACGAATTTTGCAATGTACATTTCATAGTTTTTGTGGCGGATTAATATTTATTAATGTTTATCCGACTTACTTCCAGATCGCTCTTTAACTCCCTAATTGGGTATTTGACTAATTTTTTCTATTTCATTAATCATGATTTCAAGGTACAAGCTGATGAAGAGTGAACATTTTTTTAATAATCTTAAAAATTGACCGAGTTATGAAAGTTTAAATTTAATCTTTAGAGAAGGACGGCAATACTGTGTTGTGAGGTGATTTTTAATATTGCACATTATATTCTACGAGAACAAAAGAGACAGGGATATACCCAACTCTATCCGTATCTTCAAATTTAGAAGCCTACAACTGGCTTATTTTTCAATCAATTTTTGAATTTTTTTCAACACTGGTTTTTAATTAACTTATATTCCACAATATTGTACGAAAAATATCAAAATTTAGAAAAAGTCAACTACCGTAATACGTTAGTTGACTCATTAAAAAAAACATACGTTATAATACGTTTTACAGTTTGAGATAAGGAAACGTATTAACTATATAAAACTCTTGAAAAAAAAATATTAACTAGTATTTAATTGAAGGAAATTATTATCCTTTCCTACACCATACCTATACACATATTAAACAACTAAGTAGACTCGTTTTTAAATCTAAGGGATGAGTAATATTTTAATTTATTTGATGATACTAACGACGCGATGATAAAAAGCAGGATGGGGGTGCTCAGCCATTAGTCCCTAATAGATGTCAGGTGCGTAATTTGACATCTAGTGCTCAATGAGGCGTTCGATACGCGTGCATTGTGAATGGGCAATGCCAGGGGTTGTTGGGGCTTCGGTTCTTGCACTTGTTGAAAGGGCGCGAGGCGACAATGAGAGAAGGGCTGAAAAGAATACGAGGGCGCACATTGTTTGGGGTTGATTATACGGAGCATTTTGAAGGATAGAGAAATGAATTTACGTTAGTTTCGTGCGCCATTCTGTTGAAAACATAATTATATATATATTTTATAAGTAAACAAGTTAGAATATCTAAATCCATGTAGTTGGAGGGAGTAAATAAGACAAGATAACGTAGAACCACATTGCATCCATAGTATAGCGCGAGTATGTAGGACGAGTGAAGGGCGCAGACAGCGCCGCCGGAGTCGGACGGGGAGGCGTATCGACAAATGGCTCACCGCGGGTGTCGGGCGACCGACTTTGTAACGGCATGCGAACGCTTACACGAGCAATGAGCCGGATTTATGTCCATCGCATCCTTCGCATTCCCATTCGCAACGCAGGCAGTATTTATTAAGTAGCTCGAAAGTGTTTACAAACGTATTCGTTGTCGCTCAGTATAATTTTGCTACGCAATGTTATACGTAGTTTCGTATTTTTTGGAGTAAATAATGGAAATTTACCTATTAAGAATTATTCGCATCTTTTAAAGAAAATCCCAACGTTTTATTGATTAAAATGTTTTTTAAGTTTATGTAGATTGAATCTGTTTATTAAGTTTATTCTAAAATTCGTTTTTAAATAATGTAAACATTGTTAGATCTGTACAGAACTGGTTTGATATTAAAATCTGTTTATATCTGTATTCTCAATTACTTCCAAGCTGTTTCCAGCTTGGAACGAGACCAGCAAAAGTCAGCGTACTCGTATTACTTTATCTAAGTTTTACAAAAATAAAAATTACACATTTAAAGCGAGAAAATAGAAAAAAATATTGTTTAAATTGCTAATCAGACTTATTAGGAATTTTATGTATTTTCATCAAAGTCACGTAAATTATTACAATAGTTTGTGAATGATACTTTTTGTGAAATCCTTTAAACTAGTAAGATAAAATAACGTGCAGATCACGTCTCGTTATGTGCTCCATACAAAGATGTAACATGCTACTCCCGGAAGCCCAAAAGTACGACAGAACCATCGAAAAAAGCAACGTAAAATTCGCAAAGAGCAAAAGACATTAATTTTGACAACCTGATGATGAGAAACTTCAATAGTGAAAATAATATTTTAGTTTTTGCGTTGAGATTTCAGTAGTTATCTTGTCCAATTCCAGCCTTCCCTAGCGATCTGATTATACTCGAGTACAAGAAAAACAATTAGCCCAAATATGTCTATATTATTGGAATATAGTGTAATTGTACCTCTGTAATAATAATACAATTTTTAATGAAAATCATGTTTGTACACAGGCGATCCGAACTACAAGCCTTTCGTGTCCGGCACGCCCGATGTGGAGACAGTGGCGCTGGACGGGGAGGAGGACTTTGTGGTGGTGGCAACGGACGGCTTGTGGGACGTGCTCAGCGAGGACGAGGTGGCACTCACCGTCTACCGGCACATCGTCAATAATCCAGGTCAGTAACTGGTATGAATTGCGGAAGTTTATTCGGGTCCAGTTCATTAAGTCAATACGATATATCGTTGAAATAGGCTACACTTCCATTACTCGGAATGCAAGTACAGTGGTTTTTCGGCCTAAGTGCCGAAAAGCCGGGCATGCCTACGTAAATCTAAAAAAAAAAAATAAAGACCACTTAAATCGATAAAAAATTATCAGCGCCTATTTTGCGCACCAAAATGTTTGAACCAATACACCTTTACACGTCTCATACAAATATAAATATCACACAATGGATTTTTTTCTCTTTCACGCTTCCTATGAAAGGACATTAGCACGTTCATTAATTTTGAGTGACATAGAAACATATTTGTCAGCTCAACGCGCTTTCCGCGATCTCTTTTGCACTTACACGGTTTTATTTGAAAGAAGACCGACGCTAAACTGTGTTTTGGTTAGTAATAAACACCCCCTCACAATGTAATGTACTTATCCTCTTATATTTCCTTTCAAAACACCCTTCTTCCCTTACTTTCATTGAGCCCCTCTTCCTGGATGCTTTCATAATTTTGTTGAAACTACAAAGGGGGCGGTTCTCAATTCGAGTGTTATTTTTGTTTTATGTTAAAACACATCTCAGGCAGTTATAATTTGGATGATTATTTTTTTATTTATGAAGAAATAACTCAAGAGATTCATGGAAATTTGGTCAAGCTGTTGTGATGCACTCTAAAGAAGGACATACTTTAGAATGCATCACTCTAAAGAACTCATAAACTGATGACGATACGTCACCTTTGATTAAAGACAATTATTTCGTTGTGCACGTTTTGTTGACAAAAACAATTACAGCACCAGATGGACTGGTATGTGAATGCTAATGGAACCATGTAACAGATGACAGTACATACTCCTAATGAAAGCATTTTTTAAGATTATGCGAGCATTCGTGCATCAAACTTATGTGGTGATCACGACTCTCTAGTATTTCATTACTTAGGATTATATTCGTATAAGCTCTATTTTATGAAAATATATACGCTGCTCAGTATTTTATCTTGAAATACTTTTAGGTTTTCTTTCCCTTTTTCTTCTCTTTTTTCTCTCTCATTCGTTCGTTTAGTAGCTCTACACAAATTTAAATATAAGGCTCTAACAAACCTATAAGGATTATAATAAAGTTACACTTGAAAAAAAAACCATTTTAAAAATGATTTTTTCTTGAATCACAGAAAAGTTAAAATTCATCATTATTTCCCTAGGTACTACATATAAATTGAACGCGACCTCTTTTAGATATTTAGTAATAATTATTAGTTTTTTTTTCAGTCGGTGCAAAGTCCAAACAAAAAAGAAACAGAATAAATAGAAAATAAAACGATTGCCATGTTGGATTACGTTATTATACCCGTTCATATTAAACAGTTTGATATTCATACTATATAAATAAAAAGAGGCGTGGCTATTCGCAGTATCGCTCTATGTTCCATAACTCTCCAGTCGCTCGCTACCTATTCATTGGATTACAGCGAGATCCTCTCTCGCTGCATAACGGCAAATTTTTACACCTTTCTATCCGCCCGCCTACTTAGTGACGTACTAGGAGTTAGCGATGCGTGCCAGCCGCGATGATAGATATCACCCTGACGTCTACGCTACAAATGTTATACTGCGATGCGAAGTCTTTCAATTCATGGTATATTCTGAATGCGTCATTAAAGTGCTACATGCGACTAAGAAATATTGTTTCTATTGTTACAATCTAATCTCCTGTAGCCATTTCAGTAATATAACTGATACCAATCTATAAAGTAACTACCACTATAGGTACTATACCTTTAGCGAAGAAGTAGTTTTACCGTGATATAGTAGTAGAACTGATCTACAATGATGTAATACTAGATTTACGATACTTGAGACTCGTTTGATTTTTTAATATTTGTTTCCAATGATAATGCAGAGGTAGGCTACACTTGGATTATTTTATAAATATTCGTTTTCTACATATGTGATACGCTGTAACTGCAAAATGCTGATATGTTCTTTTATTCATTATAATTAGATTTATTTGTTAAATTAAACCTTCTCCGACATTGCGCCCGTTCACGCGAGCCGCGTTGCACTGACCGCCCTGCACAAGGTCGGCTTCGATATTTTGGAACACCTACCCTACAGTCCTGACCTGGCTCCCAGTGATTATTATTTGTTCCCAAACCTTAAAAAAGAACTTCGTGGAAAGAAGTTTTGTTTCCATTAGATGGATGCGTAAGGTTGTTGACAAGGTTTATCTTGTCTTGTATAAACAAGTAAATAATTTCGAAAAAAGGGAAAAAAATATTGAATTAAATGCACCATTAACGTTTCTTGATTTTTACAATGATCTATCTAGTAATTCGAGCAGAGTTAAAGCAATTTACCGTTGAACAGTGCAATGATTAGATAAAACAAATGGAATGATAAATATATATCCTTGTTTACTTCGTGATATTTCATTTTGTTTGGTTTTAATAACAATTTGAAAGTAAAGCCCGTCAGGCATAACATACGGTAAGGCCAGACTAGCTAACTATATCAGACCAAGAAACGTAATGAAATAATGTAATAAGATAAATTAATTAAATATTAAAAATACAAAGGTTAACAATAGTTAAAGTGACGAGTGCATCTAGAACAATAGTTAAAGTGACGAGTTAACAATAGTTGAAGTGACGAGTTAACAATAGTTAAAGTGACGAGTGCAGCGATAGTTAAAATGACGAGTTAACAAAAGTTAAAGTGACGAGTTAACAATAGTTAAGGTGACGAGTGCAGTGAGAGTTAACAATAGTTAAAGTGACGAGTGCATCTAGTTAACAATAGTTAAAGTGACGAGTGCATCTAGAAATTTATATGATAATGATGTAAACGCCGTGATAATACACAATGTCTATCGATTGATATGCATATTTGTATTTGCTTTACTAGCTGTCGGTGGAAAAGTAATGTGCCTAATTTTTTTTCGATATAACTTTACGCAATTCCTATCACATGTTTTATTGTCGAAGGATAAATCAACATGTTTTCAATAAAATAAAAAAAAAACTGATCTTTAAAAAAATTCTATTACGCGTAACTAGAAAAATTACCTGAGAATTTTACGTAAGATAGTTCTAAAGATCTTATTGAAAATGTCAACAAAAAATATATCACACCATTATGAAAAAAAAACCACATCATTAGAACTGTACTTAAAGTTTACCAGGAAACCATAGCAGTGGTTCTAAATCTTTTAATTTTTGAGAAATTTGCCTTATTTTGTATGTACTTATTGCTTTTACGTAAACAAAACATTTGAAAATATATAAAAAAAAAAAGTATATATATATATATATATAATATATATATATATATATATATATATATATATATATATATATATATATATATATATATATATATATATATATTTAAATTCTTGTCCGATTAATTATCGTCACAACTCTTTGGAAAAAAGTAGTAATTGCAATACGTAAATATAAAAATACTTCATTACTATTGTATAATGTAATACGTTTGGCATCATTCATAAACACCCCTACTGTTGCGTATTAAAATTACAATTGCAAGGGTAGAACACCCTTTTGCGTGGCCGTGTTTACAAATGAGATATAACGTGTGAACGAGTTTATGAGCGCTTTGTGTTCTAAAATTATTGTCTAATATAAGAGCGAGTGCGATAGATGTAGTGGATGCAGTTTTGAATTGCTTAATAATAAGTAGAGTGGTTATTATCTTAATATACTAACCGACAACATTGTCGGTTAGTATATTAAAATTATTGAAGTTAATCTTATTCAAGGGGGATTTTCATGTCGGTTATGGCCCTGTGGTGCAGTTACTATTCACAACACGTGTCCCCCATTAATTTGAATTTGGTCGTTTATCCCCTGTGCCATTTAATTTTTATCTAACAATGATTCACCGACATTCTAGGAGAACAAATTATTTACAATTTTTGTCTCAGTCTATTCAAAGCAAAAAAGCGACGATGATCCTAGCATTGAAATAAAAATATTAACAAGTAAAACAAATACTAGATCAAAATGAATATTGAACATGTATAAGTAATATTGATGAATTTTTAGACAAAAAAATGGAGTAATTTTTTCTGTATTTTCTTTGCCGCGAGGAAACAAATAAGCGCATAGAAATACCACCATGAACTGGCGTTTTAATGTAATTATTGCAAGAGTACGATCTACGGTCCAAGAATATATATATATATATATATATATATATATATATATATATATATATATATATATATATATATATACATATATAATGAAGACTTGCTAGAGGGAAATGCAAGAAAGTTCCAATTGAGCAAATGACACTGGCTGGTGGCCACATGCTCAGACGGAAACCCGTCCGCTTTCTCAAACAGGCATTGAAGTGAAAGCCTGAAAAGAGGAAGCTTGGTGAGATGAAAATAAAATTCACTTACTTGCAGTCAATAATTTACAGTTTGACCTCCACATATTTTTTCTTTTTTTATCTCATACTAAATCTAAACACTTTTATCTATCAAATAAATTTTAAAATATCACAGAAATAAGAGAACACATAAAAAACGCCACATATGCGATTGGATTTTCTAAATTATTGATTGTTTTACTTTTCAATTAAAATACTCGTGTAAATTTATTTATTGTAAATTAATTGGAAATTTCTATCATTTTGTGAACGGAGAATAATTTTCTTATTAATGTGACATGCGATAAAAGAAACATTTTTGGTAGAAACAAATTCTTAGTTAAATTTTAAAGAGGCCTACTTATCAGGCCAGAGCCCGTAAGGCCGATATTTATAATTTATAATACCGATAAAATCGCAGCGGGAATATTATTATAAGGTATGATCGAAAAAAATATTGTCATTAACTTATCCTCATTAGCAGGCACTTGAATCTGAGAGCGGCGAGTGCAAAATTATAGAACGAATAATAGACTTGATCTATTATGGTCTTTTATCTTTTTTGAATTCATGTTCTATGGATCGAGTACTGTGCAATATTTGAAAAAAATTGTGTTTACTTTAAAATATAATATGCAAAATTTTATTTCAAGACTCGTACGACTTCGTGCGTCCGTAGTAAATCGTGTTGAGTTTGTGAGTCATCACTCGTGTCTTACTCGTTTTGCTATCCGGCGAGGTTGATTCTGCTTCTTACCTAAAAAATGCTCGACCCTGAACACCAGCTGACTAAACATAATTTTACAAAACATAACATGTAATGTGCTGCAAATTCGGAAAGAACAAGAATTGCTGACAGAATGAAAAGATGTTTTTATCATTTGTTGTGCATCTTTTTTTATTTTAATTTTTCGACAATATTGTATTAACGTAATTTAATCTGATATGTGTTTTCCGAATGTCTTTGTTTTTTTTATATGAAAATTCATTTCAAATACATTATATATATATATATATATATATATATATATATATGTGTGTGTGTATATATATATATATATATATATATATCTTTCCATGTATTTTATAGATAGGTACGGAACCATCGCCAAACTAAGTGGATAAGTATGATGATCATCACCACTGGGTTACATTCAGAATTATATTTCATCTTTGAATAGGCATTACCGAGACAGATAATTAGGAGATAGTTCGCTATGGTTCTACTCAAGTTAAAGATCCAATCTGCGTTGAAACAAATTTATTGCCATTTCCTCACCTAAACGAAGTCGTTATTTTTGTGATTTTTATCTTTCGGCTCTCTTTAAAGAAAACATATCATGTACAAGTAGAACCCGCATTACTAGGGTTCCGTACATTTAGGCACTTGTACACTTGAACGACTGTTACTCATAAACTAATAGAGCCTACTTGGTAGTGGTAATTTTCCTTTTAATTTCATTATATACTATTGTGAATACTTTTCACAGTCAAAAATAGCATTTTAGCTAGTAGGGGACACGTAATTCCAACAAAAATGACCACTTTAAAGCTTAATATTTCGTAAACGGATCTCTGTATCGAAAAAGTGTTCATGACGTACACCCAATATATTTGAAAGACCTATTCAACGTTACTCTACATAATAGGGTGTAGCTGAATAGGTCGCGAAAAAAAATCTCTCCATCATGTAATAGTGTGCAAGTAAAACGGTTATGATACACAGATGGACAGACAGATGGATATGATGAAACTATAAGAATACTTGTTTGACTATAAATCCCCAAATAGAGGCTTAGATAACAGGTATTGTTCATTATTAATGGAAACTGTGTTATTTAGACCACTTTTAACAAAAAATAGATCAATGAAAGTGCAAAACGAGGAAAATGTCAGGGAAAATTTTAGAATATGACTTATTCAATAGTGAACCCCCAGTGTCAGCCAATATACGTTGTATTATCTACCGCCTAATGCTTAATAACCGATATACTTTCTTGTTTATGTTGTGCGAGAAATTAATATTTAAATATATTTTTTTCTTATTTGCCGTATAAACAAACTTACTTTGTAACGCTACTGAAGTGTTGTAGTTATAACAGTATGATAAGTTATTGTGTAAAATATCTCAGTGCACAAGTATTTTCTTAGACGGGGACTAATTTTCCTTTATTTCTAACAATCTATATTGTTAATTTAATCATACCTATGGTAATTCATAATTATTTCTTATTAAATTGTTTTTTTCGCTCACTAACAAATTGAAGAGTTTTAATTTTGGTTTTACATTTATCATTTGTGATCACGATTGTGTTATATAACAAATGTATGTTCTTGTAATCACTATCTTGTCTTTGCTGTTCTTAAAACTGTTGATGGTAATGTAAGCAAGTATGTTATATTAGACATTTCCAAAGATTTCCAACGTATCCTTGTTTTAAAATCTGTTAATAAATACTAATGTTGGATTATTTTTACATAATTTCGCTCATCTAAGCCACATTACAAGAGAGAGCATAAAAACGTGAGGTTTTTACACATGTTTAATAAATAAAATTGAACTGTAGCACTGTTCACCTGCAAACACACTTGCTTGATAAATGAATATAATTACAAGAAATAAGCTAGGTTTCGAATTGAAATAAAATTTACTTACGATTTAACTTTTTAATACATAATCACGATATTAGAGAAAAAATTGTCAAATTATCATTAAAATAGAATACACGAATAAAACAATTTTAAATGGTTTTTTTTTTAATTTAAAAGATAAATAATACACTGACAATGGTAATAGTAACAATTAATAAAGAATTTGTGCAGAATTTTATAATTTTGAAATAAAAAAACATATATATAAGATAATAGTGATAAATACTAGCATATTGTTTTTGTACTAGGTTTATTATAAACTTACTTATTAATGTGTACTCAATTGTGACGTCCCACGTAGGAATTATTTAACTTAACATTGAATATATTCCATAACAATATAGTATACTAAAACATAACATTTTTTGTCGACCAAAATATCGTTACAATTATTATAATGTGTACTCAATTGTGACGTATTTTAATGTGTACAACAATTATTAATGTGTACAACAATTATCGTTACAATTATTACAATTTAATGTGTACAACAATTACAATTTACTGTTACAATTTAATGTGTACAACAATTTAATGTGTACGACAGTTACAATTTAATGTGTACAACAATTATCGTTACAATTATTTTAATGTGTACTCAATTGTGACGTATTTTAATGTGTACTCAATTGTGACGTCCCACGCAGGAATTATTTAACTTAACATTGAGAATATTCCATAACAATATAGTATACTAAAACATAACATTTTTTGTCGACCAAAATATCGTTACAATTATTTTAAAACTTTGCAATAAATTCATAAATACTTAATTTTTTTTATCGTAGGATCTTATTTATATTTTTAAATCGATTATTGTCACATTTACGCCGGACGTATTAAGTAACTTACCAAGTTACTCGATACGCTTACATTGGCAGGCACTCAGTCGTTCGATCGTGATGGAGAGCGTACCTTCGGATATATTTTGTGCTACAGCGTTGCCAGATTGTAACTTTTTGTGATATTTTACGTAACTTCGGACCCTTCATATAACCCTCATATAACAAAACTCAAAATGTAACATTCACATAACTTTTCGTAGTCTCATCTGTACGCACCTAGCTTAAAATAAATTATGTGAAAAGGAACGGAATTTATTTTTTTTTGACGGTTTCTATTTTTTTTGCAATGTTGGCTGAAAGTAAATTATCTAAAGGGATCATTTTCCGAGACTCGAAGAAAACCCACTTTTGAAAAAAAAAAACATCTTTCCGAACGTAGCTGCTAATAAAATATAAATGCTAAATAAATACAGATTTATTTCAATTTTGTACTTTATTTTTATTCTATTTAATTTATTCTTCATACTGCTTCTTAACCGCTTTTCGGCTTGCCATGGATCGAGATGGATCTATCTACATCCTCTATTTACCCACTGTCACTTTATCAGATATATGATTTTCAAATTGTACCTTGAAATAGTGTTATATTGAAATAAACAAAATTTTCGGGGCAAAATATTAGATCTAACTTTTTTATCTAGAATGTAACTTTCCTCACTGTCATGTAACTTTCGACTAGAGGGCTCTGGCAACATTGGTGTACTGCGCCCGGTCAGGTCACGAGCCTCATCGCCGGGCCCGCTCTATCTGCGTTCAGCCACCTCGCCAGTCGTGCACTCACACAGCGGAACCGATCGCGGTGTACATCTCGCCGTCCTTTACTAAGCGAACTCGTTGCACTCGGCAGCTAACTAAAGTAAACCCGGTGCCTTTATTTTTCATAATGTTAAGCCCTCAAACTGATTTAGTTTATAAGGGAATACTTTTAAGTGCATATGGATGAATTATTACAACAGGAGCAATATCTTCCAACCAACATAACAATAAGTTTAGTACACTGTAAGAGATGTTAAAATATAGACTCTTAATAGTACACTTAAAAGAGACAAAAATTAAAATACAAAATATTGACACGAGTTAGGATTTGAAAAGGAAAAGACAGGAGCACATGGTTCATCAGAGCTAGGAATTTGTCATTCGATCCTCAAAAACATATATTGAAGTTATTTTCCTGGTGTCAAGATCTAGTTAATTCCAAAGTTTCGCTGCTTGAACAGTAAACGATTTTACGTAAGGATAGAACTCGCACTACAACGGTTCTACTATATAATAATATAGTTTCTAAATAAATAATATTCCTTACACATTTAGCGTACACAGTAAGTATCACCACTAAATAACGATACTTCTATTCGTAACATTGCAGCATGGGTAGAACGCAGTACGCCTATTTTTGAAGTAAAACTTCTTTACGCACGCTTGACTTGGGTAGTAAGCTGGTGAATACGTGACGAGAGCGTTACGAAAAGTGTGATCGGGCGAGGCGAACGGAAGTTGAGAGGAAGATATAAGTTAGTGAAGACAGAAAGAGAGAGAGTTACGTTTTGTATATTACTGTAGATGTTTCGTATATCTAAGACACAGTGCAAGCCTATTGTCTATATCACACTGTAGGAGCAAGAGAGAGCAGTGCGCGCGCACATTTTCTTTCTCTCTTCCTCTCATAGCCAGTGCATGAAATATATATATATATATATATATATATATATATATATATATATATATATATATATATGTGTGTGCAAATTTGCTAGTATTACGCGAACGATGATTTTTTGATTATTTGTAATTACATTTCGTTCTTGAACAATTTTATAAATTATTATTTTGTTAAATACATTAAATATTCTACGTTTAAAGTGAATAAAATTGTAAATTCGTTTTAAAGTTCATATTTTGTGAGTTTGAAGTTTTACTTCAGTCGTGTGGTCTAAAGCACACTCGTCTTTTTTAATCATACCACTGTTTGTTCTGAAATTAAAAATTGTCATAAGTTATTACTAATATGGATATGCATCAACCAAATCTTTTATTTATATAAATGTAAGAAATATTGCATAAATGCCCTTAGCGATCAGTGATTAATTTGACTTTCCTAACTATCCCTTTCCTTTGCATATTTTTGAAAAAGAAAATTAAAATAAGAAAGAAATAAAGAATAACGTACCATAGTACATGTTCAATTTCAAGGACAAGGTTGTTAATTCGTAAATAAAAATTATTACCATTTGAAAATCTTTAACATTCATAATTCGCTCAAATATCTAAGATTATAAAAATACTATCATCGATTCTTAAAATGAAATTGTTTGAATATAATATTGTTTCGTTTACCATTCAGATAATTTTTTTGCTTCTTCGTATTAATATTAATCTAATTTTAATTACGATTTCAAAATAAATCTTCACGGTTTGCTTATTATTTAATATGGCAACACTCACAAATGTAATTGAAAACCATCAGAACGCTTGAATCTTTTTGAAGGGATAGTTATTGTTTTTAAAATGTGAATTAGTGTTTATTGTTTGTAAAATGTGAATTGATAAATATCAGTGCATTTTGTTTAATTTTTGTAATACGTTGTCGAGTGAGTGGAATTAATGAATACGTCGTTTTTTATAGCGAGCGAATATTTTGAAATTATTTTTGCGTATGTTGAATGCAATTATAATACTGACGAAGAACTTAGAACGTACGCTGAACGATATCCGAATCGAACTTAAAATAAGTACAACACTTTCTAAAACAAAGTAAGTTTAATTTTAATTATTGTGTACGCGTGCACAAACTAACTTTCAAATACAAATGTGGATGTCACGAACCATCTTATACTGTCATAAGAAATTAGTAAATGAATAAATTATAAAAGGGAGCAAATGTATCGAATTCATAGAACAGTGCAGAACATTCGGGAGCATTCCAGAATATCCCGTAACATTCTAGAATGTTGTGGAATGTTTAGGAATAGTCTGGAACGTTCGGGAACATCCTAAATCATTGTGGAACATTCCAGAACACTCTCGAATGTTGTGGAATGTTCTGGAACATTGTGGAACATTCGAAGCCTTTTTGGATTGGTGGGGCTACCCATTGGTAGAGGTATATAAAGCAAAATCCGTCGTGAGTTCGAACGTCAGTTTCTTATCAGTGAAGTGCAGCGAATGACTAAAAACAAACAGTGACGCGTGAGTAATCAAAGTGATATAGTGGCTGAATGTAAATCAAAAACTGTGAAAAGTGT
The DNA here is from genome assembly GCA_039881145.1 of Druceiella hillmani. Lineage (NCBI taxonomy): Eukaryota > Metazoa > Arthropoda > Insecta > Lepidoptera > Hepialidae > Druceiella > Druceiella hillmani. Next base: position 23,283,074 of record JAYKKI010000003.1, on the reverse strand, counting down.
ACTTAGTGTATTTCTTAATAAATAGTTGATTTGATTTATATTTTATACAATGCCCGATCGTAAAGGAGAGCTTGAGAGTTCTGAAGCAAAACGGCGAAAACAAAAAGAACAGCGAAAAATGAAACAGTCGAAGAGCGCGAAGCACGTTTACGTTCCCGACGAACGAGAATGAGCACCGTGAGAAGTAGGGAAACCGAAGAACAGCGAAATGAACAAATTGAAGAATCAAGAATTGCGACACAATCTAATAGTAAATGACTGCGAACCCAGGTCGACCATGAAAATATCACCCTACGAGAAGCGCGCACAAGGACAAGTAAACAGTACAACCTACAAATGAAGCATTACACTACGACCCGACAAAAGAATATAACAAACACAAACATGTCCTAATCGGAAAAATGCAACGCGTAAAAATTCAGTAGAGAAACACCAGGAATCTGTTGTATGAATGGAAAAATTCGATTATCAATTTCTACATTACATGACCGGGGAAACTCCAGAATCAACACTTTCTTCAAAACAACAACGCCTGCTTCCAAATGACTTCTTTCGGTGTCACTTCGATCAACACTAACAGAGATGAAACCGATTATGTTTTTTCCATCCAAGAACAAATCTATCACAAAATGGGATCATTTCTACCACTACCCAACGAAAACTGTAAATTTCTCCAAGTATATTTTATCGGAAATGAAGAAATAGAAATTGATCAACGATGCGCAAACATCAGTGGATTGAGAAGAGAAATAATCCAAAATGTGCAGAGGATCTTACGCTTCTTATTGAACTTATTCAAAACAGCACTAGACCGAATGATTTTTGATGACTATAAAGTTGTAATTAAAGCCGACAAGAGATCACGAACATCGATTTAATGCACCTCAAATAGACGAAGTCGCCATCGTAATTGTGAACAACGAAAACACAAGCCGTGACATAATTGTAATACCAAGAAGAGAAGAACTACAACGCATAGCAGAGACACTACGCTCGGAAGAATACATCCGCCTTCGAGACGCGAGATAAATGACGAAAACATTGACGACATTTGAACAATGGCAACCTTGCTCTCATCTTACTTAGGAAGTCCAAGACACATGCACGAATACACTCAAGATGCCATAACCTACGTAAGAAAATATGGGCGATCTGACCTCTTCCTAACATTCACTTGCAACTCATCGTGGCGAGAAATCAAAGAACAACGAAGATACGGACAAGCCCCCATTGATCGACACGACATAATAGCCCGAGGGTCCCAACAAAACAAAAAAGATTTATTGAAGTCATCACAAAATACCATATGTTTGGTACCGTTAAATTCGATTGTGTACTAGATATACACAATCGAATGGCAAAAACGAGTACTGCCTCACTCACATAATCTCATATCACGACAGAATTCATCCCACGGATATTGACAAAATAATCCAAACAAACCACAAGAAGATGTGGGTCTGTACGACTTAGTTGTGAAAAACATAATTCACTGACTGTGCGGGCCATTAAACCCCAATTGGCCATGTATGAGTGATGTAAAATGTACAAAAAAATACCCAAAACCATACTTGCATTATGTAAAATCTCAAAAGCATCTGGACGGGGTGAACTTCTAAAACAAGCTAATATTATCTTCTACCAAAAATTACACGAATCCATGGAAAGAACATTACAAGACATGCGAGGAAACTCTGAAATGATGGGAGAAGCTCTGCTCATACTCTCAAGACATTTTGGACAAACAATTTCAGTTATCCCCAAGTCAACACCAACAGACGAAGTCAATGTATTCCCAAAATCACATCTCTAGCCACACATACAAATACTGCGACTAACAAAAAATATGAGTTGAACTATTGAAAGACGTAACAACAGCACACTTTGCTCAAAAACTTTTACAAATGGGTGAAGACACATAACCTACTGACTAGACGATCAGCCTCTAAATTTTCCATATGAATATGGCTTAAGATGTGTATAGTAGGTTTTATCACTGCTATATTATCAAAATTGCATGTTTAAACGTTACACGATTTTAGATGGGTGTGACTAATGGAAGGACACGTATGTGGTGTTAAAAAAGTTCCGTTTTTTTTCTTTTTGAGATACGGAATCTTAAAAAACACGTAATTCTGCCCATCTCTTTGGTATATTTTTTTACGTACAAATGTGATACGTCATTTAATTTTATCCTTACAGAGGTCCATATTCATATATACATTTCTTGCCTTATTATATACCTGAATATGCTTTTATTATTCTGTAGTGTATATTTTTTTACCATTGTAATAATTCTTCATTCGGGCTCGTTTTGAGGTTATTTTGTAAATTCATATTCTTGTTTTTATTCTGTTTTTAATATTTTAATTTCCTAAGTATTAAATTTCCATATTTTCAACTTTTAATTCACACAAGGCCACATGAGTTATTAATAATCACGTAAACTCCTTTCTTTTAAATATCTCAACCGCGTTATATGCTTCGCTCATTTGCAATTAACACAACGTCATCAGTATGTTACGTTGTTAACACTGTTTTATTCGTAATTGAATATGCTGAACTGATGCTAAACTTAATAGATGAATTTCTAGTATTTATCATATATGTATGGCACTCGTATACCGTATACAGCACTGTTGGTTAACCTCAAAAAAATTAAAATAAACTGATTGTTTCGTAAGTGTTTATAAGTTTCTTTCTAATTTATAGAATTAAGGTACACTGTCAATTTCTATCTAGATAAAGAAATTGATTTGTAAAGTATTTAATGAAAGTCACGATTTTTCTTTTCAAATAAATTCTGCAAGATGTGGTTAATTTTGTACTCACTCACTGTCCTGCTATAAACCTAGTTCAATTATGAACTTCATTATGAAAATATGGAATCTTTAATTTCGTGATTATAGCGTCTATATGCCATAGAAATGGAAACAAATAAGAATAGTTATGTCGGTTTGTATGCCCAAATACACCGATTTTTTTCTTAAATTTCCCTATTTTTTTTTCAAATATTCATTAATATTTCGTTAAAGGTGAGATATTTAAATGAAGTGATTATGAGTTTAGGGAACTTTGGAATAATACCTTAAAACTATACAAAATTTAATACGTGCTGTAAATCTATTCCACGGCCTTATTCACTCGTTCCTGCTCGATCTTGAGTGATAGCCACGTTTCTCATTACAACGGCTACGATTCATCTTTCGCCCGCTGCTGTTCGCCGAATGACTAACGCGCTTCCTTCAATCTGAAAGTATTAGTAAGGGAAATTTATGGCCAATTTAACGCAGCGACCCTACAAAAGCTCGCTTTATTGGTGAGCTCAATAGTCATAAAACAATGGACAAACTCAACGTCAAATGCACTAGACCACGACACGACAAATTACGATTTAGACAAATCAATGAAAAGTTAGACGATAACCAAAAACCAGTCTTAGCTTACAAGTTCGCTGCTTGCGAGATATAAGATGGTACGTTTTAAAAATTGCGAAAGTATTTAATATCACGCGGCGAAGAAATCGGCTATTATGCTGTCCAATCTACGCCGCAGGTACGATAACAAATAAATCTTTTGTAGAACAATTCCGCGATAGAGATAAAAATTGCAGCGCCGCGCGCGCCGGGTGGTGCGGCGGTAAAGACGCACGCGGCGAACCGAATCCAATAGCCGATTGTTTTAACGACTCTGTTCGCTGTGAGCGATTGCGGTCACTGCGAGCCAACTAATGAACGACGGCGCAGGCAGCCGTTTGGGGTACGAAGGTTTTCAGCGGGGTTGCTTTCTCTAGGCGACAAGTCAGCATTTACGTTACTGCTTGCAATGGTTACGCTGATTGGTTTTCATTATAATGAAGATGATTGGTCCAATGTTCATAACTTCTGAAGTATACCGTTTTAAGTACTATACGTATATTGCATACTCTACAATGAAGACTTTCGAAATCAAATTTGTACTTCGCCATCGGCCGTTGACGATTATGTCCGCGCGGTTTGAATGATGTGCCTTTTCATATATGTATGTATATACATAGGTACATACGTCTAGAAGCAAGCTACTGATCACAATTCTTGACTGATCTATGAGATTTTTTTATTCCTTATACTTATACAAAAAAATATATGCACGCATAATTTAAAAAAAATTATTATTTAAATCATTTAAGTAATTTTCACAAGTTGACCTCAGAATAATATTGGTGAAATTTATTTCAAATTTATTGATTTGTTAAGGTGAGTGATGAGTTTTGCTTATATTTTTATTTTAATTATACATGTTTTAATTTCTCAAATTATTTATTGAAACTATAAGAAAACAAAATAACATTATTTGTTGTTTAACGTAATGATAATTTCGTTCTTTATTTTGTGTTAAATAATTTTTAAGAATTGTTTATCTATACATATAATAAAATTGTAGAAATGACATGTCTGTTCATTAAAAATATTTACCAAAAAATGATTTATGGCGACGTAATAAAAGTGTTAGTGAACAAGAATATTGTTTTCGGAATAGTATGTTAATTTGATCGCGTATCAAGAAAAAACAACTGAAAATTTTAATCTAGTTAATTCTGTAGGATCTGAGATAACATATACGCTTTGTTTCATTGTAATTTACTGACTAGGAGAAACATAGGGTAATTTGAAATTTCCTTGCAAAGCGCACTTAAAGGTAGATTATAAAATGATTATATGTAGATAGTGTTATCTTCTAATTTTTTAACCTTCAATGTTAACGTTAACATAATATTTCCAAGTTATGGACAGCTATTTATAATAATTACATTCTGTTGACTCATGAGACGTAGTATAACATTTGTAGGATTTTGAAAATATGAGATTAAAATTCGGTAATCTCGCGATTTTTACAATTAAACTTTAAAATATAAATTTTAGAAAAGGGAAATATTAAAAATATGCCTTTTTTGTCCCACTCCGGAACGGGCGAAACATATAGGATATTATTTAAATTGATCTATTCGATGTCATTGGTAACCTCCTTCCCCTAGCTAGCTCCTAGATGATCTCGGGCTGACAGAAGGCGTGATATACGATATTGTCCTAGTCGATACCATTGACGATTTCTTTCCTCTGGTTAGCTCCTGGATGATCTCGGGTTTTCAGAAGGTATGGGAGAGAAATAGAGGTCATTCTATAGCACGGGTGCGGGCTACTTCCATGTTGTACTATATATATTCTCAAAGCACTAGTTTTCCAGATTTCTTTTTTCCAGAAAGGATACCTCGTTGCTGTCTTATATGCGTTTGGACACTGTTCATATAATATTAAATTCTCAGTCAACATCAGATTTTTTTTATCAGTCCCCAATAAACCTGTTTTAGAACATAGCACTCAATACGTAAACAAGAACGACATCAGAATCTAGATCATTAAAATGCATGTTTGATTGTGCTTTTGTACATGTGGTTTACATTGATTGTAGCGGTTATTTTGGTGATGGCTCTAAAATTTCATTTCCCGATTTCAGAAAATTTGCGGGTGATTTCTGCAAAATATATGTCAATTTAAATAAGGTCTATTAGTTACACCTTTAAAATCAAGAATATAATTTGCATCGCGATCTTTAAATCGCACACGGCTGGTTCATCGAGAATGGTAATTAATGCTTTCTGTTCAATAGCAATACGAACAAAACCACGCTCAATCACTGACACGCTTCGTCTGTGTATCGTTAGGAGCGCGTGACTCCACTTACGAACGATAAAGACGCACAACGATGGGATTGAATGATGATAATTGGTAGATGTTTTTTCGTCGTGTTCCAGGTGAGTCATTACGCCGAGCGACGGCGCGTCGATTATATCGACTAGTGAAGTCATTAAATGTAATTTCGTTTTTAGGGCCGAAGTTCTACAGCTTTGTAATTGTTACGTTCTTAGATTTGCTTTACGCAGTTGTTTGTCGTTGTTCGTAATCGTGACACATTTTTAAATTGGTGCTTTTCTTTTTGGACGTACTGCTGCACAACAATTTCTCAGGTTAATCGATAAAGAAACAAGCTGAATTGGGAAATATAAAACTATTACACAACAAAAGTCTATGGCGCATAAACTATTACATCAACGATTTTCAAATAGGTTTAAGATATGTTCCATTTGCTAAAGGAAACGAAAAATGTGATACATACGATTTTCTTAAAGTTGAATTAACTACAAATGAAATTTCGAAGCCTCTTTGTCCTGGGCAATTTTTGTAACTGCAAGTAAACTCCATTACACGTCAACTCGTCATGACGTTTTAAATGCAATATATAGGCGCAATGATTAATTTATGCATTCCGCGAAAGCTATAAACATTTTATCACTTATTATGTTAATCTAAAATTTATCGAATGTTCTTTCTAGATAACCCCTGATAAAATTATTTTTGTACGTTACGTTATGGACCTTTCGGTAAAACAGCTCCATTTTTCTTTCGGGCGACGTAATTGGAAACCGTACGACGAGTAAAATGCGTCATAAGCCCAACAGTAAAATAAATATTGCACTTTATTGCAACCTTATATAAACACATCAAATTTGCGTTTTACAGGAAAATATCTGCAGCACGGCATGCTTCTCGTACAGTTTGAGAATATCCATTGCTCATTATGTGTGCTACAATTGACGCAACAAGTTCATAACAGATATTAATTTTCTTTGATTTTAATTTTTTTAAATTCCTCTTAGTTTCGATAAACTGAATAACGGAAAAATTTAATAAAAAAACAAAATGTTATATCTATGTTATGTAAAATATTAAATTCTCTGTGACAGCTATTAAGAAACAGTTGTCAATTTGAAGGGCGAATTGTCTTAATGTTGTGTAATTTATCCTCTCATTCCAAGCAAAAGTCTATTGTGTCAGTGACCTGCGAGCGTTTCCCCTCATTATTTATTGTAAAAACCGTTTAGCGTTTGTTTACATTGCTCAATTACCTATAGTAATACATTGTTCTATACATTTCGGTCAATTAAGACGTCGTCACGGTGCGGCGCCACCAGCTAGCATCGGCCGCACTGTGCTGGTTAGCTTCTCGTCGTCACGACGTTTAATAGCTATTAATTAATTGAGCGACATTTATTTATTTTAGTCAATTACCTATAAATGTATATGTAATTAAAGAAATTATTAAATGTTCAACCTTTTTAAAAACTGCAGTCGATGAAATCTTCTTAAACTCGACCGTTTTTAACTCTTCCTATTTATATCGGTTTCGCAAGTGACGTCTGGCGGCTGCAGTTAAAGAAAAACATTTATAAACAGTTATTTTCTATTTTAGGTTTATGAAAAACACTTTGGACAAAAAATATAGAGCGCGGAAAGCACTGCTCTAAAGATATATCATAGGTACATATTTTATGAAGTACGAATGAAAAATTCCATACAACGAAATGATGTCGATTTGATATATGGCATATATAAAGGAAAACTATTAACAGAAAACTCAATTAGTCTTTATGGTACTTTATGTCCAAATGCTATTTTGAACTATATCCATGTATATCTGGGTTTAACTTTTTTTTAATTATTCAATTAACTTAAAAAAGATGTCAATTGCCTATGTAACAACAAGGTGTAATGGCATATAATTTATTTTTTAATCAACTTAGCGACTTGATAATTATAGATTGTGTTTTGTTGTAACGGTCTTCAAGGTTCACTTTTTACAAAAAACAATTTAATCGTTTTTGATTAATTAAGATATTTAATTAATTAAGATTTATTTATGTTTATTAATATTATTATAAAACACTTATATATTAAATATGATAATTAACGCAATACGTTTAGCTTATGAAGACTAAAATGAAGTTTTTAACACTCTTGTTTTTAACATTTATAAAGGTAAAAAATGCTGATGAATTTGAGAATGTGATGATTTTGTTATGGTGCCTGGGAACAGAACTTTGTGTGATAGTGTCATATTAATGCGAGATTCTTGAGACCGGTAACTAGATGTGCATTAGAGCTGTCAAGTGGAATAATGTAAAAGTTCACCCTTTAGAGACTAAACTCACACCTTTGTGAGAGGTTATGTGATAGAAGTCCTAATTCTAGATACTGTAAGTGGAGAATTGCCTATATTAGTGTCAGAAATATGTTCAGGATCTACTTTACTTCGGTTTGAAAACGATTTAACGTCTTTACAACACTTGTTATATTATAAGTCTTATAACATAGGTATGTCGAACATAATACTTAACACTACACAGAATATGCTTAAAAATGTCTGTATTCTAAGATGCGAGGTTTGTTTATTATTCGACCATAAGCCATGTTTGATTAAGTGTATATCGTGAATGATTTGACATCATGAAATCTGTCCTTAAATTCAAATATTGTCTTTCTAACTATTGGAGGATGTTGTTCTAAGAACACTGAAACTTCTTCTTTTAAATAAATAAGTGTTCTTAAGACATTTCCCCTTGATAGCCATCTCACCTAGCAATGTAAAAGAAGCTGTTTATTGTCACTTTCCATTTCTTTGCATAGAGCAGATATTCTCTGCAGTCTTGAATTCAGTGGACGAAATTTAATAAAGTTTATAAATTTTACACGTTCATTCTTCGTTGTGATTAGAAACAATGGCATTTGTTTAACCGCCAATGCCTTCCTATGAATGCTGCAATGCATCCACACAACTTCTGGCGCTACAGCTTTTACTCTCGGATAAAGTCCAGAACGAACGCCTGACATAGCACGTGCTCCGTCGCTACTCAATCCCACATACTTCTTCCATTCAATTTCATGCTCTTTGATGTATCTATTAATTAAATTAATTAATTCTTCTGCTGTTATTTTTGTCGGCATAGCTTTAGAAAAAAGAAATTCTTCGTAAATCGTATTGTTAAAATTATACCTTATAAAACACATCAAATTAGCATTTTCCGGTACGTCTGTAATTCCATGAACTTGTAAGGAAAAATAATTACACAATTTAAGGTGGCAACTGTTTGTTCAATATTATCTGCCATATCCACGATTCTACGCTTCACGGTATTATTTGATAATGCCAACAAAATTACTTGGCCCTCTTGTTTTTTATTACATATTCAGATGCTACTATTTTTATTACCGGAAGTATTAATTTCTCACCAACTGTATGGGAATATCCAGTCTCAGCAATTAATTTTGATATTTCATAAGAAACCAACACAAGATTTTCAGTTTAAGCGCTCTATGGAAACATCGGACTCATATTTTTTGTTGGCTTGTAGTTCCCTTTTCTTATTAATGAAAAACTCTTGATTTTTCTTTATAATCACGATATCTTAATTCTAAATGCCGCTTCAAAATTGTAGGTTTCAAGGACTCGTTTGAAAGTTCCGCATTATAAAAAGTGATGAGTTATCAGTACTCTCGATGAAGCCGAATTGAATGTAATCTTCATATTTTCGGGTCCAGGACTCTTTTTTTTCATTTGTTGAAATATTTATCCCTGCATCGTGCGGCCGTTTATTAGAATCACTATTAGAGCTTGTACTCGGCTATTGGTGTGTGTTACTTGCCTTTGTTAACCACTTATCCAATATACCTATAGCTTCGTAGTGTAGATAACCAAAAAACCAAACCGATATAATGATAAATGTACACAATAATGATAAATGTGAGAAATATTAAAATTACGCACAGAAAGACACTTTTTATTATTTATTATTACACTGAATACATACAAATTGAACAAGCAGCGGTTGCGGGCGGGAACAGAGAGCGGGGCGTATAAAACAAAAGCTATGCAGGACGCGTGACGACCACCAACTCACTCACTCATCAGTGCAACAGCGCAGCGAGCGTTCACTTTGACACAAAAGCAACACGTCTCTTGAAACACAGAGACAAATGTGACCTGGTATTTTATTTTCGACTCACCATATGGGAAACGCTGCTGTAATGTGTATGAAATTAATTCGTAAGAGTTAAAATGTTTATTGTTATACATATTTATAAATTCCTTGTAAAATTTGAATAGTAAAATTTATTAAAAATTTTATGTAAGGAATGATATAGTAAAATAAGTATCACAAAATAAGCAAAACGCTACATAAAGTAATCATCGTAGTATCGTGTATGCAACGTAAAGGAAAACAAAAGAAAATTGCTTAGGGTCGTCGTTACTTTTTCCGGCTAATTTTACTTCATCATAATGATAAGTGACTTGGTGATGGTTGATTTTTACGGATCTTTCCAGACAGTTACGGATCTTTCCAGAAGTTTTTTTGTAGTCTTAAGTGATTTCTAAGAAAAATGTAATCTCCGATTTTATAATCTATAGAACGCGAGTAAATCGTAGTAAGTTTTTGTGGTTTCGTTTTATTTTTTAATGATCTCAAAGGCATACTCACTTGAGTATTTAAGACAATATACTGTAGCATTTTTATGTATTCGGGATAAGTAGTGTCAGGAGTAGAGTAGTAAACGAATTTTTTTATGAACTATTTATTGTCGGACAATAGGTTATAAGGAGATATGAAACGTTGAATATCTGGGAGTATTATATACTAGCATTGCTATGTAAACAAATTATTTTAACAAATCATCTTGATTTTCATTAATGTAACGTTTAACGTATTCCTTAAAAGCGGAATGGCTACTTTCTAGATCACCTTAAGTTTAGAGATGTTATGATGAATCCCATAATAGTTTGATTTTCAAAAATTGATAGTTCTTTTAAAGTTATCCAACATAAAATTTGTATCGTGATCGGTAAGTTTCACTTTGAGAAAACCGAACAGGGAAATGTAATATATTAGGCACTCACTAGTTTCTTCGGCTGTAGTGCTTGGAATAGTGTTGGGTAACGAAAACTTCGTTACATCGTCTCGTAATATTAGGATCTATTGGAGTTTTGCAATCCGAAATCAGAAATTAAGATTCCTACATTATTAGGAGCTATTCGTTGAAATGGGGCGGTGGATGTCCTCGTAATTTGCATGTGAATTTTTCTTAGGTTCTCTTTTACTTGATACGAGGGACAAATTTTACTATTATTTCAATGTCTGTGCGCATGTTTTCCCAATAGTATTGTTCTTTTACTTTTATGTTTTGACTGGAAAATGATTCGGTTTGTATATATATACGTATTTGTATACAGATATTGTAGAATATATGCGAGAGGAAGGTTATAATTTTATGTAAAGTACCTATCAAAAGAATTTATGATTTCTGAAAATGCTAATTACTTTGCAGCTTCATTAAAGCATATTAATAGCTTGTTTCTTAAGTTTTCCAGGGTATCAAATATGTTGGCGTATGAGCAAGAACTGAAACAATAGACTTTAATAAATAAGAAATAATATATTTTGTCATTTACTTTCAGTGCAACGTGAGAGTATAATGTTCTTTCAGATTTCTTCAGAATTTTTGTAATTTCTTAGAATCTCTTCAATGTAAAAGGTGCAATTATCAAAGTCTAGATATGTGAAAATGGTAATCGATTGTCGTTATGTCCTGTTATTACCATGTTATATTATGAGTTTTATGGTAAGGATTTCAGGCATCTGGAATTTGTTTCATCAAGGAAATTTTCACTAATTAATAGGTCAATATTTTCGGAACCAGAAAGACGTTAGACTATTAGGGATTCGGGAGGACATGGAGGAAATGAAAACAGGGCATCTTAGTCATCTTCATCGTGGGTACCTGATTAAAGATGACTTGTTAGATAACGAGAGAGAACGTTGGGGCGCGGAATTCAATTAGTCTTTTCTGTGGATAATATAATATTCGTATCTTTCTAGATGCAAAAGCCAACATTGAAGCTTACTGCTGGGTCGTTGTGATTAACTAGCCATTTTAAAGGGCCATAATCATTAACAATGTCGAATATGCCAAAAGTAATTGCCGGAAATACTTTCTCTTTTACGTTTAGGCTGCACTCGCCATTATTTAGTGTCGGAGAGGCATGTGCAATGGGTCGATATCCGCTAATTTCGCCTTATGAAAGAATGTTGCTTATAGCCTAATTAGATGCATCGCAGATTATGTGGTTTGGTAAATTCTCGATAAGCAAATGAAAAAGTAGATGTTAAGTTGGATTTTAGTATTTCGAAAGCCACTTGCTATTTATATTTCCATAAAAATGTCACTTTTTTATTAGGAGAGTTGTGAGGGCTTTTGATAAATTTGAGATGTCAAGGGTAAATCGATTTACGATTTAATTTCTTTGGGTGATTTGGTATTGGGAATTCTTTGACTCACTTTTTTCAGAGTATGGTTTGGTAATAAATACATTTTCTTTGTGTGGTTTAAATCATAGTAATAAATAACATTGTCATCCAAATAGACGTAACATCGAATGCCCTTGTTTCTTCTTTTGACGCTGAAATGTGGAGGGCGCATTTTTTAATGATAATGGCATGCGCGTAAATGCATTGTTCTTGCGAACATTAAATGCAGTTTTCGGGCATCTACAACGAATATGGGCACCCGAGGAAAACCTGATCGAGATTCGAGAAATATTTACTTTTACCTAACTGATCTAAGATTTCGGAAATGTGGGGTATAGGTTTAAGAGTCATCGATTGTTATACCATTTAGTTTTCTATAGTTAATGACTACATACCATTTTTTTCATTTGAGACGTTTGTTTCATTGGGCACTCTCTAAACAGACAATGACAAAGGTGACATAGAGGGTTTGATTACACCCTGATCCAACAATTTATAAATTTCATCGTTAACTTCCCTTATGACGTAATAAGTAAATTCGCAGTTTTATTAATTTGTAAGCCAATAGTTTTACTTAATGTATGTCAAGGTAAGTGAATGTATTAAAATATCGTGAAAGGACGTCGTACAAAGAGTTTTTTCACCATTAAAAAGTGAAATTCGGAGTAGACTTAAAATTTTGTTAGTGCATTGTAGTGAATTAACTTGAGTGTATTGTATTAACAGATAAGCAAATTTCAGAGAGATGAGGTTTATTTCAAGTTATAATTTATTGAAACACATTAAGAAATATCTTCATGAATTGTAACAACTTGTTTAATTTCGTGGTTCGGTACTGACCATCCTATTATTATTTCGCTTCGCAGAGAAATGGTGTCCACAGGTTTAAGGAATTGTAATGTAACGTGGGATTTTTGTATTTTCAGAATACATATACAGAAATATAGATATATATTACAATCTATAATGCATTCGAAGTCGGTCAAATAATCATTACTTTTAATACTGTCGTAGTCCAGATTTATTTTGTCGACTACATGGAATTTTGTATCATACTGTTGACTGGTTCTTAGGAAATATTTGTAGGTCGAATGAAGCTAGGGTAACTAAAGAGTCATTACCGGCTTCAATGCCCTTCAGTTTTATTTTGTCTACGTTTAAATAGGCATAGTTTGCATTGATGAATTTTTTAAGTAAAAAATGATAAGGGATTATGAAAAAGGATTGTTTTTACTATGAGATCCGAACCTTTTTAATTTTTTGAGGTGATCCCTAACACGTCTTCGTAACACTAAAGATTTTTAAGAAATTCTCTAAGCGAGGCCCAGTTTTCAACTTCGTTCAAGGAACATACATTTGCCACTTTGTCTTGTAATTGGCGAAAGACAAATGTTAATACTATTCTTTCTTGAAGTGGAGATGCTAGTTTTATCGCCTTTGTGCAATTTTTCAGAATCATATTTAAATTTTCGCTGTTTAATGAATTTGTTAAGTGGAGTAAATTCAAAATTTGTTTGCGTGTTTGTGACACTCTTAATGTCTCTCTCGTTGTTAGACATATTTAGTTTTATTTTATATGAAATTAAATTTAGAAAAAGTGGTGATCGGAGGACGTGTAAACTATTTATCACAATTGCGTGGTTGTGATAAATAGCTTACAGGGCTGACTATCATTTGAGTGAAACAGGATTATTGAAGAAGAATTATTATCTAATTAGCGACCCAATTTACATGTATGAGTTGGAAAGTTATATATATATATATATATATATATATATGTATATATATATATATATATATATGTATATATATATATTACAAAAAATGGTTGAAATATTGGTATGATTTGTGTAAAATGACAAGGAATAGTTTATTTTTTTACGAGTTCATTACGGTGTGTGAAATGACTACATTCGTTTTCAGTTGCCCCTTGATATAAAACTTGTGTTTCTTTTAGCATTTTTTACTTAACGATTACAGCAAAGAGGAAACAATTTCTGTGCCTTTTTTATTTAATAGCTATTACCAAATTGTTTACTGGTATTTAAGGACTACTTTGAATCATGCTTTATTCATGTTTCTTAATATTATTACAAAACACTTTCTTCTGTGTTAAATTTGATAATTAATTACAGTACAGTTATATTATGAAGTGAATTTAATACTGGAATTTGACGAAGACTGGCGTGAAATGAATGAACTTCTCAAAGTTCTGCGCTTATGAAATTGTGAATTCGGTTGGAATTATATCTAGTTTTATAAAGAATAAAAACGCTATTTCATCTGGAAATGCAAGTTGTTAAGGTCTGGTTTGGGAACAGAACTTTGTCATGAGAAGATGAGTCTCTTGGAACAGCACTTTGTCGTCATGTTAATATGAGATGCTTGGGAGTGGTGCTGTAAAAGTATTAAGACTTGAGAATAAAGTTCGCGCGATCTTTATTTTGTTCAGCAGAAGTCGTTGCATCTCCGTCTTCAACTCAAAAAAAATATTTTTAGCCATCAAGTAATGTTATCATTTTTAAGTGATTTTGATTAATTTACTGGATACGTTAACCAAAAACGTTAAAAGTCTAAAAAAAAATTTGACGTCATAAAAACAATATTACTAAAATAATATTACCAAGCAATTAATTTAACTACAGAGAACATTAAGCGAAATCATTGCAATAAAATGCGAAAAATCCACATAGGCACTCTTGAATAGAAACAGTACATTCACTACGTTTTAACAGTACATTCGCATGAAGCACAAGAAAAAGAAACTGTTTTAAAATGATTAGCAAAAGTATCCGCGACCTCATTCTTTAAAAAAAACACCGTCATGAGCCACGCTTCCAGGAAGGTGCATGTGAAAGCGCCTTTATTCCAAGTACGACTTTTTTCGGTGTGAGATTCTGTGTCTTAACTGTGCGCGACGCAACGCTCTTACAGTTTCCACAAGAATTTTCCCTAATTTTGTGACTTTGATGGATATGAAAGGACAATCATCACTTCATACTTTCCTGTCCTTTAAGCAAGATTTAGAAATGCGACCAACTAATGAAGCTCGTATGAATGATGTAACTGCGCGGTGTAACTGATCCACTCGGCGGTGACTTGATAGATATCCGATATGTAGTGTGGTTAATTGCAACAAGAATTCATGTTATCGACTTCATCAGACACGCATATTGCGAATTAATTCATTGCATTCACGTGCAACATTTATGACAAAACTAGATTTGAAAGCTGAAATCTTATAATATTTAAACAATTCTTGAATCTTTTCAATCTGTTACTCCGATAGAATTACAAACGAAACGATAATTAAAAAAATCCTTAATTTTTTTCTGCGCTTAAAATATTGCATATTATTATTTTTTTTATTTCTTTAAATCTGTTTCGTCTTCATTGCAAGCAAGTCTCCTTAGTTTTCTTTTGTGTAATCCTTTCTACAACCATTTTTAAAGGCGTTATTTACTGTTAAATAAAAAATCTCACGACCCTTTTAGCTCGTAAGTAGATCATTACTCAACAGATACAAGGACGGCTTTCAAAAACCAAAATTGTTTTCTCTAATATGTTTGAAGAGCATCTTAATTTTGAGTATCTTAATGCTTGAACTGATTAATTTTTTTAATTTATGAGTCACAATATCAATTTAGAAAAAAGGATTCCACAATGCAGAAGAAAGGATTCTCATTATATCTCTAACAAGACCTTTTGGGGAATATGAAGAATAATAGATAGACAAACCTAAGAATATATATTTTAATTGTAACCTGAGTAGACCAACTGTTTGACAGCCACAGTAATAGCAAAAATACCTTTCAGTACTTAATAAGAATATAAAGTAACCGAGCTGCGAGAAACTGGGAAGACGAGGGAACTGGGGCCTTTATTTTTTACAAAGTACAATAAATTTTTTTATCATCGCCATCAGTGATAGTTTGGATAAATGTGTTTGGGACCGGGTCATCTTTGATTGTGCGAGTGTGCTGTTACCATGAGATCACCTTCGAGCGCCAATCGCCGGCGAGCGACAATTGCGCGAGGTGTGCTTGAAGTCGGACGCTGTTTACCTTTAGGGCACGTTCGTGATAAGTCAGCGATTCATTTGTTTCTATTTTATTTCCTTTTAACTTCCATCAATATGAGATTTATGATAATTTATATAGGTTGGAACTGGAATGGAAGTTGGTAAAGGTATGCACAATATATATCAATGAAAGTATATGTATGTATTTTTCAGTTCTTATCTGGTTTGGCCTTTACCTTTGTGAAACGAGGCGAAAAACAGTCATACAAATTGCAACAATTAAACGGTAATACTGGATCTACTTTTACCGACAGTGCTAGTATTTATCCAATTCGGCATTAATTATGCTTCGTTTTTCGTTCTTTATTATACACGTAATAAACAAGATAACTTGAATTAAATCTAATCAAAATAATTATACGCAAAATAATATTAACGTAGATATATTTTTTATCTTTAATAAAATCAACTGTTACTAACCCACTTATATGTATGACTTAATCGACATTAATATTTCATAAAAGCTTTGTAAAATGTAAGCGCAGTACTTCAACGGAAATGCAAGCGGCTCGACACGCCGACTGCGCCGCCGCTTAATGCGTTTACGAGATACCTCTCCGCGGCCCTTTTTCAACATGGAATAAGGCTTTGCAGGCAGACGGGCAACTTTTTTCGCTGCCTACGTTTGTCCGTATTCGAGCCTCGTCATTTTCAAAATGTTACTATGCTTTCTCTAAGCTTCCAGAATCGGACACGGATAATTCATTCGTTCGTACTCATCTGGCGGTATTCATTCGTTCGTACTCATCGCAACCTCCTTGACATAGGGTTGGTTACGTTTTATGTTGTTGGTATTTACAACGTCCATGGATAATTTTTTAGGAACCCACATATTAATAAGGTGCTCTTATCATTCAAATTTTCGTATGTGTTCATAGATTCATTTAATACCGGATACCTTAGAATTATATGTTTATTGTAATAAATATGAAATTCAATTTTCTGTTATTGTAAATGCGTGGAAAATATTTTCACACAGGTCGCTATCATCAACGTAAAAGCAATCCTAATTACGATAAATCCTAATTTTTTCAGTACCTTTATGTCATTTTTGTCTTTGTCTTTTTGTATCTGACTGTCATTTTTTGGGTTGTTTATATATGGATTGCTTGTTTAATATTTTACCACTAAATTAGTAGAAATTGACTGCCAGTTAATGCTTTAAATTATCAGTAGCCACTATTTTTGGATTACCTACCGGGGCTTTTATTTATTTATTATTCTTTAACGTAATATTTGTACGTATAGCAGACTTATTGCTCCAAGCCCAATATTTTCCAGTCACCTACAACCAAGGAAGTAATTAATTAGAACGGAAGTGTACTCCAAAATATTGTATGACAAATGTACATGTGATGTGTGATGAACATACTAACGTTATAGAATGAATAAATGTCATCTGTCGTTGAAACGCGTAATTTCTATTGAGCCATAATTAGATTTACCGTTAACTATAAAATGTTTAATGATTTTGGAGATATGGCTGTGTAACGTGAGACCATTCCTGAAATTTGCTTTTCCCACGCCCCCATGGTGACGACTTGTTTTATTATTGCAAAATGTGAAATTTTCATTGTGCAGTGGTATCGTTTCGGTGGGGTTCAGCAACGCGGCGGGCGGCAGAGGCGCGGGCGTCGCGTGCGCCGGCCCCGGGGGTTGCGCCGACCTGCCGCTCAGTCGAGCCCCGCTCTCGCTCGCGTCCGCACGTGTCTGCTAACCGCCGCGTACTGTAATCATTACTATTACATTGAAATTATACTTATCATACCATCACACTCCGCATTCAAGTACATACATACCTGTGGCCAGCAGTGCTGCGTAAAATACTGTTGATTTACATATTGTTGGTTTTTGTTGTTCAATTGGTGTTTTCACGTGTTTTTTTCTGTTAGGTAAGCTAAATTGTTACTTTTTCCATCATTATATTAATTTTTCTCTTTAAGTTTTCCGGTCTGGCCGTAATTTAGATAGACACTCAAGCCGGCATAGTCACCCGGTCCGTGCCATTATGCACGTGAGAGTGTGGGGGAGGGGTTGAATGTAGTTGAAATATCGACTAGCTTACGGATCCAGAAAATATTTAGCATAAATTACTCACAAGGAAACTCATAAAGTGTGACTGTAAATGGTGGTCCCATTAAAGAAGGAAAGAATTTTTAATAGCATTACATTGTTATATGTTTGACAGTAACTCATAGCTCACTAAATAAAGTATTAGATATACTTAATGAGCTATGAAGGAATGAAGGAAAATCAGGAAAACTATTTAGCACTATATATTGTTTACAAATGTCTAAATAAAAAGTTACAGAATTACAATGCTTAGATTCCTCTGCTAAATTTCATCAATACGATGCTAAATCTCATCAATTTCTTTATTCAATAAATATATAGGCTATTCATGACTTTTGTAGGAGCCACGTACAATAAGTGAAACATCAAAGCGTAGAAGAGGTCCTCGCATACCGGCCCGAAGTAATTCTCCACGGCGGCGATTGAACCCGCGCCAGGGCTCAACTTATGGTCGCATAAATATAACTCGACGCGACACGGTGTTCTGATTTCACTATGAATTACAGACATTTGTAGAAAAAGAGTGATAAGACCGCCGTCGGTCGTATTCGGCTGATAATTGCCGCGCGCTGCCTACCATGCGGACTGTGTTTAAAAAGCGTGTCGCTTGAAATACGTTGATGGTATAAAGTACTGTAACACTATATCAAAATATATAGCACCGTTAACGTTTAACGTCGACGTATACGTAGCTGGATGGGGACTGCTTAAATGCTAAATAAATTGATTCGAGAAAAATCGACAAAAGTTTTTTAAAAGTACAAATTTAATTTTTCTTTCAAAAAATAATCATCCATTTCTTTCTAAATACCGGTCGCAATGAGTAACAGACAAATAAGGATTGCGCCATTGCTCTTTCTAATCGTTTTACGCCGACAATGTTAGGATGTCTTTCACCGAGATGTGACTATGAACTATCAGTTGATAGACGTAAAGAATGTTGCTGTTCATCTTACCTTCTAAGGTACAATCAGCCATAAAAGTGTGAAAAGATTGCGACGGCTGCCTGGTATGTTTAGGTTGCGTTGTCGTTTATAGCAATATTCAATTAAAGTTATTATGGTCACTTGCTATTAATTGTTTATGCCCTCTTTCTAACTACAGAACGGGTGTTATAAAAAGACGCGGTCAACTAAACATTACAGTTAGTTGACCGCGCTCTTCGCTCTGCATACAAGCGCGAAAGATATAATTAATATCACCATGGTCAAGGACAACGGGTTCTTATGAATGCTCGCAACAGGAGAGGCTCTTTTCGCTAATATTGGCAGTCCACTGGTACAATGCTACAACTGGTACAGTGCTAAAAAAGCCTAATAATGTTTATCGATAGTACCATGAATTTAAAGTAATTACAAGCTTAAGACATATTTAAATTTAGAAAAATAACTTGAATGCAAAAATCGGATCAAAGTAACGTCAGTCGAAACGCGTGTTTTCTATGAATAATTTCAAAATAAATTAAAAAAATTTAGAGTGAAAATGTCAAATTTTTGGAATTTAGTAGAGTTTAGGGAATGTATATTGTCAATTTTTTTTTACAACTAATACCACTATTATGCGAAATAACCACCAGTTGATGAATAAAGGAAAATCATTGTCGAGATTCGATCAATTAAAGAAAAAGAAATATATGTTTCATGGATTATTAGCACTAGTCAGGTGAATCCAACGGTATTTTCTCGGTTAGTTTTTTATTTATATTTTAGTACATGCGCGTAATGTATAAAAATAACGAAGCAACGTTTAATATAATATAACCATAGTTTAAAAGATCCACAGTGACTTCAACTATAAAAAAAGAATTAGGCTCTTTACTAAAGGAAGACAAATTGAAGGAAGCAATATCTTAATAAACTATTTTATTAACTAGTCCACCGTAGAAATTGTGTATCTACGTAGAAAAAGATAAATATTGCCGTTTTTCATTAGTCGGTTCTTTCTGATTTATACTTTGTACGCTTTTCATACGAGAATGTTTCCGACATCATCCAACAGAATGGTAGCACTTGATGACAATCCGTAGAACATAAACCACGCGTTAACGCGAGATCGGTGTATGTTACGTTCACATGTACGCTCACCAACTAAACGGTCACTGACCAGTCTAACAAATGTGTGTGCTGGTAGCTCCAATTAGCTTTCATTAAAATTACTTCTTGTCCGGCTGCGGTGTTAATTTAAACGCTTTACCTCCCGCTGGCTGGTAGATTTTAAACTGCGCTTTTGTCAACTATGCTATATATCGTTATCTTTGATAATGCTAGGATATAAGTGCAATTTCAAATTTACTTACAGTATCAGGATATTTTTAAGAGTATCTATCTAAAATTAATATTAATACATTTGTATAGATGTTACCATTATTTCTTGATAAACTAATCATACCTAGCTGCACATTCCAGCTCTGTGCTGGCAAAAAGGAACCGTGACTGCATTTTGTTTATGCGCCCTTTTATTATGCTGTTTGCGGTTAGCGATTCCTCGACAACGTTGAAATTATTGTTTCTTAATTTCTATTTGAGAATCTAAATAGAAAACTCCACGTTTTTTTACTTTAATTAATTCCAACTATGTAATGTTTAAATTCAAACAAGCAAGAGATACATATATGGAAACTTGTACTGCATACTGTATTACCAGGTCTGAAAGGGTTAAAGTATCCTTAATCACGGTAAATATCTTCATCGACTATTAGCACATATTTATTTGCATATAACATTATTGTGGAAGGGATATTATTCGATTGCAGTGGGCATTGTTTCACATGTTTCAAAGATACAACCACTCTTGGATTCTTGTGATGTGAATTTCCAATGTTTTTGGTCTGTATCTACTGGTCACTATTTTATTCATTCAATAGACTTGTTTTGGGTTGTAATGTTAACATTGGCTACAGTTTATTAACATATTATATTTCCCTACAAGTTTTACGCAATCCTATCATGTTCATATAATTACAACGCGTTGGGAGCAAATTGTTGTATCAATTATTGTCTAATTTGTTTTATGTATTCGTCGTTTATCTTATATCTGCTTATTACTCCCTACCCTTCGCGATGTACGGGCGCCGAGTGTGTCCTCGTTTATGCATGCGGGCTCGTGCGGCGGCATAATGCCGTCGCGTCATCGCCGCCTGGGTCTCGCCAAGTGCCGTCGCTGGGAAACGAATCTTCATTATCCCGCGCCGTTGCGAACAATGATGCCGGATGTGACCGCTCCAGCGTCGTGTGAATCGGCCGCTATCGGCGACCGCGAGACGTGCTAAAATTACGCCACCTAGACGAGGCTGTGTGCAACGACATCGCTCGAAGTACTCGCCGCATAGGCTCCTACTGGGTTCGACGCTCCTCTGAAGCTTCCTCTATTCGGCAATTGACGCATATGTAATATGTAAATTGTACAGTGTCTTTATATTAAGACAGAAAGAAATGGTTAATGTATATTCAAATTAAACCTTCACTATATAACTATGCAAGTTAAAGGTCGTATCGTAACAATCACGCGTCCCCAAAAATAACATTTCTCTATTACACCAATTTGTAAGGATTTACAATTGAAATGATTTATATACAAATACGTTTTCACATTTACGTACGAATATTCGACATAAACTACACACAATCGTAACATATGATATGCGTATAAACAATACCAGCAATATATTAAATTATAACCGTCTAATCAGAAAATATTACTGTAACTCGAAGTTGTTTGTGCTGAATATAAACGAAACTAGAATGCTGAAAATAGTAAGTAGAGAGTGGCATTCTCCATTTATGGCACTTGGTACACGACTAGTGTTAACTAAGTTGCACTTTTTATGTTTTAACCTAAGCCCCCGACCATGAGTTTGTCTCTAACATTATTGCAACATCAGTTAGGTTTCTATTTTTCTAAATATTCTTTGATGAATAATATTATCGGTTTGTGTTAATAGGATTATAACATAAGATTTTGAGATATAATCAGATATTTTATAGACACGCAACGTTCTCAATACCTCTTTATTAGATATTTATATTCAAGTATCAAGCGATTGCGAGCTAATAAAACTTATAAATTCATACGAAGCTGTTTTTATTCGCCACCATAATCCTCATGGACTAGCTTAAGAATAACTAGATAGCCTTCCAAATGTGTTGTTTGATTATTTGCGTGTCGCGATTCGTAAGTGAAGAAGCGAACAGTGTCGTTCGTAACTTCAGTGTGCGCGAGTGTTTCACTCTCGTCTCGTTTTTGCCAACTCTTGTGCTCCGCTGAACGTGCACGTGCCATGTAACAGAGCCACTCGTGAATGATTTGCATTTTTCTCACCTCGCTGAAGCGAATTTTTTATCCTATTATTAGCCGTAACTTACCGAATGTAAGCTTTATTTTGAATGAAATAAAGTTTTATTTGGTTGAATTTTTGTGTCCACAATTTTTTTCATGTTACCGCCATCGTGTTTAACACAGGGATGTTGTTATTTTTAAATAAATAAAACATTTATTAGGCATTATTTTAGACAACGTTTAATTTCCGTGCCAAATATTTAATTACAGTTCGTAGTAATTGTAACTTTATTCGAGATATGGTAAATTCATTAGATTTGACTAATAATGAAATCACTAACTTGTTTTTACGTGTAAAACATAATTATTACAATTAAATAAATTTTTATGAAGGTAATTTCTTTAGAAACCTTTACAACTTTCCCTCGCTAATTAAAGACATGTAATAATGTTATAAACGAAGTTTTATTATATCGACACATAATTTACTGAGTAGCAATATTTTAACTGATCTGTGTTATTATATTACTATCAAAAGAAAATAATCTCAAATAATTTAAGAGGTACCGTATAATCTGATAAGCAAGGATATCGTCAATAAAGTAATATAGCTTGGGACAGTCGCAGTCGTGCATGCATACGGCATGACTACATGTGTTTCGTTTTAAGCATTACTCAGTCATATTTATCTACATACAATGTTATTGTACAGAATATTGTTTTATTATTGAACAGAGTGCAAAACCGGCATATGCTAAATACGAATTATATTATTGGGATAGATTTGTTTATAATTTTTTCGTTAAAAACTTAAAAAAATATCATTATAGGAGAAGCTAAGATTTGTTTCTAAAAAATTCGAGCAAGCACTGATCATTTTTCAAAATACGTTAATAAGTTTCCATTTGTGTACGCTAAAGTGCGAAATTATGTTTGAAGTATGACCGTATAAACAAATTCTATTTCCGTAAATACTTTATATATTCATTTTCTTCACGAATGTCGCAACAAGTATATGGTCATACATATTACGCGATCTGTTTTGCATTAAATTTTATAGTCCGTACCGCGTAATAATTAAGCGAATAAACGAATTTAACACTGACTAATTTGAAATGCATTTGCCGAAAAAGCCACATAGATGTTTAACAGCTAATAAATTTGTCACAGCATAGACAGGTGTATTGGTAATCGCTGTTGAAAACAACGTAATTCCACTTGTTCTAGAAAAATAATTAATCGTCCTTATTGACCAATAGAGCGTTGAATCTAAATTGATTCCGCTCTACGATTTTGCAATGCCAGTTAGTATTTACTACTTAAATTAAATTGCAGCTAAATTCTGAGATCTACGCTATCTCTCAATTCGAGTCATAATTTACGCTATCTCTCAATTGAATCGTCAAACCTGAGGACGAAAACAACGTTGTCGAAGCTGAGACCGCCTCGTTTTTGGTACTACTCCTCCAGTCATATTTCTCATTGCTAAGAGTCATAATCTACTCCATGGAAATCTTCCTCTGTCATAATTATGCGATGGTAGCAGTATTGAAAGTAACGCGTATCTGATCGTACCAACTTATTGATTTTCATCATCACGTTTTTGTCCTTTTTATCTTACCAATCCAAGTTTTCAAAACAGCCAGTCTTTGATATTAGTTGTTCTTATTTATTTAAAAGCATTTACAAATACTTTAAAATTATCCAATTTTACCGCGTTAACCTCCTGTCTACTGAGCACCTTTTTTTGGAATTAAATTTTTAAATTATCAGGGTATGTTTATTAGAATATAAGATATTTAGGAAAAATAGAGAAAAAAATATAAAATCTGAATATTATGATTTTCTTAATGTATTTCTGAAAGAACATTAGTATAAGTTGTGCATTGTAAAGTGTTACTCGTAATTTTATGTATGTGAAAATGATTATTTAAGCATGTAAATAATAATATTGGTATACAAATTGAAAATATTTAATGACTTTTACTACTATACAGTAGTAAACAATTCAGAAATATATCTAGAAACTAACAAATGTAGGTAACAAAAAGTAATCTTACTAATCAACAAAATTGAAGTTGTCGCAATTTAAAAAAATTAAACAATGTTCTCAAAACAAAAAACTTAGCTTTTTAAAAGTAATGCTTAAAATAATCAGTCCGATTATCAATGAGATCCGTATTTACGCTTATCTACCTTCTTAAGAATAATTTTCATGAAATCGCGTGAAACAATTTCTACTTGGATCAAAACATAAAAAAATGTTGCATGTTTTACAGAATACATTAGTTCTTTTGTCGCTACTCTGTTTCTACAGCGGTGTTGCTTTACAGTATTATATTCGGACAGGTGATCAGCTTTTTGCTGGCGATATTCAAGGGGGGGTATCGGTTTTACGACAGCTTTCCTCTTCTTATGTTTTGGTTCCAACTCCTCGTAGACGCGATCGATTTCATCATCGTTTTGGTATTCATTATCAGTAATGAGTTTGGTACCCAACTTAAGCTTGTATTGACGTAGCTGCATGATATTTTTATTCAATGTTCCTTTTCGTAATTCTACCCCTTTGTATTACAGTCAAGAATTCACAATGGATAGATCAAACAGATGCGAAATTACACGAATGTGCCATTTTTTTAATACGATTGCGAGAAGGACAAATGGAGAGCATTCGATCAGTAAGACCCCACCCATGTTTTGATTATACATTTTTATTACTTCAGGTCTCATTACCTTTTCATACCGGCTGTCTTTCTTAGACCATCTTTCGCCATTTGTGTTACCAATACATATCAATTTAAGGATGCTGAAGCGCAGACCTTATCATAGTTATACCTAAATGAGTTTCAATTCTCTCAGGGTCAGTCCAAGTAATTTTTCCGTCTCCAAAATATGCTTTCTATTTGTACTCTCCACAATCATAAAAAGTATTATGTCGTCAATGTTTTGATCGTAATATTTATTTCACTCTCGGTTAGTTTTGTCTGTATGGCAGTATGCCGGAAGTGTTAAATTTAATACCACCGGATCAATTTTTTCTGCTGCCCAATTATCTTCTTCCTGCTCTTTTAAAGTGTTGTTCAGGCGAAGTGAGGACGACGACTGAGAATGTAGTTTGGCACTACTTCGCGTGCGTGTACGGCCACGTTCACATCTAATTGGAGATCATGCTGTAGTGCTGGAAACTACTTCAGAATAAAAAAAAATAGCCGGAGAAGGTACTGGAGCCTCTAATTCATCTTCGTTCTCATCGGAACTGCTATTTCACTCATGGTTAGATTGTTCAAACAGTTTGAGTGGTGTGTACGCAGGATCTTCATGTGAATCATCTCCTGAGAAATCTATTTCGGAGTAATTTAGTTCATTGATGATATAATTTTCTGATAAGACTGAAACAAAAGAAAATCGTTGAAAATATATTTATGTACATCACACAGTACAATTATAGTTTAACACTGATAATATTAACTACTTTTTTTTTACTTTGGAAAGAACGTAGAAAAAAGTCAGTCTGAAACACAATGAATCAAAAATACAACTCCGCAGAGTGAATTTAATATTCTAATAACTAAATTAGGACGCAAAGGTTTTATAATATATCCAAATTACATAAGATGATAATTGATTTACTTACCCATGCGTGTGCGCCGTGCTGCACTTTAATATCCCGACACCATGTTTAAGGACGTAACAGGTGACACTTGCCTTCAATATTTTTTTCCATATGTCAATGGATCGATGTTGCCATCAATAAAAATATAGGAGATATTACAGTGATTAAATTGAAAATAGATTTATTTTTTTTAACGTACTATGCGAAGTACAAAAGTAGGCAAGAGGTTTATTGTATTTTATCATAACCATACTAAGATGATATGATCATATTCTATAGAAAAGATACATCTAAGCGATAGATACACTTCGCATAATCGTTACATAATGCGCATTGATATTTCTGATCTGTTTCAATTATAAAAAGTTAAGTGCTATATGCTCACCGAACTTAGATTTGCAAGCATTTTTTTTAGAAATTAATTTGCGCAGTAATAGCATTGGGTACATTGATTTAATTTAATATAAATACTAATAGCATTGGGTACATTTATTTCATTTAATATAAATACTAATAGCATTGGGTACATTGATTTAATTTTCTACTCGCATTTATATTGAAGTAATATTAGGTAATAGCATTGGGTACATATATTTCATTTAATATAAATACTAATAGCATTGGGTACATTGATTTAATTTTCTACTCGCATTTATATTGAAGTAATATTAGGTAATAGCATTGGGTACATTTATTTCATTTAATATAAATACTAATAGCATTGGGTACATTGATTTAATTTTCTCTCGCATTTATATTGAAGTAATATTGGGTAATAGCATTGGGTACATTGATTTAATTTTCTACTCGCATTTATATTGAAGTAATATTAGGTAATATCATTGGGTACATTTATTTAATTTAATATAAATACTAACAGCATTGGGTACATTGATTTAATTTTCTCTCGCATTTATATTGAACTAATATTGGGTAATAGCATTGGGTACATTGATTTAATTTTCTCTCGCATTTATATTGAAGTAATATTGGGTAATAGCATTGGGTACATTGATTTAATTTTCTCTCGCATTTATATTGAAGTTTTTTTACATCTAACGTACGTCCCACTATCGTCAATTTCTTAATTTTTCTACCTCGAAGCGCGTATCTTGTCGAAGTTTACAACATTTATCTGATAGTGAACACTATCTTATCTAGAAATGAATTTTTGCGATGTGGTATAACATGTTTTTAATTGATGTAAAGTAACAAAATGGACTGAATTGTTTTCTTTGAATGCAGATAATGAGGTATTATGACTGTTTTACCTTATTTTGTAAATCATTATTTCAAGCTACAAGCTGACGAGCAGTGGACATTTTTTTGTCAAATCTTAAAAATTCACCTAGTTATATAGTTTGAAACTTAACGTTTAGACAAGGACGGTGGTATTGAATTCTGAAATATTTTTTTTATAATCCCCTACGAGAACGAAGCTGTAAATCTAAGATAAAATGGAACATTTCAGAGTTATTTTATTTTGTCATAATTATGAACTGTGCTATTCGTATGCAAAAAGTCATGGTATAATAATTAATTTTATCGACTTATCTTCGAAAAAAATAGGCAGACAATTATATCATCGAAATAAAAATTACCCTCCTATTTTTGCGAGAATAGACTCGGCCAACACCTACTATAGTGTTGGCTTAGTCGCAAAAACTGACCCAAAGCAAAGGCTAAACTGTAACGAAACGGCGCGACGGACGCTGCATTCGTCGGTATCGCGCTGCGAGATCGCCGTACGATGGCTCGGCGCGGGTAACTGTAAACCGAAATACGGCCGGCGGGAACGGTGCAGATCGTTATCGGTCACGAGCGCCCGTGCACATTTCGCGGGGCGGACCCGCACTTTCGGCTTGCTGTTGGGCTAAATTGCGCTCGCCACTTTCATCTCGCCTGCAGATGAAGCGATTGGGACGATGAATAAGGTGTATTGTTGTCTATACTTTCACCGTGGATCTAGTTTGAACCAGAATAAATTATCCGTATGCTTTTGATGTTCTTGTGAGAAAGTATAAAGTTGGTAGGGCGGCGTCTGTAATATTATTAAATTCAGCTGTAGGTAAGAAAAAAAAATATCATTGCTTTGTTTTTCTTTCAATACTCTTCGAATATATCTAGTATACGACCTCTATGATATTCTTCAACTGATGTAGCCTTAGTAAACAGTTAGACGGTGAATACAACGATAGTTTAAGTAGTAACCATTAATTTGGTCTAGTTTTTTTAAAAATTTTATAGTGTTCATATTATATATGTATATGTATATATATATATATATATATATATATATATATATATATATATATATATATAAAGCTTGATGGCCAGGTGCCGAACCCCAAACTGAAAAATAAAACCCTTATAAGATTACTCGTATATATCAGTCCTTCCGATTTTCTCCGAAATTATACGAAGTAGAAACTAGAAATTTGGAAAACAATTTATACATCTAATAAAACCACTTATTTTTCACTACTTAACTATTTAAAATATTTTTATGAAAATCAAGTGGGGGGTAAATAAAGTAACCAACATTTTTTTATGTATTATGTGGGGTATCATTTGAAAGAGATTGTTATGAGGAATACTAAAATATATTGTTTTTCATAACTATAAATTGCACATTTATTTATATACTTTAATGTATCCAATAGTTACATATGGCGAATTTATTGCTACGAAAGCAATCTCTTACAGCCAATCAAAACACCAGTCCAGCACCGCTCGAGAAGCGGCCGGGAATTAAACCCGAGTCTCCGCGGTGCGCCGCGCAGTCAAAAACCGTATCCCTTGTGATCAACACAGAACACCAAGGCGACGACAAAAAAAGATATGCTAAAAAATATACGATAATTGAACATCCCTTTATTTTCTAAACTATTGAACCAAAAATTATGAAAAAAACAGGCCTGGTAAAATCTGACTGGAAAGTTGTAGGAAAACCATTGCAGATATTATAATTTTTTAAACATGCACCTTGTTTTTAAATTATACAAAAAATTTATGTTTGTGAATAGTTTAAATAGAAATACTATGTACTCTAATGTTTATAAGTGCCTAAATGCGTACGGAACCCTTGTGCCGAGTTACACTCGTACTTGACAGGCTTCTTATAAAATTCCGAAATATATTTTTATCTCTGAATTCATCTAGCCGGTGACGGGTTAACTAATTAACAACAATGGAACAAATTCGCTGAATATAATTTAATTTGTTATCCGGATGCAGATAAATTGATAATCATTTTTTTCGTTCATGTCGATTCCATTGTTATCAAACGTTTGTTTATTTTTCGGCCTAGCTTAAAACCATATACTAACGTCTTTTTTTGGAATGCTTTAATAAAAAAATCAATACTTTTATCTTGCATGAAATACATGAAAACCTGACAGGGAATATTCTAGTTTAACTCCTGGTGATTTTGGAAAATTTAGTGTATTGTGCATAATAATTTAATTAATTAAAAACTACATTCGCATAGTTAATAGTCTATCTATGTGTGATTACTAACTATGTTTCAACAGTCTAGCTCTGATTAATAGTTTTGCACGAAATGGTGTTGAGAAGAAGCGGCCAAAGGATCTTGCGAAGAGGAGCGTTACTAAAATAAAATATAATTTTTATTCTGCAATTGGCAATCAGAAATGAGCAAAAAGTAATACAATTTGTAACCATAATAACATAAAAAAATTTGTAACTATAATAAAATTTGTAACCATAAGACCATACATACAAAATTTGTAATCATAATACCATAATGAGTAATACAAAATGTGTAACCATAATACCATAATGAGCAAAAAGTAATATAAAAGTAAAACAAAATTTGTAACCATAATAATACAATTTGTAACCATAATAATACAAAACCGTAATACCATAATGAGTAATACAAAATTTAACCATAATACCATAATGAGTAATACAAAATTTGTAATCATAATACCATAATGAGTAAAAAGTAATACAAAATTTGTAACCATAATACCATAATAATCTATTATAACAAAAATATATCTTATACTATTAAACAAGCAATTCTTGTATGTATATATATATGTAAATGGTTTCTCAGAAACAGCTCTAACGATTTTGATGAAATTATTGTATATTTATTGCGTAGGTAATTATATTGAAAATTTCCAAAGATAAGCCATGTCGGTTAATTATTTTGGAAATGGCAGCCATTTAAAATTTTCAAAATTACTATGAAAACTATTGTATGACTTTAATAACTTTTGGATGGAAAAAACATAAGAAAATGGGTGGGGGAACATAAGTGAAAGGGGAAGGGGAAGGGGAAGTAGTGTGTAGTGGTATGGTTAGGGGGAGGAAAGGGGAAGAGAAAGGTGATGGAGAAGTGGAGGGTAGCTTCCTACCTGGGTAGGGGGAGAGGAAAAGGGGAAAGAGAAACGGAAGCGGAAGTAGAAGTGGGAGCTGAAGGGGAAGGGAATGGTGAAGGCGAAGAGGAAGTGGACGGGTAAGGGTATGGGTAGGGGGAGGTAAGGGCAAGGGATAGGTTATGGCGCAGGGGAAGGGCGTGGTGAAGGGAAAGGTGAAGTCGGGTGTAGGGGTATGAGTAGTGGGAGGTAAAGGGAAGGGAAAGGTGATGGTTGAAGGGGAAGGAGAAGTGGAAGAGGAGGATGGAGAGGGAGAGGTAAGAGGGGAAGGAAAGGTGGAGAGGTAGGGTAGGGGGAGGTAAAGGGAAGGAAAAGGTGATAGTGAAGGGGAAGGAGAAGTGGAGGAGGAGGATGGGGAGGGGGAGGTAAGAAGAAGGTGAATGGGAAGGGAAGATGGAGAGGGAGTGGAAGGGAAGAGGAAGGTGAAGGGAAGGGAATGGGGAAAGGGAAGGGGACGGAGGAAGGGTGGGAGAGAGAGGGAAGGGGGTATGTAAAGATGGAGGGGGGGTTAAGGTGAGGGGAGTGGAAGAGGAACGGGAAGGTGAAGTGGAAGGAGAATGGGAAGGCGAAGGGAAAGTGGAAGGCGAACGGGAGGGCGAACGCGAACGCTAAGGCAAAGGCGAACGCGAAGGCGAACGTGAATGCGAAGGCAAACGCGAAAGCGAACGCGAAGACGAATGCAAAAGCAAACGCGAACGCAAATGCAAAAATGCGAAGTTGAACGCGAACGCGAAGGTGAACGGGAAAGCGAGACCGAAGGCCGAACCCGAAAACAAAGACAAAGGAGAAGGGGAAAGGGATGGAAAAGAAAATCTAATACCATGATGAAACAAGCAATTTCACTTTCCTATGCGAAACTCCAAATATACCGAGCATCGCTCGGTCACCTGGTACTAATATAGAATAGCAAAAAGTAATACAATTTTTAACCATAATACCATACCATAAAAAGTAATACAATTTGTAACCATAATACAAATTCAGCAATTGGCAATCAGAAATGAGCAAAAAGTAATACAATTTGTAACCATAATACAAAACCAAAACAAAACTATTGTCATAAATGTTCATACACTGTATTTTGAAAATCAAGGATTGGTAATAAGATACAAAAACAACATCAATTGTTGTTGTATGTAATGTAATGAAGTACACAATAACTTTTTGGAAACGATTACAAAAAAAAATAATACTGATTGTCTTTTTGATATGCAGCTATTGCCTAAAATAAGTTAAAAATAAATTGTTAACCAACATTGACATTCCTTCTCTTTTGTATCAAAATTAATGTCTTTTTCGCTCTTTTGGAGTTTCACTTGGTTTTATTACACCAATCCCGTCAGTTCCGTGAATTTCATGGATTAGTAAGTTACATGTGTGTATTCAATATACAACGAGACATTATCAGCACTTTATTCCATCTCTCTGGTTCAAAGAGTTCCGGAGAAATAGCATTTAAAAGTATTATGAAAAATAACCTGATTGACGATGAGGTGGTGAAGATTTCTCATTTGTTTGAGTGTCACTTTTATTTCTTCAACACCTGTGCTCAACACTATATGGGCTTTGCAAGTCTCTTTGTGACAATAATGTATGTACATCGTAAAAGCAAAGTCATTAAATAAATATTTATCGTGATTGGTCACCATGTTGATCAAAATGTTAAAGATGACTTGAACACCTTTACCATAGTGAAACAACTCCTTCTTGTAAACTGATACTATTTGCATTATATATAGCATAAAACTAACGCAAAACAGAAGCATAGAAATGCATTCGTTTTATGTCAAATTAATATTGATCGAATACAGTTAAACTTAAGTGTATTAAATGATAATACTAATGAGTTCTATACCTACAGTTTTAAAATATATATTGAAAGTAGAGGAAATCAATTATCTCATGGTGGTATCTTTAGGACAAACGATTTAGGAACTTCACTTGTTAGTTAGTTGTTATACTCACGACCCAAGATTTGTTCCTGAATTTTAGTTCACAATCTAAAAATATTTCTTTTATTTTGAAAATGTAAGTATTTTGTATATTCATTTATCATCAAAATTACTTTGATATGGAACACCTATCCACTCCACTTCAGGATGTATGCTCTTAATCTTACCGCATTCTTTGAGACAATAATGTGGTTCAAGAATGCGGTCATTTTTCGGTTCAAAACAATATCTCTGCTTTATATATGGTCGTTATATATTCTATGGAACAGTGTTGCTGGACCAGTGGTACATCTAACTTTATGGAGCGAATGGTTGAACAGAGTAGATATTTTAAAGCTACGTCACACGGTGACATTTACTGAGGACGGGCAGCTTAACAAATATTTATGTTTTCAAGAGAAGTCTTTGTATCCCATCGCTTTGATTGTCTTGTTAGATTTGAGTATTCACAAGCACACTGTTGTTATTTGTTGTCCTGTTTTTCATAACTTGCATTAATTTAACGCACGCAGATTGACTAGCTTGGCCTTTCCACCAAGACTGTGAACCTCTGCGGCGATATAAAGGCACTGTGTCAATCACAAGGTTGGATTTGACACTTAATGTTGTATAACATTATAAATTGTCTCTATATAATTTCTCTATATAACATTATAAATTATCTCTATATTATCTTATTTAAAATGCCAGCTATGGTGCGGCTAGGTCTCTAGAGAGATAAATAATAAGAAAAAAATAAATAGACATATATTCGTTACAATTTTAAATCTCACCCGAAAAAAACTAACTATA
Organism: Druceiella hillmani; assembly: GCA_039881145.1. Lineage (NCBI taxonomy): Eukaryota > Metazoa > Arthropoda > Insecta > Lepidoptera > Hepialidae > Druceiella > Druceiella hillmani. Next base: position 23,249,704 of record JAYKKI010000003.1, on the reverse strand, counting down.
TTTGACGTATTGAAGAAAAAAACATATATAAGAAAAACGAGTAAATAAATTTGAAAATTTAATGTAATTAAAGAATATATGTGGAAATTGAGGTATGCAAATAATAGAAGATAGAAACTGTGGGCCAAAAATAAATAGACAAAGTTAGGATGATCTGTATACTTGAAACAAATAATCAGATAATATCAAATAGAAACTCCCCTAGAATTTACTATAAGAAGTTCATGTGAAGCCAACATTTAAGGAACTTCTGATGTCTCTAAAACGACTCTTAACGTGCGTCAACTATGGATGACCTCCAGAAGAACTAGTGCATAAACGTCCAAATTATAGTTTCATTAACTGTGTGATTTTTGCTTTATATATATATATATTTATATATATATATATATATATATATATATATATATATATATGTATATATATAAATATATATATATATAAATATATATATATATAAATATATAAATTCTTTGTTGTCTTAGGTCTACCTTGATTTCTATTAATCATGTTTTCTTTGATACATAACGCTGAACTGTCCATTGATCTGGTCGAATTCTCTATAGAAATTGGCGAGGAAATTACATTCACAAGTGGTAAGAAAGTTCGTTAACATCAGTTGATTTAACATTTTTAAATTGTTTTTAGTACAGATTTTTGGAAAATAAAGAAGCTGGATCGCGTGGTCGTGTATTGTGGGCGGACGGCGCTTCAGGCAAGGTCGGTGGCACTGTGCGGACGCCGCTTTCTCACGACACGCTCCGCCGCGGCCCGCTAATGAATTCCGACCAGTCTAGTGGTGGTGCGGCGCAATTGCAACGTTACTTTTCATATTCCGTTACTCGGCTGTTGTAGTTTATTACCTACACTAATGACCGTACCACCGCCACTAATCCATCCATGCAAGGAGAGGCCGCGCCCAGTGCTCGTGGCGCACGCGTTCCGGGGAGATTTTGGCCTATTTACTTACTACTCTATCAGTCCGTTTAAAATTTGCAAAGGAAATAACCAAGCTGTATTTGATTTATGAATGTGATTTAGTCAACTCGACGGTCCATAATGTTTTAATACGTACTAACTTTTGAGTGAAAAAATCATATAAATAAATCTATATCCTGTTTCCGTAACTGAAAGCCTACTACGCAGACTATCTCTTAGTTCGGGGCTGTTAAATGGAGCGTGTGCTACTTGCAAGCAATGAAAGAACAAAAGTTGTAACTTTCTTAGGAAAATTTATTAACTTTAACAAAAATGATCAATGTACTTACATACATTTTTCCTCTAAATCAGGAGTTCCAATTCCAATAATAACAACACTAAGAGAAGCCAAAAAAAGATGGTATTTTTTTCAGCACTTTATACTTTCTTCACATTTGTAGGCAACTCTTCGGAAGGAAACGCCTACTACGTAGACTACTTCTTAGTTTCGAGTTCGTAACAGTACATCCAGCTTTCGTACCTGTGACGATGTCGAATACAGACATTTGAGAGACCTCCGAAAAATTTTTCTAATATTTCTCGATACTAATCAACACAACGCCGTTTTGAACTTTGCTCAAATCGTGAAGTATTCACCTAGCCCAAGGCTTCCTGACGGCTAAATGTGCATATATTTTTCTATGCTTGACTCATACCGATGCCCAAAATTCCAGAGTCTGCTTATAAGTTACAGCTTTTATCATGAGACGTACAACATTGAAATTGGTACCACCCCCTCGATCTCGTTAAACCAAATAAACAGTAGCGCGCAATGGGGCTTCATCGTAAAATGCCAACGGAAAGCGATCGTAACTTTGATCAAACTGAGATCACAACGAAAGTCATAAAAATCTTTGAACAAAAATTTTCTCATGTTAAAGGCCTATTCAAATAAAAACGGTATCCGCTACCCATGCCGGTATCGATATCCTGATGAGTATGCGAATAACACGGTGCACAAACCACAGTGGTATTCGCTACCGGAGCCTCCCGCACAGGCTCACTGCGCTTCTGTCGTCGTCGCCATCTTGTTGGCTACGTTTAGATTTTTATTGTATAATATTTTGTTTGATAAATTGAAAGAGAAGAAGACGGCGAGCAGTAAAGAAGAAGAAGAAGCATTGCAAATTTCGCCGAACACGCGGTAAGTATTGCGTACCGCTCTGATACGCGCTTCCGGTTGCGCGACAGCTTCGGAAACGCCATACGAAATATTCGGCGTGATATCGCTTGGGTATTACTGCTACCAGCACCGGTAGCGGATACCGCTTATATTTGAATAGGCCTTAAATATATCTCGACGTAATGCACACAATTTTCAAACTGCCCTAAATTTATTGAACCAAATGACAAATTCAACCAAAGTACCTCAATGGATAAGTACCAAAGAATTCTATTTTATAATTTGTATTTCTTTTTATTACCTTTATTTCAAATGACCATTTTCATGAACTTCCAGTGCTACCCTCGTACTTCACCCTGTACTTTTGATTTTAATACTTCTAACTTTTCTAATGTTTAACGGCGAGTTGTTTTTTGATTTGTGACACGTTTGTACTCAAATTGATACTTTTTCAACATTACCCCATATACATAAGTAGGAAAAAGAATTTTATTCAACCCTCTCCAGGGTTTCCCAAGTATGTAAATTTTGGAAATCCTGATTTGCGTTATCATTACGAGAGAGTTCTGTCCGAACCAGTCGGGTACAGATTCCTAACATGTAAAAGTATTTTAAGTTTGATAATTTAGTCGTCGCCGTGTTGTGTTGGGTTGATCACAAGACATGGCCAAGGGATTGGTCCTCCTCTGTCCATCCACAGATCTGTAAATTCATTAACCAACCACTGTTTGTACAAAAAACTGTTAAGAAAATAAGGTCCAAATAAACTTTCGTTAATTAAATTCTCATCCTGTCTACATTCTATTCAAATCTACTTGTTCAACGAAAAACGTTGCTGTTACGCTGTTGGTCTCTTTTTGTTTGGGTATCCTTAGATTTTTGGGGCCAAAAATGAACATTGTGGTAATTCGTAATGCCATCTTGGTCAAACTTCGACTCGTTTGTCCACAATATTTTTCTGAAAAACATCAGATCCTTTGCGGCAGCATTTAGCATGAATCTGCAGAAGTCGAACCGACTGACAGGAACTCCTTCATCGATTATGTGCACAGGTGTATAATGAATCCTACAGTGTGAACAGGAGGGAACCACACTTTAAATTGCAGTATACTTAGTTGATTCGCCACTTCATTTGTAGATGTTGTGCGGTTTTCTTGAAAAAGACGAAGAGTGGTCTGCCAATATCATGCTGTCGTCTTTCCATACGTCAAGTCTCTCTAATTCGTCGATACATGCCAATGAATACAATATTGTCAGATGTCCGAAGGTCAGAAAATCGACGATGATACTCACGACGATGCAGCTGCAGCGTTGCCGTCACAATATCTGTAACAAAACTTGTTCCTCGTTCGAATACGGATATCGAAAAATATTTCCTTCCGCAGCCATGATAGTACTTTAATAGCGCCGAGTCGTCGGGAGAGCAATCACTCACAGTCCAGTACACAAGCTTAGTCACAAAAGAATACAGAAACAGTCCAATAAGCAAAGCCAAGTCTAATAATTCCGAAATAAAACTCAATGTGCATTTAGGATGCATCCGCAAGGTAAAAGTGGTGCAAACAAAATAACTATTCGTAGTCTCAATTTGAGGAGGAAAGGTTTTCGTCTTATCTAATGATGAATAATGTCATAAATAAGCACATGTACTGGTTTCCGAAACTTTTCTTCTTATTGTAAAACAAACAATGGCAGAAAATAAACATTACTCCAAATGAAATAGCACTGCACTCTCGGAATCTTTCTGTTGAGTTTAATGACACGTACTTGCTATTTACAAGCCTATGTTCATTTATAGCTTAACCATTGGCATTTTTTTGTCTAAATGCAATTAATTGCCTAACAAAACTCCGAAGAGTTCTAAAAAATCTACAACCTAGTTTCTTTGCAATGAGATTATTTCTTGAAATTGTGATAATAATGACGATTTTCTTCCATATTGGATAGGTTACATACGTAGATGTTTTTAGAAAATTTCCCCTATTATGTACATCAATTTTTTTTTTGCAGAAATAAATCATTTTTGTTCGAGTATTTGATAAAAATTATAACATTTGTTTACTTACGTAGCTCTTATTAAACAATTTTTACAGATTATTTAAATGTGATTACTGTTTATTACGTATCAGAATGTGTGCAAACCAGGAAATAAAAATAAATTCCATAAAATTCCATTCTTTTTTATTAATTTTTAAAATTATCTACCCAGATTTTCTAAAAAATTTATAAAAAACAATTATCTCGATAACGGTTCACTTTGGCATAATGTAATCAAGGGTCATTTGGTTGCTAATGACCGCTCATAAAATCCCTTAAAAAGATCGTGACATATAACCAGTAACCCTGTAATACATAAATATATATATATATATATATATATATATATATATATATATATATATATATATGTATATATATATATATATATCTGTATGTGTGCGTGTACGTGTGTGTGTAAATTGATAACAAAGTAAAAAATATTTTAGAATACCATAAGAATATTTCTCTGCTAAGATACGGTTTACGAGATACTTTTTGTACACCCCGCACGCAATATAATTTGATTTTTATTATTACATATATGTTTCGAGAAGGCGTGCCCCTGTCGCTACACCCTCGCAAGTCGCACCCTCGTTGGAGTCAACGACCTGCGGTTTTGACCCCCACCTTCTGTCGCTATTTTTTTTATGGTTTCCGGAATATTTTCGACTGAACAGTGAGACGCGTGGATATCTCTAAACGAATAAGGTTGAACAGAGTGCAACACTCCTTCATTGCCTTGTGGATGCAGACAAACTTGAACTAGAGATGTGCGATCTCAATATTTTTTCGTAAGTACTAAGGCATCCTGTTACGAATATATAAAAATTGTAATAATACACTTGATTTGTCGGGAGCACGCAACTCATCATAAAGTATTCAGTATTTTTGGCGTCTTACATAACAGGATTTCTCATATTTTGGTCCTTATTTAGACGAAACTAAACAAAAAGTTTCAAAAATAAAATCTTATGGTTATTGTTGTATTGTTATAAAACCTTTTATCATGGGTATCACGGGTCTTCGTTAAAGACTCTGAATGAACATGTGCGCGCCAAATGTCGGTACGCAATGGATTTGAGACAGATTAGACAATATCTAGCATGAAGCAAGCACAAAGTACGGGTATATGAAATAATAGCTTGCCAAATAACATTAAGCATATTAAATGTGTACTTTGCGTAAGCATATTATGTGTGCTTATTACGTGGAACGTTTTTCGTTTCATTTGGTACATTCGTAACAGCTTTGTTACTTTTGCTCGTATAGTAATTGAGTCGTTACAAAGAGAGATAGACAGCTGCGTATTTTATAACAAGTATCTGCGGAATGTTATACGCTAATACCTCCGATCCACTAAATAATTGGTAATCGTACGGATTACAGTGTATACGTCCTACCTTTAACCTAAACTGCATGCATCTTGAACTGCATGTCTAAGAAAATTAGGTTTCTTTATTGATATTATACTTCTTTAGGGGAGTTATGAAAAAAATATGAGAGTAAAATTCTACGATGCCCGCGCACGATGCAACAAAAATTGTCAGGATGAAGTTGCTCACAAAACATATATTTACATGCACGTACTAACTTATACTATATTCATGACAGTTATTGAGGTATTTGTAAATGAGGGTGATTTTTTCCCATACTCCATTGTGTAGTATATCGTTAAAAAGAACTTTCAAAAATATTGGGGGTATGCCATGAACACTTTTTCGATGCAGGGATTTGTTTATAAAATAACTAGCTGGGGTACCCGGCTTCGCTCAAGGAGTTAATGGTAGTTGGAATAAAAGAATAAACTGTAAAATATAAGAGGTAAACATTTTTTATTGAAAACATATTCTAACTATTTACAATACTTGTTTATAAACAACATTTTTCATTTTTATTATCCGAGATATATATGTACAAATTTTTCGAATTTCTTATTCGACGCAAGCTACGTATAGTTGACCGTGAGAAAAGCAGGATTCTTTGAGTTTGGTGCCGCAATGTTTTAAAGTTTATCATTGCGCTTCGTTAATCGTCCCAAAAGAATTTTTGCTCGTTTTAGAAGTTTACCCTATCCAGATTCTCTTGAAATTTTACATATTGGGAATTGTTCTTCGGCTATATTTAACGATAGTTGTAGGGCGGAATGGGCAGTTCGTCCTTCTTCCATAAGTGTAGCGGCAATGCCAGTGCAAGTGCGATGTATTATTTAGCACGTATTTCCGCCAGCAATATATTTATTAGAAACGTTGTCCCGGTGCCGCCTAGTGCGTCCAAGTTTTGAGGTATTTGTAATTCCGCCAGTTTTGTTGATCCGGTCCATAATAACTTTGTAAATTTGTTTTTTATTCCCATTGAGGAGTGGTTTGTTATGAACAATGTATTGAAGTAGTTCGTTGATGTTGTAGCTTTTTTCCTTTGTAATTTCGAAGTTTAGCACACTGAAAGCATCTCGTGGTGCTGGCATCCCAACTTGTACTAAGGTCTGGTTTTATATTCCTAAATATTTATCTTGTAGGCGAATGCGTGTCGTCGTTGAATTTGATAACCACTTCTGAATGAGTTTGTCGGATTTTGTACAGTATGTAATCACTCATACTCTCTTTCGAGGAGTCCCATAGCTGTTACTCGATGGATTACCTGTTGTTAGTATTATGGCAAATAAGTCTCTGATTTGTTCAGCTGAGACTGTGAGTGAGGCTTCTGGTAGTGTTAATGCCCAGTGGTTGTTGTTTTCCAGTAGTCCTAAGCGTTGGCATGCTTTTCTGTACATCTAGCATAGGAAACGGTCAAAAGTCTTGAGATTTGTGAAACTTGTTGGTCCCCATATTTCGGGTAGCAACATCCGGATATAGAAACATTCGGCGTTTGTCAGATGTACGGTGTATACTCGGCCTAGTTCGTTAGTTTTCATGATTACTAGATGATTCTCCACTGGTATTCCTTGTTTTTGTTGTTGAAAGATTTTTCTTGTTGTATTCCACGTATAATAGATAGGGACGTCGACATATAGTAATGTTTTCGCGAATAGATTCGTTTGGCACAATTAAAACTTTTCTTTTTCTGGCTGTGTCTTGTAAAGTAAACTCTCTTTTCATTCTCCAAATATACTGTTAGATGTTGCACAGCTGGTTCGTGTTCGTGTATGGGAAAACTGAAAACTTTTCACAACTATGTCGTACATCTCGGGATCTTCTTGTAGATTGGGAAATTCAGCTTGGATGATTTTGTCGATATCCGTGGGATGAATTCTGTCATGTCATGAGACAGACCTCGTTTTTGCTATTCGATTGTGTACATCCATCATCTAACGGTTCCAAAGATGTGGTATTTTGTGATGACTTCAATAAATCTCTTGTTTTTGTCTGAACACTCCGGCTATTTGTCTCTTCGGGCCATGGGGGCTTGTCCGTATCTTAGTTCTTTAATTTCTGGCCACGATGAGTTGCATATAAATGTTATGTCGTTCGTATTTTCTTACGTAGGTCATGGCATCTAGAGTATTTCGTGCATGTACCTTGGACTTCCTATGTAAGATGAGGGTAAGACCATTGTTCCAAAGGCGTCAATGTTTTCGTCATTTATGATCGCGTATCTGTGCGTAGTTTCTTCTGATTCAGTTTTATGTAAAGCTTCCGTTCCGCTTCTATTTTTCATACATATCTACCAGGAATTGTTGGAATAAACGGCGAGTGTTGAGAATGTGAATGTATGTTTCATTGTCTCTAATCATTAAACGGTAAGCATAGAACTCCTTGGAAGTGACTTTTTTGTTTATTTCTACGCCTATTTTAGGTTGGATTTCTTTCACATTAAAATGATATCCATCCTCTCCGTGCAGAAATATTAATGGATATTGGAGGGCGTCGTATGAATGGTGTATCTCTGCAATGCGTTGTAGTCCTTCTCTTCTTCGTTGTACAATTATGTTAGTAGTGGTAGTGGTAGTAAATGATCCCATTTGTAATAGATTTGTCCTTGAATGGAAAAAACATAATCGATTTAATTTTTGTTAGTGTTGATCAAAATGACACCGAAAGAAGTCTTTAATATAATAGAAAGAATTTGGAAGCAGGCGTTGTACGCTTTTATATTTTGAAGAAAATGTTTGAATTCTGGAGTTTCCCCAGTCATGTAATGTAGAAATTCCTGCGGCACCTCCGCAGGAATTTCTACATTACATGACATTCCAGAGGTGGTAATTGAATATTTCCATTCATGCAACAGGTTCTTGGTGTTTCCCTACTGAATTTTTCCGTGTTGTAAAATTGACAGATATTATCCATTTTTCCGATTACGACCTGTTATGCTTGTTATATTCTTTCGTCTGGTTGTAGTGGAATGTTTCATTTGTTAGGTTATACTGTTTCCTTGTCGTCGTTCGCGCTTCTTGTAGGGTCATATTTTCATGGGTGGCTTGCGTTCGTAGTCTTTTATTATAAGATTGTGTCGCAATTCTTCTTACTTCTTCGAATTGCTGTTCTTCGGTTCTTCTGCTTCTCACGGTGCTCATTCTCGTTCGTTGGGAACGTAAACGTGCTTCGTGCTCTACGACTGTTTCGTTTTTCCGCTGTTCTTTTTGTTTTCGCCATTTTGCTTCAGAACTGGCAAGATCTCCTCTTCTTTTACGTTTGGGAATTGTATGAAATATAAATCAAATCAACTTTTTATTAAAAAATATACTAAGTACACTTTAAATATTTTATTTTCGACTTATATTCAGTCACTGTATCACTTTGATTACTCACACTTCACTGTTTGTTTTTAGTCACTCACTCCACTTCACTGATAAGAAACTGATGTTCAAACCCACGAGGGATCTTGCTTTACATATCTCTACTAATGGGAAGCCCCACCAATATCAAAAGGCTTCGAATGGTCCATAATGTTCCAGAACACTCCACAACATTCGAGAGTGCTCTTGAATGTACTGGACTGTTCTAGAAATTTCTAGAAGGCGAAACTTCCAGTCCTCAAGCACGCTCTTCAGGCAAAAACGGAACCTTCTTTATGGATGGGGGATAGAGGGCTACCACACCATATATTATACCTCGATCGTACCGGGACCCGTTTCTGAGTTTTAGCGGCACGCTTATTGTATACTTACTTTTATAATATATGTTGATTAATTTTTGAAGTGGCCATTTTTATTAGAGTTACGATAGAGGGAAGAGGCAGAGGAGGTTAGATGGAAGAGGGCACCTCTTCCCCTTATCAGCATAACCACTGTTTTTGGATATCTGAAAAGTATTCACAATAGTAGTATATATAACGAAAGTAAAAGGAAAATGATCACAGCTAAGTTGACTCTACTGGTTTAAGAGTATCGGTATTAAGAGTATCGATCGTGTGATCTACTCGTATATCATCATGGTTTTTGTCATATAGATGAGTGGGTAAATAGTTCATAAAAACTAAACTGCAACAATAACTTTGTATAACATGTATATTTCTTATATCTTTGAAAGATATATTAGATAATCTGATAAGAAACTGATGTTCAAACCCACGAGAAAGAATACATCTTGAGAAAGAATATTAATAATAAAATAATAATATAGCCCTTTTATTCGGATCTATTATACAATTCTTTATATAACCAAATTTAAAATTAAAGAAAATATAACATAAAATAATCCTATCTTATTAATTTAATATTTCCTGTTTTGTTTATTTTCTGTGGATCCGTTTGCCAGTGGAGAAAGAATATTAATATTTGTAAATAGTTTAATAGAAATACGCTTAAATGTTCATATGCGCTTAAACGAAACGGAATCGTTATAGTGCGAGTTATACTCGTAATTGACAAGTTTTTGTATTTTTAAGTATGCTAAGACGCATTATCAAAGATTTAACGAACGATCTACTATGTAAGAGTAGTGTCTACTATGTAAGAGTATGTTGGAGAGAAAATATTTGGTGCAAGTATACCTTGAGGCGCACAAGATTATTTCAAGAAGTTTATGGAATGTGCTATAAATGTTAACGAATGTTCAAGGTAAGATATTGCACCTCATTATGCAGCGCGCCTTCGAAGTCGGCGAGGTCACTTCCCGGCGAGTCGCGTCCGCCGCACTACTGCACTGATCGCCCGCACAGCGCCGCCCGTCCTAACTCTACTTGGCGTGGCGCGCTGTTGCCGCCCTGCCACCCGACTGGAATACTCGCGCGTCGCCTCCGTCGGTATTGATATTGCTCTCTACGCTTTTATTCTCTGCGAACATGATACGTCTGCATATTGTGAGGTGTTTACAGTGTACTACAGAAACATTCCTCACTGTCTACAACGCAAGCAAATTTCGATTACTTACATTTATCAGTTATTGGTAGAGAATTAAGACGTTTTAGATTCATCAAGTGACTTGCGACGGTTTTTGGAAACCACATAAGGAAAAACATACCACGAAAGGAAAAACAGAACACCTGTAAGATTACTCACATATATCTGTTACGACCGTTTTCTTAGAAACCGCTTGATGTGGGAACTTGAAATCTGGCACAATAATAAAGCGCTTTAACCAAAATTTATTTCAATAAATAACACTCAAAAAATTTCTTATATGGTGTGGGATATCTTTTAAAAGTATTCTCAAAACTTTTAAGGGTCTCAAAAATATTTTTTCATAATTTCAGGCATTATATATTCAGAGATATACTGAAAAATGTCCAAAATAATATTGCCCCATTTCTGAGACTTCTGAACCTAAAATTAAAAAAAAAACAGAATTTTTAGAAGCCTATAAAAAGGTCGTAGGAAAATTATAGCGATAATTCTATATGCCATCATTTTTAAAATATGCATCATGTTTTTAGACAATGTTTAGTAAGCGCATAAATGGGTATGGAACCCTCGCAGTGCGAGTTCTACTCGTATTTCGGATTTTTTTATTTAAATAAATTGGCAAAGAAATTATCCTACTTTACCTATGGCAAAAGCGTAGCAAATGATTTGTTGTCAAATTATTTTCTTTATCGAAGGAAAATGTTGCTATTCAAAGTGTCTATAATTAATTGAAAGTGTCTTAAATAAAACTGTATTTAGATATCTTATTAGCTTCTATAAGTCATTCAATACTGAGGAAGTAAAAGCTACGCGGAACGTCATTAAAGTATACTTATACAACTAAGTAGCGTACTTGAAGTCGGCGGTTACGTAGAAAGAGCTCTGATAGGTAGGCAGTATAAATTTAATACCGAAAATGATAAGCTCGCACGAACCATCGATATCTGTCAGACGTAAAGTGACTTGCCTTAATGGCAGTGTCATGTTTTTCTTGAGCTTTGTTTGCGAATCATTAATCGATAAGATTTACTTGCATCTCAACTACGCCTACGTTCTTGCTCGTAGTTCTCCGTCGTGGAATCGCGGTGTATGGAAACGGATGGACGTAGCTACATATAATAAAGTTTATCTTCAATAAGCAATGTTTTTTTTGCGACGGTAGTCCATTAAGGTGTCATTTAAATGAGCTCTCCTTATGATCGTTAATACGAAACGAAGATCTATGCTAGGCTACAAGTTGAATGGTTAAACTTTGTTGCATTTCTATTTGATAGACACTAATACGCCGCTCGAAAAACATTCTTAGAATGCTTTTGTCGTGTGTTAAACCGTTAATACAATATTTATTTATTATTATTTAAGTCAAAACTTCTTTTGATTCACCTTGTCCAATTATTTTTTGTTTGAAAAAATTAGCTAGTTCACTTTATATCATGAGCGTGACACGCTTCGTGTATACTCGGCGGTAGGTACAGCTAAACGAGAGGAATCTCGAGCGGCCGATTATACCCGAACGAGAGAATAGCCGGACAAGTGATATATAAAATTTTTTTTACCTAATTTATTATTTAATTAATTTTTATTTTTTTTTATTTTCGTGTGTAAAATTTCCCACATAGACAGTACGATTATATTGGTTAACAAAAGATTTAATTTGTACCTATAGTCATAGGCACACCTAATTTTTTAAATTTTTTTTTAAATTTTTTTAATTTAATAAAAAATTGTGGTGCCATTATCAAAATCATGTTTTTATTTTACCTTCTTGTTTTTTCTTTTCTTAGTTCTTACCCTTAGTTAAAAATGTTAAATTTTTATCCCACAATTTGTTCTTGTGGTAGTTCACTATCACATTTTAGTTTGGATTACGAGCTTATAAGTTGTAAAATGATATTAGAGTAGCGATGAAACACGCAAAAGGCCACCAGATGTTCCGGAGCTGTCACATGGCTCCCGTGACGTCAACGCGTGTTCGCTCCATGGGAACATCGTTTTTATGCCTCAGTTGTGACTCGTTTCCGCGACAGTACTAGTATGTTTTCTATTTTCCAAGTAAGCTGTGTTGTCCTTGAGTTAGTTTGTAAGAATTTAATCGCTAATTTTATTAATAAACTATGCCTAAAATAAACATTGTTTGTTTATAAAGTTAGTGTACGTTACTTCTTATTAAAGGTTACTAAAATTATATAGTGGCATTGAATAGTGTCTCTATCAGCAAAGCAAATTTATTTCCAGAATGTCTTGAATAATAATAGCAGTTTAATTATTTCATTATATATAAAGCTCAAGTCTTTGTTATTTAGTTTTTGAATTTTGCCCGACGTTACTTCTTATTAAAGGTTACTAAAATTATATAGTGGAATTGAATAGTGTCTCCATCGGCAAAGCAAAATTAATTTCTAGAATGACTTGAAATAATAATTGCAGTTTATTTATTTTTTAATATATAAAGCTCAAGTCTTTGGTATTTAGTTTGTATAATTAACACTTTTATGAAAGCGATTAAATATTAATTGTCTTTTGTTTGACTTTGGTTTCAATCTGAAAGTGGAGGTGGATTATAACAATTTATTTTTCATATGCTTATACAGTTTTAACTATACCAGCTATGCTAATGCAGTTTTAACTATACTAGACTGATATAAATATATATTGAACACCTGCTGTTGTATTAAACAGCTGTTTCAACCAGCCTACCTGCGAAAATGCACGAATGGTTCTTTCGTATATGTACCTATATGAACAGGTCTATTGAAAATTAACAATCAAGGTTGATTTCGTCGTGACTTGATTAATTTGAGATTTGAAACTTTATTGAGAGCCAAGTACATGCTTTTGTTATAGCACCTTCAACCTAGTAGTATTTATATTTCAGAAATGAAAACATTCTTTTGACAAGTCCCAATGATGGCACTGGTTATATTTAGAATGTAATTTTTTATAACTTTAGACTGAAACAATTCTAATACGGAAAATATTATTTTCATCTTGAAGGATTTGAACCGGTAACTTTTGGATCACGAAAGTGTTTACACTTTCGTGATCCAAGATGAAAATAATATTTTCCGTATTAGAATTGTTTCAGTCTAAAGTTATAAAAAATTACATTCTAAATATAACCAGTGCCATCATTGGGACTTGTCAAAAGAATGTTTTCATTTCTGAAATATAAATTCCAATACATTTTCCGACAATTGTTTGCAAAAACGGTTATTATGAAAAGCGATTTAAATTTCGTGAAAAAATTAAAAATAAATTGGTGATTGTGGCTTTTTTAAAATATTTTGTTAATTGTGTTGTTACTGTTTTACTTATATTTATTTATCTATTACCACCAATAATAAGTAATTTATTAATAATATTTTGTTTTTTTCTGTATATTTAGTCGTATATTTTAATGATTTTGTAATATTTTTAATGTCTGCGAATGGATTTTTCCAAATCTCCCAAAAATGGAGTTACTTTTATTTAATTAGTCATTAATGATGAGTAATTTTTAGGGTGGAAATTTTAAATCAAAAAGTTGAAATTTTGAATAATTTGTAATAATTAATAAATGGCCAACACTGGTGTCGACACTGTTTCAACTCAACTCAACTCTGGATCGAGTTTTGTTAGATCGGAAACTTGTTTGTCGCCCAATTTACGTGTGTTAACTTACTGACATGCTTACCATGGTGATTGTTTAAATCGTAACATTGGTACGTTAAAAGATTATAATAACTTCTAATTATACGTTTATATCAAGAACGAGGTGCCCTCATAGTGATCGGCCATCGATATCGCATCATTTGCGAGCGTTTGCATCGCGGGCAGTGGTAACGAGGTGCGCCGATAAGATAACGCGAAGTTAAGTGATGCGGAACGATGGCGGAATTGTAATTAATCACGGACGCAGTTTATTGGGTAAGGCGGCTGCTCTAGGACCTAGATTAGTTTTGACCTTCAGACCAAAGTGTTGACAAATGAATATTTAGCCAATTTTGCACAAGCCAGATGTTTCAAAGTTTAATTTATTAAAACTACGGCTGATGTTTATTACATTCATTAGCCTTTTAATCATTCTTTATTTTCGGATCATCTAAGAGATTAAACTTTTTGCATAACTGTTATTGAAGTATAAAACTTATGTGAAAAAAAAATTGTGCGTCTCAGCTCCGACGCGCCACTGGAGTTTACTTCTTAATTACACGATTATCTTGGAAAGTATAAAATAGGTAACATTGTATATAAATATAATTATCACCAATCAATATATCTCTTACCGTTAAGGCAGCGTTCATAAGAAACGCATTCGCTTGACTGTTTTTTTCGTTAGCTTACGCTGCAAAATTGGTCTCTATGAATTTTTTTAACGGTATAATATACAACCTATATCCATCCTGAAGGTTCTTTCTTAACATTAGTGAAATAATTTTTGAAATCGGGTGAGTAGTTTCGGAGATTACCTCCTACATCCAAAGTTACAAACTCTTAAACTTGTTTTAACGGTCTGAACTTCTGATTTTACTCCTCATAAAACTTCATACCGGGCGATATATATGAAAATCGATTTTTAAGGAGTAAAATCCAATAGCTAGTTATTTTGCGCTTATCGAAGGAAACAAATCTTGCAAATAAAATGTGTATGTCAATAGTTCTAAAATAACACCTACTTGACCGATGTATTTGTTTCTAATGTGATGTTCGAATTTCAATTCAACTTGAACTTTTTTCCACAGTATGTCCAACTGTACCAAGTTTATTGCTCCACGTCGTCGTATATACGGCACGTCACATTATGCGAACCCGTCTCGCGACCTATCCAAGACGACGTAAACTCCGGACGAAATGACACGATAATGAGCGACATCATGCTGGAATCATAATTACCGGTTTATTTTCTAGAATCTACATTTTTTTTTACATTACAGACAACCTTTTTTAAGGCATGAAATTTTAGTTAATGAGATCTCAAATCTCACGGTACACAGTCAATAAACATTTAACTTAATTGTACCATGTATATAATATTCACGTTGATTCATCACCAATACTATTCTTCACATGGTAACCATTTTCGATGATTCGAACGCATTTTCGGACACGTTTGAATATATGTGGCGTTAATTTCGTAGAAATTCATTATTCACAATTAAACGAAACTACGTGATGTAGTATTATTTCTACTTTCTTTAAGTTCTTTACCACGACCTAGGTCTTCAATCTTTGCTAATAGCCCACCTGAAGATGTTGCAATACAACGAAACCTAGGTCATGGCAAAGAACTTAAAGAAAGTAGAAATAATATTATATCACGTAGTTTTATTTAATTGTAGATTAGAAAGTTTGATACTTATTTAAATATATAAAAAAAATTCATTTTCCTGTTACGGCTTTGCGTACTTTACATCTTCATAATGTGGTTTTATTGTTTTACACACTAATTTAAACTACAGCTCAATTATAATTAATTATAGTACACAGTTTGAAAATTTTTGCGGCTTCAAGGTTAGTCTCAAATTAAGGGATATAAATTAATGAATCAGATTTATTATTGTGTCATATTAAATTTTAATGTCATGCAGGAGAAACGTTACTACTTGGAGTTTTCCTTAGTTAAATATTTGTTCAACATATGTTTCTCTCTAATTTTACGTCAATGTAAGCGTGAGTGCTTTTGTAAGTATAATTTTATATTTGTATTTCCGATAAATTTTTTTTAGATATTTTATAGTATAAACGGGAATACCCACGTCATTGTGGAAGCGGTATCGTATCAAAAGTAATTGTGCTACTATGAAACAGTCAGTATGTTGAATAATTCGATCAGTATATTGAGTGATTTAGTCAGTATCTTCTTCTTTACAAGCGCAACAGCCCCTTGCAGGCCTTGGCTGCCTCTACTACATGCTCCTTCCAGCGTCTCCTATAGTTCGTTTCCAATTACCTATGTACAAAGTTTTTACGTCTTTTTCGCTGTCATCCATCCATCTAGAGGGGGGCCCACCTCTTGGTTGAGTACCTTCGGGTTTTTTTAATGTAAATATTTTAGTAGGATTATCCCCTGGGCTTCTCAACGTGTGACCAATCCATCTTAATCTGTTACTACGTATTACTTGAGTAATTTGTGGTTGTCCGTAAAGTTTATACAGTTCAAAATTATATCGGCTTCTCCATCTACTCTCTTCTTGCACTGGGCCAAAGATAGCTCTGAGGACCTTTCGCCCAAACGTGCCCAGTAGGACTGGTAGAATTAGTATTTTATAGATTCTTAGTTTAGTCTTCCGACTAATGAGTTTAGACCTCAGTTGTTTTCTCTGTCCAAAGAAGCATTTATTTGCCATTTTAATTCTGTTATCAATTTCTCCTATTCAGTTTATATGTGTCGTTAATTACAGTGCTAAGGTATTTAAATCAAAGGTGTAACATTTATGCACAAAGGGGCATTATAGTTTACCATGAAATGTGAGATTTCCATGCATTTAGTTTTACCCTGGTTGACAGTTAGGCCCATATTTCTTGCAGAGAATTCAAGGGCTGAAAAGGCTTCTTTAACTGCCCTTTCTGACCTTCCAACAATATCAATGTCATCTGCATAGCCCAATATTTGTAGAGATCTATTCCACAGAATTCCTCTTCGGTCTAAACCATTGTCTCTAATGCACTTACGTGTTTGCAGTCCATAGCCTCAATGCATTGAGATTGATAGAGGAGAACGGTCTCCGCACTGATAATTAGCTACACCGCCGTGTCTCACTTTTTTTCCGAATACAGAATGTTTTGTGCAATCTTGTATCGATTAAGAGTTCCAGGTATCTACTAATATCAAAACATTAAAGCCGTTCAAATGTGAATCAGCGACACAGAGAAAAGCTCTGATGCCGCTGGTACCTATATACATATATGTATATAAGACGTTATGAAAACCCCATAAGTAAGGGCACGCCGCGTCGCTCACTAAACAGACGCCTACCGCTTTACTCTCGACGACTGACAACTAACGATGCATTTCCTCTCTTGTTGCAGGTAAGCACGAGCACGGCGCACGTTCTCTCGCCATAGGTGAACAGGTAAAATCCATTTGTATTGATAACTCCTACTTTGTTCTTCGTGCAATGCTTTGTTCAATAATTCCATCTTAACAAATTTTTAATCAAACTGTAACAGCGAAGAAATTTTAAATTAACATTTATTTAAAACAATAATTTGGAAAAAGAACTATCCCAATGTTTATATCATCGGTTTCCTTTGCGTTTTAACAAAGTCGGACCGGTTTTATGACTTTCATTTAAAGGTAAAAAGCAGTTTGAGAAGACAAATTATTGAAATAACGCTTCAACTATGTGTAGAAAGGTGAGAATGTCGTATTTGCCTCAATCTCTTTCTTATATGTTCACTTGAAATCTATAATGATGAAACCTTTACCAAGTAAATTTTCCAGATAATGTTGATGAAGTAGCAACTATCACTATTTTCGAACCGCTTATAATTATCTGTTTATTCCAATAGAACTTTACTTGGCTCTGGCTTGGCAGATAATGCTGAATTATTATGAATGTGTCAAATAAAAAAGCGTTTTCGATAAATGGATAAGTAAGAAATTGTAAAGCTTTAAAACATTGCAATACGTATTTTCCCTACGTGAAAATTTATATTTTAAGAGGTGTTATTACTTTTAAGCAAACAAATCTATCAGTATTTAAGTATAATGCTTAATTAATTTATGTCATTTTCTAAGTGTAGCCGTTAAAAGAAAAGAAAAAACCTTGTGCGTGTCAGCTCCGCCGCGCCACTGGAGTTTACTTCTTAATTACAATTGTCTCGGAATGTATAAAATAGGCAACACTGTATATAAATATCAATATAATCTGTCAATATATCTCTTACCGTTAAGGCAGCGTTCATAAGAAACGCATTCGCTCGACTGTCTTTTCGTTGACTTATGTTGGAAAACTGGTCTCCATGAATTTTTTTAACGGTTTAATATACAACCTATATCCATCTGAATATTGGTGAAAGAATTTTTGAAATCGGATGAGTAGTTTCGGAAATTATCTCCTACATCCAAACTTACAAACTCTTAAACTTTTTTAACGCCCTGAACTTCTGATTTTACTCCTCAAAAAACTTCATACCTGGCTCTATATATGAAAATCGATTCTTAAGAAATAAACTCCAAAAATTTTCTTATTTTCTCTACATAAGGGACAGCTATTGATGTTGAAACCCATAACTTCTTAAATAAAAGACCAAAAGAAAAAAGAACAATTTAGGTACCATCGCAATAACACAATACGATTTGTCCATAAATGTGCTATATGCGAAACGAAATATTGCACAAATATAATGCTTTATCTATCGATTTGGGAATATAGTTTCAAATAAACGTCGAGTCATGCTGGAAAATTATATTTAACTCTCTAAATTCATCGATCTTATCTGAAGTGCTACAGATAACGTTCGCTGAATAACGTTGCATGATGTCATCGCGTACAGGAAAATGTTGCACTTCTACGAGTCAGTCGTACACATTCGACATTTAGGTAGAACAGTAGGCAACAGGAATTTTGCAGGCACATATTAGACATTGAAAACAAGCACTATGTTATACATTGAAATCAAGCACTCATTGAAATACGTTTCGTTTTCATAAAAAATGGATAAAATTGTATACAACTTTATCATTTACAATCCTACACATAATCTATCAATGAGTAATGCTCTTTTTGTAATTCTTGATTTCACACAAAATTATTTTATAGATAAAGATTAATGAAATTAAAGAGGGAAATTGCATTAACAAAGACTATTCAGATTTACGTTTTATCGACTCTAACGAGGTTCTGTTAACATACACAACTCTGTGTTAACAGAAACCCAGTTAGATCGATAACAAATCAATCTTTATCGGTACCAGGACATCACTATTACTGTGCGATTAGTGTGTTGTAATTTATTTAGTCGTGGATATTTACCTTACAAATGCACTTTTACTCCTAACTGTAAGCGTAAATGAATTCATAAAGATCTACAATTGGACCTTGTTATCGCTACTCTATCACAGTATTAGTCTGTTACACGGAAAGAAAATTATATTATTCGATTAAATATCGCTAGAGTGTGATATAAATATAATTTCCATCGAATGAAAGCATCGTATCGGTCATTTTCCCCGCCAACGAATTATCCTTTAAAAATGTTTAATTTATGTCGCGCCATATATTTATTCGAAATTACGTAGAGAATTTAAATTGCAAATGTAAAAGCGTGGGTTCAAACGTCACCCCACTAGGCGTAACAGCTCAATACAGCGTCAGTGCAACCCCAGGCACTATAGTGATACACTTACGACCCTTTTTGGATTTTATTTGTTTTTCTCGCACAATTTGTGTCCCCTCGCGGCCCCACGGGATTAAGCGACGTTTATTGGAGGGTATCGATATTCCTATCACCTTAACGGCGCATTATTGTGTTGCTAGTGACTATACTTTCACTCGTAGTGCTGTCTCATATCTTCGTTATCGGCTTTACGAATAGCCGCTCCTAAATGAACACTATCGTGCTTATGCGATCGTGGGCGTAAACGTATGTCACCTAGAATGATATAGGTAAGAAATTGTTTACAATTGGGTGTTATATTGATATTTTGCATTTTAGTAAATTAGTAACGAAAGAAAATTACAGATGTTAACATCAATTAAGCTAATTACGGTTGTAGCCTGATATGAAACACTTTGTAACTAAGCGGTGTGAGAAAGAGGATCAAATTTTGCGTATGTCAGAATTGTTTCCACTGTTATCATCATCGTTCTACCTTATTGGGCAACGCCCATAAAAGCATAGATAATGATAAGGTAGATCAATTCCGAAAAAAATATATATTCTCTGGTTGTTTCAATCGTAGGGTATACATACAATCTGAAGTGATTGTGTGGCACACTGAAAGAACCAATTAAAATGAATAATACACGAGTTATTATGACGAGAACTCTGGTAGGCTAACATCTCGTATCGAGAGAGCGCTAGGTTGGCGAGCTTTTAACAGTGCGTCACATAGTTTTGCTATGTGAAACGTTAAAATTTTCACATAGTATAACCAGTTTCACTTACTTTTTGTAGTCAAATTTTCGATTTGCCCGTAATTCGATTAGATCTACCCATCCGCTCATAACACGGTCGGCAAGTAAAGTTCGACTGGCCAAGTTTCATCGGATAGTAAACGCGTGATAAACATAAGACGGCTAAGAGGGCTCTCAGTGCGTCGGCCGTATCGGAATGCAGTGAAGTAATTATTTCGGCGGGCAATGATTTCATCTCCGGACGAGAGCGTCGTCGCCCGGCTAAATATAGCCTCGGATGCTGGAACTTCTTCGCTCGCGAACGCTGCGTGCACGACGTGGCGCTATCCAAACATTCAAGCATACATAATATGCTTGAGTATTTGGATAGCGGCAAGCTACCGATGAGAGCGTACATAAGTTATCAAGCATAAAGATGCAGTACTGAACCGATTATTACTTAGGTAAGAAATCATGAATAAATTGTTACATTTTTTTATTCAAAATATCTTTGTTTTAAGTATTGTAAGTGACTATGCTTTATCTTGATAAGAACTGCATCTAGAGGCGTTATTTTAAAGTATTGATCAGAGACTCGTTTCGAGTATTTGTAACATGCCTAAATGTATGTTGGATAAACAATAATCTTGTAAAATTCTTCAGCTTTTATTACGGTACCTACAATGTTCAATTTGCATGTGCATGTAACTGTTACTCGCCTCTCACGGTTAATGGACAATTAACTATTTAAATAATCAGTTATTAATTGAACTTTAAGTATGATTTAGTTGTCAAGGCTCGTTGAAAATATTTATATTAATTCAGGCGGTTATATTTGAAACGTGAAAGCATAAATTAAAAGCTTTATTGGATTTTCAGACGTAAATGCGACTCGATGCGTCATACACTATGATTACATTGCATTGCTCGGGCAACAACTTCATTTATGATATTCATTATGTTTTACTTTCATAAGTGAAACGACCTCCTTATCATCAAAGATAGGTGCACCAATCTTCTTGCCATCAAATATTGGTGAACCGACTATAGGCTTGTGGCCGATTTAACACTTCACAGACGAACTAGCATCAACTCGAAAAGCCATGAACTTGGAGTCGAAACTTAGCGGTCCCCATTAGTTGGCCCTAAATATAGCCCCGTCGACTCAGGCGATCACCGGTAACGGGCTCGGAGTCTTTTACGCGAGATTTAAAAGTTAGAATATGTTTTAATAAGTGGATGTGTTAGCCGACGCTCTTGAAAAGCGACCGCTTTCGATAGAGAATCTGGGTGTAATAGGTGTTAATTTTGCAATCAGGATGAAGACCAACAGAGCTTGATCGTGGACAACAGTTCGCCAGTTTTCTAAAGTATAATATGGCATTATACAATTTTCAATATTTATACATTATATTAAGTCAAACTTGAGTCTTAAAATATATTTGAAAATTCCTATTAAATGAAATATAATTAAAACTGAATTCCCTATTAAATTAACTCTTAAGTGTTATAACTATTCTAAGTTATGCTTATAGTATCTGTTTAATAATTAAATTTGTTTTTATTTCATGTTCTTGATCTTCGTACACCTCGGATCGCGATATTAGTTTTAAGTTTTGATTTTTATATAAGACATGCAATGGTTTTAATTAATACGGTATATGAAATATGATGAATGATTACTATATTTGTTTCCGAAAATTTTAAGGGTCGTCAGCAAATATTTTACTTGTTTTTATCGCGATTATCATAATTTTTACTCACTGATAAGTATAACATGTGTTTACTTTCTCAAACACCAAAGAACAAGAAACATAATTTTCAAGATATTATCAAGATATACGTAGCGATATATTATGTATGTACATATTGTTTGTTTTCAGCCAATTTTTGATGATGCTAAATAATAAACCATAAACTTTAATTTTTTATCAGTATTACCTATAACTCAGTGGTAAAAAAATTAATAGTTTAAATAATGTTAATTAATATGAAAAACGCTTTTCATTATTATTTCGTATTTGAGTTATAAAAAGATAAATCGACGTAATGCTATCGAAAACAAATACCATTTACGCAACGTATTTTTAATCCATTTTTAGGGTTTCATAACTAGGAATAAAAAATGGATCCCGTATAAATATTACTTCCGTATTGGTCCGCCTGTTTTTCACAGCTGTTTTCTCGGAAAAGACATTACGTAGAAACTTTCTATTTAGTTACACCGTAATCAATCCTCATGTACTATCTCAACAGCTGACATTCAAAAATATTTGTATGGAAATATTAGTGAGGTAAGGTAGGATATAAAAAAATATTTGTAATTGCATGTGACGTCGATTGAAAGAGCGATTTGTAAGAATTTCAATAATATTTTATTCAGAATTTAGTGTAAGATTGTTTGAGATATTAATTTTTAACAATATTTTAATCTATTTTTAACAATATTCACAGAAAACAGATTTAAAATTTAGTATCAAACGTAAAGAGACTGACATAGATCCATTTAGAGTTGGGCCTAGGTGTAACAATAATCAAAATGACACACTTAAATAGAGATAAACTTTTTCTACCAACGAAATAAAACAAAGTGTTTCGTTGTATCTTTTATGAAAACTGACAGGCTTGAGAGGATCATTGAAAACACCACTTAAAACTCAAAAAGAACGAGAGACATTATTTTTTTTCGACATCAGAACAAATGTCAATATCGGTTAGCAGTTTATTTTTCATTAATTCAGGCAATTATTTTAAAAGGCATTCAAATTAAAAGTAAAGAACAATAGGTTATTGGATATTATTTTGTAATCGTTTCTAAAAATGTTTAGTGTACTTCAATTACATATTTATTGTCATTTTTATTCATTATTAACAATTTTTTATTTATCAAAAAACATAATGTATATGACATAATATACCTTTACGTAAGTAGCTTTTTTGTATTGTGTTATAGTTACAAATTGTATTTTATTTTTTACTTTTTTCTGATTGTCAATCGCTGAAATGTTTTCTTTTTTGTATATTAAAAATACTTTTTTTTTTATTAAAAATACTATATTTTATTTTTTGCTCTTTTCTGAATGTCAAGCGCTGAATTGTTTTCTTTTTATATATTAAAAATACTAGATATTTTGTTAAAAAATTACATTCTATTTCTGTAACGCCAGGCACCGTTTTCGTCGATCTCCTTTGAGTTAAGTTTGATACGAAATTCATGCAATTCCAGTTGTTCACTCCGACATTGTTTACACTCGAGTTTGAATTGTTAAAAAAAACTGTGTGTGTGCGTGTGTGTGGGTGTATATATATATATATATATATATATATATATATATATATATATATATATATATATATATATATATATATTGATGTCATAAAGAGGCGTGACGACGCCTTACGTTTCATACGATTCCTTCGCAGAAAGACGTAATCTTATCTAAGGTAATTGTTTTGTCAGCAAAGTGCACAAATTCATGCCACCCAGTTTCACTGCGCCATTTTCAAAACACGATTATCAGAGTAATTATATAAATTATCCAAACGACCTCATTTCGGCGTTACCACCTACTGAAATAAACGTCGTGACGTCAGTGAACAATGCGTAGTCTCGATTATTCAGCGTAGCAATAGACAACTTACCTATTTGAGTTAATTGTCCGTTTTTAAATTGTTCAGTTAAAACATGAAGGATTATTCAGTATCTTTGATACTCTAATAATAGTCAACTTAAAGTAACTAAAGACTACACCAATGAAATTGTTATTCATTTAACATTTTTGATAATTAGCTATGCGAAATGAACTTTTATATTTATTCATGTAATCTATTGAGATAACTTTGGATTGTAGAATTATTCACTTCAAAGGTAATTAAACATTGTGGATAATCATCTCGGTATAACGCGTAGTGGCAGTCCAGAATAAAGCCGGCACCATTGCAAAAGCGATTGCGACCGATGTGCGAATTCTCATTACGGCCGCTTAGTTCCGTGCATTCATTTTTATTTGTATATGCTTTCATTTACCCAACGAACAGCGCGCACTTCGATACTCTGACCGGTCGTTTCGTGTAAGAAACGAGTGTTTTGAATTTATGTTCCCACTTACATATGCCAGGCATTACTTTAATACAAAATCTCTTCAGAGAAAAACAATTGGGAGTTGCCATCAACATTGAATAGCGTCATCGGTTGATTTTTTCATTACCCACATATTATTAAATACATTCCGTTTAGGGCAAAAAACGAACGATTTAATACGCAATGTATGCTCAGCGGTGGGTCAAGGTGTAATTTCGTATGACACAGTCAAGCATGGGTTTTAAAAAAAAGGAAATTTTCATCTCTCCGATAATCCTCATCGAAGGTTATCTGCTCGATTAAAAGAATATAATATACAAAATAATTAATTAAATATTATATCGAATATATTTGGCGTTAATTTTGTTGAAATTCATTATTCACAATTAAATAAAAGTAAGTGATGTAGTATTGTTTCTGCTTTATTTAAATTCTTTACCACGACCTAGGTTTCATTGTATGACAACATCTTCAGGTGGGCTATTAGCAAAGATCTTCAGACAACATCGTCAGATGGGCAATTATCTTTGCTAATTACCCACCTGAAGATGTTTTCATACAACGAAATCTAGGTCGTGGTAAAGAATTTAAATAAAATAGAAATAATACTGCGTCACGTAGTTTCATTTAATTGTAAATATTATATAAAAATAATTTTATATAAAATAATACAATAATTAGAAAAACCTTATTGAAATAGATTCTGCGTTAAGTTCACTTTGTCTAACAGAGCGTGTAGCTCGTTCTCTCATAGTGCAACAGAAATAAGCTTCATGCTTTGGGAAAGAAGTGGACCACCACATGACTGAACACCCCTTTAATGAGATGGCAGATTAGATGCCAAACTAATATCTGTCATGCAATAATTGATACATGCTTAATGCATGTATTTTAATTTTAGCTTAATGCATATGTTTACAATATAAAAACAATTTTAAGCCTAATTTCCATATTCTTTTGCTATTTAAATTATTTTATAAAATACATTAACCACTTTTCTAGATCTACAAATATCCTTTGCCCATGGCTTAAGTTTGTTCGGGGGACATACACACATTCCTAATTTCATTGTTCATCTGTTTGAATTCACTATAAATACACGTATATAAAATCATCTTGTCAAATAACTATTTGAATCAAAACCACTAGCTTCAACTTGTAAGAGTAATCTTAGATCCTAAAATTGTTTAAACATAAATTTCATAAATAGGTGAAATATTTGAACTATCTATGATGCTCAAAAAGTGCGATACTATTCTAATGAAGCCTTGACATTAATTCCATTATTCTGATATATTCTATTTCGTAGCTCGAGAAATTACCATCGGTGCTGGACATGCCCATCAAACCTATTTCCATCGCCTGTAATACGTTCATGAATAACTTAACGCATTTTTTGCAACTAATCCACGACAAAAATCCACCCAATGTTACATCATCCCATAGCGAGCGGTAATTTATGTTTATTCTTTTAGAACTACGAGCCGGTGTACGGAACCGTGCACAGGTTTAATCGTGATTTAATGAAAATTATAAATTAATTTATGAATTGTAATTTTATTTTTAATAGCAATGGCGTCGATTAAAAATATTATAATAATAAATCACTGCATCTTAAAAAGCGAAATCAAATAGTACTATTATTTTTATAAATAGTACTATTATTTTTATTGAGTAATCGGTATTTAGTCTAGTTGATGCGATTTAAATGGTCCGCAACAAACAGAACATCGGTGACTGTATTACGTGCCTCAGTTGGAATTTATCAAAGATATATTCAAGCTGAAGGATCTAAATTATATAATCACCAATGAAAGGAGACAAATAAAGTGTGTCAGGATCAAATGACTTATCATCCTTCATTATAACTCTTTGCCCTATTACTTTTAAGATGAAATAATATAAATAGATAAATAAAATATTAATAAATTTATGTATAAAAAAACTCTTTCAGATTGGAACTACCTAACAGTACAACATATCTGAAAAACATTAACATTTTTTTCAATATTACCAAAGAAAGATAGAGAGAGAGAGGGGGAAGTTTAGGATAGAAAACTTTGGCCCTTCTACAATCATAGACAAGTAACAGAAACAATGACAGTTTTTCTCTTTACAGTTTATTTTACCACTAACCCAACGCCTAACATAAAAGCGGCCTTATCACTTCTTAAATAACTCATCCGGTCAATAACACTTAATATTCGTATATAATAAATTGGTTTAATCTATTCGTTTTAGTTCAGCTCAGCTTTTTTAACGATACATCAGTTACTTAAAATATCCTCCCCAATAAGAATATTTTAGTACAGCTATTGTCTGTATTGCACCGTTTACATTCAGTGCACTCCGCCGCATTATTTATTCCATTATGAAGCTCAGATGACAGATGAAAAAAATATTTTACTAAAATTGACATATAGAGGCGCAAGTATCAAAAGCATTGAGCTAAAGCGCCACTTTATTTATACGTGAGTGGATATGATGATGATGATGATGATTTATTCCATTATGAAGCTCAGATGACAGATCAAACAAATATTTTACTAAAATTGACATATTGAGGCGCAAGTATCAAAAGCATTGAGCTAAAGCGCCACTTTATTTATACGTGAGTGGATTTGAAATTAAACAAAAATTTTACCGACCGTCAATCATATTGACGTTGAGCCGTTAGATGGCAGCATTGCTGTTTTGTGTATATAATTTTAATAATTAATTAATTTGCAAAAACAATAGCAATAATAAATTTTTTAGTTGTGGATGCCGGTAGAGCAAGCAATTATCTATAAAATGATATATAATTTATGTGGATTAGTTGTGAGGTTTTTTCTAAAAAGGGAGAGTAACATCTTAACCTTAGCGTATTAATATATATGATGATGATGATGATTGTCTATAACATTAACTAATATTTTTCATGCAAAATTAATAACTGTGTAGTTTGTTTCACTCTATATGGTAATATATTCGAAGGCCAACTCTTTTCCATAGATTTTACAGCACATGTGTGATATTCCATGTATTAAATACTGTGAGCAAGTCAGTGCAATGGACATTGTGAGCAAGTCACATATGTAATATTGCCGCGAATAGAATACAGTGTCGCACCGGCTAATGATAGCGCGGCGGCAGAGGCGAGTACATTCCGCGCATTTCTGGACGGCGCGGCGCTTCTCCACTGCGTTAGGATATGCGTGGACAGAGAAAGTATTTCGTACGTAGTTTAGTTAAGTTGTTAGTTCAATTCTAATTACTTGCTGCGTGTGAAACCTGAGAAACGGTTACAGTACGTTCTTCGTCCGTTACATCGCTCTAAAGTAATATATATATATATATATATATATATATATATATATATATATATATATATATATATATATATATATATATATATATATATATTTAAGCATTCGACGCCTACATTTTATACCTATTAAAAAACTATAAGTTGAACATTAAGTTAAGCTCACATCCTTCCAAGAGTTTTCCAAATAGAGTGTTCGTATGACACTAGCTAGAATTCAGATTATAGGGGATTTGGATATTATAAACGCGGACGTCCGAAACAATGACGTTAAACTCGACAGACACGTTACAACCCAAAAAAATTGGCTCTAAGTAGCATCACGCGCGAACTGCGGTGAAAAAGATAGAAACAAAGAAACTACGTACATGGAAGAGATATTCGTATTGAAGGCGATAATTCGTTTTGAAGATCGATTAGCTCGTCTTTTAGGGGGGTTATTTTTAGAAAGGCTAATGATACGTCTAACTGTTATAACGTTATTGGTCTGTAATACTGGTCACTTCTGGAAAGAAAAACATTAGTGTGTTATATGGTGTGGTAAACACATTTTAAATCTGCCCATTTTTCAACTCCTTGATTGAGGAACTTGAAGAATCGGTTGAAACAGGAACCCATTTCTTTATAATAGAGCCAAAATATTAATTTAATTCTAACATTAAAATAAACAAATTTCCGGTAGAAATTTTCAACCTTCTTTTCTCAAGCTTAGGGGTTGAATTTCAAAAAATCTCTCTTGATTCTTAGTGGATCTTTATGTCGTGTAAGAATCCTACCTCTCAAATTTCAAGTTTATAGGCTTTATAGTTCTGGAGATTTCGTATTGAGAGAATGAGTCAGAGGTTTTTCGCTTTTGTATATACGTATATAAACATAGGCACACACACGCACATGCCATTTCCGTGCACAACGATGTTAGATTACGCTTAATATATTACTGTACTACAGCGTGTAAAATTTATTATCAATAATTTTTAATCATACGTTGTAAAAGTGATGTTTGTAAATAATTATATAATGGATTTCGATAATAAGTGATGATAAGAATCACTGTATTTAGAGTTTGGATATTCTTGAGTTTGAAAGTAACGCGTCAGGCACGTAACACGGCATTATAGGGTGGCGCCGGGCCATAAGCGTCGCGTGGCAGCTACCGGCTAGTCGCGCGGCGGGCGCGGCTTCTCTCGTTAATTAGCGACCACGAATGTCGGTCGCAACTCTTTTAATTAATGACGGCGCGCGCGCGTGACAACGCCCACGCCAGCTCATTTTATTGTTTTTGCACGTATCGACCTTTTAATCAACTACCGTACCTACAGTACACACGATTTTATATTACGCTACATAATATTTACGGTTCAAACAGTCTTTTATTGTTATTTTTCCAAAATGCTAAAGTTTTCTTCCTTTTAACGATTCTTAACACGTACGTTTTTAGTTATTCCGTGAATACTAAAAATGTATTTGCAATGTTTACAAAAGTAAATGTTGAAGCTACGTAATATTTAAACAGCCTGTAACTAAGAACGTATCCGTTATTCATATATTTCATGGTTCAGTATTGCTAATGTAATACAACCTACGTTGTAGGTATTCGTGAGTAAATTCTGTGTCTTCTATATAAAAAAACCATGTAGGTGAGACTACGCGATCCGTCTGTCACAACTTCAGTACTTGTGTACCGTTTGAAGCAGAGTTTTGAAATGTTGACTAAAAGTGAGTATCGTTAGCATGCTGACGGTATTTATTATATAAATATCCAAACAATTTTTTTATTTTTATAAAAAAAAATAACAAAACTATTTGAAGCCGGTAACTTGGCCATTTTAACGAGTTATACTCTATTATATAAATAAATTACTATTGAACCGAACACGAGTAACGAAAAGAATACAAGTTCATTAATAAAACAAGAGGTTCAAAATATAAGAAAGAGATAACTAAATCCCCTTTTTAAACCTTCAAAAAAGAAAACGTAAATTTGGAGAAAAAAGACTCAAATATTTCTCAGAATATTAAAAATAATATGTAAAAGTAAGGAATTCAGATATAAGTGTAATGTATGAAATGTATAGTTTGGAAGAATCTTGTGTGTGATCAAGCACGTGTTACTGAAAATGCGCACATTTTCGATTTTATTTATATGACTCGTATATAGGAGATGACTAGTTTTTCATTTACGTTTAAATTACATGTTAAAACTTAACACTTGTTGTAATAATTAATTAATTAATAATCTTAACACTTGTTGTATTGTAATTAATTAATTAATTTGTAATAATAAAGTTAGCTATGCTTCTCTTTTTAAGGACACTAATCACGTTTCTATCGATATTTTAGGCGTTGCTATAAAAAGCAAATTGCTGAAAGAAATTGCGTCGCTGTCTCATTAAAAGTGAAACTTTCTTAAACATTATTATTCTGAAGGGAACAATTTCCTATACTTTAAAATACTCACATAATATCTCTAGTCGTGACTGAGCCCACCTAGTAGGTAATTACACCTACTAGGATACCTACCTGCGAGGTGTACTCGGATAAGGGATTTGTCTTTGCAATTGTCGTACATTCAGAACACACTTAAAATACCAAAAATTAAATACTTAGATGCGTGTCAGTGCCATCAATCGGGAAAAATACTCGATTTTTGGGGTTAAAAATCCTACCTATGTATATTTGTGCAAAATTTTGTTACTAATGGCCTAGTACATGACAAACGAACATAATTCGATGTACTACACTACAATATTATGGTTAGGCACAATTAAATGAATTAACAAAGAATCTTTGCTGATATCCCACATGAAGATGCTCTAATACAACGAAACCTCGGTCATGGTAAAGAACTTAAAGAAAGTAGAAATAATACTACATCACGTAGTTTCATTTAATTGTGAATAATGAATTTCTACAAAATTAACGCCAAGTATATTCAATTATGGTTAGGATTAAATTGAATTTGAGGAAAAGCCGAAAACGACTTAAAATGTATGCAATGTTCGCCGCTACCTCTGATAAGGCTGTCTTGACGATTTGGAATTATTCGCAATCAAGTAGAGAATACAAGATATTGTTTTAGTTTTGATGCAGAAAACTGTTGCTTAACGATTAAAACATGTGTGTTTATTAGAATTAATTTATAATTTCTTATTCAATCCTATTATAGAACGTTTACTTTATTTGTTATCATTATCAACGTGTGTCAGTGTGCAATCAACTGATAAAAGAAGTTAATCGGTTTGTTTACAACTATATAAAATTGAAGACAAACTCATATTCCAATGAAAGCTGTTATTTCATACAGATGTTGTATCTCTATATCGTTTCATACTTTGCTATTGTTTAATGAAAAGCAGGACTTATATATAAATACTAAAAGAAGTAACAAAATTGTTTTCCCCAATTTACTCAAAAAATCTCTGAAACTACAACTCTACTGACTCACTGAAACTACAACTCTACTGAGCACTCTAGTCAAATGGGGAGTTAATTAAGTACCATTTATCGTGATTCGACTACCGTATGAAAAATAATAGCCATCATTATCATCAGCCGGAAAACGTCCACTGCTGGACGTAGGATCCCACATAGAATTTCTTTAGAGATTGATCTCGCGCCACCGCATACAAATAAAGTATTGATAAAATTTAAAAGTCCTGACTATAAAAGCTCAGAATTAATTTTGCTGAATTTACACTAATATCCGGCCACAATCAACGTCGCATGTCAAAGCACTGACGTGCTTCTAAATACATTACTTTTAATTTATCAACGAGGATCTCAATTGTTAGCAGTAGTATTTTTATTAGCTTGCCAGTCGACGACAGCGACTAGTGTATACTGAATTACTTTCTTAAGTGAAGATGTAAACAATGAAGTGGAGCCATTTAGTCTCAATCGCGACAAGTCTCGGCAGTGCCGGATGGTTTTCCCTCTCGGTTATTCATCACATGACTCTGGCAAGAAGTATGTGTCAGTGTTCGTAAAATCAATTAATATCCAGTCTATTATTAACATATACAATGATGTAATTTTAGTACCGTTTTACATCCGATTTCGTTTTATTGCGCGCGTGATTTGAATGCAGATAATTAAGCTAGTGTCATACGAACACTCTATTTGGAAAACTCTTGGAAGGATGTGAGCTTAACTTAATGTTCAGCTTATAGTTTTTTAATAGGTATAAAATGTAGGCGTCGAATGCTTAAATATATATATATATATATATATATATATATATATATATATATATATATATATATTTGTTAATACATGAAAACTTTTTTTTGGTTTACATAGTGTAATTTTACATATTATTCTACTAATTTTGTATCAAAATGTTATTGTAATTTTATAGATTTTACCGAATACTTGGCTTTTTAATATATTGTAAAGATGCTTCTAATTATAAATATTATAAAATTAGAAACAATATCCCTTCCATTCAATGTAATCCCAAGAAAGAATCCTCCTTTTCAAGGTTGCGGAATATGTACAGCAAAATGTTTATCACAATTTTAACCTCACGTTTTAGGTAATTAATTTTTAAACATCTGTCGCTATTTTCTAGCCAGTCTTTTGTCACGTAGTAATATGAAATGAATCGCAATTACATACAAAAACCATGTTATATGTTACGAAGAGATAGCGCTATAAACCATTAGAAGCGACCCTTTTTGAAGCGAAGCTTTTAATGTATATTTGCGATGGGACTTAACTGTGAAACGTCACGAATGCGACGATGAAACGCTCCTCATTGGCTGGTCACCGCATATTGTTGGCATATAAGAGAGCGAGGTGGAGTAAAAAAGAGACAAAACGCAAGATAGTGACAAAATCCTTTCTCCCCTTCGTTCTCTTTAAATAAATAAATATATATGTGTGTGTGCGTGTGTGTGCGCGCCCGCGTGTGTGCGTGCATGCGTGCGTGCGTGCATGTATAGTTATCCCAACGAAAGAATGTACGTGTTTGGTACTTCACGCATGTGCATGAAAAAGAAATTAAATTATTTGGTATATTTAACCTGTTTATGTATTTTACTTTTTTGTTAAATGTTTTTCATTGTTTGATGAATAATATATATTTTTATTACTGAATCGATATTATATTTGACTAAACTTGCAATACAATACAGGTTTAGTAAATGCTTTATAGAAACTTGGGATAGATTTTTTCGCCTATTCCATTAAGTGTATAGATCTTTCAAAATGCAATTAAAATGTCATCGAATGTTTTTTTTATATTCATTATTCCCCTGCGATACACCCACTCTTTTTTCAGTGATTTGTTTTAAAAATCTGCATAAATCGTAGTAGCATACCTAAACAATTAATCCAATAGAAAATAGTTTAGGTTAGTTATATTGACAAATTTATAAGATTAAAAATATAATATGTTGAAAACGAACAAAGTTTATCGGCATCGTTTTCAATATCATTGAATGCCACTAAACTTACACTATAGTAAATTTAGCACACAAAAACAATACGATTTCAGAGATGCGGAAGTTGTCTTTTTAATAATTCTATGACATAAACATGCCATGACTTATTGGACTGATTTCTTTATTGAGGCCGAAAATGCAACGTCTGATTTACACATTCATACTTCGGCTAAGTAGCAATAAATCATTACATATCATTTAATTGAACTTGAAAAAGGCAATCCATAGAGGGAGTGGTGCGCTTAGCGGTCAAGCAGCGGAAGACGCGTCCGCACACAATGGGGAGTTAGCGATGACTCCGCCCCGCGTGACATCAGTCCCCATGAGTCATGCGCCTTGTAGGGCACGCGTCGCGATGGGTGGATAATATTAATTTAAGAAATACGACTGTGAAAGTATTTAACATCTGAACAAATGAAGTGTATTTCAGGTAGTTAAAATATGTACACTCAAACTTCACTGATAGTAAGTTTGGGAATACACGCGTTAGAAGAACCTCTTTGTTTATGACATAATTATAAATTATATTAATGTCAGCTTCACGTTTTCACTGTTACTGGGTATATATCTAGATTAAAAGACGCAGCCCTTTATACCCAATCAGATACGCTAGTTGCCCGGTGTACCGCACTCTACCATTCATTCACTATAGCGTAGCATCTTACATACTTGGAGCGTTGTCGTTCGTGATTCAGTCACAATTTAACACTAAACCAACCAGCCACATATTATGTCATTAACACGGTTGAAGGATTTCGCCTCAAAAGAAGCATACTTTTCCTAATCATAACAGAAAAAAAACCTCTATAATATGAGCTGACAAACAATATAACCATAACAACATTATTAAGGCGGCAATTATCTTTCTCTACTGAATGCGCGGGTCTCCCTGTAACTTTCCAGTATTTGGAACAAAAATCAGATTTAAGTTTTCACCTCTGGAAATACGTTTCCAATTATAACCAAAACATCTATGGACCAGTGATAATAGTCCGTTGCAATTTGCCCGTCAGTTCATTGTCTTCCTCCTCAATTACTCTTCACATCCAACATCCCACTAATCTGAGCAGCACTAGGAATAGAACTTAATTTTATAATAAAATTTTACTGGATAAATACAGATTTGGTGGTGTTAATATAATTTTTGTTTCTAAAGGCAGTGACCAAAAATATCGCTTGAAGAATGGTACGTTCAAGTGACGTTCTTGGTTGCTTTCTGCTAATAATAAATGGAATATTTTTACATAATATCCAGCGCTTAAAATTCCATTATTCAAATTACATCCAATGACAGTATAATGGCGACCGACGTCTGAGGGCATCCCGTTTAAGCACGTTCCGAGGCCGCGAAATCAATATCTTACCTTGTTCCGGTCAAAGTATCGGCGAAGGAATTGCGCAGCGCTGCGCCGGCGCGGCGGTCGACGCGAATGAAAAAAAGATATTCGGCGGCTGTCGGTCGGCGGGTCGGCGACCGCGCAGCGTGCCCAAGGTTCCACCGTCGCGCTCCGTCGCCTCTCGCCCGCCAATATCGTCTATCGCTCTTTTGTATCTCATCTAGTTTTTTTAGAACTCTCGTCTTACATTGTCATGTTGTGATTTAAGGAGGTCCGCGTTGTGACCGCCTGCATTGCTCTCGGTAGTCCGTGCGCGAGCACATTGTCCGCTCGTTAGGGCAGCGCTTGTCCATCTCTAACTTTTTCTTGTAATTTCTTTTGTCTATTGAAATAAGTGAGGCCGGTGATATTAAACTAAATGTTGTTTATGAAGTCTCAAATTAAATTTCTGCATTTAACCATTGACCACTATACTTACTAACAAGTAACTAGTTGCCAATTTTTGAAAATTTTAAGTGAAACACTGGTATATTCTCGTGAGAAATAATTCGTTGTAGTCAAAGCGTCGTTTTATTTAACACAATACCGAATAACTTCCAGAAAATATTAGTTGCCTTGTACTCTGTGTTTGTGCGGTCATGCATTTCCGTCTACAAAAACTAGCGAACGAGTCCGCCTCGACGATGCACCTCGCCGTGAATTACCGAACCTAACGACATCGGCATCTGATCGAAGTGTCATTGGTTATGTCACCCTGCTACATTCGCGCCAAACAGTCTATAATTATACAAGTGTTTAGCTGGGGATTATTTTGCTTTGTTCAAACGGTCTAGTGTGAAACGAATTTCTTGTGCACTAAGAAAATGATTAATTATTTTGTTTCAAGCAGCTAAATTTACGTATGTTGAAATTTTATAGCTAGAAACACGTTTGTATTCTTTGTTGTTACAATGTTTTAGGCGAATTGCCTCATCTTTGCTCTCCTGTCGTGAGAATCGTATCATAGCCCATTATAATATTAATACGTATTATGTGAAAAATTAAATTTTAATTTATAGTCAAATAGTGTTTCTATTATTTATAATTTATATCAGCTCAGCAAATATTTCAAATTACCCAGTGACTTGAAACTTAAGTTAATTTCGTATGCATACACCGATTTCCGTAAAACTCTTGCATGTTTTAGGAGTAGTTAGATATAACGGACGAAAACTCAAATACAGTTTTGGTTGTGTAGTAAATGGTTAAAACAGATAATGTAAATGTTAATTTTAAGGCATTTGTTCTGTTTTTAATTAACTTGTATCGACATTCGAATTATAATGAATAATTTTACCCTAACTTCATCTACCCATTTACATCATACATAGAAATTAAGTGCGGTTTATTTTTTATTTAATGTTTTTTTTGTTTTCTGCAATCGTAGATTGAATGTAAACAAACCCGTTACAGTAAATGTGACTAGCAGGTTGAAAGAAGTTTGTGACAAACGGGTTCAAGTTTCGCATGTTGTAGACGAGCAGTCTGGATTTGCATTAACGAGCTCTCGACCGTAACCAGTTATAGGTTCGACGTACAGCTACGCGTCCAACTTGGCAACTCGCGACTGGTTGCTATTATTTTCATGTTTCAATGTAAATAGTATTTATAATTATTGTAAAATAAGGTCTCCGAGAGAAATCACCACAATTTTAAACACATCTATAGTAGCTTTTATATATATATATATATATATATATATATATATATATATATATATATATATATATATATATATATATATATGTGTGTGTATATGTATGTGTATATATATTTTTATGGCTTCCGTAGTCAAACGTGATGTGACCTAAAAAAATAAAGAATTAGCTGTTTTATCTTCATTTTATTTCTTTTAAATTTCGATTTTTTTATAAGTGTTGTCACTAGTTCTGTTTCTTTTCAATAATAGACATTGTTCACCATCCATGGTTTAGTAAAGAATGTCTCAAAATACACATATTGGATTCAAATCTAGATTCTGAAGTAAAACAACACAATTTGTAGAAAGAAATTGTTATGTTTGTGCTATAGCATGAGGAGGTGCATTAACGTAAATACGTTGGCATACAATATGCTGACGAAGAGAGAGCTGTTTTGAAAATAGAACTATTTTTAGGTAATGAGTAGCAGTTCACCTACCACGTGGAAGGACTGCCTGTTGTTCCATTTCTATTCGGGTATCCATTCATATGGTCGTTGAACTGGTATTCATTACGTACAAAAATATCATGAAATTCCAGACTCTGACTTTAGGGCAGATTATATATATATATATATATATATATATATATGTGTATATATATATATATATATATATATATATATATCGTCGTGACCGCCAAAGTGAACTTCCATGAATCGATGTCACTAGTCATTAGATATCGGTTTGATGGGTTGTCTTCTACGGCTGACGGAAAACGTATGCGGCTGCATTTACAAGGCAACATTTACAGCGACGAATGTGTCGCACAATTACCTCATCATCCATGAGGTCGTCGCAGGTCTTCGAATTTATCCTGTTCGTCGATGACACGTAACTGTCTGTTGGAAACGAATATAATAATCTCGCCTCACAACAGATCGGTTTACACTTGTAACGTTGGCAATACGTTTCTGTCTTTGACCGTCCTCTAAAAGAGTGAGAAGATTAATAACATTGATCTCGGTAAAATATCGTAGAGCCATAATGATTTTACTTACCAAAGAAAGCAACACTTAATGCAATGAACAGTTGTATAATTGATTCAATGCAGTGTCTAGTAGAAAAAAACTCCGAAGCTTCTGTGAGTCTTTCGGTCGCGAATTCTACATGAATAATAAATAAATAAAAATATTTTATTTCGAACGTTTGAGTACTTTTTCATTTTAACATTATAGTGATATCGTATCTTTTATTTTTATTTTGTTATGATGAGGTCACGTTCCATAATATTGAGAAATGAAACTACGACCGTTCCGCAAGTTGTACCATGAGCGGGGCTGTTTGCATTTTTTTAATGATTCTGCATATTTACGAAAATCTTTAGAAAAGTTTGATCTTCTGTACCATTCTTTTCTTACACAAGATTAACTGGATCAATTTCAAAAAAATTACTAACGTATATCAAACGTACTCGTAGATTATGTAATATTTCCCTAACAATAAGAAGCTATAATCAATGAGCATAAAATAGTTTGAGAAAATTAATGCTGAAATATTCTATATGTATATATTATTATTATATAAATAATAATATTATAATAATATATATATAAATAATATAATAATAATAATATATACATATAGATAATTATTATATTATTATTTATTTTATTATTATTATATACTCGTGGCTAAGATATAAGGCCAGTAAAAGGCAGACGTTTGTTTAATTTTTTGCACAGAATCAACATACTTAAAGACCTGTGAATAAGAAGCGTTGTAAACGCAGTTATGTTTATGAATTCGCGGAAAATACTAATTGTATTTCCTTGTTTGTGTCATATTCTTATCTCATTAAAATCTGTCTTTACCATTCTATTCGTCATTATACAAAGCCCTTTCAAAGATTCTTAGTTCCTTTGTTAAAATCGTATCTTTGTACAAATTGCAGTTCAACCAAAAACTCATATTTTTCCTTAATAGGCGCTGTTCAGAAAAAAAATTTATGTTGACTCACATATTTATTTCATTTGAACTTGCAGAATTTATATATCAATAAAAAATTTTGTACGTTTTTTAAGCATATTGCGCGCACGGTGGGATACGAGATTTATTGTTATATGGAAGAGTGCAGAAAGCTAAAATATACATGTATATGTATATATATACATACATACATATATATATATATATAGTATGTGTTACCAAAACAATAAATTATATATTACAAATACATTAAAAGATTCACTATTTACGTTCTTACTGTCAATGTTGTCAAACACATAATAGTCTTTGGTGAAACAGTTGCACACTGTAGAACTTTTTGAGAAAAGAACCTCAATAATGTTCAAACTTAAAAATTTAATGAATTACGCTGGACGCTATTTATACTAATACATTTCACCAATAGTATTAATCAAAGTACTAATTTTCGGGGACATTATGCAAAATGACCGATTTTACATTCAGGGTATCCATAATATTTGAAGCGTGAACCCTCGTTAGCATATTTGTGCGTCTTATCTGTAAATGACACTTACTATTGCGGTAGTTGATGATTCGATATGAAAATGAAATATTGGACTGCTTATCGACCGATGTAAGGTGAGCGGATAGTCATGTGCCGTGGTGTAACTGTACCAGACGGTGCGGCGGAATGCCGGCCGCGGACGCACCGCCAATACTCATTACCGGTACAGAGCGCGCCTTCTATTCATACGTGACTCTGAACTTCTTCCGTCACTTCGACACGCTGAAATATTACTGATGCATGAAGTACTTGCTCTTTAAAAACAGAATCCTCCGCTTTTTGCCGCAACGACTTTTTTAACGATTCGTGAAACTGAATTTACGTTGCATTAAATTCCATATTAAGCAAGACCCGAATTTCTACCTTATAACATTGAATGGGTATATAGCTATCTAAATACATATACATTCGTGTATGCGTAAAATGCGCTTGCATACTTACGTAAATACTCAACCTTCAAATTTTTATATATATATATATTGTTTAAATGCACAAACCATACATCTGCTCATAAACAATTGTCATTTAATGCAGTAACGAGTGCAGAGTGAGGGTTGAATAACCCTTTGGACCTCGTCTTCACCATATACTTAATTTTTTATATTCACGGATCGAACTTTTGTAGCGTGAGCGTGAGAAACTTGTCATTTGTGCTTACTTAGTTCTTACCAACTAGACTGTGATATTTCGTTTGTCAAAAATCGATGCTGAAATACCAAATATTTTCTGCTATGTAATTTTCTTGTGTATGGAATTGAACTTGCGTTTAATAATGTTATTTTAACTAAAATAAAAGTAGCTTACTTAATAAATACCAACGTACGATGTAGACATAAATATGAACTTTTCGAGTTAATCTTTTGTTCATACAATCGTATGCATGCAATAGTACTACAAAATGAGTTTAATATAGCAATGCATTATCTTTCATTAGCAAATTTCTCACAAATCTCTATATATTATATGAACCTATCGTTTTGCTCCCAAGGTAATTAAAAGTCGACCAGCTGTAAAACCTGCGAAAGTTCTCTCTTTTACAAATTCTGTTCAATGTGATAAATGTTGACGACCTCGAAACGCTTGATGATATCGATATGTCATGTCATAAAATTCGGCAGTCGACTCTGGTGTCAGCGTGACAGCGCAACGAACGGCAGAGACTTGAGTTTGATTCTCAGCCGCTCGTTGAACGGGACTGTTGTGGTGTCTGTAATCGCATAGCTAAATGCTACAGCCAATAACGGATTACAGTACTACTTGTGCTAGAAGATACGCACTCCAACCCACCTGCTTAGCGTCGGGATTATGGGATTTACCTCCAATGATACGTGCACTGGGAGAGTTCTATATACAGCTGTGGATTGAAATAGGCTGTTGCTGATGAAGAAGTCATAAAATATTGAAATAAATTAACTGCATTTACTTCTCTAATTAATATTAAACGAGACACTGTATAATAGTTTTATAAAATCTTATAGTATCACATGTAGATATTACTCCTGATAAATAAAGTACGTGTCATACAAAGTCAAAGACATGAATAGTACTAGATAGATATTGTCCACACAATAAGCGCACAAAAACGTCCGCAACATAATCTATTCACTCAATGCACAAAACTTAGCGTCAGTTATTTAATGCACAAAACTTAGCGTCAGCGAAAAGAAAATTTGGCAAGAAAAAATAGTTCGTAGCAACCAGTGTAATTTTGTGTTCATTCCAGAAGGGTGCAAAACATAGATTTTAATACAAATAAGATCAAATTTTAACATGCCGCGCGTAAATTTAGTATATTAAATAAATGGTAATTACTTAGAAATAATTCTGTATTCTTGATGTTTATAAAACGGCGTCGACACTAAGAAACCAATGCGCATGTCCCGAGTGTGAAAGAGACGAATTTTCTTACACGTTATTATGTGAAACTCGCAAATAGTTAATACATTTGGATAGCTTTTATATGTTCGGAGCTTATTTATATTGTTTAATCTGTTAACATTAAACTTCAATAAAAAAAGATACAATTTCTCTGATTGCAATGTCAACTGCTTTAAATTTAAAACCTGCTTTAAACTTTTCTGTGAGATTTTTCATAATGTACAATTAGATAGGGCAAAGTGTATCTATTTTACCATGTTGGACGGTGTACAAGTTTATTGTTTTTTTTGCTCTAAAAGCCTCTGGAACATCAAATACCACCTTATATAAATATTTTGGACCAAAGCATGTTTTGACAGCCTGTATTGGTTTTGGCATTCCTTTAGTTTTCTTGTCGCTGGCTCACTATGTTGGAAGTGGCCTACATTTATCGGCATTTTTTTATTATTTCTTTGACGTCTTCATCTGCAAATAATTATTGCTTGATTACCAATTGCATCATATGTGATATATAGCCAATAGCACCATCTATATTTCCGGCCATAGCACCAGCCATATTTGCGGCATTATCGCGCAACACTAAAAAAATGTGACATGTTAGACGCGGCTCGTCGGCGTTCTGAAAATGGCCACAAAACACCTGCGATACAAACGCCCGAGTACAGCCGAACGCAACCCGAGAGTTCACGAACTTACGTTTCGGCCAAGCCGAAAGATTCGACTGATTTGTGGCCGAACTGGAAACTTCGGTCGGTCACTAGTTGTGATACAGATTCAATCCCAGCATCAGAAATTCCGTCTCATATAATTATTTCTCACCTAATTCTACCTTCTTTCTTTTCCTTTCAATTTTCACAACATATTGAATTTAAGTTGTTTTTTTAATTTATAATTGATATAAATTTTAATGAAAGTTTTTTAGTTTGTAAAGTTTGTTTAGGATCCCATGTTTTTAAATTCATGTTGTAACTGATTATTTAAACTATTTTGTCACTGTTGACTGGAACAGAATGCTCCAAAATGGCTGCTTTCAAATTGTTTTTTCTCACGACGTATTCTCACAGCGCTGATTCCCCTCATCATTCTGAATGTAAAATTGTCTGGTGAATGTGAAAAAGTCCAACCATTTCCAAGATAATCGCCTTCAAAGTTCAAAAGTTTAGAAGATACGACGTTTTTTTCTTATTTTTCATTGTAGGTCACATTATTTTGAGTAGGAAAAACTAGCTAAAACTAGTATAATAAGAAAAGTGTTTACCAAAATATTTTAACTTTTTTTTTTTATTATTCAGAACAATAGGCCGAATCACCCCTATGAAGGTGTCTTAAAAAATAATACCTCTATACTATGTTAAAGATGTAATAAATAAAGGTAAATCATCGGCAAAAAAGTCTGTCTGTGAAATATCAGTGTCAAATATTACATAGAAGGTAGTGTATTATTTAATTCTATCTAAAATATTATTAAAATTTAAAGACATAATTTCTAAATTTCTATTAACAGACATTTGCAATTCTACCCATATTTTTTTCTTAATAGTTGCTACGACCCTTTCATATATGATATATTTATAACATTCAAAAAGATTTCTTTAACTACTTTTTTTTAAAGTGAATTTCGTTGTAAACATTTGTTAATCTCTTATTGTATTCTTATATACCAGAATTCGGTCGTTAACTTTGCTCGGTCTATTTTTTCATAATACATTTTCGTCAATTACTAAACGTCACAGGAAAATAGGGACGCTATTGTTTTGGTAAATTTATCCACAAAGTCTGAAATAAAATCGTACCTAATATTATCAGACATGTAGAGCGAGAGTCGATAAATATATTTGTACGTATTAAGATGTCTGCTTGACTCAATGCGCGGGTATATACGAGTTTATGTGTACGTATTAAACGTCTATAGAAAGATCAGAATTATATTTTTTAATAACGGTCTAGAAATAAAAGTATGTGTGCTCAAATTATAAATTTATTCAACTATATTAATCAATATTTTGTTGATTCATACTTGTTATTAATAACGGCAGGTATGCCACATAGATCTAACCAGATTCTCATACTCTTTGCTACTAATCTCTTTTAAACTTGTTCTAATCTTTGTGTACGTAGTAGCGTTTTAGACCCACTTTTTCAAATAAATTTAATGGTTCAGAATCTTACTCTTTAGCTTACACCATATATGATCTGTGGGATTCAGATCTAGGTACTGAGCTGGTCACTGCAGACCATCGACGATATTTTCCACAAACCACTCTATAGTGACGCCCATAGGGCGGATTTGTAATAAGCGCATTATCTTGATTGCGATTTGTGACCTAACAATGAACATTTATTACAAAAACGTCTTAATCGTAGTTATCGTAATAAACACATAAAACTACAAAATTCTTAAATATGTCCGTACTTGGTTTTACTTCTTTCGCGTTTAATTTCGTTCGGGTATACTTTATAATATGAAATCACAATTTAGCTTTCGCTCGCTTAGAATTCGCTCTATTCAGCTGCTGCCTCGCCGTGATGATACTGAAACTAGCTCGTAGGATACTGTTATTTATACTACATCTATCGATATGGAAGATATCACCTAGTGAAATCATATCAAAATCTAACTAATAGTTTTTACATGATGAGCGTTCATATGGACAGACAGATTGATAACATGATGTTTCAAAAATGATTGTGTTATTTTTTTAACTGAATTATTAAATAATCCCTTGAAGTAATGTGTCATGAAAGTGGACAATAATTGATATTAATTTAGTAGAACATACCTATAAATTTAGAGTCTCGAATTTCAATAAAACTGGGAAACACTTTTTTAAAATCGCTGAACAATTAATTATTTAATTTTACGTACATAACTTAGATATAAACGAATAGATGGTATTCCCTTTTATTGTTTTTTCATACATA
This sequence comes from Druceiella hillmani, assembly GCA_039881145.1. Classification (NCBI taxonomy): domain Eukaryota; kingdom Metazoa; phylum Arthropoda; class Insecta; order Lepidoptera; family Hepialidae; genus Druceiella; species Druceiella hillmani. The sequence continues at coordinate 23,206,063 of JAYKKI010000003.1, read as the reverse complement.
ACTTAGATGATGATGATGATGATGATTAAAAATAATAAATTCCTTTTTAAAATCACTAAACAATTAATTATTTAATTTTACGTACATAACTTAGATGATGATGATGATGATGATTAAAAATGATAAATTCCTTTTTAAAATCACTAAACAATTAATTATTTAATTTTACGTACATAACTTAGATGATGATGATGATGATTAAAAATAATAAATTCCTTTTTAAAATCACTAAACAATCAATTATTTAATTTTACGTACATAACTTAGATGATGATGATTAAAAATGATAAATTCCTTTTTAAAATCACTAAAAAATTAAGTATTTAATTTTACTCACATAACTTAGATATAAACGAATAGATGGTATTCCCTTTTATTGTTTTTTTTTTTCAAATATAATGAAGCGCGCACGAAACTAGTAGGTAAATATAAATTTTTGGTACCTTCATAAATTCTAGATAGCGATTTCTCTAGTCCTCTTTTCAGTGCTGTTTTTATTTACATATATATCTAAACTCATTAAGCTTTCATATAGTTTGAAAGTATGTACACATTCTGGATGGTATACCTTTCTCACTTCTTCACATATGATATACTGGTTCTTCCTAATACCTGTACGGGGATATAAAAATATACTTTTTAAGATGGATCTATATCTTATAAATCATATCGGTACCAACAGTGATTGACAATTACTTCAAATTGGATACATTGCACTGCAATATTTGATTAATCATCCTTTGTAAAGCTTTAGTGTTTTATAGCCGCATTTTACTTTTTTTCAGAAAGCCACGGCTTCTGTCACATTTTCACTCCTTTAGTCCAGATTCCAACAACCTTCTTATTGCCCCTCTCGCCGAAATTGGTGCATTAATTTTATCCGACAAATTAGCGGCGAGTTTGAAAAAAAATTTCTGCTGTTTTTCTTTAAATTTGTGATCTTGTCGTCACACTGTGTAGGAATCCTTTTTCTGTCCGTTCTTTCCATGCTATTGTATAATCCGGTATCATTTCATTTAAAGTGTATTGCACTGCTCGACGTGATTACTGTTTTGGCAATTTCATTGTAATTATCCTTATTCATGAAGAAATCACGTTTCCATACGTCGTTGCAAACTGACTTCACAATTTTTAGGCGTCCACAATTAAATGAAATTGCGTGATATAGTATTATTTCTACTTTCTTTAAGTTCTTTACCATGACCTAGGTTTCGTTGTATTACAACATCTTCAGGTGAGCTATTAACCAAAATCTTTGCTAATAGCCTACCTGAAGATGTTGTAATACAACAAAACCTAGGTTGTGGTAAAGAACTTAAAGAAAGTAGAAATAATACTACATCACGTAGTTTCATTTAATTGTGAGTAATGTATTTCTACAATATGAACGCCAAATATATTAAATTTTTGGGCATATTAAAGAGAAAGGAAACAAATTAAAAAAATACACGTGTGTTCAGGCGGCGTACAAATTGTGAACTTGGCCATACTTTCGACAGAAAAAATAGTTTAATAAATGCATTTATAACATTTTTTAATGCCTAACCTTTTCTTTTGCTTATGTTTGAGAAAGAGACAAGCTTATAAAAATAATAAAAAACGTTTCTAAGAAACATTATCAAATCACGAGTATGATACAAATGCGCAATGCTTTCTGCCAAAGTTATAACCAGCACAATCGAAAAACAGCACAAATTCAGGTATTGTATGTGTTATGACTATATAATTAAAGATCAAATTAGAAAATTAGTTGCAAAATATACAAGACTACTTTAAATGTTCTAGGAACTTTATATTGGGTCTATGAAAAATTAATAATTTTTGTTTATGTTAACCATCGATTATCTTCATCTCACTTAATTTAATGACAGCCTGTATTGGACCTACTTATAAATGAACGTGTTATATTTCGTAGAGATGGTGTTCAACCTTAATCTATCGATGCGAAAATGACTAGATTTATTGTAGTTCGACAGGTCAAACGAGTGACTGGGCTACCTGGCGATTTAGGTCTAGCCTGAGGTCACTGAAACTAGTGCACGTCGGCAAGAGAAATATAACCGTAAAATCGATCTTCCAATCGCAGCCGTCGGGCCCCGCAGAGTCAGTCGACTAATCAGGCGCAGAACAATTGGCGCGATTCAGCGCAATTTGCCAACTATCTAAAAGCGATTTGCGGCGAAGTAGACGGCGGCGGCTTAGAGGCGGTGCCGTTATGTCATTGCGCCGTCGAGATATTTGTTTTGTGAAATTCCACCGTTGCTAAGTGCCGTCGGCCTCTATCTCATCGAATGATGTCGTTTTATATAAATAAAATTATAATTAATTTTTTTAATGGAGTCATTAATATACTTTATACTTGAAAAATTACAGTTCCGCGCAGCTTACGCCTTATATGGAGAGTCGATCGGAAAATTTTAAACAGTAAAGAAATTAACTTTAATCATTTGACTGTTACAAAGTAAAATCATAGGAGTTGTTTAATTTACGGAGCCGACGGAACTATCTAACTTTACGTCTTTTATATTCATTTACTTGAAAAGTACATTCATTCAAGCAAGTTTATGACCTATGACTATATTGAAATGGATGTGGTGAGTACTGATAACAATGTTTTGTATTATAATACTTAATTACAAATTTTGGAAATGCATTGTTATTTATACATGAAAATCTCGTAAATTGACAATAATTTTGACAGGAGAGATAATAAATTAATTCATCGTTATTTTGGAGTGAAAGATTGTAATTTTTTAATTATCACATTTTGTTGTAGCTATTATAAAATTATTCTAAGAATCTTTTGTGCCAGACTTCGAAACCATTTTGTACGTACTCAACTAAGACCATCGTAATTATCACTGGTGCTTAGTCCATTTTACATAAGATTAAACACATCTATAATATATATTATGCGACGTTTTATAAACGTGCAACAAGTTCGGGCTAGATGAAAGCGTATGTGAGCCAAATTTATAAAATATTTGCTGTGAATAACGGCAGTTGCGCCAAAAACAATGTGGGTCGACATTTATTGTCGCGTCGGCTTCGTGTGTGGAGAGAGCGAATAATGCAAATTTTATGCAGCACGTACGGTCGCACAACGCACGATCATAAGTGATTCGATTTTGTGTAATGGCAAGACAAGTTGTAATAAAGTTACATTGCTTCCAAATTTAAATATTTTTGCCAAACTGTTGCTAGCGACGTTGGTTTTGTTCACAGTATGATAGACAAAAATTTTTTATTAAGTTGTCAACCGCTTTGATTACTGTATTTTTAAGGAACCTTTTAAAATGTTATCATTAAATGATATCTGAAGTTTTATAAGACGTGACATATAAAGTGTTCTTAAATTGGTATGGCGAGCCGTCTTAAAGGTAACACTAAAAATAACACTGTCTCGGAATATATCATTTCAACGTTAAAGCGAGGGTTAAGCGTCACGCCGCCCTACATAATCAAAACGACATGACGCGACGCGACGTACCCCTTAATTGAATTTAACTATTGAGCTATGTTGACGAGTTTTATTACACAGGAAGAAAAATCAATTGTACTGGTCATTTAGAATTTTCTTTATATTTTTTTTTCGTAGAGCTTCTGTTTGTGATAAGGGAACATGTAAAAGTTGAAGATATAAATACATTGTTATTGAAAAGTAAGTTATTTCTCCGTGAACAAGAATCTGAGAAGAAATGTTTTAGATTATCTTCATCTTATATTTTCGAGAGGAATTCGAGAAAAAATCCTGTAATTTATATTGTGTCATAAATAAAACTTGCAAACTGATTTTTAACTTTTGTATAAATTGTTTTCATGGTATTGCATTCTCTTGTAAAATATGAAAACTTTTGAAATACTTCCGATACATAAATACTGAGTACATATATTAGTTACAAACGAATATTTTTATGCCGTTGATACATTATATAATGTGGACAACCGTAAGTAAGACGGCGTAGCGACAGAATAAGTTGGATTGCAGTAACGTCTTCCGTCAGTGCGAAAAGTACATTCAGACGGATGCGAAGGCGCCGGTCGTTGCCATAAAGCAGACGCGGTTGGCTCATAGCTGCCGCTGAGATGTATGACAGTGACAGATTAATGTACTCAATGCACAGTGCATTTTGCAATTGGAGTCATTGACTTTCACTTTGCTGTTATTTTTTTTATTTACGTATTTACATCATGTGATTATAGCGTATTTATAGCACGAACAACAAATTTTACAAAGGAAATATTTTTATACATGGATCACGTTAGTTAAATAGTTAACTTTTGCATTTCTGTAATTTCCTGTCTTCCATAACATGTATGTAATATCCAGCGTTCATTTACGGCTAATACCTGTGTAGACGTTCGGTTTGGTGGATGTGATCAGGGAGCGAGCGTAGCGAAACATGCCCTCACCGACGGTGGATATCGACGCCAACGGGGAGCCAGGCGGCGGAGAGAAGCTACGATTAATGAGCGCCGTCGTGCGGAAACGTCAACTACCGCTTTCACCTTACGCCGCAACGCTCAAGGCCGCGACCTAAGTCCAGAATTCTTTCTAAAATATCATCGGTTCATCCGTTTTGTACGAAGTAACGAAATATACAACACTAAATTTGACGTTAAAGCCGTTAATTTTGCAAAACCTAATTAATAAATAATTGATGGTTTACAGATTGATCAAAAAATACCGAAGGCTGTAACTAATTCTTCGTTTGCAACTACGAATATTCTGCACCTGACTTCAAGATTCTCGTTCTCAAGACTAAAATCTGTAATTTGCTTCCATGTATTATTATGGCCCTTTACAACAGTCATTTATATGATTATAACACGATAAATCAAGCACCCATTGATTCAATCCTCCCTAGATAGAACAAAAATGTTGTTGTTATTCAAGTCACACTGTTTGTATGGGTTTTCTTTGTCAAAAAAACTAAGCTCTTAGTAAGATAATAAATTTAATTATGTTTTACTAAAAAACGTAAGAAGCACTAATTTCTTTCGATATATTGTAGAAAACTAAACCACGAGAAGGTAAAATGTAAAATGATTGACTATTTTATTAACGTAAAGACCTTTACAATGCAACTAAGGGTTTATATTCGTTCATTATAGTCCAAAGAGTTCGCCGCATTTAGAAAAAAATAGGAGTAACACTTGACTTCTCTGCAGAAAAGAAAACAGATGACAATAAATAAAACTTTGAACAAAAGGCCTTGAAAAGATTTCAAAGTACCGACTTAATATAAAACTGAGAAGACAACTTTAATGTCTTTATTATAGTTCTTTATAGTTCTTTACTGTCCCCATTATGTGACTATCACTTAAAGACTGGCGTGACTTACTGTTTTATCGCCTTGAGAAACTGAAAAAAGTATACTTCGGATACCTACAGAATTCTCTTTTATGTAGGCTTTTATCATTGCCACATGTCACGATTTCAGTTCTGTGCCATGTGTTACGATTTCAATTCTTTGCCATATATTGCGCTCTCAGATACGAGATATGGATTTTTAACGGAATATTAATAAGTGATCGTGATATATTGAGCTCAAGAAATGTCGAGTATATCCCACACTGATATTGAAACATCTTCATTCTCATATCAATTTTACCTATAGAATTTATTTTTAGAGTTCCGTACCTCAGAATGAAAAAAATGGAACCCTTATGAGATCACTTTGTTGTCCACCTGTCTATCTGTCGAGACCCTTCTTCGTAGAAACGACCAGAGCTATTAAAAGAAAAAATCCGAAGATCATAAATTTATAGTTTATGTAGAACTATGACGGCACAAACATTTTTCATTTTTCGCTTTTTGTATATTTGTAAAATACCTATTTTTATAAACTTCTGTAACGGAACCCTTAGAGCACGGGTTTTCCTCGTCATTGATCGTCTTACTCTTAATAAAGAAGCAAGAACTCGCATCGACCTAATGGTTAATGGATCAAAGTAAATAAACTCTCGAATATCTTTCAGTCTGACATCAAAATCTAGGTAATTATTATCTAGGTTAAAACTTCAAGTTTAGTTTTTGATTTTGACATTTGATCATGGCAAATTATTTATATGATAAATTTCAAAACCATTTTTATTTATTTTTTTATTCAAATTTTAAAATAGTTCCAATATCTGTAACAGTATGTATAATATTTCAAAAACGTCTAAACCAATCTCGTTTAGTCTTACTCAAGACCTAATTATGTGCGTGTGTGTGTACTATTACAGATCGAATGACGCACCACAAGTAATACGTTTCCACTTGTTTTTAGTGTATTTTATGGAGTTCACCCACAATCTGCTACACATAGACGGTCAGTAGTGAGATCTCCCGCTAGTATTCATCTAGTTTTTCTGTAGTAAACCCATTCCTGCTACTCATTTCTTAGATACGAACAGCAGACAAGCGGCACCTGATCGACGCAGCATTGATAGCTATATGCGTACCCACCATTTATTGCAAATTGGTTATATCTGTTTTATTTAAAGCATTTTTGACTACATGATTTCATTTCGGGTGTTAGTGTGGCGAAGTGTCAATCTTAAATAGACAAGACAAAAATCGTGTATTCACAGCGTGTCTTTACAATTTTCTGTTTATACCACTCCATAATTGAATGAATGTGTGGCTCCATATTGTTAGTAAAAGATTCAACTCATTTCTACCCGCTGTTAGTTTCACGTTCACGTTTGGTGAATAACTGTGGCAGTCCAACGAGGTCATCCAATGATTTTATGCTTACAGGTATGCATACTTAGTATAACATCACAATTTAGTTCCAGCTATTAATTTTAATTCTTAATTTAATACATGAATAGATTAATTTCACGTTTTAATTAAGTATTTTTACGAGTGAGTACTAGACGGTATACATTTTACGGCGATTTCATAGTTATTAACGGACGTGTTTGCAGTCGTGTAAAAGTTACCGTAAAAATCGTCAATAAGCAAATCATATGAAGGGAATGGGACAGTTGATTACGTAACATTCATAAAAATTTAGATACAAATGAGATAAAAAAAAGTTAACCCATGCAAATATGCCATATTCTTACTCAGGATTATAAGTTCCTCTTTACCGCTTACGCAGGCTATAAGTTATTCATTAGCTCTTATCCAGGCTACGAGTTACTCATTTACTATGAGTCTATTTACTTCTCGTTATTTCATCAAATCGGAACAGGACTATACGTCATTCATTACCGCTTACCAAGTCTATAAGTTACTCTGTAATTCTTTTCCAGACCACTAAACATATTCTTTAAGTCTTTTTTAAAACTACTAACTCTTTTCCAAGATACTTATTTAGCTCATATATGAAGTTATCTGCTTCTCGCTATGTTATTAAAGTAGCTCCTTTAGCAAATAATCCGCTAAGTTAATCCTTTTATCAATCTTAAAAGTGTTACTAACAAATTTACTTTTTAGACTATACTACGTAAACATTTAAGCGTATGACAAAATAATATTATTTTAAATAAACAATTTAAAAAATGTATCACTTACTACTTATTCTTTTGCATAATGTCTCTTCTTTATATGATAACTGAATCAAAAACAATTGTCTCAAAACGCCCATAGACATCAGACATTCATCAATTAAAAATAGATCTTTGCATTTTTGGCACTCAATATTTAAAACGACTTCAAAATTAATATTTATATGTATTATTGATAACAGTTTATCATACCAGTAACAGATAAATTTGGAAATGGGACGGACGTAAACACACCATAAATTGCAAATGTTTATAATATTTTAAGCATTCATTACGGCAAAAATAACCGTGATGTTGATATAAATCTACGAGTACTAAATTCATTTGCCGACTCAAGGATATGGACTACGTCACTACAGGAAATCTTATACGTTTTCATTGTCAAATCTAGCAGATTCAAATTATAGTTTAGATCAGGGTTTCCCAACCTTTTTTTGTTGGGGCTCCTCGGACTATAAATTATATTTATGCATGTAAATTAAACATTACATTGTAATGTTATTTGTTAATGTTGTTTGTATATTTTTTTGTTTTTTCTTTCTAAAATGCGAACGCTTTCCGACCCCCTTGACATCTCTCTATGCCCCCCTTGGGAGACGCGCCCCCCTGGTTGGGAACTCCTGGTTTAGATAATATTGTGCACAATGGTGTCACAGACTATCATGATAATATGGCAAATAGGATTCGACGGACGGATTCGAAATCGCATTATCAATATGGTAACAAGAATAATTATGCAAGAGCCGGCAGTCCGTCGTTAGCCGTCTCTTGCGGCAACGTCGTGTAACCTGCCCCGTGAGTCATAGCGAGAGCGGCGCGTCTGCTACGTGTCTGCACACACGCGTTCTCCGTCTCGTTCTAGCTATCCACTACGCCTACCTATCTTTCTTTCCACTCAATACTCGTACATAAATGAGTACATGGCTGTGCGCGCCCAGCGTGAGTCACGGATGTAAAGGCGAGGTCGCAAGAGACGCTGTTGCGGTTATTATTACAAATATGTAAAATTAAAAATATGTTTTACTCGCATACTGTTTGTGTTGTAAATCTGAAATATGACCTACAAAATAATGTGTAGTCTTAATTTTTTTTATGGTTCCCCCTGCATAAAAAAATGGATGATTTTTTTAAATCGCATATCACATTGTGTAAGGTATCGTTCAATAGGTCTTTCAAACGTATTGGTGATATATTATGAACACTTTCGATACAGTGATCCGTTTACGAAATATTTAGCATTAAAATAGTAATTTTTGTTATAGTTACCGCTATTTTTAATATCTGAAAATTATTCACAATAGCAGATACATAACGAAATTAAAAGTAAAATTATTTATTTATTTATTTATTAACTTTTATGTACAGTACATATGGCGAACTTATTGCTACATGAGCAATCTCTTCCAGTCAACCATAACAATATGTATTGAAATTTAGTTGGTAGACTGTAAGAGATTTTACAATGAAAATTCTTCGTAGCACATTAGACAAAAAAAATACAAAAGTAAATTAAAAAAGGAAACAAAATATTGACATGATTTGGGATGGGAAAGACAGGAAAAGGCAAGGACACAAAGGAAAAGGTTTCAGGAGATGCAGGACTTTTTCACTCGAAGTAATAATTAGAGACGTAGTTTTCCTGATGTCAGGATCCAGGTGATTTCAAATTTTTGCTGCTTGGACATTACATTGATATAAAATTAATATAAATGATCGTGTTGTTGTGACCTGATGAACGGGGGATTGCCGTCGACCGTATTCATTTTAAAGTTATTTAATTTGTTTTCTGTCTTTACAAAATTTTATTTTATATGGTAAAGTATGTATGGTCTAATAATTTCTTTTCACTCGCCTATTGCCAAATTCGAGGATCATAATTGTTACTTTGTTTTATTTACGAACATATTTGTTCTAGTGTAATTATATTATTAAAGTTCCTCCCACTTTAATTGTCAAATCAGCTGTCCTTGTCTATTAAGCTAAGTTAAACGACCGAGATGAAGTAAGATAAGTGTAGCTCGATGTTGTTTTAGCCGTCATATAGATTAATATCTTATTACGTTTCATATATTAACTTGCAATTTATCTCCTATGTACTATTGAAATACGTTTTTAAATATGTTAACTTGCAATTTTACTCCTATGTATTATTGAAATACATTTTTAAATACGTTAACTTGCAATTTTACTTCTATGTACTATTGAAATACATTTTTCAATATGTTAACTTGCAATGTTACTCCTATGTACTATTGAAATACATTTTTAAATATGATAACTTGCAATTTCACTCGTATATATATTTTTAAATATGCTAATTTGCAATTTTACTCCTATGTATTATTGAAATATATTTTTAAATATGAACTTACAATTTTACTCCTATGTACTATTGGAATACATTTTTAGATATGTTAACTTGCAATTTTACTCCTATATATTATTGAAATAGATTTTTAAATATGAATAATGAGACCTCCTAATACTCAGTTACTTTTTATTAATATAGTTTCTTAAGCTGTTAAGCCTAATCGATTTTGATAATATCCCATGATAATTTGTCTTTCTATTTTTATATCGAGTATATGCTTAATTATTTCAGCTTTCCAAATTGAATAAAAATTTTGCCCAAACTACTGTCTGTCACTAATTAGTTAGGATACAAAATAAATTTATTAATTATACTCGTTTTATTTTGTTCTCAGGAAATCGTGAAATTTGTAGCCACCTTGATGATCACATTTCTAATAGGAGAAAAAACTTGCTACAAAAATAGCTTATATCTAAATCTAAGTTGAGTTGGTAGATATATTAAACTGGGGTCCAATAGTTTCAAAATGGTGACGGTTCGAAATTTAAAACATTCGCGAAAAATTCGTCTTACCAGAAAATACACAAATAATACTGCGTTTACTTTTAAAATACAATAGCTTTGTACAAAAAGTGTTTACCATCACTTATTAGAAAAAATAAAAACGCCCCGAATTGTATTCTAACCTTACGCGCATTGCATAAAGTTGGAACCAAACTCGACATCCCGCGAAATTCATCTTTCCTGGACTATCTAGCCTGGACTTTTCTATCGCTTCACTTTAGTTTTTTACATGTATAACATTTCGATATGTATCTTTAAATAGTGACGTTTGTATATATTTTTAATATTTATTTTCTCCATTAAAAAGCGATATCAAGAAATTTGAAATCTAAAAGTTTTATTTCCTTTTGATAAGAAATCTTACAATATTAAATTTTTATTTTAAATCTTCATTCATAAATGGAATAATCCGACTTTATACACTGGCTTCCACAGGCTACTTATTTTTTTTTTATTACGACGACAATAATAACTGTCGATTATTGTTATTACACGTTTGTCTATAATTAACTTGTGCCATTGGCTTAAAATAAACACCTTTGAATTATTAACCTTACTTGTATGTTTTTATTGAAAATAATATGGAAAGTTACTTATCTAAGCGCGCGATAGCGCGCAGGTAATTTCTCAGCAGTCAAACGCGCACCTTGTTATATTTACATGAACATTACAAGGCACTTTTGATACTTTTTTTACTCAATACTTATTTGATATACTAGGTTACTCAGGGTGATGACGAACACCACTAGATATTTAAAATATCATGAATACAGCTTTTCTAGGTCCTGAGATATCGACACATAAAAATTACTAATTTTAGTACTGACTGACTTATTCATCATCAAAACTTCTGGACGGCTAATCGACTTATAAACTTGAAATGGTACGTAGCATGGGGTTTATGTATGAAGCGATGAGAAATTTAGAAGAATTCAAAATATTGTATTCTGTGGATAATTGTAATTATTAAATGCTGGACTTTCTTGTAGTGTACAATACATCTGCAAAAAATGCACTATTCTATACAATAATATGCACCATTCTTTGCAATAATAAAATACATTTCACTTCTATGTTAATTAAAATCACATTACTAGCGATATATTCTTGAAAAAATACTTAGGTGGTAGTAGTCTAGAGTCAGTATTACTCTAATTGTGATTACTTTACATCGCAGTAATATTTTGTACTATTAAAATTATAGAAAGCTAAACAGATCACCACGAGTCATTCTATCGATTTACATTTGGATATTAGATGTATATGTAATAAACGATTTCGATAACTTTGACTTATTGTATTACAAGTGTGATTTGACTTTGGTTAACGTTTTTGATTTTGAATGCGTTTCTATATACTAGAGCTTACTAAATTTTGACATTAATATTTTATTCTATTAAAAATTATAAAAAGCTAACCACATTACCGCGAGTCATTCTATCGATTTACATTTGGATATTAGATGTATATGTAATAAACGATTTCGATAACTTTGGCTTATTGTATTACAAGTGTGATTTGACTTTGGTTAACGTTTTTGATTTTGAATGCGTTTCTATATACTAGAGCTTACTAAATTTTGACATTAATATTTTATTCTATTAAAAATTATAAAAAGCTAACCACATCACCGCGAGTCATTCTATCGATTTACATTTGGATATTAGATGTATATGTAATAAACGATTTCGATAACTTTGGCTTATTGTATTACAAGTGTGATTTGACTTTGGTTAACGTTTTTGATTTTGAATGCGTTTCTATATACTAGAGCTTACTAAATTTTGACATTAATATTTTGTTCTGTTAAAAATTATAAAAAGCTAACGACATCACCCCGAGTCATTCTATCGATTTACATTTGGATATTAGATGTATATGTAATAAACGATTTCGATAACTTTGGCTTATTGTATTACAAGTGTGATTTGACTTTGGTTAACGTTTTTGATTTTGAATGCGTTTCTATATACTAGAGCTTACTAAATTTTGACATTAATATTTTGTTCTATTAAAAATTATAAAAAGCTAACCACATCAAGGCGAGTCATTCTATCGATTTACATTTGGATATTAGATGTATATGTAATAAACAATTTCGATAACTTTGGTTTATTGTCTTACAAGTATTATTTAACTTTGGTTAACGTTTTGGATTTTGAATGCGTTTCCATATACTAGAGCTTACTAAATTTTGACACTAATTAGAATATGTTACAAATATAAATGTGGAATATGGCAAGTTGTCTTTAAATTATCATGTTAACTGAAAAAAGCTTGAAACGGAAATAACCATCAAGTACCAAGTAGGTCCTTCATGTCGAATTAGAATAATGTTTGAATTTAAATTGCACCTGCAGCAGTTTAAACGGAGTTTAAAAATAACAGTTACATATATTAAGTACTTAAAAATGTTTATGTGAGTATCTTTTAAATTTAAATTTAAACTTTATTCTAAGTTGGTCTAGTGTTATTTCGGTTTCAATTTTTTTTCAGCTGGCATGATGACTTTAAAACCAGCTTGTCCCATTTTTAAGGGTTTTTATTGTATAGACACAATACATTAATGTCTTCTTTGATTTGTTTTTTTTTAAATATGCCTATATTTATCCAGCGCCAGAAATAACTTTTCAAATGCAGTAATTCCAGATGACGTAGAATAAAGTATATTTTTTTCTTAGAAAGATAAAGTTCGTAAATTAATGTTCCGAGCAAGGTCGAAGAATGTCAGATAAGATAAGAAAATCACGATTAAATAATACCAACATAGCTTGTGATCGTTTTTATACTTTATATTATCGTTTCTATTTACTTCTTTTCACTTGACAATCATTTTACGTTACCGTGTCGATGACATACTCAGTAGACACTTAAACCGTGCTTTCCCCTTTGAATAGTCAAAGAAGTAGTGTTAAGGTAAGAAACCACGATACATCAAAGAAAACCACGATTAAATAATACATCAAGATAATGTGTTTAATTTAGCTTATAGTCGTTTTAAATATTTATATTATGGTTTATATTAAATTCACTTCCTTTCACTTGACACTCACTTCACACCATCATGTCGATGACTTACTCAATAGACACTTAAACCGTGCTTTCCCCTTTGAGTAGTCAAAGAAGGAGTGGTAAGATAAGAAAATCACTATTAAATAATACATCAAAATAATGTGTTTAATTTAACTTGTCGTTTTATATATTTATATTATGGTTTATATTAAATTCACTTCCTTTCACTTGACACTCACTTCACACCATCGTGTCGATGACTTGCTCAAGATACACTTAAACAGTGTTTTCCACATTGAGTAGTCGAAAAAGTTGTGGCAAAATAAAAAAACACTAAATAATACTATATCAAGAAAATTCAATTTAGCTTGTCGTTTTTTATATTTATATTTAATTTACTTTTACTTGACCGTCACTTTACACTATTATGCCGTCGACATACTCGATAGACTTTTAAACTCAAACAGTGCCTTCTTCGCTGAGTAATTAGAATGTCTACGTTAAAGTGTTTGTCATAAAAAATAATTGCGGTTGACTTAGGCTGAATAGTCAATTTCCTATGCAATTCTCTGCATTCATTGGGAAGCAATTTACGTAAAAATCTTCTTCACATTTATATTCCTCTTTAGATGAGATTTACAACTGTGTATTGAATTGTATTTATTACATAATAGGTTTAGTATTGAATGTAGCCACTGTATATCCACTTACTTGTCATTTTATATATTTATTAGCTTTTACAAGTGGGTTTGCTCGCGTGGTTATAGTTACAATCTTATAAGGATAAATTGAAATATACAACGCCAATTTAGGTACTAAAGGAAGTGAATTCGTTGCTCTTTATGTTGCGTATGTAGCGTTTCAAAAAATCACGTTAATGAGTTGCTCCGTTGCGACACTGCTTCGTAATTCAGTATTTGTATTTTTTCAGTTTCAAAAAAGAATTTTCCCGAAGGAATGAGGTTTCCCCGGAGAAAAATAATATATATCTTTTCTCGCGCCGCCAACAATCACTTTCAAAAAATCACTTCAGCCCGTTACTCTGCGAAAGGACAAACAAATGCACTTTTGCATTTATTATATTAGTTGTGATGTAATTTATGACAAAAAATAGATCTTAATCACATTTAAACTGGTTATTTCTAAGTATATGTTAATTGTGATGACTAAATCTGCATACCGACCGCAAGATGAGTCTGATGTTAATTTTGTCCAGATTACAATGTATGCTGTGGCGAACTCCACCTCGCTCGTATTGAGGAAACAAAAATGATTCGCAGATGACTGCCGGACCATTCTCGTTGTACCGCAATTATTGTTTATCGGCGGCAAATGAATCACACGATAGTATGGTTGCGTCAACATATTTTCACAGGAACCTGTTCCATCTTATCATTCTAAGCGTAAAATATTTCAGTGAATATGTAAAAACCCTAGCGTTCCCGAGAAAGCGCTTCAAATTTCATAATTTAATTAATAAATCCCAATTTTGCGCAGAAAATCTCTTCGATACACTTATTATATTTTCTACTACTTCCAGGAAATAAAAATTTCAAATTTATCGGAAAATCCATTTCAAAATTAAAAATCATTAATAAGATCATCTGATAATTCGCAATTTTGACGTGACATCTTTTTTTTCATTATTTTCTTTAACGTTTTTTTCTTTGTAGACGACAGTTCGACCGAAAACTTAGACTCACCGTAATAAAGAAAAGATATCATACCATGAATCATTTCTTGAAATCATTGGTGACTTTGTACCGATGGTACCATTTTCCTTATTTTGATAATATTATGAAATCAATAATTCAATTAAAGTAATAAATCAATAAATTTAAAGGTAATTTATATGAAAGGCGATTCTTGGAGCCCAACAAAGGGTTGAGCGACACCGCGAGGTGACGGAGTGCCGTATCGGCGGTTGAATCTAATGTGACGCTGCCAGCTAGTGTTGGTAAAGTGTAATAAAACGACAACAGTGTCTTCCGATTTCTCTGCCAGCATAATTGTATCTGCCTTTTTGTTGATGCGGATTCAAGAAGTGAAATATTTCTTGCAAATACTCTTCGTGCATGACGTCACGTCACTAATAATTAAGACATGTGAAGTACATCCCCTATATGGTAAATGCATTCTGTGGGAGTATCATTAGTTAAGGAAAGTTGTTACATTATTCTAATATATTCCTATTAGAATACACTACAATCTTATCTAGCAATGGTGCCTCTTAATATTGTGACTATTAATAAGAATTCCAAGGGCGCGGGCGGACCACATATGAAATACTCCCACACAAGGCTTACTTCTTGCCTTAACTAGCAGGGACGTACTGACACTCACGGAATACGACGCCACAGGCCGTTATTTATAGATATGCATGCTCGCTGAGGCGCGATGTTATTTAGATTCGTAAGTGGGTTTGACCGTTCCTTCCAGAATACATTCTGGTAGACGAGTAGGGAAATTTAGTCTATGACCGGTCCCGGTTTAATTGTTTAGTTATACAGTTATTATTTTATTTCATTCTTTATTGATGACAGTGGAAGATACCGTTATTAATAAAAATGTTATAGCTAGAGAAAATAATTTACTTATGACATACTTTAATATATCTTTACCGAATATTTGTAGATCATCAAACCAATCGGGATTTTTTTAATAATCTTAAAAATTAACCGAGTTATAAAAGTATAAATTTACCTTTAGAGAAGGACCGCAATACTGTGTTGTGATGTCATTTTTAATATTGCACATTATATTCTGCGAGAGAAAAAGAGACAGGGATATATCCAACTCTATCCGTATCTTCAAATTTAGAAGCCTACAACTGGCTTATTTTTCAATCAATTTTTGAATTTTTTTCAAGACTGGTTTTTAATTAACTTATATTTCACAATATTGTACGAAAAATATCAAAATTTAAAATGAGTCAACTACCGTATTCCGTGTTCCTCAGAAAACTCACTTAGGGGTAAAATTAAACCACTTGTTTTCGAAAATCGAATTAAAAAATGTATATCGACGACGTTAATAATGCAGCCACGATCTACTTGGGAAATTATTAAGCTGATAAAATGTTTAGTAATAGCTACGAAACAATATCAACGTATTTCTATGTCGTTGTAGACGGTACAGAAATACGTTGTTGCCGTTGCAGACGCAATGAAAATCCCAATTGAATTGAAATGAATCAATCGGTTGGACAGGAGGCGACGTGAGGTATTGATTGGGAATGGCGTCGGCGAGGTACTTGTGCGTTGCATCTCGCTCTCTCATATCGAGAGAGCAACTCTTATTTTAAACAGTTAATAGCGCTTCGTTAATAGCTTAAAAGACACTTCGTCGCATATTTCGAAAATCTACTTTCCGATATCACATGAACGCAATAACATGGAAGTACCAAAAACATTTTAAACATGTGAATGCACCAATATACACTAACGTGCAACAAAGTGCATCATATCAAAGGATGTTTTATTTACTAGGGATGTTTTATTTACTAAGGATGTGACATCATGCAAGAAACATATTGTAAGGGTGTTTCACTTTTTGGATTCGCATTACTAAAAACACAGATACCGTTATGCTAGCCGAAAAATCGAAGACACGGTTGTCGTTTAATTACATTTTATCAACACTGGCTAGCAACGTCATACCAGGTTTAAATGCCGATACTATATATACAAATTTATTAATGTTTAACCATTTCATACACATTATATTCATACGATGAAATATTCATCGGAATATTCAAATAAATAGTGTAGATAGTGATTGGCATAGACAAATTAACAAAATTTATATTCATATTACTGGCCACATTCATCACAATTGTACTAGAACGATGAAGTAGAAAAGCGGACGACAAATCCATTAAGTTGACGTGCTGGCATGCGACACAATGCGGGCGTCGGCGATGGCTTAGCGGTCCAGCGGGTCAGTGGATGCACGCATCGAGGGTTGTTGTTCGATTTCTCGCAAACTATGCATGTGAGTACAGAGCAAATTGCGGAGTCATTGCGTTCGCTGGTCTTCAAACAAGTTTCGTATTGTTCAAAAGAAAAAAAATTACCATAACTAAAAACAAAGAAAAGTACAGGAAGTATTAAGATAAAACTTGCTTAGCCCAATCATCATCGTCTAATGAAACATCATTTTTCTGTAGACTCGATTCGGAAAAGCAAGCAAAAAATTAGTAAAAATTACTTAATACAGTTTAGTTAATCAATATGGTAGCAAACTTGTAATTTGTAAAATAAACATGTCGATTTAATCGTATAGAGATTGGTTTTGTGATTTTCTGGTCAAAGTTAAAAAAAGCGGTGTAAACAACCAATGTGGGGGTACATTTTCTTTCGATACAAAGGAAACTTGTTGTTAAATTATATGCAATGCACAATGAAAGGCTTCGATTTACCAAGCTTCTGCTTGATTTATATTTTCCAACTGTCCTAGATTTTACGCCTCCTGATATCACATGACAAAACTCATTCTTTCTTAAAAACATCGTAAATATTAATACTCTTTAAGAGTTACACATATTTTTGTTTGACTTTCAGTTTATTTGACTTTGGTTTTAACTATTCACATATTCATAGACATTCATACATTCATAGACAGTATGAACAATAATTTAGACCTAATTTAATTAAAACGATCACGAAATCTGAACTGAGTTTTGAATTATAATTAAGTTTTTTCTGTATTTGTTTCGAGGAGGTTAACATCTAAATATATTTAAAGTATGTAATAATAGCCCAGCGAGGAGATTCAATATCTTTAAAACTTAATTCAAATCATCACTGGCACTGAATATAACCCATAACGTTGTCAAAGTCGTTAAAACTTTTTCAATCCAGTTTCCATGAATTAATTAAATTAGAATGTTATTTTTTTATCTTACAAATTCACTTTTTGGTGGCGTCAGCAATAAGAAAGTCAGATCACTATAATATATAAGTCTAATTAAGTGATCAATATAATATATACGTCTAATTAAGTGAAGGTATATGTTTTGTTATTAAATTATTAACAACATCATTTACCAAAAGCAGCAAGCAAGTACGGGAGCTACATGTATTAATTTCAAAATTAATAAAAACTATCACAATTTTTTGGATATTTCATTCGGTAGCATTACTTTTATTACCAACTCGAGGTTATACCTATTACCAACTGTCAAATTTAAATTTCGCGTCGTGCGGAATAAAAAGTAAAAATATACGCGGTTTACAATTCAAATTGAATTGAAGCGCTTCTCTGTAGATATAGGTGTCAGCATCTCGTCTTTATTTATGAGCCCGCCTCCTCCATTCGTCGTAATATAGTGATGTCCGGTGACGAACACTATTCTTGTTGTTGGCCGTGTTGTTGACGTGCGCCGATGATGTCCATGTCCCAAGAATAGAGTAACAGCACCCGAGGTGAGTAAAGCCCGAGGTGAGTTTAAGCAAAATACATTTTTGATACCATTGTGTGTGGGTGTGTGTGTGTGTGTGTATATATATATATATATATATATATATATATATATATATATATATATATATATATATATATATGTAAAATCTTTTGCAAAAAAAACGGGCGCTTGTAGGAATAAACCTTATCAGAGTTACTTTATTATTATTTGATACATTTTACATGGCGATATGATGAGAATATTGTTATTTATTATTAAGATATCGTTTTTACGTACTTCAGTCTTTAAAAATGCGAATAAATAAAAAAAACGATGTAAAGTCCACGGGTGAGCGTTTTCATACTGATACGCTAACGCTTGACTGACTATGAAGCGGTCGTCCCTTGGCTCATTACACCGTTTTCTTCCAGAACCGGACCTCCTACTGACGGAGACCTTTTCTTGGTATCGTTGCCAGGTCCTTTGGATGGTGGAACGGCTCACATTATATTGCTGAGACACATAACATTGGCTACAGCCTTCTTCAGGCAGCGCAATAATTTCACTAGCTCTTATTGTTTTTTCAACCATACCGAGAACACCAACAGAAGTGAATTAATGCAGCAAACAGCAGAAATTTAATTAAAATTTATTCCTTAAAATAAAAAACGTAGCAATTGAAAAAGAACTTAATAAGAGTTAGGTTTCATTTACCGCCAAAAATACGTTTTTGTCAGTGAAAGAGAATTTTCTTCCAAAAAGAATAAATTTCAAATTTAGAACGTTCGTTTTTGTGTTATTATTATTATGTGCCAGAATACACTATACCTGCCAGTAACAATTGCAATTAATACAACCTCTTAATAAATAATATTTTGTTAATAATATGACAAAATCAAAACCGCCCGTTTTTTATGCAAAAGAGTGTGTATATATATATATATATATATATATATATATATATATATATATATATATATATATTGGTACATGACATTGGTAAAAATTTGGTAAACCATTATGACGAATTTCATAAAATAATTTAATGATATGGGATCAAAAATTGCATTTCATTAGAATTTACTTTAGTTGTGTCTTGTTTGATCTATTTAAACGTATCTCAATGGAACGCATCTTAATAGTTGCAACTGCTACGAAGCAGCAGTTGCAACTATTAAGATGGAAATTTTATTAACGCTGATGTTGTAATTCGAATTAAATGAAGGAACTATTTAAATGATTTCATCAAACATACTTAGTGGTTGGCTGTATACATGCATATTGCACGCGTCGCGCGGACGGCACGTGCTAAGCGGGGGACGGTCGCTTGTGTGTTGACTGCGTTACCAGGACGACTGATTTTTGTAGCCAGGACTCCTCCTGCCTACTGCGTTTGTAGCATAATAAGCCTGTTGTAGCGGAATAACTAACCGGTTGGCAGCCTACGCACGGCAACGAAAATATAGGGTATTCTAAAAAAAGAATAAGTCACTTATATGTCTTTGATAATTATAATTATCAATATATATATATATATATATATATATATATATATATATATATATATATATATAATTTTTTATTTTTTTAGTAGTTTTCTCCAGAACTACCGCCTTCTACTCATGGTTATGGTGGTAGATAGCCCTCGGTCCCCATCGATTCGATTCTAAGAGGATTTGGTAGCAATGACCGTGCCTGAGTGGGAGTGGGTGGTGATGGACATGGGCATGGAGATGAACATGGTGGTATGACGTCACGGAATTTTTGCTGAGAATGTTCCAGTTTTTTCTAGAAACTTTCAAAATTTTTAGAAGGTACCGCAATATCCTGAAGCGCCGTAGAGTTTTAACACACACTCGCCTTTCTCACAGCCACCCCCACCCTTCACTTCCCTCCTTCTCCTTCGTCAACGGATATCGAATGGATCTAAATATTCAGGAATGTTTTGAACTGGAAATTGTGCATGCTCTGTTCTAAAAAATTTCGATAGTCGAAAGTACATAAGGCGAACTTCATTGCGTGTGTATTCAAGACTGTTCTGAACTGGAAATTGTACAAGCTATGCTCTAGACATTTCAATACTCGAAGGTATATAAGACGAATTTCGGCGCACGTATATTAGTGTTATTTTAGCTCGAAGGTTTATAAAACGAGCTTCGGCACATATGTATTCAAGAATATTCTGAACTGGAAATTGTACATTAATTGAAAATGTTCTAGAAATTTCGATTGTCGAAATTATAAAATATGGAAGAACGCATTTATTATATTTAATGTTATTTTATCAATGAAAAAGAACAACATAAAACAGAATAAAAAGCGAAAGTTCAAAGTTTTGTTACTGTATTTTTTATATAAATCTTTTTCTAATTTTTTTCGCTAAAATGTCAGAACGTGAGAGAGTATTAATCGCTAATATAAATGACGGCACGAAAAAAAGTAACAGAAGAAGAAAGGTAAAAGTGACTTGCAAGAATTCGATAAACAGTTGGTCGAATATTATAACCGGACGAGCCGGGTAATGCAGACAAAATAAATAATAATGACATACAATAATATAATGACACAAAATAATACTACGTTGCAAAACATGTGCAAAACAGTTAGATTTATGGAACGTGTACATATATTATATACAAAACTATCAGATTTGTGGAAAGTGTACATATCCAAATATGTAATGATGTTCAATTAACGTTATCACGCTTAATTTGTCCGCTCTTAAAATAGTCTTCTAGTCGCATTCTCTGATTTGATCCTTCTTTCAGTACGACACTGAGTGATGGACACTGAAGACGACCACTACAGTCGCAACAGAATTGACGCTTTTGAAGTGTCCTGCTGGAGGAAGACGCTTAACGTCTCGTGGGCCGAACAAAAAACCAATGTTCGAGACATTCTGGAGCGACGGCTTTAAATTAAAACATGGTTTTCCACCATCTATCTCGGGAGAGTTCTGTTGGACCCGGTTGTTACAAGAATAAATATGACACTCTTAAATAGTGAAAATGAAAAAGCAGCAAAATGAGGCAAAGTGCAGATTAGGTCTCGTTATATCCTCTAAACGTACATATAACAAACTAATTCGTGAAACTCGCAGCCACGAATGTGTTGGAAAAAACCACGTAAAATTTGAAAAAAAAAACAAAAACACAGTGACAGAACTAATGTCAATGTCAGTTTGCAATTTATTTTTAATTAATTTGAGCAACTTTTACAAAGTAAAATAAACAATCGATATTGATTACTTTTTATGTTCATTTCTGAAAAGTCATTGTATACTCATTCGATTTTTATTG
Organism: Druceiella hillmani; assembly: GCA_039881145.1. NCBI lineage: Eukaryota > Metazoa > Arthropoda > Insecta > Lepidoptera > Hepialidae > Druceiella > Druceiella hillmani. The sequence goes on along the minus strand of JAYKKI010000003.1, from coordinate 23,183,970 downwards.
TTTTTATCGAGTTACGAAAGTACCTCAAAAGGAAAAAAGGAACCCTATTAGGATCACTTTGCTGTCCGTCTGTCTGTCTGTTACGACTCTTTTTCTCAGGAACGCGTGGAGGTGAAATTAATATCAACTACTTAGGTTCAAGCTATAAAAAAATCATGCTTCTGTGTCCACGTCATCAAAAATACGACATTTACGCCGCATGTTTTGACACTCGCAAATAAATCAAAACCTACTTCCAATCATAAAATTTTGGCAAGAACCAGTAAAGAAAAAAATTGTTAATTTTAGTTATATCACATAAAAAATATATATTTTTTTAAATATACGAAAATATTTGGCCTACTATATATACCCTGGATATAGTAGGCCAAATATTTTCGTTCTAAAAAACAAAAATTTTGTAGTTAGTTTATAGTAGGAATATATTACATACCATTAAATTTTTATAAATGCCTAAATATGTACGGAACCCTCGTAGTGCGAGCTCCACTCGTGCTTGGCAGGTTTTTTCTTATTAATAATTCTTGATATAATAAACTATAAGGCAAGGGTGTTTATGAAGGCACTTTTTTGTTTTATGTTATGGTTATAATTTCTATTTTTCCCTTTTCTTATTTTCCTAGTTGTCAATTGCTGGATAGTTTGCTTTATTACATTCTAAAAAATACCAATTTTTGTAAAAATTATACTTTATTTCTTTAACGCTAGACTCGCTTCCGCCGGTCACATTTTCTTCAATCTATAGCTTTATAAATATTCCAGACACAACTTCAATATATCCATAAAAATAATTTTGTTTCGCTCGTTTCAATTGGTGTTCAATGGGCTTTATTAATTCTTTAGTCATTGAGTTTATTTACATTAGGGCGTGCTTAAAATTACTACAAAAGGTATATGATTAAAAACTAACTAAACCCTTTGATCACGACTAATAATTATGATTTAATTAATGATTAAAAATTTCAATCATTTGACATTATTGATGGCTAATTTAGTTTTATGTGTGATTATTAGTTATATGTAAAATTAAATTTATTTTCAGGAGATTTGAGAAAATCCATTTACGGACATATAAATATATTATAAAAATCTAAAGAATATACGACTCTATATAAAGAAAAAAATATTGATCAACTGCCTATTTATTGTTGGTAATAGATAAACATATAACTGTGGTCATTTTATGTCAGCTTTGTAGACGTGTCTTGTTTATGTTTTTACTGATCTCCGGGTTTTGGGTCTGGCAAAGTGGCTGCCCTAAACGCGACGTTGCAAACGTATCGATCGGAAGGCAGTGCGCGCCCCTCACCCGCCCAGTGCCGTGCGTCACGATGCATCTCTCCCGCTCCCGCGGGAGAGCGAGCGTGCCGCTTCTATCGTAGCTCTGTGGGCGGTGGTCGGTCAGGTCGACTGGGGGACGACCGAGCTAGACAGCTCGCTGTGAAGCCACTTGTATATCGATCCATTCGGCTAAACCGTTAGATGGAATTCAAAAAATATTTTATAGATTTCCGGGCATCACAAAGCTTACTTTTAACGATAAACACATAAAAATTTTGTTTCATGCATTTTTTAACAGCAGTAATGAACTAAATTTTTAACTGAAAATATTTCAATTTGCACAATCACACAAATTAAATCACTAATTTATTAGTGCCTAACTGTAAATAATATTTTATTAGTTAAAAATGTTTTAAAAATAAAAAGAAACCTGTTAAGAATTAGTAGTACTTATACTACGAGGTTTAATTTCACACTTGATACATCTAATTTCAATATATAAGGGGAATAGCATTTTTTTTAACTATTACAAATAGGATCGCTTTCCACTATATAAACATGTTGCCTCTTACAGGCTTAACTTAAAAATATTTATTGGTTTATATTTCTTCAATTTATTAACGCCAGTTTACTGCAATTAATTTACGCTGAAGTACCTACTAAATACTGCTGTGCTGATTATTTTTTAGACTTTTGATATACCTGATTAATAAATTGTTATTAGCGAGGGAGAATTACAAACCATTTTAGAGACTCGACATGTTCCGAAGAAAATGAGCTTGGGAACATATTACTAGACATTTTCGATTGACTTTTAAAATACAGTGAATGGATAAAACAAATTTTTTTTTCTCTTTACTTCCAAATATTTTTTTACGGTTAAGATAACTTATGAAATAAATAAAACCTTACAAATATGAGTAGAACTCGCATTACGAGGATTCCATAATCACTCAGTAACATAGAAAATTTTAACATTTAAGTTTTCATTGTACTTCTATTAGACTGTTACAAATGTTAACACTCAGTTACACGCGCTACTAATATCTACGCGCGGGGCACAAAAGTATTCCTAACAAAACTAGTAACTTTTAATAGTTGGGATTATAAAATAAATTGTTTTTGTACATATGTAAGTAATCTTTACTATTCTTAATTTTAAGACAAAATAAAAAAACATATTCGTTTTAATTGAGCCGTAAAAAATAGGAACATTCTTAGTCATATAAACACAGCGTGATGAGTATCAATACAAGCTAAATAGGCTGTATTGTCATTAAAAGCATTTTGCAGTCTCTTGCGATAACACGAGAGACATATTGAATGCTTATGATAATTTCGGATTGTCTCTTGACAAATTTTACAGTAAAATATCGTGCCGGATTTTTTTTGTCGCTGTCATAACGTTTGGCTGTATTTAGCTTGAAGTACGTTGCACACAATTATGCTTTTCGTTTTATCTTAAAATGTATGTTTATAAAGATGATACATTTGTCATTAAGGTTCCTGGATAAATATAGAATAATACATTATCATTTTGCTGTAGGTTCCGTAAGATCTAATACAAGGGAGCGCAGACGGTCTCTTCTGTGCAACGATTATCGTTGTTGACGAAAGCATTAAATATTCCATTTGTAGGTATAAAAACAAAACTCGAGCAATTCAACAAAAATACGAATGTATCATATTTAAAGACATTGTGATGAGCAGTTCTATACTTGCTGCCCCAGAAAAAAATTTATAAATAATGTATTTATTTCTTTATAAAAAAAATCATGTCGTCTTACAGGTTTACCCAGAGCACTAAAATATAGTAGTTTTCAGAACACATAATGACATAATTAATAAAATAGAAAAAAAAACAAACATTAATCCAAATTAAATATAAAACTAATTATTATCAATCGTAAACTATCAAGCAATTCCATAATTTCTTAAGTGGTTAATAGTACAGTACAGCAGTACCGCACTTGTGTCATAAATTAAATCCCAGTTATCCTATTTAGTCCGATCAGTATCTGTTTATTTCATTCTTCAAAGTATTTGGTAATTATACTAATTATCTGTAAATATGTATATATATATATATATATATATATATATATAGAGAGAGAGAGAGAGAGAGAGAGAGAGAGAGGAACACTTAGCTGTCTTCTGATATTAAAGGTATATTGGCTTACACATCTAGTTTTAAAAAGAAAATTCTTTCATTGTATTCCTGATTATATATACTAATATTGCAGCTGAAAAAGTGGAATATCTTTGTCTGAATTATATTTTTCCAATATGCCTTTATCCTTAACTCCAATATTTTAACAGATCTGTTTTATGTTCCTCGAGTTCTTTCTGCTGTACATCATCATTACTCGCTCACACCTCTTTTAGATCTTTTTCAATATCGCCTTCTTGAAGCCAGTCAGTAACTAACTTGTAATTCATTGGAGTAATATATCTGTAAAAACTAAATATATATATATATATCTATGGATATTTTACATATGATATATTTTATTATTATCGTAATAAATACATAAGAGTATATAAAAATCAAATTAATATATCTGAGACATGTACTGATACATTTACGTCATTTCCCACTGAGATCATAAGCGAGCCCCAAGAGCACTAACTCCCCTCTAAAACAACAAGTTCAGACGCCAAGGTGGTCGACCGTTACTGGCTCACGTGCTGATATACTTTCTCCAGTTACTGAAAAGAAGACGGAGAAGGCGATTAAATAAAAAAATAAATGTACAATTACTATGATATTTTTAAAATATCACTTCATCTACCCCATTCGATGGAACCCGTGAAAAAAGAATGTTCATCCCGAAGTCCGATGTTGTTTTACCTCCCCAGTATTTAAAAAAAAAAAATTTTCCCACACGTTTATGTAATTCAACAATGCCTTTCTGTAAAATTCAGTCGCAATCGGTTTTAATCTGAAGGAGCTATAACGCTATAATATTCCAATGGACAGGCGAAATTATTAGTGTTCGTTTTTTTCCATTCAGCTACCGAATCCCAAAAACAATTTCATATTAATGTCATTCCTAAATGTGTGAATTTCAAATAAACTAGATTCAAGAATACAATAACGTTATTATAACCCTTCTGTTTTATAAGCACGTACAGCTATAAAGCGATGAGATAATTAATCTGTGTTAAAATTATCACAGAGAGAGAGACAAGACTACTATGGCGTGACCCTAACGAATGGCAAATTCGCCGGCGATGTCTCGCGCTGAGTCATACGGCGGTGGTGTGACGCATCGACCGAGGTGCGACCTTGCCTTATACTGTCGAGAGTTAGCTACCGGTTAGATGAAATGACCAGTCGAGTATCGAACGCCACATACAAGTGCTTAATGTTTTAGTGACTTTACTAAGTGTTGTTATTTACTTACAGGATTTGTAGTCTGGCCAATGTGTAGTCCAGCTGTATAGACAATACCTAGTGCACTAAATTTTCATCACAAAGCCGTTATACGATAGTAACTCTACGCAATTAACATCACTAAACTGACAAAAGGATGATAATTATATTAAAGCGCAAGACACTGAATTATTTCAGTGAACCAATCAAGAATTTGCTTATATTCGTCCTATAACGACACTATCTTGCACTTTCTAACTTGTTCCTTTGTCTGATTTTATTTTGACCTCAAAAGCTACTTATTCGACTGTATTCAGTCATTCTAAGTATATTTTTTTTCAAAGTATGTGATATGTCTGTAGTAATTGAAAATAGCACATTGAATCGTAAAACTGAACAAGAAGATTAAGAAGGAGCAACGAATCTTAATCCATTGTAACTTCGCGAAGAATCTCTCGATAGAAAAGCCCGTTAAAAGATGAAGTATATGTTGGAGGTCGCATAAAGAAAACCCATCTTATCGTACAATGGGCGTCATCAGTGGCATTGGAACTTTAATTACAATTTTGATACAAGAAATGCGCCATGATTAGGACGTCCCATTGACTTATTTGTACCCTGGAAAACGTAATAAAATTTTTAAAAAGGTATTAGAAAGGTCGTCGTTTAATAATCTCTAGGTGCCTGTAGAAGCGTTGATTTTTGTGAAATTCAATGACGCAAGCAGCGATAATGAACTCTGCAGTCCGATATCTGTAAAAGCCATTTTACTGCGATATTTAAAATTTTCAGTGAAATTCAATGTTACAAGCTGATTACAATAGAAAATTTGTACTGTGGATCTATGAATGTGAACGCCTTATCGTGTTTCACGAACTTTTCTAAAATGAATTTTAAACAAATTTATATTTTATTATATTAGTTATACACTTTGTAATTAAAAAAAAGTAATTATGTAGGAACTAAAAATAAATTATTCCGCCACAGAAGAGAATCAACTAAAACTGGCTTGGCATGATATAAAAGTGTTAGTGCTAAAATGCATTTCAAACAAATTTATATTTTATGATATTAGTTATGTACTTTGTAATCAATAAAAAGTAATTATGTAAGAACTGAAAATAAATTATTCCGCCACAGAAGAGAATCAGCTAAAACTGGCTTGGCATGATATAAACGTATAGGGGGTGGTCTAGTGGTGGTGAAAAAAAACATAGGGACGATAGGTAATGGCACAAAGGAAAAACTTATTTAAAGGTGAAGGTATATGAACTCGAACTTGACTTGTGAAATAACTATAGTAATAACGTTTATAAAACAATGTGATGAATATCCCACTAGAGTATATACTTTAATCAATAGCCAGAAGAAATCTCCTACAGTAGTGTGAAAACAGTGATAAATAAATTTTATATTGTTATTATACAGTACTGGATATGTTTATCAATTAACGTTAAAAGCAAAAATAGTCATAAATTAAAACAAATAAATGAATGAGTCTTTCGTAGTGTGACGCGAAGTCTTGACAAGACTTGCTGTCACACTGGTGCCAACTTGTGAGTGTTGAAGTCGAAACTCTCATTCTACACGTTAATATACCAATTACCTTCATAAAATTCTACTTAATATTCTTGCCGCTATAAAATGTTATTGACTACGTCTCATGATTTGAAAGAGGAATAAAAGGTAATATAGAATATAGGAATAATATATATAGGAATATAGGAATAAAAGGTAACTACAAAATCGATATTTGAGAGTAAATTTATTACGCAGTACGTTTGTCTCAACGTAGCTATATTATTCTAGTGTAAATTAGAAAAACAACAACGTAGTGATTTTATTTGAAAATGAATATAAATTTGAAAATCAAGTTTTGTTAAAAAAAATTATTTACGCGTAGATAGCATAGTTTCAGAAAATTTCTCGATACTCAAAAAAAATACTCGTCTTAGGTTATATTAGAAACCTTAAACTATCGCTAAAAATTCCACACTCAATATTAGAATTTTCATAATTATTATGACTTTGTAACGCTTCTACGAACAAATTCCGATAAACTGATTTACTTTGCATAAAACGGCTTGAACGTCATCTCTATTCGAGTCTTTTCCACCTTATGACTGTGGTTTTTTTCTGTTATCCAAGACTATTTGAACAATTTGGTAGTACGGAGCAGTATGGCTATTTGAAAAAAAAATTGATAATTCATTTTTAAGTTTCACGAACTGTAAGTAATAAATAAGTTGTACTGTAAAATGTAACGACCTTCGTAGATGTAAAAGAAAATAAAGATTTTGTACGCAGCTGAGTCAATCTATGCAGGCCATCGGAAAATTTTTTACAATAGAAACTAATCTCAAACCGTATGCGTGTTAAGAGAAAGGACAATATTTTTGCCATTAATATAATAAATGTAATTCATAAAAATTATGAAATTATACTCGTAAATATACCGGGCATAAAATCTCGAGTATACTTCGCCGTTAACACATTAACAGGTTCAACATGAGTAGCAGCAAGCCTTACGATATACGCCGCGTAAATGAGTCATCGTCGTGTACTTAAAGTTGCGATAAAACGTTTCACGTTATTGCGTTGTGTTAAGTATTCGTGAATTAACTGACCAACATTACCACGGCCGTTTCGCACTGTAGGTATTTATCTCACGAATTAAGGTTATCTTGTGTTTAAGATCAACGTTTTTCTTGAAGCCGTTTTACGTTAACGAAATAATAACCTTTATACTATTGGATCTGTGCGTCTATTGCAATCATTTCAATTCGCATATAAGTACTCTAAGTATGCTAGGGCTACCATAACTCAGAATCATAATGTTCAAATCTTTTTGGTCAATACGTTATAAATATTTACAAAATGTGATATCATAATCGTAATTTTTAATTATTGTCTTAATAGTCTGAATTCGTGAAAGAATTTTGAAAACACGGACTTTAAAAATGTTCAAATAATTGTCGTAATCACAATGAATAATCCTGATAAATAAATGCGTCCTTTCACTGGTTTTATTGCCATATCAAACAAGACAGGCGCTTCGATAAAACGTCTAAATTAGCATAACAGATCGTTACGTTCCATTGTTCACTGCCCACGGTGCACCCACCCGTTCGCTCCGCCTCTGGGGTCGTAGAAAGCTCCAGCTAGGCATCCGAGGAACGGTCGCAATTACACAGATGTTACTATTCGAGGGTCGCTACCGCCGTTCACGTATTTAAGTATAACATAATGTGCCATTGCTCGTCATAACTAGAGATTAATAAGTGAATGTGGAAATCTGGAAAAAGATGTTCCTTTTAATCCTAGATTGATCTTTAAAACTTTAGTTTATAGCATTTTTACCTAATTATGTCGCGTATTTTTTTAATAAAATTTAAAAATTATTTTTAAGTCTGCTAGGTTTGAACGTTTTTGTTTATATTAAGCGAGATAGACGTTAAAATTATTTACCTTTGTAATACTTATTTTTCTCCTGCTTAACTTTTATTACTAACAGTTTAATTTAGAAATTTGTTGAGTGCAAATGAAAATTTGAAGTGGAAATACTGAAAAAAAACTTAAAAATAAAACATCTTATAGTATTCAGTATGGTTTTTTTTCTGTCAATTTAAATTTTTATTTTAAAATAATCGCATTCAAGCCCAAATTTTGGTAAATACGTCGTTTCGAGTCTATATTTTTCCAGCAAAAACAGTGAAATTCTCATTGTTATTCCAAGCAGTACTTAATACAAAAATAGTATTAATACCTAATAGTTTTTTCCTGCGAATTGAGTGAATGTTTTGTCTCGCTCAGTCCTCTCATTGTTGACGTGGCGCAATGGTTTTATAGGTCATAGGTAAACACTACCGAAACTTTATTTGAAACAAATATTTGTTGAACTATATATAAACAAAGGCAGAGAAAAACTTTTTCTTGAAATGCTATTTTTTCTTTTGTTTCATTAATACTATCTATCCAAAAAGGAGTTGCCTCCATAAATCAAGCAAGTACAGACAGAACGGTACCTTACAATTCATTATATGTAATATTAGCTCAAAAGTTAAGTTTTATTACTAACAGTTCTTAATAGCGTCGAACCTTTACTATTTATCTCATCACTTATAAATATTACAACCAAAGCACAAATTCCACAGTTTCATCTTAAAGAATGTCGTAATTAGGTCACACGGTTTTATATAAAACCTTCCTAACTTTTGATAGGTCCAAATAATTATTTGATAAAATATCGAGGTGACAACCCTAATAACCCGCTTTGGTGGACAGTAGGTGACGTCTATTTACGTCTTTATTACGTTTCACTACGACCGCGCTCGGACCCGCCGAATGAGTGCCTGATGGGACAATTATGCGAGTCACTTATGAATTTAACTTCACTATTATGCAAAACGTTTGTAACTGCTCATGATATTCTAGTTTAAATTCTACGTTTTTAGAATCTTGCTAAAAAGGATTGGCTTGCATAATTTTTTTAGTCTGCACGGTATTATGTGTCTATAAAACACGTTAAACGTTTAAGTTTCACACGATTTATATTTCAGTTAAAATTACTTAAATTTTTTTATTGCAATTTTAAAAAATTACTTTCTTTTTCTTCTTTTTCAACGCTACAATCTACAACAAACCAGAGTTGCCGCAATAAGTATCCGCCATCGAACTTTTTCCAGTGTTGTAGTACTTTCCAATTTCTTATACCAAAGTCTCGAAATCATTCTTACTATAGTCGAACCATCTAGTTGTTGTTCATCCTCTCTTTCTAGTGCCTCCTGTCAAAAAGTCACCAAGACAGGAGGCACTAGAAAGAGAAGTCTTCACAGAGTAAGAAACCTCCATTCTAAACAGATATCCAAACCGTAATATTGATGATTCAAGGTCAGATGGTTTCAATTCGTTATAAATTTCATGGTTACAGCAAATACAACAGATCTTGTTTTCACGGTTAGATTTACAAATTCTTTTTAGAATTTCTCGTTTAGAGACCAACTCTGCCTGCCATACAAGATTATGGATCGAATAAGTTTTTTGTGTCCATTAACTAGTATCGAAATAGTATGGTTCTTAAGTCTGTAATAACATCAATTTACAATTTATCATTGTTTGTTATGGTCATCCTAATATATATATATATATATATATATATATATATATATATATATATATATATATATATATATATACACACACACACATATATATATATATATATATATATATATATATATATATATATATATAGTGAATGATATTCTTGTCCGAATATAGGCAAGCTGTCAGTATTTATCTTGGTTATACTCATATAAATCTGTCCTTTTTTCATTTATGATATCTGCAGCCTGGAGGACTATAAATAAAATGTAAAGGTCCCAATTTATAATCGCTTACATTTGCCAATAATGGACATAGGCTAATAACAATCGCAAAAGTATAGTTTCCTTGGTTGCGATGCATTTGTTTCTTCGTCAAAATGAAGTAAGGTTTCAATATTGATTCCTAATGCATGGATCTGACTCATAGTTGACTTTACCATTGGGAAGTGAAACTCTGCTATTCAGTATATCCAAAAATATTTTAAATGCGATATTCAGTAGGTCAGTCCTAATTTAATTTCTGCATTCTAATTTGTCATATTGTTATTATGTTGCTTAATATATATCAAGAAAATATTAAATATTTCTGACGATGCACCGAGTCATGCTTGAGTCTACAGGTATATTAATTTAAGTTGATGTGATCCTTTACTAATACGCAATAATCCGACCTACAATAGCCCATTTGATAACGTTAAAGGAGAGTCCTCACAAAAAATTATTTGGCGTGGTAAACGATAAAACACGTAACGTATGCGAACTTTTAAATTTGGAGAACATGAATAAATTTTGTTTAATTTGTGATGGTACTGGTAACATGGCAACAAATATTGAATTCCGTAATTGGGAGTTAACTTTCAATTACATTCTATTATGCAGTGTTTATGGTTTCGAATTAATTTATCAAACATTTATATGTACAAGACCACACCTATTAATTAATTATAATACGTGTTTGAAAATTCACACGAAGACAGAACTGCTTCGTTGTTGTTAACGGACTTATATATTGATATGTATTACTAAACTTTATGACTACAAGACTTCTTACAAAACTTCTAAAGAGAAAACATATATATGTATGATATGGTGTTTTAACATAAGGACTAGTTACAAATGATACTACTGTCTATAATTTTTTTACCACCAAGACGCGTGAATTTATTAAGAGTATTTTGTGTCCAAAAGCTCGAGGCTGCATTATCTTCTCTAAAAGTGTGAACGAAACCAATTACCAAGGAACGTCCCGTGCAGTGCGGAAAATCTAATTACCAAGGAAAGTTCCAAGTGCGGAAAATTTAGATCTACAGGGTACATTCGTATGTTAGTCTCACGTGTTTTATTTCAACTTTATCGTTTAAAATGCGATTTATATGAATATTTCTTACACTATGGAAAGTAAGTGTTATAGCATACAAACCAATAATTCTAAATTTTTAAAGCTTGCTTATTACTTAGCTTATTTGAAATAAAGATAGCACGTGTGAATATTTGATATATTATTGACGGATCATTCCAGTATAATTGCCGCAGATTTTTTCAACGTCGAGTCATAAAACTAAACAAAATCCAAATTTATATTATTCTGTTTAGTACTACGTGAAGACCTTAGATCACCGGCACACCTTTACCACTTTACGCTTTTTTTTTGTCGAAACCATAATTATTGCACTAAAATAATGCGAAAGCTGATTCCATCAAAGTCATACGATCATTGACTAATGCGTAGTAAACTAGAAAATGAACACGCTACTCTACTATCGTGATGATAGGCTTCTCTAGAACTGTCCTTCAAACTTTTCAGGTGAAATTACTTAATTGTTTAAGTAAACAAAAATTACAGTCTGTTAAATGTACTTTTAAAGAAACTCTTATCAAAGTTTTATTGGAACGTATCATTCGATAAACTTACATTGTATTTAGCGATACACCATATCGCAAAATACAATGTAAGTTTTATAATTATGGTTGAGTTTATTATCTTTGTGTATTCAGAACTTAAGATAAAAATGATATCATGTGAATGTAATCAACCCTTTCTCTGGGCTCGTAGACAGCATACTTTTTGTTGAAAACCTATTTATTGTGATTAAACTTTTGCAGCAGTTTTCCAGAAATACTTGTTATAAATTTATCATATTAATATTACTTTTGGATCAAATATTTTCGATCTAGTTTTCACATATTTAACAGCTTTATTTGATAGCATGAAGCTTTTCTATCTAGCTAAACTACTTATCACTTTAGAATACACGGAGGAATCACCTTTAATCCATCTGTATCTAGTTGTCTGACTTATTCACAAAACGACCCGTTCTTTTCACGATCCACGAAATTACGGAAGTCACTGCCTTTTAATATATTCTTAAACTCATTTCATAACATTTCATAACTTTAAAATGAAATTTGAACCTTTCACACCTTTCGTAATTTCGATAACTCCACATCAATAACATGTAAACTAAATTCAATAACAAATATATATATATATATATATATATATATATATATATATATATATATATATATATTATGTTTATTTATTTATGGATGCTACGGTTTTCAATTTAGGCCTATAACAAATATCGAGATTACCTACAGGAAAGCTCATCTATTTAATTTCTAAAGATATCTCAACATCACTCACAATATTATTTCTAAGTGGACGCTATGACAACACGGAGCACATTAGTCGCGACGCGACGCCGCGACGTCCTTAATTAGGTTCACAGCTGGCGCCGCCCGCTACGGCGCGGCGACAGGATGAGCGGCGTCGAGGGTATTGTGGCTGAGCCCAATCTCGCTCTGACATGTGCGTAAACAAATATTAGTTTCGTTTATATTGAGAGAATTTTATATGGAACTCCTTGACAACAGTCAGCATTTTCTTTGACAGTAGTCTGTTTGAAGACTGGCAACCCAGATTGACAAATCTTCAGTTTTCTCAAGTCTACTGTAGGATTCCGCACTCCAAACTTAAAACGGTATTCTTATAAAATCACGTGTTTGTCAGTCCGTTTGCCACAGTCAATTTTCTCAGCAAAATATGGAACGTAGAAACTTAAGCATAGTTAAGCAGAATAACCCACATATAGCTATTTTGTTTAAATATTTAATTTTTTTAATATTTAAACAAAATAGGCTATTTCCTTTTAGTTATTTGATGACCTGTCAGGTGTCATTGGAAAGGACTGGTCGTATGAATGTATGGTAGATGTATAATGTAATTAAATACAAAAGTTTATAGAGTATTTTCAAAAAGATATTCTAAAAATATTCAAAATTAGAGTATCCCCCACCTCCTAATTTCCAAAACTACTGAAAAGCCGGGTCGATAAAATCTGACTTGAAGATTACAGGAAAACTATAGCGATTATATAGATACTATAATTTTTTTAAATACGATTGAGAAAGATATAGTAGATAATATATTTAAATTGTGAAAAATTAATATTTGGAAATAATTTAATAGCACGACTATGTTAACCTTAAATGTTTATAAGTGCCTAAATATGAACGAAATCCTTGTAATAAGAATTCAACTCGTAATTGGCAGGTTGTCTACTTTCGATCACGTTTGTCATATTCATGGTCATGGACGATTCGATATTATATATCAGGAAGCTTGTAAAATATTTGTGCGACCTCGTGCACGCACGTCGCTGCAATGAAACGTTTCTGTAGACCATCGCAGCATCAATTTCAATTTCGGGACAAAAACCTTATCTCGATTAAACTCGTAGGTTATTCGCACAAATAAATCGTATTAACAATTATATTCGTCAATTTGATGTTTTGCCATTTCTAAAGAATTACAAGGGCACAATTACAGTTCGATTTTATAAATTTAGTAAAAATACCAATAAAATTCAATATTAAAATGAACGACTTTTAGTATACGACAATTTGACGACGAAATTAATATGGCTGACATTTTCTTTTTCGAAGTGTTATATTTTAGATTGGTAGGTACTAATATTATAAATAAATAATCGTGGATGTTGTTGTCTTAAGGTTTCTGACTGGTGACATCATAATGTTGCGCTCTTATGACATCATGGATATGATATCGGTTTGATATCACAATGAATGCCTACTCGTTTAGTACACAGACGTATTAATTCTTTTTTGTTTATTTTGCGGTAAACTCAATTTATTCGAATGAATTGAAGATGTATCACTTAAAGCATAACTTATATTTCTGTCGATCATACTTAGCTGGAGCTCGAGTTTCACTTATGACCATGGGCGGAAATGCAAGTATATTCTTAATGCGTTGATCTTCTCTTTGAAATACTGTTTTTGTTGTTGAAAGAGAGAGGATATTTCAAAATAACTTTTTTCGATATTATTGTCGGAAAAAGCAATAAGGCAATTTGCACCCGCTGAACTTCTCCAGTACGTGCAAGTAACCCATTTTTCAAAGAATACAAGATTTTTAATTTGTTCATTAGAGATAGCGTCTATAACTGTTTTATGAATCATGATTTAAGACTGCAATTTCTGCAATTTAAGGCTGCAGTAGAGTAATTCGCATTTAAGAGCCCGTCACTGGTTAGGCGTAATTTGATTCAACGAAAATGCCACCAATATATATATATATATATATATATAATTAATTATTTTTAGAAGTAATTGACCTTTCCTGCTTAATAGGAGTCATCAAGCTAATACACTAGTGAGGGAAGGTGTGCAAAAATGTATTTAGTTGTACAACACGATACAATCAGCGACGATTCAACCGTTTACTATTGAAAGCAAAAGTAACTGAAGTGTGTATAGCGAAAAAAGGTTGTATCAAAGTATGGGCAATCATGTTTTAACCGACACTTGTTATTTTTATCAGGTTTTTTTTGGTGCAGTCTCATATCCAATTAAAAATAAGAAAAACTGCGCTGTTTTTTTGTTTCTCTTATATTTATAATCACTAGCTGAGTGATGAAATTAATTCAGGTCTTATTCTGTCTCAACCAAACTTTGGTGTACTCTCAACTTGCGCAATGCCTACAAATATACAGTTATATCAAAATATTAGGACCAAAAAATGTTCTTTCTTAAATTTTAGACTAAAAATTCTTTCCCTAGCTTGACAACCCAAAAACAAAAATTTAGTAACCACCCTGAAAACTTCCCCATTTTACTAGCAATTGACCATAATATGTCATGACTAAGTAACGGTTACTGAAGTAACGGTACTTCTTACCGAAAAACATACGTAAAGTGCGAAAAATACCACTTTTAATTTTAATGTAAAAATTATTTAATCGAAATATGAAATAATTTCTTGCGTGTGTTGTCTTGATATTCTCAGTGCAAATAAGGAGGATCAACGCGTCTCTCGCTCGTGTCCTCTGAACTAGCGGTCATTATTTACTTTAAATTCATTGAATTGAGCATATATATTCACGTTCCGTGAAATTGATTCAGCCCCAGGAATATATTGCTTATTCCAACCATTAATTCATTATCAATTCCAATCAGTAGTTCAAATCTCAAATATAACTACCTTGTAAATTTAGTTCTTTAGTTATTATCACGATAATTAACGTGCATAAATAAATATGGGTCATAAAGTAAATAATATTTTTAATTTCCAAAACGCGATAAAGTTTCTTCTTATAATTAAAATACAACTCGAAATTCGTAGAAGAAATATTATAAGCGATTATTAAAAATAATTCTTTTAAGTAGATTAATCTAGATTGATCTAGTGCAATGAATGGCATTCTCGATCTGGGTAATAAATGACCAATATTTGTTTAGAAGTAACTAAAATTAACAAGGTCCATGAAAGTGGAGGTGCCGGACGCGTTAAAGGTGGATCAGGCAGGCTGACGTGAGAGCCACTGGATGACACGTCTCGAGCCGGCCTGCATCGTGACACGACCACGCTATATTTGGACGACGCGCGCGCTCGCCGACAACCGCACGGCCACTGATAGACATCGCATTGTGTATTGTTTCAAAATAAAGACCGTCGTAAAGGACTGCCGAGCTATGTTTTTAGGAACGGTGAAGAAATTTATATTTAGCTCGAACGGTAAGTTATAAGCGGCTCGAGGAGTCGACTAAATAGGTGTGATTGCGTAGTGAGAATGCGTGTACATACGCGCATCTCATAATTGTACTTTAAGCTTCTAAACATAACTACTCAGTGTCTTTCCACGAGAATGATTTGTTGTTAGCCAGTGGAAAAGTCTCTTTGGGTACGATATTCTTGAAATGAGAAGCGAAAACAAATTGCTTTCGCTTATTTCGCTATTTAATTTTTGCTTGGTTTTCTTTTTTTACGTCGCTTGATATAATTTGTAATCACACCAGGGTAACAATTTTACAGTACATTTTTTATATAGATCATCAGTATATTATATTTAACTGTTATTACCAAAGATAGGGTCTTTTTCCAAATCAAAGAAGTATCAAAAAACATATGATTTTCCGTTCGGAAAAAAAAAATTGAAAAAGGTTTTATTTCAATTTTCTAAATATAGTAGGTATCATAATAACAGTGGGGAGAAAAATATAGTGTAGCTTTTCAAAATGTCTTATCGTTTTCGACTTACTGTGAAATTATTTCTTATTAATTACATAATTTAAAATTATAATACGTAGAAATTCAACGTATATAAATATATATGTACGTTGAATTCATCTGTACTAACTTGATTGAACTAGAAATGTCGGGACCCGCCGAGAATAATTTTTTTATTGACCTCATTTTCTACAAATGTCTACTATTTTTGTTGCACATTAAAAATATTAAAATTGACCTTTTATAAACACCATCTTATGCGATTACATGGTAACACAAATATGAACATCAATCTTAGTTTAATCAAAAAAAATTCTCGTTACCATATTGTTTGTGAGGTGAAAAAGGACTAAAGTCATTATTGTTTAAGTCATTATAAATTTTAGGAAAAATAATGAGAAATGAAGTTTAATTTGACTTAACTCTTTTTACATACGCAATAAATTACATACATACATATGTATATATATATATATATATATATATATATATATATATATATATATATATTTATATATATATTTAAGCATAAGCATAAAATGTAGGCGTCGAGCCTACATTTTATACCTATTAAAAAACTATAAGCTGAACATGTATATAGGTAATAGTTAAATGATAATAGTTTAATGGTGAACTTAAAACAATTTATTCGGATGATGATGATGATGACGTATTTTGAAAGTTGTAGTCAGATATATGATTATTTAGTACCATCATAGTATTACTTCAAGTTCCTAAATCACGTGAAACGAATTCTCTCATGTTTAAACATTTGAGTTTTCCGTTTTTGTGAGTAGCTAAGTAACTAATCACTATCTGTTATTATGCCGTTGTTCTCTGGTTGTAACCGATTCGCAATCGATTAAATACGCGGTGTACCTTTTCAACAGCCAGCAATTGATAATGTCGCGGAAAGGAGATTCTTCGGAATGTGATGTCGCAATAACCATATGTGACGGCCGTGGCCTGATCGTGAATCATTTCCGACGCGCTGTAGCGAGGGGCGCTAGGGACGTCAGTTTGCCAGAGTATTGTATCATTGCGGTAGCTACACGTAGAATATAACAACACAATCCTGGTCGCTATTCAGGTTCTCGTAACCAACAACATATTATATTAGTCTATTAAATGTACCATAGTAAAACAGAGATAACACAAAAAGATGGAGAATATCAACGTTTCTTCGCAAAAAGAAGTCTTTTACTCGCACATCAATCGACTGTTATTTTTGAAAGAAATTTATTCGCTGTGTTAGTTTAAACAATTTTTAATGTTATGTTCACATTGTTCAATGGATGGACATGATTTTTCCCCACAGAAATAGTTGGTGGCCCATGACATAGGCTACATTTTATCCAAGGAAATCTTATTCCTTCGTAAAAATGTTTTGAAACCGAAATAGTATACAAACAGAAAGAGGAAGGAACTTCGCAATGGAGCTACGTATTGGCATGATTTTTTTGAAACACTGCGTACCCTATAGAACCAGACCATTTAATTTCTATATTAATTTTTTTTTATATTATAAATCACAAAAATAAAGACTTAGCATTTCATTTTCCTTAATCATTCTAGATGGCGCTGGATGTTTTAATTTATTTCTCCCTATAATTTTTTTACTATAACCATGCGAGCGAAACCGCAAATATAATCTAGTCGACTATATAAAAGAGTTTGATATCAGCTCTGTTCCTAACAATAGTATACTTCATAATTGAAGTACTAACAATAGTAAACTTCATAATTGAAGTTTACTATTGTTTATATTTGTTTGACGCAATAAATGTACTATGGCTTATTTTACGTTAAGATCACAATTTTCGAACGAGGTTCCAAAACAAATATGGCAACCCTGCTGGACGGGGTCAGGCGAGTGCGGCGCGCGCGGCGCTCCGGGCGGCCTCGCCGATACAACGCTCTTTTTTATTTCCAAAACGCGATAACGAATCGCCTGAGCGTGCTCTGCCCAACTTTAGAATTTATCTGTTTATTAACGGTCGTTATCTGCATAAGTATTAGCGAAGAAATGTACCGCCGATGAAGAGATACATTATGTCCGGTCAATAGTTACGATTGTGTTTATCGAAGAATTGGGGCCCGTTACTGACACGATCAAGTCCTGTGTTTAATTACGGCATCTGTCCTCGTAATAGGTCATTTCGTAAATGTGTGTAGTTTTAGTATTCCTCGCTATATTTTATCTCATATAAATTGTACCGCCGATGATGTGTTTCTTTTTTATCTAGGTAACGTGCAAATATATGTTATCAGTTGTTTGCTTAGTTATTAAGGTATAGCATTTTTTGTGCATTTTAAAACAAATTATAACAAACT
This sequence comes from Druceiella hillmani, assembly GCA_039881145.1. Classification (NCBI taxonomy): domain Eukaryota; kingdom Metazoa; phylum Arthropoda; class Insecta; order Lepidoptera; family Hepialidae; genus Druceiella; species Druceiella hillmani. Next base: position 23,165,342 of record JAYKKI010000003.1, on the reverse strand, counting down.
TAACATACTGCTTTCGGTAACTAAATACTACAAAAGAAAAATTTCGAAAATGGCTTGTACTCGAACACAGTGCTAATCCATTTAGTAACTATTACATACTCGTGAATGTTGTTGACATTTGCTTTTCAGAAAACGTGCAGAGAATACACGGAAGAGTTTATCCTGATGATGTGAAAGGAATGCAGAAAATAAATAGAGACGTTTAATCTAGTTTCATTAATAAAAAGACAAATTATAAGCGTAATTGTGTACTTATTAAGGAAGCCCCGATGAACTTTCTTAATTTGGCGAGGTATGATATTTGAAAGTGAGAAATGATGTTGAAAATTTTCGTTGTCAAGTCAGTTCACTTACTCTTGTTACCGGACACAGACAATCAATAGATAACACCGGTGGGTAAAGACGAACTATTCTTTAGTAAGGAGGCTGGCACTCGTTTGCCGAGCTTTTATTTTACTATTTCTTATTTTGAAGAATGTCACCGTCTCAACAGTAGCCTTAAGTGGTATAACAGTATCTTATCTAAGAAATCTAAGCGGAATATCTTAGCTTGAAATCTAAGTGGAATATATTAGCCTGAAATCTAAGCGGAATATAAATAATCTCACAGTTTCAATTCATCAGTTTTAATCTCGCATGTTTGGTCTTACTGCCCGAGTGCTAATAATTGAACTTCAAATTTTTACGGAACATTTCATCAGAAAAGGTACATTCGATTTTAATTTGTACCTTATAGCCTTATTTTACTAAAATTTTAATTCAAATCGGTCTAGTAGTTTTAAATAAACAGATAAACACAAAACAGAGAGGCAGATAAAATGTCCTTTAGTCGTATCTGAAAGTGATAAAGGGTAGTTTTACTTTTCTTTTAAACCTCAAGGATTTTTCCAGTGGAAATTCCATTTAAATCGGTCCAGTTAGATGTTGCGTGAGACTAGAACAAACTGACAGATGAATATTCTATAAGGTACTACTGTGCATATAAGGCGTAAAGTTGAATACGATGAAATTGTAGAGAGATCATTCTTTTCATCGTCCTAAGAAGAACAGTGAAAACCGTTTTTTTCAAATTCCTAATAATTGAAAAGTTGAAATAAACAAAAATATAAAAAAATTATATTATAAAAAAAATTAAAATTTTTATTTATTTGAAAAATGTGGAAAAATTTGGTAAACATTTTGCAAAAAGAAATTCAGCTTTGAACTTGAGTAATTCCGGAACCGTTTCCAATTTCCAAAAACAGTTTCCACTGTTTGCTTTACGCCCTGTAGATGTATGGACATCAGGAAGTATGTATCACTGCGGTGAGTGCAAACAGCCGTATTAGACTATGCTTATTAGATTGCGCCACGTTTTCGCCGCGAGCCGGCTATTGACCGACGCGGTCCTGCACCGGTCGGCATTGTTTACGCGGTGGCCGCGCACCGTCACCGGCCATAATAGACGCATTAGCATGCGGCTGTGCCTCGCCGCCCGCTTCGCTCGCTCGCCGGCTCCGCCCGGCGGGGCAGTGCGTGAGTATTGGTGCGTCTCCACGCAGAGACGTGCTCGATTAACATGTTCGATTCGAGCATGGCTAGCTACAAACGTGCTCGACGTTGCGTCTACACGTTCGTCTACGTTCGATGATTTAGCTCAGTTGCGTCGCGTAGCATCGAGCTTATGGACGAGCTGTCGTGTATTGATGGCGTGGCCTGCTGCATTAAAATGCAAACAAAAAGAAAGCCTCCACGAAAACGCAAGCGCTAGGTGGAAACCACTCTTCTTAAGCAGAGAAAAATTAAGTCACACGCACGTCTTATAAATGAATTGGGGTCTCAAGACTTTCACAACTATTTGAGAATGAATAAGATAGTATACAGTAAACTGTTACTTCTAGTAAAACCATTTATAATGAAGCGATACTGTTATCGGAAATTCTATAAGTGCAGATTAAAGATTTAAAGTGACATTACGCTATCTGGCTACAGGCAGATCGTATACAGACTTGCACTATACTTCTATAATTTCCAAACAATCATTATCAAGGATAATACCTGAAACCTGTGCATAGCGGCAATGCGCATAGTGCATAATCAAGCCCTGAAACGGAATTACGTGAAGATATGTTGGTGAGCTGTTTTAAATCATGTTTTTCGTAATTTTACGGATTTGGATGAAATTTGGTACACAAGTACAATATATTCTGGAATAAAACATACTTTTTACCGATAGAAAATATTTTGTTCCCATGGGAAACATTAAAGACAACGCGGGCGAAGATGTTGGCGGAAAGTTAGTAGGTAAATCAAACAAATTTATAAAAATATCCTTTTATTCCGTATTACTGTCAAAGTTTCCAAAAACTGGGCTGCATTATAATTTAGTATTTCCAACAGAATTTTGAGTGGGCGCTGTCGGATCAAATGGTGTGTATATTGTAAAGATAAAACACCAATTAGTGCCTGAAAATACACATATTTTATTAATTATAATCAATAACACGTTCTTCGGAAAATTCCGCATTTTTTTGGCAAAATTGTTTCCCAATGTGTCGAATTCATCCTCTTTATTATCAGCAACAGTAGGCTGCTTTAGTTTATTCCCAATCTATTCTAGAAGTTCATCAGTTTTTTCACTTCCATATGGCTTTTTATTATTTTGACGCGATGTTTATGGTTTTGGGCGTGCTCGACTTGTGTCTGGTAAACTTATATCTGTAGATCTTGTTTCTTGAGAATCCGAAATATTTTTACTTTCACTATTAATGCTATTGGTGGTGGTTCGGACAATCTGGTGGTAAAGTATTCTGTAAGAAAAGTAATATTGATTGTTATTTTAGTTTCTTATTTCTGGAGAAGAATGAAAGATAGCTCAAGACTTTGAAAAGAAATGGAATTGTCCTCTTTGCCTAGAAGCGGTTGATGGTAAACATGTGCGCATAATGGCACCACCCAACTGCGGTTCAGACTATTACTGCTACAAAGAATTTCACAGCATTGTACTAATGGCAGCTGTTGATGCAAATTACGAATACATTATGGTAGAAGAGGGTACAAACGAGCGTATATCGACGCGACGCGACGAGCGAAACGAGCGTAATAAATAAAACGAAATTTTATGACTTATTGAAAAGAGATCTACCAAAAATTCCACCAGCTGAAAAAACATTGACAAGTCAGGAGAGTTTGCTCTATGTATTCATAGATGACGAAGCTTTACCATACATAATTACTTAATGCGAGAGTTTTCACACATGTATATCAGTAGTCACGATTTGGACATGGAAAATTTTGAAAATGGCGCACTTGAATTAAATTTGAGAGCAGAAACCCTCTCTAATATACCCGGTGTTCAAAGAAACTCAGGACACATGGCAAAAAAAATTGAGAAAAATTCGAACTATATTTTAATAGAGAAAGTACTGTCCCGAGGGTTCCGTGTATGGAACCCCAAAAATAGATGAAAATTAACACATGACATACCACAGACGGGGTACGTATACTTCGTCACATCCACCACCACTAGCTTTTGAATCTTCTTGTTTTTTCTTTTCCCTCCTCCATGAAACTCTGAGTGAATTAATTTTTTTAAATCCACCATTTTTATCTACATTTTCTTCGATAGTGTGGCACTATGAAATACGGTTTGCAGTACGATTTATTTCTTTTTTCTTTATTGTGGAAGATTTCGTCAGTGATTATCACTTGACGAAATCTTCCACAAGCACTCTTCTTCGTGATAAATATTTATAAATTGTTCGATGAACTCATGTGAATAGGTACGAAAGTCACCATTGTGGCATGTTCATGTACGTAATGCGTGCGTATCGCACCGCGCGCGTTCTCGGCTCTACCGACAAGCTCGACGCAGTGTCTACACGCAGCGACATGTTCGCTTCGAACATCGAGCAAAACTTATGTCGGTTGGAATCTTGTTCTATCTGCGCTTTGCTCGATGTCGCGCAATAAAGCTTAAGCCTTTTGCTGGCCACACATACGAACTCGCTCGAATGAACGTAAAAACGGCGAACATTTACGTACGTGGGGATTAAGCATTAGAATACCAACAAATAATGGGCAAGCGAACGCGGAATGTCAAGGTCGTCGTCTCGCTCTCTTATTTTATTACATCAACGACCGCAAAATTTTCGTTACAAGAACTTAAGTCGCGGTGTAAAATTCAATTAATAGTTGCAAAATTCTAATTACACTGACGGTATAAGCGTTTGAATCGTCACCGAAATATTTGAAAACCGACACCAACGAACACCAGAACAAATGGTATGCTGATTCCTACCCATGTGTCTTTTCCGTCTATCTTACCGATTCAGTTATAGGCTGTTCTATACTTTCCATTGAGGCTAGTTATATGTACATCATTTATAAGTACCTATATAATAAATAACGAAGCACGTCGTGAAATTAAACGAATTTGAAGAAATGACAGGAAATTCAAGAATCTAACCTTAAAGAAAATGTTATAGTGTATGAAAACGTTACGGTAGCTAAAGTATTAATAAATGAATACAATACAATATGATACGAATATCTAAATGAAAGTATTAAATAGGAATAACCAAAATATATAAATCTGTTTGACTGTAAAAGATTACTCTCGTAGCAATAAGTCCATAATGTGTTTCAATTGTATATATAAAAGTACGCAAGTAAATAAATAAACACAAGCAAATAAACAAATTTAATGAATATGAATTTATCGTGATAAATAGTGCAAATAAAGTGAAAACTATTTTAATAAATCCAAATACATTCTGTGTCAGCTCCTCTCAAAGATTGAAACAGGTTTTGAACTCAGCCACGATCGCTTGCAAGAAGCGTTACATCTGTGGTATATTTAACCCATAATTTTATCATGAAAATATTGAACATAAAAACAAAATATATCAGTCCGAGTTGCAATTTTTGTTGCCAAAGAATCATTTACCTTTCTCCCTTTCACTTTTGTAATCCTCCACTGACCGGGACCAGTGGACATTGCGTAAGAATCGTGACACACTCGCCGTCGTGTTTCGTTCGATTTAAAAAAAAACGTTGGCTTCCTATGTTCACTCATTAAAACCTTCTTATCTTTTAAAGTAGTCTAAATAGTTTCAATTGTTTTTTAATTCATTGTTTTAAGGAAATATTAAGCGGTTCATTTTCAAAGTTATTTCAAAACAAGCTTTTACCCGCGATCTCGCTAATACGGGGCAGTGCCATCTAGCCTTTATTTTTGTGACTTTATAATACATATGACAATGAAAATAAAAATATTTCCTTCTAAGTTAGGAATCAAAGTGAACGATTCTTTTGCTAACGAACGATTGTTTTCAATTTCAAATGAGAATTATCATATAATAAATGAGAATATGAGATTTCCCGGGATAAAAACTAGATTATGCTTAGCCTAAAAGTAGTTAACTATCTCTGCAAAAAAACAAGTCAATCCGTTGCTCCGTTGGATATAATAGAAGGATAAGCAAATACACTTCCACTTTTATAATATTAGCTAGGGTAATATTGAAAGAATGAAAAGTTAAAAAAATTGTAATTATCTAGTTTTACCTTGAAAATTTAATATTTTAATGATATTTATTTAAAACTTTAACAAGCTAACTTCTACACCTGATCTAAAAGCACTCCATAAAAAGAGTTTACTACGATTATCATTATAACATTAGCACTTAGATTTAGGCGAAAACTTTTGTACATCGCAATATGGCTCTTATGTATAGTTGCATTATGGTACAAAAGCAGTAAAGCTTTCACTAATTTACAGCAAACCTTTCACTAATTTACAGCGTAATACTCTCCCGTTATAGAAACACCTGTATCTTTGAAGTCAATGAGCAGGTTATCTTATGTGCCCTATAAAACCATCGCTATGTCTTTTCAATCCGATTGCGACACCTTGAACTTCTTATGGTGCGGGGTACCCTTTTTATGCTGCTGCAACACCTGCTTCGATTCAACCTTGCAATGATGAATCCAAGTTTCATCACCCGCAATAATTCAACTCAAAACATCTTTATCCTTTCGACAGAGACAGAAAAAGTCGCGTGAACACTCAACACGTTGTTGCTTTTGTGGCGGCGTGAGCATTCTCGGCATTCATCTTGCGTTATCTTTTAATATGTTATTTTGGTCATGAAAAAAAAATCAAATATTCAAAATGATCGTAGAAGATACTCCAAAACATTTCTCGCAATGGCTGCTTTAATCGGGCATATATCAATACAAGTTTTTCAACTTTTGAAATGTCTGAGGAGATGGTTTCGCTCGGCCGTCCTAAGCGGGGGTCGTCTTCGATCGAATCTGAGCCTTGTTTGAAGAGATCTGCCAGTAGTAAATCATGGTTTTACTAAGGCTAAAGTCGCCGTAAACAGACAGCATCTCATACAATGTGACTTGTGGAGTTTTTCCTTGCACCTCAGGAACTTGATGACAACTCGAAATTCAGTTTTCTCCATAGTCGATAATTTCTTACAAAATGAGTTTTTTTTATTGATGATAGCTCAGAGATTAACGACACAATTGAGCAGAAAATATACTCATAATAAGCTAATTTAGATGCTCATAGTGATTCTCTCATTGGCGACTATGTGAGTAAGCACCCTCACACCTCGCCATCCACTCCATTCTGCGAATAAGTTGAAATGCGTTCTGCGAGTGTAGCTGATCTTAAATCATTGTCAATATGATCTGACGACAACTCCCGCCTGTAAAGACCTACTTTGTACTGGATATACACCAATGGTGTAATATAAAAATTTGTCATAACTTATGACATTTCTGTTGATGATGAAATTTCAACGAATTGCATGTAAGCAAGTGAGCGAATTCATTTTATTTTTTGCTCGTATGTACATGTGTAAGTTATGACAAATTTGGCGACACATCTGTTGTAAGAGCTGTTATGAACTTTGTCAGTAACATTGATTGTTCTACTTAAATGAAAACAAGTATTGTTACGAAATTTTAATGGTTCATTTTTATTAAATTTGTACTAAAATTTACTATAATAGGAAAGACAAATGTAGACCAAAATTGATAGAGAAACAATAGTAGTTATAATATCTTTTGTAATGTTTATTTGCTACTTAATTATGCAACACACCTGCACTTTATAAATATGTTCAATAGAGTTTTGATTTTTTTGTTTTACCCAATTTTTTTTAATTAAAATGACTTTTTTTTTTAATTAAAATTATAAATTTTTATAACTATTCAACCATAAATGCTACCATTATTTCTATCTATGTAGTATAATTCTGGAAACAATAGATAATTTTTGAAAAATATTATGGAATACAATCTTCTTTTTTTTCTTCACATGCGCAATAGCCCCTTGCAGGCCTTGGCTGCCTTTACTACGCGCTCCTTCCAGCGTGTTGCGACCCGTCAGTTGCGACTCGTTTCCGATTACTTATATTCAAATTTTTTGTCTTTTTCGATGTCATCCATCCATCTAGAGGGTAGCCTACCCCTTGGTCGAGTATCCTTGAGTTTTTTGAATGTTAATATTTTAGTAGGATTATCCTCTGGGCTTCTCCACATGCGACCAATCCATCTTAATCTGTTACGACGGATTACTTGGGTAATTTGTGGTTGTCCATAAAGTTTATATAGTTCAAAATGATATCTGCTTCTGCATCTACCCTATTCTTGCACTGGGCCAAAGATTGCTTTGAGGACCTTTCGCTCAAAAGGGTCCATGTTTCACTTGCATAAAGTAGGACTAGTAAAATTAGTGTTTTAGAGATTTTTAGTTTAGTCTTCCGACTGATGAGTTTAGACCTCAGTTGTCTTGTCAGTCCAGAGAAGCATTTATTTGCCATTTTAATTCTTTTATCAATTTCTGCTCTTAGTTTATTTTTGTCGTTAATTACTGTGCCAAGGTATTTAAATTCATCTACTTTTTCAAAGATGTAACCATTTATTTATCCTAGTTGACAGTTAGACCCATATTTCTTGCAGATAATTCAAGAGCTAAAGAAGCTTCTTTATCTGTTCTTTCTGATCTTCCAATAATATCTATGCTGCATAGGTCAATATTTGTAGAGATCTATTCCACAGAGTTCCTCTTCGATCTAAACCACTGTCCCTAATGTACTTTTCCAGAGCTAAATTGAATAATAGACAGGCAAGGGAATCTCCCGGCGTTGGTCTCTTTCTGTTATAAAAGGTTGTGATAGCCGGTTTTGGATCTTAATCCTACATCTAATTCTATGAAATGTTACTCTAGTTAAAGCTATAAGCTTATTGGGGATTCTAAATTCAACTATTGCTTCGAATAATTTATCCCTCCGTATGCTATCGTATGCCGCCCTAAAATCTATAAATAAGTGGTAGATTTTAATATTGTATTCTTTAGATTTTTCCAAGATTTGTATTAAAGCTTGAATTTGATCAACAGTGAATCTTTGGGTTCCAAATCCACACTGATATTTTTCAATTTCTTTATCAGCAGAGAGGTAGGGAGCAGGTTAGAGGATATTTTACATGCCGTACTAAGAAGTCTTCAAGTCGGTCTCCCTTTTTAATAATAGGGCAGATGGAGCCTTTTTCTTTCAATGGGTATTATCTCCGTAATCCAAATGTTTACCATAATTTTATGAATGACATTTAATAGGTTGGGCTCATCTACCTTCAGTAGTTCTGACGGTATACAGTCAGGACCAGACGACCTGTTTATCTTTGAGCTTTTTGATAGCCATTCTTACTTCGACTAAAGACGGTGTGGGGTGGTTTCGATCATCCAAGGAAGTACTTATATCTTGGATGAGATCAGGTGGATCATCAGTTTCATCTCTTCCTTCAAGTAGATCTTGAACATATTTTTTTCTCATTTAGAATATTAGTTAAGATATTAGCCACCAGAGTAAGAAGTTTACGATATACCATGTCTCATTCATTATTTTGTCAATTTTAATCATTCCACCACTAGGCAAGCGCAATACCTTATTGAAATATTTATTAGCTTAAAATGTAGAATATATTACGAAATATTGATGAAATACTAGAATGATCAAAAAAAGAACATCAAACGATCTAGTCAAAACGTTACGTTGCAACGGAAAGTTGAAATGTGTGACTATTAAATATTCAAGATGGATGATGAAGACAGTGGAGACTATTATTAAAAGGAAGAGATAAAGTCTGCCAAAAACAGAATATATAATTCGAAATAAAAAAAGGAATAATTTACTGTCGATGTAGGTCACGAGTATATCAATAGCTATCTGCGCTGTTACATTTGCATATGTGTCATCCTACGTCGCTGATTCATTCTGTTATGTAACGAAGTGCATACCATATATTGGGGTAGCCTTCCATATATGGCAATACGATCATAAATATATACATTATATCTATAAAGGTATTTGCAAAAATACATAAATACTACGGATTAGCTCTTAATATACTTTAAAATTCATAATATTACGAAAATTCGATTTTTCCATTTAATTTAATAATTATTTACAATTCATAATATAATGCATTATACTGAATAGATACGTTGTACCTGCGTAAAACAAATAAAAAATATGACCTTAAATAGCGCCATGCCCAAACTACCATGGAAGAGATAGAGTCCAAGAAATTGTATATTAAATTTCCTATGTATGTATTATACTAATTGATTTTTTTTGTATTAATTATTAATTTTTGTAAAATGGGATGGTAGTTTATATGTAATAATTTAGATTTGTGTACTTTTATCTGATATATTCTTACTATTTGGAATTTTTCTTTTATCATATATTTATACGGCAACCTCTTCCAGTTCCTTCCATTCCCTTTCTTCTGAATCTGATGCTTCTTTCTAAACTGATGCTTCTTTCGGCGATAACCTTGAATCGTATCATGACACACTTAACTAAATGCCTACCCGCATTAGTAGAAATACCTATCCGTGAAATTTTGCAGTCCTCTTTGACATGCGGCCATTCATCCTTAAATTTCTTTCATAATACACAGATATCATCAATATTTTTGATAATTTTCCAATACATGCCTGCTTAATGAGCAAAGCAGGGCTGAAACCTTTTCTTTCCTTTGATCTTCTTAACTCACCACTCCCATATTTCATTGTATTGCGAAACGACTGGATTTCGGAATTATACTGCAAAAATATACTGGTTTGTCATATTCCGCTGTTTTTATAAAGGTTTACGAAGTATTATGTTGGATTTTATTTATTAAGAAGTCTTGTGTTGTAGTCGATCAACACAATTTGTCGCGCGACTCGAGACAAAGAACATTAGTATACGCCGTACTCCTCCCGAACACCCAATTAAATTACTTGCATTTTCAACGCAACAGTGCTGGGATTACGTAGCTTTCAATTGTCTTTATTTATCTGCCTCCAGAAAAATGTGTATCGATGTGGATAGTAGAACACTCTGGAATACATACGATGGAACTGTTTTATAATGTCAAATTTGTGAGATAAATGTATCGAGTGCGAAACAAATTGTATATACCCGCATGTTGTGTCAAGCTTTCATATTGTAACATAAAATCTGCAATATGCAGACTTGTCTTAACAACAAAGACCCACGAAAACAACTTCACAGTTTTAACATTTCAATAGTTTCACGATTTTAACATTTCAACTAGGGTAAACAGAAAAATGAGTTTGGCTTGGATTTGTATGAAGAATTGCTTCCAAGTAACTTTCAAGTCCTGCCTTCAAACTTTTTCTAGAAAAATATTGTTTTAAATGAAAATATAGTAGGTGAATCAACACTTTGTTAAATAACATACCAATTATTTATAAATGTGTTCTCCAAGAAATACGGGATGCATTATAGGATTTCAGCGAATTAAGTTACAGACCGTTGTGGCTGTTATATTGCAAACCTGATTAACTGGAAATCACACCTTGATCTTTCTTCTTCTTATTTTATAGCTTACAAAGTAAGAAAAAATATTTTACCATCGCCAGATTTGGGAATGAGGCTATCAAAAAAGATTCCTCGATTCTTCTATAGACGAAACAATTGTACACATTTCTCTGTGATCCTGTAAGGCGGCCAATATATTTTATTATTAAATAAAGTTTTTAAATGTATACTTGTATATTTTAAAAACTTCTTTTGCATATTTGTATGCATATTTCAATCATTTCATGTTTCACGTGATCTGGTCTTTACAGCGTGAGGGCGCGGTTTGAAACCGTAGCCTGAGGGTTGCGGTCTACAGCCGGGCCCTATCGCTTAACGTTACACAGTCGATCGAAGCTGCTGTTTGAAGGACATAGAATTTTTTAACAAGAATGCAATTTGTTTTGAAAGAAACTGATAGAACTTAATGAAACGTTGTCTGGTAATTTGTTTTTCTTAAAACCAACATATCTATCGGAAAAAGTGGAATATGTGAAAATTTCGTTTAGTACAAAATACAATATACTGAGTTTCACCTAAGTGTTGAGAGATGTTGACTTGTCTTTATCTGGGGCTCATTGTTTGGGTGGTTATCTATAATGCGACATATAAAACAAATGTAAAAATCACACTGAGAATTTACATCATATATTATGTACATTAATGAATCTTATACTCATTAACGAAAATTTTCGTAAATTAATTTAAACGACTAATTGAGTTTGTTAACGAAAGAAATCTCGTTAATTAATTAATTGAATGTAAATGTTTATAAGTATTTACAAAATTAAATTTTGTTAATTTGTTTAATGCAGTTGTTTAATAGTATTTCCTTTTAATTTAATTGATAAAAGAATTATTATTTAACCGATAATTTTCACTTCATACTTTATTAGCGTTGGACTGTCAACTTTAACTTTGTAAATATTAAAAATAATTAATTTCGACGTCGTCGTTGCAGTTAATGAATGCTCATTAATTAATATATATCTAGTGCAAAAATTACCATTCCAAACGCAAAATACTTAACATATTATAATTACGTACATAATATAAACTCTTAACATGATTTATCAGGAAATGCATGAAATCTCTGGTAATGTAACAAACAAACGGGCGCTAACGGGCTTGTGTTTTATAAGCTGTATTAATGTAATGCCCATATGGGATTTTTGTAAAAAAATTCTATGTCGCTCAATAACATTTTCGATCCACTGTGCGTTGTTCCATCGAGAATGTTCCGATGCGCACTACAGCGACCGCACTCGTGCAGACCTAGCTGCACTTATTAACGCTGTTGTACTTAATACATTTATTAACGCTATTGTACTTAATACGTGTAGATGGGTCAATTTCTCCTGAAAATAAGATGGATATTATTTATTATGACAGTTTTTTAAATTGATTAAGTTAAAATGAAACAAATTCGAGTGAATATATGACACAAACATAATTTTATACAAGTCTTATAATAACAGGCAACATATACAAGGAACTTCTTCGCGTCATTAAAGCGTTCAATACAGATACAGTTCAAATAATACACAATTATTAGAGCAACATCATTTTCTGGAAAAATCAATGTTACACGTTTAATTATTGCATAGAGCATCAATCATTGCAATATACATATTGTTACCGGATGCTGTATGATCATAGGTAGAAATTCGGTTAAGTAATTGGCGTAAAATATTTATCAGAAGAAGAAAAGGACTCGAATATATTAAAATGGCGCAAAATTGATCCTATAAAATTGTATACATTTATGTATAATCTTCGTAAGGAGTAACACATTTATTCCCACTAAGAACGTGTAATATTTTTGGCGCATAGGCCCTTGGTAATATGTTGTTATCTTGTGCGAAAGTAATACAATTTTGATGTATCAATAATTGAAACATCGTTTCAAAAAGCTAACCTACCAGTCCCATTTTGCCAGTAACTTGCACCTCGAATAACTTTGTCGTCTATTGATAACATACCTGCTAAAGCGTAATGCGAGTAAAAAGCGTTTCGTGCAGTGTGCGGGGGAAAATTTAACACAAAGTTAATAACGTCGTAACACTCATCAATTACGAGGCTGCCGGGCGTGAAATGAGGGACATAATAACTTTCTTCTTCATCAATTAAAGAGTTTGCATACGGACGATTCTTCGTGCCGGACATTCTAAAAGTTATAGTGAAACGTGAAATATATGTAATTAATTTAGAAACATGAATATACATCTGCAATTATACTTTCAGACATGATAATATGCTGCGAATTTGAAAGAGCTCCATTTAAATAATTAAAACATTTAGAAAACATATAAAGTTTTTCAAAATAATGTTACATTATTAACAGAATTTCAAACTATTTTACAAAAATTTTCCTTCATAAATATTTATTTTGTAAACAAATCTATCCTTTTTTAATTAAATGAAAACTTTATATGTTTAAAGTATCGGTGTAGAGTTCTCTGGAATTAGGGTATATTCGAACCGATAAAACTAAAGATATTAATTACTTCATAAGAAAGCAAATTAAACTCATATAAGGGTATCGTAGTTTTCAATGAGCTAAATCTTGATCTGTCGGTTATTTAGAATAAACTATAGTTTTAATGACGAGAGAAAGAAATGGATAACAACAAAGATACCATAATACATTAGGCGTGAGTTTAATTAAGCTTTGAATAAAAAACAAATGACTTAAATAATTATTTAAATAAGGAATTATTTTAGTTAATATAGAGAATGATAAACTAGAAATATGCGGTGTACAGATAAATTAATAATTTAGACAATTTTCAATCGGGATGGTAACACTAGTGCTGTTAAAATTAGATCATTTGAATATTGAAAAAAATTGTTTAATCTTCGTTTACTGAACAAATATGATTACACATTTTTCCAAATAAAAATATTTTTCAAACAGCCTGCCATAATTTTAATATTTGGCAACACACGAAAATATTGTAAGTTATGTAATTGTGTTTTTCGTCAAAGTAGAATCGAATTTCATTTTTGAAAATAATTTTCGAAGATAGTGCTTTTATTCTTTAATTAAGATATCGTCTGTCAACAAATAAACCTTCAAATATTTTATTGACAAATTCGAAGCTCGTACGAATACAGGTATAACTCTGGTTATATATGTATCGCTGCACATGAGTCACTAGTTGGTCCTCGTTTTGCGATCCGGCTCACGGCGACAAGCTCGCTTGCGCCAGACCGAGAAGTATACTCTAACCCAATGGTTCCCAACCAGTGGTCCGCAGAAGCCAAAATATGGTCCGCGAATGATTTTAAATTATTTCTTTTTATGTAAGTTCCTATTAAGTCTTTAATTAAAATTTGTTACATTACTTACAGTCTATTTTTATTATACCTACGTTGTGGTTCCTGCTAACAAGAATGATATAAAAGTGGTCCCTGGCCAAGAAAAGGTTGGGTACCCCTGCTCTAACCGAACCGGCTTCCACTCCTGCCGGACGTTTATTCTTGTCGAACAGGCGAATTTAAACTTCGTGAACGAGTTGTACGATCAGTACTCTTGAAAGTACTACGCAATAAAGTACTATTGCATGATAATCGCTACAACAACAGATTCTTTAGACTAGTGTAGATACTTCCCGTGAATAGAAAATAAGTATAGTGTTATGTTTAGTTCCAACGGCAATGTGAATATGTAAGTCAGGTTTCAAAATTGTGGAGTGGGAAAATGTAAATGTATTTATTTTCTTAGCGCTAAAGATCCTCAGGTCTCTACGCGTAACAGTGCTAAACTTAATTTAAACGAGACACTTTAAAACTGTTATGAATTACATTGCATACATCATGCAACTCGAATTGAATAGCAAGAATATAAGCGTGGGAGCGGGCGCCAGTTGAATTTGCGAATAATTAGAATTATATTATATTTACCGCGTTCATTCGCCGATAACACTGCTGTACCGCTTTTACCGAACATATGAACGCTGAGAACTAGAACGTTCAGCAAGAACGCGTTGTAATTTGTCTGTATGAATTTCCGCATGCTCGCCATGCACGTAGACAAGGCGAGGCGTTGGCTCGCGTCCAGCACTGTGCTCGTTTTCAAATAAGGACAAAAGGCGTGAGAGCCGCCGCTGCCGCCGCCCGAAATAGACACGACAAAGTCAAGGCGCGAACGCGTCTCCCCTCTGCAGCCGGAGCGCAGTTACATCTTCATAGAAAGCTTGCGATCTTATTAATGTCAATGATACGCTGCAATATTTTATTAACATGTCTATTCAAACAAATCAATGTAATCGAGATAACAATTACAAACTTAATATGTGACTTTCTGTTTCATTATTCCTATAAACATTTTTAGTAACATTAAATTTTCGATAGTTTTGACAATAAAAGTATAAAACAGTATAAATGCCAATATATCTTGTAGTCACAATTAAATGAAACTACGTGATGTAGTATTATTTCTACTTTCTTTAAATTCTTTACCTAGGTTTCGTTGTATTACAACATTTTCAGGTGGGCTATTAGCAAAGATTGATTATATAATACAACGAAACCTAGGTCGTGGTAAAGAACTTAAAGAAAGTAGAAATAATACTACATCACGTAGTTTCATTTAAGTGTGAATAATGAATTTCTACAAAATTAACGCCAAATATATTCAATATATCTTGTAGTACTCTGATCAAATATTTTTGACGGGAGAATTTATGCAACAGTGGCTACTGTAAGTTAATAATAAAGGCTCTTTAACGGTAACGCTTTACGCTTATAAAATGAATTAACTACGCTTATAATATGAATGAACTACGCTTATAAAATGAATGAACTACGCTTATAAAATGAACGAACTCTTGTTGCAGATGATCTGAGTGGCGTGAGTTCGACGCTGTGTGATCTGGCGCGGCGGCGCTTCTCCAGCGATAATATTTCGGCCGTGGTGGTGCTGCTCCAACCGCCACACCTTCTGGCCGCACGTTCTCACCCCTACCTCAGTAACTACAATCACATGGAGCTCGGGTATGCATACCTCTATCTCTTTTAGAAATACATTCCGCAGTCGACTTGCCGTCTCCGACTAAGGTTCAGGATGGCCAAAAATAAGTAAAGATCTAAGCTCGCGCAGTAAAAGCTTGACATTATTTTTCTTTCTAAATGAAGCTGTGAACGCTGCATTAACAATTAAAATGCAACAACATATCTAATTAACATGCCGATATTTCTGTCTGCAGTTAAGCGAATAGGCACGATGAGCAATTTGTCGTTACTTTATCCCAGTTACTTGGCTGTCGTCATGAATACGTTAAAACAAAAGTACTTGGGAAAAACAAAAGTATATAGGTCACTGATGTGATGAGGAGATTATACTCTATCGTAGCTGGTTTTACAGTGCCTCTGCTAGAATTACATATTAAAGTTGTTTCAATTTTTTAACAAAAAATTAATGCAAATAAAAAACCCGTTATTTCCATAACATTTATAAGTAACCATGTTTCACATTCTCAATTGTGATTTTTTTTGCCTACGTAATAGTTTGAATTGTCTAAAAAATAATTTTACATAAATTATTTAAATATTAATTAATTTTACATAAATGATTACATACCTATTTTTTCCGCATAGTTATAATGTCAGCCTAATAAGATACAACGTAAGGCAAATTCGCTCGCTATGAACCCCGATTAATCCCCTGATTCAGCCCGTATTCGGGCACTATTTATATAATTTATACTTTATATTTAACTTATATAACTAGTATCCGAATACACATCCGTCACTACCCAAGTCCTAAATCCTGTAGGCAGAAGCGAAACATATGAAGTTGGACTCGATGTTCACCAAGGCTCTACACTCGGCCATGGCACATCTAAATAAACTCTGCCAAATATTATTGTTGTAGAATATTCTATATGCGGAAGGTGTTGTAATGATCTCGGATAATATAGACGAACGCCAACAAAGCTTCGATTCCTGGGTAGAGTTATTTCAAATAAATGGTTTAAAAATTAATAGAAAGAAGACAGCATACGTCGTGCGTTTTCGACGACCTATGTATTCGGCTCAATCCTCAGCAATGATAAAATTGATAGGGATGTATGCCATAGAACTACAACAGGCTGGCTCAAGGGGAAAAAGCCTCAAGAGAAGACTCGCAGCCTCATGTGCGATAGAATAATGGCATTTAATATAAAAAAAAATATACACTATAGCTATAACACCTGCTGGTTTGTACGGTTCGAAATATTGGGCGACCAGCAAACGACTTCTAAAGAAACTGCATATAATACAAATACGCATGTTATGCTGGTCAGCGGGTATCATTCCACTTGATAAAATTAGTGGAAGAGAAGGTCAACGAAGGCCGACCCCAAGAAAATGAGACAAACGATTCTGGACAGTAGTAATATGCTTTGTTTTTAAGTTGAACGAAATAGCCGTAGAACTAACGTCATTATTCGGTCTAATGTAAAATAATAGCATCGATTTCGAGCATGTCATTCAATAGAAAGTTCGTTTAGTTAAAAGAAGCCTGCCACCGATATAAAAACATATTGACACACCTTCTAAACGACGACGCGACGTCTCAATATTCTGTTTGGCAATTAAATTGGCAAACATGAACTCAGTCAAGGTCTCTCAATTGCAGGCTAACAATATCCGGAACAGGTTACGTTCAACAATTCGTAAAGCAGAATAAGAAATCGACATAAGTATAGAGCTTCTCAATTTATGCTTCCCTGGTACCTTCCGCGAAAGTAACGTCAGAGGCATTCCTTTCCTTTATCTCATGCTCTACAGTGCTTTAACAAATAATATCTTATTAAATAAATTCGTTATAAAACGAAATCTTACAAAACGAACAAAAAAGCCTTTTTTTGTATCACGGATTATAAAAAAAGTCAAAAAAGACGTACATAAAAGAGACAATTGTATTCCAGACAGGCAATTACCTCATCTTATGAAGACCACTTTTTGAACGTCATTTAATATAATGCCATTGACTTTAATTCTAATCCCGCTTATATAGATAATCGGTTGTTACACTTGCGTGTCGGGTTGCAGGGCGAGCGTGGAGAACGGATCTGACGGAGTAGGAGGTAAGCCGGCGGTGTCGCTGAGCGCGCGCCTGGCCGAGCTGGGCCCCGAGAGCGCAGTGGACGCGGCCGACGAGGAGCTGCTCTCACCAGCGCTCGCCGCCGCGCGCGCCCTCGTCGCCGGCGACGACGCAGACCTCGACCCGCAACCCAGTACGTAGACAGACGAACTAGAATTTGTTTTTTAAGTTTTCTAATACACACTCGACATGAAAATCAAATATAGTTTTGTTAAAATAACCGGGTATCATCAATATATAACAGTTGAAAACATTGCGGGCCGTTCCCTAGGTGAAATGATGAATGACATTTTGGGAGAAATTTTTAAAAAATCTGTTCGACAATAATAGAAACAACGAAATTTACAGTTTTACGTTCACAAGTGACAATCTTGGATAACATTTTTTCACGTTTGTGATAATTTTATTTCTCTCCTTTTAACGCTGTTTTTATCTAATATATTCAATAAATCAACAGTCGGCCTGATCGTATTTCTGTACTACTTGCGTATATTTTAAGGATCTTGCGTGTTATGTGATACCATTATTTTATACTAATAGTATATACGGAAGAATCTAGGTAGTCATGTCTCTTTGTAACAATCGTCGAATCCTGGTAGGAATTGTCGCTCCACTATTTCGGGTATGCACGCTTCACTTTCTACGCGCACGTCGCGTCAGGCGGCCACGCCGCGAGCGCGGTTGCCGCGGAGGCCACCCGCCTCTCCCACACTGGTCGACTCCAACTGCCTCCCGCCTTTGCATATGCCAACTGTGTCTGTAGTTAAACTTTAATTTCTTTTACTATTACATAAATAACCCCGAGCTTGATTTGGTATCGCTGAATTTTGTTTGTTTGTCATTTGTTCGTTACGTGGAATAACTAAAGAAAAAAGCAGAAATAACAGACAAATGAAAACGTTGTAATGTCAGAATTAAACCGCACATAGATTTCTCTAACTGGCAAAATTACAAATTGTAAGTTTAAACTAAGAACATCGTTTAAATGGTTTCCTTGGTTTTTCCGAGCTTCTAAAAAAGTTTATTGGCAAACAAATCAAATGTGACCAGATCTTGAAAAGAAAAAGAGGTGTAACTATACTGTAGTGGCAGTAATGATTTTCTTTTTTCTCTTCGTTTAAACGAAATCATACATAAAAAGCAACGTATTGAATAAAAACTGTTCCCGATCACGATTCTTTTAATAGAAAAATCGTTTTGGAAAAGCTTTAAAGAAACGGTTGTCAACTGATTGTCGAACAAAATTTACAATCACTCTCTAAGCTCCTTTTTTCTTTTTAAATTTTTGAATTGTTTGCTTTGTTTTTATTTTTAATACCAACTCGTGCTTGTATTTGCATATTCAGTATTTGTTATGTTACAAATAATGGCAACCTAAGTTGGAAAAAATGTAACAAATATGTCCTAGAAAAATTCGTTTTGTATTGGCACTATTTTTAAAACAGTCTTCATATTCCCATATTTTTCCCACAATCTCTTTTACCACTCTTTATATTTTGATTAACTGTGAACCTGGGGCATTTAATTAACGAAAGAACTATTGAATGAACTATCGCAACGAAAGAACTATTAAATGAACTATTGAATGAACTATCGCAAGAAATTTGACATTTACTTCACACAGTAATTGAATCACTGTAAAGCGTACATCGTATCCGCGCGGTTAATGACTGAGTAAAAAGGATGTCGTGGGTAGAAGGTAGTCAACATTTACACATTAAATGTGGTCGCATTACGTAACGCGGCGTCCCTATTTTAGCCACTGTCTCACTGTCGATTGTGAGAATAAATGTACGTTCATACGATGATAGTTCGTACGGCAGTTACCGTCGTGGCGTCGCCACTGTCACCAACTGTCGCCGTGTGTACACAGGCGAACCTCCACATTATCATGGCGGAACACTGTCACGACAGCAACTATCACCGTGTAAATGCCACTTTTTCTCAACATTGTAGTATTCATTTACACGACTAGTCTTATCGATAATGTGTTGATGTTGTCAAATCAACACTTTAGAACAATTCGTGTGTTTAAAAATCAACGAGTCGTAGTCTGATTTTAAATATTGTAAAAATTACTCGTTACTATTGTTACTCGTTTTCTTAAAAATAATAAATATTTACAAAGTAATTACCCCAATACAATTATTGTAAATAATACTATTAGTATTATGGAATAATGTAAATAACTTTCTTATTCGATTCGAAGAGCTTTTTCTTTTCGTTGTGCGTTAACACGTAATGCGACACGTGATTTTAAATGCGCTACGTCACATCGATACTAAGCTTGAGATGAAAACACTGTATGAATGGAAATTATGAATAATAAAATAGAATCCATTTAGTTGGTATTTTAAACACTTTTTGCAAAATTTTGATATAACGCATCGATCGTCAACTAATTGCTAACAGGGAATATCGATGTTCACGTGGCATCGATCTTGATTAAATATATAATATCGTAACATAAACAGTAATATTGCAACATCAGTGATGATATGAGTAAAATATACTTCATTTGATAATATTAATTTACGATTTAATTTGAATAATGAATTAAATAATTCACGAATGTAAATATTTGTGAATGCCTTTATTACTTCAATAACATGTACTCTCTAACGCATTATAGAATGCCAAAGTGAACGGAATGGGATTAATTTCACTGTGCTTTCTCTTTTTGTTTGTAGCCAGACCATTTTGTTTTTAGGTTATTGAGTTTTCTTTATTTAACAAAATTATCAAAGTTTATGAACAGATTTCTCCGAGTTCGAAAATAATGGTTTATAACTATTAAACAAGCGCGCTTAGCGCTAAATTAATTCATTTTCAACGTCGCACATCCCTATTACTTTTTACATGAATAACTTACACGCTACTCGTTGCTAACTTCAGTTACGTACCCACGTGCGGACGGCACCATATGATGAAAAAGATCTTCACGTAAAGGCATTGTGGAATTACTTTTCATCATTTGGTGCTTCTACCGATGTGATTCTTATATCACATTTACATAATAGGGAGAGTGAAATTTATCATTGACAAGCTTTAACATTTATTTTACGAATGTTTATATTTAGGTCTTTCTTTTGTTATTCTAACTCAACTGTTTATTTTTTCACATTAGTAATAATAACTTTAGTAATGTGATTTTTTTGGAATGAAACTTATAATAGTGCATTAGAGTTGAAATTAGATGAGGAATTGTCACAAGAATGTAATTTTTTGAAGCTAATCTTATTGTAATACGTTAGGGCTTCAGTTAGATGGGGAATCGTCGCAAGATGTGCGCGGAACTAAAATTCCCTGCCCTATACAAAATGGCTATACAATTTTCTAGTAGCATCTCTAAAAAGATTTCTTTGCACGAACTGTAATTATAAATTATTTATGGAAGTGTGAATCATGTCAAAGCAAATGCACAGCAAGCGAAATCATATCACAAATGATAGTCAAGTTATTGACGTATTAAAGTCGACGTTAATAACACGTATTCGATATAAATAACTTGTAATATTACATTCAGAATAAAAAATGTTTTACGCAGAACTTTTTTGTTTGTGTAAGAGTCATCTCCATTCGGAAAAAGCTAACCAGCACACTCGGTCTATTTATTAATAAATGTGACGATACATCAATGAGTTTCCATTCTTGTTCATTGTGCCCACCTAGTTTAATCACGATACGTAAATATTTTTCACTACATCATACAACTCGCAATCTCACTCGACAGCAATAACATTGTAAGTTATAGGTATTTTTTAAATTTCTTATATTTACACTCATAAAATGATAGGTTTATAAATAAAATGATCTGTGTGTATATCTGTTGATTTAAATAAATCGTAAACAGATAATATTTAAATTGTACGAGATATTTATCCAAAAACTGTTAGACGCATCTTAAAAAAGTTTATATCTACAGCATGCCACTTGACAGCTGTAGTACGCTTTGTGTAAGCGACCAAAGCCATTTACTAAAGCTAATAGATTTGAAAATTATTCTTCTGTTTTCTTAAGCTTAAATGTATGTATATAACCACGAAGTCAGTGGTGATGTATCTACTCAGCAAGAATTATGGAAGTATGACGCGGATTTCGTTCACAGAAAATGTTATAATCAATCACAATGGTTTTGTTTCCGTTTAACTATTACGCCTTCATTTATACGGAAATTTTAGTGTTCTTTAAATATTTGCTAGAGATTATATTCGTTTTTTCAATATATTTTTTATTTGATACATAATTATCGTATTGATATGCATAATAATATACAAAAAATTCTCAACACGTCTTCCATATTATTTCTTTTGACTCTTTTATGTAATTATTTTTTATTTATGTGGCCTACGATAAAACATTGCGACGTGAGCCGTCCGTTTGGTCTCGGCTGCAAATGAATGTCCTCTTTATCAAATAAAAAGATAGGTATATTTCTTGGCAATAATTAAATTGTTTATTTTGCATTTCGTATTCACCTTTTTCTGTAGCTACATTTTATCAGTTATGTTCTATTACGTCGATTAATTATATTTGTAAAATTCGTAAGACATTGCATTGTTTAAATTTAGAGAATATTTTCCGCTCAAAATGTTCAAAGACATGAAACAGCAGTGATAAACAAAAGCAAGGGTTAATCTACAGCGAGGTAACGGAATAATAATATTCACACAGTCTCTAGGGCAACATCGATTGTACGCTAAATTAAAAACAGACAGTTATTCATATGACGTGACGATTGAGAAAAAATAATAAACACGCAATATCTGTAAACGACATACAGGCGTGTGCCAAAGCATAAGTTTGACTAATGCCGCCAACGGATTTTTTTTAGAAATAAAACTCATTTTGTAAAGATAAACATCCACGTTGTTTTCATTGAACAAACTAATTATACGTTGGCGTTAATGTGTAGTCTATTTTATTTTCTTTACTATTTCACGTATTGTAGATACATTTTTGTTACTCAGCGTAATCGGAGTGTGTCATTCGTATGTACTGGACCGGTAGGCGCCTTCGAAGGTGCCTTTAACACAAGAGTACAAGAGAGTAAAACAACAAGAGAGTAAAGATCTGCTCATATCCTTAACCAGTTCTTAAGCTATCGAATTAAGGGTTTGTTTCTTTAAATGTTACAGCGTATTGCTTGTACTACCATCGTGTTGGTTGAGTCTTGTGTGATATGGCTATTATATTAAAAAAATGCGATTCACTTAACAAAACCTGTTCTGCATACTGCCCAATCCAGGGTATTTCGAATATAAAAAAGAGTTTCGACAGACAGACAGGCGGATGACGATGTGATCCCATAAGGTTTCCTTTTTTCCTTTTGAGGTACGTAACACTAAAACAACTAAAAATGAAAAAAAACTACTAGTATATCAAAATAATATTAAAAATATTATTTATGTGAAATTTTATATGATATGTTAAATTAAGTAACTAACAAAACTAAAAGTGTTTTTATTAATGCCTAATTTGTAAAATCAAAATGTTTTAAATATTAAAAACCTTATCCTTCAATATTAATGCTTTCAAATATTAAACCTGCAGATCGTACCTGATCGAGGCAGAATGTGTAAAACTTTATTCGAAAGTACTTTCCCAATTTACGTACGAGGAATACGTAATGATTCATGGAATGATTCGGTGATGCGCACAGCCCGCGTAGGTGCAAACGCACGCCGCCGACGAATCGACACTAAGCAACGTTTAGCTTCAGTTACCGCTCTGTCGCGAAATCGTTTAACTGCAATGAAACTTCCCACAGTCTACACGACATATCGTTAACGTCGACGATACGTACTCTACATATAAACCGTACAAAATTATGATATTTAGAATTATTACTATAGTTGCCCGTTGAACTTTCGATAAACTCCTAGCAACTCTATTTCTTCATAATTTTGACTTTAACAATTTCGGACATTGGTAGGAGAAAATATTTGTTTGTTGAAATATTCAACAATGTCTATAACTATCTTATATAAAATTCTAAACTTGGTAGTTTTGGAATTCTTGTAATTTTCAATTGATTGAAATGCTCACGCAATATACGAATTAAAATAATCGGTTACATTGTTTTCCTCCCTTAAAATGTTTATATAGATATTTTTGTACGTTTACCAACTAAGTTTTTTTTTATAAAAAACCCTAAAAATGCCGGTACGATAATATGTTAAATTGTCTTAATCTAATGTGTAACATTTAATCGAAAGTTAAAGTTATCTCTCTGTCAACATAATATATAATACGGAGGAGAAAAGGAGTTACGACAGTGTCGAAGAAAACTCATTGCCAGATTATAAATACATTCAATGCCGAAACCCACTGCGGATTAGCTAAGGCACAAGAAACATTTGATAGCGAACAGTGCGTAGGTGAAAAAACAATTTCTTCGGTCGTGCACGCGCCGGGACGTACGTCAACCTTTCGATCGGTATCTTGTTGTATCTATCTATGTCCATCATCTGTTGTACCGTAGTTGAGTGAAAATTCCCTTTGTTCATAATCCCACTGTGCGACTGCACTCGGTTCACAGATTGTATGCAGATGAGAACATTCGATTGGCAACGGGTGGGGGCGCGGCGTGAGGTTTGAGGCGGGGAGAGGGGCGAGGCACACAGCTGCGCCTTGGGATGTGCCTTATACGAGCAAACTATCGATAGAATCCTTTTCCTTACACCCAAAAATCTACACCGTTGACAAACAATCTCTTGAAACTTAATTTATGTGATACATTGCAGTCACACGATGCGTCAAATTTGTAATGTTCATTTTTTCTATAAAACTAATAAAAGCGATGTAGAAATACTAAATAAATAACAAAGAATGATAAATGGTTGTGCTAAGTATCCGTTCGTTAATATTCGCCCATACAAGTTACACATATATAGAACAGTGTGACCTGTAAAAAAATAAACGCCAGGATATAGAATAAATAATAATTTTTTAATGTTCTTTGCAAATTATTTTCAACAGAGACGTTTAACGCAAACGTTGCGTGCAATGGAGACATCTGTTACCAATTAGCGCGCGTGTCCACCAGAAAAATAAAAATGTTCATATGATATAAATTAAGAATATAGGATATAAATTAAATATAGCATTTAATATAAGCACCACCTATGATTTCAATGGTATATTAATTTTACTCTATGTTAAGTAACGTTTTTATTTATTGTACACAATTACAAATATATCACAAACATAAAAAAACGTACCTTAATGTTGATAGCATTCAACAGCATTTAATTAAAATATATACTTTTGTTTTAAAAAAAAAAACAAATAACATTGTTTAATATAAATACAAGTATCATACTTTTGGCCACATACATTAAAAGAGATGTAGTATGCGTAGCTATTTTGCTATTTCACTTTTTCAAAAACATTTTTTTTAAGTTGTAGCGTTTTTTCCTTTGTTCCATCGAATGGAGTATCATTGGACACATATTTAGCAATGAAATTGAAGTTCCATTTACCATTTTTTATTTTCAAGTCTTCTTTGCGTTAAAATAACAAGCAGTAGGTCCTAAATCGCTAATTATTCAACCGTGAGTTTGAAAAGTTTGAAAAAGTCTAGACTTGATTAGACTTTTCAATTACTAGCATTTGATTAGACCTTTAAATTAAAATTACTTCGGTGAATTTGCATCAAGAGATATAGATAACTAAAGCGTTGACTTAACGGAATCCTGTTGTTGTACTTGGATTTTTTTAAAATTTTAAAGTTGTCTATCACTTGCTTTTTAAATATATTTTCATTCAGATATTATTTTTAAATATTTATTTTAAAGGTTACAAAAGTCAATAAAGACATCATCAGCAGAAACATTCATCAGCAGAAAACGGTTTTAATTTTTTCGAAATTGTTAAAATAGAGAAACAATCTATTAACAAAAAATATTGGGACATTTCATTTATAAACTTTGCAATTTGTATTTTTTATTTTATTCTAAATAATTACAATTAACTAATGGTTCTACTAGATTTGGGATTTTAAACATTCTATATTTAATGTACTTTCTAGAAACAAATATCGAATAAGAAGTTCGAGATATAAAGCTTAAAACTTTATCATATTCAATAGTAATTCACAGGTTCATAAGTTACCAAAAATATAAGATAATGTGTAAAGCATACGAATAAATTTCGTTTTTGGAATATTGTCTTTCAGTTAATGTTAATGTTCAACTATAGTAAACAATAAAAAACGGCTGCCGTCGTTTACATATATTATATATATATATATATATATATATATGTATGTATATATATATGTATATATATATATATATATATATATATATATATATATATATATATATATATATATAACGTTAACTCAGTTGTATTTTACAAAATTCGTTTTGAATGTTCTGAATTACGATATATCGATAAGTCGTGGCCTCACTATGGTGTCACGTCCCGCACGTCGCCAGTCTCTCGGTGGACGCCGTCTAAGACGTGTGTTACGGTCATTTTGTTACGAATTATCAACTTTATTATTACTAAATCACCGGCTTTTGCTCTTCTCGTTTTAAACGCGTAAAATAACAGTTAAAAAATTGTTTTGAACAGTGAATGAATGTGGTAGGTAAAATATGTATTTATTTTAATTGTTTTTTTGTGAATTTCTTGGTTCGTCACTCTCGTGAGAATAATTATAGTGAGGTCGTATATACATACAAATTGTGCAGTGGATATTAATTTTCTTCTCACTGTTTGTTCAAAGTAGTCTTTTCTAGTTTATTGGTCGATATAAATATATATTATACAGTATTTAAATGGTGAAGACGGGTTCGTCAAATAAAATATTTACCGTGCACCTAGCTGGCGTGACCGGTGCCGTTTTCTCGAAATGGCGGTGGTAGGTACCGTGATAATAATATCGTCGTCTCAGGAATCTATACGTTGGTACGGGAGTGCCAAATTTTGATCTGTGTGATGGCTATATTATTAAAAATATTGCTTGTCTAAAGCTTTCAGACCACTTTGACTTTTTAAATATAGTTTTTATGCCCCAAGATATGAATACTTTAATATCGTACTCTAAAACTGTACCTATATATTTATGTCGCACTATTTTCAATGACTGAACAAGTTGACTCTCGGTTGTTCGTGCTAAACTTTGCAATCGTAGAAGGTCACTGATTCAAATTACAAACGACTTCCGTTGTATTGGACGCGTTGTGAATAAGAATCATATTTTAACATTTTCCTTCGCAAAGGGAACTTAGCAAATAGTTATAACCGTAATGTTAGACGCTTGAATCATTTACTGAGGTTTATTATTTTGTGGTAAGATTTTACGATTCATGTCCATAAAGTACTAATGCTTCAATCAGTCTGTTGTTTTTTTTATCATTCACATTAATGTAAAAATGAGAAGTTTGGATATTTCTGAAATTTTTTGACTCTTGAAATACTTATAATTAATAATGTTATTTCAAAAATAAGTGAAATCATTGTGTGTGTGTGCAGTTCACGAAACTTCTGCATTGGTCGATAATGTAGGCGAAAGTGGCGAAGATTCAGAAGACGAGTGGAACTATTACAAAGGCGATCAGACAAAAGAGAAGGAAATTGACGAGTTACAGCGTGAAAGAGAGGAAGCAGACGTAAGTGTTCAATGTTTATTTTTTTTGAGAAAACAATAGAGAATTTTAATGTTAAGACTATCTGTAGTTTTTATGAATATACATTTTTATATAAACAAACCAGGCGAATTCAAGAAAAATATAATTTCATCGTGACTTGCAAATGATCCACTGCTCTACTTTTTTGAATTTAAATAATAATACGGTGAAAGTTACAATTGTATACTGCATTATGTTACGCGTACGTTTTCTCCAGCGAATATTCATATTTTATTTTACATAGTTATTTATCATGTAAATTACATTTATTTCATGAAGCTTGTAAACATTTAACTATGCTTTCAATCCATAGTGTGCTTGAATATTATAAATGGTAAATATTGCAATTGATCATAATCTAGTCTGAATGTTGAAAATAACATAGTTCTTACCAAATGGTCTTCAACAATAACGACTGAACATATATTAGAGTTTTAAATGTTGGCCGGTGTTGTTTTTTTGTTATTAAAACAAATTCGATTGGTAAAAAGAAATAATAATTTTGTGATGAATTACATGTTTCTTATGTAATTTCCGAAAAGTATATATGCTTTCTGATAGTATTCAAGTAAAAAATATGGCAATTCCATATTCAAAAAGCAGTATAAAATTTTATTGTCCTTTTGAAAGATTGGTATTTTGATTTTATGACACATGTCATGACAATCGTAAATTAGTTCCCTGATTAAAATATGATTTGGCAAATATTCTCGTACTTCAGTAACTCGGATGCTAGGCCTTACGTAATGGCGCATATCCTTAATCGTTTTCAGGCGAGTGAGAGTCAGGACTCAGCGAATCAACCTTCGGAAGATATCGATATGAACACGTCGCCGCTGAATCCGGAAGCGGCACCATTCGTGCCCGTCTCGCCGACGCGGACCGCCTTTGGCCAAGAGGCGATGGCACAGCGTCTGCTTCACGACGAACTGATCGCAGAATCGCCACGAAAACCTCTGCCGATGGACGATATTGACGTGCCTGACAGAAACGAATTTGATAACGAAGCGTTCAAGAGACCTGCGGAGCTTGTAGGCGATTTTGAATATCCTAATGGGCATGGTGATGGTGTAAGTGTTGCTTTTGGCTTTCAGTATTGTATAATGTGTTATCTTTAAGTACCGCTTTGTTAAAACTACTTTAAGACAATGCGCCACAGTCTTGTATAAAATTATTACCTATTTCTGGGATTTCCCCTACTTTTGCTTTAAAAAGCAAAAGCTGTTTTATTATGTGCTGTTACATATAGTCTTCATCTAATATAACTGCTGTGAACATGAATTCAGTGCAATCAACATAGAAAAACTAAAATCCAGATGAATGCTTTTGAATTAACTGTTTTGTGATGGTCAGAATGTTCAAATAATTTTTGATTTGTGGTTTTCTTATTAATATATTAAAATAAATGTTATATACCTACCAAGTATATTTTATGAAAAAAATTAACACATTTCATTTTTATTTTGGAAATATTAATTGACTGAATTGTTTGACCTTGAAAATTATTTAACAAAATTAATTTTACCAACCTTTCAATTAAGTAATTACTCAAACTTCAAATATTAGGACTAATTAAATTTGTTAGTTTATATTATTAACTGATAGTAAAAATGCAGAAAGGTGCTAAGCTAGGTGTGGACAGTATTCATTTAAATAATTTCGTCACAAATGAAAACTTATTTTGTTGCACTATTAAATTTAGGATTATTTTTAATTTCACATCTAGATGCTAGAAAATATTAAAGATAAAATAAACGGCAATGAAAAGCAAGAATTTGGATTATGTGATGATGGTGCTAAGATGATTGTGTCGCCAACCACTTTCGATGATCATCCTCTACATCAGGAAGACTTCGAACGTGTTCAGAAAGATACAATGGGCTTTGGTGACATTCAGGTCTGTTAATCTTTGATTTGAGATCTATTTTCTCAGTAATCATAATTGAATTCAAGATTCAGTTAAAAAAATACAATAAAGAAAAATATAAATGTGACTGTCCATTCTGTAGAAAAGGTAATTGGAACAAATTTAATAGCAAAGTTAATGTAAAAGTACATTAGTTAACACGTAATTAAAGGTTATGGCTAAAATAATAAGGAAAATAATATACAAAAGTAAACATTTATTAGAAATTTATTTCTTACATTAATAAAAATTTGTAATTTGTTGCAGGTTGCTTTTACACAAACCGAAGGGTATGTCAACCCTATTGATAGTAACATAGATGAGGAACTGTTTGAAAGATTAAAAAGCAAAGAAAGAGATCCAATGAGCATGTCGTTCTATCAAGAAAAAGATGAAGACACCTGTGAAACTGGCTATCTTAATTCAAATCCGTTTGATTTAAATGCTGTACATGACCTTCCCGCTGATAGTGATGAAGAAGCGATAACCAGTGAACCTCATGAAAATGGAGTGGGGAAGGAATCTAATCCATTTTCTGATGTTACTTCTCAAAAGGATGTGTCATCATCAGAAATAATAGCTGCTATCACAGATTTGGATAATGTTGTTCATCATGAAACTGATCTTAGCGAACCACAAGAACGCCACTTACCATTCACTGATCCAGCAGTCCATTCGGAAGGTGGTTCACCAATAGGCACACAATCACCTTTAAGCGATAATGTCAGTCAATTAACAGAACCTAGCGAAGAGGATCATCGTATCCAAGCTGCAAGTCTCTTGGAAGTCTCGCCCAGCGAAGGTGATTCTGCACTATCGAGAGATATTTCCTCACCTGATCCCTGTCCGTTGGTAACAGAATCAAAAATTGAACCTGTCCATCCGGTATGCACATCTAACGATCAAGAGCCATCCATTCCATCTCAATCACCCCTTCCAGAATCACAAGATGCGCTGTTGAATTTTTCAAATGAATTTGCAAGTAAACAGGAAGAAAATAGTACTCGTCCATCATCTGAATTGGAACCTCAACAAAATGCCAATGAATTTGATACCTTTTCAAGTGAACTTAAAGATTTTACTTTACAGTCTGTTGATATTGTCCCTGAATCTGATAAATTATTGTTTGAAGAAATTCCGGAAGTTCCAAAAGATAAATTAGATTTATTACAATATGATGAAGTATCGCAGAAACTATCTGAACCTGAAATTGAAAGCGAAGGTACAACTGAAATGGGTGAGGAAATTAGCGAAGTACCAGCTGACTTGGAAATGATTTCAGGGATTGGGGATTTGAAAGGGGCAGAAGACCATATTGTAGGAAATGAATTTAATGTGAGTGTAGGTAAAGAAATTCGGGATGATTATTTAGCGCAAGAAAATATTGATGCCCTTATTCAAAATATTCCAGAAGAAAGGTCTAAGGATGAATTTTTGGTAGAATCATTGGAAGGACACGATTCAATTGTTAATCAAATATCTGAAGCGACAGATATTTTAATCATTAGTAATGAAGAGAGAGACAAGAACGAGGTTTTAACTGAAAAAATTGATAATACTTATGGAGAACTTGAAAGTGATATGAAAATTGTGAATATAGAAGAAAATTACATTCCAAATGTTGAATCTGACTTTATACAATCTGAAAAAGTTGTACCCGATTTTGAGTTTAGTGAAAAACACAACGATGTTGAATTGGCTGTATCATCAGAAGATTTTGTTAGTAAAGATGAATTTGCAGATATACAGGTTAATGAAAATATTTCTTCGTTTACAGAATCAAATGTACATGACCACGTGTCCTCTGTGGATGCTGAAATTTTATCTGCCGAAGATGTTCCACTCGTGCAAAAAACATTTTTACATACAGAAAATCCAATTACATCTGAGGATACATTAGTTTTATCAAATGAAGACTCGCCTTTGCCTTTGGACAAACCAATGGAAGAGCCAAATCTGCAAAAAGATGAAGATAGTTTGCCTAATGTTGAAATGGATAGGGAAGTTATCAGCAAAAGTGATATTCGTTTATTTACTACGGATATTGAATCACATGAAGTGGAAACAGATTTATTAGGACAAGAAATATTACCACCTAGTGATGCTGGATATCATGTTACCGAGACTGATGTATCGTCTGTTGAAAAACTTGAAGTTGAACCAACTGAGGGGGAAACATTAACATCGGAGATAGATCACCTTCAACATACTGAGACATCAAAAAATATTATTACTGAAGATTCACCTAAAGATCACACCGAGATAAGTAGTGAACCTCTTGAAGTTGATTTAGTAGCAGATATATGCCAGTCGAAAGCACAAGAAATTTGTGAACCTGTTACACTGGAAATTGACAACCAAGTGGATCAAATTATAGATAACACAGAAAATGTTACATTACCCTCTGATGGTGTAAATGAAAGAATAGAAACGGTAAAATTAGATACTACTTCAGCTGACATCATCCAATCACAAGAAAGTGACATTTTGCAACAAAGTTCGCTCACAAATGGTACCATGGATCTTCTAGCTTGCAGTATTCCACACATAGTTGATGACAAGGAGGAAGAGGTGACAGAGAAAATTGTGGACCAGGTAAAATCTGATATTGTAGAAGTAGCAGAAAAATTAGTAGAAGAGGTAAAATCTAATATTGGAGAAGAAGTTGTAGAGAAAATAGTAGAACAAGTAAAATCTGATAATGTAGAAACTTTACCAGCAGTCTGCGATGAGACACCTATCTTGCAACTGAATTCTCTAAAGATTGAGAGTGGCACACCTCCCCCAACACCTGCAATAGACATTCCTCAGCCAGAGACCTTGGCGTCTAGTCCACCACCGAGTGAGCTCGTACAAGCTATAGAAAAACTAACACCTGTTGTGGATATAGAACCTCAGGAAGAAGATAAGGCTGTTGCAGCTGCAGCGATATCTGCAGCAGCGGTGGGAGCTGTAGCTGTAGCTGCGGGAGTTAATGCTGTTGACAAAAAAGCTGCTGCAAAGTCTAAAACACCTACATCAACTTGCAAGAAACCGGGAACTGCTGCCAAGAGCCCATCGTCACCAACCAAACTCACAACCAAATCGACTAGTACCACTGCTCCTAAAACTCCAATATCCACATCTGCAAAGAAACCCATAACAAGTGTAAGTCGAACGCCCTTATCTGCTGCAAAACCCTCTACCACTCCCAAGCCTAAGACGCCACTAGCTGCGAAATCATCACCTAAGCCTACCACAATGGCTTCCCCAGCAGGTAGACCAAAACCAGCGAGTGCTCCTTCGTCTGCAAAACTAGCTGAAAAAAAACCATTAACAAACGGTGATGCAAAACCCCAAGCAAAGCGATCGATCATAGGTGCAGCTAAGCCAGCTACCGCAGCTAAGCCGTCAGCAACACGACCCGCAACAGTACCACCAAGCAAACCAGCTGCGACACGTGCTCCAACGACTGCAGCGCGCGCTGCTCCACCCAAGCCCGCATCGGCTACTGCATCGGTCAGCAAATCTAAAATGACGCCTGCCACCACAGCAAGGTAAATACAAAATATTTTTTTTACATTCATTTCTTTGAATTTTAACTCCTATGTGGAAAATGATAATTAAATAAAAGTTATAGTAACCTTGACTCAGTAAACCATATTACTTAAAGGAGACCGGCAAAAATGGACCTAGATTTACAGAGATAAAACATAATTTTTAAAGAAGTTAGTATTTTTTAGAATATAAGAAACCAAACAATTCAGCAATTGACAATCGGGAAAGAGGAAAAAATGGAATTAAAATTTGTAACCATAATACGAAACAAAAAAGTAATCTGCATAAATGCGCAAATATTATATTTTTAAAATATAAGGAATTATTAATTGGAAAAAATTGAACAGAATACATAATGACTTTTTAGAAAGGATTACAAATAATAAACCATGCCTCTTGTTTTCTGTAACATGTAGCCATTGCCTAAATTAATTAAAAATAAATTGTTAACAAATATTGACAATGGTTCTTTTGTTGTCAAAATGAATGGAATTTTCCCTCTTAACGAAGTTTACGTAAGTTTTTCCACAAACCTGTCATGCCTGTTAGCATCATGGATTAATATGGTACATCTGTAGATAACGAGACACAATTTGCACTTTTCTTTTATCTCGCTAGTTCAAAGAATCCCGTGGAAATTACATTTACAATCTATTACGAAAAACAACCTAACTTTTCATAAAAAATACAAGATTTCTCTTTTGTCTGATTGACGATTTTGATAAAATTTTGATAAAACTTCTGCATAACAGTGTCATTTTTATTCTTGTAACACCTGGCCCAACACTATATGGACCTTTGCCAGTCTCCTTTGGGAATAATGTAATTTTTAACCCGTAGTTCTTTTCCCGTGTGGCATTTGCCATATACAACATTCAGTTTTGAGCTTGTATGAATGTGTTTCATGCACTCACACTGCACACATTAATTGAGTCAATCAATATGAATATTAAAATTTTGTATTTTATCTCGTTCATTAGATAACTTGTACTTAAATTGTTTGACATTTATATATTTTTTTTTTTTTATAAATGTTATTAATGCAATCTGTTTCGTGTGAACATTTAGCATAAGGTTATGAATTTACGTATTTTGTCTTGAAGGGCAGTCAGTCCAGTGACTTGCACCCTTTATGTGTAACTATCCCTATAAATCTCTAGGGGACTTTCTTTTTAGCCTTTTGAATGTTGAAATGTTATTCATTAAGTGCATAGTCAGTATGTTTGGATGGTTTTCTAGTCTATTCCTGTAGGATTTCATTGAGTGTTTGATCTCTTCTTGGACTGTTCTGATTTCAAAGTCGTGGTGTAACTGTTGGTTTGTTACAAACCATGGAGAGTCTGTGATTATCCTCAGCATTTTGGATTGGAACCTCTGGAGTATTTCCAGGTTTGAGTTGGCAGCTGTGCTCCAGAGTTGGACTCTGTAAGTCCAGATTGGCTTAAGGATAAACTTGTATAATAGCAGTTTGTTCCCCATTGACAACTGTGATTTTTTTCCAAGTATCCAGTATATTTTTCTCAATTGGATCCCCAGTGCTTTTCGCTTGATGAAAATGTGTTTCCTCCAGGTGAGACGGCTGTAGCATGTTACTTGGTTGTGCTGGTTCATCATGGGCAGTTAAGGCCGCTGTGTCATCAGCAAAAGTACCAATTACGACGCCATCAGTTGTCGGCAAGTCTGCAGTGAAGACCAGGTAGAGGATCGGGCCAAAAACACTTCCTTGTGGTACTCCCCCGTGGGCCCTGTGCAGTTTAGTTATTTCTTCCCCTTGCTTAAAGTAGAAAAATCTGTCAGCAAGATATGATTTTAGGAAAATATAATAGTTTGTTGGGAGTTGTTTTTTTATTTTGTATAATAGACCTTTGTGCCAAACTCTATCAAAGACCTGGAATATATCTAGAAATGGTGCACAGCAATATTTCTTGTTTTCGTAAGCCTTATGTATTTCTTCCACTAGTCTATGCACCTGTTCAATAGTGCCATGATTTTTTCTAAAACCAAATTGGTGATCAGATATGATCTTATTTTCTGCTATTATAGTGTTTAGTCGCTTTAAGAAAAGTACTTCCATAACTTTTGACAATACAGGCAGTAAGCTGATCGGTCTGTAGGACGATGTATCTTCAGGCACTATACCAGGTTTAAGTATCATTTTAATTTCGGTGACTTTCCATTGCGATGGGAAGATGCCTCTAGTCAGTATGCAGTTGAATAGGTGTGTCAAGAAGCGTATTGCTATTTCGGGTAATACGTGGAGTATTTTTGCAGTAATTAAATCGTATCCCGGGGCCTTTTTCTGTTTTAGGTTTTTAATTGTTTCTATGACCTCACACATCTTAATCCTTTCAATTGGCAGGTCAAGTTGGTAAGGTTGACCAAGGAAGTCAGTGAGTTCTTCATTATTGGTTTTTGATGGGTTTGGTAGAAAGATGTTAGCTAGATGAGAGGCAAAGGCTTCACACTTCTCCAAATCACTTCTTGCCCAGGAACCGTCCCTTCTGCGTATTGGCGGATTGGAAGCAGTGGGTCTTTTGAGTCTTTGGGTTGCTTTCTAAAGGGAATAGTCACTAGCAACCGTGGCATCCAGATTACGTATATGGTTCTGTACATTTTCATTCCTTTCTGTTTGAGTTAGTTTTTTAAGTTTAGCTGTTAGGTAGTTCAGCTGTTTTTTATCTCTGTTGTATCTAGTGATTTGCCATAATTTACGAGCCTGTCTCTTTTCTGCTACTAGTTCACGGATGGTCTTCGAGCATTCTGGTTCTGTGTGCTTCTTAGTAGCTGGAGTGCTATCCCAAGCAGCATTTTGGACGCATTCCTTGAAGTGTTCAACGGCTGCCATGATGTCCCTTTCTGTTTTAAGGGGCAGGTTGGTAGTAATCTTAGATTCTACTATGGAACAGAACATATCCCAATTGGTCCTAAGCTCGTGCAGCCTTGCTATGGGTTTAACACATGTGAATTTCTGAGAAACCTCTAGCAGAACTACACTGATCTGATGAGAGATTTGGTAGGGAAGTGCATTTGAAACAATTTCCTTAGGAATTCCCTTTACAACACTAAAGTCTACTAAGTCTGGGACTTTTTTGGATCAGTAGGCCAGTAAGTTGGTTCTCCATTCGATATTGTATCAAGGTGTAGGTCATTTATAGCGGCCTGTAATTGGCGTCCTTTGGGGGTTGTTAGTCGCAAGCCCCATTGAGTGTTTTTGGAATTATAATCTCCACCTGCTATAAACCTTAGTCCTAGGGTTTTGAAGAAGTTGATGTAATCTTCTTTTTTGATCACATGTTTTGGGGGAGAATACAGTGCAGTCACGGTCAGATGACCTCGCCAATCCTCAACAACAACACTTGTGGCTTGTATCTTAGGAGTTCTAAATATATATAATATACATACAATATATATATACATACATACATACACACACACACGGTTTCCGGGAATAAGTGTCAGACAAAGAAAGACATTATTCCTTGGCTAAAAAATAATTATCATTAAAGTAAAATTAAAAGATGACTTTTTAAGGAAATTGGAAAATAATATTTATAATTGTCACCTTTCTCGCATACACAATACTTGCGCACATTGTTCAGCGCCGCTCTGGAGAATAACCCGCGAACAGCTGCGAAGACATCGCCACTGCGGGTAAACACTGCACTCGGGCAAGTGTTGGGCGTGTTAAAAAGAGTTATTTGTAATATTTTTTTGCACTCAATTAGAAAAAGGGCGTGTTTTGTTTGAACGAAAATTTATTCCTTTTTAGCCAACGAATAGTCTTTTTCCTGAAAAAAAAATTTGGAAGTCATATTTCGTTCAGAGTAGCTAAACTTGAATATCATTGAGTTTCACAAATTGCCATTCCAAAAAATGTGGTGCTGCTATACACATTTTGCATCTTCCATTACTAAACCTAAGCGGAGTCCACCGTATGTATCGTCAAACATATGGGCGAATTTCGCCGAAAATCGAATATACTAATATATAAAAATGTGTAAAACCTATGAACCTATGAATATGGTCAAATACTCGACTACTTGCTTTGTCAAAAGTGCTTGGGGTTTTATTCCAGGAAACAACTATGGAAACATAAAAAGAAATGTGACCCGACACCCATAACTACTAATGCTCAAGTTTAATCCCAAAATTTTATGTTATGTGATTTAAAAATAGATATTCAATTAAAAGAAAAAGTATTTCTTAAAATGAGACCGGACCTTGTATCACTGGAAGCAAAAAGGATATTTTATTTTTTGCATTTGGAGCTCCAGTATATGTGAATTCATAGAGAAAAACATTTCATCAATGTGGCTTCACGAAAGATGTGGAATTGGCCAAGATACTCATAAGAGTTAAAAAAACTTAGTCTTCTGTAAAAGATTTGACAGATTCCCTTAAACCACAAAATTATAATTAGTCACTGCCACTAAAAATGTTTATAACTTTAATAGCAATTGCTACGGTGCTCCTTCATTTGCCATAAACATAAGCACGCCCATTAAACAGTGCTGTAATATTGCAATAATGCACACTTTAAAGGGAGACTCAAAGAAGTTGTAACAACAGAGGTTGATTTAAAAACTTAAATACACTTGATTTAAGCAAATTGGAAATTTGATATTTCAAGCCAAGCTTGCAATGATTTAAATCATAACAAGAGGAACAATGTAACAATAGTTCCTTTGGCAAGTGATTTAAAATTGCTTAAAAATAATTTATGTGAAAAAACAAAGACTGTGACAACAAAATTAGTTCAACCTGCATTAAGTAATATCGAAGCATATATCGATTTATTGGAGACTGTTTATTGTAGGGTAATACTTTTGAATAGATGTCGACCAGGAGAGTTACAAAGGTTTTTGTTGAGTACTATAATATAATACCTATACCTTACGATACCTATGAGGAATTTGGGATATTATTTCTACTACAAGAAAAATATTGGTTAAAAGTTTTAAGCATATTGTAATAAGAGGCAAGAGAGGTCGCGAAGTCTTAGTCAATTTTATTTAGTTCGAATGCGCAAAGAGATATTTTATTGAACTCTATCAGATACAAGTATATATTTGAGAATAAAGACTTTTTAGTAAAGTATTATTACTATTTTATTAAAGTAACAAAAGCTACTTCAACAAATCTGCGGAAATATTTAGTGACACACAAGTATTCAACATTAATGATGCTGACATCGAAAAATTAGCCACGTTTATAGGTCATACACAATCTATACACAGATCAAACTATAGATTATCCGATGATATTTACCAAATGGCAAGTTTCAAAATTATTAATGCTTGTGGAAAATGGTAAAGCGGATGTTCTTAAAGGCAAATCATTAAATGACATTAATTTAAATTTAGAAGAAAATTTAGTGGCAGAGGTTGAAGTATGTGTGTTACGGAAGTTGAAGTATGTGTGTTATGATGTTACGGAATACAATGAAATTATAAATTCACCTCCTAATAGAGAGTAGAACGCCTGTTTTACAAAAAGATGAGTTACCATTATATGATGTGAATAATGTTGTAGATATTGTTATAAAGAATAAGAGTAATTTAGTACCTTGGTCTGGCCAACAAAAAAGTATTGTTTTAAAGTTCTTTAGCAATACTAAAGTATCACCTAAACGCCACGAGTGTGAATGATTACGTAGTATACATCCTCAAATTTTTCATATACAAAAAATTATATATATACTTCTATGTATTTTAAACATATTTATATTTATATATATATATATTTGTATATATATATATATATATATGTATGTATGTATGTATATATATATATATATATATATATATATATATATATATATATATATATATATATATATATATATATATAACTTTTAATAAACCAATTATAGTTACGTTACATTTTCTTTGTTTCCAAATGACATATCATGAAGAAAAGGAATGCATAATTCCTTTTCTTGGGTATAATTATAACAAATTTATTGTCAATTTTGAGAACTAAGCAACAAATAGCTTGTCCAATGATTTTTGTTTTAAACACAATTTTCCATTGTTTGTAATTAAAAGTCTGCACTGTTACTAAACATAAGTTTGCGTCCATAGTCCGCCCACTGTTACTAGTTTTCCAATGTATATTATATAAAGATTGCTATATATACTAGATATAGAGGAAGTAAAATAAAGTTATTACAGGTAAACTAAATTCCAAAAAATGAAAAGTCTATTGGATTGGAAATGACTGTGTACTTGGATACGTGGGCGAGACTATATATAAATGAGATGATTGTTGATAAATGAAAAGAGATTGAGCAGATCACTAAAGTCTGCGAAGTAGTTTATTATATTTCTTGATTGAATACCGAGAGTTTCACTTTGATTTTTTTAAATAAAGCTAACAACACTCGTAGGGACACTGCTTATTTATACAGAGTTTATGGCTTCTACAATCTTGAAAGTTATTATAATTTATGTTATATATAATTTAATTGATTTAAATATTATCCATTTGATGCTACGTAAAACAAGTTTAATGATTTCTATGGAAACTTCTAGATGATTCCTTTATTTGAATATAGAAGTAATATTGTCTCAGCTAGACGATGCGTTGAATATTGTTTTGCGATGATGGGTGTCCAGTTGCTTGCCAGTTGAAAGTTTCTCATTGTTTTTACTGCTTTTTCAATTAATCTTGAGTGATCTTTGTCTTTTCTTATATTTGACATTCTTCATTTTTTAACATGGATAAGATGACATTCTTCATTTGATGGATTGCAAACATGTACTAATGATATTTCTGTAATCTGTACACTTATGTTACTCCTTTTGGTATTGAATACTGTACTGAATTTGCAGCCATTATTATGATCAGTTGATCGTCTCTAGAAATTCATAGTTTTATGCTTTCTAATATTACATGTATATCAGTAAATGACCTAACAAAAAAGACATTTTAAACTTCCTATAGGCCCGCATCAGCACGCCCAGCAACCACTGCTAAACTACCGCCTGTCAAACCGGCATTGGACAAGCAGGTGAAGGATCTTACCAACAAACAGTTGTCTGCTAAGTCTGCACCCAAACCAGCTTTGAGTAAGACCACTACCTCAGAATCTAAGGTAACTATTACAATTTGATAGTTCTTTTGAGAAATCTGTGAGAGAATTGAGAAGAAAGCTAATGGTGCGAATGTTCTGTGTTAAGTCTCTGTTATAAGTTGCCTCCTTCAAATTTGTCTCTTGATTATAATTATATATATATATATATATATATATATATATATATATATATATATATATATATATATATATTATGGCTGGCTGTGAAAAATTTTGGACCATGTCTAAACCTGAGAAGTATTTTGATACTTTTAGGATTTTATAACTTCTGGTCTCATTAGTATCATTGATAGTGTAGAACTCACCAAACCTGTTCATTTGCAATAATCTTAGAACTTGTGTAACTGGTTGTGCTTTCTCATATTACATTTGCAAATAAACAATTTAATCA
Organism: Druceiella hillmani; assembly: GCA_039881145.1. Classification (NCBI taxonomy): domain Eukaryota; kingdom Metazoa; phylum Arthropoda; class Insecta; order Lepidoptera; family Hepialidae; genus Druceiella; species Druceiella hillmani. The sequence goes on along the minus strand of JAYKKI010000003.1, from coordinate 23,124,807 downwards.
TTATGTTATAAATGTATTTCAAATGTAGTATCTTATTCAGAATAATGGAATATGGTTGAATAATCTATTTTTAACTTTCTGTTTATTTTATATGTTTTTTTAAATATCCGCAGTTTGCTAAAGAATAATCTATTTTTTCCTTCCACCCCACCTTGATCATCTTAAAACATATATTTAGTCTTACAGTCTGTCAGTAAAAATCATTGTGTATAGCTTGCCTCCCAAACTGAGAAGTACTTTTTTGTTTTGTACTGTGAAACTGCTGTAATCATGGAACTAGGAAATCTCTCTTGCAAAATTTTGAACTGAAGCCATTGGGATTTTATTCTCTTATTCGGCATAACTTATGAATATAAGGTGACAAAGGAGATTGGGTACTTCTTCTTAGTTTGAGCAGAAAATCATAATCATGAAACATATTTAAATAGGTTTCGTTTCTGTTTACTTTGTTGAAAAAGCAATTACTTATTAAAATATAATATCAATGGTTGGTGTCTTAACATTTTATTTATTATTTGAATAAAATGACTATAAATAACAAACAAAGAAGATAATATAAATAGTGTGAAGAATGTATTAAAACATAAATTTACAGATACTCAAGTATCAAATTCATGTTGTGAAAGTAACATTTATCTGTCAATGTGAAGTTTATAGGTTTGTGAAGTACACACACAGCTTTTGTTTCATCTACTTATTTTTTTGACGTATCAATTTTTAAAATATATTTTAATATTTTAAAAAGACCCACAACATTAAATGATTTGTATAACTTCATTTTTTCCTGTTTGACAGATTATGAATCTTACAATGTGATTAATATAGTATAGTTTGTTTTAATGACTTGGCGGCTGGAAATATGCAATAGATAGTGGGCGGGGTCATTCCGGTGACTGTATGCAAACTCATAGGCCAATCGTACACAAAATAATTAGGCTTTGATATACAGGTAGACCTGGACTTAAGTCATTTCAAGTTACGTCAGACAGTATTTTGACATCATTCTTCGAAATAGCAGAAATTGTTTCAATTTAGGTTAAGCTATAGTCATGTCAGGTTTGGACAATAAAAGTCCTTTGATTAGGGTGTCGGGCCTCAATATGTGGGGGATCCCTGTATTAGAGTGCATGTGCTATATCACTGTAGTATGCGATGGAGGATCAAAGTTTTATAGTTTTCTTTATTTCTTTAAGAGTTTCTGTTTGTTACTTGTCTAAAATATCTTTGAAATTATATTATGCCACCTAAACGAAACACTAATAAGTGAAGTGCAGAAAAAGTGAAAAAGACAATAAGAAATGGAGATTAAATCGTAAGATATAACTGTACAGATAATATTGAAGGATAAACTCCTTACAACCTTACATTCTGGTTTCCTAAATAGAATAAAAGAAATGCTTTCATTTCTGAGATGGAAAAATTGTTACACTTGGATTGAAGACCAAACTCAACATAAAGCTTTACTTCTCCTGGCCAATACTCCCGGTCAATCTCCAAGTATTGCCGATATTGATCAAGGATTCATTGCATCTTTTAAGGCCTACTATTTCAGAAGAACATTTCCATAGGCAGTGAAGGGGAATGGAGATGGTTGTATGGAACTGAGATTTTTATAAATGTTACGTTTGTCTAGGGCTTAAAAAATATTTCTGCATCCTGGGAAGAGGTATAAAACCCAGTAATTTGAAAGGAGTTTGGAGAAAATTATGTCCACACTTTGAGTATTCTGGAATGTTCTTCAACCATAGATTAGCCAAATATGAATGCGATTACAACCAACATTGTTGATATGATCAACCAGTTGCCCAATATTGACGTTACTGTTATATTGAACATTTATTAAACTCTCATTTGGAAGAACTGACTAATTAGGATATATCACACTGACTAATTAAGATATATTGAAATTGTGGCACAGAAACAACAGAGACACAATAAATAATATCTGTTGTTAGCACTGAAAAAGAGCTTTCATTAAAAAAATTTAAAGGCTTTTGCAAATTTGGAAAATACAATAAATATTTTTTAGGAAAATTATCCCAATTTTGACAGTCTTAATTTTAAGGGTGCGTTACCCGTTTGTCATAATATAATTCAACAGAAATACCACCCACAAATGGCGTGAAATCGTCAGCCTCCTCAATACTGCATGGGCGATCTACATTTTCACATAAATATCGATAATTATATCTTGATACTTCGCAACAATTAATTTTTCATTAATTATTTTACGTCGCCTTAATATTAAATAATATATGGAATTTGTCGGATATCTCTGTAGCTATATACTGCGACATGATACAGATTAGCCGTCAAAGTAACATCTCAATAACTAAATTTTCTTGGATACAAAACTGGCTTAGTGCGGTTGGTTTATTATCTTTACCATATTTGATAGCCGGAATATTGTCTAATGGGGAACTATACAAAATGGTTATAACGAGAGAGCAATGAGTATTTTTACTTTGCTTGCATACCCTGCCAAACCATGATGCAGTTAGAAGTTTTTTTCAAATTTCAAGCCACTTTGAACTACCACTTTGCAAGATGGCATTTCTTTCCAAATTAGCCCGTAAAATAAATTTGATAGAGCCAATTTACTTAAAAATTCAGATTTACATTTTTCAAGTAAACTGTCACTCACATCAGCTTGTTGATGATTGCCACCATAATCAGTATCTTTTAATATGCTAGCCTAGATTTTTTTCTTTCGTGGTTTTGAACGTAAAACTATTGAACATATCTTTGATTCCAGGCATGCGATTGACTCGTTAGCAGGTTTTCCAAAAATAACTTCATGAACAATGGAATGAAGTCGTTGCGTATTGAAAGATATTACTGCGCCTGCCCAGCGACCGGTGTAAGAACATTGTGGAGTAAAATTAAATGCACTTCCCTCCAACAAACTTGGCAACCTGAGCATTAAAGTTTTCTACGTTGTTGCTCGTTATGCCGTAGATTAAATTTCATGAATGTCTAGAAAGTTTTAAGCTTAATTCTTGTAGTTTACACTTTACAGACGATGCCATTAATTCAGGAATAACATTTTTCTTATTACGGGTCGCTCGAATATCTGAGGAACAAAAATATTGGGCACAATTTGTGTGGTCGCCAAATAAATGATGAGGACCATTTAGGATATATCTTCTGATAAATGTTTAATTTTTTTAATCTAAACTTAATAATTGTTGTTTCCAATGACGAATTACAAAATTAACCCCCATTTTTAAATGTAAAAATTCACCTTTAATGATTTTACGGGGTGGGTGTTGAGCGTCCACATTTCTAACAGACATTGCATAATTTGCCTCTTCCTTCGTGGCCTGTTACATGGTATGTTCAGAAGCGGTTTGCCACCAGTCGTATACCTGATTATGAAGACGACTGGAATGTCCAAAGTGGTTGATATGGCTTCTAAATAGCAAAGCCAGAGCCATTCGACATAAAACCTCAAATTGCAGCTTGGATGATCTCGCTACTATATGAACTTTTCAAAGTAAAATTTGTACCACATAAATGGCATTTTAAATTAAATGGCAAGGAGGATCGTTTCGCTATGTCAGAAATAATAGAAATGTGTGTTAATCTGCAAATCATGTTTCCGTGTAAATAAATTGGATTTAAGTTAATTGAAAAAAAAAGAAAAATCCAGTTTTGTTCAGCCACATGGATACCATATTCTGAAATAATAGAAACATAGATCTGCTATAGTATTTTTAGGTGGCATTAAAGTGAGTGGATTGCATTCAATGACTTAACAGGATAGCTCATCAACTATTAAGTTACCACAACATTTATGGGCATGAAATAATTTAGCTGTATGAAGCATCATAAAAATATAGCTCTACTATTTATAAGTGTCCATTAATTCAGCTGCTGATGTGCGATTAAATCAATCATTTAATATTGAATGTACTAAAAAGAATACATTAAGATACAAGTTATCTAGAAACCGGAATTACGCGTAAAATGATCAGTTTTTGTGTCAGTTTTTGATAAATTAGTATTGTCTGATTCTTGAACTTAAAGTTAAACAACATCAATCAGCTGTTACAACAACTTCTCCGCAAAACAAAATTGAGTTTGTGCATGTTAAAAGATCGACATTTAATAAGACGATGTCATGACATTACAAAAATTATAATCAATCATACTGTTTTTGGACACGTTACTGGTGTTGTTTTTTGTTTTTTAAGATAATCAATTAATTTTTTTGATTGGCGAGTGATTATATTACCCAAAATTGCTACAAAGCATAGTTAAATTTGATAAATATCAGATACGGAACTATTGGGAAATAACGTGATATATTCCGATACTAATAATATATATATGAACATGCAAATACCTCATTATCCTGATCAATTTTCTAATTACCAAAGTTTGATTCCCCTTAAGAGGTGGAGAACAATTTTCTGACATAGATTTTAAAGAGTCTTATATAATCATTTAATTAATTTTAGTTTCATTTAAATAAATTATATGTAGCAAAATATTTATATAATTGATTTAGAGTCTACCCAGCAAGAGCAAGAAAAAGCAACAAGAAACAAATTTAAGTTACTCATTACCTCTGGTTTTGTCTTTCTAGATTTAATATACTCCACATCCTTTTTTCGATAAATGGTTAATTTATAATAATTATAGGAGAATTTAGTGCCAAAATTTGCCTAACAACTTTAAAGATAACTATGTTCTTGATACACTGATAAATTAATTGTACAGCTGTTAAAATTAATTGTACAGCTCTTCTTCATAGTTAAAATTAATTGTACAAAACCCTCTTTAATTAAGGATCTTGCATTCATTGGTTGTATTGATATATCCACAGACAGGTACAACAAAAACAACGCTTACCAAAACCACCTTGAAAGCAACGACTATGACCACCGCAACAATGACGAAAAAAACGCTCGCCAGTAAACCAGCTGCTTCAAAGACCGCTACCAAGACTTCTACCACCAAACCTCCAGTAGCCAATGGTCCACCAGCCCCCATCAAGAAGAAAATGGTGGAGATGCTACCCGCAGCCAATGGCGATATCGAAATGAATGGCAAGCATCTCATCACAGATGATGACACACCAAGAAAAGATGACTCCCCCCAAGAAATAGACAATTCCTTGCTGCCACTGGCAGTTGACTGAGCTATTATCATTGTACCTTCAATTTATTATGCATCTTAATTGGATCATTAAACATTATTATCGTCCATAATACATTATGTTAGTTGGTATTGCGTGTTTGTGTCCGAACAGCCGGCTCATCCTGTTGGCGCTTGCCGGAGGTTCGTTGGAAACATTACACATTATTTTAATCGAGACATACATATTGAGGCTTAGAGGACTAAAGACGAGGTACGATTGTTGATTTATAACTCTAATAATGCGTTATGTAATCAACGAGTTACCGTTGAAATTAAAAATATGCCAACCCTTTTTTCTAGATTAATGTTTTGCGTTATGTTCCTTGTCATTTCAATCGGCCTCAGTCTGCACCTTGGTGGTGTTCATTTTATTGCATACAGTCAATGGCTTTGTTTACATATAAAGTAGGCATGTATGCATTGTCTATTATTCTATTGAGGTAGTACGCATATGTTTTTTAGAAAGTGTGAAAACATTTAAAGTAATTGAATATATTCTAATGAAAGTGGGTAAATCCTGACTTGAAGATTTAACAAGTTCTATGTATATTAAAATTGTTAAACAAAGTACTGGAACTTGAAGTCAATTTCAATGCACTTAAAAACAATGCGGAAAGATGGGAAATTTTTAAATTTCAAGTTCGATATCACGGTGGTCATGTGGACGACGGTGACTATCGACCGGCATATTATATTGGAATACTATTTGAGTATGAGTTACTTAGTCATGTCTACAAGCATCTTTAATTCTTTTATTATACAATAGTATTATTATATTTGATAGTTTTGGAATGATGGCATGAAATATGTTGTTTAGTTGTCGCGTGCGCTTATTATGTAATAATATTTCAAATAATGGTGCTTTAAACGGAATTTAATTTACGGCCTTCGGGGATACGGATTGATGTAGACCTGCACGTTGTGCATGCGAGGGTCTAGCCAGCTTTTAAATCCTTATCTCTTCCAAAATGTCTGTTTTAAATGCTACTGCTATTTGTGTTGCAAGTTGAGTGGATATTTCGATTGGTTGAAAAGTTATTTCAATGTTACGTTGAACGATTGGGGTACGAGAGTATATTATGTAAAATATAACTAATGTATAGATAAAATTTACTTAGATTTTTATATTGGCTTCTTCTTATAATATTATTATAGGTAATTTGTATAATTATAATTGCCTATTGCAAGGTTAAACTAGATAATATATTATGAGGTTTTGTAATCATTCACAATTGATATATATTTATTACAATTTGCAGATATACATGCATCGCCGTCTTTATTAAAACCTTCTCATGAAAATCTTTTATCTCATTCTTCATGTCATTTACAAAATAAAAATTATGTACAAACCACAAGAGAATGAACAGATATATAGTTATAACTAAAACATAACCAAATAAATAAATTTCAATCTATACAAGTACTGGGAATTAGTGATTTTGTTGAAAAAATAATTTTCTGATACTGCTTAAAATAATGACCATTGTTGTAACAATCAAATAAGGGAGTGTCATGGGGTATCGTACCAGCTTTTTGACCTATAGTATACAAAGGTTTTTTTCTAGAAGATGCAGTTATGTTGTATGAAACTGCAGTTATCTATCGCTGATTGTGATTTGTATTTTAATTCTTCTGCTGTTAAGTTATAGGGACCTTAATTAATTACAAAAATAACAGTTTGTTTTAGCTTGTAAGTTTATAGCGACACAGTTGTAATGGGAGATATAAGTATTTGTTTTTAAAATGATTATGTTTTGAAGATAGAATCGTGTTCTTGAAAATTCTTTGTGGCTTGTTGTACCTACATGAAATATAATGTGGTGTTTTGTTCTGAAGTCGGTAATTATACTTTGATGATTTTAATGTAATTAAACTTGAAACATCTCTTCAGGTTCTAAAAGCTGAAATGAAATCATCAGGTGCAGTTTTTAAGTTTATGGAGTGGAGAAGTTAATTTACAACCATTAAGTAATATTTACACTATGAAATAACCCAATGATTACACATACAATCTTGGCAATACCGTGGATGTCTATTGAATATGCAAAATGTCACAGTAACATGCCAGCTAGTAAACGTTTTACGTATCACCATGTAAATAATTACTTTGATTGGTTTAACACCGAGTGACTTTATATTATTTTAATGTTATTGACACAATTTATTATTATTATATGTATTTTTAAATTAAAGTTTTGTAATGGTAAGGGGAAGTGAAACAAAGGGAGACTATGTAAATAAATTTATGTAATTGATTTTGTTAACGAAAACTATTTTTCAATTAATCTCCACAGACTTCCTCTGTTTTGAAAAGATATGGAGCTGAAGAAAACATTATTTTTTTTAAGAAATAAAAATGTATAGTAATTTCATTGATTTTAGTGAGGTTTACCAGCACAAGGAGTATCTTATTATTATTATTACATTCTACTGTTTTTTATTTTCACATTGTTTTTTGTGGATGCTGGTGCGTAATTTCTTTGTGTTTAATCTGCTAGCTGTGGTTCGCACACGTGTGTTTCCGGACTAGAATGAAAGAGATTGCTGTATCTGACAGCTGCAACATGCATTTAGTTGATGAATAAAAATTTGAAAATAACTTATCCATAAATTTGCATTATAATAGCACAAAATCAATTGATATTTAATCAAGCGTACTATTAATTTTTCCCACATTAACATCGAGCAAAATTATTTCATTAGTTGGTTAATTATATAAAAATGCACGCACCATAATTTTTTCTTAAATTGGTGTTTGAATAAATTAACCTAAATTATTTCAATTTTAAAATGTTCTCTCCATATCCAGTTGCAAAGGAACTGGCAAATTATATTAGATTTTGATATTCTATAGGTAGACAACATGCTGGCTTTACACTCTACCTCTGACAAATGTTCAGAGTCGATGATTACTGATTTTGTATGTTGTGACTGAAATTACAGACTTTCTATAAATATCTTTTTATTATAACGATGCTATTTTTTTAGGTATATTTGTTCTTATTATTACCAACAATTATTAAACCTGCGGGCCTTTAAGTTATTAATTTTTATATAATCATATTATTTAAATAAAAAAAAGTATGAAAGAGCAGTATTGTTTTTATTTATTGTTATTTTTAGAAAAGAATGAAATTAGTTTCAGAAGTAAATTAACTTTCAATATTTTATATTTTAATGGAATTGTCCATATTGTTCGTGTAGTGGAACAAGTTTTGAAATACTCTTTGAATTCACCTGTTGTACTCTTCACTGGGGTAAAGCTGGTTAGAATCTGGCTCCGTCGTTTGGAGGCGACATAAAGCCAAGTACGGCTTGATCATTGAACGTGTGCAAAAGATGTTCCTCCGATATCTGTATATGAGACAGTATGGTTACTTCCATTTTCTATTTCCTACCGATTTCCTCTTGGGTATGCTATGTTTCCATTCCTTGCAAATTTGACGAGCCAGCAACTCGTTTATAAAATTTATCTTTCAGTTATTAACAGAACATCCTATATCCGGTGGTATTGAGTAAATTTTTCTTCGTACCTGATAATTTCCTGCGCTCGCATAATCATCGCTTTTTTGCTGTATCACCCAGTTAACTCTCCAGTTTCTCGTACCATTCAACTGCTCAACCACTGATTGTTGTCATCAAATTTATATTTACAGCTATTATACTACAAATATGTATCCAATATACAGCAAAGTGAACGACTTAGCTTCACCACTAATGCAGCATGTAGTTCGTTGAACTGCTGAATGACGACGGAAATGTTATGATAAAGGTGAACTACCTAGGTGATTCATTCACTAAAAAGATAAGTGAGAGGTTTAATGATCAAGTGGAGAGGTTTTGAGCTGCTCTATACAGTATCCTGAATTATTGTTTATATACTAAAAGCTAGTAGAATTAATGTTTTTTTATATACATAAGTACATATTGTTTTCAAATCATATCCGTTATTTTTATAATTATAGTTTTAAATAGCCCTGATTCATTTTGTATATGATAGTATCATCTTTCTAATCCAAGGTTGAATATTAGTGAAATAGTTAGGCAATTCTATTTTGCATATTTTAAAATACAACTTGATAGAACCAAGATAGTGTCTTGAACTCCGTCACGTGGTGTGCGTTTAATATATCGAATTTACTAATGATGACAAAAAGAACACATGATAAATTTAAATAAAGTTATGCTTTGGTGAGAACCCGGAAAGACATCATTCAAGTGACTGTTATTTTTATACATTGAAAACATCAGGATGTAACAAGAAAAATAAATCTAAATTAAGAGTATTATAGGCAACCAACAGTTATATCAGTTAGGTCCCATCATGTATGTACTCAAAGAGTAGGGGGAAGAGGTTTGGCCTAGCGTTACAATATGTGACGTTATATAGCTTTATCAATTTAGTTTTCCACTAAATTAAGTTTTGAACTCGATAGAAATAAAAAGTTATGTAAATACATAAGTATAAGGTAATATAAAGTACCTATTTGTGAAGACAAAGTCAAAGAATATGGCAGCGAACGAGCTTTTTGATTTAAATTAATTGCACAAGATATTAAGGAATGTGACTTTGAATAGTATTAAATGGTCAAATATAACATCTTGTGTTGAGGCGGGAAAACTGTTTCTGGCCTCACGCGAGACTTACATCCCAAAACAGAGTAAATGTTGTGTCATGTAAAATATTCATTCAATCAGATTGATTGCCGTACATCAAACGGAAATTGTTTGTATTTTAGGTACAAATATACAAAGGAATGGTTGAACGAGAATAAGTGAACATGAATTTTCCAGATATGAGTGTCGCTACTCGGAAGCCAGTAACAGAAGTGTTGGAACATATAACTATATTGAGTGTACAATGAAAAATTTATTTTTTAGTAACTCTTAGTATCATAGTTGGCGATTATTGCACTATTTATTAGGATACTAGTCGTTGCCAACGTATAAGAATGTATTTCTATTTTGTAGACCAAACACTTATCTTCTTTTAAAAAATACGACTTTGTAAATATTTATTTTAGCATTATTTAAAAAAAACTGGAGTTTCTGGAGCATTGTGACGTATTACAGCAACAATAATATTACGAATGGGGGGGGGGGAAAGGGTCTCTTCGTCTCATTCAGCTCAACTAGTGGTTGGATTTTCGGGGGTCATTTCAGGGCCGGACTGCTGAGTCAGCGTTGCTTGATTTATTATGAAGAAATTTTTTATTAATTTCCAGAAAACAGTGTCCTTAGTTTTTGTCATCCAATCTGTAAATCAAAAATATTTTAGGACATGACTGTATATCTGCAATAACTTTATATCATTAGTAATTTCACAGTATATCTGTAATAAAATTATGTCAATTTTTATTAAGAGACTGATAACTGATTATATAATTGCTTCACTGGTCCAGTGGTTACAGTGTGCGACTTGCACACCGAAGGACCTGCTTTCGAAGCAAGGTACTGCTACATTTGACTTGTTCATTCATGTCCGCCCGCGCTCAACTTGTTCGTTCCTGTTCACCTGCACTACAACTTGTTCGTTCTGTTTGCGAATAAGTAAATCATTTGTTTGCCAATACTGAACATCGGTCAGTAAAATCAAAGTCGCAAAAAGTGAAGACGCAAATATTAGGGTAGTAGTATCTTTTTATATCACTTTTTGGTCATATTTCACAATATACAAATATGTTATTTTTCTAACAGACACTTGGTTTTATTAAGTATTTATGTAAATGTTAGTAAATATGTTTTATAAGCTAAATTTAAGTTATTGAGGTTTTTCGTTTTATTGGACTTTTTTGTTTCTCTTTCATCTATCTTTATGATAATGGTTGATTCTCGGGTCTGATTTGCCTTGTTTAAGTTCAGTTTCCGTTGTGCTTTGACTATATCTTTGTATTCAACTCTGAAAATTTTAAATTTTTTGATCGCTTCCTGGTGGGTCTTTTCAAGAAATATGCCGGGATCTACATATTGAACTGATTTTAATTACGATTTGGCGGTGATCATTTGTGTAGACAATTTTAGGAAAATCACAAAGTGTATGAAAAATAGATCACTCAGATATGTGATGGATATTTTTGCATTTCCGTGGATGAAACTACTGACTTTCTCAAAGGATATGAAAACAGACAAACCTCCTGCTTGCCAACTAATTACCTCAAAATTTGTGCTGGTCTTCAATGGGATAATTTTCAATGCTTTTGAAAACAGCCTGGAATTGCATTCTGGAAAAAATTTATAAAAAATGTTTATTTTTACTAGGGATTCCGTGTAGCAGTTTTTCGATGTGGGCCCTAAAATTAAGACAACCAATACGAGTTTATAAATAGGGACAAAAAGTGTTTTTGAAGGTAAGGTACTTTTAAGTATTTAGAGAAATGCCTCCTAATATTCTGTTACTGCCACAGCCGGTGATTATTCGTTACAGTATATAAATAGAAGCGGTATGTTAAAGAAATTGTCATTTCTTTAGAAAGTGAGCAAGTGTCGTAATTAGTAAGTGCAAGGCAGAATCCATTAAAATGTCTATTTCTTCTCAAGGCATTTTAAAATTATTATTGAAATAATAAATAGTCATCCAGAATAAATAATGCACACAAAATATAAAAATTATTATAAATCAAAACAAATATAGATTTTTTTTATTCTACCTCATTTGACTTATAACTTCTGTTACTGTGGTCCACGTGCACTCTCGTTCGTTTTCAGGCAATATATATTGTTATATTTTTTTTTTATTAGATTTTAAAGAAATTATTTACAGTATATTAACTTAGTGTTTTGACTTTGTCCAGAAATAATATTTATTTCAAAAATTTTTTTTTTATATTCACGTAATAGAAAATGTGGTTGAGAAATAAATGAAAAGACTTGATATAATCAATTAATTCTTTTTTGCAGTCAACATTTCATCCAAAGATAATACTTTGACACTTTTTATAAACAGTAAACTGTAAAGTACCTTTCTTTTACTGATACTAAAAATTAATTCTCACGTTGTACTGTCAGGATTATTGGAATAATTTTTTCTAAAATTACATTTTCAAAAATTAAAATTTTATTAAAATATGAAATTATTTATTCATAAATTTAAAAACCTGGGTTTTGAAAAAGAACTTCTATCAAAAATTCCACAGAACAATATCCAAAGTAAAGTTTATTTTTATTTTGTACTTTATTTTCTAGCAACCAAGGTACTATTTGGTTACTCTTTCCAACAATGGATTACTTTATATTGTTTTTTTTTGAGATAGATAAAAGATTAAAACAATTTATTTCAAAATCAATTTAAAGCCAGCGTAAATTTGCCTATTAGGTTAGTAGATTAAATCTAGAATAAAATAGAGACTGCATGAAAAAAACTTGCAAAAGGAGCTATTTTCAATCAAGAGAAAGTGAATTCATGCAGTACATTTTTACAACTTTTTTTTATTCTTTCAACTGCAATTTGTCTCCATTAGTGGGACATTCGACAAATTTTGTGATCATAGCGTTAAATGAATCTTGCAAGTTATGTGTCCCGCTTTATTATCCATATAAATTATTATTACCTTTTCTCATGTGAGGCCCTGGGGTATTTTCTGTTTAAGCCAGTAAAGTGTCTGCTGTGAGATTTTGGGCTAGTTCATTGGGATGATTGTCTATTCTTTTTACAGTTTTCAGTTATTTTCTTGGTCCTTTCCTCGACGGTAGGTATATATACAGTTTTGTGTAGGGTGTTTTTCGTAATGCCCATGACCCCTGGGCGATTACTAATGATGTGTTGACGTTACACTGGTGGCTGTTGCCTCGCAGCTAAATCCCATATGTCTGGATAGGTTTGATGATACAGTTTAAAAACCTATGTTTTGCCTGTAGGAATTTATGCGATGTAAAATGTGCAGCCCAGGGCACATAACGTCATTTCCTTGTGGAATTTGTACGCCATTGATGTGTATGGGAGGGCAGGATTCATGCCTGTGTGAATATTACCTGGATTTAATTTGTCTCATTGATACACCATTTTTTTAACCAAGGTGAAATTACACTTAGATGGCTTTGTAACATACTTTTGCCATGTTTGGTTCAGTGTGTGTTGCTAGTATAGCCGTAAGTATAGCGGTTGGAAAGTCATATGTATTGATGAGGTAGAGTACTGGGCCCTGTAGCACCCGCTTAAAATTTATGAAAACCGGTAAATTGCGTCTCCATACTTCACCATGAAGTGTCTTGTCACTTAGGTAGCTTCCAAGTATTTTAAAGACTTGGTAAGACAAGTTGATCTTGACTTTGTACAGCAGGCCCTCATGCCAAACCCTATCAAATGCATGTGATACATCAAGGAACAGCGTAGAGCAAAACAGTTTGCAATTAAAGACTTTATTTATGTTCTCTACTAGTCTGTGAATGTGATAAAAACTGAATTGGTGAGAAGGTATAATTTTCTTACTTTCAATTGGTATTGATGTGAAACGTCATTCATTTCGGTCAGAGAGGGGGGGGGGGGACACTTGCAAAAACCATATGTAAGAAAATATACAGGATGTCCAGTGGCAGATTTCAAAGTTTAACAAACATAGTTAAGTAAACAAACATAGTTTCTGAAGGCAACACATAAGAGGGGCGCGGGGGGCGTCGTTAGAAGCGCAAGCGGTGCGGATGTTTTAGTAGCCATGGAACAGTGGAGTGGGAGCACCGCGCTTTTGCCGTCGAGGCGTACATTTCGAGTGGATTTTCGCTGTCTAGCACGCCGTCGATTTAATAATCGTTACAGTATCCGTCGATTACGTGATGGACCATCGATCAACCTCATTTAGTCATGGGTAGCAAGGTTCAGAGCTACAGGATCAACATTAAATAGGCCGAGGCCAGGACCTACACCATTGGTAGCCACGGATGAAAATGTCGAGCGTGTTATGGTTTCTGTCGTTGAAAATTCCCGTTTATCACTACGTACACGTTCATGGATATTGGGAATTCCGAAATCAACTTTACAGGTAATAATGCGAAAAAACCTCAAGTTCCATCCATATAAAATTCAAATTGTTCAAGATTTACACGATTCTGACTTCGAATTAAGAAAAACTTACGCGGAGGTGATGTTGTTGAGATTTCGTACTGCTACCCGGATGGGCAACATATTCTTTAGTGACGAAGCTCACTTTCACATTGGAGGATATGTGAATAAGCAGAACTTTCGTTACTGGGATGTCCACAACCCAAGACAAATGCATCAAGACCTTTACATAAGCCTAAAGTAACAATCTGGTGTGCCATGTCTGCATCTGCAATCATAGGGCCTTATTTTTTTTAAAATCAATGTGGCCAAACTGTAACTGAATTTGGAGAGATATGCCTAGATGTTAAATGACTTTTTCAGAGTAGAACTACAGAATAGTCCATCCTTCAACCAAAACACATGGTTCCAGCAGGACGGGGCCACAGCTCACACTGCTAATGTGTCCATGAATGCAGTGCGGCAGTTATTTCCAGAAAAAAACATATCCCGAAACGGTACCGTACCGTGGCCACCTAGGTCACCCGATTTAAGCCCATGTGACTTTTTCTTATGGAGATACTTAAAATCCGTTGTTTACAAAACAAATCCGAGCACTGTGACACAACTTAAAGAAAATATTCGAGCCGAAGACAGTAGGATACCCCAGTCGCTCTGCAAACGCGTTTTTGAAAACATGCGTGCTAGACTCGAAGAGTGTGTCAGACTCGATGGCCGCCATTTGGAAAACGTTGTTTTTAAAAAATAACATCCGCATTTGTTGTTATAAAGTTAAAATAAACGTACTTTGTATTAGAGGTGTAGTTTTTTTTTTACAATTTTTCAAACATTGAAATCTGCCCTGTATTAATGCAAGATCGCTTATTACTTTGGAAGTACAGCACCTACCAGCATTACTTTAGTACCATAATTTAGAGGATAGAAGCTATTACTCGGTAGAGCATATGTCGCTGGCATAAATAGCACTGGAGTTGCGTGCAGCACGACTCATTCGGAACGAAATTTACCATCGCGCGCTGTGTTTAATTAGTGATTAGTCAAACGCGAGTTATCGCGTTTGACAGAGCTCACGACGTTATAATAGGTGTGAGACATAAAACTCATATTTGTGACCATTAGAAGTTGTAGAATTTAAAAAGTGCCAATGCGTATGGTACGTAACGTACAAAACTGGCGTGCAACAGAGAGAGAGAGAGATTCCGGCCTTCGACGACCTGCTTTGACTCCGATGGAACGTGTTCGTCTCCACAGGGAACGTATTAGACTTACTATATTACGCACTCTCTAGTACGCTCAAGACTTTTCACGTACTCCACTGCGGCTGCATCGCTGATAGCGCCTACCCGTTTTTTTCTGATATTTATAAGTTGTTAATGTTATCTCATTGGGATTCATTCTCTTGTTTTATATTTTGTCGTATTTATTTCTCCGTGCCATGAAGTGCGACTTATGTGAGGTTAACCTGGGTGGTTAACCTCACATAAGTCGCACTTCACGGCATTTGAACATTCTTAATCATTCTTTGCGATTGCAGTTGCCAGTCTCGTGATCTCCTACACATTTGACGCATCGCGGTTTTGAGATAGCAAAACTCATGTGTCCGTAGATCTGAACGTGGTAGCTCACGCTTGGTATGCGGTGGATCTATGATATCTTGACTATGTAGTAGTTTTATATTGTATATTTCAACTTTTGTTGTTTATATATGATTTCAATTCAACGAAGAATAGTATTTTTTGAACCATTGATTGGCCTTCCACATATTGGTAACTTTGTGTTTGTGACCTCCGAGATCTTTTTTGATTAACTCGATTTCGGTTGAGTGGTACAATTTCTTGATAACCACCTTAAATCCTTTATCTTCCTTTCGTGTTCACAAGGAATATTATATATCTAAGGATTTACTTTGTATTTTTCCTTGATTGGATCTAAGCATTTTTATAACATACTGATCTTTTGCAATTTGAGATAAGCGAGTGAATATTGACGATGGCTTGCTTTCTTTGGGTTGTGTTTGTATTGTAGCCGCAGCGAGTTCGCTTTTGTCGTCAGAGAGAAGTGCAAAATTATTAGATATAGGTATGGGTGAATTGAGCCAGTAGTCATACCGTTTTACCTGTTTGGGATGTTGCATTGAGGAATTTAGGCTGCCTTTCAATCATTTCTTACAGTAGTATTTTTCCTGTTCCTCATTGTGAACAAACATTGTTTCGTTCAACCATGGGCTAATTCGCTTAGCGATTGCGCTTGTATCAAGGATACTTCTGTGAAAAATCTGTTGCGTTAGAACTTCTTTACTTGGTGCTGCTCTGGTTCTGTTCTCCCTGCAGCGAAGATCATTCTGTATTTTTTTTACAAATGTGTGTTTTTTTACAAGTGACAGCGGCATTTTGTATTATCATAACATACATGGTTTAATTGGGAATTACAATCCATAATACAATTAAACCGTGACTGTTCGCTCATTAGCATCGATAGATCAAAGCAGAGCTTGAAGTGTGTCCTACTGCACAAAGTAGAGGAAGTCTATTTTGAATAAACAGGCTTATGAAGTATCGTTTTAAAAAAAATTCAGTGTGTATGACTGAACAGGATTCTTTGGATGTTTTGCTTTGTGTCTAACATAACATTTGTAGATTTAAAATACAGAAGTGACATGCAGCTTTGTGATTAAGTTTCGTGAAAACGTTCTAAAAAAATTAAAACTTAATTTTGGTAAGTTTATTAGTTAATAAATATTTTGTCAAGTATTGAATCCTATATCTGCTAATGGTTAGCTGCCTAGAGTCCCCTGAAGATTGGGACACCGGCCTTTTGCCAGTTCTGCCATAGTTACGCCACTGCCCTGAATTGTACTGGCAAATGTCTGTTTTCGTTCACTTTGTGGCTGTTCTGATAGAGCATCAACGGTTAACAAAATGAACCCCCGTTCTCAAACATAAATATTCACCTTTAACAATTTTACATTAACTAATAATCTATTAAATATCTATGCTTAATGATATCATTGTAAAATACTTAAACCTCAGAAACTTTATGTGAATTACATACAAAATTGAAGATGAGATGTGCAAAATTGATTCCTGCTGTGATTTCTATAGTTATTCCTTAAATATTAAATCGTTTTACAGTTTTCTACATTTAAACAGTTCTGATTAGAGAGATAAAAGGAGGTCTTCGGGAAAATGTGCACTTTTTTGGTATAGGAAATGTATAAAATTATATACCTCTTATACCATTTTCTAGTCATGTATATTTTTTTTCAGTTCGAATATGACTAATAAAATATTAGAAAATATTAGAAAATTAAAATTAAATTATTAGTTATACTAGTCAACTATTTTGACACTTTTTTTGCACTGAAACCAAACTATATTTTTCTTATTGATTTGATAGTGTATAATCAGAATCTGAAAACTAAAAAGTTCGGTCAATTCCAGGTTATGAGAAAAACAAAAATAAAAATATTTTCCAAAAAATATATTAAATATTACTTTATTTTTCCCTTAATTTCCACGATCTTGTATTTTTTATGAAGGTAGTTCGGATTACCACGTAAATATCCAACGGTCTGCTAGCATGCTAGGAGCCCATTTCCTTGATACCGTTTTGCCATGGTCATTATATCTTGATGAAATTTCTCCCTATGTTCATTACTCACTGCACCTAAATTGGGAGGAAAAAAACCCAAATGGGAATGCAGAAAATTAATTTTTAGCGACATGTTAGAACCTAAAGTCTGAAAATCTGTCAGACGAATTGTATGAGTTGTTCATCATCGGATGATTTTGGTGTTACCCAAAAAATTATATGTAGTCATTTCTTTTTGGCCACTCTTTTTATGTAACGACTCTTTTGTGTAATCGCCCTGCATGCCAACAACTATTAAGTCAGCACATATTTTCCAAGAATGTTCGTTGTATTATATTTTCTTTAGTAGATTTTTGAGGTTTCCATAGGTTTCTTTAACATGAACTCCATGTGCAATAGGTATAGACGGAAATTCATTTCTGTTATGTAATAAAACTGCTTTCAAACTTGTTTTCGACGAATCAATAAATAATCTCCTCTAGTCAGGTGAGCATGTAGAAAACATTTGTGTTATGTGCCTGTGCACATTTTTACAATAGACTAGATGATTTTCCTTTTCGAAGAAATCTACTACACTACTATGAAGTTTCCGGTAAACTTAATTTAATACAATATACCCAAGGCACGAATAAATAACAATTAGATACGAAATACGACGTCTAAATGTAAAGAAATACAATTTTTAAAGTGAACAACTGAACATTTTAGGGTATTTTTTTCAAATGTCATCCCAATGGGACCTGATAGAATTTTTAAAATATTTTACTAATAAAAACCAAAATATAAGTTTTATTCCAGAGCAAAAACCATGGTTGATTAGTGTTATTATTGGTATTTAAATTAATTGTTATTTACTCTCTTAAATTATTTTTTCTAGTGTGAAATCACAGTAGGCCCACCTTATATTTTACTTCTTTGCCTACTATGGACTGTTAAGGTACTTTTACAAAATGTTCATTAAACTATTTTACGAAAACATGTAAAAACCATGTGGGTCTGATGATTGGAAGTGTGGCTAGAGGAATATAAATTTTTTTTATAAAACAAAACATCAATTTTTTTCATGAAAAGTCAGGTTATTTTTCATAACAGTTTATAAACGCTGCTTTTATGTAACTCTTTGAACCAGCAAGACGAAACAAAGTACAGATTGCATATTATATAACTTAAACCAGATTATATAACTCAAGACCGTTATATAACTTAAACCAGAGTCCTGCCACTCCCATATAAAAGTATTTCTTATACAGATTTTGTAACGAAAAATATTATCCTTTCTAACACACCCAAATTCAGTGTACTTTAACTTTTTTTGAACTTTCTTTAGTCAAAATGCATAATGGCTGTTAAGTGGTTAATCGCTCAAAACTAATTAAAACATAATTAGCGGTCATCAAGACTTATGTTTTTTACGCTCTCTTATGCTCTCGACTTATGCTTTTTACGCAATCTACTTCTGTATTTTTTATATTGGCCTTACTCTACGAAATTTTGAAGTTATACTTCTTCAGGAGTGTTATGAAAAAGTAATGGTATGAAATTTTAAAAATATAGGATGAAGTTGGCAAAGATGCAACAAAATATCGACACCCTGAAGTTGCTCACTAACATTTTTTTATTGATTTACTTGTTCGAAGTACTAAGCGCCTATGAGTATGAAAGAGTTGTGATGATAGTGTTGTCAAGCAAGTATTTGATAGTTAAAAATTATACCGTGACCGCTTCGAATTATCGTGGTTACCAGACGGTCATGAGTCGGCAAGGGGGGAAAATGCGTATTTCTTTCATCAGGTGAAAGTACATAAGTCATAGTAAATTATACGCAGTTGTTCGAATTATCGCAACTACCAGGTGATCATGAGTTGGGAAGAGAAAAAATGTGTATTCCTTTCATAAGGTGAATGTGGATGTCATTATTTATTTTTCTGCTGGTTTTTCGTTCACCTGCCAAACCGTTTCGAATTCGGTATTTATTTATTTTCATTATTAATTATGAAATATTTAAAATTATTAAATAAAAATAAAGTTTCAGCTTTTAGTTTATTTTCATTATTAATAAAACTTTATTTAATTAGCAATTTAATCCTTACGTTTAACACGGCCACATGTCATTGATGTTCACCATTTCATTTTTCTCTTGGCTTACCGTTAAAGCCAATCTGTCAGATCGTTTCGGAATTATAGTAGTTACCGGGCGATCATGAATCGGCAAGAGAAATATACGTATTTTTTTTCATAAGGTGAATCGAAATACGTCACAGTTTATTTTTCTGCTGGCTTTCTATTCTATGCCAATCATCCGCCAGACCGTTTCGAAATCGGTATGTATTTATTTGCATTATGAACTATAAATTATTAAATACTAAAATTAAGAAATGAAAATAAAGTTTCAGCATATTGATTTCTTTTCATTATTAATTAAACTTTATTTAGATTTTTTTAGTAAATTTAAATTGCATTAAAATTTATATTTAACTGCAGAGAATTCATTGAAATATTTAAAATAATTAAACATAATTTTAAAATTAATTTAAAATTTAATTTTTTACTGCTCTGTATGATACTGAATATATTTGGCGTTAATTTTGTAGAAATTCATTATACACAATTAAATAAAACTACGTGATATAGTATTATTTCTACTTTCTTTAAGCTCTTTACCACGACCTAGGTTTCGTTGTATTACAACATCTTCAGGTGGGCTATTAGCAAAGATTAACTCTTAGGAATATTCAATCCATATATAATATAAAAATAATAATATAAACTTGGGTAAAACCCTTATTAACAATAAAGAAAAAATAGATAAACATAAAAAGAGTGGTATCTATAAACTTAAATGTAACGATTCGAATAGCGGATACACAGGTCAAACAGGAAGAGATTTTACTACCAGATACAAAGAACACATTGCCAGCTGGCGAAATAAAAAATCAGACACATCTCACTTTACAAAATACCTCATTAAAAATAACCATTACCTTCATACCGACAATGCTCTCTATACATTACAAATAAATACAAAAGGCAATATACTTAATATCCTAGAAACGTTAGAAATAAACAGACATAAAAGAGACACCAACGTTAATATATTAAATGAACAACTGAATATAAAATCATCACCTATACTTAATATCTTCTCGACGTAATATAATTAGACAACATTGATACTACAGTACACTTCAAATTGTTTCAACCCAGCTACGCGTCCAAATATATAAAAAAATAAAAAAGTAAAAAAAATTAAATAAAATAAGAAAAAAAACATAAAAAAATAAATAAATGAAATGGGAGGTATGCATAATTAGTGGTATAACATTGTTCTATAAAATACCCTTGTTATTGTATAAATACTCATATATTACTAAGAATAATATCCATTTAATTTTATTACATACACCGGAACATTTGCATTGTATAACCTCATAGAAGAACATCAATTTAATTTATTACCTTCACGAAAATACTTGTACATTGTATAACTTTCCAAAGTATAATAAAACCTACACCGCTCCCATACAATAAACTCATTAAGTACGCAGTGGGAAAACACCCACAAACTTGGCTTCCGCTATTGTTTTTTGTAATATATAAATGCTTTTGAATGTCCCTAAGTGTTAATCTTTGCTAATAGCCCACCTGAAGACGTTGTAATACAACGAAACCTAGGTCGTGGTAAAGAACTTAAAGAAAGTAGAAATAATACTACATCACTTAGTTTCATTTAATTGTGTAGGTACTTTGTATGAGAAGGTAATAAAGTTGAAGCGCTGTAATTTGGAAACAGTCTGGCAGATTTGTTCGCTATTTCATTTTTCTGCTGGCATACGGCCCCAGCAGAAAAATAAAATGGTGAACAACTCATCTGAAAAATAAATTTAAATGTTTAAAAATAAATTATTTGATTTTATAACCGTAGTTATAACCACGCTACAGTCCTTTTATTATTATACTTCCATTAATTATTTGCATGCTAAATAAAGTTATTTTTGTATTATATCAAAGAAGTTTAACTTCTGACGCGCGTACATAAGTACACACACAATTTGTTTTTATCTTTGTATCTATTTTTATATCATCTCCACCTGTTTTTATTGATTTCATTCCTATTTAGGTAGTTTTAAAATCCTAAAATTGTTTGCCTAAAATTCTAAATTTGTCTACATACCTATATTGTAAATGTTGCTTTCCATACTGTAGATCAACTAGTGTTATTACCTACTCATTTGCAATATTTTTTAAAAGATGAAAACAGATGCGCAATTTGGCTAAATAATATTGAAAGCGCATACTTAAAAAACTGAAATGCGAGTTCTTCTGTCATCTATACTTCGAACCGAAATATTTCACGAAAACCGGAGAAGGCTTTTGTGATTATATACTAAATCATCTGAATTTACATTTGTTAATCTAATACGTCATATATACATATGAAACTATTTCATTCATTAAAATCTTTTGACCACAGAATCTGCTCTGTTGACATCGACATCTTCTGCCAGCGACTGACTCGAAAGATTCGAATCTTCATGGTGACTCAAATGATGTAAAGGAGTATTCGTTCAAAAATCTCGCTGACAGTAGCCATGAATGACTCACGGGAGTGAGAACCACAGATGTTAAATTTATATATTTTGCATACCGAGAAAAACAATTAGCAATTTATAAATTATTAATTTCGTTTTTAGACACATGCGAGACGCCCGTTCGTTCTCTCTTGCTTACTCGATATATGCATTAGCTAACTTAAACTCCGTATTGTCGGTAAAGTTTAGTACCTAAACTCGGTGGAGTTGGTATTAATATTCAAAAATATTTTTTCACATTGTTGTCAAAAATTTATATCTTATATCAAATGTATTATAGTGATTATTTTTAAATGATTACATTCTGATATTTATGTATTTATAATATTGTCGTGTCATTAGTTTTAATATAATATTGTCGTATGATAATTTTTAACTATGAGTTGAAAGAAACGTAGCATCGTTTGGGATTATTTTAGCGTCCAATCGCCGGATAGTGCAAGATGCCATTTGTGTCTTACTATTATATCGACAAAAGGAGGATCTGCTAATAATTTAACCCGTCATCTTAAGAAAAAACACCGACTTAATCTTTGAAACCGAGTATTACTGAAGTAAATACGTGTAATAACTTTTTACACAATTACAAGTGGAATGAGATATCAAGTAGTTCATTAACAAAGGCTAGTATTCTGAAGACTCCTACAACTGCATCATCCGATAAGATTACAACTAGAGACGATGACAGTGCATTATATTTCCGACAATTGTGAACTCCAGTCCGTGCAGTTGGATTGTTTTAAAATATCCGAAAATATGCTGCAGCTTTTTTAGGGCATATCTTTCGAAAGTAGTTTGTAGTTCATGAGTGTTGTTCATCAGTATTGATTACATCATGACGGTGGCGGTTGTAAGTTATAATTCTGCTAACATTTCAGCAGCTATACGGGGCAATGGTTGGGCAATGGTGATTTGCCCATACTTTAAATCTTGTTGTATAGTTGGATGTTTTAGAAATAAAAACCCTACACGTTAAAGTAATGGAAATTACTACTTTATTACCACTATTTGATGAGAGTGCAGGTCCATTATAAGTTGTGTTATTGTAATTTATTTAGTATTATTTCCGTTTACTTTGCTATGCTAGTAAGTAGCTGGAACTTATTGACAGCATATATTTTAAATAATTCTAAGCAAAATTGTCACCTTAACCAAAAACGTATTATGTTGTGTATTTTGACGTATAAAAGTCAACTCCATTTTCAGGTGACTTGGTCATTTCAGGGACGAGAACAACAATGGCAGATATGGGCGGAGATCGTCAGCTTCTCCGACAAATTATTTGGTAGAGTTAATGCAAAATTTTGTAAAGGTAAACTTAGAAGTAAATGAAAAATCGGATGATATCTTTAAAACGCTTCTGCTTTTCGACATATTTTTCATATAGCAAAGGAATTTGATTTAATTCGCCATGTAATGTCCACCATGACCCATAAATTTTTTTTTCCATTCTCATGTATTTCAAATTTTTGCATTTTCTTTTGCACAAAATACTTTGGTGTTATTTCTACAACGTTAATATTCGTTTATTATATGTTATTATATCTATATTTATATATATTTTATATGTAAATATTCGCTTTTGTTCATTGCTATTTTCTTTTTTTCATAGATTATTATTTTTTTATCATGGTTAATAGATTTGAATAATTTTTCAATAAGTGCACAATTTTAGATCAGTCAGTTTAGATTTTAATTATCTAACATTATTTATTTTTATTTTTTCAATAAAACTTTCAGGGCCAAAAATTGCAGTTATTAAAAGACTGCTCCTTAACATATGTAATATATAGATAATAGATAATGTACTTGTTAGATGGGACACTCCATATATTTTTACCCTGATAAAAAGAGATAGCATGTTTTTGCCATTTATGACCTACCCATATGAGCCTATATCACTTTTTTTATAATACAAACGATTGATGGATTACAAAGAAAGACATTTCAGTTGAAAAATCGTTTTATTAAATACCGTAATTAAACTCACAAATAAAGACCAAATTATTTCTAGTTATATTACAAGTGTTATTACATATACAAAATAATAAATATAAGATGTTTCTATTATGGACATGTATTTGAAAACTATTTGAAATATAACAATTACTTACTTCCCAAACTATAAATTCATAAAAAATACTATAAGTTCATGAAAAATTCATAAAAATGAAATTTACTGCCACAAAATAATACATTGTCCCAATTCACCAATAAACAGCCGTTCATTTAATTCGTAAATGGCACGGGCGCTAATTAGCGAATTTACGCAGAAAGTTCCAAACAAATGATAGTTGCACCGCCAAAATTTAATTATCAACTAATTGCGAAAAGTTTTCCATGTTCGAATTTGAAAGGAAACAGTCTCGATCAAATCCGATCCTTTGTAATTATATTTGGAGAATTTCTCTTTTATAATCTTCGAGAATGCTGTATTGTGAATTGAGTTTGTTTTTTCTGCAAGTTGGCTTGAATTATAATTCATCGTTTTGTACTACAGCAAAGAATCAGTAAACTCATCATTTTGGAAAAAATAAACAAAAGAAACATTCAATATTTCTGTAAAAGAAAATTTAGAAAATTAGATTCAATTAACTTGTGAAGAAAGTTGATTAAACGTCAAGAAAATATCAACTGGATAATAAATTTTAAACTCCTGAGAAAGGATCAGTTGCCTTTATGAAAAACTAAGAATAAGATTAAGAGTGAACTATCAAAGGACGTGTATTGGCGTTTTGGTTATTGGCGATTTGATTATATTTACTGAATATTCTATTCATTTCAGTGTTTTAAATATTTATATAGTTTTATTGCAGTTTTTGTATAAATTGTGCCAAATCGATATTCTGTTCTGGTAACTTTTTCTTATTCTCTGTGTCAAATGGATGCTAACATTCCCCTTAAGCCCCCGCACCCGCCCCCGTCTTGTCATAATGATTATTTTATTTTAAAAGGATCATTCCCGGTTAGTTTCGTTACAATGATGGATTATTAAACTGATTTGAAACGTAAATCTCTCCAAATAAATTTGAAGACCGCTTGTATGTATCTAGCGACGTTGAACCTTTCATTGTTAACCTCAAAAAGGAAAGAACCCAACCGAATTCCGGTTTCTCGCTTCATGCGATCAAATTCTGTTCTGTCCTAAAACAATTTCACATTGATTATATAACTCGGCATGGGATAAAACAAATTAGACGAAATATGAGTGCGGTGGAGTTCTGCAGGTTATGCAGCTCTTCTGCAGATCGATTCGTAAATAACTCTGCTTTTATAATACAATATAAATTATTCACCCCATCATTTAATGTTTTTCGAATGGGCATTGTTCGTAATGTTCCAATCGACTGGTCGGATGAAGAGGTTTTACTTTCAACTGAAGTTCCTGAGGGTTGTGGTAAAGTTACAAAAGTTCACCGGGTTAATTTAAAAAAAATGACAGATGGCTGTTCACAATACTTTCCTTCAGAGACGATGCTCATCACTTTTGATGGTCAAGTCAGAACCTCAACGTATTTTTATTGCATATTCGTTACCCATGTCCAAATACGAATATCCTATGATTCAATGCTTTAAATGCTGCAGGTTTGCTCATGTAGCTGAGAAATGCGTTCTTCCGAACTTTGCTTCCGGTATGGTGAAGGCCACCTCGGAAAGAACTGGCCTCTGATTGTTGATAAAGCGAAATTCATCTCTTGTAGCAGAAACCATGATGCTGCGGACAAAAAAGACAAAAGAAAATATGAAGTTACTGAAAAAGATATTTCTTATGCCGAAGCTGCTAAAGTGGTTTCTTCTATAAGATCATATGCCTCAGTTAGTTCTAATTCTTCATCTCGTCTTGCTTAACAATCCTTCTTATTGACTTCTTTTCGACCAACTCCGTTCCCCTCTTTCGTCTCCCTCTCAAAACCATAACCGTACAGCCCTAGAACAGGTTTGGTCAGACTTCAAAATCCTACAACCATAAAATGACTGTGGGCTTAATCCTCAGTCGTCAGTTAATAATATTTCTACTCCGTATATCATTCAATTTCTTTTGACCACATTAGTCAATATTCTAACATTTTCCAACCAAATACCGTCCAACGTTACCTCTTCATTACTTGCATCTCTAAATTTAATTTTAATGGCTCCGCCAACGGTGACGAGCGGTAGCGCTATCTCTAATAGGGCAGATCTTCGCCACCTTCTTGTCAACATGGCTGAAACCATCTCGGAAACATGGCTGAAACCCAGATACCACTATAGGATCCGGGAATATGCCAGCCTACGTGATGACAGAGCAGAATGTCGGGGTGGGTCCGCACTGCTGCTTGACAAGTCACTTCCCTTCTCCTCGGCGCACCTCGATTCTAGCGGTCCCCAATTCAACATTGTTGCCGCGAGGATCAAGGATATCACCATCATCTCTATTCATTCCCCGTCCTTCCCGTTCCAATGCTCTTGAGTACCGGAACATTTTATTCTCCATCCCTAGTCCGTTTATGCTCCTGGGACACTTCACCAGTCCCAGTGGGGCTCCATTCGCAGCAGTCCTTTAAGAGACGCCTTAGTGTAGCTTCAAGACGACTTAAACTTCTGATGGTTCCCCTACAAGAGTTCCGGTCCCACCTCAATATCCTAGCGCAGTTGATATTTCCTTCTGTTCCTGATCTCTTGCATCACTTCTCACTTGGAACATTCTATCCGAATCTTTTGGAAGTGACCACTGTCCTATTATCATCTCTTTCCTCCGTTTAAATTTATATTCATCAAAAAGCCCCCTCTTCAAAAATACAGTCTACATAGGGCAGATTGGGGGTTTTCGGTCATACCTTAGGTCGAAGATAAACACCCACCCACCAGTGGACCTGGATACGATTGAATCTTGCTACGATCTCTTCGTTAAATATATTGATCTGGCTGCTAGTCACTCCATCCCATTGAAGAATATGTTGGAAGAAATTCTGTCTCTTTCTCACTTCTTCCACTTCTCTGTCGTTTGAATAAATATCAAACGATTGATTTCGATCTATTTTTCAGCCTCATTCATCCAATCCAATTTTCGGGAATCGGGTGGATCAGTTTTTAAATAAGCTTGCCCCTCCTTCGGTCCCTAACCTGAATGAGCTCCCTATTACATATAATCCTGCAAACTCCGATCACTGCTAAGAAACGGACTTTTCTATTAATGAACTGGAATTATCCTTACGCCACCTTCAAAACTCTACCCCTGGCTTCGGTGGGATGATATACTCAATAGTGACAAATTATCCACCTGTTTTTCACCAATACCTTCTTTCTCTTATTAACAATATGTTTAATTTAGGATATGTATCGAAATCATGAAAATCCCAAATTATTATCCCCATTCTTAAACCTTATAAAGATCCGAATGTAGGATTATCTAACATGAATATTCTTTGTGTTATTTCTGGAGTATGGTGGTGCTATCACTCTAAAACTTATGTACAATTCTTTCATTCTCAGTCATCTGGATTATTGCTCATTTCTGCTTGATCCTATTTCCAAATCTAATGCCATCAAATTGACTCAAGCCCTGAGAATCGTGGCGGGTGCGATGAAATCCAGTCCCATTAATGCCCTACAAGTTAAATGTGTCGATCCTCCTCTATTCCTCCATCGTCAGTATCTAGCTGATCGATTTGTCTTGAAAGCGGCTAGGTTCTCCTCCCAATCCATATTTTCAAAACTAACCCTTCAATTAAATTAATAATGATTGATTTTGGTATTCTAAGCGTCGTCTTCTCCTCACGGTACAGCTTCCAAAAAATCAAATTCCTCTCAAACACAATTTATCTAAATTCCTCTCTCCCCCTCTACAGTTTTTCATTTGACTCAGTAATTCTCAGGCCAAATATAAATTTGGGTTTCGGAATTGGTAAGAAGTCTAGCAATGCCAATTCGCTGTTCAATCTCATCCTAAATAATTTATGGGTGGATCGGATGCGAATATACACAGACGCATCAAAACCTCTAAAAGACGGCTAGTAGGTGCGTCTTTTTGTTGTCTGGCTACCTCTCATTCGGTATATTTTCGCCTCCAAAAAGATTGTTCGGTATTTTCTGGTGAATATAGCTATTGTAGAGGCGTTGAGATATGCTCGGCTTAAAAAGGTTCGCAAGCTTCTTATCTTTTCCGACTCCTTAAGTTCTTTAGAGTCCTTTCTCATTAATATTTTTCAGTAAATTGTATCATCCTAATTCTTATATCTCCTACTCTTAGTCACTGCGGCATATCCGGTAATGAAATAGATGACGCAAAAGCCCGGTTCGCAGCCATAAACGGAGATACATGTTTCACACGTAATTTCATTGAGGATCTCCTTCACCTAGTTCATTCCTGGACGGTCTCGGATTGGCAAAGGGCATGGGAAAGGTCGTCCCAGATTTCGGGTGCGGGATACTTCCAGATCCAATCTTCTATTCCTTCAAAACTGTAGTTTACAAAATTTATTTTTTCTCGAAAAGAAACCTCAGTGGTATCTCCTATGCGCGTTTGGGTCACTGTTCTATTTACACTCATTTGGCGAGGCTGCGTGTCAGAGTAAGTAATCTAGAAAGTTTTTTCCCGGTGCGAATATGTAATATTATTATTATATTTACTTCAGAATATATAAGATAATTGTAAAAATAAATACTATACAATTAAAATCTAAATAATTGTACGACAAAAGAAGTTAAAAAAATCTTCAATACTGACTGACTGATCTAAAAGTATGCGCTTATTAAAAGAATGGTTCAAATCTATTACTCATGACAAAAAAATTATGTTAAGTAAGAAAATACCAAATTAATAAAAGTAAATATTCACATATTTAATATTTATAAATATAGATACAATAACATATAATAAACAAATGTGAACATTGTAGAAATAATACCGAAGTATTTTTTGCAAAATAAAATGCAAATAGAATAAATAGCTTAGACAGAAAAAAATTTTTAATAGATCTTGGTTAACATTGCGTGGTGAATAAAATAAATTTCCTTTGCTGTATCAACAGCGGAAGCTTCTTAAACTTGTTACTCGATTGTTTACACTATGAACAAATTTACAAGTCCCTACTCTCATCAACAAATCGTATACCTTCTAATGTTTTGACTTCCTCTGCCCGAAATTTGCCATGATCACTTTTTTCATTTGCTTCTAAGTTTACCTTTACAAGATTTAGCATTAACTCTATCAAATAATTTGTCGGAGAAGCTGACGATCTCCGCTCATGTCTGCCATTGTTGTACTCGTCCCTGAAATGACCAAGTCACCTGAAAAGGGAGTTGACTTTATACGTCAAAATAAACAACATAATACGTGTTTGGTGCAGGAGAAATTTTTTCCTAGAATTATTTAAAATATATGCTGTCAATAAGTTCCAGCTACTTACTAGCATAGCAAAGTAAACGGAAATAATACTAAATAAATTACAATAACACAACTTATAATGTACCTGCACTTGATCAAATGGTGGTAACAAAGGAGTAATTTCCATGAAACCACATTATTTTTAAGCATGACAATCATAAAATAAATAATTGAATTTTGTACATTAAATATTTACCTCTACCACAGAATGAGTCCCGTGACCATTTGCATCGTTGAACTGAAAACACTTGGGCAGCTACTTACTTTCATCTTAGATATTCTATCCGGATTTGTACCATCATCTTTTATTCTTGACGATAATTAAATACTTTCACTGTCATCACATTCTATAATACGATATCCTTCCATGTTTCTCTTTTTTCACATTCGTTCCCAAACGATAGGCCTGTACTGTAGCAAATAATTCCTCATACTTTTAACAAATGTGGAGCAAAGTCTTTCAAACCTTTCTGCGTCCTTGGTGATGAAGGCCTGGAACATACCAATATTGTTTTATCATAATTAAAATAAATTCGCTGAAAAAACTGATAGTTTGTAAGGTAAATAAGATAAATGTGAAAATTGACATCTTTCTAAGAATTTATACTTACATTGATCCTGACTAGGTGCGGATGAAACAAATACTCGTACAGCAAGCCACGTACCATCACTGGTAGAAGACGTCGACGGCTGCACAACAACTCTTGTTTTCAAAAGAAGCAATAATTCAATATACATGACATATCAGATTTAAAAATGAAAATTCTAATAATTTAGTATATAATCACTTATAAATTGTGTATTTTCATAAGTTTTTAAAATGATCTGGCATAAACTATGTCATATCAAAGAATGGATTTGCGATTAGTAACAAACTACAAATGAATATTTTAAAATTTGTTATTTAGAGGAAATAAAACTTTATATCAATGTATAATTAAATAAAATTATGATTATAACCAAATATGGTAGGAACTGCATTCTTTTTAATCTTCTGCAAATTTTGATAAAATATTTTGGTTGAAGTATAAATGACGGACGAACTTGCATTTCAGACCTGCAATAGACAATATTTTTAAGTTTTCACTTTTAATATTATTGCCAAATTGCGCATCTATTTTTTTCTTTTGGAAAATGGTGCAAATGTGTGATCTACAGCCTGGTTGATCTACAGCCTGGTATGCAACATTTACGATATAGATAGGTATACAAATTGAAAAATAACAAATAAATTCAGGGTTTTGAAACCACGTAAATCGAAATTAAATTAATAAAAACAAATGGAGATAATATTAAAATAGATATAAAGATAAAAAAATTGATAAAGTAATGCAAATATAAAAAAATATGGGTCATCATGGGACGCCTGGCAATGTGAAATATTTAATTTTTTTTATATTTTGTATTGAAATATTTTGATTTGAACGTAATTGTAAACGAAAAAACAAATAGTCGTTAATAATCAAATGTGAATTTAATTTTATTTTTATGAAATAATTTATTGCAGAAGTATTTCTTAACAATCAATAAAAATATTATAACACTATTATGTTGCTTTGTCAGATTTATCTTCCTCTGTTATTTTTGTAATAGTAACTGTACCTAGATGTTGGTTTTGTTGGAATGCAAGCGACAATTGGCCGATGATAGTTGAAATGTAACACGTAAGTATTATATTTTTGTAATAGTAACGGTAGATGTTTGTTTTGTTGGAATGCAAGCGACAATTGGCAGATGATAGTTGAAATGTAACACGTAAGTATTATATTTTTGTAATAGTAACGGTAGATGTTTGTTTTGTTGGAATGCAAGCGACAATTGGCAGATGATAGTTGAAATGTAACACGTAAGTATTATATTTTTGTAATAGTAACGGTAGATGTTTGTTTTGTTGGAATGCAAGCGACAATTGGCAGATGATAGTTGAAATGTAACACGTAAGTATTATATTTTTGTAATAGTAACGGTAGATGTTTGTTTTGTTGGAATGCAAGCGACAATTGGCAGATGATAGTTGAAATGTAACACGTAAGTATTATATTTTTGTAATAGTAACGGTAGATGTTTGTTTTGTTGGAATGCAAGCGACAATTGGCAGATGATAGTTGAAATGTAACACGTAAGTATTATATTTTCACCATCACTTTTACTGTCACTTTAACTCGTATTTTAAATAATTCAACGCTTCTATCGTTTTAAGATAGTTTAATGTCGCACAACGACATAAATGAGTAAAGTTATAAGCATTAGTAAATTAGAAACAACGATGATACACAAACACACACGTAAAGTAGCGTGTGTGTAGTGTAGTAGAGAGGAAAGAGAGAGCGTTAAGTCCTAAAGGGTCGACAAGACACGAAGCTGTCCGAATGGGTGCCATCAAATCGTTTTAACTCCCATCCAAATGCGCGTTAGATATTTCGCATCAAAATGCAAAAATATGTAATAGGGAAAGCATAAAAAGCACAAATCTTGATGAACGCTAATTATTTTTTTAGTAGTTTTTAGTGATTAAACACTAAACAGCCATTTTGAATGCACTTTCACAAGAGTATTGGTATAGACAAGAGAATCTCTGAGAAACTACAAAAAAATTAAAGTACAATGAGAAAACATTGGGTATTTTTGACCTGGTTTTTGAAAAGTGGTGGGGAAAAACCAAAATAGTTTTATTCCAGTTTTCATTATCCGTAATTATTTTAATTCAAGTAATGGGAAAACTGAAATAATTAATAAAACGTGTGCCATAATTATTATGTTGACAATTTTTTTAATTGCATGTAAATACCACTTGGTATTTCAAAACTGTAGGAGTGCAACTGCACATGTACCACAATGCGTCAGGTTACATTTATTTCGTAATAATAAATTCTTCATACCAAACCTTACTCGAGTTTGCCAAATCCATTTCATGAACATTGATTGGGAAGACTCCATCCTTGATATCGAAGAGGCCTTGGCCGCCGCACTCTTGGAAGTTGTGTGCATATTGGCAGCGTAGTTTATTTTTTATCTTGGGCTGAATATCAGGAAGCATTGACGCACTTGTCTGTTTAGATGAAATATCCATAGATTTAGATTAAGATAGAAATAAGTTATAATTCTCAATTATTGTTCCCTTCTATCTTTTTTATTTTCATATATGCCTGAACACAAAAAAAAATAATAAAAAAAGTGTCGTATTCGCATTTTCCTCATTTTTAATCTTGATTTTCTCAAAATTCCCATTACCTATAGAAATGCGATCCATACAATTGTAATCTACAGGTAATTTTACCTATTTATCTGGCTCTGTTTTATATTTTTCGCGCAGGTCATGATTCCATAGTAGTAGTAGTTATATATTTGAACTATCATATCCATTGTCGGGTTAAAAAGAGATAGTATTCGTCTTATCAAAATTTGCATGAAAAATACTTTCGTATGGGAGTGGCAGGATTCTGACCACGGATTTCTGATCGGTTTTCTTTATTTTTCGTAATCCTTTCAAAAAAGTTATTATATTATTAAATTATTATTATTATTTTTTAGATTTTTATTATTCTTCATTCTTGTTAACGTATCTTGATACATTAAAAATAAATTTTATGCGCGTTTACAAAGAACCCTTTTTTGTTTTGTATTTGGTGTTATGATGATAATTGTCTTTTGTTTTTTTAATTATTTGCTTTTCTGTATTGTAAAAAATCTGCAACGCTAGACCCATTTTTGTCAGCCTCTTTCCGCCTTATTAAAGTAAGTATCTTAAGAAATGCAGTTTACGAAACATCTTCATAGTCAACTGTTACGTGTCTGTAGCCAATAAAATCGTCTGCCTTTTTTTGAAGAGAAGCCTTTAACGGACGTTTGGGATGCGTAGCTACTTGTATGTGAGAAAAGGTGAAACGCCGCGAACGCAGGTCTGAAACGAAGCGATGCTTGTTTGAGAAGCTTCCGGCTCTTTCCTGGTTCTAAAAAGTATCTATGTGGTTTACTTCTTTAGCAATTCTGGTTACATGATGGAGTCCGACGTTAAGAAGCTTCCGGTTCTTTAAGGATAATGGAGGAGGGAGAGTGAGACAGAGCGAGAGAGAGAGAGAGGGATAGAGAGGGAAAGAAACACAGAGAGAGAGAGAGAGAAAGAAAGACAGAGATATATAAAACAGTAAGAAGGTTTGCTTTTGTCGTGCGCCTCTGTGCTTTCTGTCGATGGCCATCGAGTGATGTCAGAAGGTATTCCAAGATTTTTGGAAGGGCGCTAAAAATAAAGGTTTTTATGGGGCTCAACACACTTCTGTATACATCTCCCCAGGGATCCGTGTAACGAAGTTATGGAAATGGGAGCCCCTGACCCCGGTAACCTCCCTATTATAGTTACAACGAGCATCAAAGACAGTCAAAATAGTGAACAATTAGATACATGAATTTACGGAATTGGAGCGTCAAGTCCTATTAACTTCCCTAACTAGTTACATCGGGCATCTACTAAAGCTACCTGGTGAGCCTCTACTACATCCCAAGCCATTCCGTGGTTTTCTATCTGAACTCTCTCCGCGTGGCCTCCTGCTTGGAGCTCCACCAGGAGTTCTTTTGTGAGCCCCGATGGATCTTACCTAAACCCCCTTGCTATTGACAACCACCCTAGCCTTTAGTTAATTAGTTCACGTCGGATAATTTTGGCAAAACGACCCCACACTTGGCACTTTGTTCTGGATAAGATACTGGTTTCTACTCCATATCTTGGTCGGTAACGCGTTTGGATCTCGAGAGAGCCAAGAAAGCCAGTTGGACACCAGGAGGCTGTTCTGATGAATGAAATCCTACAGGATTTTTCCATGCGGATTGGGGCCTTCGAGAATCAAATTGGACGTTAGAGTCAACAGAAATGACCACCGGTCTCCTTCTAATAGAAGCCACAAAATGCTGAAAATAAATATTAATAACGATAAGCTGTGACAGGCCGAGATATGTCTAGCCCACTACGCAGTATTTATCGGATAAGTGTTTCAGGAATAAGATACTTTTTCCATTCGGGTCTAAGGCAGTTTCCATCTTGGGTTCGGACCCATTTTCCACGATGAAGAAAGGTTCCAAACCCAGGTTGTGCTCCTTGTGAGCGTATTGATCTAAGCTAGTCTTCGAGGCAAGAAGTGAGCTGGGATTAAATAGAATTATTGCTCTGCGCAAGGATGACACGCAAAATCGTGAAGCGTTCCACATTTTTGTGGTTGGCTTTAAAAAAAACGCAGTGACTCACCACTGTCTGTTTCCGCTATAAGTGGAGTAACTTGATAAGTGGAGATAAAAAAAATTTCTTTAATTAAATTAATTATATATATTAGGAATCCTTTTATTAGTATCCTTTTAGTGAATAATTTATTAGGAATC
The DNA here is from genome assembly GCA_039881145.1 of Druceiella hillmani. Lineage (NCBI taxonomy): Eukaryota > Metazoa > Arthropoda > Insecta > Lepidoptera > Hepialidae > Druceiella > Druceiella hillmani. The sequence goes on along the minus strand of JAYKKI010000003.1, from coordinate 23,089,754 downwards.
CTTTTAGTGAAATCTGAAACGCAATTTTCGTTTGATTTTTATTGGATTTAAAATAACTTCGAATTTCATTACATCACAATGAAAGATTTGTTCTCATCGCGGATAAGTACTGAGAAGAATATTCGCAATTGAAACTGATTTTCCCCATTTGTTTGATAGTAAAATCCAACATAAGATTGCATATCAATCATATTTCTATCCAACGATAGATTGGGAAATTCCTCCCAATCTATTGTTTATCTATTTATAAAAGGTATCCTTTTAACGTACAGAGCAGTTTTATAGCAGTCCTGTTAAAAAGGAACTTGTCAAGTATTAATAGATCTCGCAGTACGAGGATTCCGTACACATTTAGGGGCACAGGGTTTATAAACATTTAAGAGTACATAATATTTCTATTAAATTATTTACAAATATTAATTTTTGCAACGTAAATATATGTCTATTATATATTTCGCAGGGGTAAAAACAGGGTGCATATTAAAATAATATTAGTTCTCATCATGTAGATATATTAACACATTGCCAAGTAGGGGAGATGGGGGGAATTGGAGCCTACTAAGGGAAAAGTTAAATAAAACCCAAATTTATGGATACTTTAGGAACTTTTTATTAAAAACTAAATCCTTACTCATTTGACTATCATTTAATCACAGCGTTAACCTTATATTAGTAGGCATTTGGCCACAGATAAACTTTAAAGAAAAAAACAGAATCGCTCTCATTACCCGCCTTTGCGGGAAATAAGAGCCTATAATTTCCCGTATGTGTAATGGGAGCTTAATTCTAAACTTAATTATTAAGTCTCAATAATTTCTATGTCAGCCTGAAATCTCACATATTCATATAAATCTTAATATAAACGTAACAATTGACTTTAAGGATCTAAGCAAAAAAGCCAAATATAATCAATCGGGCTCTCAGAACCAGAACATTCTTTATGTGCCCATTTACCGTAACTTCTGCAACGGTACCACATTTCGTTATTTTTTCCTGTGTCACTCACGCAAATAGCACACAACGTCTCTTCTTCTGAATATTCTGACTCATCGTCGCAAAGATTCCCAGCTTCTTCTTCTTCAGACGTGTCAGTTTCCTCCTGAAAAAGTTTCTTTTTTGCTCTTTTTACATTTTCTTTTTGGTCTGTTGTCTTCTTTCGTTTTGTCCCTTTTCCAACGAAACATTTTCTTTCTTTGGTGCTGGTTTCTCCCTTCTTCTTTGCAATGTTTTTAGTTTTACATTTTTTCTCTAATCTTTTCTTCACCTTTTCCTCAAATACTACTTTCATTGGCGTGCTAGATAAAATGACTGAATGTTGTTTTTGTCGCGATGTCTTATTTTTGTTGGATATGTTAGGTAGTGGACTTACAACTGATAGAACTTTCACAAAATCATTTGATATGGTTGGGTCTGTATGGAGTGACAGTTCTTGAACGTCGTTTGTTGTGGACGAGGTCATGGAAGGATAGGCAGTAGTGGGCTCCTCGATCATTTTATCATTCGTTATAAAAGGAATTTCAGAAGGGTTTGTATTTGGCGACAAGTTTGGTCTACTATTTGCTGCAAATGCCTCCTCTTGTAGCTCACTTAATATAGAAGGACTTACAGCATGGATTGTTCAACATTTATTATGAGTCTCTGAGACTGAGTAACAGCAGAACGTGCTTGCTCATTAACTTGGCTCTGTTCTTCATCCACAGCAACAGAATCGTCTTCTGAAAAAACAGCAGGATTCATGGGGAAAATTTCCGTGGCTTTGAAGCCAGAGATTCCTTTGTCTAAGCTTGCTACTCGGGAATAAGCTCTGTTGAACAATCCTGCAATATCATAGGGTGTAATTTTTACCATATTCATGGATTTCATAAACATGTCGCATTCCTTGTTGTAGGCTCTTTTAAACGGACCAAAAAAAGTAACATCTAGAGGCTGTAACCGATGTGACGAATGTGGTGGAATAGATAGCATTACAACATGGTTAGCTTTTGCCACTTCCCAAGCTTCCAATGTACAATGGCTGTTGTGGTTGTCCATAATCAGTAGAACAGGTTGTTCAGCAGTGGGTTTTGAGTGCTCAATAAAATGTCGCAACCATTTAATGTAAATGCTTTCATTTGTCCAACCATTATGTGAACATGTGTAAGCAGCTCCTGGTGGACCATCTCTTTCTAGCTGCGGTGAGTGACGCTGTCGAGGGAAAATAAAAAGAGGTGGAATGAAGGAACCTGAAGCACTCATAGCACAGATAGCCGTGACATTTTTCCCTCTTTCCCATGATGTGACTGATCCTACACGTTTTTGTCCCCTAGGCGCTATAATTTTTTCTGTTTCCTGGACCGTCGAAACGCTAGTCTCATCCATATTGTAAATATGAGACGACGAAAAGTGGTCCTTTACCATTTTCCAGATTTTCAAAAAATCGATCCACTTCGGCTTTATTGAATCCAAGTATCCTATTGATGCTTGTCGCTTCTGGCTTTCTAATACTTAAATTAGGATGTCGTTGGAAAAACCCAGTTAGAAAGTCTCTCCCCGCAGACCTCTTAGTTTCATTGAATCGATCCGCGACATCAAATTTTTCAGCCATGGCATAACATACCTTACAAAACTGAGCCCTTGTCAGTCCGTAAAATTTATTAGACATTTTATGTAAATGATCAGCCAAAATGGCTTCTTGTTCCTTAGTGAACACAGAAGGCCTTCCTAGCTTGGGAGCACATTTGTAGTTAGTATCGTTGGATTTAGCTAACTTGAATCTCTTTTTCAAGGTGCTGTAAGGTATTCCGGTCTCTTTTGATACCTTGTATACTGATGTACCGCCACACCGAAGTTTTTTGACTGCAATTTCTAAGGTTTCAATTGTCCAAGACGCTTTCGTAGTGGTGCGTTCTCTTTTTCTTGGCATTTTTGCATCTGAAATAAAAATACATAAGTATATTATTATGGGGGTAATTGGAGCTACAAAGGGTAATCGGAGCCTAATAAGCTCTCATTCCCCAAGTACCACCATTTTGAATTTAAATAAAATGAAGCACTGAATCAAGCTTGTAACGATATTATACGCACAGATACTCAAAATTGATAACATTATCTATAAAATAAAACAGATTTGAATGTAACAAACGTGTTACTTTGTACATACCTGGCCGATGAAATTTCTTATTTTTTATAAGCGCAGACCAAAAAATCGACGTACGCTCGTGGTCACACAACGCATAGCACTGGCCGGTCGAGCCTCACAGGGAAACACTATCAACGCGTGCCGAAGGTGCCCGAGCGGCAACCGAGTGAATACGAGCTATAGTTTTGTCTCTAGTAGCACCGCTCCCATTACCCTCTGGCTCCCATTACCCTCTGTTCCCCTATATCTTTCACCTGCATAATAAAAATAAAATTTTGGAATACAAAATTATTTTTACACTTTATTTAAGTAACTTATAGAGTTTCTATGAACTATCATATCCAGTTACCTGTAAACTGGTTGAGGCAACATACAGCAGTGACCATTTTCCTTTTAATTTCATAATATATTCTGCTATCTTGAATACTATCAGATATTCAACAATAGCGTTTAATCTTTTAGGGCGTGGGTACACGTAATTATAAAAAATAACCACTTTAAAGCTTAAAATCTCGTTAACGGATCCCTGTATCGAAAAAGTGTATACTATATACCGCCAATATTTTTGAAAGGCCTTTTCAACGATACCCTGCACAATGGCGTACGGAAAAAGAGTTCACCTCCACTTTTCTCTATGGTTTACTTTACTGTAAGGAAGGTATCCTAAAATACTTTTTCTAAGATTCTTAAATTTCTAGGCGTTATAAATATTTATCACCGTGCCAAATTTCAGTTTTATAGCACTAATCGTTTACTAGTAAAATGGTCTACCAGACGTGGCGACACTACTAATCGTTTACGAGTAAAATGGACTGCCGGACGTGCGAAACTATTAAGGTTCCTAGTTTGGTAAGGAAACTTAAAAATGCAACGTCTAAAAATGATTTCATCTGCTCTTCTTGTTGATATCAGTTCAGAGAGATTTTGCAATCATAATACGCGCAAAAATTTAAACAATGCATTACGTTTTAAATTTAATAGAATAGTTATTATTTATTTATTAATAATGAAAGTCAAATTACATTACATATTAATAACAAAAAATAAATATTGATTTAAATTTAAAAGTAATTATAGAACGTGTAAGATGTTACTAGTTCTGATAAAAAGGTGATCGATCCAATAAAAGGGAACTGAAAACTGATCCGTGTACGTCCCGTGTGAAGTAAGCACGCCCGTGGTTTTAAGTCCACGGTTCACGTCAAATGACGTGTAAAAATTCGTGAATTTCTCAAAAATTTAGAAGTTAAGAATCGTCTCTACAGTTTTTCCTAAACTTTAGATTAACTTTTAGTATCGCTGGTTCTCCATAATTTTGACAAGCAGTTTCGGAGATGGAGGCGGCGGTGGTGGGGTGTTTTTCTGGATATTTTCAGCCATATCTTTCTATGAAATTCCACAATAAATAATTTTGGAATCCTTGTAAGTTGCTCTTTCGATTGATGTGATACATAAAATTAAAAGAAAGAAAATGTTTCTAGTACTTTTTTCTCCCTCTAAAATTTGCTTATTAATATTAACGAGTGTTAACTATTGAGACGTATTCGGATTGATATTCTTTTTCGCCATACCAAACTCCAAGTTTTTACGTCATCTTTCTGGATTTCTCCCGAAGACACGATTTTTCCCGATGTGCAGACGGAGGGACACGCGATTGAACTTACAAGGGAACCCTAGTAAGTTTTTATCCTAATGATGTACGGATGCCTAAAAATATCTTTTTCTGCAGGTAGAACTTCCATCTTACTCACACACGAAGATGATATACCAATAACACCAGTGTATGACTAATACGATATTAAAAACATTAGAATTGCCGTTCATATGAATTGTTCTTTGTTTCATTATATTCTTTCACGTTTTAAGTGTTTTTTTATGCCACATAATGAAAGATAAAAATAAATGTTTTTTTTTTGCTTAGAAAACGATATTAAAATATTGTCCGAATCACGTCGTTGACGTGTTTTTTTTAAATGCCTAAGTTTCTATCACGTATTAGTTTGTGTGCATCGCCATGGAGTCAATGTTGGCAATGATTTCCTATATAGGAGGTATTCGCCGTATTCAGAAATTACTCGTTTTTGTTTAGCTGTATTTTAATGAAAGTCATACTTCTTTAGGCGCGTTATGAAAAAAAGGATGAGACTGAAATTTCAAAAATACGGAATGAACTTAGCAACGAGGCAACACAAAAACGACACCGTGGATTTGCTTACTAATCATTTATTTTTTATCCATTTCGTAGTCCGAAAAACGAGACCCACACATGAGTATGAAAGAGTTTGTTAGATGACAGTGCAGTCCAGCGGTTATTTGATAGTCAAAAATTATACTGTGACCGCATCAAGTTATCACAACTAGCAGGCGATTATAAGTTCGTAAGATAAAACATGCGTATTTCTTTCATAAGATGAATGTAGTGTGTAGTACGTCATAGTTTATTTTTCTGCTGGATTCCACTGTAAGCCAATCACCTGCCAGACCGTTTCGAATTCGATACGTATTTATATACATTATTAATTATACAGTACTAAATCTTAAAATAAATTTTCATTATTAATTAAACTTTGTTTAGTTAACATTTAACACAGAGACATGTCATTGACGTCCGCCATTTTATTTTCTGCTGGCTTTTCGTTATAAGTCAATTATTTGCCATTTCCAAATTATCTCGCTTCAACTTTATTATTCTCTTTTTTAGTCATTGAAATTTAATAATGGTCCATATATATAAAAAAATTAAATTGAATCTTAAAATTAATTTTAAATGTAATTAGACAGATGAATAGTCCACCGTTTTATTTTTCTGCTAGCTTTCCATCGTTCTTGTATAATGAAAAAGGACTATAACTTCTAACGCGCGTACGTAAGCACACATGACTTTTTTTCTTGAATAAAATTTATTTGTTTGCCATCGTCTCTCTTCTTATAAAGGCAAAAATAAACAGTAGCGATACGGATAAAATACCAAGACTAAGTAAACACAAAGCTTTTTCAAATACACATGCCAGCAAATAACCGCACTAGGCTCTATTGATAATTTAATTCTTTGCTGTTTCCAAAATTTGTTTCCATTTATTTTGTCTAAAATTATTCACAAATTCTTTAAGACCCGTCATATGCCCGTCTGTCCTTCTATCACTGCTGTTTTTATCAGAAACTATTTAATGTAAAACTTGAAATTTCGCGTAGCGATAAAGCATATTTTAATAACACTTTTTAATTTTGATGGGGTATTATACAGTACTATATTTATATTTATACTTTTTGTATAGTGTGGGATATTAATTGAAAGACCTGCTTATAAGAATATCAAAACTATGTATTTTAGAAGTCAATGATAATATAGTTATAGACATGTGGTTAAAAACGTCCATAATTTTTTTTAGAAACCATCCAATGTAACAAATTGAAGTACGGCGTCTTAATAATACAAAATAACCCTCAGAAATATTTACAAGAAAAGCATTGAGGGGGCAAATCTACCGTATCTATTCTGTACGGTAGATTTGCCGTACAGAAAGTTCGGAAGTTCGAAAGTTCTTCTTTCGTCTTATGTAACGTGTGGTATGTCAATTGAAATGGCAAGTTATAAGGATTTAATTTTTTTTTCAGAATTTTATGTACGGCAGCTCTGAAATATTGTCGCAAATTTCCAAAAAAAGTATTTCTTCTCTGAAATTACAATAATAACAAAATAGCATTACTAGATGGTCACGATCACTTTATATTCGATATTTCATAGTTTTTGAGACATTCACAATGTTACGCCTATGAAAGATATAATGAATACTAACCAATATTTATGCCGCGGAAATTAATATTAATATTTGTAAATAGTTTAATAGAAATACTACCTAGCTTTAAATGTTCATATGTGCCTAAATGTGAATGAAAGCCATTCTGATTGCGCTTGATAGGTTTAATAGTATACCTTTAGTTGAAGCTCGTTAATTGTCGCTCATAATAGCTAAATATCTTGTATATTCTGATACTCCGATAACACTTGGGAAGCTAAAAAGATGAAACTCAACGGTAGAAAGTAGACGTGGGCGTCATATATGCACTATCAAGTTGACTTGTCAATCTGTTTGTATCGCATGGATGTACATTGCGTCACGATGGTACCAATATCGATCAGCTCCTGTTTCTTCAATAAAGTCCCTATTTATATGAGACATACAAAGATCAAGTCAGACAGCATCGTCGATGCTGAGTCTGCAGTCCATCGGTCATCATACCCAGAAATGGAAACAACAGCTCTGAGGCGCAACGTAATCCAAAAAAGTAGATTAGTGGGTAGTATAAAAATTATAAAAACGTAACAATGTTACATTGTTTAAAAAATTATATTTGCTGTACTCAGCTTTTGTATTAAAATCTTGGATTTGTTTTTCAAATACAGGACATATGTAATATCAATATTTCAGGTGTCTAAATATCACCTTTATTGAGATAGATAGCAAAATAGTTCTGAAACTGTATCTGAAAGTGTCAAAAACACTATTTCAAATCGCCATTTCCACCAAAGAAAAAAATTATAAACAATTTAAAAATCTCTTTTTAATGATACCCTACAACTCGAACTTGAATTTTTTTGACATATTAACGCTACAGCTATATTCCCACCTTATCCATGTATATTCCATTTGGCGCAAAGCAAAACCTTGAGTTTGTGAACGTACAATTTCACTAGACACGGAGCAAAACCGTGTGTTTATGAGCATACAGTCCACTAGACACGCAGAGAACCGTGCGTCGATAAATTGTGGATTGACAATCATTTATTGTGCAATTTTGTAACTCTAACTAGTTTGGCGGTTCGTTACTGAGCACAAATTAAGGGCCAATTTGATAACTGTAGTAAATATAAGCAAACAGTATACAATGAAATATTATAAATTATTATTTCGTAAGTGAGAAGAAACTTAATTTCATGACTGTTGATTATGTCTTAAATTCTATTAACTAGTGGTCATTTCAATGCTAAAATAATTTATGTTAGGAAAATTAACAAACGGATAAATTATAAACCAGTTGATCTACAGTATTTATCAGTGTTATTTTGCTTCGATGAAACGCTCGTTTCCAGCGAAAGATCGAAGACTGAAACTAGAAAAAATATTTTAGGTATGAAGTAAGAACTTCTTTATAAACCGTTCCATTACATTGTATATTGCAGAAGTACTGTTGGTTGGCCCATAATGAAATCTATTTAGAAGCTTTCTTTGGGGAGAAATAAGTATTTATAATACATTCAAGAGATTGAGAAACTTTTCGTTAATAAATTAACCTCTAGTAACTTATAGTTACGAAACTAGTCGAATACATTCTTAAATAAACGGATTGTTTTCAGATTTTATGCATGGATTTTCCATACGACGAAAATTAAAGCTTCAGATGGACACTCTAGAAGCTTGAGACGGTGTCTAAAACCACGAAGCCTACGCCGTCTAAAACCACGAAGCCTTAGCCTAAAGTACAATAAATGACACGATTTGTAATTAAATTAAACAAAGAGAATCTTTATTTAAAAACTTTACGGAATTAATCAAACCCAAACATGGTTTTGCGTATATATCAACCGAGCACTTCGTTCGAGTATTAAGAAAAGTAAATCAGGACGGATAATTAAAGCATATCAAGAATATAGCGATAAATATGTAAATAATATTATCCGCGACATGTTTGATACTTTTTTAATATATCCATATTGTGTGGATACATTAAAAAAGTTTAATATATCCATATTGTGTGGATATATTAATAAAGTTTAATATATCCATATTGTGTGAATATATTAAAAAAGTTTAATATATCCATATTGATTTGAGGAGGATTATGCAGCTTTTGACACATTAGCATTGATTACTTATTTTAGTTCTGGCTATAAACTAACTGAGCGTATGAACATATAAAAATTACATCAGGTACATTTTTGATTGAATGTTGTTGAATTAAACGACAGGAAACCGCATGTCAGTGTTTTTCAAATTTTCTGCAATCCATTCATCGGCTTCCTCATTCATTTTTTCTGTGAAATAGTCGGACCAACCACCAGTTTTCCCTGAAATGAGATATATTCGAAATGCAAGATAAGTAAATTATTCAGTTCTATAACTATATATATATATATATATATATATATATATATATATATAGACACACACATACACACACATAGATATATATATATATATATATATATATAACAAGCATAACATAAAAACATATGTTTTATACATTAAATTTACGCTCTTCAGATGCGAGGTGACGCGAATAAAAGTTGGTGATTCTAATACCTCTTTCCCACCTCAATCACTAAATCATAATGTGGGTTTTTCTAATTAAATTTTTACTACCAATGCAACTAATGTCATTGATAGGTCAAGTTATTAAACTTAGTTCCGTCAATTCCATACCGTCGCCACTCAACGCGTGGTAGATTTGCCGTACGGGGAATTCTGGCCACAAAATACACCTGATTTTCCCGCTATTATTTCCGTGTATAATAAAAATATCAAAACTGCGCATATAAGAGAAGGTATTTATTTTTTGTAAAAATGGGTCAATTGCGCGTCGGAACACGCATAAAGTACATTATCTAGTTGCCTACGTCTCTTGAAATTGTTAATGGAGAAATTATTTGAAACTTCTAAACTAAAATTTTCAGATTTTCCAAAGCCACGGAGGAAGTATTAAAGGGGAATTGACATATTCGACTCGCTTTTGCACGCGGGGTTTAAGAATGAAAAATGGTAAATGTTTTTTAATTTCATAGCAAAATAACTGTTCAATGAAAAACGAATGAAAACGTGATAATATCTTCTCTCCCATTATGGATATATCCTTAATGTATTGTTGTTTTCGCTCTCTCTTTGACAATCTGCTTATCAGTTAAGATCTTCATATGAAGCATGTATTTATAAAACTTCATACACATAGATCTAAAACTGTAAAAAATGTGAAGCTACGACAGACAGACGGACATAAGAATAGACAAACGTAATTAAATTATAAAGGTTCCTTTTTTAAATATTGAATATATTTGGCGTTAATTTTGTAGAAATTCATTATTCACAATAAAAAACTACGTGATGTAGTATTATTTCTAAGTTCTTTACCACGACCTAGGTTTCGTCGTATTACAACATCTTCAGGTGGGCTACTAGCAGAGATTTCCTTTTTACTATGAAACTCTAAAAATTGGTCAACTGTGAAATTGATTCACATGCTGGGGTCTCCAACCCTAATTTAAATAATGAAGGTTGAACAAATTAAAAAAAATATTTAATCTCCTTTTCTTCTTTCAACGTATACTTACCGACATGGTTTCGACATGGACAACAATTATTCACGATTTTCGCGATAGTGCTAACCGGCTTCGTTTACCATTCTGTCAATAATAATTTTCTGCGTTGTAATTTAATGACCAGGATAGCGTAGTACTATTCCCGGTCCCCTTCATGTTACAATAACGATTAATATATATGTTAATTCTCAAATAAGAAATATATTAAGTTATTCGATCCCGATTATGTCGCAAAGCGAAGGGTAGGCCGTTAATTGTAAATGGTTAATTGAATACGTAGTTTTTAGACAGGAACTCTGATTTTTTAAACTTTTATGAACCGCGCAGAGAGAAAACCGTGGTAACTCGTCCGTCAGTAAACTGAGCTGGAAAAAATGCGACAAGAAATAAAGAAAAAATATGACAACAACTCTTTTCCTCACCTTCTATTCAAAATACCGAGATAAGATAACATTTTAAATTACTTCTTAACATCTCTTATAAATGTACCAATAATCGTATAGGACGGGGAAATTTTCGGCTACATCGTTTTAAACAAACAAATTGATATACAAAAATTCCAAACATTAGAAATATTGTCTCGTAATTGTAAAAACTCCCAAAATTATAACAAAACTAACACGTACAGGTAAACCCCATACAGGCTAAAGGTAAATCTCCATTTAAATGCCTTAGCGTAAAAAATAAATCAATAAAGAAGCGAAATTAAAAAAGAAACATTACATTTAATATTTTATTTCGAAGAAAAATATCTTTATAACCTCTCAATTTTCATGCGTTTTGTAGATAATTTTTATTTTCCATTTGAGTTCGTAAAACGCGTCTGCCCACATATTTTGTGAAAATTTTGAGCACGAGGAAGCAACGATAAAAATTACAGTACAATATTTCAAGGTGCCATAAAACAGCAAACATTTAAACTCAACCACAATGTTAAGAAAATAATAATTAAAATAGTACATTTATCATACACAGAAAATGATTCGAGCAAAGGACAGTGCCAGATCTGCATCATTACTTATTGTAATGTACAGAAAACAATGTTGTAAAATTCATTTCAAAAAATTTGATTGTTTTAATATTAATTTAAGGCTTCTAGAAACTGGTTTATAAAAACTAAAATAAAAATATTTCTTCCACTTACAGCCGAATTTTAAACGTTAATGTTTTTTAATAGTTCATATTTTATTATACTTTATGATGCCTATTTTGTATTAAAAATATTTCTGAGACGCACAGATACTTTATTTCATTGGATGTTTTAATACTGAAGGTGTCCCATTTCACTAGATAGCATAATATAATACATGCGCCATTTTTTACACAACTAGATAGAAAGATAGAAAACGTCATCCAGCAAAACTAACTGCTCATTAAGTTGCTTCTAGATAGCTGTATATCATTTCGTCATTTTAAAAGTGGTTTTTCGGATAACTTAAATGCAAAATATTTCTTCCAGTACGCTGTTTATTATTAATTTTTTCGTATAGTATAAACAACGTAGGTTATCAAAAACTCTACGAAATTCACCTATCATAGGTAAGAGAACATAAAGACATGTTTAGACTTGGTTAAGTGAATGCTTTTTCCACCAGTGAAGCGTTACGATTAATCTTTTGAAAAAAGTGTCGCGCTAAGATTCCCGGATTGCCGCTAGTGGAAAGCAGTAATTAGCAATAAGTCTCCATAAGGTCACCGTAGAACAGGACGAAAACTCTCTGAGGTATACACTTTAATTAAGAATTTATTGATTGCAACATTTTTTCATATAGCTTTCACATACTTAATGTTGTTGATACTGGAATTATCGACAGAACCAGATTTTGAGTAAGCAAGAAAGTATCAGATTTCGAATATGTAAGCGATAAAATTAAACTTTCTTCTCTTATCCCAAAGAACTAATATATAATTTTTAAATACTTTTACGAAAAAATACCAAATGTAGTTATTATGGTCCTCAGATCACATCTCAATGAATTTGTTTTATAAGGTGAATATGAAACGCAGTATACAAAAACGAGCATGACTAGGGGCCGTTTTTAAAACACCAAGAAAGTTAATTATTCCTTTCAGAAAAGATTCAGAAAATGTAATTTTTTATTATCTAAGTTATTATAATAACTGAAGTTATATTTTACAAGTGATTTCATGTGTAAAATCTTTTTGACTTTTCACGAGAGCATGTCAAATGAAAACGCATTCTTTTTATTTGAAAAGCTCCTATATCGTAACATGTGAGAAAACAAAATGGAATTTCCATTCCAAAATCAATTTTCCAATGGCAACTTATAAACCCGCTATCTCTGTACACAAACTTTTCTACTTTTTATATGTAGTCTATAAAATCAATCATAAATTACACAAGCCCCGTCGGTATCTAACACTTGTCGCCAACGTGTAGGCAGAGTTAAAGTTCCGTCTCAAAGACATTTTTGGGCCTTTAACTGAAAAACTATTGGAGTTCGATTTTGAAATGATTTTCATCTTTAAATTTTCTGTCACATAAAATATTAGACAGAGACCGAAACAGATGGTAATTAGACGGCGAAAGATCTGGAGAGTACGGTGGGTAAAGTAGTATACTCCATCCAAGTGAAAGTAATTTTTGCCGCGTTACTTTTGCTGCGTGGTGTTTTACTTTGATTTTGAAGGAAGTTTAGCGGTGGCCTTACTCAATTGTTCACAATAAATTTTAGCTATAATTGTACTGTGAGCTTGAAAGAGTTCCCAATGAATAACTTCATTCATACCCCACCATGCACTCAAAAGTATCTTTTGTCCAATATTATATTCTATTATCTTTTTCTCCAGCTCCTAGCCACTGGCGTTTATGCTAAAAATTGACATAAGCCATCCACTTTTCATCTCCTATAACCAGATACTTTAACCTCTCGTTGGTGCGGTGGGAACTCAGTAGCTCCAAGCACACATTAGCCCCTTTGAAGTTGAAAGGCTCATGTGGTAGCCAAATGGAAAATTTTCCTTCTTTCTCAAAGCATGAATAAGAGCATAAAAATAGCTCTGCCAAACAACGTGAACTTAATCTGGAATTTGTTTCAATAAGGCTTTAAAATTTTTCTAAATCAATGTAGGCGATCGCTTTGGATGAGGTTTATTGGACAGGTCAAAATTCCCTTCTTAGAATCTATGGAATCAGTGCTTGGCAGTGTCATAAAAGGACATGCCTTGACCAATCGTTGTATCTATAATGCGTGATCCTTCGTTGGTTTTTCCGTCGAAAAAGGAGCGGGTTTATAAGTTGCCAATCTAATAATATTAATCAGTTATGGATCATTTATAGGTATAGAAGTGAATAAAAGGAGATGGTTTTTTAAAATTGTGTGTACCTTTTCTGATAAACGTTTCTTCACCATTTATGAGAATGCCAAGTTCCGCCATGACGTCGTAGTTAACAGATTTATTGTTTTTGAAATTTTCAATTCCCAAGTACAAAGCTAAATCGTTAACTTGTTCCTCATTATAGCATTTTCCCAAAAACTCGGCCACTTTTCGAATAGAACCTGGAAGATCCTGAAAACGGAGAGGTTTATTTTAATTAGTTTATTAAACATTTCAACTGTTAAAAATGTTTTGTTATTGAATTTTAAAAGGGGTGGATTTTAAAATTTTAAATGGATGAATTTTAAAATTTATTTCAGGAACATATTGTTACAACATATTGAATATATTGCGAATTAACTAAGTAAAACTTAATTTGCAATTTACAGGAAAAATCACTCTATCAATAGAACAAAGCTAACCTTAGAAAGTTCTTCATAAAAAAGGAACATAACGTTGGGATGTTTTCTCTTGTCCCAGGCTTCTTTCAGATGAGGAAAGTAAGGTGTCCAATGATCTGTAAAATAAATAAATGAAATGTAGATATTTTACTAAAAATTGGTAATATTATAAACTCAACAAATAAAACGATGACTTACGGAGGTCCCTGCGAAAATATTCCCAATATTTGGGAAAATCACCGATGTATCCTTGTGTCCTTATAAGTCTGTTCAGATGATAGAATGAAACAATGACGTCTTTTGGGTTTCGAGCCACATAAACAACCTAAAATATTATTATGAATGTAAAAATAATTTTTAGTCTAGTTTCTTCGAAGGCAATTGCGTACTGCTACGATATGTAGGTGTCTAACTAAGATCAATGAATTATAACGAACTGATCACTGACCTTACACCCCGATTTGAGCAAATTTTCAGGTAGCAAACTAAATGGTAGGTGCGTTTTAATAAATCTCGGTGATTTCATTTTCGCCATGAGCTGTAAGAAAGTTAAATTTAATTTCGTGTAACAGAAATGAAAGATATTATTTTACAAATATGGTTGTTTTAATGCAGAAAATTTAACTTATTGACGTTTGAAATCTGACTGAAAATAATTACCTCCCATCCATTGGTGGATATATGCTCCACCAACTGTTCTTTCCGTTTATCGTTCGAGTTCTCTTCCTGAAATCTTTTCTTCATAACGTCGTTTACAAACACCGAAAATCTGCATTTTATAAGATTGCATTTAATTACATCCTTATAGAAAAAAACGTAACAAATGTTATAATCATTATGAGCATCTATAAAATATTACAGTTCCTACATTGAGTCGCATTTTAGACAAAAATATGTCATAAATTAAGAAAAGTGAAGAAAAGGAAAATTGAATGTTCTAATTTGTTCAAGTGTACAGAACCAACACACAGTACGCCAGCCACATAATGAATATATTAATTACATACCAATGTATGTAACTGGAATGCCATTTTAATGTGCAATTCACCAATTTATTGCAACTACGGCTTAGTTCGCGTGAAATTAATTATTAAGACTGAATCAAACCCGATATTTGCTGATTCAGCAAAAACGATGTTTTAGGGAACATTGATTATAAGAGAGATTAAAGAGCTATTGGATATCTAAATGATAAACTAGAAACTGCAAAAATTATATATTTAGACGTGATGTCTATCGGGAAGAAATAAGATTTTTCACTTATTTCCTAAGAAATTATTCAATTTTTCAAGATAAAATTATTATATATTGTATACCTATAGATTGTATCTAACGTAAGTTAGATACAATCTATAGGTATACAAAATTTGATAGTAATTGTTTAAATAATTACTGAGTTATAAATATAAAACAAACTAAATAGCAAATACATTTTGGCATTTATAGTATTATTATACACATCGCTAGGTGGTCAGGAAAGGGTGGATAGATGTAATAATATTAACTATAACTTACTCAAGGAATGGAAATCGATCTGTAAGAGGTGTTTTTGCCGAAGCTTTATAGTCCAAATCATTGGCCAGCATCCACACCAACTCCTGGGTCCACGTCGTGCCTGCAAGCCAGTTAAAAAATTGTCACCAGGTATATCACACACTTTCAACGTTGTTTTATTTCGTTTAATAAATATAAATCAAATTAATCACATCACATTTTCTAATAATATTGTATTTAGTATGAATAATTATGAATTACATTACTTTGTTATAAATAGTATATAATAAACTGGTTACGTTAATTCTTTGCTGACTATGAATTTTAATACTGCGATATAATTCTTATTAAAATATATTTTTCTTGGTCCATAATTTACTATCGTTGAAATCGATGAAGCTATTCGCGGATGCGACAAATTTATAAGCACGATTTGAAGTGGCCTCGCATGTGAAACGGAATGGATTTTCTACAAACTCTGTTAACACAATGAGAAAGTCACTGATCATTACCAAATGTTTATAGGTACGCTGCGTTGCATTAACCCATTAAAGTCTTCGCCAAGCACAATGCTAACTAATATTTTAAATTTGTATTCCGGGAAATATCAGTCCCTCGGCAAAATTGTTATTCGAAACTAAAAAAAAACACAAACTTAATAACGAAACAATGTCGCAACGGAGCAGAAAGTGACGAATAATAGCGGATCTCTATAATCCCCAAGACCTCCCTTCCCGATTCAAAAAGCAGGAAGTTACCTTTCAAGCTGAGTTTTTCTATTATTTCCTATAGGTTTTTAACTCGATCATACGAGCGAAGCCGTGACTAAAAACGAGTCACTCGTTAACGTGTTATTAATAGTAAATATATTTAAATGTATCCTCTAAACAGTGTTTGTTATATTCTATCCAATGTACAATGGTGATAATCCTTACCAGATCTAGGATAACTGACCACCCACGTGTCGTCAGGTCGCACCTCCATGTTGTAGATCTGGTCGGCGCACTCTCGATATTTGTACGGCAAGACGTACTTATTGACGCCCACCTGAACGAAGCCGTATTTCTCGCCTGCCCATTGAAATATTTACTTTGTAAGAAAATAGATAGCTAAACTATTCTGTTGTCTCTTAAATAACTGTCAATACATAATAAGGAATTTTGGTTGATCAATTATTTGTATATTAACCTTTTTTAATAAATCTGTTAAAGATTTGTGGAAAGGTAAAAATTTAAAAAAATCATATTTAATTTTTACAACGTGGAAGCATTTCAAGACGATTTTAAATAAAAATTATCGGATTTAGGGAGGTGCGATAAAGGGTTATGTCACCGTCATCCTTACGTCCTATATATAAAATTTTTTTGTTAATTCGGTTTATTAATGGTTAGTTTCATTACATTACGTTTTCGTTTAAAACTAAAAAAAGCTCTGTAACTGAAAAAGTCTTGCTTTCATTTATTTAATTATTTATATATATATATATATATATATATATATATATATATATATATATATATATATATATATATACATATATATATATATAAATACAAATTTTTAATAATTCTAATTTTATAAGTGTTTGGAGCATAATCATTACTTCTAAGCTGACATCATTCATTATGAATCTCGTCGTTTAGGTACAGAAATTAATATTTAGTACATTTCTTTTCTTATTGCTGGAATCTTGACAAAATAGTATTCTATTTTCCTTTGGAATCACTGCAACAGGCTTTTTTATATTATCCTATCACTTGCTTCTTTAAGGGTGACGGGATCGAGCTTACTATTTGATCCAGGAGATATATATCTAGAACCAATATTGTGTAAAACTCGGGGGAGAATTTGTTTCTTTCGTTGAAAATCGTCTAGTATTAACGATATTATCGAAAAACTTTTTAGAAGGAGACTCACAGATCTGGCAAATAGTTAATGCAATAGTGGAGAAAGTTCACATAAATATGTCACAAAATAGAATTGGGTGTGGAAAAGTATCATTGTAGAAGTTAGGTATTCAAATATTGTTTGGAAGTACGGCATATTAAGAGTTTCTGCGTGACGATAAGCTGACGAAAGTGGTTCCGACCGCCAGCCAGCACGTGTTCCGAATAACTTTCCTTTATATTTAATTCGCCAAACGACATGCAATCTTCAACGATAACTTGATACGGAATTTAATAATTGTTTCTATTAAATAAAATTTTCAATTATATAATTAGTCTGAATAATTCAGTCGTGAAATCGGCAGTAATTCGAAATATATTACGATACAAATAGTTTTAAAACCAAGGAATCTATAGTATTTTGTCAATATTGAAATTAAGTTTTGATCATGATTGACATTATAATATTAATTTTACTTTATAACAAATAATTTATAAAATAAAAATATTAATCATATTAATTAGTCTAGTTCCGTTAGATTGATTTAAAGAATTAAATATTCATAAACTTTACGTAGCTAAGTGAAAATGAAATAATGTCTCGCGAATAAATAAATTATACAATATAAGTAAATAGATGTTACCTGTGAAGTATTCCATTAGCTCCTTATTCAGTTCCGGCGTCAAGTCCTTTATGGCGTGAGGAAATTCCCGATATTCAGCTAAAATATTAGCGTTAATATCCATCGTGGAAATGATTTTCTCTTTATCAAATTCACAAATACGAGCGCATGGCAGCGATCATTCGGCACGAAGTGAGTTTGCAGACTGACAGACGAACCGAGTTGGGTGATGTTTGTAGTGAAAGTTGAGATCGGCGGAACAGTCACGCGGTGCGTGCGCCGCGCCTCGCCGCTTCGTCCGTTGAGATAAGGCGGAAGGCTCCACGTCCGTACATCGGAAGTTTTCACTCTCAGTATTCTATTTGATAAAATTATTTCGATGGAAATAAATATATAACAGAATATCGCTAATTTTGTAACAACCGGCGTAAACAATTAAGCAAGATATTTACGTTATACATTCTGGAGTCCAGCTATTCTGCTAGTTTAAATGTACTTACCAGGCCTTATACCGACGAACATACCATCTACTAGTCAGCCATTGAGAAGGCCATGACTTTTTTTTTATTATTGAAAAATCAAACGGTGAATCAACTTACTGTAGCCTTTTATTTACCATCTTGAATTAATGACGTCTTTAATGTCTCTGACAGAAATACTTCTGAAGTTGCAAATAATTGAAAGTTTAAACTAAATTCATATTAGTAAATCTCTTACATATTTCTCGTAAGTTGGAATTGTAATCAAAGCGTACGGACACGTGCGACAAAACCATCAGGTCCATTCGTGTAAATATTGATTTGCCCATAAAACAAACCGCTTGTTTTTGAATAAATTAGGCAGGTGTGTCTGATCTTCCGTATAATGGTCGCCGTTGATTCGCATCATTACTGTGGATCAAAACACTTTAAAACCCGGAAATAACAATACATATTAATAGTATGTTACTTTGTTAATAAATTTAAATTACCATTACCTTGTCATTCGTTCAATGATTAGATACTCCCCTTAATACCCAGATCGATATAAAAATTGTCATGAAATGATATCGCATACGTTACACTCTTACTATAATCAGATAAAGATAGTAGTGCCCTGGTACGAGATAATAGACATTGTTTCTAAGTGTTGTTCAATAATTTCTTCATATTTTAGATATTAGTCAACAGACAAAGTGAGTCTGTTATTATGTGGTTATTTCGTCATTTGTTTTCGTCTACGATACTAAGTCACTACACGATTCAAATTAGCTTAAAGGTCTCAAATCCAGCTATCTGTATTCAAATTAATCTTTTTATAATCTTCAGAATTTGGCTCTATTCTGAAAAAAATCGAGTAGAAGAGTTTGGCAAGTAGTGATGTGTTAGTAACTTATAAACTTTTCTGCTGGAAGTTATTTGGTGAAAGTTTACTCTGTGCCGGTCTTTCGATCAAAAAAGAAACAGACTACAGAGAACTGTTGTTATTAATGGAAAATACACTTAAATATTTTATAATCATTATATTGTATAATGTTCTTATTTTTAAAATCTGTTATTTCCATATTTTCGTCATTATTCGTCCTCGGGAAATTATTTATTTATTTATTTATATGCTTTAATGTATCTAATTGATACATATGGCGGACTTATTGCTAGGAGAGTAATATTTTACAATCAACCAAAACATTAGTCCAGACCCGCTCGATGAGCAGACGGGAATCGAAACCGGGTCCCCGCTGTGCGCCGCGCAGTCAATTGCCATATGCTTTGTGATCAACCCAACACACCACGGTGAGGAGATTATTACATAGGCCGTAATTTTTAATCGTCGCCAGTAGACGTACCGATACGTTAGATACGTAGTTGAATAGAAATTCATTATTAACAATTAAATGAAACTACGTGATGTAGTATTATATCTACTTTCTTCAAGTTCTTTACCACGACCTAGGTTTCGTTTTATTACAACATCTTCAGGTGGGATATTAGCAATAGCCCACTTGAAGATGTTCTAATACATCTTCGCTAATAACCCACCTGAAGATGTTGTAATACAACGAAACCTAGGTCGTGGTAAAGAACTTGAAGAAAGTAGAAATAATAATATATCAAGTAGTTTAATTTAATTGAGATACATAGTTCTTAGACGTACCGATACTATAGATAGTCATGCTGCACTGATGTTAATATTAATGTATAACTTAATTACTAAATAAATGCAGCCATCTACTAGAAAATTATAAAAGTACGCTTTAGTGCACCGGGATGGAAGGTTGTAATGACTTACACATATTTTAAAACTATGATGGTTGTTTATAAAAGAAACATAAATCGCTGTTAATAAAGTAGTATGAGTATTAAGTAATAATCTGAACAGTGTGTAGATTTACTTGTATCAGCGATAGTCTGTATTCAAATTTCGTAATTGTTCCAATCCTTGGGAGGAAGATATAACAAACGCAGGAACTAATGTACTAACTAATGCACGCACGCACGTACGAATGCATCCACGCATGCATGTATAAACGTGCGCATGCACACATGCACACGTATAGAGAAACATGGGATTTTTTTGCATATAAGATTACTTAAAAGCAAATTCATTATATTTTGACATACTGAAATCACTGCGGAGAAAGTCTAGTAGGTAGACACATATCATCATCATCATATATATATTAATACGCTAAGGTTTTAAGATGTTACTCTTCCTTTTTAGAAAAAACCTCACAACTAATCCACATAAATTATATATCATTTTATAGATAATTGCTTGCTCTACCGGCATCCACAACTAAAAAAATTATTATTGCTATTGTTTTTGCAAATTAATTAATTATTAAAATTATATACACAAAACAGCAATGCTGCCATCTAACGGCTCAACGTCAATATGATTGACGGTCGGTAAAATTTTTGTTTAATTTCAAATCCACTCACGTATAAATAAAGTGGCGCTTTAGCTCAATGCTTTTGATACTTGCGCCTCTATATGTCAATTTTAGTAAAATATTTGTTTGATCTGTCATCTGAGCTTCATAATGGAATAAATAATAATGCGAAGACTTCGCACGGGTCACGCTAGTTCTTACTTAATCAGTAATTTTAATAAGCCAATAAATTGATAGATAAGGTTAAGTTACTCCAGTTCCTGATTTCGGTGTTTACCATTTTCAAATTCTATAACAAATTCCACAAGGAAAAACAAATTCCACAATGAGAAGCCAAGGCTGCCTATCAGCGGTACGAAATATATTTCCGGCTTATTCGGTTTTAACAACGCTGTACTCAATGATGATAATCGCCGCGAGGCGTAAGAAAATGTGCATCTGTATGCTGATGCCTATTTTCTGTTTTCTTATACTTTCGGAGAAGAATCCTTTATTAATATTACGTACTCTCAAAATTACAATAAGCGCTCAGCTCAAATTGTAATAGTATTGGGATTCTTGGAGGCTTTAATCCGTTCAGTGCGTCCCAATCAATAGTGAACTATTTTAGTTGTTTCAGGTTCTATTGTCACTTACAACAGTGCAATGAGTTGGTTAATTGTAGCGGAAGGAAATTGGATTTGGTGACATGCTAATTTTTGGATAGAGGGTCGTCAGTGTAGTTGGAGGGGTGTTATATACATATCATACTCCGCTGGAAGTGTGAAGCACAAACGGAGTATCGGACGACTGCCTAGACTGGAAAGTAGTGCATTTTCATGGGACAATGTATATAAAATTAATGATCCTTATAAATCTTGCATATTTTATATTCTGCAATTAACGACATTTTGACTCACCAACATGGTCAGCAATTTAACTATTAGCATTATTCTCAGATTAGGTTCAAGATTAACCTTATCTGCAACTTTCGAATACAATTAATTCACTGTAAGCGCTATAAAATACGATTTAAACCGTTATCGTGTAATATTTAGTTTTTGGCGCAATGAAGAGTAAATCATGACATAAGAGCCTTGTACATCGCATAAATTCGAAATGGTGAAGTTGGCATTAAGTCTAACTCGAAAGCATTTTGGACGTACATGAGATGTAAGGCGACAGGTAGTTTCTCGAAACTGTGACGCGCGACAGGAGCTCGTACTCGGGCGAGGTCATTGCGAACGTTTTCACGGAGTATTTTAATTCAGATTTTTTTTAAATAATGAGCCGACGACACTGTATGAGTGGCGACACGGCTCGTTGGTGATGACCGCTAATCTCTTTAGCGTATTGGTAGAATAAATTATATTGAAGTCAGACTCACATTAAAACAGCTCTAGCCAAAATATGACACGATCTTGATAGTCTACCTGTGTACACATCAAGGTTTATTCTGTTATATTCCTCAAACTACTTATATTTATAATACGTCTTTCTTTAAGTTCTGAAATTCATTGATCCGTTCGAAAGATTTCTAGGGTGACTGCTGTTTACAAATCTCGTTCTAGCTCATCGTCATAGGCATCCCAGCGCAAAAAAATATAGACATATAACAGTATCATCTTCATTTGCTAAATATTCGAAACTGTTCTGCATCTGTAAATATGTAAGTATTGACATTCCGCTCGGTACTGAAGTTACCGCTGAATCTCACTCAGAAGGAAACACCAGTTCGCAATAAAAATAGTACTACGGAGTTAATGGTGCAGCAATGTGAATTGTTAGTATGCGACTTTTGAAATACTCTGCAAAAGTAACCCGGCAGATAAAATAAATGCTTGTTTAGTATCTTCGTGCTGGACTAGTGTAAAACATTCTGCTTAACTACTAATATGGTAGAATATTTTTTAACGAAGTATAATTCAAGTATTACATGAATATACTTGAAAATATGCTAAGGTAGGATATTATCTGATGAAGAAATTGTATTACATTTTTTATCAAAATGTTTAAAGTGTGGGAGAGTGAATTGAAAAAGTGTATCGTAAGCTAAATTATATGAATAATCTGTAGGGTTTATGCAAAAATTAATAAGTACAAAAATTAAGGAAAAACTCTCAACTATCTTATTTACGTCGCTGAATATAATTTGGATGCAGAAAGGAAGGGGCATCTTATCTGGTCCAATATTCATTAGAAATGGGTGTAGTATCCAAAACAAGCTCCAAATAAATATTGATGTTCCGGTACTGTTGACGTGCAATCTAGGATACACTGAGATGTGCAACGACGTGAGCATAAATACACGTTAGTGAAGCGAAATATCGTCGATGCTACTGCTGTAAGTGGATAAACACAAAAAGATAATATACTTATGCCCAAGGGCGGATACAGAATTTTTTTTTCTGGTGGGGGCACAACCGAGTTGGCAACGAGTGTCAGATGAAGTAAATTAGCGGGAAAAAACTCGTGCCGATCGCTCGCTCGCAGACACGCGTGCAACTCAAAATTGTAGACCACATACGTAGTAGCTATGGGTACCAGTACCGGTATTATTTATTCTATAATTTCGCTCACGCAAACGCACTTTTCATCGTTAAAAAAATATTTGCATGGAATTTTTACGTATATTGTTTTGTAACTTGCGAGAACTAAACAAAATAAATAGATTATTCTGGGGCTTCTGGGTGGGGCACGTGTCCTCGTGCCCCCCTCCCCCTGAATCCGCTTATGCCTATTATATCAATAAACAATATAGTTATACTCCATATACCCGCGGATTCGTCATTTCAATTTACATGTGGTAGTTTCACTTGCAGATCGCATTTAGCATAATCATAAAGAAGGCACAGAGATAAACTCTAAAGGTAGGAGAAACACATTTAGGAATGCTGTGCTATTTTCAACGTCAATTGTACATGGCTTGCTTGCAAGTGCTCTACTTCTCGACCTACGCTAAATGACAAAGCGGTAAACAGGTTAGCCAAGCGTATATCCAGAGTATGTGACGGCGTATGGACTGAGTATGATAACGTTTTCATGAAGCCAATTAGTTTTTGATTGATATCGGCCTTTTATAACATTATTTAAATATTGAATATATTTGGCGTTAATTTTGTAGAAATTCATTATTCACAATTAAATGAAACTACGTGATGTAGTATTATTTCTACTTTCTTTAAGTTCTTTACCAACCTAGTTTTGGTTGTATTACAACATCTTCAGGTGAGCTATTAGCAAAGATCCTTTATATCTTTGCTAGTGGCCCACCTGAAGATGTTGTAATACAACGAAACCTAGGCCGCGGTAAAGAACTTAAAGAAAGTAGAAATAATACTATATCACTTAGTTTCATTTAATTGTGGACATTATTTAAAGTCTTACAAAAAAAACTTCATGTTCTGAGATCTTTTTACGAAAAAGTTCCCTAACGTTTACAGGCACTTGTATATATAGATGAAACAAAATATTTACGTGGTTTATTATAGAAAAGTTAATGGTTTAATCAAGTTTCACAAGCGAAGGTCTTTTCCACTTTGTTGTTAATTTACTTTCAAAGCAAAATCATGATCATAAAATTTCCTGATCATCAAGTGTAATGTGTTGAGTTAACTTAAAGTAGAATTAATGAAATAATGTAAAAATTTATATCTTATTATTACTAAGCATTGTATCATTGCTTAATTGCATTCATGGATGTTTATTGTGAAAATCGGATAAAATTGGCGTATGTAAGAACTGGCAAATTAGCATACCTGGCTGGCAGTGGTCTGGCTGACAGCCCGCTGGAACTGTCTACTTCTTTTACCTTCTATGATCAATGTATAGTATTAGACCAACCCCAAAGAAAAATAATTTCTCTTCGTCAATAATTCATTTGTTAAAGTTTGTAGTAACGCAATATCATCATGCAGACAAAACTGTGGGTAACAAGTTGTTCGATAATAAAAGTAATTGCTGTAATAAAAACTTTACCAATGAAAATCGTAAAGAATTCGTCCAACCAAATATCTCGTAAAATAATCTGTAAAATCGACCAATATGGTAAACACACATATTAAATTTATGACAAGGAATACTTGTCAAATGAGTTCGACTCGCATTTGATCAATGGCTTTTTTGTTTAAAGCTTTGATAGATCCCAACGATCCACAATTAAATAAAACTACGTGATGTAGTATTATTTCTACTTTTTTTAAGCAAAGATCTTTGCTAATAGCCCACCTGAAGATGTTGTAATACAACGAAACCTAGGTCGTGGTAAAGAGCTTAAAGAAAGTAGAAATAATACTACATCACATAGTTTCATTTAATTGTGAATAATGAATTTCTACAAAATTAACGCCAAATATATTCAATAGATCTCAACGATTTGAAAATTTAGCCAGTAAGTGTTACTTTTTTTTGCTTTTGTTTTAATCAATCTGTACATAAATTCTATTTCTCCTTATATAAAAATAGATTTTCAGAACAAGTATACGGAATAACAAAATTTGCTATTTGCAATATAAATTTTGTAACCAGGTATATTATTAAAACGAGATTAAATAATTTAGCCCTAAAATCGCAGCCTACACAAAATGTGGTGATGCACCAAATACTAACTAATGATTATATATTAACTAACATTTTTCTTTCGTCCTTGACTTCACGAATACTCGAATATCAATGCCTATAAATTTATCTCATCTCATCATCAATCATCAGAAGTGAATAATATCTCTGTGGTACATAATTAAACGTAAATTGTACTATACTATAATGACATTAATTGGCGTCTCATGGGGACAAGTATAATGAGTCGTACTGGTTGCGGAAAATGGTTTTGAAGAGATTAATCTGCCCTGATGGTACATCCGGGTGTATCATCAAGGATAACAAGCTTTTCTAAGTTTTTTTTTGTAATAAATCATTCTCAGTTAATAGAAACGTAACAGATCGAAAACTGCTACATTGTAAACTCGTCGATAACGCAACATCACCATAATAATACTGGAATAAGGTCGCGGGTCTGCAAGCAAACGGTCAGCGATTCGCGGATATGATAAACAAATAATTCAGGTTTCGTGTTGAAGTGATTTCCGTTGTGTGTAAATCTGTCAGTTTACTATTCTTCATTAGTTTGTAACGGAACCCTTCGTGTGGAACGCATACAATATGAAGTAATGGCAGATAAATTGAACATGTACGAAAGACGTTCTGACAATGTCTGTACATGGAACAATAAGATATTACAACATCTTCAGGTGGGATATTATATCTTTGCTAATATCCCACCTGAAGATGTTGTAATACAACGAAACCTAGGTCGTGGTAAAGAAATTAAAGAAAGTAGAAATAATACATCACGTAGTTTCATTTAATTGTGTATCATGGACATGTTAGGTTTCTGTCCTCTGACGTTCGTAAGAAACACTGTTCCTTAAAGTTTATTTTCATTAAATCAAAAAGTCAAACTCTTATTTACAATAAAATAACATTAATAGCTAAGTAGCATTGCTACACAGAACCCGCCAGCTGCTTGAAAGAACAGCAAGAAGAACATATTCTAAAATTGAATTTGCTTATTTTACTTCTAACATGTAACCGGTGTCATATTTTTATGTTAATTAAAAAAATGTCGATTTTAAATATGATATTCGTGTTAGTGATGCGTAAGGAATTGACTCGATACTATAAGTCCTTGTAACGATTATTAAGAAACCTTAATGTTATATCTGCAATCTCCTACCAATATGTAGACATACTTGATTGATAGTGAAACTATTTCGCTCCGATGTTTTTAAGTGTCGGTACCCGGGGAGGATCCAAAGGACCCTGTTGCTTACAGTCGTCTCGCCGTTCATCACACGATACAAAGGACACACGGACAGAAGGTGAAAAAGCGAAATAAATACAGAATTTCATAATTTAATCCGAGATATGGAAAATTATGTTTCTTTTTAATTTAAAGCAGAATTTATTCGTGTTACATATATAACTTATAATTCGTGTAAATATTTAAACGATGAGACGAACGAGATGATTGTAACGACAAAAGTCAGCTGATTAAATGGACTCCCGACATATCTGAATTAGATTTTTTGTTCTTTTTAGTTTATTGTCAAAAAATATTTATCATATTTTGTTATCTACCTGTGTCTTAAAACTTTACAAACACACTGTAATTTTAGTCGATTGGAGGAGATTGCTTCTGTAGCAATAAGTTTGCCAGATGTACTTATTATTCGAAATAAATAAATAAATAAATATTTTTTAAGATTTCGTTTGTCTCGAGAAAAGTTTGTGCGCGTATTTGTATGCGCCTGTGCGGTTAGCGTGTGTGAGGAGGCGATAACGGACAGGCCTATGCTAATTTTTCAAAACTGTGCTCAATTATACATGCATATACGATTTAACACGTTGGTTGTAAATAATGTTACACTTCTCCTTTCGGGTTGTGTAGGAAAGTAAAAAGCGGCATTGAAAATAAAAAGCCGCATTAAAATGTTTCTAATGGCATAAAACTAAAGATAAAATCATCGGAAACTGCCCCGCGCTGCTTTCTAGAACGTCTCGTCCTTAGAGTGCGAAAAAACTTAAGTTGTTGAAATTTTATGGCTTGAAATCTGAAGCGGCTTTTTTGCTTTATCGTTAAGGCATTTTTATGCTTTTATTTCTTATACAAGTAAACCTATTTTTAATATTTTATATTTTAATCATATACTTTTATTTTAAGTCATTAATTTATACCTTTTTAGTATTCCGTACCCATCTCTCTGTCTGTCCGTCTTAAGTCCTAACTCAACTGCATTATCATTTTTGCAGCTATTGAGACTAAATTTGGTTTGAAGACAGATATTGGTACCTCAAAATTAGAAAGGATATGAATTAGAACAAAATTGTGTCTTTCCCAATGAAAAGGAAGGCCAAAAAACCTTTTACCTACCCCAATGAGTGGGGTGTCTAATTCAATGCAAAAATAATATATTACGCAATTTCTGTAACTCGCTGGCAAAATTCTATCGGAAGACCATAAATATCAAGCGCCATTGCGTAAATAACACGTTCTACAAATTGGAAAAAATGTGAATTAGCTAAATAACATTTTAAATTTTATTAAATATAATTATAATTAACCATCATTAAAGTAAGTATGGATTAACATTCAAAATGATAAAACCTAAAAAGTAATTAGGAAATAAGTTTTAAATTTGCTTACTTTATTTTATCTTTGGTAATTTGTCCTTTTTTATAAAGAAATATACTTTCTCCAAAAATAAATGACTAACGTTATGTCATGTCATCGTATAAGTTTCCTACTTACCAAAAAGCAAATAAAATGGATAATGCTTCAATAACCAATGTTTTTTTTTATTTAAAAAAAAAAGTACATAACGCTGCAAATGAAGGAAAATGAAGAGGCTTATTTTAAAATTACAGTTTAATAAATTATAAATTACTCTTCTCCATTATGCATTGATTGTGTATATATATGTATATCACCATTTTGTATATAAATGTGGTGTGTATATATATGTGGTCAACTGCTTGTCTTAAGTTTACAAATTTCAGTGTACGTTTTATATCATCGTGTATAAATCCCACATACGGTTTCCCCACAAGTATATTTTGGTATTGCGGTCGTTGCATGAATTTATTTAAAAATTCAGAAATTTTATATAGGAATATATATTTTATATAGGAATATATATATTTTTAAATAGGAAGAGCATTTTTGTATGTCTTAATAAACTTGAGAATTTATGAGATCGAAATTTAAAAAAAAATTTTAAAATGAAGTCATTTACATTAGACTTTACATAATCTCTAACCATGAATATTTGTTATTACTCTCTAATATAATAATCTCGTAGCTCCAACTGATGTTTTGCTCAGCGTTGCCAGAATGTAACTTTTGTTACATTTTATGTAACATTTGACCCCTTCATATAACCTCCACAAAAAAGACTCAAAATGTACTTTCCCGTAACTTTTCGTAGGCACGTGGCCTAGAACAAATTAAGTGAAAAGGAACGGAACGCCTCCATTTTTTTTGCAATTCTGAAAGGAAGTCAGGGTCATTAGACCTTTTCTAGGACTCGACGAAAATCTACTTACAAAAAAAACATCTTTTTCTAAACATAGGTTCTAAAAAAATGTTTGTCAAAATAATTAATTTAATTGAAATTAAAATTTTTATACACCCTTATTTAAATTTGGCACTTTATTTTTATTCTACCTCGTTAATCTCTTATTAATCTTCGACCTTTACCGCTTTTGGGCTTGCCAACTGAGAAGTTTCCATCTATGTCGTCATTTACCCACTCTAATTGAAATACTCGGAGTATTTCAATAATTATTAAAAATTTTGCATAAAATTAAATCTAAACCAGACATATAAATTTTAAATTTTATTATGAAATAGCATTATTATAATGAATTAGCCAAGTTTTCACGGAAAGATATTATATGTAATTTTTTTATTCAAATTGTAAATTTTTCTCACTGTAGTGTAATTTTGGATTACAGGACTCTGACGACACTGGTTTTACTATTTGGTCTAGTATAGACGTAATAGAAAAACCACAAAAAATTCCCACACACTTTAATAAGAGGGTTAAATCGTTTACCGGCCCAGCTTAATGTCTATATTACTCCTCACGAGACTAAGAAAAAATTATAATCGCATCTGTACGTAAATAAAATGCTCGTTAGAATGTAGACTATCAAAATGATTGTTTTTAGACTTTTATATAATAGCGACTTCTGCACCTAGATGCAGAAGTTGCTATTATATTAAGTATTTCATAGCTATTTTACACAAAGCTTAAAGTATAGTGCTCATGAAAAAATATATTTCTCTGGCTCTTCCTATTAGTACAATAAGGAGGTTTCTTGGTCTATTAAAATAATAAACAGGTTCTCCTTCAATAATGGCTGTATCATAAATAATAATACGTCGAATTTATAAGTACTTAAGACTAATAATTCGATTAATTGACGTAAAAACCAGCAATATAGCAGCATATATACGTCATAGTGGACCGAGCTATTGTAGTAGCTTTAGAAGTTTAATATGCGAATAGTTTCGATCTTCAAGAGATGAATACCGAATCGAGAAGCGAATTATAGTGGCGGTTAACGTCCAAACACGGTTCAAACAAATTGTGACCTTGTAAATACTCGCATGTTTATGTTCATTCCAGTTTCTGTTTATATAGCCGAACAATATTCGTTACAAGCAGTGTTGCTAACTCCAATAAATCCAAGTCGCTAGGCTCAATATTAAAAGTCGCTAAAACGGATTCTATCTATTTCTACCAGGGGCCGAGTCATATAATATATATATATATATATATATATATATATGTATATATATATATATATATATATATGTATGTATATATATATATATATATATATATATATATATATATATATATATCAGTCAGTTTAAAAGTAGTTTTTATGTGAAATAAAAAACTGACTATAATAATTATTTTTTTAATTTTAAGCGAGCGGCGAATATTTTTTTTAAATAAAATTATATGCCAATTAATTGCTTCTTAAATACTCTTTCAGAATTCGTAATTGCTCCACTTCTTTACTTAATTGCTACTTAATTAATAATTAATTTTTTTTTAAATTTGTTATCAAAAAAGTTATTTGTCTGTAAATCGAAAAATATTTACATTTTATACATTTTTTTGGCTTAAAAAATTGCTCTCCATTAGCTCTATCAACAAATAAAACTAAATAACTTTTGCAATATTTTAATAATTTTCTTTCAAAAAATGTTTGCATGGTAATCACTCCACTCCATAAGTCGTCAGATAAGTCTAAATTATTTTTGTCGTCAAAACTATTTTTTTGTCGCTAAGACATAGGCAAAAGTCGTCATTTCTAACGACAAAGTCGCTAAATTGCAACACTGGTTACAAGCCGATATATTCTAATATTGATGTAGGAAATCGTATAAGACGATAAGATAATTTCAAACGCGACGCTGATAGGTTTAAGTTTAATAGGAGAGAAATGTGTCTTACGAATGCAAGGTAAGTTACATGGAGCATTGCGAAAAAGTAGTAATACTTACAGTTTCACGCAGTATTAAGACCAAGTTTAATTTAACTACTAAACTAAATTATATTTAAGTCTAATTTATGTGATCTTACTGCTGCTTAAAATTGTGAAAATAAAACTGTGAAATTAATATAATTTAAGATTCGCATGCCGCGGCAATGCTGAAATTAACTTTGCGTCGATATTTTTTAATCAATCGATTTCTTAAGGATAGAATTATCACACATAATAATATAACTGGGCGTATACACGACGCATCTATGTTTTAAAAATATCGATATATCGTTCATAAATATCGACTTAACATCGAATAAAAAATCGATGCGTCGATGTCAGTATGGCCAATAGTGTAAGGTTTAATGAAAAAAATCAGTTGTATTTAATTACTTGTGGGAATGATTATTTTATAATCAAAATAATTATTTTCTATGACGTGAACTGCAATTTTAATCACCTGAAACAACAATACAAAGGGTTGCGTACACAAAATTTCGTACTATTTATTTCGGTATTTCGTACATCAAAATGAAAAACGGAAACCTTATAACATCACGAACGTTTCTGTTTATCTGTCCATTCCAGTCGTTTATCTTGGAAGCCGCTCGATGTACAAGACTGAAATTTGGCACAGTAATAACAAGCATATCCCCAAGGTTGAAAATATATAATTTGCTATTAATTATAGGGTTCGATTTTTTTAAATCCATGTTTAGTGTGTGTATCGTTTGAAATGGCTAATTAAAAGGGGTTTCAAAAATATTTTTTCATAATTTCATTTCCGAAACTACTCATCTAAAATTACGAAAAAAATATGAACTTTTAGAAATTCACGCAAAGGATGTAGAAAGACTATAGTGATGTCATAATTTTTAATATTCACAGCCAATTTTCTCAGAAAATGTGCGATATAGAAACTTGAAACTTGATGTAGTAGTACGTCTTATTAACGCACATATTTGCACTTTAGCTTTTTGAAAGTTTTCCTAGAAGAATTAAAGAAGGGTTTATAAAAGTCTTAGGGGCTTATAAAAATTTTAGGTCTTATGTGAGGCATAATTTCAAAGGGCTTATTATGAGGAATGTCAAAAATACTTTTTTTCGTAATTTTAAATTGCATATTTGAAAATGTATTTCAAAAAATGTGCTGAAATCGACCATTTCCCTCACCTTTATTTCCGAAAGTATCGAGCTAAAAGTCATAAGAAAAACAGGATCGGTAAAATCTGATTACAGTTAGTAAAACTATGGCGAATATCCTAAATTTTATAACTTTTTAATAATTTATTTAGTTAATCCGTTAATAGACATACTGTGTATACGTAAATGTATATAAGTGTCTAAATGTGTACGTTACCTTCGCAGTGCGAGTTCGACGCGTGCGTAAAAGGTTTTTTGTTTATGTATTAGTTTATATGACTATGAATTGATATTAAACTTGTCAATAAGGATTTATTTAATATTCACTTTGCCACAAGCAAAGTAATTTATTTCCTTAAATAACTTTATAAAAACATTGATAACGTATCATCGGAAAGATCTAAATTAATGGAAGCAGGTTCAATAATCACTAAACATCTTGCGCTAAAGAGCTTGCTGGAATATATAATGATTGTTTTTTTTTTCAATTCTGTACCCTTTTATAAAGACAAATTAAGATATGTCATTATATTTTGAGTATAGGTGGACGATCGATATACACAGATCAAATCTACATAAACCCTAATCGTAAAAGATATCGCTTTTTCTGTCAATTTTTAATGTCATTATATGGACTTTTTTATTAATTATGCCCATCTGATTATCCAATAAAACAGCTATGTTATTTAAATGTTTCCCAAACATTCTAAAAACGTCGATGTCATCGCTCTTAAAATATTAACATTTCATTATTGCAACTTCGGCATTTACCGTCATCTGTGTTTTAGAAAGATAATCCATGCCCACATGGAACATCTTTGGATAAAAACATAAATTGGATTATTATTTTATAGATATTAATATAAGATTTATTAAAGCGCTGGCAACACCAGATTGAGATTAAAAAAAAATTAGCAAAATCTACAAAATGTATGGCTGTGAAAAAAATATATGTTATTATTGACAATATTTCTAAAGTCCTGGTTGTTTCCAAAACACGACTCAAAAATATCTTTTATTTCTGGTAAAAAAATTTCCAAAACCATCTCGTAACATAAATTTTAAACCAAATTAACTCCGTTATTTATATCACTTTATGGATAGAACTAAATAGACTAACTGTTCACGTCTTATTTAAAATCTTGGTTGATTTTTATTTTTAATAAAGTAAATAGAATTTCAATAAAAAATAAAACACATTATTTCTCTCGAATACAAAGACGCGTTTCGATGCATATTGCTTCGCTTTAACTAGCATGCACAATGTGCGCTGAGGCGCCGTGCTATCGTCGGATTTATGTCACTTGTTTTCCCACTCACTCAAAAAGCTATATAATTAAATTAATTTCAATCTTAGGTTTGGATCTGTATTTTAATATCGTAGGAATAATTAAGTTTAGCGTCAATGATATTTTGACATTTTTTGATATGACATGAAAGAATATGCATTATATATTGAATGCAATATTTATTTTAAAGTAGGTCGTGTATTTCAGAATATTTATTGTATCCCGCCATTATTTATTATAACAAAATCGGTTTGAAAATACTCAAACGTTTGTTTGCCCGGGAATATGTCTTAACCTTTTTTCTTTTACGTAATTCACCTTTTTTCAGTACATTTTGCTTACTAACATTGCAATATTTTGGCTTCGTCTTTTTTTATACTGATTTGTGTTTGTATTCGTAAATTTTTTTCACGTGACACTTCTTGTTTATTAAATCTTTGGACCTTTCGAGTTAATTTTTTTTTATATCAATTCATGTTGGTATTTGTGATTTTTTTCATAATCCTTTTTACTTACTTAGTTTTGAATGTTTTACGTTAATTTTTTTAATTAACCATTTATGTTTTTATTCATAAACTTTTTTCCACGACCCGTTTTGCTTATTCAATTTTAATATACCTTGGTTGGTTTTCTTGTATGTAAATTCGGGTCTGTATTTGCATACTTTTTTTATATAATCCTTTCTGTTTACGAAATTTTGGATATCTTGGGTTTGTCTGTTTTTAATTATCCATGTGCGTTTTTATTTATATTTTTTGCTTACTAAATTTTTTATGTTTTGGGTTTGTCTTTTATTAATTAACCATTTGAGTTTGTATCTATAAACTTTTTTCCGTGAACCTTTCTGCTTATTAATTTTTTTTACATTTTGGCTTG
This sequence comes from Druceiella hillmani, assembly GCA_039881145.1. NCBI lineage: Eukaryota > Metazoa > Arthropoda > Insecta > Lepidoptera > Hepialidae > Druceiella > Druceiella hillmani. The sequence continues at coordinate 23,055,360 of JAYKKI010000003.1, read as the reverse complement.
TTTTTGTATATCAGTTCGTTTTCGCGTTTATAAACTTTACACAGTGGTAGTTGGACCACTGTGAAAAGACCTAGGCTACATTTCGTTCCGATCGACGTGATTTTAGCACATAGATAATTGGTGGGCCAGGAAATGACACAGGCGTCTTTCCAATCGGGGAAATCTCATCTTAAATAAAACAACAAATCTGACCAATATTAAAAATTGGAAAATGTGTTTGTTTATCCTTCTTTCACATTGCAATATAATTGGCGGACCAGGAAATTATATAGGCTACTTTCCAACCCAGGAAATTTCATTTTTACTAAAACAACAATAACAGCTAATATAAAAATTCGAAAGTCTGCTTGTATATCTTCGTTCACAACGCAATGGACTGAAAGAGCGACGTTACTTTTTGCAGAGAAATAGTTGGCGGACCAGGAAATGACATAGGCCAACCGAGAAATCTCTTCCTAACTAATGTTACAATCGCAATTTATTTTAAAAATTTCAAAAGTGTGTATGTTTATCCTTCTTTCACGTCGCAGTGGAGCAACAGATCAATGAAAATTTCTGCACAGAGATGGTAAGCAGGCCAGGAAATTACCTAGACTACTTTTCAATCTAGGAAATCTTTTCCTAACTAAAACAAAAATCTCAACTGATATTAAAAATTCGAAAGGGCTTTTTGTCCTTTTTTCACGTCTCAACGGAGTAACAGATCGACGTGACTAGTAAGCACAGAGATAGTTGAGGGAACAGGAAACGGCATAGATATAATACCAACCTGGGAAATCTCATCTTAACTAATATGTCAATCCCAAATAATATTAAAAATTCCAAAGTGTTTGTTTGTTCTTCTTTCACGTCGCAATGGAGCAACAGATCGACGTGACTTACTGCACAGAGATATTTAGGGGATCGGGAAATAATGTAGACATGATACCCATAATGACAATCCCAAATAATATTAAAAATTTAAAAATTCGTTTCTTGTCCTTACTTCACGTAGCAATTGAGCAACAGCTTAATTTAGCTTTATACACAGAGATAGTTGACGGGCCTGGAAATAATATAGACTACTTTCTAACCTGGACAATTTCATCCTAACTAATATAGCAATCCCAAAATTTACAAATTAGGAAGGACATTTGTTTCTCCTTCCTTCACGTCACAATGGAGCAACAGATTAACATGTTTTCCTGCACTTAAATAGTTGGCGGACCGGGAAATAAAATAGTACTTACTACTTTCAATACGGTAAATGTTATCCTAACTAATATACTAATCCCAACAAATATTAAAAATTCCAAAGTGTGTTTGTTTATTCTTATTTCACGCTATAATGGAAAAACGGATTAACCTTTATAGTTGATGATGGATAGTTGATGGCATAAACTACTTTCTAACCCGGGAAATTCCATCTTAACTAATAAAACAATCCCAACAAATATTAAAAATTCCAAAAGTTGTTTGTCCTTCTTTCACGTCACAATGAAGCAACAGATCGACGTAATTTTCCACATGCAGTTAGTTGGCGAACCAAGAAATGATAAAGAGGGTATTTTATGTAAATTGAACAGCGAAAAAATTTCAGATCCTGGAATTCGTTCATATTGTACTTGTATCTGTCCTGAATATATGTAAATCGTAATTTTTTTTATTAAGTTTAGTTATTCGTTTCTAAGGCTCTAAAGATTCTACGAAATTTGAGACAGGGTTTTTTGAACGCCTTTTTTAAAATTTTTCAAAAGGATGAAAAATAAAATATGTAGTGCACAAAATATTGTTATGTTAGTAAGGATGACTTTTCCTGGGTTGAAAAGTAGCCTATGGGGCATTTCACGTAAAGTGGGTAGCGAAAAAATGTCACGCGTACGGGCACCACGCACGCATGCATGCCCCCAAGCCAGTCCGACAGGCCATGTACCCGCCCGCCCGCATAAAAATACATAGTCATACATTGCTTCCTTTACTTGTACTTTGGATAATCTTGAGACGACTTACAAGATCTGTTTTATGTTGCATTTAATCGTTTATCTAATGCTAATAAATTGAAATACTTAATGTCGCATTTCCTGCAACAGGCCTTAAACTCCTCACTTAATTATCAAACATTGTCTGCCGTAATAGATATTGGACAGTTCAAACGATTATTTTTTTTAGATTATTAATTTGTGTATTCGTGATTGTTTTTGACTATTTTCATTTCTTTTTAACAGCTGTAGTAACTCTTGAACATTAACAGATATTCATTGTTCGACAATCCTTCTTCGCGTACTTAACTTTTGTGTAGGTGTACTTGGGCAGTCCTATCCCTTACAATCTTAATCTCTTTATCAATCCTCGGTCACCAGACCTTAGACTGTGATAGGACCCTTTAGTATGTTGCGTATAATACCCGTTTTCAAAATTTACGATTCCGTTTTCATAAAAACGTAATTATTACACACTTTGCAGATTAAAGTGCAAAAACCGGACTCCCTCTACCCAGATGACTGCGGATGACTTCGGATACTGCATAAAGCAAATACACTGACAAACCTAATTGACGTATTTTACAACTATGGTACTGATATCCTCGCAATACAGGGACTGAGATGGCTAGAACATGGAATCATGGACAAAAAAGAATGCAGAATTTATCACGCGGTCAAAATAAAACACACCAATTCGGTGTAGAATTCATTGTGAGCAAACGGCTAAAATATTCAATTTTAGACTTCCAAGCCATTAATACGAGGCTACGTAAGATAAGACTAAAAAGAAGACACTACAATACCACTTTGACTGTGCCCGTGCTCATATTGAAGACAAGGATATGTCCTTCTTGCAAAATGCTATAACTCCTGTCCTGTGCAGAACATGAAATTAGTTACTGGAGACTTTAATGCCAAGATTGGAAGAGAAAGATTTGTCAGATTCCATGCTGTTGGAGATAGTTTTTCAAGCTGAGACCAGTAGAAATGGACAGAGACTATTTGAGTTTGCTATATTTTTTTGCCAGAACAGCATTTCCACACAAGTACTCTTGGCGATCAACGGATGGCTTAACTGTCAACCAAATAGATCACATACTCGTGGATAGAAGACATCTTAGCAACGTGATAGATGTAAGAAGCATATACCAGTCTTATCCAAGGTCAGATGCAGATTATGTAAAAAATTCTATCTCAAAAAAGAGAACCCGCATTTTATTTCTGTACCTTAACGTATCTAATTGATACATATGGCGGACTTATTGCTACGAGAGCAATCTCTTACAGCTAACCAGAACAACAGTCCAGCCCCGCTCGACGAGTGGCCGGGAAACGAACCCGGGTCCCCGCGGTGCGCCTCGCAGGCCGTATGCAACCCAACACACCACGGTGACGACGATTTTGTCTGACGTTTCTAAATTAAATACGGAGGGATAAATTATTCGAAGCAATGGCTGAATTTGGAATCCCCAATAAGCTTATAGCTTTAACTAGAGTAATACTTCATAGAGTGAGATGTAGGTTTAAGACACAAGACCGGTTATCATAACGTTTTATAACATAAAGGGGCCTACGCAGGGAGATCCTCCTGCCTGTCTATTATTCAACTTAGCTCTGGACAAGTGCATTAAAGATAGTAGTTTAGACCAGAAGCTAGTAATTTAGGCAAGAAGAACTCTGTGGAATAGATCTCTATAAATATTGGCTTATGCAGATGACACAGATATTGTTGTAAGATCAGAAAGGGCAGTTATAGAAGCCTTTTCAGTCCTTGAATTCTCTGCAAGAAATATGGATCTAACTGTCAACCAGGATAAAACTAAATACATGGAAATTTCACATTCCTTGGTGAACTATAATACCCCTTTGTGCATAAATGGTTACACCTTTGAAAAAGTTGATGAATTTAAATACCTTGGCACTGTAATTAATGACAAAATAAAGTAAGAGCAGAGAATTGGTAACATAATTAAAATGGCAAATAAATGCTTCTTTGGACTGAGAAAACAACTGAGATATAAACTCATCAATCGGAAGACTAAACTAAAAATCTGTAAAACACTAATTTTACTAGTCCTACTCTATGCAGGCGAAACATAGACCCTAGACGTAATACACAGCGATCACTGGACCCGTTTGAACGAAAAGTCCTCAAAGTTATCTTTGGCCCAGTGTAAGAATAGGATAGATGGAGAAGCAGATATAATTTTGAACTATATAAACTTTATGGACAACCACAAATTAACCAAGTAATCGGTAGTGACAGATTAAAATGAATTGGTCACATTTGGAGAGCCCAGAGTGTAATTTTACTAAAATATTAACATTTAAAAAACCCGTGGGTGCTCGACCAAGAGGTAGGCCACTCTCTAGATGGATGGATGATATCGAAAAAGACGTAAACATTTTGAACATAAGAAATTAAAAACGAGTCGCAACTGATAAGAGATGCTAGAAGGAGCGCGTAGTAGAAGCACCCAAGGCTTGCAAAGGGATGTTGCTCTTGTAAAGAAGAAGAAGATGAAGTTATATTAGCAGTTTTGCCCTTGTGGCTAAATTTGGGATTATTTTACTGTCTTAATTTAATAGTCTAAGAAAACTCTGTAATTCTTTAATCATCCTCGATATACTAAACTCAAATATGCTCTTCGCATACTCTACTCTACGTCGTATACTTTCGACCATTTTGACTCACGCTCTTCTTTGCTGCTGCCGTTTATGAAATTTATCAGGTGTTTACATTTGATCAACGTACTGTCCAAGATTATTTTTAGTAAATAATTTTGCTTTTCTTATCTTGGGTGGTAAGTGTTCCATATAAGGTAATATAATTCTGTTGAAATATTGTTTTATATTAACGCATTATATCAATACCTAAACGTGCTTCCCCATTATCTTTTAATACGGGTACACTAGGTAAAATCTATGAAGACGATTCATTTATTTTTCTAATTTACCAGAATCCAATAACTCCTTGATTTTTTTCTATCATCTCTTCAATAGAAATCAGGCTAGTAGTCAAGTAGGCTTGTATGTATTATCAATCAAAATTCCCGTCGAAATCTCTTCTAATGTTGGAATTTACTCATTAACTTCTCGTATCATATGGTTTATGTCATGTCTTATTTTCTTGACCCCTAAGCATAACGTCGTTGCATCGTCCAGCAAATTTCTAGATCTATTCTTTTTAATACAGAGCGTAGATTGATCTATTCTTTCGTTTATTGTTAATTTAGCTACAAATGAACCCTTTACAGTACAGAGTATTCTATTGCTCTTGGCTAGGAAATGTTTACTTATTCGTAGTTCTTTAAGTTGCTCGCTGCCAAAATCCCATTTTATATTCACAAGTTCCTTTTTTATAGCTGTTGGTATCCTGTTTTTGTCAGTACTTATTAATGTTTCTATTTTTTCTGCTTCTGTTATATTTTCCTTTTATTTAACTTTGTTTCCATAACATCCTAGCTTTACAAGCCATGACATCCTCTTATTAGACATCTAGAAAGTCGCGAGTCGTACCTAGAACTCCTACGTCTGCCATATTTAGAATATTTTTGCCGGGTTCCATTTTTCACCTTTTATAATGGATTTATGTCGTTAGTCTAATGCCTTATTTTATTGAAAATGTTCGAACTTTACCCTTCGTGTTGTGAAAAATATGTGCCATTTACACGTCTGCTTTGTTTTATTTTTGAGGAGAAAATAATCAACAATTTACAATAGCTATTTCGAAAAATTGATTTTTTCACCTACTTTCTATACTTAAATCTGCCAATAAAATATTTCTTGAAATGATGTTCCTTCATGAAAGATGGATGTTGGTGCTCTCATCTTTGTCGAAGTTTTATGCTGGTTATTTCAAGGTAATTTGTAAAGGCATCTTCCATTGTTCCCATCTTACACCCACTGAAAACCTGACCGCTTTGATACCTAATTTCACCGATGATCGTAAATTAGACATCTTAGGTCTTATTATAGGGTTATATCTTAATTTGTTTGTACGACCACTTTGAGTGCAATATCTTAAAGCCAACCGGAACATCAGTCCAGCCCCGCTCGACGAGAGACCGGGAATCAAACTCGGGTCCCCGCGGTGCACCGTGCCGTCAAATAGACTTGGGCGATACGAGTATTTTGAGATACCGAGTATGACGAGTAGAAGTATTATAAAATATCGGTAACAAAATACTTGACGAGTATGGACGGTGAGAGGACTATATTACAAACCGTTGTGAGAGGACTATATTACAAACCGCTGTATACTTACGATAGCAGGAGACGTGCAATAATTCTTAATTGCTATTTATTATGAAGACTTCAATGCTCATATCCTTTATTTTTACAGTTAAAATTTGTGAGAATTCCGATCATTTCTAAATGTGATATCTTTAACGAAATACTGTTTCATTTTTCCTTTATACTACCATAAATATTTATGGCTGCAGGCTTTTGGACTGGTAACTAAATGATTCATTCGCTATAATCATTTAGATAGCATATTTAAAAAAAAATGATCACGTTACAGTAATTATCTTTAAAAAAATGGATCGCGTTTTTAATGAAATTATTTTTTTTTATTTTTGCCGTTTTTATTTTAGCCTGTTTTTAAAACAATGTCGTATGATATTCGGAACAAAGAACTAGTTCCGTATTAATTATTGTTACAGTTGGATGTTTTCTATTCAAATCTTTTCTTAAATTATATGTAGCTGTTTTGAATGACAATTTAGTTTTGTAAATATTTCAAGAAGCAAAATAATCACGCAAGTCTGTGTAATACTTTCATATAACACTGAACTTTCGTGGATATAATGGCGAAGTCAGAATTTAACCTAATTAACAGTCAGTTTTTTTATGTACGCTATTTATTTAAAATATTTACATTACAAAGTAATAACACTTCACTTTTCCAGTAGAAAAAAAAGAGAATCAATAGACGAAAAGAGGAGAATCAAAAGACGAGAAATTCTTATTTTAAAATACTCGTACTTGTTTAAAATACTCGTATTGAGTAAATATTTGTCAGCGAACTGCGAAGTGTGTGCGAACGTCCTATTATATGTAAAGTAACCATTGTGCGAACGTCCTATTATATGTATCGTAAACACTTGTGCATTGAACTATAAAAGTATTTACGATACCAAATATTTTGTATTTTGCATACCAAGTACGTATTTTGAAGTGAGATATCGAGTACTTTTACCGGTGACAATAAATACGCCTCTACCGTCAAAGCCAGTAAACCTTTGGATAATAAAAACCCACCACGGTGACGATGTTTTCATCACAAAAATTGGTGAACTGATTTCTAATTTAATGGAGATGCTATTCCCAAGTTAATGGGAAACATTACCAATTTAATGACGAATATCAGCAATTTAATTGTAAATTTATTTTCAATGTAATAGAGATCCTATTCCTAATTTAATGGGAAACATCACCAATTTAACGGTGAGCATTACCAATTGAATGCTGAACTCATTTCCAATGTAATGGAGAACACATTCTCAACTTAATGGGAAATGTCAACAATTTAATGTGAAACATCACTAATTGAATGGTGAACATCACCAATCTAATGATGAACCAATTTTCAATTAAATGGACATAATATTCTCAATTACATGGGAAACATCACCAATTTAATGGTAATCACGCTTTCTATTTGATCGAAATCATTACCTCTAGAAATAAAACGTTATAATTATAATTTAATATATTTAATACATTTTTATAGGATAAGATCATATCATTGTTTTCACTGAATACAGCTACGTTCAATTAATTCACTATTATTTCAATTATTATGACATAGAAAGGATAGCTTTTATTTTTCAACAACAAATATTTTATTATACCCGTCAATCAATTTTATTTGTTTATTTCGATCTAAGTAAATCGTTTTATGTAGTTTATAAAACGTTATTGGAATTTGTATTATAAAAATATGACGGTGGTTGTCTTTATATATTCCAAATATATAGTATACTGGCTTTTCGCTCATAGTAGTGTCACTTGAGATCAACAACATAATAATAGGGTATAAGCAGTATTAGCGGTATGAAAACCGACCCCCCCCCCCCCCCGAGTACAGCCAGTGAACACAGTGGCACGTAAAATTGTACAATAGAAATATTTTTCCCGTATAAACTTAGCTACCAATTTTGAAATACTTAAATACTTGTTACATTATTTGTATTGAAAATATGAATACTAAATTTTAAGTAAAAATTACCATAACAATTTTCTTCCCATGTAAATGTTGCAACCACTTTTTACCCCCTTAGGGGCTGAATATCGAAATATCCTTAAATTCTTGTTAAATTATTTTTCATTTTTTGTATTGAAAATTATTAATACAAATTTTATAATAGAAATTACCATAAAATTGTTTTCCCATACAAATTTAGCCACCCCTTTTCACTTCCTTAGAGGTTATATCTCGGAAAATCCTGAAACACGGGTAACATTATTTTTGTTAAACAACATGAACATCCAGATTTAAGTAAAATAGTTAGATTTAAGTAAAATAGTTTTAAGTTACCATAAAAATATTTTTTCCCGTACAAACCTAGTCACACCTTTTCACCACTTAAGGGATGAATTTCGAAAGATCCCTTCTTAAACGATGCCTCCATTATAAAATTAACAGCCTCTCCAAATTTCAAATTTTAATCTTTAGCGGTTTGAACTGGGCATTGATATTTCAATCGGAATATTGTCTTTATATATATATATATATATATATATATATATATATATATATATATATTCTTTTTTTTTTTTTTTTTAAATATACAAATATTTTAGTGTACCTGCATAACATGTCAAATCAATTTCATTGATGTATTGACTTCTAAGTAAATAATCTTAGATCGGCAATAAAAACAATATTTCCGTTACTAATCTAATTATTTCTAAACATTTCTTAAATAAATAAATACGTAGTAAACAAATGAAATTTTATTTAAGCAATTAATTTATTAAACAATTATTTAAATTTGGACATGGATTAACACTGATTTCACATTTATTTAAAATATATTAATATTAAAATTATAACAATTTAAACCTATTTATGTAACAACTGTATCGATATTATCCGACTGATGTACTTCAGAAGTTAGCACTTTAAATACTTCACTTCACTTGGAAATAGTAGGATTGAGACGGAGACGGAGCACTTGACACTGAATCAGAACTGAAATGGAACTGAGCTTGAACTGAACTGAACTGGGTTCACGTACCCGGTTTAAGTACACATCGACGTTGTGACTTAGCAGCGGGGCGTTTCTCATGAAACTCATGCTGATTTAGCAGTGGAGCATTCTAGAAACTGATTACGTCAGAGCCCTATCATAATTATAGCTAACAGAACATTTATATATATATATATATATATATATATATATATATATATATATATATATATTACGACTCCAACCTAGAAAAGTAACCATATTCTTTGAGGTGAAGTTTACGTTGCAGAAACTCTAATTCTGTGACTTGGTATTGGAGTTTCGATTATATCGTCGTTAGACGCTGGAGTTGATATGATTTAGAGAAGACAGGAAGAATATATTTTGAAACTTTGCCGGATTTATAAAAGATTAAACTTAGACATAAAGCTATAATTATCATAATAAAAGTAGCGGATATAGAATGGTATTGACCATAATTTGGAATATGTGTTCGCTGTAAATTTAAAAAACTCATCTTCAATTTCCTGTAATATTTTTGTGCTTTCTTTTAAAAGGTCTAAATTTACGATTTTAAAAGATATACTGTTATAGCAATGTATTTATATTAAGGAATTATAGTTATATATGACATAGAGCTAGTCAGTTTGACAGGAAGTGGTAAATTGTGGTATAAATTAAATTTTTATTCATTTACGGGGGGTTTACTACAAATATAATCTTATTATTTAATACGTAGCATAAAATTTCAGAAAGATTTATCAAAATATCTAATTCTAAAGATATTAGTAGTTGTTTATAATTAGGTTTATATATATAATTATCGACTAGATTTTGAAATCATTTAACACGAGTAATTACCGATGGATGTAAGATATTGCTTTTGCTTAGTAAAATACTGTCGACTATCTCTTCATTAATAATGTTAACGAGCTATTTTATATAATTCAACGATAATGTTAACAAGTTATATTATAACATATATAATATTGATATAAATTTTGGTCTTAGTTCTAAATCACTTGATAATTTTGTGAGATTTTTTAAGTTTAATGCTACTTCATCGACAGCGCTGTTCAGACTCTGTTCATTATAACATGTGTTGTTCATTATTTTCTTAGATCCGACATACTAGACGAGGTAATTAAAATGCTTCCTTTGCTAATTCTTTTTGATCACCTTCCATAGTCCCAACGGCGTTACCATACTTAATCGCGTCGTTTTCATAGAGTGCCAAATAAACGTTTAAAGGCGGTTTCTATTTCGCTAAACTACGTAGACCACAAACAACCAAACGACCTAGAAGTTGTCATACGCGACAATGCATCGAAGTCTCGGAGGATATCAGAGTAACGAGAGGACAGAAGTTGTTTGCATGGGATTTTAAGATTTCCGCATACGCCAATTATCTTTGATAAGTGTGGTTTTAGGACAAATATATCAACAGGTATAAAGGCATAGATGGTCGTTAAATTTTTTTAATGAACCTATGGAATCAGAATCAATACAGGGTCACACTTTATGGGATGTATAAAGCCCGTATGTGCCTGGATGATATTAGTGGTGATGATTTGCAAAGAAATATATGTACTTATTATTATTATTTTATCTTATAATAATAAAATAGGCTAGTCTACGGTAAAAGTGGTGTAAAAGGAAAATAAATATGTAAACAATAATTTAAAAGACTTAAATGTATTTTTACGCACGATGAGCTAGTTTGACCTCATCATAGTGATGGGGTTACACGTCTACGGTTGATTAATAGTGTAAACGAATTTACACCATTTATTTTAATGATCTTGTAGAGGCCTTTCCAAACATTGAAAAGAGCTTTCTTTAGCCTTAGATGTTGTTTGAGATATAGGTAGTCTTGGACATTGTATGCGATAGGTCGGGTGTGGGAATCATAGTAACCTTTGAGGTTTCTTTGGAATACTGAATGTTTTCTAGAGTTTTCTCAAGAGAATATTTCATTCGGTGTTGGAGCATTTTCACTCAATTGAGACATGTAGCGTCGGGAGTGGAATAGTATATAGAGTTAGAAATGAAAGGTTTGAAACCAAAAAGAAGTTCATACGGAGAATAGTTTGTTGTAGATTGCGTCGTGGTGTTGTATATTAACGTCGCCGTGCATACGTAAGTGGCCCAAGTGCTGAAAATTTCGTTAAATCCTATTGAAGAATAAGGATGAACCTGAGTTTGCCATTACCAGCTGCAGGAGGAGGGCCACAATGTTTAGTGAAATACGTTGAAAGGGTTAAGGTAGAAGTATCGGGGCACGATTTATCTTCCTTATAGCTTTATTGGTTTGACAGGATGAGACATGATGACAGTTTTTTACATAATTTTCTATATCTGAACGCATATTCTTCTAATAATATTGTTTGCGTATTCTACACAACCTGCGAGATGAGTCGAAATGTCCGGTTACATCCAAATATCGTGATTTTCTTTTAATATTATTTGCATCTCGCTCAGTAAAGAGTGAATTATATTATTGAAGTAAATGTGAATGGACATATCGGTGTTATGAAGTAGCTACGTTATTGTATTATTTATTTTCGTGAATGAATTTTTTGAAAAGGTATTTTGAAATCTGGGATAGCTACTTCTTTAATTGTGTGGAGTAGCTCTTCGCGAAGAGACTTGAGTGAGTCGAAAATATCAGCTTAGTAATTGTCGTCGAAATGATGAACTTTTATAAAGAGGAAATAATAGAACTTCTCGTTGATTTTTAGAATTTGTAAAAAGTGAAAGAATCTTTCGGTCTGAAAAAATTGTTGAGAGTGGGATGAATTGCCACGGATATCTTGGAGATAAGGCATCGATTTGTCTAGACTGAAAGATGTAGGTATTTTTCTAACTATATGAGAGCTCTTAAGGATTGAGTCGTTATGTTCTATAATAGTTGTATTACATGTGGAATTAGGAGATGATTTTAGTATGTTCAGGTATAAGTCGCTGAATATATGTTCTACAAATAGGGGACTCGGTGTAGTATTAGGATAGTCTTGGCTGGTAGACAGTTGTGAAGCCATGGGCCAGTAGTATCATTCGAATGGATGGGATAATTAAGTGATTATTCAAGGGTTTCAAATTCGTTAGGCTCTGAGAAAACGATATTAATGGTGGACTAATTAATCAGATCTTCAAAGTCTGGGTAGATAGAGTTCATGGGGTATCTGGGAAATGAATCGGCTACTAAGTTATTACCCTTTCTACGTAATATTTCGTATTCGAACTCTTAGAGCTATAGACGCCAACGTCAAAATTTGTTACTTGGGTCGACGTGGTTGAAGAACCAAGTTAGGAGTCAAATGTTCTGTGATGATAAAGAAATTTCTGCCGAATAAATAGGGTATGAAGAATGTATACACGAAAATTATCGTTAGAAGTTCTTTTTCAGTAGTGCTATAGTTACATTCATTGTTGTTAAGCATTCTCGAAGCGTAGGAATCACATAGTTTGTCGTGTCATGTCATGTTTGAAGTGTCGCAAGTAAATGTAGAGGGTTTAGTAAAGTCAGGATATAGAAAGATAGGAGAAGTGATTAGTTTTTTTTTAAATAACTCAAATGCTAGGTGCCGTTCATTGTTCACAGATGCCGTCATCACAATATCGTCGAAGTAAACGAAACATCGTTCAATTTGAGGACCGGATAGGACATTATTCTTTGGAATATTGAAGGCGCGTTTTTTAAGCCAAAGGGCGTTCTGTTGAATTGAAAATGTTCTTATGGGACTGAACAGGCGGTTTGCTGGACGTCTTCAGTAGACATTTCGATCTGGTGAAAACAGGATGCGAGCTCCAGCGTAGAAAAGTATTTTAACTCGCTTTACTAATCTAGTATTTCAGTTATATTGTGAATCGGATATTTAACGCCCGTTGTGACGTCATTGAAGTTTCGCTAGTCTATGACGATGCGTCATTTTCTTTCGCCAGAGGCGTCCAAGTTTTTTGGAACAACCCAGATAGGAGGAAACCACGGAGATATTGAGGGTTTTATGACGTCTTCCTCGAGCATTTATCAATTTGGGTTTTGACTTCCTTTTTTGAAATTTAGGATATCGGTTGAATTTTATATGGATTGGAGGTTAACTGTGGAAGATAAATGTTTACCCAGGAGATGAAAAATGTCGGAATACTTGGAATATATTTCATGTAGTTCTGATATTTCTTCTTTCGTAAAGTGTGAGGTTCTGAAGGATCCCAATACTCGGTTAGTGCGGGGATTTGAAAATTTGATCGTCAGAATCGGATTTAAAGTCAATCGGATATAAATTTAATTTTAGGTTGCAATTTATTTCTACAGGTTTTTGGCAATATTGATGACTGATATATTGATATGGTTATTAAACGATGCAATTGGAAATAAAAAGCGTTTTGATGTGGATTCTTTCTTGTAGTTGATGCCTTTCAACTTTATTGTTTTTTAATCCGTTTTACAAGACTTGGAGGAATTTTGGTTACTGATATTTTTATTAAGCTAACTGATGACCCGATATCTACGAGCAATAGTCGTCGGATAGCTATCTGAGTGTGAAGTTTTTAGAAGGATGTGGGGTGAAAATCTTTTAGAGGGGTTAATACTAATTTCATATATTGTTTTTGGATCGGTAAATTATTCGGGTTTAGATAATGTGGATTCAACGGATTTGTTAAATTTAGTAACGTTGGATTTAGTTGATTTGGTGGATACAGTTAATTTAGTAACAATGGATTCAGGAACATTGGATTCAGCGGATTTAGTAGATACAATGTTTAGTGACATTGTATTCAGCGGATTTGGTAGGTACAGTTAATTTAGTAACATTGGATTTAGTGGATATATTCTTTACGTGGACTTAAGATTTATAATGGTCCGCGCAACGTTTCGGATTATTTATTAGTTTAAATCTTGCGTTTCTTCTGTGGGTAGGGTGTAATTCATTTGTTTGAACTGGAGTATGTTCGCGTTTCTAGTGTTATTATATTGCCTTTTCCGTGTTTACAATATCGACAGAAGACAGTGGAATTCAGGTTTAGGTTATGAAGGTTTGGTTTGAAATAGCTTAAGGATGCTGCTGAGAAGCGGGGTTGGAAATTGTTTTTCTTGTGTTATTATTAGGAGTTTGAAGAGACAGAGGAAAGATCTTTTTGCATGTGAGGTTTTGACTATTCTCCCTGGAAATGGCGAAGTTAATTGCTTCATTTAGATTTTTGGGACCCTTGCAACAAACTAGATTTGAAATTCTCGGAATTAATAGTAGAAATGTAAACAAGATAAGTCTTCCTTAGCCCCTACACGACCGTTTAAGTCGGACGCCTTGTTGTTCGAGAGTGTAATCTCCTGGGGAGGCTGGAAAGTAATGTTTCTATTTGTAATGCAGCCTGATTTGTTGGTTCGCTCGTATGATGCTGACATTTTTGGAGATCGGTTACAAGGTGTGCGTAGTGGTTCCTTTCACCGCACTATATTTTGAGAAACTCACTCAATTGTGCCCTAAAATCAAATTCTGTTATTGAACATACTAACTCTAGGTAGCCTTCTAATCGGTTCAAATTATATTTAAATAAAATGGGTTTTTGGGAGCATGCTGCTTAACTAAACGTTTTGGCAATTCGCCATGAAGGGATTTACCTTCTGTCGGGATCCGTAGAATGGTTTAATAAATTTTAAGAGAGCGCTGAGTTCCACTCGCTTAGCACTAGTTTCTTATTTTCACATTTTATTAATTGAACAATTATTTTATTAATTGAACGCGACGATAGTCGGGTGTAAAATACTGGTGAGTTTGTTGTAGCTAATTATAGCTTTTAATGTAAACAAAATACTGAACTGAGTGAATAAGTGAATTGAGATTATAACAATTATCAGTATACAATTAAATGAAAAAAGAAAAGAAAATAATAAAAGTTCACAGATTTATGGCTGTACAGAAATATGGGATGCATTCGAAAAAAATGGACGTACACAAGAAGTGACGCTGTGTACATAGCTTCTCGTCGGATGAGGATGAGCGCAGTGACCTCGAAATGCTGGATGTCGTTTTTGATAAGTATGCTAAATGTAGGTTTCTTCACTGATATATCACTTTATCACTGTGATGATTTCTGCACTCGTATATACTCTTATATACTCGTACACTGTTTCACTATCTCGATTTCTGATGCATAACTAAGTCAGGAATTTTAAAGCAGAACTAAATTATTACATTAATAGACCTAAAGAAACCACTTCAGATACTGTATTAAAGTACCTTACGGAAGATGAAAAAGAAACAGTTAACACATTAGAAGTTTTTTTGATACCAGGAAAAAGGGGACATGATATTCCGATATTACTTACTCCAAAAATGGGACAGAATATGGATCTCATAATTTCATATCGAGAAACCTTAGCAATACCTGCGTCAAATTTATTTCTTTTTGTAAGACCCCTAACAATTGAGCCTTTTAATGGCTGAAAATGTCTAGAGACAATAAAAGACATGTGCAGCTTAAAAAATCCTAAAATGATTAGAGCTACAAGCATGCGACATCAAATCGCAACTATGTCACAGGTACATTCCGAAGAAAATGACGAATATACTAAGCAACTTGCAAAACTTCCTCGGTCACGATATCTAAATTCATAAAGCAAACTATAGACTGCTCTTGCAAGTACTCCAAAAAGATGTTGTAGGTAGTAAGCTTTTAGAAATAGAGATGAAAAAAAGAAGGAAATAGTAAATGGAACACAAAAGGAAACCGAAAAAAATATTGAAGGAATGCCAATAGCAGAAAGCGAAAAGGCTGAAAATAAACGTGTATTATAGAGATGGTTAGAAAAGAAAAAAACGTGGTAAAGAAAAACAAATAGTAAAGATTCTAACTTCGAAAGTCGAGAATGAAAATATAAAAATCGACACGACCTCTAGCGCTACAGACAGTGACTATTTAAAGGAAAACTAAGAAAATAAAAATCTTGCAAAAAGTACTGAGAAAGAAAAGGAAAATAGAAAAAATATTTCACCAACAAATAACAAAAAATATAATAAACAATGAATTTAAAAAAAAAAGAAAGAGCGTACCGAGCGCGAGCTCTCCGGAGAGTGAAACAGATTTAAAAGTAGCAAAATAAGCAAAATTAAGACGATGCATATAAAAAGGATAGAAGAAGAACGAAAAACTGTTAATATATATTTCAAAGAAAATATATTATAGACACTAAACCCAAGAAAAGCAAAGTTCTTGGAAATTTTGAAGAAAGCATCAGCTCTGCATCGACGTATCTGGATAAATACTTATGTGAACATCCTCCGCAAATAAATACTTATGTGAATAAGATTTATAAACGGAAATTAAAGTCGAAGATATAAAGTAAATCATAAGCAGGAAATGATAGTCGTAGTTGTATGTTTACAAAATAGCCCTCCCCTACTTCCACAACCCTTTTTAAACATCTAAGGCCTTTATTTTGAATGTATTTGGCGTTAATTTTGAAATATTGCACAACCTAACTTTATATGTTAAAAACATAAACTACCTTTTTTGCTTTTTTCTAACAAAATGCAATATTTTTTATTAAAAATATTTTTCTCGAATTAAAATAACATAAGTTATTCATTATTAAATTATCGGATGAATAACATTAATTTAGTCATTCTCCTACCGGACGACATTTCGACTCATAAATAGAAGATGACGAGGATCGAAGCGAAAATGCTATTTCAGGATAAAAAATAAACTAGAAGGACGTATGGTATGACGACATCGATGTTTTTTTTTCAATTTGCATCGCCCTAATGTTATATGACAGTTTATATAAGATGGCAGCATAGATATAATTAAAAATATAAATCAGTTTCAAAAGTTTGCAAATCAAATTAATCTTTTATGCGTACCTGTGAAAAGCAATCCCATTGTTCCTTAGGTTTTTCTGTGTCGTTGTTATAAATCATGTTTATATCGTGTTTATATGACGATATCGTGTATATCGAATAATCGTGTTTATACGACGAGTGCTCGCTACTAGAGGTGAGGCGTATTTATTGTCACTGGTAAAAATACTCGATATCTCAGATCAAAATATGTACTTGGTATACAAAATACTTGGTATCGTAAATATGGTATGGCCGACGGACATTCGTACAGCCGGGCTGCAGCATAACCCTACCCCTATTTGTGTAACTGGCTACACAGGGCCGTAGCGAAGAGGGGGCATTGTGCGGCAATGCCCTACCTTAAAATACCAATACCCTTAATAAAATACCATTAATCAATAATAAGAAGTACTATGAAGTTAAGTTATGACGGAAAAAAATTATACGCGTATATTGATATCTAAATAATTCCAAATCAACTACGGTGTATTAACAATATAGTAAACTAATTCTTTATTCTGACCATAGATGGCATTTGAAGTATGCGTCCGAGATTTCTTATTGCAGTTTATAACAGGGGGAATCCCCTAGAGTCTAAGATACTCAGGGGCATAGAGTAACAAATAAGAGGGCTCACCGGAAATGAAAAGTTGAAACGCTAATGTCAGATTCCTCAGCAGAGGGCGTTTAGACGATTCAAGTTGCGGGTTTCCGGCTGGACGCCGTACTTTTTCTCGCTGTCTAGCTTATAACACACGCATGACATTACTTAGTGTTGAAAAAGTACAATATTGAAAATTCTTGTGTGGCCTCTCGCATATATTTTCTACGGAAAAAAATTATATTTAATACTGTTTTTCATAAGTACTTTCCTATTCATTTACGTACCAATAAGTTATTTTTATTGTATTATAGTTCATAGTAATGGCGTGTATTGTAACCGGCTGTCGTAATACTCAAAAAACTGCCAAAGGAATCTCATTTTTCAATCTTCCAAAATGTAAAACTCTGTAAGTATCGTTCGTAGTTTAATTTTGTATTACCAAATAAAATAAGAAAGTATTTTTAAATTCCGTCAATGTGAACATTTACACAAGAATAACAACGTTTATAACCACAAATGATGTCGTAATTTTTGTTTGTTTATTATTATCAAATAATATAAGAAAGTATTTTTAATTCCGTCAACGTGAACATTTACACATGAACAACTATGTTTATAACCACAAATTATGTCGTAATTTTTGTTTGGTTATTATTATCAAATAATATAAGAAAGTATTTTTTAATTCCGTCAACGTGAACATTTACACCTGAATAACTATGTTTAGAACTATAAATTAATACGAAATTTCTGTTTTGTTCACAGGGCGATGGAATGGTTGAGACTATGTCGCCGAGATGAGTTGGCAGCCGGATTTCAAAACCACTGTTACAGAATTTGTGAGAATCATTTTATAATTCATGATTTTAAAACTATTTCACCTAGGAAATTGTTACAGGTGAATGCAAAGCCGAGTCTAAATTTGCCAACACCGACCGAAGATATTACAATGAGAGTGATAGAACCAGACATGTTGGAACGACTGAGAGACCAGCCGAGTACTAGTTATAAAGGAATATCTGAGGTAATTTATCAGTAAAATTATACATAGTCTAGATTTAGAATTTATGCACAAGGAATTGTACTCACCAGGTAGCATCTTTAACATTAAGTATATATAAACTAGTGATACAATTGATTGAGGCTTATAGACAAATATCTTTACTTTATTTAACTCATTTTGTTGCAAGTTTTCAACACTTGGATACAGGTAAACGCTAACCACTTCACTAATTATACATAGTGTGTCTTGTAGTATATATTTTCAATTTCAATGATAACTGATACGACTAATGTGAGATAAATTATGTATATTTTGTATTAATCATCCAATGTCTGGAGTTGACAGGTTATTTGGAAACAGTAACATGGATTTTTACTGCATACCAGATATATGCCAATTTATATCCAAATATTATATATGTTTGTGAATTGTTTATGATTATAGGAGGACATACTTCCGGAAGCCGCTTCAACCAGAGCCAGCGTTTCAAAGAGAGGCAGCCTACAAAAACTGAGGAGTTCCAGACTTGTTAGAAAGATACATGCACTGAAGAAGACCATCGAACTATTGAGGCACAAGTTAAGAAGATTGCGGAAACCTAAGAAGCATGATAAATTGGAAAGTATAAACATTTCTAAAATAAAACTAATGTTAAAACATATTTTACCAAAAGATTCTTATACTTTATTTGATCATCAATTAACAAATTATTTTAGAAGAAAAAATGCAGCGGTATATGATTCAAAAATGAAAGAGATTTGTATGAACTTATATTATAATTCACCAAAAAGTTATAAACATTTGGCTCACATTTTACAGTTACCATCAGTTAGAAGTATACGTCGTTGGGGTTATAATTTTCAGGTTAAAGTAGGGATAAATGATTTTATATTAGATGCCTTAAGCAAACAGTTTTGTAATAAATCAGATGATAGTAAGTTGATTAGTTTGCTATTTGACGAAATTAGTATTAAGGAAAGTTTTCAGTATGATTTAAAAGATGACAAGATATTAGGATTTGTAGATAATGGTCATGTAAGAACAAATGTAGCTTCCACATCAATATTAGTATGCATGATAACAGGGTTAAGTGTTAAATTTAAACAGGTGGTGGGTTATTGGTTAACGGCTGGTGCAGATAATAACTTAGATATGTATAAGTTAGTTACAGAAAGTATCGGTAAAATTTTAGATGCTGGATTAATAGTTAAAGCAATAATTTGTGATCAGGGACCGAAAAATCAGGGTTTGGCAAAAAAATTAAACATTGATGTAAGTCATATTTTTTATATAATAATATTAAGATTTTCTTTTTTTATGATCCGCCTCATTTATTAAAATCTCTTAGAAATAACTTAAATAAATATAATTTAATGTATAAAGGTAATCTTGTAAAATGGTCCCATATTAAAGAGGTGGCACTAGATATTGATGATCCCCTAAAGTTAAAATTTGGAAATAAATTTTCTCCATTGAGACACGCTAAGAAATAAACACCATAGAATACGCATTAACATCCATATATGTATGTATTGTCCGTGTGTATTTTTCTACTTTCAGCTCTGCAGTAGAGGACATCCATAAACTATTATGGACACAGCGCTGCAAGCTTCTCAGATTATAATCAACCTGAACAGCGGGAAAGTCAGAGAAACCTTGAAGCATGCTTTTTGAAATGGAAATCCAAATATATTTTTGAAATAATTACCTATTAGAATACTATGATTGTAAAATTATATATGTTTTGTAAAATCTCTGATATATGTTTTGTAAAATTTTAGTTACTTTAAAGTTTTAATAAAAATTTATGAAAATTAGAATGTTTTTTAATATATTGTTTAATAAATTCTAATTCAATGTTTTATCATAATGCCATCTATGGGTGATAATTCTACCTAGACAGCGCCATCTTTTGGTCTTGGTAATAATCAAAGCGCCACCTGGTGAGTCAGGGTCCAATTATCCATATAAACATAGACCACTTTTTTGGTGTGTATTAGTATGGGAGTGTCCGTTCTGTACTCTATTCTGTGCTCAGGGGGTTCTCCCTTTAAATTAAAATAAGCAAATTAAAGGTTATTTGTATGTAAGTGTTGGTTAGTACAAAATGTCACAGAGTGACAGTATAGCTCAACACGTTTCAACTTTTGAGACGTGTTGAGTTACACTGTCACTCGGTGACAACTTGTACTGATAAAACTTTTCGTGAATAACATTTTGTATAGTGCACTCTTTTGTTCATATATAGATTCCAGTTTTGTCATCATTTCCATAGTACTACCGCAAGTTGTTTGAAGTCCATCGAAGAGGTTATAATGAACATCGTCATGCCACCACTTTTTGACCATTCAGCACTGTTTTGTTCTGGTTTTGTCACTGTAATATCAATTTATTTTGCCTTCAAAGCCCATTTTATTTTAAACTTCCATCGACGAAAGTTACTTCCATTAATTTTTTCTAAATTCATTGATCACGTGGGATCCATCTTGAAGTTATTTTGTTAAAGATTTTCAGCAATGATTGTAACTTTTTCGTTGCCGTTTTCTTCTGTTCTTTTATTTTCAGAGTAGACTGGGCTCCTAAACTCTTCGGCTTTATTCAATGAAACAAAGCATTTTTAATATAACTAACTCTTATTTAAAGTAAATGAAGTACAATTGAAAACTCAATACATACAAGAAGAACCAGTTAACTAACTAAAGCATACATAGTGCTGCCACCTAGTATTAAAAATGTACATGGTTATGTATGTAGTTTTCATGGTTATGTAAAAAATTTGAATCGAAATTGTTTGTTGCTTGATTTTATCCCCTTTATTTATGAACCTATGGTATAAAGTATGAGACTGAAATAAAGTAATGATTTTAAAAATATAAAGCTTTCCATGTTGATAATAAGAAATAAAGTTAATATAACTTTGACATTTAAGAGATTTTAAATTATAAAAAACCCGAGTAAAATTTTAACCTTTGTTGCTACCACGGTGATAACTAATCATTTTGGTTATTGTTAATAGATTACCTACGTTGACAAATTACACGGTATTATATATTTTAAAGTTATTGTATGCGAAATTACTATTAACCGTTGTAGTTTTAATGCCTAGTAAACTCTTTTTGATTTATTAAAAAAAAATATTTTTAATATAATGTTCAGGTATGAAATGCGTATAAATGCACAAAACAATTATTGAAAGAAAGACGTTAACATAAGTCAAGTCGTTATCCCGACATTATTTTATAAATAAATATACGACGTCATTTTAAAGTGCATTTTGCTCTATAATTTCCATAATAGATGTCGTCAGTGTGTAAACGATGGAAAATATCAATCGTCAGGTAATTATTACCTTACTAGTGATAAGTCATTCGTACTATTTCGTACAATGATAAGAACCATCCGCATCGGTTCTGTGCGTCGTCCGCCCATCATTTCAATAAGTGAAACGTCAGACTTGTAAACCTGATAGTGAGTCGCTCTTTTTATTCGTCACAAATTACCATTTTAGGGTAATATTCCGCAAGTGTGTTAAGTTCTGCGGCTTGACGAGGTATAAACTAAATTATTTTAAAATGTCGATCGTAGGAAAGTATAAGCATTCGAAGAATGAGAATATCGATGAATATTTTGCGGCAGTAGGTGAGTTTTTATAATTGACGTATATATTTCATAAACGATTATACTTACGGTTTTCTAGTCCTATACGTAAGCTTAATTCTAATTTAATTATTTTTCAAATCAATGCCAATAAATATTGTTTCCGTAAATAATATTCACGACAAGTAACACGATACTTAAGCATATTTTTGTTTTATTTAAATTATATTTTTTAAAGAGCTGGAAAACTGTTAAAAGTACATAACTTCATGCAATTTACCGCCGATGGAAACTTATCGGTAGCAATATAATTTACGGAAAGAAATAAAATAAGTTGTGTATTTGACAGCCGGTTTTATTGATGGGAATTGCAGTAGGTAAAATATTGTTTACCTGACATCATCTTCCGCTTTCTACGTAAAATTGGAATGGGTTTTGTACTTGATAGTTCCTAATAATTTACCTTGTACCTATACTTAGCGTACATTCTGGTACATGACAACATTGAATTTAAAATTCAGATTCTTTTATGGATTTTAAGGCATGGCCAAACTCTTATCACCTGTTTTAAGGCATGGCCAAACTCTATCTGACTGTTAATTTAATCCATGTTAGTCCCAATTTAATACATCTTGTTTACAGAGAAAACAAATTCAGTTACAGAAAGATATATGGAAGCACTGAGAGAGCGGCATTCTATTATACGATAAATGCACAAGTATTTATAAATAAATCCAATATTCTGTTGAAAAAAGTGCTCATGGAACTTAGTTCAGGCTTTATTCATTTTTTGAAATAGCAAATGTGAGAAATGGTACGTTAGTAAAAAAATCTAAGCAAATATCATAGTAACTTGTTGAACATTAGGTCCCATACGCTTATCGTTAACTACCTGTCAAGTTAATGTAAAGTAAAAAATAGAACATGGATAACTACAATTACATTAAACTTATTAGACAAAAGTACAAATCTATTTTACCATGGAGTGTTTAATTTGTTAAGTGATATATAATTATTTGGGCAAATGTGTCTTTCACTATATTGCTACACCTATATGTTCGTACTGAAGTCAACTACTTCTGTCAAAGCTACTTTGTTAAATATAAACAGTATTACATGTAATAAGATTGTCTACGTTTAAATTAATGTATATAAATACATTAATTTCAGTTTGTTGGTAAAATTTGTATTGAAAAATATTTATCCATAATTTTCTGGAAGATATGTAGTATATGGCAATTTTTAGGCATTAATTTGATTATGCAATTGGTCAATTGGTCTGTAAGGCTAAACTGTCACCCATCTTTTAGGTATCATTTTATTCCTTATTTAGTAAAAAAGATTTATTTGTGTCTTTTTATCTAATACCCCATTTGTACAACAAGTCACGTAATTAAAAACGATAAAACTAAATCATATCTATAATTGAAGATAAAATTTATCTAATCTTGTATCCATAATAAGAAAATACATTTTCTTCTTTTTAAAAAATCATTATGTACCGTATTTAGCAAGTCTTTAATCAGCGAATGTTAAAACGTTTATAATTTCATATTGACAGTGGTCTTTAGATAAAAGTCAAATAGACCAAAGTCATCGAGTGTTGAGAACATTTTCAATTATGGAACTAACATTTCTTGATCTTTAACGATGTTCGATAAAACTATATCGTTATATAATATTTTTGCAACAATATCAAACTGTTTTAGTTTCATTTTGTTATTACTCTAAATAGATTAAAATTCATACAACTTTTTGTAACACTTTCAATACTTCAAAACTATTAAAATTATTTGTAGGTGTCCCATACATTCCTAGGAAGATGATGTCCATGTCTTCCCCCACCATGGAGATAAGCAAACAAGATAATCAATGGACAATCAAAAATAGTTCAATGATGCGAACCACAGAATTAACATTTAAACTCGATGAGGAATATGAGGAAAACATGCCAACAGCTGTTTTAAAGGTGACATTATTTTACCTTAACCTTCAAATCAAATGCTAATAGCAACAACTGATGACAATAAACCGAGCAACGAAAATATAGATATACCAAATAAATGAAAAAATACACGGTGTAATAACAGATGATACTGATAATGTGCAGGGTAGTTTAATCTGATTGATAAGAAGTAATGCTCATTCGTGCACTCATGCTATACTTACTGTTTGTAGTTTTTATATCCATAAAATTGCAGTGGGATAATTTTTTAATAAAACTTGTACTGTTTAGTGTTTAGATGAAAGTATAACATTGACATAATACTGAAAGGGGATTGACCCCAAAGTGGATAAAAACAAAATGGTTTAAGAATATTAAAGATGAAATACTAAACTCAGAATCTAGCAATATTTCTTATCAATAACTTCACAGAATTATAAAAGCAGTTTGATTTGGTCAATAATTAACTTTATAGCTTAACTTTCAGAAAACTGTCACCAATAACCAACTATTCAGCATGACTCAAATATGTAGGTTAAGCAAACACAGGATACACAGACACCTAAAGTTAGGTAAACTTTAGTAAGTATTAACCAATGGAAATATCGGGCCGATCCAAGAATCAATCCCGAATAGGGCGTTTTCATATTATCCAAAATGATACTTGCACTAATGTTAATAATATTGGCTCTAATTCTAATATAGGAGATGATGGACAATTTCATACTAACCGAATCCACTTCTATACCGACACGTTGTTAATAATACATTAGTAATAAATATGTTTGAACCCACTTCTATACCTACACATTGTTAATAAATATTATTTATGACATCATGTGAAACGTGTGGTCAAGAATTTTGAGTTTTCTTTATAAAAAAAGATGTCGGCTGGAAATAAAATATATTTGCTTTATCTCTTATATTTTAGATGCAAAGTATAAAATATCTAGAAAGTAGTATTGGGCTCGATTTTAGAAATCAGATGTTTAGAGGACAATTGAAAAGAATTGGGTGTAGAATTTGAAAAATAGGTTGCTTTCCAAAAAAGTATTACTTTTTTTACATATAATTTTAAAAATTTTATTACTTAATAATACACACTGAAAAACTCAAAAATGCCCATGATTTAAAACGTAAACATAATGAAATATTTTGAAAGCCTCCCTATAAATGAGCATAAAAATTATGTACATTTGCATATTTAAAACAATTAATAATTGCAACACTTTTGTGTACCAAAAAAGACTTGATTGGCATGTGGTGATAACTAATACATTTAGTCATGCTACTCCTATGTTGTTCATATTTATTATTTATTACAGTATATATACATAACAGTGGGTTGGATTTTCACAATAAATAAATCATGTGTAAGTTTGACTATCCATACTTGCAGTGGAGTGTTCCATTTTTTAATAATAGAGCGAGCTTCTATTCATTTCAATGCATGTTTCCCAATTCTCCTCATCTCAACACCATAGTTGATACAGAGATGTGATTTTCTGTCTTGTGGTCAGATATTTGCGCATGAGTCTATTTTTTTCGTAATTTCTAAACTTGTTTGTCAGAATTTGATATAAAAATATACCCACAAAGAATATAAAAAAGCACGAAAAATGTAAAAGAATACAAAAAATGATAAAAGACTATAAAGAATAATAAACAAAATTTAGAGGAAAACTAAAAATATAAAAGAATACTATATAACATTCACAAAATGAAAAGCCGCCATTTCTCATCGACATTTTTACATAATATGTCATTTTAGTGTTGCCAAGAGAAAATGTCAACTTAATATTTTAGTGTCAGTTTTTTCGTGTAAACAGGCTTCGCAATTTCAAAGAAGTTCTACATGAAAATTAATAAATATATTTTTAACATCATACTTATTCTTGCGTCATGCGTATGGACAATTTTGACCATACCCCTTGGTGGAATTGTGGTGCCTTTTATTTAGCAATATAATAGAATAGCAATTTGATAGAAGACCCAAATCTAAATGTTCAGCTCCAGTTATTAAATCACCACTGCAAGGTTTTCTCTTTAAACCTTTTTTTTAGTAATACCACTAATTTGATGGCCACAAGAACTGAACTCTTAATATCAGATTTTTTGTCAAATATATGTTAAAAACAATTTAACAGCATTTTTACATCCATAAATTTCTTGGACTGTACTTACTGTATGGAGCATACATGCAACACCAGAGCTATGGTGTTATACCTTTCTTCACTAAACTTATTTGATGTAAGAAAAAAATGCAAATATGCAAATTGATAACGCAACTAACATTCATTTTTGAGCTTTATTTTCACTTTTTCTACAGGAACATAAATTTGTAAAAAAATTTATATTGTTTTAAAGGCAAAATCATAAATTCTATATTGATAATTCTAATATGTTTACATTTTTTCATAAATAAATATTTAGGACTTACTTTGGTAAAGTCTTAAATTTTTATTCTATTTAGATATGTAGTTTGTATCCATTGGTAACTCTATTCCAACATTCATAAATTTTCATTTCAATAAGTTTTTTTCTTTTTTTCATCTTAACAGCAATATTAGTAATTGCTAGATTCGACCCCGCTACAAGTAAACGAAAATGTAATTAGCTACTCGCCTACACCTCCAGACCCAATGAAATCCCAGACCCACTGAGTTTTCTTGCCCTACTTCCCCGGCCAGTTTTGTAACTTTAATAAATTATGAATCTCCCTTGTTCTCATCATAATCTAATTCTTCACCTCCCTCCCACCTTTCCAATTCCTATGTGGATGGCATATATGTTACCTGCGATGTAGAACCATTTATTGTCTATATCAAAAGAAAAGAACCCCAACTTAACTCGGGATTCTCGCTTCATGCAATCAAATTTGGTTTGATTTTAATAAACTGTCATGTCAGTGGCATAATGTGGGACGGAGTTAAATAAATTGGTAGAAATAAGAAATCATGAGAAATTTTCATCTCCACTCTCCACCAAGCTTTTGTCAACCACTCCGCTTTTATGGGACGAATAAATTGTTCACACCCTCATATAACGTAAGTCAGGCATTGTTCGCAATGTTCTAGTTGACTGGTCTGACGATGAGGTTTTACAGGACATAAAAGTTCCAGAAAGTTGCAACAAGGTCATAAATGTCCATACTTTAAATTTAAAAAATTTATCCATTGCCAACTCAATTTATTTTCCATCGAAGACGATGGCCATTACCTAATATAAATTCATGGCATATTTCACTCTACCAGTATCTAAATTCAAATTCTGTACTATCCAATGTTGTAATTGTTATAAAGCTCTAGGTGTCCTATGCAATTCCCCAGGTGCATAAATCAGGCATTTTTTTTAGATGTCGGTTCTCTCTTTCAGTGGACCTGGAAAACATTGACTCCTGCCATTACCAATTTCTAAATGCTATAGACTTGGCCACTGGGAGTTTTATTCCATTGAAAAGAAATAATTCATAGTTATAGTTTTCCTTTCCTCCTTTGTAGCATTAAAGCTCGTAAAGACACTGAAGCAATATATAAATCTAGTATGTTGGAATTGACTGCTTTTTATTTTGAAAGAATTAAGTTCATAAAAACAAATTCTCTTTAAAAAAGAAAAAAGGCTGAAAGAAATTCTTTCTCTCTTACTCCTGCTTTTGACATTTGGCCTAAATAAAACATTTTTGATCTGTTTTTCAGCCTTATCTACCCCATCTAATGGGGTAGAACAATTTTTAAACAAGTTGCTCCACCATCCTATATAAATAAAGATCAACAACTTTCTAGAAGAAGATTTATCTGTTAATGAATTAAATTTAACCTTGAACCATCTTAAAGATTATTCAACTTGTATTAATTGAATCTCATATTCAATGGTGAGAAACATTATCTATGTGAGGTAAGGTTTTCCCAGACTGGGCTGAGTTAATATCATTTTAACTTAACTGAATTAACATCAATTAATATTGACTTAATTAATCATTGGTTGAATTAATAACATCTTAAGGTAAAATCACTAAGTTCATATAATGCTCTAGCACCCAGTCATTCCTTTTTGACTCCATATCCAAAAACAATTCAGAAAGCCTCCAATCTAAGATTGTGGGGTTGGAGAGGGTGATCTAAATCATTTCATCTGTGCATGTTCTCTAAATTATAAATTTCCTTCGTTCATTTATAAATTATTAAAATATAAAATTCTTTTACCTATTAACATTAGATCCTTTTTAGCAGTTGTCAATAAACCCATTCTAGAATTAATCATACAATAAATTGTATGATTAATTCATTTATTTAATTGTTTTTTACTTCTTATTTAATTTTTGTTTTGGTCTATAGTTTATTTCTTTCACCAATTCTTGGATATCTTTTGAAAGATATCCAAGAAATTATTTAGTCAGTGTTGCCTAGCCTCCCCTTCTTGACTTGACATTAGCACCTTACAAGAGGATTTTAACAGAAATATATTTGTTTATAGCAAAATTTATTTTTTGGTCTCAGTTTTGCAGGATAATAATATACTTGTTGGCAAATATCCCTTCTAAATGTTTATACAAACTTTTTATTTGCAGAGCATAACTAAACTTGTTAACGACAATGAACTACTGACAGAATCTGTGATAGCAGAAACCGGTGTCAAAACAGAACGGAGATATACATTCAATGACCAAGGATGCATTGTGGTACTATAATTCATTTTAACATTTAAACAACGATGATATTATTCTAAAAATATCCAACAAAGCTTATTTCTTTTACTACATTCTATAATAGTAAAATAGTTACAGTTCGATATAAAAATTAATATCAGAAAAAACATAAGCCCGGTCACATTTTATCTCTTTATTTAAAATATTATAGTGGAATTTGTTGCTCGCATCCATAGGATTTACCACCTCTTCCTAGACCTACCCTACATGCGTCCCCCGGGTGGTGCTAAATGAGCAGCAATGCCGAGTATCAGGAGACGGTTAAGTAACCTGAATCAGCAGAACTAAATACCCTGCTGCGTGGAAGTAGTAAATGACTTTCACACCCCATAACTCTGCGGTCATGTCTCATTGAAACGGTGGTCTTTCTTGACTCTATCGTGTGGGTCAAAAGGAGGAACACCTCTATCAAAAATTACCCCTATCCTACAGTGTCTATATACCTCCAGCCCAAGAAAACCGGAAAGTTTACCATCAAAAAATGTTCCAAAAAACCTTATTAGAATCTAGACCAAGAGCTAATTCTTTCCGTGGAACTTCAACGGCAGCCCTAGAAGTAACAGATGAAACACTAGCACCCTTAACTAATGAACCAAGTTACCACCAAACAGAGAAACAATCACGTAATCTAGAACAAATGCCACCCCTGGCAACGAGTACCCGGGTCCAAAAAACGTAACATATCCGACTCCCCTCCAGCCCCAACTACAAAAACACAAAATAGATTTAAAGACTTACCTGTTGATGAACCGGAACCAATCACACTCAAACCCCCAATAAACCACCACCCGTCATGCTATATGGAATAGATGATGTAAATGAACTCTCCAAATTAATTGAAACTGTCGTCAGCCCTTCAAACTTTACATTCAATATAGTAAATAAAAACTTGCTACGTGTTATGATGAATGAGACTGAAGTCTACAAAAAAGTAGTGAATCTCATCAGACAAAAGGGCCTAATCGGGCACACATTCATAAGAAAAGACTCGAAATGCAATTTGAAACATTCACCTTTAAAAGCATATTCACCGATATACTTGCAAGCCACCTCTGTCAGGTTGGAAGATCATACAGGTTCAATTACTTTCTCTGCGGAGTATTGTCCCCCAAGACATAAAATAACTCAGTATATGTTCTCAAATACTTGGTTCCCGATTTATTTCCGGGGTGATTGGAATGCCAAACACACATTCTGGGGCTCACAATGCTTGGGTACCAGAGGTCCAATGGTAAACCAACCTACTGGTCTTCTGATCCGAACAAACTGCCTGACCTCCTGGACTTCTTTATTGCTAGGAGAATGAGTAGTTGATACATTAATGTTGAGAGCAGTCTTGACGGATCGTCCAATCATACCAATGTGGTTCTTAATATCAGCAGTAGATTTATCACCCGAGGGAACCCAGAGTCTCTTTACAACCATAGAACTGACTGGGATGGATACAGGACTTACGTGGACAGTCAACTAAACTTAAAACTTCCCTTGAAGACTCAGGATGATGTGGAGGAAGCATGCAAACATGTCACTAATTTAATCCAAGTAGCCTGTTAGACCAACTCACCAGAATTAAATAAGTCTCAAAACCTGTTTATCTAACCTCGCAATATAAGACTTAAAGTCGAAGAAAAGCATTGCTTAAGACGGGTATGGCACTTGTCTCGACACCCCTCAGACAAAAGGAAGTTTAATCGCACCACAAAAAAACTGAGAGCATTGCTCCGGGATACTGCAAATAATAAGATGTGACAAACTATTTCTATGTGTTATATTCTACTTCAGATCAGGGTGACCACTGTTTGTGGAAAGCTTTGGAAAACCTAGACAAGTCCCAAGAGCATAGTCCCCCCATTAGATCACAATCCATCTTACCTAGAACGGAGAGTGAAAGGGCTGAGATCTTTGCATTCCATCTGGCAGTGTCTTCAAACCAAATGAGGGATATACAGACAACCATGAGATTGACACAATCCTAAACTACAATGTCCAAATGTGCTTGCCCCTCAGACGAACATCCCCAAATGAAATTTCCAAAGAAATAAAATGTCTAAACCCTAACAAGAAAAGCCCTAACTTTTCTAACTTGCCTATTCAACGCAGTATTCAGAATGGGATGAGTGCCTGCTCTATGGAAGATCTCCCAGATAATCCTAATTCATAAACCTGGCAAACCTGCACACGAAACTTCATCATATTGACCTATTAGCCTTATTCCTGTATTGCCAAAACTTTGGGAAAAGATCTTTCTGACCGAGTTGAAAGTCTTTATGGACGATTGTGACCTTATCCCAGCACTGATGTGCACAATTGAGCAAACTCACCACGTATGCCACACTATTCGCCAGGGCTTCGAGAAAATGGAATACACGTCTGCAGCTTTTGGACATCTAGAAAAGCGTCTGCAGCTTTTTACTACAAGCCTTTGACTGCATCTTCTTGCTTTTTACTACAAGCCTTTGACTGGTTCTTCTCTATAAAGTCAAGGAAAAGCTTCCACACTCATTGTTCTCAATTATAGCATCCTATATAACTCAGAGAAAATTTCAGGTCTTGTTTTACCTGAAATTTTGCAAATGATGCAAGATCTAGTCTGCACAAGATCGAAACTTGAGTCCCAAAAGGTTCAGTCCTGAGACAAATCTTGTATAATATCTTCACTTCCGATCTCCCTACCTTAGCAGATGTAACCATCGCAACTTATGCTGATGACATTGCCTATCGGGCAAAAGCCAAAGATCCAGGTTCTGCCAGCAACAAGCTCCAAAAATTGCTGGACAAAATGTATACCAGGTTGCATAAATGCTGAATCTGTGCCAGTACACAAAAATTGACACATCATGTTTACATTCAGGAGGGGCAATTGTCTCGTATTGAAACTAGGAACCGACACTTAGATAGAGGTACCTAAATAGAAGGTTTACCTGAAAAACTCACATCAAGCAGAATAGTGATCAATTAAATATCAGGTACAAAAACCTGCACTGGCTCTTGGGTCGTAACTCTGTGCTAACGGTGGACAATAAAATTACTATTATACAACCCACTCCTACTAAAAACTACTATCGTACTGCTTACTACTAAAGCCGATATAGACATATGGCATTCAGCTGTGGGGCGTGGCCAATAATAACAACATAATGTGTCTCCAAAAGCTCCAAATGCAATTCTAAGAAACATAGTCAGTGCACCTTGGTTCACACGAAATTGTGAAATTCATGAATACCCCAAGACTCCCACCATTCTAGACTAGATTAACAGATTCAGAAAAAGATGTGCAGAACGGCTCACTACCCATCCAAACTACTATTGAGCTACTGAATTGCTGGACAATACCAAATTGATTAACAAGTTCAAAAGAAGCCAAGTATTCTAATTGAGTAGCAGTGGCATTGGCCTCTGCACTTTAAATGTCAAATTTCTCACCCAACAAAACTGATAATAGTCCAAAGGGACTAATCGCAGTTATATAAAAAAAAACTTAAAATATACTGTCGGATTCTATCTACTTTTTTAAGTTGCCTATATTTCTTTGTGTGAACCCATTCATATTATCATTTTCATTATTTATATGTGCAGAAGAGTGAAATAGTTTTTGCATTTGTTAGAACCAATTTTCCATTTTTTTAGTTTTGAACAGTTTTCAAACCTTTAAGTTTCTTATGATAACTAAAGACAATGTTTTTCTATTCACAGACCCTCACTCATGAAGCTTGTCCAAATCCAGCAAAGAGATTCTTCGACAGAATTAAGGAATAAATTGATTAGAATATAAAATAAATTTATTATGGTCTATGTGTCAAAATGTATATAAATATTTTTTATAAGAAGATAAAAATATATTATTCAATTTAAAATTACTTTTACTAAATATCACCCATTTAATAAAATTAAGAAGACTGTTTACAAACTTAAACAATAAATGTATTTATGATGATTTTATGTGAACATTAATGATATATTTATGTGAACATTAATCAATATTACCAAGAAAGAATTTTTTATAATCTGTGAGGTAGGATTGAATTTAGGATTATTAGATTGGATTTGGACTGGATTTGAACTGTTCTGGGTTGGATTTAGACCTGTCAAAGCTAATAAAAAGGTTTTGAACTGGCCTTGTAGTAAAATTAAAATTAAGATGATTAAATACTAATTGAAGCTCAACTTTAATTTCAAAGGCTGAAAAAAGTTTGGCTTATTGTGATACATTTACCAAAAAGAGGTTCTCATATTTAGCATATGTTATACAGGTCATATTGTCATCAATGTTAGCAAAATTTAGTTAAATTGAATTTGTCAATAATTGTTTAACCATGAGTTAAAGATTTCTCCAAAAAGGTTGTGGTAATTTCCAGATAGTTTAATTACAAAGTATAAATAGGTCAAAGTTTGACCTATTTATACTTTGATATTAACAGTTAACAAAGTATTCATCAACAAAATGGATTTAAGTCAATGACAAATACAGATTCCTCTATTTTATAAGTTCCACCTGAGTCACAATACTAAAACTGCCACAAATTATGTATGCCATATGATGGGTGAATCAACTCTGCCCTACAACCTTGAGGACGGTGAAAATTTGATCCAGGAAGTCAGATATATTATTGTAGAGGTATTTTCATCATATTTTCTTTTATAAATTTTATTACACAATAGCCTTCACCTACGGCTCCCATCACCATCATCGTACCACATAACGCTTCGTACTTGCATATATTCTAGAATATTCCATTCAAAAATTAATATAGTTTCCTAACCTGAGCATATATACTTATGTTTTTTTCATAAAAGCAGTACAATTTGCACAATAAACAACCTACACAAATGTGCACACATTGGTATAATTGGAGATGTAAGCAAGCAAACAGTGGTTAGGTTTTGTATACATAGATGGAAATATAACACTAGTCCCGTTGATGCTAAAATAAACAGATTTTTTGAGGTTACTGTGTGGTCATTATGAAATGAAAGTTTTTTGAAGTGAAGTGCTTAAATCGAAAAGGTGGTGAGGAAATCATCAAGATTCTAAATATTACAACTGTTTATCTTGAATCATATCCATTTAGACTTGTGCACTCAATTAAAAAATTTCTTATAATGTTTAATTTGCAATTGCGAATAGTTTCAATGAAGTTAATTTTTATAGTAATATTATAAGAGACTCCACATTCAAAATAAGTTATGAAATTTATTGTCCCTTTCCACCCGAGGCAACACGGACAAGCAGGTACCTTTGAAAAATTATAAAACCTGCCTGAATTAATTTTAGCTGATGCAATCACCACCAATCCCTCATGTAAGTGTTTCCTCCATTCATTGCGGTGCTTAGTACTCAGCGTTGCTTCTTAGTCTAGAGAGGCATAGAAAAGATTGAATGAATAAATGGACTAGTTCACCAATATTCATTGACCGAATCAGTTAAAAAATTGAAACAAAAATCGCAAAAGATTACAACAAATTTATTTTCACTTATATGCTTCACATCTATCATGCCAACTTAACGTTTAAGTACAAGGTTAAGGTATAGATTATATTCCTTCCGACAAATAAACAGGTTTTATGATTGGCCTAAAATCTTATATGACTGGAAGAGATTGCTATTGTAGCAATAAGTCCACCATGTGTAACTTTAACAGCAATAAGTCCACCATGTGCAGAATAGATTCCATAGACCCCACACAAAAAAGGGGCTGGAATTTTGTATGGAGCACATGCAGCTGTCTCACCAGATGGCACACCCAGTATTACTAGGGCTTAGGTAGATGACGCAGTGTAGTGAGTATCATCATCCGTAGATAGCATTATCATCTAATTATAACAGAACGTTGAATTCATATCTTCGGTCTAGTCCATTAATAGAAGAAATTGATTTCCTTATTTTGGTAAAACTTTCCATTCAAGCTTGTATTTTTACAATTATTGCTATACATCATTTATTAATCAGAATTGTTTCCACCAATTTGAATAAGAAAATTGCATAAGAAGAACATTTCGAGCTAATGAGCTATTTTTTAACAAAATAATGTGTACTGAATGTGAGAGTTTTAACATTACTTGTAATGAGTGAATGTAATTAACAATTTCTAAACTTTTGACTCGACGCAGTATTTTGTATTCACACAAGTTAAATTATATAAATAAAAGCGTTTTTAAAATTTTCAATTGAATTTTACATTTATAACCAATAACTTTTAAATTTTATGATTTCAAATAAAATCCAATAAATTGCAAGAATATTTTGATAAAATGAGTTATACTATTTAGGTTTCCATAATCTTTTTGATTTACGCACGTGCATCCCCCCCCCCGCCCTAAATCCGCCATTAACTAAGTTTATTCCTGTCTTCTATTATATAATCAATGATAGATTATAATAGAAGACAGGAATAAACTTTTATTTTCTCTTTGAGATGATTTGGGCCGACCGATAGTTTCTCGCACATGTTTTTCCTTTTTATAACACTTTCTTGTACACAGGTTAACTGTATTTGAAATTGTGCAAAAATTATTTTGTTTAGAGATGATAGGTAAAGTATATTTCCTGTAATACTTATTTGTTGATAAGATTCTGATAGGTAACTGGAATATTATCATGTTAGAGGATATTTCTACATTTGGAGATATTTGAGATTCGAGTGCTAACAAGTTTCTAAGCAAGTTTATAGTTTCTGGTATTTTAGAAATATTCCGTTCTAAATGTAATTGCGATATAATAGATGGGTGTAGCATACCATGTTGTGCGTATATGTATGCTCCGTTTATGCTGAGGCATACTTCATTTAATCCCTCGTATGTGAACGTTAGTTCAAATTGAAGTACAGAGCTGTCATAAAATTCTTTACAAAGAAGAACAAAACGCCGACGGAAATATTTGAATAGATGTTAGCAGTTTATGGGAAGTCTGCACCTTCATTTACGACCGTAAAACGTTGGAGCCGAGAGTTCAAACACGGCTGGGGGTTGCTCGAAGATGATCCCAGGTTGGGACTCCCAAACACCGTCGTTACCGAAGAAAACTTTAAAAAAGTGAAAAAATTTGTTCTCGAAGATCGGCGAATCAAGTTTTGGCAGATAGCTAAAGCCATGGGCATTAGCAAGAAACGAATCGGCGACATTTTGCATAATTATTTGTACATGAAAAAGTAGTGCGCGCGAAAACGTTGCAAATGAAAAAGGTGTGCCGATAATGCTCACGCCTCTGGACAAGCAGCATCGAGTCACAACTTCGCAGGAGTTTTTGGACATCTCTAACGATAATCCTGACGTTGTTTTTTCTCGTCTTGTCACTGTTGATGAAACATGGATTGGACACTACGATTCGGAGAAAAGCCGCCATGGAAATTCAAAGTAGAAATATCGTGGTCCAAGCTCATGGCCACTGTTTTTTGGGATTGTGGAGGAATTTTGTTGATCGATTACCTTCCTAAAAATACTACAATGAACGGAAACTATTACGCCGCATTGTTGACAAAAATGCGTCAAGTGGTTGTCGAGAAACGGAGAGGCAAACTGGCGAAAAGAGTCTTGTTTTTGCAAGACAATGAGCCCGTCCATACTGCGCGATGCAACTCACGCAGTGTGGACGGGCGTGCCCTCACTGAGACAGGATTTGAAGAAATCAACCACCCGCCCTACAGTCCAGACCTAGCCCCTAGCGATTATTTCCTCTTTTCAAATTTGTAAAAAGACCTCCGAGGACGGACATTTTCCAGGGACGAAGAAATGAAGACGGCCGTAAACGAACATTTCGAAGACAAAAACGGCGAATATTTTTTGACCGGGTTAAAAGTCCTTTTTAATAAATGTAAGAAGTGTATTGAAATAGAGGAGATTACATTGAAAAATAAATTTTTTATACATTTCTATCATCATTTATAATACCTTAGGCTCAAAACTTTTCAGCCGCCCCTCGTATAGTGGGAAATTGCCATTGAGATATTTTTTGATAAACATTTTATCGGGTGAGAGAAAAACCAATATAATTAAATTATATTTAGAAAAATGTAATTAAGTTGGTGCTGAAGTCGCATCTCTAATGTTTGACGGATTTAGTTTTAATTTAGTAGCAGTAAAAGAATTAGGTTGCAAGTTGAAGTATGTAGACAATTTACAAACATTTTTAAATGGTAAAAAATATTATGATATTTTTAAATCCGTGTCATATGATTAAACTTATTAGAATGATTTCTAAGTGAAATAACGTAAATTAAGTTAGGTACTCAATAGAACTACTCATATAAGGGAACCTTACTGCCAATTTCTTCAGCTATGGGGTTACCTGTACTGTACTGTAAACATCATAAACATGATGTGATGTTTTGTAATTTGTATAAATCTGCTTGAGGAGTATTGAATTTCATTCGTTTTTCGAAGATTACATCTCGATGTATAATAAATATACATCAATGATACGCAGTTGGATGTTGTTGCAGTTAGTTGTTCATTTATTCCCTAAGGACAAAAAACGTTGGAAGTTGTGGGAAATCGCTGTATGTCGCAAAAATTTTAAAACCACAAAATAAAGCCTCGACTTTGTTCAGAATATTCATGCTACTCTGATTTTTTTAATTCTAATATTAGTAAATATCTGTATTTTTTGTCATATTTTCTCTTCACATAAAAGATTTCAATTTTGCATGCCACGAAGTCTACCGCCTTTTTAACAGCTAATTTTGTTTACATTTTATTTCGGCACCATCTACGATTAGCTTTGCGTAAGATTCGTAAGGTATTGTATTTTCTATGAGCAATAGAGAGTAAGACATTACGCCATCTATAAGCATTATTAATGATTACAAACGGCACACTGGTCAGGGGAGTGAGTAGGGGGGAGAGGGGAGTCACTTACAGTGCTGTGAATCTAGAGTTTGTATAAAAAAATTTAATGCGTTTTTTATATGGGTAGGTATGCATAGTGTCCATTCTGTGGCGTCCGTTCTGTGGCTCCAGCCATCATTTCAGTTGCTGTTTCATTTCTGACTTTAGATTCACTATCTTATTTTATTTGAGTCAATGTATGTACTTACTGTTTGATTTTCTATTTCAATTAGACGTTACTAATCAGGCTAGATATATGAAACATAACTGGCTATGAGAGAAAGAGAGAAAGAAAATGTGTGCTCGCACCTCTCTCTTGTCCCTACAGTAATATATGAAACGTAGCACTCTCTCTCTTTCTATCTTCACTAACTTATATCTCCCTCTCAACTTCCGTTAGCCTCGCCCGATCACACTTTTCGTAACGCTCTCGTCACGCATTCACCAGCTTACTCCCCAAGTCAAGCGTGCGTAAAGAAGTTTTACTTCAAAAAGGTTGACGTATGTTACCTTCGGTTAATAATAGTTTCTATCTTCTGTTTCTTATGAATTCCAACGTTGTGATCTTGTAAGGAGGTGTTTTCAAACATTATTTTTTTAAAAAATTCATTTCTCCTTGCTTTGATTTTTTGAAAATCTGCTAATGAGTACGGTGCCGGAAAAACAAAAACCTTAGAAGCAAATGGAATTAGTATTTGTCCATCTGTCTGTCACCTCAATAACTCAAAACTTCTAAACCAATAACCCCAAAACTGGAAATGTAAGTATAAAATGTTCGTAGGTATGGGTCATTTAGTGATTAAATATAGCCATACTTATTGACAAAGGCTATACAAAAAAAAGAACACATGCTTACACACACGTGCTTACACACACGTTGTGTTTTTACTTCTTGAGAGCAATATCTACTATGTTGTAGGTTATTAAAACCATTTTCCAGTTTGTCAATTTTAAACATGCTACTGTATGTATTTATGGATGTCTGTATTTAAATATATATATATATATATATATATATATATATATATGTGTGTGTGTATGTATATATATATATATATATATATATTTATACTAATATTATAAAGAGGAAAGATTTGTATTTTTGTATGTGTGTATGGATGTATCTAATGAAATGGCACAAAAGCTACTGGACCAATTTCAAACATTATTTTACTGTTTGAATGCTACATTATCACTGATTAATATAGGCTAGATTATTTACAGGAAAAAAATAAGAATCCTTACTAAAACTACAATAATGTAACCCAAGGTGTAAAAAAAATTGCCCTAAAATGTATTTCATCGCATGCGCTGCGAAATCTATTAATGATAGAACAAAAAAATGTTCTACGATATTAAAGAACATATTATTGTCTACAAAAAATGTTGCAATAGCAGATGTCTAACTATTGTAATTATGTCACTATAACTACTTTTTAACATTTTAAAAGTTAATAGAAATTCCGACCAAAATCAGATCGAGTTATCCATACCTTTGCATTGATCCTTATGCAAATAAATCATTTCCTAAGAAAGACTGTTTCAATACCTGTAAATTACCTTTTAGTTTATTCACATTGGACATTCCATTCAAAAGATATTACGAATTTAAAATGTCACCGCCGCCGGTATAGCACGGAAGGGTCGGCACCGAAGTGCGGGAGAGGGGCGTGCATATCTATAAAATAGGTAGCCGTGTGGCTATCTATTGAAACACTCAATTTGCGCACGAATATGAGAGCACATTTAAGTAATAACCACGATGGCAATTTTTCACAAAAATACTTAAACTTGGCGACGGAAAATTACCATCTTCAATTGCAAATAGCCTCCAAGTATTATTGAATAATGAATTGGCTCAAATTGTTCACAGTCTAGAAATACTGGTAGAAACAATCTATGCCGACATCGAAAATTTTATAGAAAGAAATTTCAATTGGCTCTGTTCGAAGGTCTCACCGAGAAACGACTCAGTAAATGAAATAAACAAAATGATTGTGGAAAAAGTACCCGGTGATTTTAAATGATACAAATCTATTGACACCATGTGCAACATCGAAGTGCACTGTGCACTACCCGCAAGAATTTTTAAATTCTCTCAATCCTGCCGGCTTGCCACCCCACTAACTGAAATTAAAAGAAGGTACTCCCATTATGAAGAAATGAGTGCTTTTCTCATGGCTAATTATATGTTGCACTTTCTCGAGTATGATCTCCTGAATATCAATATGTTTTATTGCCATCTACAAATACCACTACTAACATAGTGTATAGTGGAGCATTAAGGTAAAAAATGGAAAATTAAAAATTAAAAAAACTTATAAAATTAAAAAGCCTTAAAATAAAAGATGTAAATAAAGGAATGTAACACAAATAAAAATAAAGTACATAAAACAAAAAAAATATATAAATCATTCTAAACTATATATATATGTATATATATGTATATATATATATATATATATATATATATATGTATATATATATATATATATATATGTATATATATATATATATGTGTATATATATATATATATATATATATATATATATATATATCAGTGGCGTAGCGTGTCTTGGCGGGGCCCCGTATAAAAAAAATTTTGGTGGCCCTTATGAAAGGTAAAAATTTCTCACAAAAAAAATATTTGCGTAAAATTAAAATAAACATTTATTCATTGTAATTTTATAGACAGATAATTTTTACGAAGAAATAAAATTAAATATAGACTCCCCTTTTTTCGGCAAACTGATTTATTAAATCATTTATAGCTAATGATGGCTTTAGTTTTCTTAAAGTTTCTGCCTCTATCGACAATAGCGACAGGTCTGACAGGCGCTCATTTCCCATCGAAGTTTTTAGGTAATTTTTTATCAGTTTTAATTTCGAAAAACTTCTTTCAGCAGTTGTAACTGGAAGGGTCAAGAATAAGAAGCATGCTGTTATTACCTCCGGAAAACTGCATGCAAGACTATTGAATTTTATCAGCAATAACTCAATGAGTTCCTTAATGGAATGGATTTTTTGAATTTCAGATTTTAAGCATGCTTTTAGCGTCTTTAATTGGTCATAAAGATTAACTGAGATGTCTACTATATTTAGCCGAAAGTTTTCCGGTAGCGTTTAATATCTCTTCGTTTGAAGAAGACAGGAGTTTCTCCGGTTGTAATATTTCGAACAAACTACTCAGATCGCAAAGGCTCTAATATATTTGTTTAGTTTGAGAAATTAAGATATCTAAACAGCAATAGTATACATTGACTTTGAAATAAGATTCTGGGTCTGAAATTCTCTCATCTTCTGATAACTCATCAAAAAAAGGCTTCGTTATCTTTCGCCTTTTGTTTTTAAAAACAGTTGTTACCCCCCACTATTTTGCTAAATCTTTAGACTCATTTAACAAAATATTGAATGAATTTTGATTTCTCAATTCACACAGCCTATTCAAAAGATTACTTAACAAAATACTAGTTTTCTGTAATTCATTATTTTCATGCTGTAGAGCTTTAGAAACAGGATTAATGATTTCAAATAGTGATGAAAAAAATGTGACAAGCACTAAGAAATCATAACTCTCTAAAATGTTAATTATATTTTTACATTCTTCACGTTCATCTTTTTTATTCGAAATTAAATTTAGTTGGTGCAAAGTTTTCATGATTAATAAATAATTTTTCTTTATCGCTAATAAAGCGTCGTTCCTTGAAGTCCATCTGGTAGCACATACCATTTTAAGGGTAATTAAATATTTTTCAGATTAATCCTCACTTAACATTGGCCAGCGCTTTATACTATTGCCAAAAAAAGTATATATTTTTTCTAAACTATTGAAAAAAGTGGACACTTCACGGACATGTTTCGCAGCATCGTTTAAAACTAAATTTAATGCGTGCGCAGCACAATGAACATAATCGGCATTCGGAGCATGCTCTTTTATTAGGGTTTGTAATCCTCCATAAACACCGGACATAACATTTGCTCCATCGTAATCCTGTCCTCTACATTTATTCAAATCAATTCCATATTCATTAATCGTATTTGAAATTTCAGTTTTAAGTCCTTCAGAACTACAATCGGATACTGCTTTAAACCCCAAAAAGGACTCACAATTTTTTAATTCTTTAGGCACATTATCATCATTTTCTGTAATCGAAATGTATCGAAAAAGTACAGAAAATTGGTCAATTTTTGACAAGTCTTGTGTTGTATCCAGAATTATTGTCAGGGATGGAGCTTTTTT
This sequence comes from Druceiella hillmani, assembly GCA_039881145.1. Taxonomy (NCBI): domain Eukaryota; kingdom Metazoa; phylum Arthropoda; class Insecta; order Lepidoptera; family Hepialidae; genus Druceiella; species Druceiella hillmani. Next base: position 23,013,438 of record JAYKKI010000003.1, on the reverse strand, counting down.
AATTTCTGAGATAATGTTGTTCCTAACTGCGGTACCAAGCAAATTAATAATTTCATTTTGAATCGTAGGGCTTAAATAATTTATTTCACCTTTGGGTTTTAAAAGAAGTTCTTTTAAAGCTGCATCATAATTTGATAGCAATCCTAAAATTGCCATCAAATTTCCAGAATCAGAATCATGACCTCTTAAAGGTAGATTACAAGATGCTAAAGTAATTATAACATTAATTATACGATGCAATACATCTCTCCAGAATGTAATTTTACTATTGATTTCACTTTGCAATAGAGTATCGATGGTATTTCCTTGTAACCAATTATTATAAGATAGGGATGCATTAATATGCTGCTGTGACTTTTCATGGTCAAGTATAGTTTGCGTAAAATTGCTTCTAACGGAAACACCGTTAACCCATGCAGAGGAGTACGATTTGCGTCGACGATCTGCTAATAACCAACAGAAGTGGCAATACGGTTTGTTTAAAACACTAGAATAACATAACCATGGTCTTGGAATTGTTATGCCTGCCTTATTGAAATATGAATAATAATAGGCCTAAAAAGGTCGGTTACTTTCTGAATCTTTTGGAAACGGTCCTTGTGCTTTAAATGGACCTAATTTAAAAACTATTTTTCGTTCGCATTCATTTAGACCGTCACCAAAATTTCCTCTATTTGATGAAACTATATTATAATCTTCAGATATCTCAGAATCGTCGATTTGGGTTTCTTCTATTGCCGGATGGACATCCGATAGAGAATGTACTTGGGTTTCTTCTATTTCGGGATGGATATCTGATGTAGAATGTGCTTCAGAAGAATCTGAAAATATAATTGTCAAAAAATAAAAGCGAATGTTTTCATAAATTTCAAAAATATATGTTAAATAAATTACTATACGTAAGGTTACAGTTAGAGAGTGTTCAGACGTCGCAGGCTCTACGTGGGTTGTGCGTGTGTTAGTACAAAATTACCAACGCGCAGCCCATGCGTTTCACCCGCGTGCGACCCGAGCGCGGCGCGTAGCAATACAAAACGAACACAACTCGAGCTCGCGCACGTTTGAACACGCAATTTACAATACGGACAGATAATAGGTAAGGAAGAGTTCCCGTTTTTTTTCGTTTTGAGGTACGAAACCCTAATAATCGATTTTAAAAACCCATTAACCGATTTCAAACGGTGATGAAATTTATATGAAACAGCCTTTGTGTTATGTACATCAAAATATTTTTAAGTACCTATAACAAATTCTTTTCTGAAAATAACATCCAAAATCAGTTCAGTTAAACCTGAGATAATCGCAAACAAACATACATAGTACTACTTAATCTCTAAAACTACAGAACCGATTTTCATGAAACCAAAACTGTTTCCTAAGTTGGAGTGTGTCTCACTTAAATCAAAAAGAATCATCTCGATATGAATATCGTTGTCGATATGGCTTTTCAATCGTTTCGAGAAATTCGTAGACAAACATACAAATATACAAACATACAAATACTGGGTGTAAGGGAGATGTTTCCGAAAACTTTAACCATGGCTTCAGACCATCAAGAATTTTTTTTTTGCGGAAATGAAATAAATTTTTCACCTCCCCCCTCCATACAAAATCTTCGAGTCAGCTGACAATTTTGTATGGAGAGTCGATTATTTATTAATCAGTTCGGAAAGCTGTCCCTTACACCCCATATACAAACATACACTTACGTACGAAATTCAGTGCTTGGAAACCTAAATGGATTATTTTATTATACTCAAATTATTATCCAAATCGAACAACCTCCGTTTTTGGAAGTGGGTTAAAAACAAAATTCACCCTTCGCTACAGGTATACAGAGTAGACAAATAGGTTGGGTAGTAGGTACATGCCTTTACAATCTAAATCACTCACAGGAGCTGGTTTCTCAAAAAATTATGAAATTTTGGGTACTTTTTTTATGACCCTCCCTTTTCTGTTTACTTTTTCTTTTCGTAGCTCCGCTGGGATAATCTCTTTTCCTTTCACTCATTCTTTTTTTACAAATCGCTACTAATACAACTAAACCAAAACAACAATTGTTTGTATTGTATTGCAATGTAATACACAAATAAATAAAACGCATAAATAAACACTGCTCTCTGTGGTTTATCATCGTATGTACATCGATTACTGTGGGATTCCCTCCCTCGTTGAAGCAAATGACTTAAACGGGGAAATCCCGCAGCCCGCGATAAATACTCGATGTAGGGTGTTGCCAACTTTTGATATTCAAAAGTTGCAAAAAAAGAGAAATTGTTTTTTGTTTGTCATTTGTGAATGGGTGGGGGCCCCCGTGGCTCGGGGGCCCCGTATAATTGATACGGCAGATACGGCGGTAGCTACGCCCCTGCTCCCGATACAGTGAATAAATTAAAATTGATTGCAACGGAATGAAGTTGAGATAATTAAGCCATCTCAATTTTGAATCATTCCTGACATATCTGTATATTATATGTACCTAATGGGGTATTCAAGCAGGTCCTCGATTTGGTGACAGCATCTCTTAAGGAAGATGGCGGCAAATTTTAAATGTGTACAGCGACCTCTAGCGACGGCTAGAGCTACTGAGTCTACTGAGTCTGTTTAAAACGACTGACAGTACTTTACGGCGCAAAAACATATTACACATATTTAATATTATAAGTTTAGTATATTAATTAAGTAAAAAAGGTGTTGTAGCTATTGTTTTGTTATGTGTTCAGATCTTTGTTATTTTGTTTTATTATATATTAAGATCTTCGTTTTATTTTGTAATGGCGTGTATTGTACTGGGGTGTAATTCCTACATAGGACGAAGGACAAAATTGTCATTTTCGTAACGAAAGCCGGTAAGTGTTATCCATTATTGCTTATTATATAATATTTCAAAAATTAATATAAATTTTATACACTAACGGCGCAAAGCAAATGGTGACTTGCGACGTTACAGTTGTTTATTGTTAAAATTTAATTCGAAGAGTTGCAAAGTTCTTGTTAAAACGAATTTTTTCTGTTTTGTTTAAAAGAAAACTTGCACTAAAAGATGTTTTAGTAGTTATAGGCGCAGATTACGACGTAATTTAAAAAAATGGATTTTAAAAATATTTCCACACAAATTACAGTTCGTGACGAATTTTTTTTCTTGTCAGAAAACTCCGTGAAATTACTTCAGACAGTTGTTGGGTGTATTCGCTGGTAGTAAATTGGTTTTCCAAATTGAATTTTTTACTAAACAATGTTGTGAGCGTCATTTATATTTAATCAAACGTTGTTTGTTGTAAGTTTTCTTCCAATTGAAAGAAAGAAAAAGGCGGATTGATTGAACTTATTATACCTAACTTAATGTTTTGTTTTTTTTGCAGGGCAAGAGCTTGACTGAAATTGTGTGGCAGGGAGAATTGGATTGGACAATTAATTGGAATGACCTCCTCAGACGTAAACATAGAATCTGTGGAAGACACTTTATTAATGAAAACTTTCCAGCCTAGGAAATTATTATACAGTAATGCTACACCGAGCCAGTATTTAATTTAGCGGCTTTTGTGGGAGAATGTCTAAGGTTATTTATGTGATAATAACATAATATCCTTATGCACTCATTTTTTTGCTTACACAACTGAATATGCCATATAAACATCAATTACAAATGTATAATTTTGAAATAACACGTCATGAATACGACTTATTATAATTAAAGGAAGACATACATCGCTATAATCATCTCCTTTGTGTATGTTTTTGCTTGTTTTCAGATGTTGATGAGTAGCCCACTTTTATTTATGCAATTACCACCTAGTTGATTCGAGAGTGCTACCTGGAGACGCCTGATGCTATTTACAATTGTATTTTCGATTTTATTTAATTTTTCTTGAATTGTATTTTCATAGTAATGATATTTAAAATATATTAAATTGTATAGTAATGTTATTTTCATATTTGTCTTGTGAAATATTTTCATAATTTCAATAAATTTACGAATTAAAATGCCTTTTTTTGATAGCGCCATCTATGAGCAACAGATAGTAAGAGAATACGCCATCTATGGGCATTAATAATAATTATACAAATCTTAAAAGCGAGGGGAAAGGGGAAATATTTTGACAGTGTTTCGCCATGTATGAAAAAGTGCGACTCTTTTTTTATATGGGCTAGTATGGATCGTGTCCGTTCTGTACTGTATCTATTCTGTGATGTACCTTTTGTTACATAAAAATATACTTATATATTTATCACATTGCTTTACATAAATTCCAAGCTATTTAAGTATTGTCATGTCAATATACTGTACACAAATTGAGAACTATTTTTTTTTAATTTCATTAAAAAATATTAAAATAACGCCACGACAAGATTACATATATGGTCGCATACAATCGTCCATGTGCCAACATGTACTGATCTGCCATATGACTGACGAAGTAGTTTCATTTAATTGCAATAGATGGCGCACATGAATTGATGTCATGTTCACTTTGGTTTCATGTTCCATTGACCGCATCTTGATATTTAAATCAATGTAATACATAAAAAATTACGTACTTCAACGTAATTTTTTATGTATTTCCTTTATAACTAAAAAACACACTAAAATTGAATTTTTCAGTACTGAATTCATACCTAACTTTTTGACACGATAGTTATAGTGTATTAAATTGTAATAATACCTCAAGAAATAGCAAATTCTAATTTTACAGATTTCCGATATTGAATTGGAAATTAGATAAAAAAGTAAAAACAAATGGACAGCTGTTATAAAATGCATTCCTTCTGACACTGTTTGCAGTTGAAATTTTATATGGATAATATATTTATTATTTTACCATTTTGTTGAGCTGAAAAGACAAGGATATTACATATTGTGGTTTTTGGTTATTACATTATTGATAACTAAAATCTTGTTATTATTCGTTAACAAAAGCGTTTATTTACTACGAGTAAGGAAATATATTATTTAGATATTTTCCTCTACATTACAAGGAAAATAATTACTTTTATTCAACAATAGTAACAAAACAACAATTGATATGTAATTAGGAACACAATATAAAGAAAAAAATTGATGTAATATAAGTCACATTCATTTACCAGAGTTAATTTGATGCGTACAAATTAAACTGACACGCCCATGAAGCTGCCCACGCTAGGCGGCGCTTATGTCCAATAGTGAAATACAAAATACATTTGCTTTAGTTTGTTTAATTAAGTTCAAATAAGAAACACTTTCCCATATATTGTATTCAATTAAGAAAAAAGGAATTAAGGATTAATTGAAAAACGATATATAAGTAAATATCAGCAAGAATCTAAACCGCGATACTTCCATTGTAAATTAACAACACATAAATAAGCAGTAACACTATGAAACATTTCAGTACGTGCTTACCTGGTTGTCACATGTGCTTCGTAATTTTAATTTGAAATCTATGGAGACTGTGAATAAGTCAAACTGGCATGGCGTGTTTCGAAGATTTGTGTAATATGTACATATACGGATATAAGATGAATTGATTGATTATTGGAACAAGATGACAAAATTCATACATATTCCAGCGAGAACAAGTGGCTGTAAATAGGGCTGTACGATCATGTATATTTTTTACTCATAGGTATTGTCTCATCAAGATTTCTGGTTTAATTTTTATAATTTTTTTTTTATTAATTCTTAGCTTTTTGTCAGGATTTTTAAATATTTAAGACTGATTCTACTACGCTTAATGCTATTATCCCACCTGACCCATTTAACTTATTTTCAATTAAAGAAGGAACTTCACATTGTGCATTTTTTTTTGGTTGTGCATCAGACTGAACTCAGATGACACTTGTTTGGCCCAAGACTTAAATGTTTAATCAATGTGTTCGGCGAATACGTAAAACCTTGAAAGACATTTTTATGATTAATCATAATAGTTTCAATTTCTTTGATCTGATTTCATTTATTCTTTTTACAATGCCCAGATTAGTACACGTTTTTTCTCCCAAAACTGACATGCTATATCTGCCACTATGAATTTAACATCTAGAGGCGGGCGTTTACGCTAATCATGATAAATGTTAACACGTGTTAACGTTGGCGAGAATTAACTGTTGACCAAAACTGTTAATATTAACAGTTAATGTATTTAAGCGCGTACCAAAATGGCGGCGCAACGGCGCATTGTTTATAAATTCTTATAAGGACTCTGGCATCCGTCAAATGTTTATATTAACATAATAAATTAAACCTGATAATTATATGCAGCTTAAGTCATTCAATACGTAAATAATAAATATAGAATACAACGCTATGTGGATTGTACTGAACTCGTTCGATTCATTTAAAATTTTTCTCCTAATATTATATCATAAAAAAAATTAAAATATTTTAAGCAAAATTAGTTGTGCATTGTAAACATACTGTTTAGAACTTCACATGATTGTAACATAAGAATAGTTAGTCAAATTACCTTGAAACTAATGTAATATATCCATTATTTCTCCAACAAATTTCGTTATCTGACGTAAAATAATTCCAAGAATCACTTTATCACCTTTCAGACATTTTGGATAAACTTACAAAGTTTCTTGATCTAGACACACACAAGCACAAAAATATCCATTAAATTCATGTTGATTATTAACGCTAAAAGTCAGTGTCTTTCTAACTCTATAAAAAAATTTAAAAATGTAATTTGATATAAAAATTCTCGTATTTAAATCTTTAACAAATAATTAGTAATAAAATATAAAATATTTACACTCAGACATAATAAATTTCTTATTAATATTTAAATGATATGTAAAATGTTAACCATAATTTTTATGGCGTATCCACTTCGTAAATGTTATTAACACTTAAAAATTACAGTACATTTGAAATTTTCGTAAAAATAATTAAAATATAACTTGAAATAAAAACGTCTTCTGAATATTAAATCTGTAAAAAAATAACTAGTAATATAGTGTAAAATAATTGCGCTAAAGACCACAATTAATTTTTTATTAATCTTAAAATTATATGGAAAACGCCGAAATTAATAAACTATCGGACAAATATCTAAAGCTTCGCTCATTAACCATCATTACTTTCGAAAAACTGACCGCTAGCTTGGTAATCCATAAACCGTCGATTCGAAATATTGATATATTCTATTGACGATTGTCAACATTTAGTAGTTAGCAGATAGCAGTTAATGTTGATCAACGTCAACGCGCTAACGAAATAATGTTTCAATATGCGTTAATATAAACAGCCGTCGACTTGGACCGTTTATTAACAGCAAGTGTTGATCAACTGTTAACACATTTTTTGTCAACAACGTTGATCGTTGACACACGTTAACGTTGAGCGTTAACTATTAATCGTTTTTCGACTCAGCTCTCTTAACATAATGTCGATTTTTATCTGACGTTTTAACATACAACTGCCAATATTTGGTATTCTATTCCCCCATATGGTAATAAATTAGCAATACCAAATACTAGGTTTAAGCTGTCCATATTTAGTTTTTCAAATAACTCACAAGAAATATAACCTGTCTTGACAACTTTATCTAAAGTTAGCTTTTATTTTTGTATCTACATACCAGTCTTTGTACGTACCAATCTTTTGATTCCCCTATTATATTAAAAATGCACTAGATTACGAAACTATTACAAGGACACCATTTTTCCTTATCAAACACAACAAATCCACACAAATGTCAGCTATGCAAGCTTGTTTAGATAGCTTCCGACGTTCCATTTCGTTCTAACCAACAGCGTTGCGTTTTGGAAATTTGAATTTCCCTCTCATAATTTCCATTTTTTATTTATCAATTTATGCAATTAACCCTTTGACCGCCGACGGCGGATATATCCGTCATATGAAATAATGGCCATGACGGACAGATATATCCACCACCCATCATTTATAACTTGAAAATGCGGTCACGTTATTATGAAATGAAACCATATGTTTGTTTTTATTTATTAATTAAAATATGAATAAATTAAATAATCTACGGCAAAGATAGTAAAATCAAACTAATATTCTTTTAAAATTTTGTTAAAACAATGGTCTGCAAATATCGCATGATAAAAATCTACAGACGCCGGGTGACGAACATCTCCGTCACGTAGTGATGCTCCCAAATCGACTTTATTGATCGACAACGTATGCGCTTGAGCAGTCTAAATGTTATTAGATGTGGTTAGGTTCGCGGACGAATTGGTTTAAATTTTAATCAATTAATTTTATCTATTAAACTAACATGTCAAAAATAAATCTGTCTTTATGTTCGATATTCGATAGATATATTTAAGCGTTCCTAAATTATTTAATTAATGTGAATGATTTCTTACATTCCAGATTTCGGCATAAACATAAATCCTCGCTAAATACGCGCTAATGGGCGCAATTCCTGACGAATATAGCTCAGTGGTCACGCTGAATACTGAGAAATAACCGAGCCCGTAAAAGATGTATTGATATATTAATTGATTTATCTTAATTTTAAAACAATTCTAATTGATTTCTACAAAATATTATTAACTGTAAACTCGACAATTGTAAATACGCTATTTCATACTTAAAAGAACGATATATAACGTACTCAATTACTAACTGTAATGTTAGTAATTGAGTAAGACAACATTTATCATTTCTTAATTAAACTTTAATCTTTATTTGAGTCTACATTTTATTTAGTATACTATTATTACTCAATTTCTTATCAGCTCCAATCAAATACAGAAAAATATCGACAAACATGTATACACACACTTATGTCTGTTTATTCGGTGATAACTTTTCTGGACGCCGGTAACGGATAAATCCGTCCGCTTGTGTTTTTGCTAGTATTGAGCACTGCACCTATTGTGATATTATTTTAATTAAAGATGAACGACAGCACCGATGATCAGTTGCGGCTTCTGCAAAGTTGTGATGAAGACTTGGGGGAAGAATTTGAATTAAGTGCAAGCATATTTTTTAAATAAATGTTATATCTATTTATGTTTTAATTTTACTATTACTCGGGGGCTATTAATTTGTGATAGTTGAATAGTAAAATTAGCAAAGATGTAGAAAATTAGCGCGTAACTGATTTCAAGTATAAAGTACTTAATATCCATTAGATTTCTACGTCTTCTATATGAGTACATTACATATTCGCATGATTTTTTCGTCAGTGGCATATGATCACATCTTACTACATCGATTTTACAGGACATAAAATAAACCAAAAATCTATTCACATAAAAATGTAGGATTTCAATATGAAGATATTTACGGAAAAGGGAATATGATAAAAGTAAAATACTTTGAGGCATTTTTGTCTGTGAGCATGTTTATTTCTTCGCGCATTACACAAGGACCACTAAAAGGGTTTTAATGGAGTTTTTAAAGGTGCCTTTTCTTGTATTGGGGTTAACATATAGGTTTTTCATCAAAATTGACCTACGGAAAAAAAAAGATACGGTAACTTAATATTTCAACACAAAGTTTTTCATGTAGGTAATACATGAAAAAGTTTACTCCTATAATTATTACAAATTGCTTTACGTATATTTTAACCTTCGATTATACAGTTTACTGGTTTAATATTTTTCAAAACATGGACGAAGTCACAGGCACAGCTAGTTTTAGCGTCCAAACTGAGATATTTAATTCTTGTCCGTTTTACTCATAGCAATTATGCAAAATGTAAATTCTCATCGGTGCATGGAGACTTATATTTTTTAATTTATAAATAAATGGATACATTTATTATAAATATGCGTGCGCCTCTCCCAGTCGCATGTTGTATAATTTTCGTGTCAGCCTTTCCTTATTCATGGTAAACATTAGGAGTATCTTATGAGCTGCCCATTTCCAGAAGTTATTGGCGCACGCACTATTGTTGGACCCACATGCACACCAGCAGATATCGACTTTCTCCGCAGTTTAGCACTTATCTCCTAGAAATTTTAACACTATTAGAATTAAAACCGTATGATCTTAACCAGTGTACTTGTATTTCCGAACATAACAGTCTTCCCCTTGGCCAGCAGAGGACCGGTGCTATTGCAGATATTATGCAGGATATGCTAGATTTAGGAATTCCAAAAATTGTAGTGATATCTATTATGATCATAGTCGCATGCTGAAGTTAAAGTATAAACTTAGTTCTAGTTTTATTGTTAATGTCCATGGTCGGTAAGTGCCAAAATCATAAAAAACAAACGACTGTTTATATAGCAACAGGAAGCGATAAACTGTGGAAACTAATAAAATTTGCTGTTGTTACTGCATAACTATACCTACCGTGGCCTATGTAACAAATTGTAACTTTGAACGCCGACAACAGTCTGTATGTATAATGCATAGTGGAATTAATGTACAATGAAAATTAATTATTTTCATCCAGGTTAATTGAGCCAGCACTAGTGGTAATAACAATGTTTCATATTTAAAAGAGCAATTTCATCTTTAGTAACAGTGTGTATACACATGACATTACATTACTGACTATAATAAAACAGAAAAGCTTCAACCAAAATTGATTACGTATAAACACAATGATAAGAAGAGGACAATGGACTGTTTTTATTTCCAGTTTATATAGTAGTGTGAGCGTGTGCATGTGTATATATTACAATCTAGTGTGGGTTTGGTAGAACAGTGTATACCTTTGATATGGATCGAGCTTTATTTTCTTATAAACTTTTCCATTTTGGATCCAAATTAGAAACATTTAAAAGAAGTATATATAGTTCATATTTTTACCTGTAAACGTTTGTGCCTGGGTTTTCATTTCTGCGATTACTGTTAACAAATATTAATCTCGAATAAAATTTCTTTTTTATGTAAGATATGACAAAGCGCAAAGTATTCATACCTTGATACTGCTTATAGTAAACCATCACGTTTTATAACCTGCTATATAATTAGTTCCGTTCGTTTTGATGGCATTAATTTTATTTTATTACATTTTTGCGCAATCTACTCATTAAAAGATCTTCGGTATTAGCAAAGGCAGGTTCTTGGTTTGACTAGTTCAATATTCCTTTTACGTACGTTATACAATTTTTCGATACAGCTATTTTCTTGCATATTTCATTAGATTTCGAATTCTGCTTACGGTACATAATTGTTAATAACTGTTCTTCGAAATAAATTATTGCGATATTTACGCTTATGTGTTTGGGGGACGCACAGACAATAGACGCAGCGTTCTCTTATCTGTCCGATTTTAATTCAAGTAAACATAGCGTAAAATAGTTTGTTGATGGATAAGGTTCTATACACGTACAATATGTATTTTTTGTTGACATTTTAATCGTTTGTTGTTGGATAAGGTTATATATATTCTAATATAGAAACTTTACCAATCTCTCTTGAAAGTACATTTTCTTATTCTTCAGTTTAAATATTAATGTTATATCAATGAGAACGCGCAAACTATAGATATTGATTAATTAATTAATACAATTATGGGCCCCGTGTTCAAGAGCAAATTAGCGTGGCGCACAGTGCAAGTTTAATTTATAATTTGATGGCGGTCAAAACATTTAAAAGGAATTAAGAAAATGATGGTTCAGAAATAATGTCTGGTTAATACATGGTTGGAAAAAATATCTAAACCAAATCTAAATTACAAGCATATTCCCTCTTTCTATAGTGGCAAGCTAAGAGTTAATTCATAAGAGAAACATCTCTTTATTGTAATTGTTAATACGTGACATTACATAAAGTAAGTTTATACATATTTGTGTGTATATATATATATATAACGTTAAAAAAAAAGAAAAGTAATAACTAGAATAACCTAGATAATTTAACGAGGTTAATATTCATCACTCTTTGCGATGCAACGTAATCGTACCACGCGACTTCTGCATTTAATTCCATACACCACTAAGTAACTTACAGTCTGTAAAGTTATCGCCAACCTTTGGTTTTACAATTATTTAGGTGTGCCTTTATTATAATGGATACAACAAATTTCAAATTGAAATGTATACAAACAAGGTTTGTAGTATTACACAACAAAATGGAAAGCGAAAGTATTCCGGAATATCCGACACTAAACACTGTGTGGTTCAGTCCCAACGAGTTAACACAGGCGACGCCTCTTGACACTGCCACGCATATTGCTTGCGGCGCTCCCGTAGTGACCACTTACCGTTCATATATTCGTAAGCAACGTCGGGCGGTGTATTATGTAATTACAATGCGAGATGATATGAAGTAATTCATAGCAAGTAATTGATAGCACGACGAAAATTACAAATTATGCAATGTTGAAGTGGTTTCAAGGGTAATGTCAAATTTATTACCGTTCATATATTTGTAAGCGACGTCGGGCGGTGTATTATGTAATTATATTGCGAGATGATATGAAATAATTCATAGCAAGTAATTGATAGCACGACGAAAATTACAAATTTTGCAATGTTGAAGTGCTTTCAACGGTAATGTTAAATTTATTACCGTTCATATATTCGTAAGCTACGTCGGACGGTGTATTATGTAATTATATTGCGAGATGATATGAAGTAATTCATAGCACGACGAAAATTACAAATTTTGCAATGTTGAAGTGGTTTTAAGGGTAATGTTAAATTTATTACCGTTCATATATTTGTAAGCGACGTCGGGCGGTGTATTATGTAATTATATTGCGAGATGATATGTAATTATATTGCGATGATATGAAATAATTCATAGCATGTAATTGATAGCACGACGAAAATTACAAATTTTACAATGTTGAAGTGCTTTCAAGGGTAATGTTAAATTTATTACCGTTCATATATTCGTAAGCTACGTCGGACGGTGTATTATGTAATTATATTGCGAGATGATATGAAGTAATTCATAGCACGACGAAAATTACAAATTTTGCAATGTTGAAGTGGTTTTAAGGGTAATGTTAAATTTATTACCGTTCATATATTTGTAAGCGACGTCGGGCGGTGTATTATGTAATCATATTGCGAGATGATATGTAATTATATTGAGAGATGATATGAAATAATTCATAGCAAATAATTGATAGCACGACGAAAATTACAAATTTTGCAATGTTGAAGTGGTTTCAAGGGTAATGTTAAATTTATTACCGTTCATATATTCGTAAGCTACGTCGGAAACCTCCACACGAATATAGTTGAGTATATTCATAGCTATGAATATTCTTTTATTTCTTGTAATATCTGCATTTTTTGTTTAAATCTGAAAGAGAATAAAAATACTACAAGTCTTTTTGTCTTGACACAAATTTTACCATCTCTGGACAATGTATTTGAAATGAATGCACGTGCCATTTCTTTCTCCAGTGACATTTTCTATAACATAGGGGGATGTTACATATGTCACCTAGACGAGTCATAAACTCTCATTCTTTGACTTATATTTACCAATTTTGCAACACTATTACAGCAAAACCGAAATAAAAGAATAAATAAAATAAATGTTTCAAGTGAACTTTTATTTGCAAAATTATTTAAATGAAGCAGGAATTGAAAAAATACAACTTGAACATACAGTTTTTAAACAATTTCAACCCTCAATGCTAATATTAAACGTATTTCTTTTGGTTTAGAGTCCAATTATATAAACTAAAACTCTTACAAATAGTGTGTTAAACAAATATGTAAAATAACAAAGTCATACATACAACAGTAATTCTAGAGTGGCATACAATGGTTAAAATATATCTGCTATTTTCAGAATCGCAGTTTACTTTTGTTGCTAATTAACGAAGGGTATGGATATAAAGATATTATGAGGTTTAGAGAATCAATTTATTTATATTATATATGAGGTCGCCTCGGTTACTGTGAATAATCAGGATTCACATAAAACATTTTAGACAACAAGGCAATGTATAGATAGATAGCGAAATTATTTTATTTATTTTCTATATACCCCCAATGAAACAATTAAAAAAAACTTGAATGTAACTAGTCGATGCAATGCAACCCGATTAAATATTAGCCTGTATTCCTGTTGTAAACAACAGCTTGGGCTTCTGTTTCTTCTTCTTTTTTCCACTACCAGAAGTGGAAGCAATTTCTGTTGTTCCCTTAAGACTGGTGTTGAGCAAGGCAGCAGTAATGGCATCGCTGAGGTTCAAAGAAGGTGGGGCATGCAGAACATCCTCGTCGTCACTTGCCACATTGTTCCGACTTGTAGCTTGAGCAATAGGCGCTGATGGTTTTGGTGCTCGCACTGTCCAAACGCCTTGAGTTGATGCCATCTATAAAGATTATCCTATGAGTAGCATTCTAGTTTGGAAATGTTTCAACGTAATTCTTTTTAGGTCATTAAAACTGAAAATTGATCTTCTATTTCACTGTGATGTCTTATAAAATATATAATGTATATAGGTTTGTGTACAGAAAACTAATTGCTAACTTTTAAATCAGGGTGTATAAATGAAACTTAAAAATAATTACATTTTAGGAACCTGTTCAAATATCCAGTTATACTTCAGTTTAATCCATGTAGTTATTTTAATAAGTAAAATTAACTCATCCATTCTTTTTGTTAGTTTGATTTGAATTTCAAACTAAAATGACCTTCATAATAACAATAATTTCTTCAAGGTTGGTATACTAAACGTCCGATAGAAGTATACCATTTTATTAGGAAATAAATACTAATATACTAATACAAATTATAGTTTAGTTCAAAATTAAACTAATAATTATAATAGGAGGAAAGAGAGTTAGTTTTTCTCGCAGAGTTCTTATAGTGGCAATGTGCAGCTGCAGTAGCGACTTTCAATACAGGCTGTTTACATTCTTTTGTGAAAAAAGATTGTAGCAGCCTGTATTGAATAATAAGACGGATGATTATTAGAAAAAATAAGACAAAGAATTTCTATAAATATGAATCACATTTCATCAATTAAACAGATTATATATAGGAATTAGAGGTGTGCAATATCAATATTTTTTCATACCTGTTACAAAAGACTAAGGTTCTTGTTGGGTGTTAGGTTGGGGTACTCAACGTAAAGACAACAAAATATTCAATATTTTTTACTTTTTGTGTATTGACTTCCAGTAGCGCCTCTTTATACAAAACAATGCTATTAACATATTGAAAAGTTTCTTTCATACTTTGTAAGGCTTAGGACTGTGCTATAAAAATATAATCATCCCTGTTCTATTTAGTTAAAATGCACGTGAAAATATGAGTAAACTATACACTGACGGCATATGAGACTATAATATGTTTACGGGTGGTGAATTTCTGGTGCCTTGCATTATTCACACTACATGGTTCTACTCAATTCTGCTGCACTTCTAACATCGATACTCTTAGCTGTTCAAATATCTTTTATATTTGATATGGATGATTGATGTGAAATGTTTCCATATAACACTATCTTTTATGCCCAAAACGTGATCAATTATTTGAATGTTCAACTTATGTATTAATGTAACTATGAAGCTAAGAACACTCCAATGAATGAAATGATATGTACACAAGAAAAACAAATAATTGAAAAAATTATACAAAATGCTTCAGTCAAAATGAAGCAACGCACTGTGCAGACTTGGCACAAACTGACAACGAATGCATTACACGATCGAAGTAAATAAGCAAATTGTTACCCATAGAAAAGTACAACCCTTCATTTTACCTTATGCCATTACTTTTGTCATAATTAAAGCAAACAGGCACTTTTGTGAATGATCTGTGGCATAAATTAACTTGTGGCAGACCTTCAGAAATCATGAAAGAACATATGTGCGCCAAATGTCTATAGATAATGGAGTTTAGATAGAATGGAAAATACATAGTACAAAGCTAGCATGAATATATATATATATATATATATATATATATATATAAGTATGAATATATCGAATATTAGCTTGTTCACATTATAGAATGAATTTATTACGTGGAACATTTTAAGTGGAACTTTCCTAAGAGAGGACGATGATTGGGATAGCAAGCGTACGTCCGTCGTAATTGCTTTGTTTGTTTTGCTCGTATAGTAGTAGCAGATACATCCATCCGCTTACACCTGTTCATTCGGTTGATAACATTTACTGATGCTGGTGACCTGGTGGCTGGTGGTTGATAACATTTACTGATGCTGGCCAATGGTGTTTTTTTGCTAGCATATTATTTACATGGATGTTATATATATATATATTTCTGTTTTAATTTCAGCATTACTCTGGGGCAATGATTTTGTGATTGTTGGATAGTAAAATTAGCAAAGATATAGAAAACGAGTGCGTAACTGATTTCAAGTATAAAGTGCTTAATATCCATTAGATTTCTGTTTTCTATATGGGTACATTACATATTTGCATGATTTTTTCGTCAGTGGCATCTTACTAGATCGATTTTACAGGACATCAAAATAAACCAAAAATCTATACATATAAAAAAATGTAGGATTTGAATACGAAGATATTTACGGAAAAGTGATTAAAAGGGAATATGATAAAAGTAAAATACTTTGAGGCATTTTTGTCTGTGAGCATGTTTATTTCTTCGCGCATTACACAAGGACCACTAAAAGGATTTTAATGGAGTTTTTAAAGGTACCTTTTGTTGTACTAACATACAGGCTTTTTTCGTTAAAATTTACCCACTGAAAAAAAAAGATACGGTAATTTGATATTTCGACAGAAAGTGCATTTACATATATGAAAAAGTTTACTCCTATAATTATTACAGATTGCTTTACGTATATTTTAACCTTCGATCATACAGTTTACTTGTTTAATAATATTTTTCAAAAATTTACATGGACTAAGTTACAGGCAGTTTTACGGTAGTTCACAGCTAATTTTAAGGTACACAATATCGTATGTAGCGTCCGAACTGAGATCATTGATTGTTGTCCGTTTCACTCATAGCAATTATGCAAAATGTAAATTCTCATCGGTGCAGGGAGACTTATATTTTTTAATTTATAAAGAAATGGATACATGTATTATAAATATGAGTGCACCTCTCACAAAAACAATTAAACGACCGTTTATATAGCAACAGGAAGCGATAAACTGTGGAAACTAATAAAATTTGCTGTTGTTACTGCATAACTATACCTACCGTGGCCTATGTAACAAATTGTAACTTTGAACGTCAACAACAGTCTGTTATTTATAATGCATAGTGGAATTAATGTACAATGAAAATTAATTATTTTCATCCAGGTTAATTGAGCCAGCACTCGTGGTAATAACAATGTTTCATATTTAAAAGAGCAATTTCATCTTTAGTAACAGTGTGTATACACATGACATTACATTACTGACTATAATAAAACAGAAAAACCTTAGAGCAAAGTTTACTACATATAAGTACAATGATATGAAGAGGACAATGGACTCTTGTTCTTATTTCCAATTGATATTGCAGGTATTTGCGTGTGCATGTGTGTGTGCGTGCATGCATATGAGTGAGCATGTATTATAATCTAGTATGGGTCTGGTAGAGCAGTATATACCTTTGATATGGATCGAACTTTATTTTACTTATAAACTTTTCCATTTTGGAACCAAATTAGAAAGATTTAAAATTATATATATATACATACATATATATATATATAGTTCATATTTTTACCTGTAAACCTTTGTGCCTATGTTTTTATTTCAACGATTACTGTTAACAGATATTAATCTTGAATGAAATTACTTTTTTATGTAAGATATGATAAAGCGCAAAGTATACATACCTTGATACTGCTTATAGTAAACCATCTCGTTTTATAACCCGCAATATAATAATTAGTTCCGTTTATTTTGTATTTGTATCTCATATTAATGAAATTTATTTTATTTTTTATATCGCAATCGACTCATTAAAAGATACTCAGTATTAGCAAAGGCATGTCTTGGTTTGACTAGTTTAATATTCCTTTTACGTACAATGTTACACAAATTTTCGATATGGGTACTTCTTACTTCTACTTGAATATTTAAATATTTTTGAACCTCTGGTTCTTCCAAATAAATGGTCTTATTGCAATATTTACTCATTTACTTATAATACTATGTGTTTGGGGGATGCACAGACAATAGATTGAGACCAAAATGATTAATTAATACAGTTATCAGGGCAGCGTTCTCTTATCTGTCCGATTTTAATTCAAGTAAACATAGCGTAAAATAGTTTGTTGGTGGCTAAGGTTCTATACACGTACAATATGTATTTTATGTTGACATTCTAATTGTTTGTTGGTGGATAAGGTTATATATATTCTAATATAGAAATTTTAACCTTTCTTGAAAGTAAATTGTCTTATTCTTCGGTTTAAATATTAATGCTTACATGTTATATCAATGGGGACGTGCAAACTATAGATATTGATGAATTAATTAACACAATATCGGCGCCACGTTCTCTTTTTGGCCCGAATCCAAGATCAAATCAACGTGGCATACAGTGAAAGTTTAATTTATAATTTGTTGGCGGTCAAAGGATTAACCATGAAATGGTGACGTACTGTCCACACTGCTGTTACAAAAATTTATTACATACTTCTATGGATTTATGATAATAAGCTTTTGCCAACGTTCACAGCATACCGTACCTTAGCAAATGACATGCCCTGCGAGCTTCTATCTACACTGTTTTTGCTAGCAGGACTAGAAGCTTGAGATCCGATTGAATCAACAGTGTCAGGACTCGTGGCCAAGGGCTGCCAATCAATGTTTGGTGCAGCTGGGAAATGTGCGAGTGATGACACATTGGGTGCACGCTGTCGCTGTCCCTCCTGTTGCAGACGGATACGGTACTCACGACGCTTTTCGTCACGGTCTGCTTTGTGACGGCGACGGGTTCTTTCTACCAGCTCATCTAAAATTATATTATTATTACAATTTAATACTAAGTTTGTAGTTTAATTCAATTATTTCATATTAAAATAAACAAAAACTCTTTGTTAATATTGTATTCACACATATTAGTCATTACAAATTGTCAAACATTTCACTAAACTCAATGTTAGTTTTTATTACTTCTGATTTTTAGGGCTCCAAATCATAAAAGGAAAAGTGGAACCCTTATAAGATCACTCGCGCGTCTGTCTATGTGTCTGTCGCAGCAGCTTTTATCAGAATCCGCTTGACGTAGAAACTTGAAATTTGGCACAGTAATAAGACATTATTTTTGAAATTATTCAACCCAAAAATATTAAAAAAAGAAACGCTATAGGAAAACTATAGTGATGATTCTAGATGTCATAATTTTGTATATAATTGGTGCCTACAAAAGATATTGTACATTTTTCTATTTTCAAAGCCCATTTTGTCAAAAACCATGTGACATAGAAACTTGAAAGTTGGCGTAGCAATCTTATAACATACTAATAAACCACATATTTTTCAAATACTTGTACCACCGACGTTTCAAAAATTTGTACAACAATCGAAGAGTTCTATATGCATATAATATGAAGAATACAAAACTATTTTTTTAGACTTATAAATTGTAATTGTAGGAATAAACATTAGGTGAGGTAGTTCATCTTTTTATAGGGACTCAGTTCAACTAAGCTTCTATAGCAATTAAAAACTTTAATTAACAGTGGAATTGCATTTGATATTTTACTAACGTACCAATGAACTGCTACAAACAAGTGCTAATCGAAATGCGAAAAAAATGAAATTAATCTCAGAATCTAAAACTGAAATTGAATTGCAAAGTAAGTATGTTTGCTCTAAGCAAAATCATGACTTGTTTTATCTTTGTGTAGCAACTCCTAAAGAGGTAATCAAAGAAGGAATCTATTTACAAAAACGGACTGTAGAAAGTCTACAAGTCTTCCCTAATATATATGTGAATTTTTTTCACAGGTTTGCAGTTACAAAAAGGCAGATTTTGTGAAGAGAAATAGCTGATGGAAAATGGTATATAAAGAATCACTCTAAACCTAAATTAGTTTTAACAACACAGTTTCAGACAAACCACAAAGTGGCTAAAACAGGACATCAAATAATAGTAACACGGCAAACATTTTTTTAACAAATCTGCAGTCTCAGTCGAAATTAACGGCTTAAGTAAAATTTTACCAGTCACTGTTAATATTAAAATAAAATTTAAAGAATATGCTTTGGAAACAGTTCAGAATTATCCATGATTCCTGCTTCCGACCACAAAGTTCTCACTCATGATGCAGATATGGCACCACAGTATTCTCGAGGGACAACATGCCGTATATCTATCGAGGAACTATTCGAAGAGAAGTTGTCGATTCAGATTTATGGTACCACTGTTTAGTGCAACAATTTACCTTTGAATATGTCTAAAGCCTGTGATGTGATATCGGGAGGTTTCAGCTCCAATTCCACCACATCGAATGGACAGTGCATTGGTAGATGAGTAGCACATGGCATTCTACGTCTCACCTAAATAAACATACATTATTACACTTAAAATCTATATTATTTTTAAAGTCTACATCTACTTTTCATCAAGTTTGAAAACAATGGTAAGAAATACTGGTTTTCCTCAAAAACAGTAAAATGTAGCAACAATTTATAATCAACATAATGATGAAGATAATTAGATCATTAAAATCTTCTGCTCTGTTATTTAATTTATATCTCGACTATGATAAGTTAATGAAGATTGAACGTTCAAACTATAGACTTTTATCTGTATAATCCAATGTTAGTAAAATTGTCAAAAATTTATGTTAAACCAATTACAAGAACGCTTTCATCTCGACGGAACAGTTAAACGATTGTTATTTTTATTTTTAACGTATAGGAATAACCTCCCATTTCAAAGGCAAACCATGCAAGCGGCATCAAAATGATAGAATAGTAACAGCAAACATGAAAACATGAGTGGTATAATAAAAAAAAATTGCTGGCTATAAGAAGATATTTCAGACATTTTTCCAAGAAATAGGTCCGTGTGATTGGGATTGTGGCCTGATTTCAGGCCACAATCCCAATTCCATTTGGAAGAAAATGACTTTACTGCTAGTTGATAACTGTATGGGTCAGCCAAAATCGATCCTACAGCCCGTGGGTCAAGGAATAATACGTACGCTCAAAACAAAGTTTTAAGAAAAATCTATCAGAATAATTAAGCATGCACAGATTCTAACCAGGACCTTCTCAGGTAAAAATAACAGTATTGGATGCTATACTAATGGTTATGATGCCTGAATTTCACAAAGCTCGATTTTCAATTACTTCAAACATGCAGGATTCATTGAAAACATTGGTGCTCCATCTCAGGATCATACAGAGCACGAGTCTGGCATTGATTTTGATAATAAAAATGATGCCATTATTTTTATGGGTAAGAAATTTAAATTCTTACTTTGGTGCTTCAACTGAAATATGAAATTTTATAATGAAATTTATAATCATGTTGTGATATCAGAAGAACCTTCAGATCAGAATGGCATAAATGAACAATGCAAGAATCTGATGTTGATGAAGAGGACATGTCTAGTGCAACAGAGGCATTAAAAGCTGCAGATTTACTGGTGCAGTTTGTTCAAAGCAATATTGATGAATGATAAAGATTAAAATTTGTCTAAAAATGCAGCATGTCCATTAGTCCGCAAAACTTTCGCAAACCTTCATAGCTAATATTTACATTGTAAGTATAAAGTGTCTGTTTATATCATATGAATGGCCTATGAGAGAATACGAAGGAATGGATTCATTAGGACAATTGTTTAAATTTAAATACCATAATAAAGTTTAAAATTGTATACTATCTTCTGGTACATCATAGCCTTCTTGTACTTTCAGTTTTTTACCATACGCAATATTAATATGATCATCATGTTCTGGTGTTTCTGGATTGAAAACATTTTTTCTTTTAATGTTACACAATTTACAAGTGATACCAGATTTCCTATCTTCTTTTGAAACTAATTGTATCATGTCCCATTATACATTTTTGAATATTTATTTGCACATACAAATATAGACTGCTCAGTTTCACTACCACAGAACTATAAATCTCAACTCCTCTAATCTTAATGGGTCTAAAATAAAAAATTATTACTCAAACAAATATTAAGTTCTTGTACAACTGTCATAGAAGCTTTACTAAAAGAAGCCACTAAAGAAATTGCAGAAACATCTATAACTGAAAATACTGAAACCCATAAATTGACCATATATGGAAATGTAACGTGGCAAAAGCACAGGTATACACATTTATTTGGCGTTCCTTCAATAATTGGTGATTTTACTGGTACAGTTTGGAGATTTGGAAAGCTAAGACAACTATCGCAGAATACGAATATTGGTATGAAGAGCATCAAAATGAGTATCGTCCAAATCATGAAGGGTCATCAGGGCAAGGGTTGAATGTGTAGATGTTATTACCGAAATTATTAAACGGTCAAAATAAAAAATAGGGCTAAATACTATTAAAAGATTATATATGGCCCAGTTAAAAAAAATAGGAACTAGACAATGCACATTGAAAAAAAATCAGATCTTGTGGTAGACATAAACTTGCAGGAAAAATGATAGATAATAACAATGTATTTTGGCTTGGTAATAAGTCGAGATTGAGATTCTCTTGAAAATATGAAAAATGCAATATGGGCCACATATTAACATATAGATGAAACATAATACCAGCCAGCTAAAGCAAACACTCATTATTGATTCATATAGTCAATTATCCCTCCTTGCCTTCTGATGTATTGCTAACTATTAAACCAATTTATAAAGAGTTTGGTAGTGATAATCGACTATCAAGATGTGTCGGTGGATTAAATCAAAATAATGAGAGTTAAAATCAATTAGTGTTGAAAATAAGCCTCGAAATTTTGAACAGTAATTCTAGTATTATTGAAATTGCCAGAAATATTGCTGTTTGTATTTTTAATGAAGGTATACTAGAAATATTAATTAATGCTAATGCGATGGAAATAAGTTGTCAAGAATCATGCAATGGGAATAAGTTGTTAAGAACCCAATACACACCAGTAAAATGAAAACATCGATATGGAGCGTATACAGCTTGCTGACCAATGACGAAACATTCAAAAAACAGAATACACTGTAGATAACAACAAATCGATATTTTCGAAGCTTTCACATGGATCTAAGGTTTATTATAAGAGCCAGGAGTAGATGACTCTATGAAAGTAATTAAATCAATTATTACGTTTCAAAAATTACATTTCCAGATACGGTGGTATCCACTATATTTTAAAACACCAAATGTATTTCATGAAATTTACACATCCTATTCTAGGCATTAAAGTGTTAAGCCTGATTTTTTTTAACCAAAAATCCATTTTTTTTTATAAACAATCAACAAGTGATTTTTTCCTCAAAATTCGTAATAAAAATTCTAAAGGGCATCATTTTGCCAAATGTTAAAAAATTAACAATTTTCCATTGAATTTTAGATGAACCACTAAAAAGATAGCTACTTCAAAGCACTTCTATATGGGAAAATCACAATCGAGTTAATAACTTGGTTTAGAATTTTTCTTTTTGAAACTTTTCTAGAAATTACAAATGTAATTGCCAAAACTAGGTATTATGTGTTAAATAAAATTGCATGGGACCCCTTAAAAATATAATTCAAATAACGCACTGTGAACCTACATTGTATGTGAAACAGTTCTCACTAAAAGCATATTATACAAAATTCAATAACATGTTGATGACGAGGTATGGAAATAGTATTGCTATGCTGACACAATAATATAATTGAAAACTGTACTCAATGCAACTATGTTAAAGAAAATAAAGATTATTTATTTATAATTCTACAAACTTCTGTAGTGGCTGATCCACTCTCTCGCCTCAGCAGTTTTCCTTCAATGAGCAACGGTGCACAAGCAAGAGAGCCCCAGGAAGCACACAGCAGTCGGACATTAACAGAATGTAAAAACGCCGCTTGCCCATCAGCCGCTAAAGAGAAAATTTTTGTCATTTTATTAATAGTAGCAAAAAAGAAGGAAACTATATTAAATCGCATCTAAATAAATTATAGCAATAACAATTAAATGAATATTAAATAACTGTACTGCCTATTGGCAATGCACAAATGCAACATTTGCATAATGTTTTTGGGCAAATTGACAAAATTATTTTACCAAAGTTAAAATTTCACTAGGCTCAATAGAAATGATCCTGTGTACTCAACACTTTGGATGTTAGACATTCATCAAGATTTAGTTTTTAGATTATTGAGACAGAAATTTATTTAAGCCAAATTGTAAAAATTTATTAATGAAAAAAAAACATTTTTTTTTATTTAAACATGTTGCTAGTAAGCATTACCTTGGTAGAAATAGAAGTACTTTGCTTGATTCTCCTCATCTATAGCAGACATCAAATCGTCATTAGGTTCTATCCCGGGTGATACTATATCATCCAATATACCATCGTCTTCAACTGAAGACACTCCAGACAATGTGAAAGGTTTAGCTGTGGGATTCAAAACGGATTTCACTTCTGTCTGTGAATCTGTATCAATATGGAAGTCCTCAAATACTTCTTCTGCTTTTAATTCTTTACCTATTTGATACAATTCAGATGTGCCTTCAATATCCTCTCCCGAAACGTTGAACCAATCAATTTTTACTCTGTTCTTGTTGGTTTGTGTAACAAAGTTGATAGGATTGTTTCTGTTATCATTTTCTACTTTTACCATTGTCATTTTGTGATTATCTTCAGCTGGTTGGTAAAGTTTCTCCTCACGAAGCTTTAGAAGATGTAACGCCTCTTCAATGAAACATACTTCTGATGTGTCAATTTCAACCTGCACCTGATCTGTTAATTCCTTTCGCTCCTTTGCTAATATATCCCTAACCTAAAAAAATAATTTTCAAATGTACTAGTATTTGTAGAATACAAAAATTACAAAGTTTAAGAAAGATAATTATACAATCTTTATCCTGATTATCACATTATTCCAAATCCATACATAAAGGTATTTCCATTGTAAATCGAATTTAGGATATGTTATAGTTTAAAAAATACAAACCTCCTGTAAATTCGCTGTGAGCAGTTTGGCATACTGCGTAGCTTCAGACTGTTGGGACACAGAGGTTAGACGTGGCCCAATGAGAGAAGTACGATGCCCATCCCGGGGTGGTGCCGGCTCAACTATAGTGCTGCCACGATGTCGGCGCACTAGACGCATCGCCATGGTTGTTCCAACTCCATTGTAAATTTGTGTGTAAACTTTCACACTGTATAAAAAACACAAATCACTTTTTTTAACTACCAAATACTGCGTAATCATATTTATTCAATTTCAAATTTCTAAATGTCTATGACATTTATATATATTACACGCTACAGAAAATACTTATAATAATTTATATATAATAATTTAGTAAATAATTATCTCATAAGATTTACAAAACAATTGTGCCTTTAGGATTTAGAGTACACCGCATCACAAAAATATAGGATAATCACTCAATTTATGAGAAGATTAAGTTCTACAAAAACATTCCATAAATTCTAATTAGTTTAATTAAGTTCAAATCAAATAGAGGCACAAATTTGAACAAGTAAAATTAATATTTTCTTATGGAATATAACTATTTATAGCAAGAACAAAGCTAAAACTATATCAAAAGACAATTAATTAAAATGAATAAACTTAAAGATAAGGGAACTATTAATATAGTCATAATGAAACTGTTTGTGTGAATCAGCATATTGTTAAGAATATTAAATTTTTTAAGAAAACTAAATATTTATTACTATTTTCATTAAGTTGCAATAAAATAGACATCAATTCATTGAAAAATAATACACAGTATAGAAAGATAATTATTGTGTTGTCAAAAAAATGCTTGGCGATATACATATATTAACAATTTATAAGAACATTTAATAATTTATAAGAATATTTTGAATTGTGTAAGTAACAAAATCATCTGGTATGAAATGTTTTAAATTGATTTTTTTAAAATAAATAATCACCTGCAGAATTTTTTTGAACATGTCGTTTTTAATGTATATTTTTTCAATTCATATCAAAAGTTTAAATTTAAATAAATACTAACAATTGTCAAAATATCATTATTATACCAAAATTTCATCTTCTCCTTTTGCTTTAGGCATTGATATCGACGTTAATATTTAAAACACAAATATTACTTGGATCAAAATGATCTTCATACATAAAAACATTTGAGTGAGCTTAATGCTGTTTGGATCTCTTCAGGCTAATCGTAACCCATTTTATTCGTCTTTTAGGATTCATTTAGATGTATTTATACATTGTGTCACTATTGCACATCATTGCATCACATTGTGTGAACACCAATTTAATATGGAAAGAAATAATACCCCCTTCAGCGGGCAGGACTGTTTATGTTTACATATATGTGATGTCATGCTAGCTGCCATGACGGAAATTTTGTTTTTAATGCGAATTTGATAATTTAAACTTGAAAGTGATTTATATGAGAAATACGGCATTTATCCTGGAAATATAAATGTAGTGTGCTTATAATGCATAAAATAATATTTAAAACAGTTTAAAAAACAAGTCAAATAACTTACTGATATAATACCATATGAATTTAATTAAAATTTATTTTTTCAAATGTGTGCCCTCTAAAATTTCCATATAAATATTTTAAGCTCTTGAAATATACACAGGTCGTTACATTTCTCTATTTTGGTACACTTCAAAACGCTACATCTAATGATTTATGCTAAAAATAACTGACATATGACCAAATACACTAAGTCATCTCATAAGGGTTCTGTTTTTCCTTTTCGAGTGTGAAACATTAATACGTCCTAAAATAATTATACATTTAATAATGAATTAAAATTTCTCTTAATAAATGATATTACATAACTATTAAATTATTAACAATTATATACGCCATTCATATTATTTTTGCACCTAATAAATTGACATGATAAATGAAAATATCTGGTTGCAATTCAACATCACAAACTACTATAGTCAGGATGCCTATCAAGTTCCAATTTGTTATAGGACTCTGGAGAATGATGTATTCGTAACTGCGCAAAACATCATTACTCAAGTCCATCCCGCTACACACATAACTTTTCAACGGCTACAGACTTGTCATCACAAAGATATTTGTTATTACACATAGTATGACCATAAAATCTGTCTTTAAGTATACATGTAATTTTGAAGCTGATATTCGTTAATTTCTTTTTATTACACAAAACATGCAACAGTAAACATGGAATGTGATAAAAAAGAATCATATCGCAGTCATTGCACTTTATATAACTCGTAATTGGGCAAACAGACATTTTTAACCTGTTGAATCCACATAAAATATCATAAAAAGTTATCTATTGCACAATCAAATATTGGAATATCGTTTCAGATGAAAGACCAAAGAAGGATTAACCTCATAAAACTAGAACCTCAGCAGTCATCAAAGCAGAAGGATACATAATAACCCCTTGCCACAGATAGACAAATTTTATCGACTATCCAAATAACTAAATAATACCTTGTTTGCAATAGAACACACTGGATTTTTGCACAATTTTCTGCATCGACCCACCCATACAGCAAAATCTAGTGGTCATATTTTTTATATTTATAAAACACATTTATTACACACCTCAATTAGGGACAGAATTTATTGCAGGACTTTGTATTTAAATTCTGACATGTTTAAAGTTAAAAATTTAATAGTTTTCTGCTATTCTTTATTTGTTTTTATATAAAGTTTTAAACAGTATAAATATTGAGTTAAACACAATTTAAAATTCAAACTGGTCCTAGAAAATGGTCCTGCAGTATTTCTATAACAAAAATTAGTTATTCTTGGCAAAATAATCATTCTCATAAAATATATTTTCCTGAATCTCGGAAATAGTTTCAATAAATCTCTTAAACAACAAAGCAAAGTTAAATGGACATTATCTTGTAGACTTTGTATATAGTGACACTGAAGCAAACTTTTCTACAAAACGTTGCAATAATGAATTTAGTACATCACATTTACTGAAATACGAGCTAAAGTACCATGATGCTGATGCCATGCGAGTTAATTCCACAAATTAGTTTGAAGTCAGTAGCGAGAGGTCAATTTGCATAGGCAATGTGACTAAAATTCCTCTTTTTCTTAATATAATTATGAATTTCCCTAATCATTTAATGTGAGAATATAATAGTTGTACACAGTGTGTTAATCAACAGAGAGAAAATGTGTCAAGCGTCCATTAGAGTTTGTGACATCATTAGAAACGGACCATGAGGCAAATAAATAAAATAAAATATAAATAAAATAGAAATTTGCCAACAATAGCTAGCCAATACTAAAGACGCAGAACCAAATGACCAACTCTAGTACTAAACAACGAGCAATATGAGTGTACTTTGAATTCGAAGTATAGAATTATAGTTCAGATTCATCTGATAACTTTGTTCCAAATTCAGATATAGATTCTTCTACAGCTATCGAAACCTCTACCTAACTTATTTCTCAGGATATAGATAAACCAAGTTCCCAAGAATCTTATATTATACCATTCTATACAATGGAACAAAACAACAAAAAAGGAAGGTATTAAACAACAAACGGAAGGTATTAAATATTTTAAGTTAGTCATAATTTCACGAAGTTGTCTGAAATAAAAATATGATTACCACAAAACCCTGAGATAGGGTTTTGTCGTAATCATATTTTTATTAGTTTCAACATATTCTAGAATGATGAATACCTGGTATTCTTAGTTCTTCAAACAGTTCTTAGTGCTTCAAACAAATAAATATGCAATGGAAGTTCATGTCAGAATTGGAAATAAACAAATGAAGAGAAAACCATAAAATTTATAGGCATAATTCACATAGGAATGATACAAGATTATTAGAAAATTAGGTTTTTTGATTCAAAAATGTTTCATCAATATATGTCTCATAACAGATTTTTCTGCTTACACATTGTTTGCACTTTTTTGGTTCACCTGAATTCAGATTGGTTAAAAGGAAAGAAAATTGCTTAAAAAATGAATTTTATTTATTGTGCAAAGAAAATTTGTTTATTTATTGGGCTGTCTTTTTTTTTTATTTGTGGTTTAAAAAAAAAAATTTGTTTATTTGTGGTTTTATTTATGTATTTTAAACAGTACATAAAAAATAGAACTTGCTGACTGAGTTTTAATGCTAAAGATACATTTACTTGGTGGACCAATGGATATTAGAGGAGGAGGTAAGGCCACATTAAGAAGATTGTTATACAAAGCTGGTAACAAAAAGACTACACATTGGCTTTATCGTGATAATCGATATACCTTATATTAAGACTGAACTTAATGATGCTATGGAAATAGATGTATCTAAGAAAGGCAATGAAAATCAGGAGTCCAAAACACTGGTGAAGTTTAATGAAAACATGTCTGGTATAAACAAACAGATCCAAATGCTTGCATACTATAGTTCCGAAAGAAAAACAATGCGATGATGCAATAAATTTTCGACCACCTTCAACTTATAAAAACCATGTTAGGATCGAGACCAAGGCAGATCTCTCATATTAACCATTCAGAATATTGACAAATTCTTGCACTTTTTCAGATTTGTATTTATAGACATTAACTAGTTCAATAAATTTTATTTGCTGTTTGACAAAACAAAAATATTGGAATTACAAAAAACTAAGATAGCATGCACACAATATTACTCACCTCTTGAGTGACTTAGCATCCATGCTTTGTGCGCACACAGGACAAGGCCGGCTAAGAGGGCTGCGGCTCACTCCAGGAGCATCATCTGCCAGTGCCAAATAATGTAACGCACATGGCCAGCAATACACATGACCACAGCGTGTGATGCGACCAGCCACTGGTGCATGCAGACACACTGGACAGACTAGGTCTGATGGAGTGCGCACTATCTACAAACAATATTAGATATTTACAGTTAATTTCGAAGCTCTGCTGTAATATTGAAAGACATTAAAAAACAAAAAATAATTTGATACAAATAACTAAATTAAAAACTGTCATCATGGATGATAAAATAAAATTAAAATAACAGTAAATATTAAAAAATTTACTACCTTATGATAATTTTTAAATTATATGTTTTAATTTTTCACAACTAAATGAACCTACATGATGTAATATTATTTCCAGTTTATTTAAATTCTTTACCATGATCTAGGTTTCGTTGTACGACAACATCTTCAGGTGGGAATTTGTAAAGATTGAGTAAAGATGTCAAACTTTACAAATTGCCCACCTGCAGATTGTGTCAGAAAACGAAACCTAGGTCGCGGTAAGGAATTTAAATAAAGTAGAAATAATACTGCATCACATAGTTTCATTTAGTCGTGAAAAATTAAATTATAATGAATTTCTACAAAATTAACGCCAAATATATTCAATATTATATTTGTTATTAAATAATTACATTATTTATATTCATTTTTAACACTTATCAATTACATACGGTTTCTCTACTAGGTCGAAGATTATTTCAGTTTTTGATTAAATTAAAAATAAATTTGTTTTGTCTGAATTAAAATTAAAAATAAACTCATTTATACAGAAATACTTAACTGGTTCCTGTGTGGAAGGATTTCCACCAGATAACCAGTAAAGTTCCTGTGTGGAATGGTTAGAAAACTTATTATAAATGGTTTCCATATAGCGACATTCAACTTAATAAGGGTTAATTAGTAATTACAAAATGTGACCGACTGTATGATTACTTTTCAACCCCACCAAATATAGCAATTGGCACGCCTATCAAGTATCTAAGTTTATTTAGGAACTTGAAGGAGGAATATATGCAAGATATTTTACAATACTCCATGCCAAGTTCCATGTTACATAAGTCTTATAATAAAATATATCATAAAAACATTCATAAAATAAAAGGTATACTTTTAAAATTCATTGATATATTTACAATTTGTTCAATTTGATCCCACTTCACAGGTAGGTCGGGTTCCAACATATGAATAGAATAATCACCATCAGCACGAACAACGAACTGGCAACTGTTGAATAATAGGGAGGTAAGTGAATTTTGATAGTTTCAAAGCAAATATTTTGAAAATAACAATTGGCTTGGTTGCTATTTAATTTAAAAGTTAAACAGACTTAATAACTTCAAAATACTTGGTTTTGCCACATCATGGATTATTAAATGAGTGTTATAACAGAAAAATTCCACAAGAACAATAAGACAATGCCACAGAATCAGAGTATATTGAATTTCATTAACATGATCATACATCACGTCATAAAACTTCAACCTTCGATTTTATTATTATTTAACTTTTCATTTCTTTTTCTGATCAACCGTGAAAACTGGTATTCTTTTCTGTTTTAACTGTTTGTCCTGTCTTGTCTTTAACTGTTTTAAACTATTATTTCTTTTCCTGATCAACTGTGAAAACTGAAAATAATCAAAATTTTCTCCAAAAACTGTTACATAAACGTTTTTCTTCCCTTTAAGCACATAATGAATGACAAACATATGAAAAGAATTAAAAATTTAATAAAAAATTGAATTGAATTTTGATAATTTACTAAATACCTTACTATATTTTACTAAATAGTTACCTTGTTTTATTGTCAATTTAACAAGTTCGTAACAAGGATTTACCTGTTCCTCCCACAGAGAAGAAAATTTAAAACAATGTGCAAAAGTGTAAACTTAATAAAAATTCTCATAAAGTGTTTATTCAATTCGTGGTTCAATTGACCTGTTCTGCTCGTTGGTGGCTATCAGTACTAGCAAAATTGGGACGTTAGATTTGCCAAGTATAAACAATTTAACCTCAACTGATACATTATTATTTTATCAATAAACTTTTCAAAATAATGATTGCGACATTTCACTGTGAATATGTTAAATGTTCAGTTTATTACTTTTTATTGACAAAATAAAAAGAAACACATGGTGCAGGCATCCCCTTTTTATTTTTGATGCTCTCACTTACTTCGATTGCAGGAACAACTCTCTATTGTGAGGATGTATTGCAGAATGCACCAGACCATGGCGACGTGGGGGCGTGCGAGCTACCGCTCCTCCTACAGGCGCTGAACCTCGCGGTGCATATTGAAAGTTTAGCAAATGATTCAAATTTTGCTTTTTGCTGCCTTGCACAAACACCGAGCCAAGCTCGGGCTCATTATCTGCTAACCTGTTTGAAAAAATTTCAATTTTTAGTACACATAAAAAAGAGAAATGTCTCAGTTTTCCTTTCTTCAAATAAAAGTTAAAATAAAAAGTGGAAGTCAATTATAAAAATACATTCAGTACTGACGAACACATATAAAGTTTTAAATTGTCTTCTTGGAATTTTTCCCACTTATTTCACATTTTAGAGACTTTTTGTTTAATATTTAGCAACGTGGGTTCATATTTGTACATAGAGTGTTAAATAATGGAAGCATAGGTGAATTATAGGGAAATAAATCATAATAATTTACTGTAAAAATATATTTTGACGGGAAACATTTTGTTGAATCGATTTTTTGTAAAATAAACAGTGACACAAGGCATTAAAAAGAATGTTTCTTTCAAGTTAACATTCAATTAAATAAACAGCGACAAATATAGTTTGAGTAAAGTACACTTGCCCCTGATTTTCCAACAAAAAATTAAATAATTATCACATCGTGCGGAAATTCCCTAAGTGACATTAAAACTCTACCGTATCAATAAAACAGTCACTGCTTATATTACACAAAGACCTTAGGGAGATAATTAGGCAGATAGTTGTCTTAAAATAATATTCACCGTTATATTGTCTTTACTGATGCTACTGACAACGTATTTGACCAACTACTCCGATGTCAACATCCAAGAAAAAATGTCAACATATTACGTAATATTAAATCAATACTTTGGGTCAGTACCAGAGCTCAAACATAATAAAAATACATATTAAACGAACCTGGTGTCCTCCTTTCCACCCAAAACACCATCTCCACCACGGCCCCGCGGCCGCTTATCGTAACCTCGGCCTCGCTGAAACGCGGGATTCTTGCGACTTGCTTCATTTTTTGTTGCTGTCCCATTTCCTTCACGTTTCTTATTCTGACGAGGCCAAGGTTTAGTACTAGTTCCTTCTAGATATACAGAAAGAGGGAAATCGAAATCAACTAGTCAACTTAAATTATTTTTTTTGTAATTTTATTCGATACTAGGAAAACAAAATGGACGGATTCAAGGTCGACCGAGGACACTTACCAGATTTCTTACAGTCGACGGCTTGCGCCTTCGACTGTAGTTGAGCAGTTCGAATATTCGATTTTTTGTCCATTATTGACTCTTCCAACATTCACCAGCACACTTTTGGAGAGGTTTCCTCCGCATGGGAAAACAAACTTCACCGTCAGACCCTTCATTTTAGAAAGCCATGTTTATAATCACCGAAAGAGAAAAAATACCTATGTATTTCCGAAATATGTTTTAATCAAAACGCGAGTGGATTAGTGTAAACTTATTATTTGTACAACAGGGAGTAGGACCTACTCCCCTTCGCCGTTAACGACGAATTTCTTTATAATAGACACTCCGAACGACTTCGCCGCAAATATGGCGACGAAATGAACTATTTCAACTTAGATGTGAAATGCGCATATCCGCTAATCGACATTTGATGGACGAAAAAAGATTTCAATAGAAACGTATTATTTTTTGCATATGAGAACAATTTTTAAAATACTTTAAATATTAGATAAATTTTTATAAATATATTTGAATATATATAATAGCAGCAAAATAAAGCTCATTTGACTTTTATCTCTATTCTAATTGGTTGTTTTCAAGATTCAAAAATACAAAATCATTTCCTGTTTTGTAAACAAAGCAGACCTTTTTTTTTTAATGGAAGTAAATTTTTGAAATTCATATTAGCAGTTCAAAAATTTACTGTAAACAATTTATATGTAACAATCACAAAAATATGTATTAAATAAAAATTATATTTGGACATTAAATATAAAGACTTCAAAAAAGGGATATTGCAATTACAATATCCCCTAGAAATTATCATTAGTTCAAATGTTTTGTTTTATTTCTTCAGTGTCATCTTATTTTAATAGTATCCAAAAAAAATGATTTAACAAGTTCTTTAGATCTAATATTGACTGTGGTAGTAAGATACAGATTTTGTTTGAATAAAAATATTATTCTTGTAGATTAGGACACAATTTTGTTAAGTGGTTTATGATAATATATTTTACAAAGAAGACTGTTATTTTTTAGTTTAGTTTAGTTAGTTATTTTTTAGAATATAACACAGCAAATGATTTTTGATCACAATAATAAATAAAAAACCATCTTCATAAGACCTCATAAATTATATTTTAAAAATTGGTAATAAGAAATAAAAATCTAACGAATTACAGAACAACTCTTTGAAAATAATAATCAATATTGATCGTTTTTTTAATGTACATCCATTGTATAAATTAATTAAAAATAAACTGTCAATTTAGACTCAGAACATCACTAAAAATAATATTCATAGTACCACCACTAAAAAAAATTAACACTAACGACTGATTAGTGGTGTTGCGAATGACGAGGGAAAAATTCTGGTAACACTAGCTCTGACTGACATTTACAATTGTTCTGTTGTTAAAATGAAAAAAAAATTCGCTCTTTTCTGTTCGGGCAGAGTCCGGATACCCCATATAATGTATTTTTTCATATAAATAGGCTAGTTTCTACTAAGACTAAATCCGATGGGTTATAATTCTAATGATAAATCATCGTATGGGGATACCAAAAAATCAAAATGATTTATTGTTGACAGTAAAGATTAATTTTATTTTTAGAAAATAAATTTGGCAAAATTCCGTCACGTGACAGTGAATACCAATCAGAAAGCGTTACATCGCACATCACGAAAAAACATTACATTTGACATTTTCGTAACAGAATAGGTTGATCATTTATCGATTTGATTAATTTTTCGTTTTTAACAATTTTTGTAAAGTATATAGTTGTCTTCAATTACACCTTAAAAGACAAGTACACTTCGCAATGAGGTCAAGTTTTAGCAAAGCAAAGGGTAGTTTATTGCCCAAAATTGATGCTTGGTAGATTTTTGCAACAGTGACTTCTCTTCATCAGAATTTCGAAATGTTAAAACTTCAATGTCTCTTACATTGTATATTACACAAGTGTAAAATATGTATTATAAGTTGAAATAGTATAATTTCAGTTTCGTGATCAGTAAGCGTTTGTTTTTACACACGTATTGTAAGGTAATTTATACTGTTATTGACGTTAGATTTGCCAAGTATAAACAATTTAACCTCAACTGATACATTATTATCTTATCAATAAACTTTTCAAAATAATGATTGCGAAATTTATCAGCATTCCTTTAAATTTAGAAATAGATTGTGTGCGAATCGTATTAATTTGTTCGTTTGTAATCAGATGCATTAGCTCAGAGTTTCGACATTCTAATATTTTTCTATGGTAAACACAATCACTAGTCATTGTTTTAACCAGTTTTCCTATCACAATGATTATCGAATAGGTACTTAAACTGCAAATAAATATATCAAAATGATCTTCATAAAATTATATTCTTGAATGTTTAATTGCAAATTTTAACCACTTTTTCCGTATTTGTTTATAGTTTGAAACGTATATAAACAGTTTATTTGGCAGAGACATGATTGTTTTGATTTTTTTCATGAGTAGTAATATCATTCAAGCCGTCATATAGTCTTGAGCGTTTTCGAGATAAATTTCAATTGTTTTTTTAAAACACAAAATACATAAAGTCAATATTTTATTTTTGGAAAAATATCTTTTTTTTGCGTTAAATATATATTAAGGTAAAGTATTAACCACTTTCCGAAGTTTAGTTAATAACATAGATCATATTCTAAACACAGAATAGATACGATACGATATTAAAGTTACTAACCTAATGTATGCTATCTCATTCTAACAAAACCAAATTCATTAGGCTTTAACTTTCTGAAGTTCTTTTTGTCTATGACATAGATTAATTAGCCTATGCTTTTATCAAAAAGCGTCCAAAATGGCTGTTCAATCGGTCAAAACTAGAGATGACCAACTCGAAAATTCGTCAAACCGAATTAGTCGATGTGAAAATTCGTGTAAACCGAGTTGATCAAGTCGATTTAACAAACAATGTTTATTGAATAATGTTTTGAATCGATGTCGATTATTTAAGAACCCGTTCGTTTTACCCCTCCCGATGAGACTTGTGTAATTATTATTATGTCCATAGATGGCGTAATCTCTTACTCCCTATTGCTCATAGATGGCGCTATCAAAGAAAAAAATAAGTTTTATTCTTATAACTTTATTAAAGCCAATAGCAGTTTTAATTATTATAAATTTATTTATTAAACAGAAATATTTCAATCAAAAAACAAATTTTGAACACATTTGGTCTTAATTTTGTAGAAATTCATTATTCACAATTAAATGAAACTACGTGATGCAGTATTATTTCTACTTTCTTTAAGTTCTTTACCACAACCTAGGTTTCGTTGTACTACAACATCTTCAGGTGGTCTATTAGCAAAGATCTTATAGCAATATTAGCATTTTTGCTAATAGCCAACCTGGAGATGTAACACAACGAATCCTAGGCCGCGGTAAAGAACTTAAAGTAGAAATAATACTACATCACGTAGTTTCATTTAATTTTCAAAAAAACAAATGTCAAAATAATATTACTATACAATAAAAGTTATTAAAATATAATAACTATAAAAACACAATTTAAGAAAATTGAAATAATTCGAAAATGCAGTTGTGGATAGCATAGGGTTTCTACAAGCAGCTATCTGGCATCACTAGGTGGTAACTGAATATACGGGTGTGGGCAACTCGTACATCTGAAGACAAACAAAAATTATGCAAAAACAGATATAGTCTTAGAATAATGAGTACTCTAGAAGGCGAGAACACGCGCGATAGTGTGTCCAAAAACTACACATAAAACGCGTAGTAACAAAACCGGACTGTCACTGCAATTTTAAGACACAGCTCTTAAAGGTTACGTGACAATATAGCTTAAAATGCCGGCTTGTGCTGTTCCCACCTGCAAAAATATCACTGGACTACAAAAGAAACAAATGGGATTACTTTTCATACGTAAAAACTATTACTTAATTTCATTATTAACTATGCAATTTTAAAATATCGAAGTAGATTATTATTAATAGAAGCGCGCCATTTTTATTAGTGTTGTCACCTCTTAAAAATTGTTTACCAAATTAAAAGATCTTAATTGCTTTATTCTGAAAAATGTAAAATTTTATTTGTAAAAAATTCGGGATTTGGAAAATGTCGTTGGAGAATTTGGTGTAACGTTTTAATTTTTGTTATCATGTTCAATTTTAGAATATTTTACGTATTGCGTATATAGTCACTATATATAGGATTACGGCAAGAAACACATGTTACATTTAGTCACTTTCGCTTTCTTCTTTAATTTCTGAAAAATGCGAAACGATATTAATTAAAATATGAAGAAATTTTAGCACGACATTGAATGCAAATTAATATAAAAAATTGTTTCGTCCTATTTTGAATTTCTTTAATATGAGATCGAATATTTTCAAACTTTTATTATGGGCTTTTTCACATCTCTTTTTACTTTAAGACACTAAGATAATTATTTACTTTTCATATTAAAACTGTTACGTGATGAGTAAAATAGTAAAATGTGCCCAAGTTTTTAAATAATTTTAATCTAAATACTTTGGCCATTGGTTGTGGTCAGAATAAACATTTTAGAAATTTAACATGGCGGCTTTAATAATACTTCATATAAGCCAAGCCATGACCATATAAATTGAGGCAAATTTAAATCGCACTGCCGCAAGGAAATATATTTATATGCGTCGATTTCCTGAAGTTGGTGTATAAATTTATCTGCTGGTAGCACCGTGCGCGTTGGGGGAGGGCGCTAGTGGGCGGAGTGCGGTGCCCCCTCCACCGATTTTTGGCTTCACCGCGACCGCGAAGAGATTTATGCGTATGCGCTTTCTGGATTACTCTATATTCTAAAGATATAATTATAGAAAATTGTGGTAATCTATTAATGGAACAGATATATATTCAAACTTTTGTTAAAACCCTATACTTGGTCAATGAGTTGCCATTTATCCCGATTGTGTCGGGACAGTCCCGATTTCGATGATATCGTCCCGCGTCCCGACGGTCTATTACTTTTGTCCCAATTTTTGATAACATGTGACAATCGCGTCTGTCGACGCGAGTGAACGAATTGACGCGCCATCTCTCCACGCCGCGCCGCACGCACCGCGTTCGTCTTCGCTCCCTCCCGCGTAGTGCACTTGTTCGTGAGACGAGGTTGGCTGAGAGTAAACGTCATCGTGAGTGATTTACAAAAT
Source organism: Druceiella hillmani (assembly GCA_039881145.1). Taxonomy (NCBI): domain Eukaryota; kingdom Metazoa; phylum Arthropoda; class Insecta; order Lepidoptera; family Hepialidae; genus Druceiella; species Druceiella hillmani. Next base: position 22,975,164 of record JAYKKI010000003.1, on the reverse strand, counting down.
TAAATTTGAGTCTGTTCATCCTGTTTGTTCCGTTTGATTTTAAAAATATGAAGTGAGTATCTTAAAAGTTTATTTATTTCATTACTATATAATATAATATGTCAAGTCAAGCGGCAAGTATTTATAAAGGCATTGTAGGGATTGTGTCGTATGGTGCATGGTCGTTCGCGGTCTCTGCGCTTTGTCAAGCTTAAATGGGCAGAATTTGCGATCCTTGCATAAGACTCCTGCCGTACTATTAAAATTATTAAAATAAATCGATTCGAATCGATTATTAAAGTAAATTTAAAGAGGTTCCAACGCATTAGCAATTTGCGGGGCTTTATAAAAAATAAAATTTAAGTAGTAATGAATCCGTTTATGTATGTAGGTAGATAGGTATGAACTATTTAATAATTAAGAGTGTGATAGATTTTTTTATGGCTTTATTACCTCTTAATTTGGAGGGTTTGGTGATGAAATGGTTTGGTTTTTTTATCATTGGTGGCAAGTAGCATATATTTTGCCACAATGAGTGAGACTGGAACTGACGATTATAATAATCAGAATGATAGGGAAGTTGGAAAAATATCACAGTGTACTCCAAAAAAAAGGCAAAGCGGTTAAGCAAATTTCGTGATGAATGGTTACAAAATTATTCATGGGTAGCCCAAGAAGTTTTCCATGCACGATGCAAGATTTGCAATGAAGATTTTTCCATATATCACATTTGGAATAAATATTTTTTCATATCTCACGTCATTAAGCGGCATTAAACATCACGGAAATGATAATGAACAACAGCTATCGGGTGTCAACTCGAACTTAATGGCAACTTTTTTCCAAAATCGAATTCAGCCGAAATTTATATGAATATCCTTGCTGAATTAACATATCACTTGTGTTAAACATAATTTGTCATATTCATCCACAGAATGTGGTATGAAATTGCTACCGCAAATACTACCCGATCCGACTGTTGCAAAAAAACTCTTCTGCGGCAGAACTAAATTTGAAAATTTAATTCAAAGACGTGCTCCTAAGAAATTGCTCCTAAAGCTGAAAAAATTGCGGTCACAGCTCCGAAAACTTCTGTTCTCGATGGATTTCCTAAGGTCTATTTCAGTGTCGCTACGGACACGTCTAATGAAGGAAACAGAAAAATTTATCCTAATTGCATTCAATATTTTTTACGGGAAGACGGGTCTCAAACAAAAATATTAGATTTTTTTGAGTGTCCATTCGAAATGATTAGATTTTTTTGAGTGTCTGATGCTATAAGCGAAGCTATTTTAATCACGCTTTCAAAATTTGACTTCGATATGGCATGTGTTTTGGCATTTAGTTCAGATTATACTAACGCTAATTTTGGAAAACATAGGTCGGCGCTTACCCTACTACAGGATAAAAATCCAAATATAATTAAAGCAATCCAAATATAATTAAATTTGAATAATACATTCGAGCATGCTATGAACAAATTAAATCTCGATGTGGAAACTGTCATATTAAAAATTTACAGACACTTCATATTCTGCGTTAAGGAGGGAAAATTAAAAAAAATTGTAGCCTTTGCGGAACTGAAGTGGACTGAGCTCAACAAACACGTAACAACAAGGTGGCTTTCATTGAGTACTGCAATACAAAATATTTTAAAGGCTTATCCAGCCATTATCTCTTACTTCATATCCGTAGTTAATGAATGCCCTAAAGTCACAAAGATATTGCTTTGTATAACAACATATGATACAAGCGACATAGAATCGCATATGTTCAGCAAGACGTGTTTGTATTTACATTTTTGAGCCAAAATTTGCACGGTGTTTGAGAAGGCAAGCTTGATGTTACAAAATATGTTCTAGTTCGACCCAACTATATAAAATTTTTCAAGGTTAAAATTTCACAGAACTTTGCGATGCTGCTTCTACTTTGGGCTTTGATTTGGAAGAAGGATTTTCATCTGATAATTATTTAAAGACTACACTGTAGAAAAGAATGTACTAATATTTAAAAAATCACGTATCACTTAAAATATTTGCATATAAATCACGTCACTAAAAATTTTATTTTGTCGTCAATGTTTAAACTTCACTTGAATTTTTTTTTTCTGGAGAGGCTATGCCCGACATTGCTTCACCCTCACTACGCCAATGCTTACAAATTGATAATTATTTCATCATAAGATAGTTCAATTACAATGGAACATATGTAAATTGTACTGTTAATTTCATCACACAAGGGTTATATTTTTGTAAGTGCATTAAAATGACGTTCAAATTGAAATGAATTTAATTAAATTATAGTTTCTTTCATTCTCTAGTATGCTTGTTAAAGGACAAGTGATTAACAACATTATGGAACCAATTTAAGTTAAAACTATATATATATATATATATATATATATATATATATATATATATATATATATATATATATATATATATATATATATATATATATTCATCTCTAGTCAAAACGTAAGTAGTAAGTAGTACCTTACTATACTACCGTATTTGTTCTGTGGTAAGTAGTAAATAGTGTTCTGTTTATCAAACGCTTTCTACTATCTAACATATTTTTTTCAAAAACATTAGAAAAAGCTTTAATGTTAATATCCGTTATAAGTTGGCTACTCATATAAGGATAAGATGGCCATTTTTTTCTCCCCTTGCCTTTTTCGTTATTTTTTTCTTTTTTCTCGCGTTAGTTTTTCTTTCTGTATCTTGTTTCTTCATTTTCTTGCTACAAGGATTGCAAGAATTGTTGAATGAAGTGCAATTTTCATGCAGCCATAATTTACAAAAAAATACTTTGGAGCTAATCTACTATTTTTTCAATCTTGTAGTAAGTAATTTTCGCCGCATCCCAAGCAGTATATATATTATCTTGGGGACCGGAATTTTTACTGGCTAATTCTATCGTTTCTTTTTCCTCAGAATTTCAATCTGATTTAATTTTTTGGTTTTTGTAATGGATTTTTTTTTCTTCATCATCTTGTTATTTTTCCTTTTTTTCACTATTGTAATCTGGAGATGTGATTGCCTTCGCTACTTGCTTGGACCATTTTATAACGTTAGTAAGCAGTTCTACAACTAGACACGAGCCAGTCAGGTACTTGGAATACGTGGCTTTTTGCGGTTTCTTTTTGCGAGTATTGTTATTAGATCTTGATGTTGAAGGCATTGTTAGTGATAGTTCTTCTTGAACCCGTTCATATCTGGGATTGTCAAGCACAATTGAAACCTCTTCAATAAGTCAGTAATTTTTAATATTATCAAATATGTAAGCATAACCTGAAACGTATAATTAGAAAGAACAACATCAAATATCAACGTACTAAAAAAAATCTGAGGTAAATTGAATCCTTAAGTTTAAAATTTTTTTAAAAATTTCTTTAATTTTCTTTTTAATTTTTTTTCAAGAAAACAACGTATACAGTAACGTACCCGTTTAAGTAGCAATCATTCACCAACCTTAGCTCATGACATCTAGAGCAAAGCAGTAAAATTTTTCGATTGGCTGTTTCATCGTACAGGCCATATCATCCTGAATTACCCTACGCTAATTCCCTCGGATGTCAAGAGGTGGCCGCTAAGCCCGTCTTCATATATGACACTAACAAGGAGAAACCCAGATCCAGCAAGGAACTCCGCAATGACCTACAAAATAAATTAAGCCAACTTAAATTGGGCATTAAGATCAACAGGACGGCGCCTATAAAAAATCGTGGAGTTGTGGTAGAGGCTAGAGACGCGGAAAGCGCGACCGGCGCCACGAGGCCGCAGCGAAGATCGAGGGCCTGAAGGTCGAGGAAAGGCGCGAAAAACTTCCGTCTATTATTATTTACGATGTGCCCAAGGACTTGAACAATGATGAGTTTTTGCAGGTCCTGAAAGAGAACAACCTTCGTAAGTTCCCAGAACAGGAACTGAACAAGATTAGGGCGAAGCGCGTATTTCTCGGGTGGATAATAAGAATTTTATCTTGGAGCTGCCACAACAGATGAGGGAGCGTCTGCTGAAGGAAGGACATGTTTTCTTTCAGTGGACATCCTGCAGATTAGCCGACTTCGTGCAGGTGACCAGATGTTTCCGTTGCCATCTGTACGGTCATGTCGCCAAGCATTGCAAAGACGAAATGTTTTGCAATAGATGCACCAAAAAGGGACATGATGGCAAGGACTGCCCCAACGTACCCGAGACCGACATCTGCGTCACCTGCACCCGATTCAAAAAGGATGCGGAACATAGCGTCAGCACTGATGCCTGCCCTGCATTTAGGGCGGCGTTGGAACGCTCAGTGAGGCAAATGGCGTACTCGCCATCAACATAAGCTGGATTTCTTCCAGCTGAATGCAGGCCGGGGCTCGACAGTCATGACCGAGCTCTCGATGACCCTTAGAGACCATGGTAAGTTTTGCATCGCGTGTATCCAGGAGCAGTACGCCTCCAGGGGGAGCAGCCTGGGATTGGAACCATTCCTCGTTCTGGAGAAGGGGCCTCATCCCAAGGCTGCGATCGTCCTTGACCCGAAAGGGCTGGGCGTCCTTTTCTTGGAACACTTATCGACAGAGCACTGCGTAGTGGCCCAGATTTCTCTCGGCTCGATACATATTATGGTAATTAGTGTTTATTTTCAATATTCTGTGCCCACCGAATTTTTCTGCAAGCACCTTAGCACTGTCTTCCGCTCTATTGGGCGGAGTCCAGTAGTCATCTGTGCCGATGCAAACGCGCAGTCTTGCCTGTGGTACTCGAGTCGCCCCAATCTGCGTGGAGAAATCCTGGAGGATTTCATCCACCAGAACGGTCTCCTATTGTGCAACTTGCCCGATATGCCCGCAACGTTCTCGGCACCCTTGGGAGAGAGTGATATTGATATCACTCTCATCTCGAGTGGGCTTGCGGGGTGTGTGCGCAACTGGCGGGTCGAACCGGGCGTTTTCTCCAGTGACCAGTAGTGCAATTCGTTTCTCCATCTCCCAGGCGCACCCCACTTCTGAACCTGGGGCGCGAACCAGCACCCGTTTCAAATCAGGGTGCCAAGACTGGGGTAGATTTGACCAAATTTTCCTTCGAGAGCTCGAAGATTTTTCTAAATAGTCAAAACGAATAGAATGCCCACATAATTTGGCTGTTGAGTTTCAGAAGAAACTGATCATCAGTGCCGAGGGAGGTCTGGGTTCGGTTCATCCGGGCCCACCCAAGAAGAACCCCTGGTGGAGCAGCACTCTACAGACCCTGCGACGGGAGTATGGAAAAAAGAGACGTAACTAAGACGTAACCAGCGCGATAAGAACCACGGAACTTATTGGGAACTTGTTGAGGCTCACCGGGTGGCCTTAGTAGACGCTCGGTGTAACTACAATAGTGAGGTTAAGAGGGCTAGGCGCACCAATTTTCATAAATTTGTCACCCGTATAGGAAATTCGGATCCCTGGGGAGCCGCATAGAGAAGTGTACGGACCCCTTGAAACCCTTCGTTTTTAGCGCCCTTAGGAGGACCGATGGGGGTTACACCGGGGATATTCGCGAGACCCTCCAGTATCGTCTGACATCACTTTTCCCTGATGATGACCCTGATCTTGACACCGTCGAACAGAGAAACGTTAAGTCTGCAGCGAGCGTAGTTTCTTTTAGCAGTTCTGATCAGGAACTGCGACACTCTGAATTAGACGTCATCGTAGAGAATCTCGAGTCGAAAAAGGTTCCAGGCGTTTATAGAATCGATAACAGGATCGTTAAAGCCACATGGAAAATCGCGGCGCATGAGATACTTGCGCTCTTTAACCGCTAGCTTCGTACGGGCCACTTTCCGAAGATTTGGAAAGTGGGGAGGTTTAAAGTCATACCGAAGAGTAATGGGAAATCGCCTAGCGATCCTAAGTTTTACAGACCCATTAAGCTCCTTCCAGCCTTCGGGATGTTGCTCGAGCGTGTACTGGCAGCTTGTTTATTGGCTTTGTCTTGGGTTGACGCACGCCCAGACAAACACTTTCTCGGTATTTTCTTGGACATTTCCGGCGCGTTTGATAATGCCGGTCATGTTGAGTCCCGGGGCGTGTCGGCGGACCTCCGCCAGCTAATTATGGATTATTTCTGCGATCGGGTGGTCTTTTTGCAGGATGGAGATACAGTAGTTAAGAAAACGTTGACTAGGGGTTGCCCGCAGGGCTCGATCCTCGGGTCAATCTTGTGGAACGTCATGTTAGATGGTATTCTCGCAATACCCCTTCAGGGATGCGGGACCATCGTTTATGCGGATGATACTCTGCTGTTGGTCGGAGGAGCGAGCCGTAGAGAGTTAGAGAACCGGGCAGCCGACTCCCTCGCCAGACTATATGACTGGGGCACTAAGAACAAGCTTAGCTTTGCCCCCCAAAAGTCCGAAGCTGTCTTCTTCAAGGACAGACTGGGGAGGGAGCCGTCTGTGGTTATGGCCGGCGCTAGGATCGGTGTGCGGGATCAGGTTACCTACCTGGGCATGGTCCTCGACGCACGGCGGAGCTTCTTGCCACAGGCGCGGTACATTGGAGAGGGGGTTCGAGTGGCCTTCCATGCCATTGCCCGGCTTGCCGGTGCCGGCTGGGGGCTAAATAACTCGACCCTCAAACTGATGTATACGGCAATATACCTAGGTATATTGGCCAATGCGCCGTCGGTTTGGGCTCCGTGGTGCGTTGGGGTCCACCAAGTTAGACGGGTGATGCTAAGATCGCAGCGTGCGCCGCTGCTGGCGCTGACTAAGACTTATAGAACCTGTTTAACGGGTGCGTTGCCTGTTTTGGCGGGTCTCCTACCTGCCGACCTCGGGATCGCGGAACGCGCGGCAAATTTCACCTTGGCGCGAGGTAAGGGTTTCGATGCGGGTCCGTTACATTTTGAGTATTTGGCTGAATATCTTGTTGATAGAAAGAGGCGCATTTTAGGGATCGTCGTTGCCCACTGGCAGTCCAGATGGCCCTCCCCCGATTCCAAGGGGGATACGACTAGATTGTTTTTCCCTGGCGTCTCCGAGCGGTGGAATAAGAACTGGCTCGTCTCAAACTACTATACTTCTCAGTTTCTTTCGGGACATGGCGCATTCCCTGCCAGTTTGTTTAGATTTGCACTCCGAGAAAACCCGGCGTGTACCTGCGGATTTGAGACGCAGGGCATGAATCATGTTTTGTTCCACTGCAGTGAGCACGACGATGCGCGTAGAGTTTTGGTTGTGAGCATACGCCTAAATTGTAGAGTAGAATCACGCGACAACTTAGAACGTGGTATCTTTAGTCACCGGGACTTGGTTGGGAATGGACCGATCTTTGATTCATTTAGAGCGTTCGTTAAAAGCGTTCTAAAAAAAATGGAGGTATTAAATGATTCATTGATGAGGGACAGACTTTAACCCAGTTGGGTGGAAGCGCTGTGATTACGTGATGGGACACTATTAGAGGATTTTCGAAAGTCCCCTTTTTGTATGAGGTGGGTCGTTACAATCCGTGTGGTTATGGTGGGAATAGTCTTGCAAAAAGAAAACGTATTATGAACAGCATAATGTACTAAGCGGAAAATAATATAATAATTGAAATATTGTTTTGTAAAAAAAGCATATAGTTTGTAATTTCATACAAATGGTTTGTAAAGTAAAATATGTATGCCAATAGCGAGGAAAATATAATGTTTAACTCTACTCAAAATCTTGGACAAATAATTAAATATTTATTTCAAATATGTATGTATAAAAATGATATACCTATATTAATTTTCATACTACTTGAATAGTATGAAAAAACTTTTGAATAGATATTAGAAAGAGAAGAAATTTAATGCTCGTTTTATGGTCAATACGCCTTGACTCTTAGTTAATAATATTATTTTAAAACCGTGCTTTCGTCCGTCTTTTATAAAATCAACAGTTTATCAGATAAATATGCCGATTTGTGCTTATGAACTTTGCGGGGCAATAAACTTTTATTCTCCATTCGGATATGTTTGTTTTCGTGATAAATTATTCGTTTTTGTTTTGAGGGCAACCAATGCGGATCTGTGTGATTATTTATCTGTTCGGTTGCATAAACACGAAACCGAAACGAAGTGGCCATATGTAAATGTATATAGGACTAATAAATGTGAATTAATCCGAGCGCATAGCTAGTATAATTATTTGTGATATTCATTATTTTTATTTTCACAAGGGTCAAACTTCGGAAGGCATATATATATATATATATATATATATATATATATATATATATATAGCATTTCGCAAAATAAGCAAAGCCAACCCCTTCTTCCCCAGGATTGATTTTAATGGATAATTATGAGAGCCATATTTCACTTGATATTCTAAATTAGTGCAAAGAAATTGACATGGTTATATTAATTTTCCCACCTCATTGCAGTCATAAATTGCAACCTTTAGATTATGTGTATAGCCTCTAAAAAACTATTATAATAAAGCTGCAACGGACTGGCTTGTGAGCAATGATGGAAAAATCCTGACGATTTACAACGTTTTGAAATTGGCAGCATCAGCAGGTCCACAAGCATTTAAACTATAAAATATCCAAAGTGAATTTCGTAAAGATGACATATGGCCCTTTGATTCTAACATATTTTCAGATGATGAGTTTTTGTGTGCTTCTGTAACAGACCGCCCTACCCCAAAATGCTACCGTCAAACAGATTCCAACAACATCAGGGAATGTATCTGTACAAGTTCCAACAACAACAAAAAGTAATATGGCAGTATCTGACAATTCTCATTTGGACGAATCCTTTGTACACTCAGTAGAGGCAATTAATATCATATCACACGGAGCAATAAGACTATATCCTAAGGCTGGCCCCAGAAAACTTAGCGGTATAAACAGAAAGAGAGGAAATACTTTTAACGAAAACCCTTGAAAAGCGAATCATTGGAATGGAGAATAAAGAAAAGCAAAAAAATAAAGATGAGGAAAACAGGAAAGGAAAAACTGCTGGTAAAATTATAAAGAAGAAAATTGTACTCAAACTTCCAGAAGAATTTACATCGAAGAAATTGATGTGACATAAATCTGTTGGTAGCAGCGATAGCGACACAGAAAATATTCCTTATGCAGAGAGTTCTAATAGTTCCTTTATAAAAAAAACCAGAGAGTATTGATGAAGATAATGTTGTTGTTTTAGATAGAAATTTTAACGTAAACGATTATGTTTTAGTTAATTTTTTTAGTTAATTTATCACTATGTAGGTCACATTGTGGTTATTTATTAGTCCTACCATGGCTGCCATTAAATTCATGCGAATCACGAAAATTGCAATTACATTTATCTACCCAGACGTTAAAGATATTGCCAGTGTCCCAATAGCAAATATTAAAACAAAATTGCCCGAATCAATAATACACAAAAAATTAAGTTCGGGAGCACAAAATACACATTTAATAAGCCGTTGTGGGTTATATCAAATCTTAAATAATTGTAAGATTGTTTCTTTGTTTGCTGATTTTTAAAATTGTATGTATATGTTAATAAGTTTAACTAATATTATAAGAATAATTTTGACGTATGCCCGAACCCCCTTTAGGTATGTCCAATTCATCCGACCTATAGGGATGTTTGGGCATTTTGGACTTTTTTCAAAAAAGTGTATAATTCTAAGAATAATATCACTGCGAATGTTTTGTAGGATACCTCAAGCCAAATATATGTGCAATCTAGACAAGTATTATACATGTGATTTTTGATTAAATTGTATTTTTAACGTAAAAATATATAACTGTTTCCGGTGGTCCGTACTCTCCCCTATAGTTTTATGTCGGTTGGAATAAAGTGGGTAGTTATGGCTACATAGCTTTCATTTTTGGATGAATTCCACGGATTAGTCGCGGGACAAACAAGGAAATTACCAATTGTTTCTTCTCATAAGTGTGTGTGTAATTTTGGAAGGTAAATTATATTATTATGAAAAAGTCTTTTTCAAAAGTCGACAAATAGGGCGCAGAGTATAAACAAACTTTCTAAACGGAGGTTTTTCTGCTAAATGTAAAAAGTAGTCAATTTTATTGTGAAAGAATATCAATAAATGTGACTAAATCAGAACAAATTTTGGCAGGTGTATATTGAGACCGGGGTTTTGCTGTGTGAACGAAATCAAATATACATAATAAGACATTACTAATGGCTGACTGATTTTTAGTTTTGCCTACGAATAATTTTATTAATTCCAAATTATGGGTGTGGAGAATACTTCCAGATCCCATCTTCTGTTCTTTCAAAATCGTGGTTTTCAAAAGTTATTTTTTCTTGAAAGGAAATTTAGGTGGTACCTCGTAGGCGTTTGGCTCAGTGTTCTATTCCCACTTATTTGACTAGGCTGCGTGGCAGAGAGTTTCCAGCTTGTGATTGTGAGTTTGGGAAGGGTAATCTAAATAATTGCATTTTTGCATACCCATTAAATAATAAATTTCCTTCATTCGTTTATAAATTAATAGCGGTGCCCACCCGCTTCGCTGAGCATATGTAATACGGTAGTTGACTCATTCTAAATTTTGATATTTTTCATACAATATTGTGAAATATAAGTTAATTAAAAATCAGTCTTGAAAAAAATTCATAAATTTATTGAAAAATAAGCCAGTTGCAGACATCTAAATTTGAAGATACGGATAGAGTTGGGTATATCCCTGTCTCTTTTCCTCTCGTAGAATATAATGTGCAATATTAAAAATCACCTCACAACACAGTATTGCCGTCCTTCTCTAAAGGTTAAATTTAAACTTTTATAACTCGGTCAATTTTTAAGATTATTAAAAAATTTTTTATTCGTCATCAGCTTGTACCTTGAAATTATGATTAATAAAATAAAAAAAATTTAGTCAAATACGCTATTATATAAGTGATATTTAACTATACATTTAGGTTCTAGATTAAGGTGGTAAAATGCATTGAGGAATTCAAAATCGAAAAATTATATCAACTTAAAAACTTTGTAGTCCACTCCTCTTTTCTCTCATCTTCCTTATTTCAGTATTAAGCTGTGTTGTGTGTCGTAAATGCCATTTTGATTGAACGCGGGTCGCGTGTGTGTATAATTTCGCGTTGGTTTGAAAACTTGGACACTGCGGCAAACACTTCAGACACTACTGTTCACACGACGCTCTGTGCGACACTAAACCAAATGTCGCAAGCGCACCCAGACACTCGATATATACACCGAGTCTAAATGTAGCTTTAGTTAGGGTGACAAGTCATTCCATATTTTTTAAAAATCCTGTATATTGTTGTCACATTAATATTATCTATAAATTTATTTTTTATTTACATTTTCTTAAACTTCTATTTAATTTTTGTTTTGCTGTTTAGTTTATTCTTGTTATTAGGCAACAGTGACAGATATTAGGAATGTAATGTAGTCAGTGTTGCCTAACCACAATTTCTAAACTAGACACTGGCAAAAGTTCTCTATTGAGAGAATGATCGCCATAAAATAAAATAATAATATTTCAGATTTTGTCTTTTGGTTTTTACGTTTTCTTGAACTGTTCTTATTTCATTTAAAAATGCGTTTTTAACATGAATTTTATACAGTTTCAAAGTTAGGATCATTTTTGTTTCTGTAATACAGAAAACATCTTTTGTTGACAAATTCAAGGCTTTATTATGGGACCTTTTAACAGCATGTATGTGTTTGTATAAATTATTTTGGATAGAATATTTTAAACAAGTACAGGTATGACATTGTAGGCATTTTGTAGTATTGCAATTATGTAATTTTGCTATTTTAAATATATTATATGAATATGAAACATTATATGAACTTGGCATTTATTGTCACTAACTTTAATACAATTTAATAATAAGTCAAACCCTTCTTTATGACCTTAGGCCTTGTTTTTTTTCTTAATTAAAAAACGTCTATATTTTTTATTTAAAATGTATTTTCTTGAAACTTCACAACACTAAGTAACATTTTTATTTTTTTTTACCATGTATTAGACGAGAAAAAATAATCTTGTTAAAAATATTCCAAATGCATATTAGTGTTGTCTTGGCATTTTTCATGAAACTTGCATTTATTTTCTATTTACATAATATGTGTTGGTAAGTTTTCAATTGGGATGTTGACTGTATTCAAATAAAAATATAACTTTTCCGCGAAATGGTATGCCCGTCGCGTAGTATTTTTCCTTCAAATTATTTTCCAATTAAAATGAATGCCATATCTTTATTCTAAGGTAAGTTGAGAATTCATTCTATTCCGCATAAAATTAGGAAGAACAGTTTGTTTTTGTAGACCTTGTTTCTATTTAAAGTTACTTACTCAATTTTGAGGTAAAAATATATTTCCTTCTTTAATTTTTTAAAAATATTCACGAAATAACTTTCCTAGACGGGGTAAATAATAATACATCATTTAAAACAAATACCATACAAAAACAAGTATAAATACCATAAATATGACACTATTGATTCAATACGAGTAAACGTAAGTTTCAATTTGTTCAACTGGTTACTACCATTTCAAAGAACAAATGCATTCATTCCGGCCACCACCCATAATATAAATCCCAAAAAAAGATAATATTTTTCTTTATTTTTCTGGGAATTTAATGTTTATTTCATAATCAAAATGTAATTAAATCACTCTCGCGTTACGTGACAACGAACAGCAAAGTGCATAATGTCCCTTGTTTGCAAACATCATCGCTGTCAAAGGCTACGTTGTTTGTTTAACATTATTTTATACTAATTTTTTTCCATATTTGCTTACTATTTCCTTTGAAAACGATTCTAAGAAGTTTAAAGTGGATTTACTAAAGCAAATAATTGTCGAGAATCGATTGTTTTATGGTGGCCAATTTCTTCGCAGCAACAGTAATTTCTGCTTTGGTGAATTTAGAAATGTGAAGACCTCCAAGTAATCTCCATTATTTCATATTTATAAAATAATTGGCCAAATCATCAATTAAATATATGTCAAAATAGCGATAAAAAAATCAAGAAATATGTTTGTTGAGAATAAATAAAGGTTAATTAATATTGTTAATTGTTAATTAATATATAATTTTTTTTCTACTTTTTATGCACGTCATGTACATAGGGATTTATGTACACAGCGATTTTATTTTTATGCGTAAGTCATGCACATAGAGATTTTAATTCATATTTGTTTAAGGATTATCTGAGTTAGTTATGTATTTTTTGTAAATAAAACAACAATAATAAAATAAGATCAATCACTTGTATTAAAAAACTATTATCAAAAGAAACATTCTAGGACCATACAAAAAATACTGTACTCACTAAAACTATCAAAATCACTTGACCATACGTATGTAGACAGTTATTAACAAAATTTACTTCTTAAAGGGCAAAAGCCAAGTCTTTAATGTGATGGATAATAAAGAATAAAAGACGACCTATAAAATCAGGTACAATTAAGTGTTTATCACTAAGTAAAAACGATAAAGTTATAAAAATATAGAAATTGTCTTTGATTCCCTAATATAAACAGACTTTAAAATTACATCAATTAGTCAGCCATGATGATGGAAATTATCATAAAAATGACGATGATCCCTATGAATGTGTCTTTTCAAAGATTGCAAGCTACCAAACTTAGACTTTTCAATTTTTGTGGTGAGTCGTAAATATTTGAAAGTGCATTACTATTTGTTCGTTGAAGTTGAGAGAGGTTTCCATTATTCTGGTTATTGTAATAGATGGTTCCATTTTTGTAAAAAAAGCCTCTTATATCCGTTACTACTGCATCATCAGTTTTTTTTCCCTGGCCTGATTGAAGAAAATTGGCATATTTTCTCATAGTTTTGAAGAAAGTTATAATCCAAGTGACGCACGTCATTTTTTCCTTTCACGTAGCATGTGGTATTCCAGTTGAAAGAGCAGGTTGTAAAGACTCCAGAACTATTTTTTTCAGAATTTCACGAAAGAAATTTCTTGAGATATTGTTAAAAATGTCCATTTAAATTATGTAATCTCCCTTCCGTCTATCTCCAACATTGCTAAAATCTAACTTCTAAAAGAAAAACACTGTTTACCTAAGTTTAACGAAACACTGGCCATTATTCCGAATTTAATAGTTTTTAAAATACTTACTATATTTGACGCCTGTGAAAGATTTACCAGAGGATACATTTACGCGGTAAAAATAATATTAATATCTGTAAATAAAATAATAGAACTGCTATAATAGTACATGTATTTCTAAGGACGTACGGAACCTTCGTAGGCCGAGTTCTACTCACACTTAACGGATTTATTCAATAACAAATATTAATTACGTAAATTAAAATCAAACGGAAAAATAATTTCGACAAAGAAAAACTCTCGTAAAGGTCTGACAAATACTTCCCAAAACCATTTTGAACGGAAAGAAAGCATTTATAAAATGATCGATCACATGTTTGGTAATGGTATATTGACGGAGAGCTCAAGCTACAAGATATTTTTAAATTAAATAAAACCATATATCTGTTGTATTGGAAAAAATATAACTTTAAATAATGGATGGAACAAAAACATGGGCATGGAACTCCAGTAGCACGAATTCGCTTTTGACCTGTTTCATTTATCTTCTCATAGTTTTTACCGGCTTATATCTTTTGCCGTAAAACATTGATACTAATTTTGCAGAAGTAAAATGATATACTGATTGACTGCAATCGTGCAGTCGCCCAGTCTACACAATTAAACATTTTGATATTTTGAGATTTCAATTCATTTTTCCATAAAATCACTTAAATAACGTAGTGCAATTAGGAAAGAATTTGATTTGTTCACAATCGGCTGTGGGCATACGGGTTACTTTTCCATTTAAGTATATATAAAATATCCGCCATACAAAACTGGTGAAAGCGGCTAACCACTAATGTACAGGACATTAATAGTAGCCGTTTGTGCCTGTGAGAACAGCATGTGACCTGAGCGCGTGTTTACATCTTTGACGAACAACTCTCTTCTATTTTTGCGAAAGTCTTTTTTTGCGAAGTTTAATATAAACTCTGGGAATATGTAGTACAATGATTTTGATAATAAAAAAAATCATTTGTAATCAAGTATATTAGTTGTTCTTTGTTTTAGACGATTATTTCATTAAAATCGCATTTTTGCAACTCATTCCACGTCATAATCGCTAAAGACGTGAGTCACGAACATTCATTTTAAACAATTATACCTTAGTTTAAAGTTCGAAAAAGGGGTTAAAAGTGGCTCATTTTCTCTTCTTTAATTTGATGGAAAAACAATTTTCATTGACGCCATAGCAAAAGAAAAAAAGAAAAATATTTACTGAACAAAAACAAGTTCAATATTCATTCTACGCTGAGCAGCCCTCATGAACGGTCGTTTGGACGCTTTTCACCTACCTATTCTCTCTAGTAACATGTCTTAGTTAGTAAACTCTTAAGAAGCAATGGGATTATTTAGTCCATTAATTTGTCAGTTTTTATTTAAATTTCGAATACATTCAAACGGATGAAATGCCACGATAAGCCCTGTTTTTTATAAAAAACACAACCTAAGGTAACATTCCAAGATAAGAGTAATTTAGTCAAAGTTAGTTCACAAAATGTCTAAAAGAAGAATCCGTTTTATCTATAAATACTAACTTTTACCCACGGCTTAGCTCACGTGGTTATAATTAAAAACATTTATGGATAAATTAAAACATGCGTTATTAAAACGTATCGAGAGTGATTAAAGGATTTCGTAACTTTATGAGAAAAATGACCATCAAAACAAAAATATTTTCCTCCATATTAGGGCTTTAAGAGATTGAGGCTACCTTATATTGCGTATGTAGCTATTTACGCTACCTTATATTACGTATGTAGCTTTAAGAGATTGAGGCTACCTTATATTGCGTATGTCGCGTTTCAAAAAATCACATTGCGCCGTTATATCCATTGTATAATTTTTGTTTCAAATAAGAATTTTACCGACGGACTGATATTTCCCGAAATAACAATAGCCAAATCATTTCTCGGCACTCCAACTATCTTTGTATAAAAAAGCATGTCGACCTGTTGACCCTTTGTGATGTGAAAGAAGAACAAATAAATACACTTTCACATTTATAATATTAGTTGGGATTGTAATAAAAGATTAGGGAACTAGGGTTTAGTTAGGACGAGATTTATCGAGTGGCCTATGTCATTTTCGAGCCTGCTATCCACTTTGTGCATAAAATTACTCAGATTCGTTGCTCATTTGCGACGTGAAAGACGCACAAACAAATACACTTTTGATATTATTTGGGATTGTAATATTAGTTAGGATGAGGTTTTTCGGGCTAAAAAACTTATATCGTTACTTGGTCCATCAACTACTTTTGTGCAAAAAATAACTTCGACTTGTTGCTCCATTGCAACGTAAAAGAAGAACAACCAAACACAATTTTCATTAAAATATTAGCTAGTATTCAAATATTAGTTAGGATGAGATTTCCCGGGATGAAAAGTCGTCATATCCCGGCCAGCCAACTATCTCTTGCCAAAAAATCTCAGTTGTGATATCAAAGAAGGATAAACAAGCAATCTTTCACATTTATAATATTAAAATTAGGACTCCAAATTAAGCATTAAACTGAGTGATTCTGTTGCTCCTTTATATTGCGTATTTAATGATTCAACATATCATCCGTTGCTCCGTTGCGACATTGCGTTCATATTCACTTTGTGTAATTTTTCAGTTTCAAATAACAATTTCCCCATTATAAAAATTTCATTGTCATTTTATTCCCAACCCTCAGACTACTTTTGCTTCGTTGCGATGTGAAAGAAAGGCAAACAAACATACTTTAGCATTACATTAGTTCGGACAATAAAACTGTAGAATTGGCCTGTTCACATCTACGAAAATTTGGATTAAAATGACAAAAAAGTTATAGAACACAAAAATATTATTTTTGAATTGTGTGTCTATGAGCTTGTTTATTTATTCACGCACCAGCAAGAACAGCTAAAAGGATTTCGATGACCTTTTTGCTGGTTGACTCTGTTGGCTTTGAGGTAACATAAAGGTTATGTTTTTTCGCGACCGACCAACTAACGACGTGGCAATTTGACGTTTCAATACATGGTACATCTATTTAAAAAAATTACTTTTATAATTTTTATAATACGTGGCATTACGTGTTTTAATCTTACAATTAACTTAATAATATTTTCTAAAGAGAGCAAAGCTAGATAAAAAATAAATTATTAACCGTTTTGTTTTATTTGCAGATGACTAATTTCAAAGATTCGTGACTTTTTCAACTGCACGTATGAAAAAGAAATAAGAAATATACAAAGGTATACAAATATTTTATGCAAGGTTTTATTATTTACGCCCTAATTACTAAAGTACAATTATATTTTTCTAATGTATTCTAACTCCTAATGTATTCCAACATTCCATATATGATGCCGTACGAAAGCAATTGTCATATTTGTCGCCCTTTCGATGTATTTTATGCAGATAGTTTGTCATGATTCATTAAAAGGACATAGTTTAATCTAGGACATATCAATATACAACAGGTTTGCCCTGAAATTACTGGACCCTTAATTGTCATATTTATTATCGTTGGTATTAAGTTCAATTATTTGTGTTAAATATATCTTAAGTTGTTTTCTTCTAGACTATACGCATTTTGGAAAGGAAGGAGGAACCAAGCACTTCGGCAGATTTGGAAATTATAAGAGAATCACTGTTTTTATTTAAATTCATTCACGTAGAAATATGACATTAAGTAATAATATTTTGACGCCTTATTTTTAATTTACGAACAGCAGCCAATTAGACCAAAGAAAGTGCACTTCCTATGGCAAAAGAATGGTAGACATTGATTAGTAGTCACGAGTTATTGCTGCCTCGATAAAACCAAATGTGAAAGATAAAATATTGTATTCTGGTTAGCTGGTCTGGTAAATGGATAAAATCCGAATGAGACGTTGAATAATATTAATATTTGTAATTATTGTAACGATATAATTTTAATTTTACAAAATAAATAATCAAAATACATGTTTTCATTTTAGTTACAATAGTAAGGCGGAAATTAGACCCTCAATCATAAAGAAGAAATACTGACGGATGAAGGAAGGTTGATGGTCTATTTGTAATAATAGACCGATATTGAAGGAATTTTTACAATTAGACGACTAATCTTTAATTAATCCGTCCGTATTTCTTCAATGATATTACACAAATTACATTGCGCAGTTTTTGATCTGCTCACTATGTCCACATACGTAGTAACTAAATTTAATAAGAGGTATGCATCTAAATATGAACCTGTTTTAATTGAATTTTAATAATTTACTTACTTCTCTCTACAATTTCAACGGATTTTATTTAAATTTGTTTAATAATTTTCGACACCGTTTATTGAAATATTTTTTTTGTGTTCAGTTCAACAGTACGCGGCAGCACAAAACAGAACATGATTCATCTTCAACACATTTGTTATGTGAAAATATTACGATAAGCTCGAAATATACTTGTGAACTATAGTTTTTAAGGGAGCATTAATTATTTAATTACAGATTTACTAAAGACAAATTGAAGTCTAGATATTTAAAATGTTTTTTGTAACTAGCTTTAAAGCGAATTCCGTTCAGAATTTCTTAAGAATAATAATATGGGGTAAATGAAAATCAGGCACAAAACCCTATCCCTTTTATGTGAGAAAATTGTATTAATACGCCCCACTGCATTAAAAAACCTTGGATCCTTCATGCGACAGTCCATCAGTTTTTTTTTCGCGACAACTCATGAAAATATGTCAAAGTGTAGAATGTAGCTATTAAATTATCGATTTACTGTATTATCGAGAAACCGTCTGAAAATGTTTTTTTTATACTTTTTCAGTCCCTTCGTATTAGAGTTATCCTCAGATTGACTGACGACAGCCAAACTAAGTATATTATTAACCAATAAACTTCTACAGGACACTTTATTCTCGGGGAAGTTATTGCACATGAACTCTCTCCAGCGAAATAAAGCTAAGTGAGAGTAGAACTTGCACGCAAAGGGTTTCGTATTGATATACGTGATTATGGTACAGAAATGAAATAGAAGGGAAAATTATATTTTAATTTTTTCTCAAAAAAAACTAAGTGTTTGGGATTTTGTTTTATTTTTCCAAAAATATATAAAAGAGCCACTATCGACATGAATTATTTAAATGTTTTTGGCTTTCAAACGTCGGAGATAGGATGTCCAATCATTTTTACCGGACTGCGGCACGCCAAGGACGATATTGTATTAACCAGTCTGTATGTATGTATGTCCTGGGTTCTTCCAAATGTTATTCTTTATTTAATTGGATTTCAACAAAGAAGATATCATTAGAATGGTCATAATTTTTCGAGGGATATCATTAGAATGATCATAATAGGTAACTTCACCATGCAATATGGCTGCTGATGTCGCTATTTTATCGGACGCAAAAAAATAAAAATTTGAGAACATTATAAAAATAAGTGCGAAACTAAAGGTCTTGTTGAGTAAATTCAAACAATACACTAAGTTGGATAAATTAATATGATATTTAATAAAAAAATGTTTAAATACAGCAACATTTGGTGAAGTTCGACTTAAAAATCTGGTTTTAACTTTAATTTGTTGGTTAGCATACTGTTATAAATTCCGAGAAAATCAAGAAAAAATTGTTATTCCAAAAATAAAAGGGTTTTAAAACCTATTTCCGGAATAAATATTATATTATAATATAGTATTGAATTTTGAATAAAAGCAAACATTTGAATACAGTACTTTGAAAAAAAACAGGAGTTATATAAAACGTGTAGGAAAAAACATAATCATAAGTAAAACCATACGTCATTTTGTCATAAGTCCGTGACAAAACTTTGTCTAGGATTTGCTTTTTACGCTTCTGTGCTATCGTAGTCGAGTTTTTTTCTTATAAAGGGGCTTAACTAGTACCGTATATTTTTGATCGTACCTAAGTCAAAATTCACGAGGCCTACTAAATTTAAATTTTCTAGCAATAGAAGATGCTTCATAGCAAAAAGCATCTTCCATTGCTATCAAATTTAGATTTAGTACGGTTGCAAGATACTCGTATTAATATACAGACATAATGTATAACTTAAATATAGATATCATCTTCTCTGTTAAAACTTATGCACACTCCAATTCAACTAAGCGTTTTATTTTGAGAAAGATAATATTAAAGTAAAGTTTTTCCAAAAAATATTTATTTCTATTTTGGCACATTACTAATTGATGTACAAGGAAGTTACAACTGAAACAAAAGACTTTTTTCTTACTGGTGACCAAAAAGGTCATATTGAAAAGCTACTCTACCTAAATGGCTCAAATACCGCGTAATCTAATCGAGTATTTCGGTTGGAAAGGGTCATACCTGATAATTCAACGAAACTTAGAAGAAGGAAAAAAGGAACAGATCTGTATGAAGACTATAAGAATGAATGCAGATATGGTAATTTCGTAGATTTTTCCTGTTTATTTGCAGATATTTAACGTAAATTAAAATAAAATGTGCGTGTCAGCTTCGACGCGCAACTGGAGTTTACTCCTTAAGTACAATTGTCTTGGGATGTATAAAATAGGTAATACTGTATATAAATATAAATATCAATATCGTCAAATGTAAATGTAAAATTCTTTATTAAAAAAATGCTGACAATATAATTATTTTCAAGTAAAACATAAATGAATAAGATCAAATTTATACCACAAATTAAAAACATTTAGTAACGTCAGACTAAGAATTTAAAATTAAAAGAGGCTTTTTAATTTTGTAGGATGTAGACACCAAATTTTCACTCATAATGACATTTAAATAATAATTTGTACCCTCTGTAGAAATAAGAAAGGTGAAATGCTATGTGAATCAGAAGCAATTCTAAATGGATGAGTTGAGCATTTTGATTGCTTGTTAAATGTAGAGCATCACTGCTGTTGCAAGAAGAGGAAGTTGTCGTATCGCCAACGATTGAAGAAATAAAACTAGCCGTTAAAAAGCTAAAAGTTTAGAAAGCACCTAGACTTGATCGTTTGTCTTCAGAGCTGCTCAAGTGAGTCGTGATTTGTTTAAAAATATTTATGAATTGATTCTTAAAATTTGGAATGATGAGCAGATTCCTGAGGATTGGAGCACTAGTGTCATTTGTCCTGTCCTCAAAAAATGAGATCGTCTTATCTGCTCAAACTACCGAGTCATCAGTCTCCTCTATACAACGTACAATATTTTTTCATATATTCTCTTTGAAAGGCTGTTACCATTTGTTGACTCCCAAATTGGGAATTATTAGTGTGGCTTACAAAGAGGCAAATCTACCATTGACCATATCTTTGGATTAAGACAAATTCTCGGAAAGACTTTGGAATTTGGCATTGATGTTCATTATTTATTTATTAATTTTCGGGCTGCTCTTAATAGAGTCAATAGAGAAAAAATATTTGAGGCAATGAAGGAGATGCATATTCCACCCAAGCTTATCTCATTAGGGGTAGCTACATTTATAAATTCAAACGCAAGAATTCAAATTCAAGGCAAGTTATCGGAAGAATTACCTAATCTACATGTAGTTCGGCAGGGTGTTTCGCTTTCAGGTGTTTTTTTAACATTGTTTTGTAAAGGGTCTTAAGAGACTCGGGTATCGACTTAAAAATCCATATCTTTTTAAAGTTCGTTCGAATATTTGTTTACGCTGATGACGTTGTTGTGATTGCCAGATTTCTTGCAGCTTTGGAAGAGGCTTTTCAACTCCTTGACGTGGTTGCAATGACTATGAATATAAAATATGGGAAAGGAAAAAACAAAATATATGTTTTCCACAAAAAATTCTCGCCAAGTTTCTATCAACATTACTTTAGGTACATACACTTTTGATTCAGTACCGGGTTTTAAATACTTGGGATCTGAAATTAATTGTTAAATTAAAATATTGTCAGAAATTCAAAATAAGATTTTTGAATTATTTGGGGTTAATTTTGTAGAAATTCATTATTACCCTTTTGAGAGGATTGGAATTCTCCATTCGAATAACGTGAACAGCCCAATTTAGTCTATTAATTTTAATAAATTTCATGATACCAGATATCATGTAAACTTTATATATTTCTGAGTTGTATCTCCTTCTCCAAAAATCATTTTCCTTTATACCTCCAAGAATTGACCTTAAAACTTTTCGGATCTTTCAGGATTCAAATCCTTTCAAAAGGGTCTTTTCGGCTAAATCGCACAGACAGAGTAGAAGAGGAAGACCTAAGATGAGATGGGAAGGTGCGTTAGAGAAGAATTTTGGGGTTCTGATGGTTCGTAACTGGAGATCGGTTATCACACAGAGTTATTTTGTCTGTAACTACAGTACCAGAATGAAAACTAACGTTTTTTTATTTCAGTTTTTTTATCTAAACACAACGTTGAGACTAGGCGAAACTCCATAAAACTGATACATTTAATTGTTCGAAATTATTCTAAATTCTTATAATTCGTACACTAAAATATGAATCCAGTCGTGCATATACTTTTTGATATCAACGCTAGCGACATAAATACATTGCTTACAATATACCAATAAGTAAATTTACACTCCCTCTCAAATTCAAAGATTATTTTTTTAAAAGTGTCTTAAGTTATTTAAAATATCCAGAAATTAAAAGTACCAATAAAATTATACTATCCCTTATTAGAAAAATGTATATCTCGTCTAAAATAATTAGCACTAGAAAACTGCAGTCTAGAAACAAGCACCACAACCTAGCAGCCCAACATCTAGACAGCCTAGCAATCCAGCCCAACCCTCCAGCGCAGGAAGTTAGCCCAGTAACTCAACCCAAAAACACAACCCAGCAGACAAGCCCAGCCCACCAGCGGCCTAACACCCCAGCCTAGGAACCTAGCAGCCTTGCAACCCAGCCTAGAATCCCAATTTATCAAACCTGCATAGCAGGCCAGCCTAGCAGCCCAACCTAGCATTTCAGCCTAGAAACCAAACTTAACAGCACAACCCAGCAGACCAGTCTCGAAGCCCAACCCAGGCCTAAAAACCAAACTTAACAGCACAACCCAGCAGACCAGTCTCGAAGCCCAACCCAAACGAGCCTAGGAGTCCGCCTTAACAGCCCGGCCTAGCAGCCTTGAAGCATAGCCTAGCCGCAGCCCTGCTTAGCAGCCCAGCCCAGTCCCAGCCTATCAGCCAAATACGACCCAGTAGTCCGGTCTAGCAGTATTGCCCAGCATATCGGTCTTGCAATTCGGCTTAGCAGCCTGGTCTAGTAGCCCGGTATAAAAGCACGGTCTAGCAGCCTGGTCTATCGCCCCAGCCCAGAATATCGACTAAGCCAGGTTCAGGCGATGAATCAAGCCTAGCAGTCCAACTTTGCTTTAAAGCATAAGCTTAGCGCCTATTTGCACTTCATGAAGAAACTAAATATTTTAATTGTTTGGTGTACAAACTGGTCCAGAACGCGCTATTGTCCTTTTCAGCTGCGCTTCGCGTCTAGATTTTTCGTAATAAGATAATTCATGTTGCTAGGAGGTATTTAAATTTTTTTTTATATTAATCCCTTCTAATTTACAAATATATAGTAATAAATCCAAAACTAAATTTTTTTGTTGTTTTCGTGGTTCAACTATTCAATCGATTTTCATAAAATTTAGCTTGTAAATTATTTGTTTTATGAAGACGTCGCCGTGGTGTGTTGGGTTGATCGTAAGGCACACGGCCTGAAACGACACGGCGCACCGCGGAGACCCTGCCGTTCGAAGAACGGGGCTGGACGGGTATTATGGTTGGCTCTAAGAGTTTGGTCTCGTAAGTGCGCCATATGCATCAATGAGAAACATTAAATTAGATAAATAAATAAGTAAATATAACATTTTATTTCTGTAATGCTATTTATATATATATATATATATATATATACATGTGTGTGTGTGTGTGTGTGTGTGTATATATATATATATATATATAGCGAAGCTTTGAAGCTGTTTTCATTTCATAAGGTATTTGAAACTTATTATTTACTACTAGCATCCTCTCGCGACTTCGTCCGTGTGTTTCGGCATAAAGTACCCTTTGTCCTAATCCAGATCATGGTCTATCTCTATGCAAAATTTCATAAAAATCCAGGCCCCATTTTTACATGATTCACTGACACACATCCAAACATACAAAATTTTTTACTTTCATCCCCCATTTTAAGAGTTGATTTTATTTTAAAGTAGCCTACGTCCTATTTCGAGTCGTTGTCTATCTGTAAACGAAACTTCATATAAATGCAGACAGTATTTTCTGCGTGATTGACAGCCAAACATCCAAACAAATATACAAACTTTCATATTTATAATATTAGTAGGATAATGACTACTGTTTAGCGAAATGCGTTCATTTCGATTTTTAATTTCGTTCTTAATTTAATTAATGTAGGCGATGTGTGAAGCAACGACAAAGCCTTAATTTAACATCGAATTCCTATTTAAGAAATCCGGATTTAAAACGGGTACATAACCGATATCTATTCACAGACTATGAAACAAACACTTGTTAAGTGGTCTATGTATCTATTTTGGCGGTTAGTCCGGTTTATGTAATATATTACACGATCATACGGATATCTGACATATTGTTATTAATAAGCTACTCTTTTTTGGAAAATAAAGTCAAATTTGGTCCATAAAATCATTAATAAAATTTCGTACATAAATCATAATACTGTAAAGTAGTACCAGTGTTCGACTCTAATAATATTTTTCATGCGCGTCACTCATCCGTAAACAACATGTGCAACTCGATTTTAGTTGAGTAGCACGATTATTCAAGTGGAAATATACCACGTGATTCAGTTACATGCAACTTTTAACTCAGACTTAATACAGGTAACAATTTCATTCAAGAGATACTTTTTAATTAAGTCGCCTTAGTACAACTTTTATTTTGTGCAATAGAGATAAATAAATTGAATTTTTGTTTGAAATAGTGACGAGTGGTAATTAATTGAAAAACTACATCACGTTTTCATCATGAGATGAATTTGACTGCAGAGTTAAATGTTTTTTTCTTTCGTTTTCGTTTTCTAGTATTCAGATTAACGGAATTCCCAAATATAGAGAGGAAAGTATTTTTCTTTTCTTATACAAATCATTCGATTCATCTGAAGACGAGTAACAATCCTTGTAAAAATAATTTAACTTAAGTTTTGTTAAAGCTGGCATTAAAAAACTCTCCTCCAGATCTATTTCTTCGTGATCATCGAAATATTCGTTCAAAGTAAAACGTTTGCCTAATGCTAGCCAGCAACTGTTAAGGATTTTGAATATTCACGAGATGCAGAGCGTACGCAAGTTTCATAATCACTACCTTGTGTCAAGCATTCACTATGAAAATGAACAGGAGCAACGCTTAAATATGGTATACGTTCTTGACATGGGTCTGTAGTGTGTGATGAATATTCGCTTTGTGGAGACTGAGGCAGATTTGCATTATCGCCTTCAAAGTGAAATTGAGAAGGCTCAACGTTAATAATTCCAATTTCTTAGTTAGGACAAACGTGACCGGGCTGGCTAAACGTAATTTAATTTACAAGCATGTAAGATTTCAGAGCTCTTTTTATTCAATTGTAGAAAGACTTTTTCAGCGAGTTTTCAATTTCTTCAACAATTGTGATGCGTGGCTAGTGTGTTTATGACAGAAACAAAAAAATGGTAAGGTTGCATAGCTTAGCTAAGTTTTTCTGCCAAATTTATTTTGATCACTGGAATGACGAAATTATAATAACAAGAATAGAATCGATTATAGCAAAAAAAAACTTTACTATTTTTATTTATTATTAAATGAAATGAAAAACGTCCA
This sequence comes from Druceiella hillmani, assembly GCA_039881145.1. Lineage (NCBI taxonomy): Eukaryota > Metazoa > Arthropoda > Insecta > Lepidoptera > Hepialidae > Druceiella > Druceiella hillmani. The sequence continues at coordinate 22,949,363 of JAYKKI010000003.1, read as the reverse complement.
AAGAGACTATTTCCGGACACTATCTCAAAGTGCAGTAGAATAACCCACCAGCGTATTATTTTTAGAATATATTTCATATGTATGTAGGTAAAAGTAACAGTTTACAGAATATGGCGACTAAAGAATTTAACAAATTTTTAAGTAAATTATCATTTTACTTGAAGAACATGTTGATTATTAAAAAAATAAGACGTTTACTTTACTAAAGGGATGTGCTAAAACGATTTAAGTCTGTACTTTCCTTTTTTTCCAAAATAAATTTTTTTGACAGTAGAATAGATAGAATGACTCAAAAAATCAACATAATCTGATACGATCTTTCTTAGGGGCTGTCAAAAAAGTTATCGAAAGAAAATGGTATGGTTGATAATGTTACTGATTAAGCTACCTTGGTTTGAAGCAATATATCCAACAAAAAACCCTTAAGTACGAGTAGAACTCGCACCACTCCTTATAAACTTAGTCACGAATAAATATTTAAGGATACGTAGTATTTTCTATTAAATTATTTCGAGGGATTCTGGCAAATTAAACGATTCTTATTTAATGTCTCAAAAGGTTATGTGTATTTAAAAACTTAAAATATTAATAATTAGTTACTATAATCTGGCAAAAATATGAACATGTAATCATTTAGTCATAAAAATCGTATGTATAATTTGAACTATTTCTGCATACCGATCTTTTATAAAAAAAATCGTCTAAATTCTCCCATTTGGGTGGAAGACTTCACTCCACATGACCAGTTTTTAAAATTAACGAATTAATAAATAAATTATACATTTAAAACACAAATTTGTTTCTGAACTTGATTTACGTCTTTTGTATGGAGTTTCTAACTTTTTACAGACATAACTACATGTCATGAACTGGTCGACTATTGTTCGAAAACTTTTGAGCCTACTGAGCTGTGATAATTTTTCTTTTAATTAATTTTATGTGCAACTATTATGAATTTATTTTAATTATAACAAAAATAACGATTCAGCTAGTAGGGGGTATGATTCTAACAAAAATCGTCACTTTATGGTTCATTATTTTGTAAAAAGATCCCTGTACCAAAAAAGCTTTTATGAAGTACCCCTAATATTTTTCAAAGACTTATTCAATGGGGTTTGCGAATACCCAGTTGAATAAGTCAACAATGGGGTATGGGAATAAAAAAAAATCAATGTAGAGGATAATTTTGTGGTTTCCATATTAACTGCATTAATTCCTAGTTTGTTATTTTACAATCATTACTTGTTAAGTTTAAAATATGCACAACAGAAAAATTATTTCTTTTATTCAGATATTCTAAGGTTGATTTTTCATATTTGTTGCATTTTTGATATTATCTGTAATTACTGTCATTATTTTATCTGTTCATGTAAAATGAAAAGTTATGATTGAAATGCTTTATTGCTCTCAACATTTTACATGTCTGTAGTAATAGTTAAATATTCGTCTGTTTCTAAAGTAACCTTGTGAATATTCTTCTGAAAAGATAAAATGATTAAAGTTATAACGAAAAACAAAAGAAGATTTTTTCTGATTAATATCACGCTGCATGCTCTGTTCGTATGAGTACATCGTACATCATGGTAATGTTTAGGAAGAATCTTTAGGACGAAGATTTTCTACAAAGAATGCTGTAATCTGGATTTATTTCCTGACATAAATCTGTGAAGTATTACTTTGTACAATTTGTAATAGCTGCAAATATTGGCAAATAATTTTTGTTAGAGCTTTTCCTTTTTGCTTTTTATAAAAACACCAAAGGGTGTGCAAGTTGTAATTTTTCATAACGTCGCTTCTTAGTAGTATAAACTAGAGAAGATACAGAAATTGGAGCGGAACCTTCACCTTCAATGGTTGAGGAACTGCCTTGAACCTGTCGCAGTTTTTTCTAATGTAGAGTCTGTTTACTCTCCATTAGAAAAATCGTATTGGTTTCCAAAGTCTTTGCTTTGTTTTGTTTTTTACACAATTCACCTTTTTTCCAACAATATTTTTATTAAAGAATATCCACACAAATCTTTACATTCACTCAATTTTATGTTCACTGTATATACATAGTTAAACCGGTCACGTTATCGATTGTATGCCAAATAAGTTAAAGAAATTGTCAAAAATAAGCAAATACCGCTAGTGATGAATTTAGGTCCTGGCATAGGTCGGTAAAATTAGAGTGGCGGCAAAACTTGAGGGGTCGCAAAATTTGAGAGACGATAAAAATTCGCAATTCATGGAGTTTCCCGGTGACTCTATGAAAATCAATTTTAGATATGGTTCTAAATATTATTTTTCTATCGAAGAATTATACCTTAACATCGTATAAGTACTATTATTGAAATAAAAACAATATAAAATTACCATTGAACATTTCGGGTATTATAAAAATATGAAAGAAAATTAACAGATTTTTTCAACACTTTGTCTTTTGCCTCAGCGATTAATTGCAAAACTAAAATAATCATGTAGTTAATAAATGTAGTTAATCGGCGGAACTTTATATTTTTAACTAAAGTTTCGAAATATTTTTTTTCTTCACATAAAAACAATTCCTATAGCAAGACAAAACATTAGAAAACGGAAAACTCATAGCTCAAAAGTTACAAAAATATTAAAAAACCTGAATATTTTTATAATTTTTTAAATCTTGAACTACATACTTTTTAAACCGTGTTTTTAAATACGTAAGACTGTAAAACTTTTAGGCATAAATAAAAAGAAATCGGTCGGTTTTTTAACAAAATTCCAATTTATAGATTTCACTAAAATCAACAAATTGTTTTATTGTCGATAAAGTAGAGTTTAACGTATTGAATAACCTTATTGGTCTAAAAGTGATAGAATATGATAGATCAAATCTTTGGAACTGATAAATTATAAATTTTTAATAATTCCTAATATCGAAAAAAATTATTTTGAGAAGTATTGAAATTGAAAAGATAATTTTTATTAGGCAAACTTAAGAAAATAAAAACATGGTTTTAATATTAATTATATAATGGAAAAACACATTGAACATTGAATTTAACTACTTTAAAAACAGTCGACCCTATAATATATAATTTATTTGTTTTACAATTTTTGTCGAAAGGGAGATTCCAATACCTTAAAAGAAATACGGGTATTGTTTATCACCCTAATTTGTCGAGTTTTAGAGTACTCCATAATTAACGTCTAATGATTTTCAATTAAATTTAATTCACTGGCAAATTTTTAGAGCGTAGGGTTTTTTTTGCGTTTGATATAAGCATAATCAAAGATAGAACTTTTTCTTTCCCAAAATTCTAATTGTTTCTGAAAAAAAATATTTGTAAGTTCTCGTTTACTAAAATAAGAGTGCATAAGAGAAAGTTCTATTCGTTTATATAAGTGAGAAAAAGATAAACGATGACCTTTCCTACAATTTTAGTGGGTACATTGACAATGCAGCATTGTTTATTTGTTTACTTTTCGACCGATAAAATTTGACAAGCTCAAACACTACATGTTTTATTGCAATGTTTTAATTAAAATTAATTTAGTTTTTAACTATATAGTGAATATATTGACATAAGACTAAAATTAGATTCATGTTAGGACACAAATTACATAAGTTTTACATCATAGGATAATTAAACCTTCCAAAAGACTGTCGCCATGATTTTTCCAGCCGACTGTGACACTTTAAACTTCTTGGGTGGTGGTGTGCCTTTTTTGTGCCACTGCCTTGAGTCTTGTTTGGACTCAGGTTCATAATGATGAACTCAAGATTCGTCTCCAGTAACAATTCGACTCAATAGTCCATCCTTGTCTTCACTACAGAGGTCCAAAAACGCGCGAGAATACTCCACGCGGCGTTGTTTTTTAGGCGGCGTGAGCATTCTCCGCACCCATCTTGCGCTGACCTTTGTCATGCCAAGATGATCATGGAGAATTTTAAAAATGTTTGTATCCCAAACTCCAACCATCTCTGCAAGCCATTTCTTATTTAGTCTGGCATCTTCCAATACTAATTTTTCAACCTTTTCAATAATTTCCGGAGCAGTCATTTCTATCAGCCGACCGGGGCGCGGGTCGCCTTCAAGTGAGTCTTACCCTGTTTAAAGAGATTATTCCACTTGTAAACCATGGTTTTACCCGGGCAAGAGTCCACGTAAATGGATGCCATCTCTTTCTGTATGGTTTGAACCGGTTTTCCTTGCTTGTTAAGGATCTTTATAACGCCGCGGTACTCGATTTTTTGCCATAATTCAGACTTTCTTCCAGATTGAGTTGTTTGTTCGATGAAAGTTCGAAGACTAATGATCCGATTATGATAAAACTTGGTATTTATACTAATAATGAGTTACTTAACTAGATATCATTCCATTAATAATTACCTTTACTAATGGCCTACCTTTCCATTCCGCGAACTTAAAAATGCCCCCTCGTCTCTTTTCTCTGGAGAACTTTTATTTTTAATACTGCTTTTTATAAGTATTCTCATATTCCTTTAGATACCAATAAGTTATTTTGATTGTATTATAGTTTCTAATAATGGCGTGCGTTGTACCCGGCTGTCACTCCACTCAAAAAACTACTAGAGAACTCTCATTTTTCAAGCTTTCAAAATGTGAAACTCCGTAAGTGTTGTTTGTAGTATTAGTTTTTATTACCAAATAATATAAGAAAGTATTTTTAAGTTCCGTGAACGTGGAAATTTACACCTATATAACTTTTTTTAAATTTTATTACCAAATAACATAAGAAAATATTTTTAAATTCCGTCAACATGGACATTTACACATGTATAACTATGTTTACAACCACAAATTATAACGCAATTTTTGTTTTGTTGCAGTAGTAACAGAAATCAGCTATTTCTTCTAGAAGTCAGCTTTTATTATAAAGGAATATCTAAGGTAATTTATATTATTTTAGTAACAATACAATCAATAAAATTATTCATAGTCTAGATGAGATTTTAACGTATATTCAAGAAATTTTACTGATCAGGCAGCACCTTTAACATTAAGTATAAATATAAAGTATATATAAACTAGTGATACAATTAATTGCAAATTGATTGTATACTTAATATCGGGCTTATAGACAAATATCTTCACTTATTTAACTCATTGTGATGCAAATTCTCATCACTGGGATACAGATAAACACTAATCACTAATTATAAATAGTGTATCTTGCCTTATACATTTTGACTTTCAACGACAACTGATAAATTTGGTGAGATAAATTATATGTATTTTATGTTAGTCGCTCAATGTCCGGAGTTGCCAGATTATGTGAAAACAGTAACATGGATTTTTACTGCATATCGGGGATGATTATAGAAATATATAATTCTGGAAGCAGCTTCTACCAGAGTCAGCGTTTCAAAGAGAGACAGCCAAAAGAATGGAGTCCAAGACTTATTAAAAAGGTACATACACTGACAAAGACCATCGAACTGCCGAGGCATAACTTAAGAAGATTGTGAAAACCTAAGCAGTATGATAAATCGTATAACAATTATTAAAATAAAATAAATGTTGAAACTTATTTTACCAAAAGACTCTTTCACTTTATTTGATCATCAATTAAGAAATTGTTTTAGAAGAAAAAACGCAGCGGTATACGATTAAAAAAAGAAAGAGACTTGTCAAAACTTGTATTATAATTTCCCAAAAGGTTATAAAATTTGGTTACCATTTTACAATTATACGTTGTTGGAGTTTTAATGGTCCGGTTAAAGTAAAATGCTTTTATTTTGTCTTAAACAAACAATTAACGGGTTGTGGGTTATTGGTTAACAGCTGGGTCAGATAATAACTTAAATATGTATAAGGTAGTTATAGAAAGTATCAGTAAAATTTTAGATGCAGGATTAATAATATATTTTGTATTATAAAATATGGAAAGCCGCATTACACTTAATTTTTAATGATATACTATTTATTGATAATTGAAAAGAGAGTCTATTGCGATATTTAAAACGAATTACTGCTGATTGTCAGATATATTGTACAGATGGTTCTTCCAGTTTATTTATTAAACATGACATCAAAATGAAAATAAACTGTTGTTTTAGAAACTTAAATAGATTTAAAGAAAATAAATCAGTTGGAAAAGAATGAAAAATTAATAATCACGAAACTTGTGTAATTTATAATTATTTTAAACTTTTACTTTGATTAGAGGTAAACTTTGATATTATCGTTTTGGATCTGTATTTGCGCTAACCTATTAATCTTCCAAATTGTGATATGATTTCATTTTCCAGAGTCACCAGGATCCATTATATGAATTGAATAAAGTTTTGTAAGCCGTATTTGAATGTTTTAGTGGAATGGCCACGAGTCCCGTTACGTCTACATGGTCAGTATTATCTATGTGGTCAGTGTCGTAAGTTTATTTGTCCTCATTTTATTTTTAATGATAACATAATATTGCTTTCATAAATTATTTTAATATTAATTTTTACCAGCCTTAAGAGTTAAAAAATATTGTCACCCTTCTTTTTTCGCCTCCAATTAAACATTACTTTATTCAAATTAAGCAAGCATCGCATAAAGTCATAGTCCCTGTGATGAAATTTGAGGCACAATTAAAGTACTTGCTGTGCTTACTTTTCTTTGATCTAATATGGTATATCTAATAGTGATCTCGTATGCTAAATGATAGATTTGTATATGTCAATATTTGTAAATTTTTTCTACACTAGATCATAGATTCACTAGAAATTTTTCCAACGCCTTAACCTATCCACTTCTTTTTCCTTTCCCATTCCCGATGGAAGATTCTCTCACCATTTTCCTGTGGTTCGAGGTCGTAGTCGAGCAATAGCACAGATTTGACACATTTAAGTAATAATTTAATCACATGTGGCCAAGTGTGGGATACAATTTTTCACTAATGAATGAACTATTCAAGTTCTGTAAATTTTAAAAAAATTTAAAATAGAACAATATACTGATTTTACCATAAATTTAACATTAATAATTTCGATTCATATAATAGGCAATCAGTACAAAAAGTATTGCAATGCTGTTTTTTTGGAATTCAGCGATTTGTAACATTTCATAATGTCACTGGGACTTATATAATCAAAATTAAATAAAACTCCACACGCCTTCACATTGCTTCTAATTAACGATTCTGCTTTGACCGGGCAAGAATCTAAGGCACTTGTTGTATTTACGGGTATGTTAACAAAAAAGTTGTTAAAGGTTTGGGCCACATCCAAATTGCTTGTATGAATTTTACCGTTTGAATTTAATTCGAAATCATGATCTTGTTCTTTCGTGCGCCCACTTTCAGCACTGATCATATTCCAGGTGGCTTTAATTTTATTATCGGACCCCTTTATCTTACGACTTAAATATAGGGACTTAGCAAAATTACAAGCTTTTTTAAACGTTTTTGAATAATTTCGAATGTATAAAATAAACGAAGGATCAAAATTGTATTGCTTCATACCATACAATTCATACAAATTAGCTCTACTTTTGTAGATTCCGGTTGTTGACCTATAACAAAACCGAACCTTTGTATTCTTAGAGAAGGTTTATTCTTAGATAAAGTTAATTATGAATGTAAAATGCGTAAGTTTGGAAGTTATTATTTGTAAATGTAAAATTCAATTTAAAAACTCCATTTATCTCAATTTAAATACAAAACATTGTAAGTGAACGTAAAATTTTGAATTTGATAAAAGAATAACCCTTTCCTGACAAATGTTCTAATGTAGAACATTGGTGAAAACACTTCTAAACAAATGAAATATATACTGTAATATAACTTTACCAAAATTTTGGAAATAAATTTCTTCCGTTGAGACACGCCAAGAAACATATACAACGGAATATGCAATAACATCCATATATATATATATATATATATATATATATATATATATATATATATATATATATATATATATTGTTCCTGTGTATGTATTTTTTATTTTCAGCTCTACATTAGAGGACATAAAAAAATACCCATGTAGTGCATTATTACGGGGTTTTGACCTTCTGATCGTATTGATTTAACTCCCAGTCTGGGAAAAACCCGCCCCTTGAAGTCGTCAGCCAGCTTAGGGTAAAAACCCAGACCCTGCTGACCCAGCGAGTGGCACCGAGTTCACCCGCCCAACGCCTAGTTAGACCCAGTCTAAGACCCCATAAACTATTAAGGACCAAGCGCTGCAAGTTTCCAGATCATAATCTACCGAAATAGCGTTAAAGTCAGAGAAACCTTCAAGCGTGCTTTTGAAGTCATTTAGGAATCCAAATATGTTTTTGAAATACTTACCTTTTAGAATACTATAATAGTAAAATGTTAGATATATGTTTTGTACACTTTTATTTATTTTAAAAATTTTAATAAAAATGTACAAAAATTAAAATATTTTTTAATGTATTTTAATACGTTTTTAAATTCAATAAATTTGTATTGAATATGTCATAATGCCATCATTTACCTTGTGTGTTGGTATTAATCGAAGCATGACCTGGTGAGTCGGTTTCCTGTTGTCCATATAAAATTACGACCACTTTTTAGTATGGGTTAGTATGCGTGATGTGCACTGCGTATTTATTCTGTGGTCCACGTGATATTATCTTAACCTCACTGATATCAAAATGATATCAAGTTATTTATAAAAACGTTACCTGAATATAACGTAGTAAGTTCTATTTATTTCACAGTGCAATATAAGTGGACCTCGCCCTGGATGTAAGTGCGCTTTCCGCTGCTTAGGCAGTACGACTATTGACGGGTTCCTGTTACTACATTTACTAACGGAAAACCACTTCGACGTCGCCATGCAAATCGGCATGTAGCGCTAGCTAGTCACTGGAGAGTAAATGTCCCAATGACAACTATGACAATATGTCGGAATTTTAAAAACTATTTTAATGTTAAGTTACTATAACTTCTTTTTGGTTTTATGTTTCGCAATAAAAATTTTATGCGATCTTCATAAATGCTTTATCCACAACAACTATGCAAATTAACAGTTACGGTCATTCGTTATTGAATACAAAAATGTATGTGGGGTAAATGCGATTTCATACAATGTTCATAATCTCACTCATCCCGAGAATGATCTAAAAAAAATCGAACCGTTAGTCAATCTTAGCACTATTAAATTTAAAAATTATAATATGCCGCATATTAAGGATATAGAAAACTGACTACATACTATTTGGTATATTGCTGTTAGAATATTGTTACTAGTTTTATAAAATATAACATTAAAAACATAAAAAGTATAACAGCTGATTAGCTGTAAAAATGAAATATAATAAAAAATAATAATAATTAAGAAATATTCAATTACTGATTGAAATATTTTACAATGAATATTTACAATTAATAATTTATTAAAAAAATAATAATTAACTATAATTGTTTGTATTTATCAATCCAAAAATACTTGAACTATGAGTTGATAAACATGAATTAATAAAAAATAATAATAATTAGTAGAGCTGGCATATTTATTAACTATAATTGTTTGTATTTATCAACCCAAAAATATTTGAACTATGAGTTGATAAAAATGGATTAATAAAAAATAGTAATAATTAGTATAGCTGGCATAATTAAATATTTGATATTCTGGATATGAAAGAAATTTGTACAACTTAAATAACTAAATGATAATCATAACGAATAGAGTACCTAAAGATACAAGCACCAAAAGTAGAGAAAAGGCATTTTGTATTTTTGTGATTTTTCAGTTGTTCCACACTAATAATCACAAATAATATTTTGAATATAATCAAGTAAAAAATTATTTTATAAAAGTTTAAAATTTTTGTTCACAATTTATTTTAAATTAAAACATTGAAAATAATCCAATAAAAAAGCAATTTTTTTAAACATAGTTCAGAAGGGATTTTATAGCAAGATAGTATTATTATAAATCAATGTTAATTTTTTATCATTTATGTATTGCCTTGTCAGTGAATTAATTTGGCAACAGATAACTTATGTAAAATTATCTTTATTTCATGTTTAGTGTACAATAATATCATTTTTGGGTACAGTTATCTATACGGGTACGTAAAGCCCATATTACCAATATACTCGTATCGAAATTTCAACAAGTATCTGGCGACCAGACGTACCAGACCCCACCATAGAGTTAAGAACAATAATGGTTTCGTTTTATCTTTTCAGTTTTATATCAACACAAACATACCTATCATTATCTTTTTCAATTATTAATTCTGTAGTTAAATAATTCTCTGATTTCTATTAAAATATGCTTAATATTTCTTTATCTACGTAATATACATTTATCAAAATATATTGCCTGTTTTATATGTTATCCAATGGAGTTTATTCCCTAATAAGTTTCCTTTAATCAAGGATACTTGAGCCAGGAAAAGAATCAGTAGGTGATCTCCAATTATTTATTCATCGCTATGTATTTTCTCTCCATTCCTTATCAAAAAGCATCGACATTCTTAATCGAGATCTTGCTTCAATCGATTAGTGAGCCAATGCGATGGGTCTTTCGGTTTTGTAATCAAAGACTGATTTCGAAAGTAAACCTACCTAGTTTACCGAAACTAGTACAATAATATCATATACGTCAACTGTTAAAGACCTGGGCCTACTGATCGATCAAAATCTTAGTTGGCGCTCTCGAGTAAATGATGTTAGTAGCCTTTTTTTCAGCAGGATACACTCTTTGAAACGTCTCCAAAATTTGTCTACCGACTACAACAAAAATCTACCTTTGTTAAACACTCTTATTACCACTAATTGATTATGGAGATGTGCGCTATCCTGATCTTAATGAAGAATATTTGTGCAATATTTATATAACGTCTTCAAAATTTATGCATCCGGTACATCTCCGACCTCTGAAAATATGATCACATTTCTGAATACAGGTCACTTCTCAAATGGATGAAGGTCCGTGAACGTCGCCAACTTCACATACTTATACTTGCTTTTAATATATAAAAAGTTCTCAGAGCACAAATTATCTTACTGGCAAATTTAAAGATTTGTCTGCTCAGTCTACGAAATGAAAGTTCACTCAACCTACTTATACTTCTACCTCTTACGAAAAATCCTTCACTATCCAAGCAGGAATCACCTGAATCCTGACGTCGAGAAAATCATGTCCCTAAATATTTTCGAGTGGAAAAATCCTACCTCTCTTGAAACCTTTTCCTTTCCTTTCTTTCTCATCCCAAATAATGTCAATAGTTTGCATTATTAATACTTTGGTTTTTTTTCTCTCTCTCAAATGTATTATAAATAATTCTTATTGTAAAATCTCTTACTACCGATTGTTTTGGTTGATTGGAATAGATTGCTCATGTGGAAATAAGTCCGCCATATGTATTTATACATTGAAGTGGATAAATTAGTAAATAAACATTGTCAGAAATTTGACATCAAATTGATGTTCGGTTTACATACATATGTAATATACAATTTTTAATAACCTGATCGATAAGAGAATGTGAGCTTGTTTTTATTATTACCGGTAAAGATGGAAGCGTTCCGTTACGCAGCGTCCGGTTCATTGCCTGTCCGTCGGCCGGCGATACCGTACGACGAGCCTGTAGGCGCTAACGGTACCGCTAGGGACGGGTATAGCAATTTCTGCAATAATCATTCGCTTATACGCGATATACTCGCCTGATGTAAGTCAAGTGAATGTAATCGCGTATAATATTTTTTGTAACTAAGTTCAAGCAATTTTTTTCACTGCAACAAGTATGATCGCGCGCATACACGCACGCGCGCACTTGTGAACGCACACACGAACGCTTTCCTTACCTACGCGCTAAATTTCAAAATGATACTAGGTTAAACCCGCAACTTCGCTTGCGTTACAAACTTATAGATAGATATTAGAACATGCAACGCCATATTTTTATGAATTATTAAAGTCTTTATTCGTGAACGTATAAAACCAATGACAATGAAAACAAAAATGTTTCCCTCTAAATTAGGAAATAAGAGAAGTGATTATGTTGCCTCCTTATATTGCGTACAAGCGTTTCAAAAATGAGGTCGATCCGTTGCTCCGTTGCGATATAGCTTCGTTATTCCGTTTGTGCACTTTTCAGTTTTAAATAGGAATGGAAAGGACAAACAAACGCACTTTCGCATGTATAATACTGTGATTAGGATAATATTTTCTTAAAAGTCATACATTGGGATATAAACGAATAAGTCACATGAAAGAATTTTAAGTTGTATATCGAACTATTCACCAATTTTTAGCAAAACTTATAATGAACAAATATGGTTAGAGAACTTTAGAACTAAAATAGTGGTTTGTACAAATTTTAATGTAATATAAAAACAAAAATGAGTTTTTCTTTTTGTCTCTCCTTGTCTTTCTTTTTGTCTGTCCTTAACTTCTCAATCGATCTCCGTGAAATTTAGCATCTTTGTCGTTAAAATGGTCATATATCTATCCCGAAATAGAATTATTTTTTTCTAAGTAAACTGGAAATACGTTATAAATAAGACCATGAACATAAGTAGGCATGTTTATATACACAGTAAGTGGATAATTTCGTCTTAATCTTCTAAATATTTGTTTTCCTTTGTACCATTTTTTCTCTTTTCCACGTTTGCGATAAAAACGAAACCGCTGGTCAAAGCTAGTTTTGTATAAAAAACTTTAAAAAATCTATCGTTAACTCCTTTTAGAAGCGAAATTTTTTCATGCGTTTTAGCGTTTTGGAACAAACGAAACCGGGAATAACCTGAAATAGTTTATCAAACATATCGATCTCTTCTCAACAGACAAGTTTTCGAACAAGTCGTGCAAATGCACAGTTACGCTGTAATAAATAAGATATTTATACACATATAGAAAAGTGGTACTGTAGACTCACCATACGGGGTCAATACTGAACTCGACCGGCAGTTAGAAATCAAGCTGTGGTTCAGTTAAGTGGCGCTCAGTTTAGTTTGATTATATTATCTGAAGTCTATATTTAAGCGGATGCGACGATTATATACATGCAATTTTGTGTAGACTTGTAGACTTATTCCGCTATAAGCCAAATTATTAAAATTCGTAGTGGCTCTATGGTACATCATAGAGTAAATTAAATATTCAGTTTATGCTATGAATATCTGTATTTTTGAATACACGTCTCGGGTTCTGAGGTCATAGGTTCATACTCGTTATTTCTAAACTTTTAACTAACGGACAACGCTGTCGTGAGCTTTTTTAAACCTCTTTCTTAACGAAAATAATAAGAAGAAATTATGAACCGAAGCATTTTTAGGTTAAAGAAAGAAATAAATGAAGAAAGACAAACAAACTTTGTTTTTCTAGACTGTCAAAAAGTTGTTGCGATTTTAAAATTAACGTTATCACGGCTCGACTCTAGAATATTTTTGTCATTTTATTGGTTTTGAAAAAGCAATTATTAAACTTACCTTATTTACAAAACCTCGAATTTTGAGCGAATTGAAGAAACATTTTTGTAATACTTTGAAAGAGTACTTTGATCATAAAGCATAATTACGAAAATCTGAAACTAATGCGTATTAGATCGATCGTTTTCAATTTGTGACTATATACCCGTATCATACTAATCACAATTTAAGACGGGTGACGTGAGCCCTGTAAGGAATAGGCTGTGATACTAGGATAAATATTAAAATTTCAGCTCCAGCACACCTGCAGAAGTTACCAGTAATTACAATCATTATTTCAAGAAATTGTAACTGCCTCAATTGAAGTATCGATTTAACGGCATGCAATAATTTCTTTGCTATCGCTTATTAAAAGTTGTTAATCATTTAATTTTATTTCTGTAGAGATTAATGAAGAGTTATCTCCAATCTTTGCATTTTCACATAATGACAGTAACCTTTGCAGAGAAAAAAAATTAATTAAATATTAAACAATACCGCCCAAGATTAGTAAATATTAAATTTTTGTATTAAATATTTAATCACGTTCCTGTCTCAAACGTCCGAGAAAATACGTAACATACTATGCCGGATAAATTCCGGACAAACTCGATCTATATATACATTCAAGATAAACACGGTATACACTCAGTGTACTCGGGAGCGATTGACTTGTATCGATTGAATGTGTATGTTATAAACGTGGTGAAACTTAATCTGCAAGCGATAGGATTTTAACAAAATAATATATTTACGAGTTATAAAAATATGTGTGTAAAAATGAAAATATTAACAATTTGGTTAATATTTTAATTTTCACACTTTAAGTCGAAAAATTATCAAAAGATATTTGAATCGTTCGACGTATATCATACAATCACTTCTAGATCTGCAGTTTAAAAAAAATCAGAACTGTTACAAAAAGAGAAATATTGTAGATATAATGTGTAACGTAACGAAAATATTAACAAATTTTTGAGATTTAATGTGAAAGATTTTATGTTATTAAGAAAAAGTAGCCATTGTATTATTAACTTTTAAATTGTATACAAAAGGCTACACAAAAATGTAAAAATTACACTGTGGTGTAGTTTGTTGTCATAGCGAATAAAGTGAGATTATGTACGATTAATGGAGTTAAGCTGCAATCATAATTGAAATTCGTAAAGTATAGTTGTCTACTCAATATACTTTAATAAATAACACATTTTTTAACTATGGATGAAACTACCATTCATGCAAAATTGATCAAACTGTAATATTTTTTACATTAGAAATAAAAAAAATATATATGGATAAACTCGACGTTATTGAGGCAATTTGCTTACAATGTTTGAAGTCATGATGATATTATATCGCTCACAGATTTGAATAGTATAAAAAATTGCCTATTCACTGTTAATTCAAGGTTTCTTCACAAAATTTGCAAAAGATAAACACCAGATGAATACCTACAGTCTCGCTCTCGCGAAGTTCCCGCGTGAGTATAAACAAAGCAGTTGCAGACAGTCATTAAAGTTCCGTTAACATCATTAAGCTTGGGGTGCCACGACTCTGATCGGTATAAGCGTAAATAACTTTTTTGGAAGAACATTTTTATTAAGGTTAATTTTTAAATAAGTTAAAAAAAAAATAATTAAGTTTTTGAACAACTTTGTCCAAAATTTAAAACGATGTTTGCGACTTTTACAATTTTTAAAGGGGTTTGCTCGTCAGAAAATTTGTCGATCCTCCGCCTGAAATTATACTGCGTTATTTACTTTCAAAAATCATTATTTACTTACCTTTTGAACACAAATAATAATAATACTACCATTTAAAATAATACATAGACCAATTCAGTAATAAAAATCATTCTATGTACTTAATTATTTTCTATTATCTTGATTATTTTTCAGATCTCTTACATTAGGTACTTACCAAATTTCAGAATAGGAAACTATCCATCCGTCTTAGGTAGACGGAATTTGTAACGAATTTTGTAATAAATGTAATACATAAATAAGAACTTTTTCAGTTCACTTCTTTGTCTATTACTATTATTGCTCATTAAGACGAAACGGTCATTAGAGTTATTCTATTTATTTCAACATGCACGTTGCATTCAGAATTGTCTCGTTTGTGGATTTGCATTAAATAATCGATCAATAAAACCTAATTTTAAATTCTTAATTAAACAAATTAATTTTTTTTGCCTCGCTTTATGTAAATTGAAAGTCAAGTTATTCCGATAATATATTGCCCAGATAAAACCTGTCCATTTTGCGCCATTCCCGTTAACCACCAAACTAACCCAACGACCGTGTAATCTTGAACTTGTCTCAAGATCGCTTTGCTAAACTCAATAGCAAAAAATCAACGAACGTTCCCCCGACCCGGAAAAAACGAGTCGAAGCTGAAGACGGACGTCGAGCGGTCGACCGGCGCAGTCGAACGCAGACACCAGTCCACGATGCACATCCCCGCCGTTGTCGCTCTCGCGCTCTGCGCCCTCGTCGGCGCAGCGCCGACCATCACCTACGACCAGCATCAGCAAGGCGGTATGAATATCCGCGCTGACCTACAGAACCTTGTGTTCGTGGCGATCGTTCCGAAAAATGAAATAGCGGCTTCCTCGAACGTGCTCATGGACATCGTGTCTAGTCTTCACCGTCGACAAAGCCACGAACATCATCACCATGATTCAGCTGAAATTCAGGATCGAGCCGACGTCGGTGCCATCGAAGCCTTTATCGAACCTGAATCTACTTACAAGGTTGATATTACGGGTTCGAAGTCCGAGGCGGAAGTTCAGTCTGAACCCGAAGTTGTATTGATTGAAAACAAGCCTCCTGTGCAATCGGCTATCAAGATAATAGAAGTCATTGAGGGAGATAAGAAACCATCACAAGTAGTCGAAGAAGTGAAATCGCCCAGCGCCGGAAACCAAGATGTTGAACATCTACCGGCGCTGATAAAAGACGAAGTAGAAGAAATAAAGGAGACCGACGAAACAGAAGAATCAGAACCCAAACTGAAGGAAGCTACCCGTGACGAAAATGTACCAGAAACATTAATATTGGTGGGCGACTCGATCGAACAATGCGGGCCTTTGAGAAGACGAGATCAGAACGGAGTGTGTCAGTTTGCCAGCGACTTGCAGAAATCTGAATCTTCAAAAGAAAATTAATACTTAATATTTCGTCAGTTGTTAGCGTATACTATTTATACAATTTATTTATTGTACCTATTATAATAAACAAACTTTTTGCTGAATACATTTTTTAATTATTTTTGACATTGACAGTTACTGAATTTGGTATCGATAATCATTCAGTAAATATTGAAAAACAAATGTTTAGAGAAAATTATATGCTTTATTGAGTAATCGTTTGCAAATAAGATATATTAAGAAATAGTAATTGTACAAATTAATTCATTTAGAAATAAGTGGATAATCAGCGTCATAAAGAATTCACTTAGATCTTTGGAAATCAGAGTATCCTCAATTAGTTTGTAGTTAAGATGTACAAAATTGTCGATATGCGAAAAACTCATTTAAGTCTTGATTGACTCTACGGATCAGAAGTTGGTTATCTATGTCTATAATTTTATAAGGGATTGCTCCACAAAGCATCTCGCTATATACAAATTAAATAGAAATGCTTTATTTTGTTTCAACTCATCTACTTATGATATCCTTTTTAGAGGTAAATAAGAAAGTTACTGTTTTTCGCATTTAATTAATCCTCCTAGACATATTATTTAGCGTATATAGATATTTATATCTTTTATATTCATCTTATCGTTTAAGAGTTACCTAAATTTATTAAAAATCTGTATAATTCAATTTATCTTATGACAAAGTGAAAGACTCGGGTTTTCGATCCGAAGAAAATGTATATTTCAATAATGTTACTCGTATTCGATATTTCCCAATACCTCTTTAATATTTTCTGGCACATTAATAACATCGTATTTTCATCTAAGCTTAAAGAATTGGACCGTAAATAATTTTTTATCTATTTATCTAATATTCTTAACAATTAAACAAAAGACAAAACTCAAATTGTAGATTTTTAAATAAAAAAAGATATTCTTTTATTTCAACAAAACAACTTAAAATTAATACAAATTTTATAAATATAAACGTGATATTTTAATTGTAACATTGTAAATCTTCATTACAGAAATAATAAAGTGTAATATAGTTCGAAATAAAATGGCAATAAATAGCACATTAGAACAACATAAAGATGCTATATGACGGCACAGCATAACGTACTATCAAACCCGTGCGTGTACCTTTTACTTATACAATTAAATACTATTATCATTATTAAGTGTTGATTTAAATGTTTATTATTCAGTCGTTACATTTCATTCCAAGTTAGTGCGGTATTTTCTCAGCAATGGCACCAAGAAGTTCGCTAAACGTGATTTCATCCTGAAATAAAAATATATATAACAGACAATTTAATAACTTATTTAGGCCATAACTTATTAGAACAAAATATCCCACCTATGTTTTTTCTACTTCTTATATTAGACATTACCAGTATTCTACCAATGTAGTCCAATCTGTGTATAGAAATATGTAATTTGTGATAGATATAATATAGAAATAATAACTTTTTCAATTATCTTCTTTGTCTCTTGTAATTATCGCTTGTTGACATACGTAATATAACAGACATTCATTAGACACATCAAGTTATTCTGCGTATTGTGTTAAAAGAGACAAATTTATAAATTAAGTAGCCGCGACACGGATTGCAATAATAACGAAGGTAATCGTCTAGGAATCATTTGCTTAAGATATAAACAATAACATGTCACGATTTAAGAGCTTTTAGTAAAGTAATTTACTGAAATTTTCGGATCTATTAAAGTATAAAGCAAATTTTAGTTAATTTAGAACTTTAATCAAATTTACTTTAAAATATAATCGTTGTCTAATTTATCTATAAGTTTGTTGCCTATAGACAATTAGACCATGATTGTTAATTTCATAAAAACATTTTTTATTTATCTTGAATTGTAAAAAGCAAACTTATGACATGATTCTCATTACTACAATAAAAAATTGAGCAGTAATATTAACATTGACTCAAATACGATTGATTAGATCTAAAAAACATTTACTTACACCTTTTTCTTATTATGCTGTTTATTGTCAAGCTGTTTCCCGGGACTCGTGCTTTCCGCTGTATCAGGCTTGCCAGACGGCTTCTTTTCGGCGCTCAACGGTTTGACTGCAGCTACGGTCGTGGACGCGGCGGGCGACGCTAAAGACGGTCTCAAAACCAAATCGGCATTGTCTATATCGTGCAGCTCCAGAAATTGTTCCCATTGCATATCTGAAACGGCCTCTAGAACCGTTTCCGGCGGGGCCACCGCTACGACGAAGCCGTCGATGTTGAGCCTGTAATTCTCCGTTCCATTCTGGCTTTGATCGTAATGTTTGACCAAATGATCGTCGTGCTTACAGTTGGAATCGTGACGCGGCGCGGCGAAGGCCGGTGCCACCAGGAGGGCCAGCACTATGTCGTAGATGATTCTTCTAAAGTTGACCATTTTGGTGCGCGGCTCGACAGAGACTGAGTCAAGGAGGTTTGAGCGTCGACATTTGGTCTCTCCGAAGTGACGTTCGCGGAATATGTGCACACTGGCGTGCTTATAATTGTAAAGTATTACTTCTTTAAAAACATAATTTAACATTTTTTATATATTATAAATACAAATAAATACATTATTTGTATAATAAATATATTATTTCAAATAAATACTAACAGAATACTCATGTAGTAAATGTTTTCTTTTACAAATTTGAAAGATCATTTAGAAATTTATTTTTAATTTCTTGTGGCATGTGAAGTGGGAATGTCTCTCTTTTCAAATAACTGATTAACTTCTATATCGGAGCCTCTACGTCTTATATCAAAGTTTATCTATGGGGTGAATTGGGTTCTCACGCTGACAAACAAATGCGTAATTTTATACAATAACGTGTTCATTAATTTTATGTTCACAAATGAGCGAGAATTCCTTTACGATATCGATAAAGAGAAAAATATTGAACAATTGAATAAAACTAGAAAATGGAACAATTTATACTCAACGATGTAATTCTTTGTAAATTACTACTGTAAATACTTCAATGCATAGCCGAAAGCTTAACCAGAACTAAATAATTCCACGATATTAGTGAAGATTCTTATTTAATTTTAATAAAACTAGTTTAATAAAAACTTGTTCAGTTAAATATACAAGATTTAATAACAGTAATTTATGGTTTTTTATTAATTTGTTCTTTAGAGTTTTGTACCAGTGCGGTTTCGCAATGTCCATCTTTATGTCCGTCTGTATGTCACAATCGTTTTACTCGCAGATTATTAGATCTATAAAGCTGAAGTATATAAAAAAGCTAATTTGGTATGGTTATACATGTTTATAACGCCTACTGAGATAACTAATTATAAATAAAATATTTAAAAAAAATTTTAGGTACTCCCGTTCATGTAAATTAGGAGCGTTTTTTTACTTGCGTACCCCGGTGCACAGAGTATAATCGAATAGTTTCTTTCAACTCTTCGACACAGGGTTCCATTTAATGAATATTAAGCTTTAAAGTAAAACTTTGTATTTTTAAAATATATTTTTATTTTTTAACCTGAAGTGTACCACACATTACGCTAATTGGGTACATATATGAAATAAAAAAAGGAGTTTAGAGAAAATATAAAGATAAAAGACTTAATATAAACGTACAATCGACAGCACTTTAGATTTTGTTTCGACCTTATATTAGTGGCGTAGGATTAGATAAGATTTGTAGTTCAGCTGTTAATGTCGATCAAATGTTAAATAGTCGACAGCACATCATTAATACTAAATTAATGTTATTATTTTTTCATTGCAATATTCACTTTAATATATATATGTCCCCCCTATTTATTTATAATATAAATAAATAAATATTTATTATGTTAGCACGTCTTATGATAAATAAAGTGTCAGCACTTAACACAGAACCCTCAAACTACGAGCCAGACTTGTACTTGCCCGATTTTTTGTCGGTAAGTTTCAACGGCACACGTGATCAAAATATGAAAAATATAAGAGGAATTTACTTTGCATACCAAACCTTTGCTTAACTATACGAATATCGTCTCAAGAGTAAAACACAGAGTTTGTTTATGGTATAAAGAAAAAGTCGTAAATGCTACACGAAACACATGACAACATGAAACTTTGTTGTACGATTTGTGAGTATAACGTGGTGTATGTGAACACGGCCTTACCGGTAGGTAACGTACGGTATATTCGCGCCGTTAATTGCGTCGACGCAAGACATAAATACTGCACTCGCATCTATCATTTTTTCTCAATATCACGAATGTTTAAGGGAACTGCGAATTGTAAATACATATTTAAAATAGTTTCCGTATGATATGCCCTTCAATATTTTATAATAAATAGTATCCGTTACCTTTTAATAACGTATTTTAATATTTTAATTTTTATCAAAATAATATAATTCTTTACAAATAATTAAAAAAACTTATTATTATGTAATTATGAATATCGTACAAAGTTGTCAGTCCCTAAAAACACACTTTACAATGCATCTCCAAGTAACTAAAAATTGTATGTTCCCATATATTTCCTTTCAAATTTTATTAAATTTCATTTTGACAAAGAACATTTTCTCTATGTATTTTATTTTTCATCGCAAGAAGAAATTCAAGAGGACGTTCGCAACCGAGATGTTTGCGTGTATTAATATATCAAGTATCGTTTTATAAACATTTGTATTTTTCGTTAGCAACAGAAGGACGACGGAGATTTCCTCGGTGATAGCCTTATAAAAGATCCACAATATTTTTCGAAACTTACGAAAACTAAAAATGTGGTTTAATTTTCGTTATTTACATTGTCTTATATCATTATTTTTCTTTAACGATGTGAAAACATAATCCATATATACATACTTACACTTACATTACATGTATTAATAAGTCTAAGTACAGTGACACACAGAATCCTATATGATATCACGTATCGTAGCCTCGACTCGCATTTCCGGGAGATGAAGCCAAGTTTAGCTCAACGCTCCGGTTTAACTTGTTACAGCATATCATTCGCTATTCACAGTATTTTAGTAGTTATATCGTAAACTGAGAAAGCTCATAGTCAAAACTTACTATCTCATCTTTATGGCCATCTCAACGAATGCCAGTCACTACATTTTATGAAAATTAATTTAACATTCTATTAGTCTATTATGTTAACTTGGTTTTAGAGCAAAGTTGATATTGTTGGTAAATCAGCAAACTATAATTTAATGAATTTACGTTATTCTGCTAAAACAGTTAACAAGAATTATTCTTCCCTCAATTTCACGTACTATTTCGTTGCGGTAATACTGATTTCATACACGATCAATGGCCTGAAGGGTTTGAAATCAAACGAGTAATAGGTGCATTTCATTACGTAAGCTTTGAGTTGGCCACTGACGGACGCGCCATTCGGAACGATTGCCCCGCCGCGCTAAACTTCTCATTTGATTAGTATTTATGTTCATCGAGCAAACATACAATGTGAAATGAATACAAATTCCGAAAAGGATCCTTCACCTGCGGTAATTATTACTTCGTTTTTATAAAATAATTGAAAAGTTATAAAGCGAATACACAAAAAGCTGGTGAAAAAGTGTATGTGTATTCACCAGCTTTTAGTGTATTCAGTTTATAACTTGAAAAGGTTTATAACTAGGCACATAACAAAACATGTAACAAATTAACTTTCGTTAGATTGACGCAATTATACGAAAAGCGGATTAGTAACTTAATTTAAATTACTAGAACTTTTAATTATATTCACTACTTAAAAACCTTGATTCTTAGGTGGAAGGATGATAATAAAGGAGCGTTAATAGTTGGAAGTGTAAAGTATTACTAATTATGTGAGAACAAATTATTAAATTTGTTCAGCTCTAAAAATAACGTATTTTTTGTTAATATCTAGTTACATATGCTGGCAGACCTCTTATGTTTTTCCGCTCTTGGCTGCCAAATTTAAAATATTACATTTTGCGAGTTTGTGACTTATGGCACTTTTTAAAAATTCTAAAATAATTGTTTTGGGTTAGTGAGCATCGGCGTGGAGCTATATTATCTATATTTAAACAATACGTCAAACATCACAAAACAATCTTGATTTGCTTTCAAATAAAGAAAAAAAAATACAACTCAGCCGTAAGAGAAACTGCTACCAAATTACACAATTTACACGTCTCAACTGTCAGTTACGGTATGACTTGGTCGGCATGCAAATGGGTAATAGTCGACGAGTTAGGGCGACACTATGAATCCTAATTCTAAACCGAAATGCAAACTGGTTGGCATGTAAGTGGGCAATAGCCGACGATTTAGGGCGACACTTTATGAATGCCAGTTCTAAACGGAGATACAAACTGATGGGAACGTAAGTGCTACTTTGCGAATCACAGCTCTAAGATGTGGTACAACCTGATCTAATGCAAGTGCGCAATGGCCGACGACAGACTAGAGCTGAGATTCAAACAGTGTTCACTGTATGAAACTCAGCTCTAGCCTGAGGTTCGATCTAGTTCGCATGCAAGTGATCAATGGTCGAAGACTTGGGAAATACTTCATGAATCTTAGCCCCATGTGCATAGGGAAGATGAGGCAAGTGGAATACTTGGTTCCTGGACAAAAAATCTAACTCAGTTTCCACTCTACATTTTTTAAATAAAATAAATATAATAAATGCCAGTTAACTTGGATTGCTTTTTCAAGTAATATACCTACTATTATTTACCCACAACCCAATAATGAAGGAAGCCGAAACATTTTTTCCGGGTAAAATAATGCAATGTTTACAGCTCCGACACAGCCGTATACCCACGATTTCATTCATTTTGTTTTCGTTTTCCAAATTTTCCAGTTCTCCTCTTCATGTGAGTTGCCAGTAATAAATAGTTGCAGTCAAACTAAGGTTTCGATGACAATTTAAAAAGCTGTGTGCGACTAATCGTTCTATGAAGTGAGTTTTTTTCCAAATTAATAGTTCATTTCAGTTAAGACTTAAAGACTAATTTCAACCACAATTATCCGACAG
Source organism: Druceiella hillmani (assembly GCA_039881145.1). Taxonomy (NCBI): domain Eukaryota; kingdom Metazoa; phylum Arthropoda; class Insecta; order Lepidoptera; family Hepialidae; genus Druceiella; species Druceiella hillmani. Next base: position 22,925,870 of record JAYKKI010000003.1, on the reverse strand, counting down.
CCAAGTCATCATCATATCCTCTATTTCTTGATTCAGACACTCAATACTTGCTTAGATAATTATGGATGATGATCATTATAGTTTTCAAGAATTTTTGGAGCACTGAAGAGCAGACACATTTTTGTTCGGTGGCTATTTCTTAAACAGGTTTAAAATTTAAGAAGCACAGAATCACGAAATTTATGAAACAGTCCAGATAGTTTAAAACCAGTTTGTAATTGAGATCTGGAAAAAATGGAACAATTAAAATCAACCCACTCGGAAAAATCATTTTTGAATATTGTTTCTACAACTATCTCCTTGCTTGAACTTTTCTCTTCATTCAAGTTATACAACATTTTAAAAATATTTCAATATTCGGTTGTAGTATCTAATACTTGATCATTAATGCATGTTCCGTTTCATAATACGCTCAGTGGCCTGTTTTGTTTACATGATAATTTAATATTTGTCAGTTCTAAATTTTTACGAATCAATCTTTTCAATTACCAACGGTTAAGATATCGTAATTCGCAAGAAGGTGGTACTCTCACAGTCTTTTGTGTCTGAAACAACTAAAAAAATAATTTAAAAAAAATTTAAATGATTTTGTTTTCAAAACAAAATCACTTAATATTTCTTAAAACTGCAGTGATACGTAAGAAAACATAAATGATATTTTAAGTTACAAAAATATTTTTTATATTTCCTGACAAGCAAGAACCACTATTTTTTACATCGTATTATATCCCCCTTTTAAAAAATTCCCCCAAATTAAAAAAAAATGTCAAATATTCGGAACGTCGCACAATAATCGCTAGGTAAAACATAGTTATGAAAAAATCAAACTACTACAGAATATATTATAATCAAACTACTACAGAATATATATACCGAAGCATCCAATCCTGGTGTATAAAAATGCCAGTGAATTCTAAGTTAAAAGGTGTATTAAGCCTTTGAGATGATCGCGGAGTTCTGTACAGAAACTTCCATAATAACATAATAAATTAAATGTGATGCGAACTAACAATCCACTTTATTTATCTGCTACGCACGCATCCCCATAAATTTGTTTATAAACCTAATGTTAATAAAAATGGTAAAAATGGTAATGCCGCAACACGTTGCATCGCAGCCTATCAGCCTAGTCCAATAATAGAGGATACACAAACAGCCTAGTCTAGTAAGTCTGCCTAGCAGCCCAGCTTAGCACCTAAGTCTAACAGCCCAGCCTTAGAGTCCAGCCCAGAAGGCCAGCCTAGAAATCCAGTTTACCAGCACAGATTGGGAGCCTAGCCGTCCACTGCAGTCCACCGGAGTCGCTTAGCCTAGCAGATCAGTCTAGCAGCCCACTATAACATGTTAGTCTAGCCTATAATGTCAGCGTAGCAGCCAAGACTAGCAGCCCAGTCTAAAAGCCCAGCATAGGAGGCCCATTTAGTATTTTAGCCTAGCAAGTCAGCGTAGCAGATAGCTTAAAAACTCAACTTATCAGCTAAGCCTAGCAGGTCAGCCTACCAGCTCAACCTAATAATAGCCCAGCCTTGCAGATCAGACTAGCAGGACACTTTAGCAACCTAGCTTGGCAGATCAGCCTAGTAGATCAGCATAGCAACTTAGCATAGCAACTCAGCGTAACAAGCCAGGTTAGCAGCCCAGTTTAACAGCGCAGTCTAGTAAACGAACCCATCAACCTAACCCAGCAGCCAAGCCCAGCAGCCAATCGTAGAAGTACGACTTAAAGACCCAGTTTAGCACTCCTACCTAACAGCCATGCCTGGCAGCCGAATCTAGCAGCACAGCCATGTAGTCATTCCAACAGCACACCCTAGATGACCAGCTTAGCAGTTCACAATAGCAGCCCAGCCGAGTAGACCTCCTTGGAAACCTATTTCAGTAGGCGTTCAGCCTGGTGACCCAATCTTTCAATCCAGCATAGTAGCTTAGCTTAGCAGCCCAGTTTGGCAGCCCTGCCTAGCAGCTTAGCCTAACAACACAGCCTAACAGCCAAGCTTAGCGGGCTGGGCTAGCATCCCAGCCTGGTACACCAGATTAGCAGCCAAGCCTAGAAACGCAGTCTAGCAGCCCGGCATGACCGATCAGAATAACTGGTTAACCTAGAACCCCAGCCTAGCAACCCAGCCTAGCAGTCTAGCCTAGCAGCCTAGCTTAGCAGCCCAGCCTAGATTAATAGACCAGCGTAGAAGCCAAAATAACTTCACCGTTGACCAGACCAAGGTTTGATCATGAGTTTTGGAGATGAACAATGGAACTCCTTAATAGATGGTAGTGAATCAACCATGATACAATATATTTGCTCGTGATAATTATTACTTACAAAATAACTTTACCCTCGACCAGGCAAAGATCTTATCATGAGTTTTGGAGGTGTACAATGGAATTCCTTAACGGGTGATAGTAAATCAACCGTGCTTCAAAAAATTTGCTACTGATAGTTGTTATTTGGAAAATAACTTCATCATCGACGAGGCCTGGGTTTGATGATGAGTTTTGGAGACGAGCAATGGAACTCCTTAACAGATGGTACTAAATCAACCATGATTCAATATATTTGCTACTGATAACTGTTACTTACAAAATAACTTCATCATCGATCAGGGCAGGGTCTGATGATGAGTTCTGGAAACAAATAACGGAACTCCTTAATGGATGGTAGTAAATCAAACGTGATTCAAGATATTGGCTATTGAGAGTAGTTACTTTGCTAAATAACTACGCCATCGACCAGATCAAGATTTGAAAATGAGTTCTAGTGATGAACATTGTAAATCCTTAAACGTTGGGAGTAAATCAACCGTGATTTGAGATATTTTCTATTGTTAGTTTTGTACTTTGCAAAATCACTACACCATCGACTAGGTCATGGTCTGATGGAGTCGAACCATGTAATATAACGAACCATGTCTGGTGAATATTTATATACTTATATGTTTCACATTTGCCAGGCGTCCAAGACGGTTCGTTTTTTATAACAGACAAATTTAAATAAACTCATTCCATTCGATATTGAGATATTTTTTGAAGTCGTTTAATTTAATGTCTCTGAAATGCCTGTTTTTTTTAAAATTGTATTACAATAAAGTTTCAGTATCTTTTTAAGACTATAATTGCGCGAAATACAGTTTTTGTTTTCTAAAATCCGTTAATTATAATATGTATTTAAATCTCTACATGTTCTTCTTCATATTTTTGCAAAAATAGGAATGCACGCTGTTTATCGAATAAAGTCGAAAATTATTCGGCAAGCAAATTATGTCACTAAATCAAATTGAATTTACATAGCCGCTAACAATAAACTTTGTGAAATTGTTGACAGAATATTACAATAATTTACGATTATTACAACAAAAAACAATTATTTATGAAAAATCGCCGTAATTGTATTAAATCACGTACAAACTTCTCATCTCATACATTACTTTCGAGGTCTTATAGGGAAAAATATTTGACTTTCTTATTCTAGGTATCAGGGAATTTCGGTAAGCCCATCACGCAATATTTCACTTCCAAAATTTTGGTTTATTATATATATATATCTTAATATATGTATGCATATATATATATATATATATATATATATATATATATATATATATATATATATATATATATATATATATATATACGACGGGAAATTAACCGCATTGAAAATCTGATTGCTCTAAAAATATTTCTCAGAGAAAAATGTCTTCGAATTATCTAAATTCTCAATTGGTCAAATCTAACCACTTACATATTTATACATGTTAAAAACTCGCCGATAAAATGAAGAGAACTAGACAAGACAAACCATTTTTTTTCATAATAAATGTTGCCACGCTCCACACACAGCCAAATTGTTTCTTTTTCATTTCTCTTCTCATTGTTTTTTTCCATTTCTCTTCTCTCTTTTTACACTACTCTTCTCATTTCATCGTGTTTATATATCTCTTTCGATTGTTAGATACGTACCAATTTTCTGTCCTTCTTGCCATAGATTCATAGAATCCTGACGTTACAAACGTTGCAAAAACCAATACCTACTGGTATTACTGTGTAGTAGTAGGTGTTGAAAAAACGCTGCATGAAGGTCGTTGCGGTCTTCACATTTTATGTTCATCGCGCCCAAAGAAGTTTCACTCCAGTAATAAAATATTTGTAATTGTCGATGGTACACATAATATATCGCATTCATATTATGTAGAAACCCTCCATTCATCTATTAATGTCACACTTCGCCACCTATTAAACCAAAGAGACGAACGTAAAGAAAAACGTAGTTAATTTTTAAAAGTATTTAACGGATAAACTAGATAGTGTCTTTTAAAATGATATTTGAAAGGTATCATTTCAGAATTTTGAAATATTACTTTAATTTATTATTTTGGCTATACTTTCCTTCTAAAGCAGGGCTCGGCAAGTAATTTTAGATGGGAGCAGGCATTTTTTTACTATGTCAGAGTCTGAAAATGGCTTCTGGTGTTTACTAAGCATCCAATATACACGCAAAACACCAAGATCTTTCTTGCTCGTCCATGCAGCGAACTAGTAAGACCGTGCTTTTATGTGAGAAGTTTTTCTTGGCGAGCTTCACAATCCTGAGGAAGATTTTTATGGAACTGTTGATGAGTTATTTTGTAGTGTCGCTTTTAATTGGGACTTTTAATAAAAGCGACAGTTTTGTTGCGTATGAGGTAAACTGAAACAACTCCAGGACTATCAGGCAGGCTAAAATAACACTGTTCAGTCTACTCAGTCAAAAACTTTCCATTTTAGTGATAAGCCTCGACAATAATAAAACTAATTAATAAAAGCTATGTACGAGATCGCAACAATTACTCATAAAGCAACGATAAAATTTGTCTATTATATTTATATTTATTCTTTACAAAAATACCCCTGACCGGTACAAAGCTCGAACCGACGGCCGCCGAATAAACCTGCCGACAAGATACATTTTTCATTTCACGTCAAAGTTTCATAAAATGTCGTTAAGCTTCCCCTCGATTTACGAGCGCAAACATTGTTTTAAAATGAATGTGACTGTTCCGATTAAAAGGGGCTTCAGAAGTTGTCAGATTTCAGACATCGATTTGTAAAATTTCCCCTTTCACCAAATAAAATTCTCGCGTTACCTTCGGGTATACAGATCTGTCATGTGGATCGATATAACATACTGTGCCGGCCAACCTGCTAGCTGAGCCCCGCCATCGCTCTCCAGCGCACTCTCTTACCGTTCACAGTATACGAATTATGTATTTAATCTACCCACTAACTAACCATTAAGAACTCAAATCAGTCACGCAATTACTTGTAAAATCACAGAAAAAGTGATCAAATGTATTGTTATCTACAGAAATATATTTAATAAATAATTTATTTGAGTAATTTATACTTTCAAAAATTTTTGGGCTGTCCAGTTATTGACGGTTCGCCAGTTACTCTAAAGCCGATCGTTACTCTATAGCTTTTAAAATAATAGATAAGTTCAGATAAAACTTAAAATAGAGGTAAGAATCTAAAGAGAGATTTCTGTGTGAACGAATTCTTTGTCATGTCCCTACCAGCTAAAACAGGTTCAAATCACTCGCAACTCAGATCACGGGCACCGTTGCATTGCCGTTCTTACTATTCAAAGTACTGAGTGAAATAAGATATATACCGCTTATGATTCGTAAGCGGTATATATCTTATTTCACTCATAATACCGCTTATGATTCAGCCAACTAGCCAATAATAAGTCAAACGTGACATTGATCCCATTGATGATTGGCGAATGTGGTTCAGATCAAGCAACTATTCACTTCCCTGGTACATGAGGACATCATTATGATAGATATTTTTAATATAATATTAATAAAAGTTGACTAATTAACCAGCACGAGTTTATGGAGAATTTGAGTTTATTATAAAATCTTGTGTTTGTGTTTTGTGAATATAATTAAAGAAGTTAAAATTTCAATTACAAGTAAATTTGTGAAGTTTACATTTTGTGGAGAAATATGGCTGTGAAAATTTACAAAGTTTTAAAAAAACGTGCAACTTTCAACGAGGTATTGAGTGAAATAGATGAACAAGAATTAAAATGTACAAACAGAAGTATTTTTTTATTACTAACTAGAAACATTCACCGTCAAGTATCACGCGCCAGCAGCCGCCAACAATTTTGACGTTGAACGCCTGCGTATGAATTGTAACCAAATCTCGGAAGAAGCGTTAGTTAGGATGAATAGTCGTTCTATGTTTTTTTCAAAAGTCAAACGAATGTTGTAACTTTTTCCGGAATGAAGACAAATGTTTTTGTTTAAATTTTAGCTCTAAAAGTCAGTCTTCAATTTTGGTCACTAATTGAGAAATATTCCTATATTCCTGATTCTCAATATTTATAAATCCACAATGAATACACATATATAATCAAAAAATCTAACGACTTTACTTAGCTCGCGTTATAATTCATTGAAAATAAAAATAACACTGTGTTAATAATATTTCTATACATGAAATATTTATCGAGACGTAGTATTTATTTGCTATGCGTGCGAGAACATCCGGTTCAGGTTTCTCAATATCACCTCTCCTTCCAAATTGCCGCACCAGTCTTCTCTTCAACATCATGATAGATGACCTAAGGTTGGCCATCCAAAGAGTTCCTGGGGTATCACGCCTATTTTTGCAGATGACATTCTACTTTAGGCTACAGACAGTGGCACCATTGCCCTTGAGGAGGCCGTAAATAAATCACTTCTAAGCCTCGAAACATGGGCAGACTTAAACAAAATGGTAGTAAGTGTTGAAAAGATTGTTGCCCAGCTTTTTACATGTCAACAAAAAACAATCAAATAACCTGAGCTATAGATGCTTGCCTAGTCGGCAAGTTCCTCTGTCGAAATATCACGGAATTAACCTTAACACCAAGCTATCCTGGAACTCTCACACTACTAACACAGCTGAGTAGGCTCAAAGGCGTATAAAAAGGCTTGCGGCCACCAAGTGGGGACTTATGATGGACTATCACTATTCACAGGGTATAAAACAGATGTGCGTCCAGTGTTGAACTACGGAAGTGAAGTCGTCTCGTTGGCAAGTAATTCCAGTCTTGCCAAATATGATGTCGTTCAGAACAATGCCATTGGACTAATGACTGGTGAGGCAGTATCAACCCCTATAGCAGTCTCTAAATAGCCACAGGGCAAATTCACTCTGAAGTTCTGGAAAAGGGCAAAGCGAGTGGATAGAAATTACTGGAGTGGGTATACAAAATCAATCCAACCACGAAAAAACCTTTTAACACAAGCTGACTCTCTAATTGATAGTACCAGCTCTCGGTGTTAAATGATCGCCGTGCCCCTATACAATATTACACCACAGTTGTACCAGCTCTTCCCTCCAGACATCTCGACCTGAAAAATATTACACTAGACAAAGCAGCCGCCATCCCTGAAGAACTCAAATCATGTGCTCGGGAGACAATCTAACTCAGATATCCTTCAAGTGAGTAGCTCCATATCTACACAACCTGCCTGAAACAAAACGAGCTGGAACGGGATGGTTCTGCTGCCTGTTTGAAGACTCACAGGAAGTGGGAAAAAATGACAGCAACTACGACGAAGAGGTTTGCTCAGTTCACGGGGCTTCAAGCCAGCTATTAGCCACGGACCTGGTACCTGCAAAAGTGGTCTTTCTAATTGGCTCCTACCGACTGTTTGCAAACTATCATGTAGAAAGTAGTAGCGAAAATAGTATCATGTCGTAGCGAAGCTAGCGGAGCTTATCAGTCATGGATTCCCGCTAAGCGACTGTGAGTCAATGGACGGTGACCATCTTCGTATTTGTAACACTTTGAAATACCCAACTAGTAACATAGTCGGACGCTATTGGGAGGTTCGGCGTCGAATGGTCGAAGGACCGCAGATGGCCGATGGCTAATTAAATAACCCCTTATTTGTAATGGGTCCACCATCAGTGGCAAGGGCTTGCAGTGGAATAGTCGCAATGCAATTTCCAATAAAGAAAAACTTAGCCACCTCCTTGTCAAATATTCACCCTCCGTGGTTACGATCTGGGAGACTTGGTTGAAACCATGATACAAATTTAAGGTCCAAGGCTATATCTATCTACAGGATAATAGAGCGGATGGCAGGGGCGGATTCACCTTATTACTCGACAAGTCTCTTCCCTTCTTCCAGATTTCTCTGGGCCTCCGCAGTTATTAAACAACTTTGCTGATGTGAGAGTTAAATATAATGCCATACTTACTGTATGCGTACCCTTTGAGTCTGTCCCATAGCATTAAAAGCGCGAGAATTGGGAAGTTTTATTTTTAAACAATTAATAAAAGATATAATTCTACTAACGTCAACTACTATTTAGGAGAAAATATCTCCATTAATGAATTAGATTCAACTTTGCACCATCTTAATAACTCTTCCCTGATATGGACAGAATCTCATGTTGAATGGTGAAAAATACATTATTATCCACCCGTTGATATCTTCCGTTCCTCATCAACTCTATGTTAAATTCTGCCTATATTCCAAAGTCTTCGTACTCGCCTTTCTCAGCCTATGATATAGTAAATCTCGGGATTCCGGTCAAGAACACCTTTTTCTCTCTTCATTAAGTTCTTTTAGAACACCCGGTCTTCTCCAAGGTTGTGTTCTAAGTCTCTACCCTTCAATACTTTTCAGTATTTACTACACCTATATGGCCAACTCATCGTTAAATCTTTTTGTTGTGTTTTGCGATACGCTGATGATCTACTTCTATATTCTTTTGATAAGTCAATAACGTTAGCGAAAAATGCTTTAAACTCTGACCTCGTTAACTTGAACCAATGTGTTAACTCCTACGGTATAGCTTTGTAGCCATCCAAAAGTGCTGTGATGACCTTCTCTAGAAGGAGAATTACTTTATTTATATTTATTTCTAATAACAAACTCTTCATTGATTTCTATTCTTTCTAATACCAAATTCTTATACATGTTCCTAGACTCAAGATTATCCTGGAATTCTTACAATTAACGAGCTATTTTCCGATGCCAGTTTAATTTTAATATTCTCCGCACGGTTGTTGGAGTGTGATAGGACTTATAACCTTCTACACTAAAGTTAATATATAATGCTTTAATATGTAATCATCTAATCCATGGATTCCCAACCAGTGGTGCACGCCCCAGACGCTCGGCTCCAGATTTAAACTGTATATAGATTTTTATAAAAATTCGTATTCTCGCGCGGCGCGGACATCCGTACCACCGATGCAAAGTGCACCTTTCGTGTTTCCTCCGCCCGTACGTCCTCCGCCCCGCACCGCGCTAACCGCATCACCCCGTCCCGCTCTCGCTCAGTGACTCGCTGCCTATTATGAAATGAGATGTGATAACGTCGCTTACGCTGACAGATATGTACAATATTATTGAAAATTAGGCAAAAAATTAGTACTGCTAGCAAAAAAAGAAAATATAGTGTTGATTACATCAAGTTTGGTTTTAATGTTATTAATAGAAACGATACTGAGCAACCACATTGTATGATAGGTTACAAGGTGTTAAGTAACGATGCTTTGCAACCTATTCGGCTTATGCGAAATATTAAAACAAAACACGATGCGTGTGATTGTGATGAAAAGCCAAGAACTAAAACGAATTCAGACCAATACAGCGGCGTCGTTTGTGCGATCAACAGATAAATTCGTTCAAGCATCATACAAACATTCACTGCTCATAGGTACAAACCAAAAACCTCATACTGTTGGCGAGACCCTAGTGAAGCCTTAAAAGCAGTAGAAATAGTAGTCGGGCCACAGGAGAAGGACTTGTCAAATATTTCACTTTTTCACATATTTCACTTCACCGGAAAGTGTGATGAAAAGTACTTTTATGTAGCTAATTGCTGGCAACTATTAGTATTTTCGCATTACATATATGTATATGAAGACAACATAAAAGAGGAACTACTATTCGTCAAAGATTTGAAAACAACATCAAGAGCTTCTGATATGGCGGCATTCACTGATTTTTTCGATTCTCATGAGATTTTATGGGAAAAACTTATTGATTTTTGAGTTTGACAGACGGTTCTCCTGGTACGGTTGGCTGTCGTTATTGTATGATACACTGTTTGTCAGTGTATGTCATTTGTGTTTCCAAGCTGTTCCAATTCACAAATGCCAATTCAATGTTTAATTACATCTTGAATTATTTTCGGATGGATTGGACGCGAATATCCATAAACGTATCAAAGGACCTGAAAGATAGCTATGATGATACGATTTTTTATTCTCTCTCTCATTCGGCATATTCTTGCCTCCTAAAGAAATATTTAGTATTCTCTAGGAAATGCCGGGCTATTGTGGAAGCCTTGATTATTCGGCATAGTAAGATTCGCAAGCTTCTTATCTTCTTAAACTGCTTATGTTCCTTACAGTCCTTGCTAATCCTTTTCCCACAAATTATAGCTTCTGACTCTCCAAATCAAGCAGCTTATGCTTGATTTGGAAAGAACTTGATCGGATATGTTTGTTCTTGCATGGATCCCTTGTCATTGCGGCATACTAGGTAATAAAATAATCGACACAAAAGTCCAATTCGCCGTCTTAAATGGGGTTCTATATTTCACTCTTAACTTCATTGAAAATCTCGTTCCCTGGCTCGCTCCTAAGTGATCTTTGAATGGCAGAAGGCGTGGAAGAAATCATCCCAAATCATGGGTACGGGATACTTTCAGGTCCAATCTACTATTCCCTCAAAACTTTGGTCTCAAAATATATTTTTTCTTGAAAAAAATCTCGGTGATATTTCATATGCCATTGGGACGTCACTCTATTCCTATTCATATAGCCTGCGTGTCAGAGATTTTCCAATTTGTGGTTGCAGGTCGAGGAAGGACGATCTTCACCATACCATATTTCCATGGTTCCGAAGTGGTGGAGTCTCTTTATTTATTTGTAAACTACTAAAATTTAAAATTAAATTACCTATAGACAGAAAAGCAGTCTGACCTTTTAACAGTAACCAATAAACATATTCTAAATCTAATCACACAATATAAAAGAAAGAACGACGTCAAAATGTAGGAAATATAAATAAATTTACAGGATATTCATTTATATATGCACCTCTATTTTTGTTTTTTGTATATATATATATTTATTCTTGTTTTGTGCTCCTCTACTTATTGTGGCTGTTTTTATATTTATCTATTAATACGTTTTTATATAAATTTTCTCTTTATTTATTTAAATATGTTTGATTTCGTATTTAATTTTTGTGTTCTTTAATAGTTTTTATATATTTTGTATATATAAGATACATTGACGTAAGTCCCAAAAAAAATAGTGTTGCTAGTCACCCCGTCTTAATTTGACACTGGCAAAAGTTCCCTGTGGAGAGAATAAACGCCATAGAATAAAAGTTCAAAATATTTTGATGTTATTATTTTGATTGTTTTAATTTTATATCTGTTTTTATTAATTTTGTATTTGAATGTGATTCGGTTAAATTATATATATGAATATATAAGATGAATAAAGTAGATATAATGGAACCAGATTCTACAACAGACGGTATTGAGGAATCTGTGAAAGATTTGAATAGTTTAGGTAAACTAAATAGTAGGCAAAGTGAATTAACCTTCTCGTAAGTAATTCTGTTTTTAGTTTTGTCTTTATACTGTCATATTAATACAAAATCAATGATTAATAGTTAATATACAAAATGACATATCATGCCATTAGTTTTTGATATCTGATCTCGCCCATAAATATTATAATCCAAGTGAAATTCGACCTAATTTCAATGATCGTATATACGGTAGCAAATATTTGGTTAAATATAGTGGTGATACACGAAGATAAAAGCTCTGCCCATTTACGTCAAATATAATTTTATAGTTACTTGTACATCATCAAAGACTGCACAAGGATTAGGTGAAATTGTCACTCTATTTCAAATATTCTGAAAATTTTTAAAAACTATTTAAATTTAAATTTTCCAATTAAGTGTAGAAAACAATTGTATTCCAGAGAAGTGATTTTTTACAAAAATATATTGAGACCGTATCTCAAGCCGGGCAATGAGTATAAGCTTTTACACTGGCTAAAAGAACATAATCTCCTACATACTAACATGAGATGCAGTAATCGTCAGATAGGTTGTCAACTGGAATGGAAAAACTCGAGGGATACAGACAAGTTTGTATGGATATGCAGAAATTGTGGAGTGCAAAAGTCTATCAGGTCAAACAGTTTCTTCGAAGATATTAATTGTTCAGTGCAGACAACAATGAATATCATACTTGCTTGGTGTGAAGATATGGATGTTTCGATAGTTTCTTGTAAACTTGGTATGTGCTTAGCTCTTTAATTTGTATTTTAAATTTGATGTCATTTTTTAACTAGTAGGCATATTTTAGCTCATTAATAAAATATATAATCTATTTTGTGTTACATGCTTACAGTTCCAGTATTAAGGTAAGATTTAATGAATTATCAACTGTCCTTGTGGTAACTTCCATAAGAAATAAATTATTTCAATATGAACTAAAATAGAGACGTGGGATAGGTATTAATTAGCGGTACCTCCCAATTTTCCCTAGGTGAAATTTTTTTACAATTAATCTCAATGTGTGACCATAAGAAATTTGCTTAAGAAATGGGAATAGATTTTTATGGACATATTAATTTCCCTAAGAGCAGGTTATAGTGTGTATGTTAATTAGCAGCGAGATCTTTGCTTTTTATTACTTGAAAATAATAATCACAAAATTGTTATGATAAAATGTTGTGGAATAAGTAAAGTGAATAATAATAACTTTCTTTAATTAAACTTATCCATAGAATATAAAATTTAAATTCTCTGCAACCTCTGTATTGAATAGGACTGCCAACTAAGACCTTGAGACAACAAGCATTAATGTTGTTTTATTAGAAGGAAGGCTTTTACTACATGTTACTGTACTAAAACTGAGACTGACTTAATAAAAATATATAAAACTGTCTGACTTAATATAAATATATAAAAAATCCAGGTATTTCAAATAAATTGGTCACATCAGTCTACAACAAGATCGAAAATATAGTGAGTCTCCACTCGCTCACTCAAAAACTCGGAGGCCCTGATTCTGTTGTATTACTTGAACTATTTCCTGATGGTATTGTGGAGCACCAGCCAGACAGTTCAAAGTGTGACTCCCGTCGGGTGGATCACAAGATATTTTGCATATCTGATACGAAGGTAATTTTCTAACATTCGGATTTTTTACTTTTATCTCAATTTTGAAGCCAATATCTTAATATCGCATATCCAGTACAAAAACGTCACAAGTGTTAAAATCCATTTTTATGGGAGAAGCATTTAAATATTCCGAATTTGATAGAGGTCATCAATCTATAATTTGGTGATTTTATAATAATTGGCGGACATCATAAGAAATAGATTTGTGATATTACTGACTGAATGCACAGACTTATTAATGCATGTTTCTGACATAAAACTAATTTTGTTCCATTTACACTGTTGTTGGACACAGTGTGCAATATACTCAAAATTTCTATGAAGTCGTAAAATATCTGACATATAATTATACTATAAACATATAATTTGTCAAAAAATAAGTAAAGCTTCTCAAAGTTAATTAAATCTTATAAAGTTCTCACATAATTTTATATTTGTACATAATTTATGAAGATACATGAGATGTAGTCAGTGATGTCTAATCTAATGATATGTAATCAGTTGCATCACTAAGGAAGAGCGATGGAAGCAGGCCATTTTGCGAGACACCATCTCTAAAGTGACACCTGAACCATATGAAAAACCTAAAAATTTAAATGAATAGGTGTTTGGCAGCTAAATATAACCTAAAATAAGTTAATCTTATTTTGTTGGTGATTTTTATATTTTATACCATATCATATTAGTTTTTACGTTACATAATAATATACTCGTAATAATGTCTGCATAAAATGGAATGCGTCTACAACAGCTCTACAATATTCTATTGTTTGGCAATCAAGTGCACAAGATGCTATAAGTTAAACATCAATTGTTTGTATTGTTGTTTGAATACATTTTGCATCCCAAGATAGTTATTATTTATTAAATAATTGATGTCATTTTTAACAACTTTTGTCGCTAAAATATGCAGTGCAGGAAAATAAAGGTAAGTTAGTTAAATAAGTAAAACAATATATATGAATCAATCATCAGTTTTCACCTAACTCAGAGGTTTTTTTTAATAATAGTAGCACCTGAAAAGACACACAATGGAAGTACAGGCAGGCCTTGAATTACGTTGTTTAGACTAAGTCATTTTGAGTTACGTGAAACAATATTTTGTCACCTTTCTTTGAAATAGCGGCAATTGTTTTAATTTACATTGCTCTGTAGTTGTGTCAAATTCGGGTGATATAAACTACTTTGCTTCAGGTGTCGGGTCTCGATGTGCGGAGGATCTCGTCTATCCGAGAATGCGCGTGCCATATCACTAGTATGTGACGGATGATCAAACGTGTTCTTTATTTCTTTGGGAGTTTCTGTTTGTTATTTGTTTAAAATTTGTTTGTAAATATTAACATTGCATTACTTTTATGACTAAACAAAACAATAATAGTCAAGTGCAGAACAAGTGAAAAAGACAATAACAATAAAGACTAAATCTAAAATTTAGAAACTCAAAGATCGCAGTTTATTCATTTCATGAATTGGACGTGAACTTAATTTATCGCATACAACTGTAAAAACAATATTGAAACATAAACTTCGTACAGCTTTACATTCTGATTCTCTAAATAGTGGATGAAACCGGTTTATTTTGGAAGTAAATACCCACTGGCACTTTTATATTAGAAAAAAAAGGCTGGCTTTAAAGTGGCTAAAGAGTGCTTAATGCTCTTATTGGAAAGACAAATCAAATGCTGAAGGTGATTTCAAATTAACACCACTTTTGGTTTATAGGAATTCGCGAGCTCTTAAAAATTATGCCAAGGATATTCTGCCAGTTATTTAGAGTGCTAACCCAAAGGCATGGGTAACATCAGCCCTTTTTAAAAAATTATTTGCTTATAAAGCTTACCTTCTGGACAATGCTCCCAGTCATCCTCTGAGTAATGCCGACGTTGATCCTCAAATGAAGGTTGTATTTCTACTTTGAAACACTACATCTTTGCTGTAACCAATGGCTCAAAGAGCCTATTATCTCAGAAGAACATTTTCACAAGCAGTGAAGGCGAATGAAGATGATGATATGGAACTGAGAGACTTTTTGAAATGTTGCAATATTTTGCAGGATGTAAAAAATATTGCTGCATCATGGGAAGATCAAGCAATTTGAAAGGAGTTTGAAGAAAATTATTTTAATTTTCTTTGAATGTTCTTCAAACATAGATTAGCCAAGTATGGATGAGATCACAACTAACATTATTAATCTGGCCCAATATTGAAGGCACTGCTGATGATATTGAATATTTATTAAACTCATACCCTCAAGAGCTGACTAACGAGGATCTCGTTAAATTTGAGGCACAGAAACAACAGAAATAGAAAAGAGGATTTGTTTTGAAATAAAGAAGTTTGAAGTTTGCAGAATGCACTGAAGATATTTGAGGAACTCCCCAATTTGACAGAAGTTTTAATGTTAACTTCTAAAAAGAATGGTTTATTAAAATAAAAAACATAAAAAATTCTTAATAACTTGCTTATTTCGAATTCCATGGGATCAGTGTCACGGGCACAGCTAGTATGTTATATTACTGAATATTCAGACTTAACATATTTGTTGCCGGCAATGTCACTGGCTACTACTTCATGATTAAATATGAAATGAAACAATCTAAATAAAATTCAGTATTCTTCATTTATACGTAATTAGTTTTGGTATGTGACTTTCTCGTGTGAAAAAAGAAGAAAATGGTGAGAAAATTAAAAAAAAATGTGAATTAAGTGCATCTTATCATTGTGAATGGGAAAATAATTTGAGGTGCACAGAATAGAAGACATGGCATGAAACGGGAAAGGGCCTATGTCCCGCCGTAGGTAGCCGTAGGCTGACATATGCCGTGATATGTTACTAAATACTCATGTTCAGACTCTTGTTTATATGTACACGCTCTTATCCTTAATGCTTTTATTTTGATATAAAATATCTTATCCTAAATTCATTTCCGTAACACAGGTGGTATATACACAAAGTTTTATAGAGAATGGATTGGGTATTCTAGGCATGAAAGCAGAACAAATGAAGAAACAAAGTCATTTTTGCATTTATAATATGTAATTTGTTAGGATAAATTTATATGAAACGTTACAATAAATTTTTTTCTTTTAATATATCATGTAGAGTATTATTTAAAAGAGCTTTTTAGGAGGAAAATAAAAAAATTTTTTTCATTGTTTTAAATTGCATTTTCAAAAAGAAATTTTAAAAAATATGTGAAAATATGCAGTTTTCCTCATTACCGAAACTACTGACCCAAAAATGAAAAAGACAGGGTTGGTAAAATATGACTGGAAGATTACAGAAAAAAAGCTACTGCAATTATCTTAGATTATACAATTTTCAAAATATGCACTATGTTTTTACGGTAGGCAATATACGTGGTGAAAAGTTAATATTTATTATTGGCTTAATCGAAATCCTTAAATTTTGATAAGTGCCTAACTGTGTATAGAATCCCCAAGAGTTAGTTCTAGTCGTGCTTGACAGGTTTTTTTTTGGTGTAGTCACAACTACAATGGAACGCAATAAGTTTTGCAAATATATTGTATTATGCTATGTTCATTTACATATATTTCAATATCACTCATACAATAATATAAAGCATCAATTTATTGAAATGTTCTTCCCTGTGACAACCTATCATGGTTGAAATTCTGTAGTATTGAAATTGTAGTGAAAACGTGAATACTCATAATAATAATTTTTTCTACAAAAGTGAATGCAATTGAACAAGGTAAAGAAAGATTTTATAACTGTCACTCTAATTTTAAAAATTTAAATAATTTAAAAATTGAACCAGTGATTGATAAAAATGTTGTCATGAAAACGCTGGTTAACTTTTACCAGTCAATAATGTGTTTAGGGTCGTGTCTAAATTAAAACGATCTCAGAAAAAAGGTACAGTGTTACAAACAAACTTAACTCAATACAAAGGCTACATCATTATGGGCTTTCATGTTAGTTTTTGTCCCAAAATTGTATTATCAATAGAATTAAAACTATTATAAATGCATTTTACAGAACGTTCCAACGAAATACTGGCTGCATGTTATAACAGGAAATATTCTTGACAGAACTGAAAACAATAACCTCTTTTTGAGAAAGGTATGTTATGTTTATTGATCTATTATATGTTATTGTAAAAAAATTAAAATTATTAAAACAACTATAAATGATTAGATACTTGAAGAGGGAAGAAGAAAAATGGGGAGCCCTTCACTCTGGTATAAAGTCCATACTGTGGAGATGTATGTTTTTTTGAAAAAAATACCTTAAATTTCTGTTCTCTTCTTGCTAAAAATGCTCAGCGCCATATATACCATACCGTGCTCGATAACAATGTATGCTAGAGATCCACAAACTTTTTTCTCTTGTAAACCACTTACTACGTTTTTAGATTTTGGGTAGACACACACCCCCTTCCACTGACCTCTTTTTCTTTAGACATAAAAACTTTTGACTAAGATTATTCTATTCATGAAACTTTTTTGTCTTTTCGACTACTTTTCATGTAATTCAGTTTTGGATACACCCTGCTGACCTTTTTTTAGTCATAAAAACCCTTTCCTGAAATTATTCTGTTCATGGAATTTTTTGTCTGACGGACCTGTTTTCCATGTTTTTCAGTTTTAGGTAGACCCCCTTTTTTTGATGTTACTGAGATTACTTTATTATAGAAAGCCAAAATTAAACGAGATCCATTATCGTGGACCCTCCGTTTACATCTCATGGACCCCTAATTTTTTTTAATGACATTGATCCCTTGAAGACCCATATCGACCCCTAGGGGTCAATATAGACTACTTTGGGAATCAGTGAAGTAAGCCTAACCCTTCCTTAACCAACCTATCCCATCTTAACCCAACTGAATCCAACAAAATCTAATTTAACCAATCTTAAGCCAACTGAATTTAACATTATCTGTCATAACTCAACCTAACCTGACCTAACTTAAATTAAATTAATTTAAACCCAACCTAACCTAACATATCCCAATGGAGCCTCATCCAACTTAACCTAGCTTAACATAATAGGTTATATTATGTCTCCTAACATATTATTGTCCCAAAACTAGTTAAGGATAATAGATACAAACCAGTTAAGTTTGCCATCGTTACATTAGACAATGACATCCTCATTATTAAAAGTAAAGATCTAAAACTGAAAATATGGCAGTAATACTTAAGAATAAACTATATCTAAGTGAATCTATTGTATTCATTTTTCTTGTAAAAAAAGTTCCAAAAATATGTATTTTCCGGTCCTGTAGACCAGGCTCCAATCTTTAAGGATCGAAAAAGGACAGTACAATATATAAAAGCAAGCATAAAAAGTATCACAAGGCTATGTGCACGGATCAACCTGCAAACCACTAATATGGAACATACAACTCGATTTTCTACTGGCAACAGCTGAAAACTTAGATGTTCACATCCAGACTTTTGGCCATGACATGTTATTGATATTTGAAACATATGAAATAAGCGAACTTAATGTTGAAATTAAAAAAGGCGGTAGAGATAGGAAAACGTAGAAATAAAATTATAAAATTATTTTTGGGGCACATTAAACCCAAATAATATTACTAAAGCGCAAGCTAAAATAACAACAACCAAACTTTCAAGTGTGTAAGAGATAGCTGGCAATCTCAAGATGAATGTCGATTCTGGGGCTTACAAACTTAATTTCAAAGCACACATAGATAAACAGAACCAATAAACGATAAATCTCTACAAAGTAATATCCAAAGCTGTTTGGGACTAAATGAGGACATTGTAAGAACAATTTATAACACAGTTATAGAACTCATAACTCTACATGTACCTTGTGTATAGGCCCCAGTAATAGACGAAACATCTTTTAAAAGTGACCAGACCAAGTAAAAAAATGTTTGCACTAAGAATATAAACCCACAAAACTGCAAAACTCACAACCAACACATTTCTCACTGGAGAGTATTGATGCTGGATTTGAGAATGAAAGGCGCCGCTGAGATCTACAAAATTAAGAGTGGTAAACTAATTTTCAACTTAGCCTTGAAGAATGATAGAAAAGAAAATCAGTTCCTTCCAGTTCCAGCACCCTTCTTTCCAATGTCGGATAGATTTCAGCATCCTTCATAACTAATCAGAGGTGGGCGAAGTGAATGATAGTAGCTCGAAACTCTTTTTAGATAGAAGCAAGATCAAGAGTAAATTAGGAGCTTCAGTTGGAGGGAACATAAGATGAAATTAGGAGAACCAGTTTCATCTTCAAACAGAGCTATATTCTGTTAAAGTGGAGCTAATAGCTATATACAAATCTTTACTATAATCCGCAAAGCATCTTCTCTCCGAAACGTATATACTTTAAGCCATAGTAGATTGGTATTCAAGCCACTTAGAAATACAGATAATAACAGCCTCATTGTTGCAGCAATCTGGAAAAAGTTGGAAAGGGTCTGGCTGGTTAAGCGTATGAAAACTGCACTCGCGTCTGATGAAGGGTTTTTACTTTGTTTTTATTGTTCTTCATCTAAAATAACCATAGAATTAATCACATATCCTTAACATCTATAGTAAGGGAATAATGGGGGTGATAACCCTTAACATAAATTTTTTTTTCAGTACGTATAAAAGATATCTTTAAGAAATTTACATGACTATCCGTAAACTAATTATAATATATTTTTTTTAGAATTTTTGCGATATTGGAAACTATAAAAATGAGTATATTTTTTGGGCGTGAATTTTTATACTAACCCCCAAAATGACACCTACTAAAAAATATATATTATTTGTTCATTAGTTCACTATTACATATTAAAATTACGAAAGGGTCGAATTAGTGGAACATAGTTCTGAAAAATAAAAATTCAATTAAGGTACGTGGATGAAATAAAGTATTATATTAAATATAGATATAATTACGATAATATATATACGAAAATATAGATATAATTACGAATAATCAATTTAGGTACGGGGATAAAATAATTGTTATAAAAAATTCAATCATGCAAAATATAGACATAATTACGAAAAACGTTTTTATACTGAAAATTCAACCACCGCCACTATTTTCTTCAATAGTAATTACATTAGCCGCATCAAACATGGAGGTCAATAATTCTGCTGGTTTTATAATTTTTGATTTATAATGAGCGTGTGCTCTCGTCGACATTTTAAGGCGAGCATCTAAAGCCACAATAGTAAGATTTTTTTAGATTCACATAATGTGCAGTAAATATGTTTTGTCTCTACTCTTTTGATTTGAAACTCTACATATTCTTCTTGACATGAATTATTGCAGCAAAACACTTGAAAGCCCGGATCGTTCAAGGTTGATATCTATTTAAATCTTCATTTGTAATGATACGCTTTAACTTTCCACTGGTTTTTCTGACATTTATTTTACAATAAACACATTTTTCATATGTATGACATTTTATTATTTTCTCCATTATTTCTTATTGCAAATGTTTCAATGAAAAACTAAACCACACTTAATACACCGAAACTCTCGCAAAATACTTAATATACGTGGTCTGCTAACTATGTTTTCACTTGCTAGTTAACTTCTTATAACTTGACAAAACTCCATGAAAATAGAATCATTGGAGGAACAGGTCACTACATGTTCATTCTAGCGTATTATAAGATAGCATTGTACAGAGTCTACGAGGTGTGTTCAGAAAATAACGGGAATTTTAATTTTTTTTTAAAAATATTTGTTTATTGGTCTACATTAATGTTGTCGCCTTCAAAATAGTCCCCATTAGATATTATGCACTTGTGCCAGCGCTTCTTCCAATCCTCGAAACACTTCTCAAACTCTTTCTTTAGAATAGCCTTTACCTCTTTCAGCGAGGCGCTTTTAATGTCATTCTATGCTTGTAAAACGACGGCCCTTTAAGATTCTCTTTATTTTTGGAAATAATAAAAAGTCACACGGAGCCATGTCTGGCGAATATGGAGGCTGGGGCATCGTTGCAGTATTGTTTTTGACCAAAAATTGACAAACAAGCAATGAAGTGTGAGCAGGTGCATTATCGTGATGCAAAAGCCATGAATTGTTTTTCCAGAAATCTAGGTGTTTTTTTCGGATTGCTTCACATAAACGGCGTTGAACTTGTAGGTAGTACTCCTTATTGACCGTTTGACCTCGTGGCAAGAATTCATGATGCACTATGTTATTAGAATCAAAGAACACAGGGAGCATAACTGTCACGGTCGACCGCATTTGTCGAGCCTTTTTCGGTCTTGGAGAGCCAGAATGCCTCCACTGAGCCTTAGTTTCAACGTCATATCCGTAAACCCATGTTTCGTCACTTATTATAATATGTTTCAGTAATTCTACATTGTCGTTGACTTCATTTAGTGACTCCTGAGCAACTGCCATTCGACGCTGTTTTTGTTCAAAATTCAACAATTTTGGAACAAATTTTGCTGCTATGCATTTCATACCCAAAATATTCGAAAAAATTTCATGGCATGAGCCAATCTATATGCCAACATCATCAGCGATTTCTCTGATTGTGATTCGGCGATTTTTCATAACCATTTCTTTCATTTTTTCCATGTTTTTATCGGTATAAGGAACAGGACTTCACGGCCATCTCGAAAACGCTTATACCACTCGTAAACTCTTGTCTTACTTATAGCAGACTCACCATAGGCCTTTGTTAACATTTCACACACTTTATTTCATTTTTTATGCAAAATTTAATACAAATTCTTTGATCCATTTCTTTTAACAAACGAAAATCGCCAAGTTCATTAAAGCACATCTAACCTTAGCAGCTGCCACAGACAAAGTAAACAATGAATACAACTGAAAATTTTATCATACTTCAGGGGCATATATACTAACGTAACAAAAAAAAATTTTGACAATCTGATTCTCCAAACCTGCGAAATTTTAAAATTCCCGTTATTTTCTGAACAAATGGTCAAATAGCATATTCGGCGAGAGCAATTTCTATATTTCTTAGAGTATGGTACACATTAGTCTTACGTTACACATAAGTTTGTTTGTAGGTATATATATTTTGTTGACATTTATAAGTTATAAGAACGTATTTATAACAATAGATATAGAGATAGTTCACACATGTTAACACATGTGTGTATCTATATCTATTGTTATAGTTTTTGGTAAAAAATTTATACATTTGCACATATCTATAATTGGTTTTTATTTTTCAAAACTATGTTCCACCAATTCGACCCTTTTATAATTTTAACATGTAATGGCTAACTAATGAACAAATAAGATATATATATTTTTGATAGGTGTCATTTTAGGGGTTAGGTTAGGTTCGGTTATATATAGATATATGTAAAATATACTTCTCGTTTTTTTATAGTTTCTAATATCGCAAAAATTCTAAAAAAAATATATTATCATTAGTTTATGGATGTTCAGTTTAAATTTCATAAAGATATCTATGTTGTTAAGGGTTGTCACCCCATTATTCGCTTACTATAGGTGTTAGGGATATGACATTTATTGTATTATAAAGAACAATAAACACAAGGTAAGAACCCGTCATCAGACATGAGTGCAGTTTTCGTATGCTTAACCGGCTAGACACTTTTGTGAAGAAAAAGCTAGACAATTAATACGACTTGGATCAGATCACATGCATGTTTGGATGGAAATGAGAGGGCAGATAAGCTGGTGAAAAAAGCTGCGCTCAAAAAAAAAGGAGTAGTCATTATACAACAGTGTACTAGTGTCTTACAAAAAGCAACTATTCCTGCTGAAGACAATTGGCATTTGGCAACAACCGTTAAAAGACAAAGATGCTGAGGAATTGACCCTCAGGAAACCGATTAAGTTTTTCTTTACAGATTTGCACCAAGGCTTTAAAATATTAAGCTCAATTAAAATAAATAATATCATATTCCAAATATTTACAGGCCACGGTGGCTTTGGGGCATATCTGAAAAAATTTAAATGAAATAATGGCAAGTATCTGTGATAAAATCTCAGATCAAAATAATTAGATAGAAATTGTATAAAATACTACAGAACAAATAGCATTGATAGGATAATAAAAAATACCTGTCCTAAACCAATATAAATTAAACTAACTTAACCTAAACCTACATAATTCAACGTAAGTCACCCTAACTCAACCTAATCTAATTGAGGCTAATTTGACCTGACCTAACCCGACTTAATCAACTTAACCTAAGCTAACCCAATGTAATGTAAAAGTTTATATAATTTCATTTCAAAAAACAATTGATGTGAGGGATGGAAATGATGGACCTATCAGCCATTGTCACCCTATTACATCACTTCTTGTCAGAGTCCAAAAGTGTCTCAATATTAGCGAAATCAGAAGACATTTTAAAAATTGATTTTCTCAAAACTTTGCATCTTCGCTAGCAAAAAATGGTGCCCCCAGAATGAAATAGCATGTTTCTAAATCTTGCCATTATCCTTGAACAAAATTTCGTTTAACAATGTAATTAGTGACATTAAAATTTGAAGTATGGAATATTTTGAAACCATTTGAATTGAATTTCTTTAGACATCACTAGAAGAAGAAATCCTCCACGTTATGAAGTGTGCTGTAGAACCTGGTAGCCTTGTGGTAATAGGATCAGCAGAGCAGCTTCAGCCGTTGGCAGGCAGCTTACCATACCATGACAACTATCAAGGTGTTATCTCTATAAATACACTAATTGCCAACAACAGTTGTAATGCTGACATGCAGACTTTTGGTAAGTCTTCAATATTGCATAATATATAATGCAGATAATTTTGTGATGTTATGTCACATGTTCAATATGATGAATTTATATTACTTCTGTTACATTAAATAAAGTGAACACAGTAATGACCAGTTTCTGAGATATTTGACAGCTATTTATCTATTCAATATATCTACTGAACCTATAACTTGTCGAAAATCATTTCTGAATGCTCAATGTAAATTAACATTTATCTATTCCATAACCGAACTGTCAGAAATGAAACTGTCATTAACTCTAACCTTTTCATGTTACTTTTACAAGTATGTGTTTTTGTGATAGCTTAAAATCAATTATGAATTGTGTAGCAATCAATTCGACTTTGTCGTCAAAATGTGATGATATTATTCATTTTATAAATAATATCTCAATCCCCAGAAATTTGGGAGATTGTAGAAATTGCTTCGAAATATTTACAGATGAAGAGTTTGAAATGAGATATAGATTTAAGAAGAGCACTGTGTAACATTTAAATATAAAAATATTAACCGTTTGAGTACCGACGAGCGCCATCACGTGATGAGCGCGATGGCGCTCACGAAATCAGTTGCTGTTTAACGCGCGGTAGAGGAGGTCGCTTGCATGCATTGCTAATTTTTTATCTTTCTACGTGTTACATAAAGTTCAAATTATAATACTATTAGTGATTACAATATAAAAAGAATCTAGGAACAGAAAATTTTTAACCCATAATGTCGGAATACGGAAATAATTTGGGCGAAAATGATTGTTTTTCAAGTTGTGAAGAAAGTGATAGCGTAAGTGACATTGTGGTGCGCTCACAATTTGACATAATGTAAATTTTGAGTGATAGTGATGTGAGGTACCGGACTGCGAAAATGACAATGTGACCTTTATTCCAGTTTTTGTTATAATTTTTGTTCACAATATATATTTCCATAATTTTCTTTGTATTTTATTATCCTTGTACAAGTTTTTATTAAGAAATCACCCAAAAATTATTAAAATTGGATAATTTTTGGAAGAGATACAGTTTTTTTTTAGGCAAGGGTAAATGACATCAAAAACAAAAGATTTCTTTGGCATTTTTAAGTATATATGAGTAAAAAACAATGGCACTAATACGGTTAAACAATAATTACAGTGTAAGAAATAATCATTACATGTGAAATATGAAAGTGATTTGTAAAAAAACCACATTCATTACATGCGATAATATTATTATTATGATAAGTAAGAGCTCATCTCTATTTTTCCTCATGTTTCAACCTCGTCAGCCGAGCGAAGACTAGTCATTTGTAGTTCGCCTTACGCCAAGAACTGATATTTGTGCCCATGATTATCTGTATGTCTGTGAGTGCATTAGAGTTGTGCGCCAATTGTTAAGAGGCAGGTCATTATTAAAATTGTTAAGTAAGGTAACTAACTTGTAATTTCACGAGATAACATTATTATTTTTATAATGATAGTGCATTAATCTTAGATTATTGTTATTCTCGGTTGCCAAATTAAAAGAGGCAAAAAGGTTTGATAATTGCTGTTACTGAACGACTGATAACGGACTCATGGGCCGTTAGTTGCCCATAAATAAATGTTAAGTAATGAATAATGATTAATAGTTTCACAATCATTTATTTTCAAACTGATAATCGTTATGTGCGAGTTAGAGAACAACAAAGCAACCGTGCATCTGTTGCCAGTTACATATATAATATCAAAACACTCTAAAAGAAAAATTTCAATAAACTGTTGTCCATGTTTATAACAACAATTCCACTATAAACACAGATTAATAAAAAAATTTGATCAAACACCAAGTAGCTACTAAGTATGACCACTGAAATGATATTATGTATTAGTGGTGTTATTTAAGAGGTATCATTTCATACTATCAAAAGTAATACGTAATAAAGAGAGAAAAACTTGAACACTATAGATGAATTTAAAAAAAAAAGTTGAACACAATGCGGACACAATTTATACAATAACTGCTTTTTTTTAACTATTGAGCATGTGTTTGGTAGTTGCTTGCAAAAGGATATGTATTGGTACTGGTAGAATATGTATTGGTCTCCCATTGAACAAATTGTTTATTAAATATAAATTTTTTAAAATTGCACCTTTTTTAAATACACTTCTTGTTTTCAAACAGAATACCTTGAAAAGTAGTGCGTTTTTAATGTTTCTTACAGTATAAAGTAAAAGCATGTATTGTATACACAAATGTAATAATGTGTATATTATTAATATATTTTTATTTAATTATACATGGTTTTCATATGTTTTCTAGGTTTTCCCACTAGAGCCAATTCACCCTGAATACAATCCCCTATGGACCCAGAGCACAATTGAGTTTGCAGGTTTATGCATTCAATTTGAGCTGAGCCACCCCGAACCAGGGCGAATTCACAGGTGTAATTCGGGATAGTGTTCATAGACAAATTGGAAGGAATGTATAAATCAGTGAACTTGTCTGTGCTTCGGGTCCACTAGGTAGAATGTTTGGGGTGCCTCGGCTCTAGTCGGAGAACTTGGCACTTTTCATGACAAGTCATACAACAACAAAGTGGGGCAATCAACCATTGGCAAACACATAATGACTATTATTTGAGTCGAACAATAACTCTGCCTTGAAATGTAAAATTATACCATATGTTATATCTATATTGATATAACGGTTATATTGTTATTGCCTTGCTAACAAGTTTTACCTTACTTAGTTTTATAAACTCACTTCTAATTATTATGTTTAACAAAACATGTCTGACGTAAACAAACTAATAAATATTTTGCTAGATTTACATTAAACATTAACTAAAAATATAAAATATATAAACATTAACGAAAATGATGACGACTTAGAAGAGTGTCAACAAGTTGATAGTGGTGACATTCAATGCATTGAAACTGAATTTAACATGCAAATTGAAGAATTTGATATTCCTACCGCCACACTAAATTCAAATTTTGTAATAAAATAGTGCATCAACTGAATTAGAAATATTATAACATTTCATGGACCTCACCGTCACACCCCCAACACTTCATACTAGCGAACAGATTTGATTGCCTACACTATTGCATATGTACTGGGCTAGCCGTATCTGTACGTGTGTGTGTGTGTAAATTAATGCAGGGCTGTCAGCAGTGTGCAGATGAAGAATGTTTACTATTACTACACATCGGTCTCGATCGGTGCAATTGTCTGCAACAGCGAGTTGACGCTACATCTCAGCAACATAGTTGTTTCTCTTTCTAACTGAATGACTATCTCGATAGCACTCTGAACTTTGTACTAGGGCGCACGTCATTATTATTTCCCAATTGTAAAAATGAAATTATGTAAATAAATATTTTATACTATCCACTGAATTGAGTGAAAGTGATTTGATAATAATAATATTAAGATAGAATTTGAAAAAAGGTACTTAGGGTGGATCCTAAAAACAAAATAAAATTTTAAATAAAAATAAATTTCGTTCATTTATAAATGTGATACACTGGAATAAGGTCTTCGTTGTACTTTTGACTCTTAATAAACTATATAAAAAGCCTATGGTAGACACTACAAGGATATGTTTTCCAATCACATAAACAAAACAATGACTTTCAATAACAGTTTGTATTTTAAAACTGCTTAGTACCATGTTTGTAAATATAGAATTATAGGTACTAACCAAATAAATTGGTGATACAAAACAAAATTATATACAAGAAACAAAAAAATGTAGACAAAACAATCTCCTATCCTTATTGATTTAATTGCTTTTTAAGCACTTGTACACAGCGCAATAAAGGACTGTTATATTGAATGACTATAAAAAGTCACTTAAGACTGAATTACACAAGTTAAAATCAACCAAACATCGCAAAATCAAACAAGTAACACGTGCATGTAACAACAAAATTAATTGAAATCAATATTATTACATTCCAAAATTTATGTATAGATGAAAACATTGTCCCTTTTAAGGGAACTTTAGCCTTAAATCTGAACAATATATGCAAAAAAGAATGGTTTTGGCATAGAACTATTTGTTTTGTGAAATATGCAAATGGGCATAATAATATTATTTTTTCTGTACTGGAATTGGTATGCGTCAGTGACGTATGGTAAATTTAACTGATTTGCTTTCTGATTATTATTACAAGAATCACAAATTGTTCGTAAATAATTATTACACTAGTGTAAAATTATTCAAGCATTTGCATGAAAGTAATATATATCCTTGTGGTACGGTGAATATAGGGAAAACTGGGCGAAAATACGTGCCGTATTTCAAGATAATACAAAAATTAAACTTGAGTTACAGTTACCAGTTTAATGGCCATGAAATGGCGAATTAAAAGAAATGTGCATACATTTTCGACACTTCGTTCATCTGAATTTGGCTGTACATACAGCATTTATGAACATATACATATGGAAAACAGAATGGTTTTTATTATTGCGTATGGAACACTGTAACAAATTTTGTCCAAATCAGTCAATTACTTTTAAGTTAAGTTTAAAGATTTTGAATGGACAGACTATAACAATATAACACTTGTTACAGTCTGTCCATTCAAAATCTTTAAACTTAACTTAAAAGTAATTGACTGATTTGGACAAAATTTAGGTCAGATGTAGTTTTTCAATTCCAAAGAAAGATGTGAATATTTTTTCTGCAACATGATATTGGCTGGTCTGAAAGTCAGTATTTCACAATAAAACAATTATTTACAAATAGTTCTCGACGAGACTATAAGGATACATGTAGTAATTATTTTTATTCTGCCTTAGAGACAAACTTCATTGAAATTGAGAAGACGCCATCTCCCCAATGATATTGTTAAGATTATAAAACCTGAAGATTTGAAACAGCCCCGATACATGCTTTACACTTGAATTTCCCATGAAAATTATTTGGTCCACATTATGTACATTTTTTTTTTCTATTTAATAATATTGGTATGGACAGCTCAGGGTGCAAGTCCAACACACACTCAACTTTTTTATTTTGGTTCTATTGTTACAACAAGTATATAATGTATTTAAATAGTAATTTGTAATGCTTTGGTGACTAGTTATAATATATTAATATTATCAACACCGATGATTTTTGACATATTTCAATTGTTCTTAAATAATAACTTTAGTAAATAAGAATGTAATTTTTTAAATTACTTCATTGTATATGCTTTACATATTTTTATGTTCATAAAACATTTAATTATGTTATTATTTTATTTGTATTATATTAAAATCCTTATTAAGGAAAGTTGTATTATGTAGCAAATAACTACAAACTGATAGTGAACGAAAATATTTGTTTTATGAAATGGGGTAAAATTTCTTTAACTTTCATCGAATGTATTTATATTTTCATTATTCGACATAGTGCGCTAAATTACGTAATTTTAAACAGCTTTCAGTCAAAAGGTTAATTAGTTCCATAAGTAGATGAAATTTCTGGAATTGCAACCAATTACTTAATTCATATGGAAGCGTACATCTAATGTGTCACTATGACATCTATTTTGAAACCTAATATTTTGAAACCTATAATTTCAGTCACGGAAACAATTTGGCGACAAGCTGCAACTCTCTGTGCGGCATCACAAGATCTACCGAAATCTCAAATACAAACATACCTTCGGTGCGCCCTCTTCAAGACTAAACGATCGGCATCTAATGTGTTTTCTGATCTTATACAGTTGATAGCCAATATATATGTTAGTAATTAATGCGATGTAATTTGTTTTTAATACAGGTAAGATTTTTTAAATGTAAATAGCCCTCGATATACTGTTTTTTATGATTTTTAAACTCGGGAAAAAGGATGTATTTTTGTAATATAAAGTTTTCCTAAAATAATGGAGATTTATAAGATATTAAGAAATTTTTCATGTTAATATGGTCAAATCCCCAAAGCAATGCAAAAAGGAGAAATTCACTTGGTTGAATAATTTAAAATTGGGGATAATCAATTCTTGCTTTACAGAGTCTCATTTTACTTCAGACAGAGTATTGATACCATTCATTATATTTAACATCAGTGATATCTGTTACCCCTTCATAATCATGCATCAACTTATACTAAAATTACTAGATAAGCAGGATATGGCAAGTTTGTGTCGTACGGGATAATCAAACAACTTAAAAAGGGTTTGAAAGAAAGTCTGTCCTCAAATCTTCAGTGAAACCTCAAATCAGAAAGATTTTTATTCTATCTTTAAACGAGATGACTGAAGATATTGTACACTATAATGTTGCAAACTTGCTGGGGTTCGAAATGAGAGTTATGTTATGATATTATGGAGTTATTAGCTTCACATTCTCAAAAATTATCTAATGAGCTTTTAATTGAGCTAGAAGAAGAAAGACAGTAGGACATGGAATTAAATTATCTTATCTTTTTACAGAGTTTGAACAACTTAAAATGTATTGTTTTATACCAAAGAACCTAACTACTTCTGTTTAATATTGTATCTGCTTAAGATAGAAATAGACTTTGTCTAAAACAATATGTTATCAAAGCTGTTAAACTGATCAAGCATTGTTTCTTACAAAAGAGTTCCGTAAATTTAAATTGTTAGAATTTTGTTCCATTGTATCTTATATGGATGTAATTTTAAATCCAGTATTAAAATTTGCTTTAATCTTGTGTGTGATATTGACAATTCAGTTGAATGTTTGCTTGTCGATAATTTTAGGTTATGCTTATAATGATCACTTTGATTCACTCAATGATCCCCCTACTTCCTAAAGTTGCCCCATTGTTTCACTTTTATTTTCTATTATTATTGTAATTGATTGCAATATTTTAAAGAACAATTTTTTGAAGGTTTTGCCGGTCTAAGTTCAGTCACTTAGCCACTTGCGAGTTTAGAAGTTATATTATTGCATCATCTTTAGCCTTGGCTATATTGCTATTTACCGAGAAGCCGTGCGCATTGGGCAAAAGTGGTCGGTGAAGCTTTGGTTACTTGAGTTTTTTGGTGGACTTCCGCAATGTCTAATGAGACTCTATTTAACTTAACCACGAAGTTTTCAGTGTTTTGGTTCATGTCTTTGAGAAGCATGCTTTTTGTCATCAGGGCGTTTTGGTACTTGCCAATGTTTTCCAGCTTTGCATTTTTTAAAAATTTTATTCAAAATCTTGTATCATAAATTTTCAATTCATTGAAAAAACTTATCTACATCATAATAATTTGATGAAGAAGACCCAGTTTTTTCAATGAATTTTCATTCATGGAAAAGAGTGAGAATATTGTAAAATGAGCCTTGTACTCTTCTACAACAATATATGTTACTAATATTTCCTCTAGAGAGTAGAGTTGAAGTGGTTAGTGTTTTATGTAAAATCAAATGAATAATAAAAATATTATGTATAATCAAATTATGTAAAATCAAGTATTACTGAGCCAGTATATGCTGGGCCATTTGGCTGATTTGTGTGGTGGTATTAATATTTTGGGATATGTACACCGCTTTTATGAGTGAAGTGGGTTTCAGAAATGTGTAGTATGTCTATATTATTAGTAGTATCAACAAATTGCGAAAATTACGTCAATTCAACTATCTACAACCATAGATTTTCGTTTATGATGGTTACGAAATTTCTTAATTGTTGAAATAATTTTTTTATTTACAAATGTATAAAGAAATAGGAAAAAATTTATAACATTTTTAAAAGGCCAATGTCTTGCCCGATTTTCAATTATTTGAACAATATTTCTTGAACTGTAGTAGAAAAAAATTTAATTTTCTTTTAAAAATCTGAAATAAATGAAAGAAGGAATATTAAAAGTTACATAAATCTAAATTACATACAAGTACTCAAAAAGACTCAAAGATTGTGAAACAAGTGACGTTTTGAATCTATATGTCGTTGGCCATGCATGGAAAAAAATTGCTAAGTGAAACTACTTTTTACTCTTTAACTTACTTTGGTCAATTTGGTATAAAATTTCGAAAAAAGTGATGTAATTTCTGCCAAAATAAAATGATAAATAATTTAAGAAATAGTCTCTAAAATTGAGTGAAATAATATTTATCACTCGAATTGTATACATCCATTTGTATATATAACTTAGAATAATGAATACTCCAGAAGGCGAGAACACTCGCGATAGTGTGTCCAAAAAACTACACATAAAATGCGTAGTATCCAAATGCGGCTGTCAGTGCCATTTAAGACACAGCTTTGAAAGGTTACGTGACAATATAGCTTAAAATGCCGGCTTGAGCTGTTCCCACCTGCAAAAAAAACCACTCGACTGCAAAAGAAACAAATGGGGATTACATTTCATACGTAAAAACTATTACTTAATTTCATTTTCAATTAACTTAACAATTTTAAAATATAGAAGTAGATTATTATTAACAGAAGCGCGCCATTTTTATAGGTGTTGTCACCTCTTAAAAATTGTTTACCCAAATTAAAATATTTTAATTGCTTGTTACTGAAAAATGTAAAATTTTGTTTGTAAAAAAATTTCAATTTGGAAAATGTCATTGGAGAATTTGGTGTAACGTTTGAATTTCCGTTATATTAAATTTTAGAATATTTTACGTATTGCGTATAAAGTCACTATATGTAGGATTACGGCAAGAAAAACATGTTACATTCATTAATTTCCGCTGTCTTCTTTAGTTTCTTGAAAAATGCGAACCGAACGAATTTGTTTAAAATAGGAAGAAATTTTATCACGACATTGAATGCTAATTAATATAAATAATTGTTTAGTCTTATTTTGAATGTCTTTAGTATGAGTATGAGTTGTAGAAGTTGGTGTTATGTTACTTAGCAAGAAAGAGTTTAGTCTCTTTATTTCTACTTAGTGTTATTTATTGAAGGTGAGTGGTTATACTGCCATATACTCACACATAATGTCTATCCTGTCTCTTTATATTCCATAGAAAAAGATGCTGAACAATTACGAGTGATCAATAGTTTAAGTAAAAATTTTTCGAATATCTCACCTAATTTTCCAAGACACAAGTTAACGTCTGGCAAGCACGCACTACACCTTTAGTTTACACGTGAAAATTTAATTGGATTTGAACGAATTCATGGCCACTGTTCATAAATTGAAAATTTTTTTACTTTTTACGTAAAAATCTTATTAGAAATCGTAAATTGTAAAATCGTAAAATTCTTTAAGATATTAATACATTTATTTTAGATCTTCCACACACATGTTCCTATTATTGATTGAATTTGAAGCAGAAGAGTTTCAAAATTAGGTCACACAAATTATATCAAATTATATGACGAGTAATTGATAAGTTGTCA
Organism: Druceiella hillmani; assembly: GCA_039881145.1. Classification (NCBI taxonomy): domain Eukaryota; kingdom Metazoa; phylum Arthropoda; class Insecta; order Lepidoptera; family Hepialidae; genus Druceiella; species Druceiella hillmani. Next base: position 22,892,686 of record JAYKKI010000003.1, on the reverse strand, counting down.
TATAAGCACATGTTTTTGCATATCTTAAAATTGTAAAATAAAAAATTATTACTAGAAATCAAGTTACGTAACTAAAATCAATATATATTAAAAATATAACATTTTTACTACCTACAATAAATTATTGTAACAAAACTACAAACGGGGAATGCCTTGAAATAAGTTAAAAGAAATATATTGAAATTGGGTTACTAAATTATAAATCTCATCTTACAAAAGCATCAGTCACCAAGGTATTTGTGCATGTCATATAGATATAAACATGGTTTTATTGTTGAGAAAAACCATATTGTCATATAAAATATGACAAATACTATAAATATACACGTCATATAAAAAGTTTACAAAATATTTTATTAGGTTAATAGTGCATTAAATATTCGATATATCTTGGATATGATTTGTATTTTCTCAATTAACAATGATATTATTGAATTATGTGTTGTAATTTTATGTTATTATTTTTCATTTATTTTCAGACATTTTTCTATGCAACGATATTTTCTTCTTTGAAAAGAGTTTTTACATAATAGAAATATTGCATATATTTTTAATTTCATTATGACGACAGAATAAAATGAAAATTACGAGTCATGTAATGTTTTTGTAAAATCGTTTAATCAAAGTTAAATTTGAAGCCAAAAATTTTAGGACTTTCTGGGATTTCACACTGCCTTCCACCCATAGCACAGGAGCTTAATTGTAACATTTCTTTCTTGATATCTAACATTTTAATTAGTTTTACATACTAATGAACTACATAAATTTTATTTAGTTATTGTAAGTACGATATAGATGTTATAATAGTATAAAACTTTCTAACTGTAAACAATTAAAATAACATTTAGGTACAAAAAATATATAATATATGGAAGGAAGCGATAAGAAAAGTCTATTGTTAGAAATGTTAGCTTAAGTAAATGAATGTAATGTTGGAAGATTTTTATAGTTATGGTTACTCAAACATATTATATTATACCAAAATGTTTTTAAATTAAAAATATTTTTTTAAATGTCCATAAATAGGCTATTTGATTTATATCGTAAAACTATTTTAAATTGTTCTGTTTTGCATTATAAGCACACTGCATTTATATTTCCAGTATAAAATTGAAATTACCAAGCTCATCCTACTTTTTACAATAATAATTATATTAAATAATACCTAAAAACGCAGTTTCTGTAATTGCAGCATGGTTACTGACACATGACATCACATGCAAGTAAAAAACAGCCCTGCATGCTGAGAAAATGTTCGTTTCCACAGAAGATGTTCGTTTCGGTGCCAATGAATCCTAAAAGACAAAAAAATGGCTACCAGTGAGAGCAGAGTTTTTATATTTAATCGTGCAATAAATACGATAGAAATACTTAGGCAACATAATATAAAATGAGATTTTATATAAATTTTCCAAATACCTTTAGTGATTTCTGTAAACAAATAATTCGTAAAAGATACTTTTTTTACATTTTTGAATTCTGCAGCAAAGAAATCAGTTTTGTTTTTAAAAAAATGTGCGCAATAAACGTGTCTGTTTCAGGTAGGTTGCTGTTATCAGCTTGCACAATACTTCTCTCCATTTTAACAATATGTAAACTAGTATAAACAAGATATATGGAGCAAGATCGGGAAACTTTAAGAAATATGTAACTAAAAGGTCCAAGAAAAGATAACACCAGAAACAAAACCAAGCTTGCGAACTACAATCGGTCTGTTCGTTTGCATGTGACGTCATCTGAATTGTAACCAATAACAGAGTGTTTGCAACGCTTTTTTATAAATTTTTTGAAATGACATTTATGTTATAGGAAGACCGCAAATTGTGGTATATTTCCAATGTTGTCAAATAGCCTATTGTAAGGGTATTCTCATCTTCTTTCACAAGGGGAGAATAAGTAAAAGACTGCACAAATGAAAATGTTACTGGATTCTGTTCGTCAAAATCTTTACAATTGTGTTATTTTGAAATGTACCTTTGTTTTAACTGTTTTGATAATTGATAATGATATTATGTTGACTAAAAATTTGTGAACAAGTTACATTTTTACTCAGTATCTTTTTCTGTTAGCAATTTACAATATGTTATCAGTTTATTATTTTTCATTGTTATTTTTAATTTTTATTTCATGTTAATTTAACTTGTTTTAAATAGCGTAAAAAATTATGTTTTCCCATATCTATTATAAATATATTATTAAGATTATATTGAAGAAGAAATCTGAAACGTGTTTTGCTAATGTAATCCTGTTGCATCCCATACATAATTTTATTTCAATGATATAATTACGGAAAAGCCCAATTTTTTTTATAAAATTTTAAAAACTCCCAATGTTAAGGAAGAAATGCCTTTTACTGCCTTAGGTTGCGCTGTGGCAACTGAAAATCTGCCAAACTGTCAAAGCTCTGTGCAACTCACCACCAATTTCTATTCAAGTAAACTAAGTGGTCATAGCAGATATTCCTCAAAATGGTTAATGCTGAAAGAAATGAATAAAACATTGCAAGCAATCAATGACAAATAAAACATTTCTAATGTACAAATTAATAAAACAATAATAATTAACCTAATAATCAAAATAACATATTACAATGGTGGTAAGACTCTTAATTATTTAAAATAAAATGAGAGAGTTACAAATTACTAATTTAAGAAAAGTTTCTGTGTAGGATCACTAGATACTAAAAAAAACTTCCAAACTTATGCATTTTTTATCATCCATGCAATTCTGAAAATGTGCTAGCTGGATACATGACGCAGCTAACGCCACAGTCACTAACAAAGTTCTATGTTCATATCTACACTAAAATAAACATTTGATACAATATTTACATTGTCTAAAAGTGTTGTTTTTTTAAGAATCGGAGAACAAAAATTTCAAAAATTAAAAGTATTTGCTTTATTCAACTCTAATTGTAATAAAATATCATTTTTAGTTTAAAAAGCACAATTTTTTAACATTGATTTGATTTTTAATCTGAATTAAAAATGTAATAGTAATGCATCAAATACAGAAATATTTTTAATATACTTCCATATTTATATTGTTGCTCAAAATAACCTAGAACCTGGTATAATTTAACACATACATAATGTAAATTGAGAAAGTTTGAATCTGTAAAATAAATAAACATCCTTGTATTGTGTAAGTAGCTTGTGGGATTAAACACCATCTATACCTATTCGCTGCCAAGCGCAAATATATACCTTGTCAAATCGTGCCCCACATATATATGTGTATGTATGACGAAGGGTTTTACCTCTTATTTACATTGTAAGGATTGGCTGACATAGCTTTTGCGAATCATAAATGAGTAAAAAACAAAGACAGAATTTTTATATTATTTGTGACGTCAGCTATAAGCATCCTAGCAAAAATAAAAAAAATGTAGCGACATGAAAGTAAAAATTCTTCTGCTTGTGACAGGACCGCCATGCCCATGCACCAACGGTAACCGCGTGACCTTTGGCCCGCTGTCTTGATATGAAAAATTATACAATTTTTTTTAAATTCTACTTTTGATCATTAATCTGTTTCAGAACCAAAAGACAAATTTATCGATGCGCAAAAAAAACCCAAAGGTGCAGTTTGGCTCTGCACCGTAGATTTTTCGGGAAAACATCGGAATAATAATTTACAATATTAATTTAATTACCAATCTCACTGGAAACTGCATTCGCTTACACTTGGGTTTGCCGTGCTCAATAGATACGTTTGCAATGCGTCTTTCAATGGGAGTCTAGCAGTGGTACACAATATCAAACCTTGTTTGCACATACGGCTTCACGCTTAACATCATAGTTTACCTTAGCACCCTCCATCAACGTACATGCTTTAATACCTGATGATGACAAAATGACGATATTTGGTGATCGCAATTCATACTCGAGTGTTGTCACCAATCTCTATATTATCACAGTCTTCTGTATTGTCTTCCAATGACGTCTGCACTAGATGTGCGCGTTTGGATTGTCTCTGGACGCTATATGCTCAATGGGATAACTACATAATCACTGCATTGTTTTTTTAATTTTCGACTTCTTTTGACATAAGCTTTCCTCTGATTTGCATTTTCTATAATTTCGAACATATTTATGATTCATATAAGCCCGATAGGCCAGCTATGTAATTGCTTTGCGTTGTGTTTCATTTTTTTTCGACGCTGTTGTAGTTCTCATATTTGTTCCGCCTTGAATTTTTTAGGTTTCTTGGATTCCTTTTGTTGCAAGCTTTACTGTGAATTGCTTTCTTTATACTTCCGAGCATATTTATTATTCATACGAGACATTTTTAATTTTTCCGTAATTATTCATTTTATACCAATTTTTACTTATATTCCGGTGAATATTTTCATTGTGTCACTTTGCCTCCTAGTAGTACTCCTTAAGCTCTTCACAATCAACATTCTTCAATGAGTTGCAAAAAGCCGATTTTCATGAAATAAATATATGAAACTAATAAAAGCTTATGAACTTGAATTATAGGTGAAGGTTTGATCTATTTTTCCATATCAAAATCATTATACTGCCTATTCCCAGAGTTTGGAGTAAACTTTTAAATGAAGGTTTTTTGTCAAAAATGTAAACACACCATTATGTAAACACACCATGCCAACAAACTAACAGTGGATAATTTTGAATAATACTAATGAAATTATTTGATTATGAAAATATCTCGATATTTCGATTCATAAACATTTGCAGTTACTCATTAGTAACTTTAAAATACAAATAAATGGCGGTAAATATTTGATGGAATAAGTAAATGAAACATTGGATGAGTATGCAAGGTAAAACAGAGTATTTCATTTTGTCTTCTGGTCTGGGTGAAATATTAAGCTGCTGTAGCTTGTTAAATAAATAATACTTGATTTGGACTTGCAATGAATAGGCAAAATTAGCAATTACTATTATTATTTGATTGTGAGGATAATTGAATCACTAATTTTATAATCAATTATTAGAATATCTCATTAGTAGATAATTTGATTATGAAAATCATTAGATAATCACCCTCCACTAACATACACATTAAAGGATTCATAGTATTTTTATTAAACTATTTACAAATATTAATATTATTTTTTACCACTAATACTTTATTTGTCCCTAACAAAGGAGGGGGATGGTGGCCTATCGGAGTATACAGTCCAAATGTATACCATATGAGAGATCCCTATTTAAACTTTATTTTTATTTATTTATTATTAACTTTTATGTATAGTACATATGGCGGACTTATTTCTACATGAGCAATCTCTTCCAGTCAACCATAACAATTTGTATTGAAATTTAGTTGGTAGACTGTAAGAGATTTTACAATGAAAATTCTTAATAGCACATTAGACAAAAAAAAATACAAAAGTAAATTAAAAAGAAAACAAAATATTGACATGATTTGGGATGGGAAAGACAGGAAAGGGCGAGGACACAAAGGAAAAGGTTTCAGGAGATGCAGGACTTTTTCACTCGATCTTTGAAAATATTTATAGACGTGATTTTCCTGATGTCAGGATCCAGGTGATTCCAAATTTTTGCTGCTTGGACAGTGAAAGATTTTTCGTAAGTGGTAGAGGTATGTTTAGGAATAAGTAGGGTGTGTGAACTTTCAGATCGCAGCCCAAGGCCGTGAGCAGACAAATCTTTAAATTTGCCACTAATATATTTTGGGCTATGAGGATTTTTTAATATGTTAAAAAGAAGTGCAAGTATGTGAAGTTGGCGTCGATCATTGCGTCATTTGAGAAGTGACCTGTGTTCAGAAATGTGATCACATTTTCTGAGGCCGAAGATATACCGAATGCATAAATTTTGAAGACGTTCCAACTTGCACAAATATTTTTCATTAAGATCAGGATAGCACACGTCTCCATAATCAATTAATGGTAATAAAAGTGTATTTTTACTATGGGGCCTAGCTCTTGAGATGCCGGACAAGACAGTAATCTGCATCCGTACACACACTAAAAATGAATTTATTGTTTAATAATTTAAAAACTAAGAAGATAGTTATAAAAACTTTTATTTACTGCATTTATTTAAATTAAGGTTTCTAGTGCATGGTTATCTTTTAGTTAAATAAATCATATACATCTACATAGGATACCTATCTAACTAAAAGAAAGAAAAAATGGTGTATGTCAGCTCCGACCCGCGATTGGAGTTTGCTCCTTAAGTACGATTGTCTTAGAATGTATAAAATAGATAATATTGGATATAAATATCAGTATTATTAAATGTAAATTGAAAATTCTTTAATAAAAAAATGCTGACAATATAATTATTTTCAAGTAAAACACAAATGAACAAGATCAAATTCATACAACAAAATTAAAAACATTTAGTAACGTCAGACTAAGAAGTTAATATTAAGATACTTTTTAATTTTGTAGGATAGAAGACTTCAAATATTCACACATAAGGACATTTAATGATTTCATCTTGATATAAATGAACGATAGTAAAATATGTGTGTCACACTCCGTCATTGCGATTACGCCATAAGAAAATGTCGATATGTGTGTCACACTCTGTCATTGCGATTACGCCATAAGAAAATGCCAAATGAACATTGATATCTCACTCTAAAGATACGCAGAAATGTTGCGTGGAGGTTACACTTTTTTTTAACGCTCTGAACTTCTAATTTTACTCCTCATAAAACTTCATACTGGGTGCTATATATAAAAATCTATTCTTAAGGAGTGAACTCCAAAAAATAAATAAATTATAAACAGAAATTCTATAAACCCACAGTTTATGCTGGTAATGCTATTCTCCTCTGTTCAAAATATCTTTTTTTATTTTGACTAATTGGTTTTGTATAGTGATTGATTTAATCCTGATTTTGTATCAGGATTAAATCAATCATTATGTATACTAATCAAAAATAATATTTTCTAAATATAGTGTTCGTAGATATAACGGCTTGTGTTAATAGTAATAAAATATATTAACCCACACATATCTCAATGCTAACAGTCAAAAATATATACTTAATTTAGTAGAGGTAAATTATCATCATGTTTTTACGCCTCTGAAAGATATAACGGGCAGGCAATATATTAACATTGTGAAAAATTAATACTTGTAAATAATTTAATAGAAACACTATATATATATATAAGTGCCTAAATATGTACGCAACCCTCATAGCGCAAGTTCCACTCATGTTTGACAGGTTTTTTAATACATGTGAACAACAAAATAAATGCATTTTAAGGACCATAAAGATGAAAATAGTTCACTTCTCTGGGACTTAAGAACCGTGTCGTCATAATAAAAAATGAAGCTCATATGAAGATGTTTCAAATGGTCAATGTCTGGTCTGTATACATTGGTAAGCCAATTTGACCGTGAATGACTCTTTCCACATTAATGTTTTTGGGTGATAACTATTGAGATATATGTGGGGTTAGTATGCATTATTCCTATGCTAAATTTCAAATTTCTATGTCAAACTGTTTTTGCGGAAAACAGCCGTGACAAACAATGGACATTTGAGTGTTCTTATAAGAGTTCTGTTTTTCTCATAAAATATCAACTGGTAATGAACCACAACAAACAATCAGCAATATATATTATTCAAAAGCATGCATAAATGGCATAAAGTTGAAACTGAGGGCACCCTAAACGAATTTGATCATCAACAACTACTTCATGCAGATGATTTATCATCAGAACAAATATTCGAAAGGCGTTTGGGTAGTCAAATTAACAATGAGAGTTTTAACAAAGTAACAATGAGAGTTTAAAAAAATGAGACAATGAGAATTTAAAAGTATAAAAGTGAGAGTTTAAAAGTAACAATGAGAGTTTTAACTATACTATCTGATTCACCCCTAAATATAATTGCAGTCTTTTTAGTAGCTGGCATTTTAAACGAAGGTTTTTATACAATACGCTAGATGAACCATCACTGGAAAGCGTTGTTGGAGTTTTGATAATGGCAAAGATGATTAGATTGGTCTGGAGAAGTTTTGAATTCATCAAAAAAGGCCAGGAAAGAATGGATAGTTTGAAATAAAACCAATTCTATGATCAAAAGGCTGACAATAGCATTACTGAGTAGCTAAAGTATATGATATTCTTTCAATAGCTTAACCTCCAAATACATTATTTGCAGCCAATTGATACTGCAATATTTTGTTTTTTTTTCAGAATGTAACAATCTCTTATAGCCCCTTAGTCCAGATTTCAGCAATGTTCTCATTGTTATGTCCGAATTTAGCCTACTAAAGTTGTCAGACATTTTAACTGTGATATTGAAAGTTTCCTGCAATTTTAATAAATCAAAATCCTGTTCTCACACACTGTAATAACTCATTCTTGTCTTTGCACTTAGTAGAAAGCCCATTTCTTGTTAGTTCTATGTCTGTTGTCATTTTGTAAACATAAACGTTGCTTTTTGTTTATCTTTGAAAAAATCATACATAAGCTCTATGCTTAAATATAGAAATTGAAGAATTAATTTAGAAGAAAAGGCAGAAAAGTAGGAAGCAGATGGTTTTATTTCAACAATTACTTACAGCCCTTTAATTAGAAGAGTAAACAAGTATATGGCATGTTTGTTAATCTTAAAAGTAATGTTTTTTTAATTATCACCTTTTACTAAACAGTATGCCAAACTGCAGATTCAATGCTATCATCAAACAGGTTATTTTGAATATGGATCAATTGAAAATGGCTACTTAAATATCCGTAAACCACAATCATTCAAATGGTGCACAGGACTTTACAAAACTGTTCCGAATTTGATGTAACTAGTGATAATATTGTTCAAGCTGTAATGTCGTAAAATTATCCAAATAAGAAATACAGAGTTGACATTGAATACTGTCTGTTCAATCAACAATATTTCACTGTTGAGTGTTTCGAAAATAAAAAACCATTATACCCAAACAATAAAAATTGAAATCAATACATATACAAATTTTCAAAGTTCTTATCTAAATCTATCTGTGTAAAGCAATATTGAAACAATTATTACCAAGAAATGCGTCTTAAGTACATAGCAAAAATATAAAATTGCTGTTTTTTAATTTATAAGAATTTAATACAAATTGCATTGAATTCGACATATTGACTAGAGCACTGGAGCCAAAAAAAATCTAAAATATATCTAAGAGACCATTTACATGACAGAAGTCATACTGTCACTTCAAATGACATTGAAGAATGCGGAATATTTAGTTTGAGGAAAAAGACAATAGGAAATTTAATATTGAAACATAAAGTGAATATAACAGAAGAGAAAGTCGAAATATAGAAAAATTACTAACAGAAGGCATGATTATGGAGATAGTGAAAACCTAATAATAAGAGAACAAATCCAGACCATAGTGAGTAAATTCAAATAGAACTACATCTCACCACAGTATTACAGACAAAAACCGTGGTGAGAGAAATAGTTAAGATATTAAAATAGCAACAAAATTGCAAATATAAGCCATGGTGATAAAATCATTGTTTTAGTTAGTGAAGATGTCATAATAAGACGATAATCCAAGAAGGAAAAAACTGAAGGAACGCATATTACTTGTATAATTCTCAAAGTTTAATCTGAAATGAAAAAAAGACTAATAAAAATGATAAGAAGAACTTGATATTCCTATCAAGTTCTTCCCTTTAAGATGTTCCTATCAAGTTCTCCTAATATCCTCTAAACTGATTAAGCTGCTAATTATGAGAAGTAAAATGGGGTGACTAAAAGGTCATACATTAATTTCGATAAGAGGTAACAAGGTTGAAAGACATTAACAGAAACAAACTTTTTTTATGGATTATTTATTTGAAATGTGGTTTAGTCTTTTTTATGTTATATTCTTTATTTAAACCTTTGGTCTCCGTATTACGAGGTTCAGATGACGATTTTAGATTTCGAAATAAGTTGTTATTGCTCTCTCGTGATCTTACTTATACAATATATACGACAGCCATCATACGAAATTCATTGTACAATTTAAAACAGCTCTGCACATCCTTTCTTTTAAGAGTCATCTTCCAGCCCTCCATTTGGTATGAGTGGTATAAGTCACTATTTAAAAATCTAAGTTACGAGTTATAAAAATAAACTAGTAAAGAGCAAGTTTACAACACTTGAAATCTTATCATACTTTCATCATACCTTACTGAATTACCCCTTTTGGTAATTTATGAGGATGGAATAGTAAGCTGCAAATTTATGGTACTTTAACTGACTGTACTAAGTTACCACTAGTGGCAATCTATATGTTCCCTTTTTTTTCAGAGTTAATTCTGACCATAATCACAAGGAAATTGTAACTCTGTGTAATTATGTAATAAACAAAACACTAAAATTAAAATCAGGAAACTATTCGATTTATGTTTTAATTCGAAAACCCTTTTTACATACCTCGGGTAAGGCCTTCAATGTAGGGACTGAATATTTATTTATCAGACAGCAAGTCGCTGGCACTTCGCTGGCCACAAGGATACTATCGTTCTGGTTGGTGGTTCGTAACCAGTAATTCCAAAAAAAACTTGCAGCAACTGACTCAAATGATTAATACACAACTGAGAAAACAGGACATAGAATAAATCGACGACATCCTCAGGGAAATTAAACACAACACAGATGCTTACGCACTTATCAAGAACTGCCTCATTTTAGTTTATGAAGAAAGTAATGGAAGGCTGTTTCATAAATTAATATTTATCACAGAACTGGGAGAGCAGCATCCCAGGCAACTATTGCGCAAGATGAGATACCTCACTAGAGACAAAGTTGCTGACAAGACACTATGTGCCCTTTAGCTCCATTGACTATCTGCCCATGCCCGCAGCGTGCTCATCAGCAACAACAATATTTTGAAGAGCATGGTATTAAATTACTTGCCACTTCTCACTGACAAGATGCTGAAGAAGACAAAGAATATCTTCCGTTGCTCAGCAGCCACCTCCTTCCACCACAGTCACTAAAGACAATGAGTCCCTGCTGAGTGAGATCCATAGACACTCACTCAAAACCACAGAACTCAAATCGAGGTCACAGTATAATTGCCATCCTTGCCGTAATTTTGACCACCGTTGGCTATCAATTGCCGTCCCGCAGCCTGTCAATCCAGCCACTGCTACCAATCACAGTCAAAGCCATGAACCCCAACAAATCCATTGCATTGTTATTACCAATAAAGATTTGGGGCTAACACAGGAAAATGAAGCATGCCATGATCCTTAAAAAAGTCCAAAACGTTAAATCAAATAAAACGTTGGTTGCGGTGGAATCCAACGTTCACAGGACCTACGAACATATGGTGACTACCAAAAGCTCAATGCAATCACCAAGCCTGATCGTTACCTGATACTGCATTAAGGACTTATCTAATAATTGGCAAATCAAACTGTCAACATTATAGATCTATATGACGCAAATCAGAAAATACCAATCTGGGAAAGACAGAGATTATCATACCGTTTGGCCTCTTCGAATTCCTGAAAATAAGTACAGGTCTCAAGAATATCTTGGTGTTATCAAGAAGTAAAGCCGAACACCATCAAAACCTCGAAGTGGTACTCCGGCAGATCAAAGAAAACAAGATCACCATCAATCACTCCAAGTGCAATTGGAGCAAGACCAATGTAATATTTCTCAGGTATAGTGTATTTCCAAGACTACGGTATGAAGCTACCGGAAAAGAAAATCATGTAGGGGCATGTATCATTGGCTTCTCCATACCCTTGACCAACTCCGACATTTCCTCGGTATTGTTAATTACTATTGAGAAATCATACCCGACGACAATTCACTACAAGCATCACTATGCAAACCCGTAGTAATGCACCCATTGCTTTATTCACTAACGCGTCAAATCTATCAGCCAGTGCCATACTGCAGCAATATGTCGATGAGAAGTGGCAACCGTTCACCTACTTCTCTAAAAAGCTTTCATCCATCCAACAGAAATACAGCACACTATGATTGTGAACTGTTGGCATAGCAATTAAACATTTCAGGAAGTTGTTCGAAGGGTGCAAACTTATTGTTTTCAATGAGACAGCTGCTTTTCACCTCTAAATTCACTACCGATATACGCCATATCAGCAGACAAAGCAACATTGTAGCCGATGCTCAACGTCACCAGTATAGCTGAGGCACAGGTAACAGACAGAGCGATATAGTCTAACAAAGCAACTTATCGCTCAAACGAGTTACCTCACCCAACACTCAATGCAAGTTATATTGTGAAGTGTTGACTCAGCACATTCACCTATACCCAAGAAGTATCAACAAGTACAATGTACTCAAGCCATCTACACCTGCACAAATGGACTTGAGATATCGACCATTATTATTCGTTCATGAAACCATTATTCAGTTAAAAGGCTCCAACGCCACCATACAATGGCCCCTACAAAATGGTAAAACAAGATAGTGATGCTCTGTCTCAACATTTGTGTGTCGCCATCTCTATATTGGTGTCGTGTTGCAATAAAAATTCATTCAGTTATCTGGACTTGTACACCTTGTATTGCATTTCAATATCTTACTTAAAGAGAAGTACTAGTCTTACGTAACGAAAAGGTGTCAGCTGTTGTGAAAAGTGTTTCTAATTATTCTCATTTATAAACAATTGCATTATCCGTAAAATTACTCAATATTTCACTAAAGCTGTAAAAAATATGTAACAGCCAGCATAAATTTGTAACAGCCAGCTAATAGGAAACAGCCGCCACACTTCGAAAACATCTTTTTGGGAAATTTAAAAAAATATTAATGGTTACATATTAATTACACTCACAATTTACATTATCAAGTACAAGGCCAACTATAGTTGGTTTAAAAAAAAATTGCATGCTTGGCATTAGGTTATGCTTGACATTAGGCTATACTCATTTTAGGTAAACTTACGAAAGTTTCACTAAAATGAGTATAGCCAGCAATGAAAACCAAATTAATCCAAATCTGTAAATTCAAATGCCCCTTTATAATTATCTTGATCCAATTTATGTTACCACAACTAGAGAAGAGAAAAACAATTTTAGTGATACATGGTGTCCAGGAATAGATGTCGGACAAAGAAAGTCACTATTCATTGGCTATACAGAAATAAATTGTCATTGAAATAAGATGTAAAACACGCGCTTTTACTAATTGAGTGCAAAAAAAAAATATTTCACATAACTCTTTTCAACACTTGCCCGCGGCGTTTAACCGCAGTGGCGATGTCTTCGCAGTTGTTCGCGGGTTATTTCTCCGAGCAGCGCTGTACAATGTACATAAGTATTGTGTGTACGAAAGAGACGACAAATAATTTGATTTTAACGGCAATCAACTATTTTTCAGTCAAGAAATAACGTCTTTCTTTGTCCGACACTTATTCCCGGACATTGTGTATATTTAGGTTGTTCAGTAAATTTTGTCATTCGATAAGAAAAACACGATTTTATAGTTTGAAATACATTTTATTATTCAATATACCTCCCTGAGCGTCAATACTTTTGTTCCACTAATCTTTCATTTTCCAATTTATGGATTCCATCCCTGAAGTAAGAATCCGGAAGACTGTAGAAATACGCTTCCACAGCTGCTATTACCTCTACGTTTGATAAAAATCATTTCCCACAGATGAATTTTATGAGATGTGAGAACAGCTGGAAGTCTAAGGGAGCTAAATCTGGTGAATAGGGTGGATGTTGCAACAATTCGTACTTGCAACAATTCATTCACCGATTTTCGTGACGGTTTTTTTGGGCTGTGTGAGAAAGTGCGATGATACTTATCTTGATGAAAAATAATTTTCTTTTTCTGTAAACCACCTCTTATGAATGTTTACATCGAACTGATCCAAAAGGTTACGATAATAATCTGAGTTTATTATTTTACCAGTTTGGAGGTAATCCATGAACAAAATTCCTTTTGCATCCCAAGAAGACTGATGCTAACCACTTTCTTGGCCGATTTCTGGACCGTAACTCGCTTCAGAGCCAAAGTACAGGGTTCACACCATTCCTTAGACTTGTTTTGATTTAAGATCATGGTGGTAGACGCAAGCCTCATCGATAGTGATGAAATAAATCAAATAAAATCCTTTTTATCCTTTCTAAAACGCTTCAAATGTTGCTGAGAAAGTCACGTTTGAATGTGTTTTTGTTCCACTGTTAGCGAATATGGCATCGCACAATGGATAAAGCCTTCTGAAACGCAAAACTTCAGCCAAAATATTGTTCGCACTGCTTAATGAGATGCCTAGGGCTTCTATTAAATCCTTCTCTGTTAATCGACGATCTTCAAAAACCACATCCTTTATTTTTGCTATGATTTCTGGTGTTGATGCACTTTTTGGACGTTGTTCACGTGGATCATTTCAAGACTTGCACAAGCACGTTTAAATTCAGCAACCCATCTTTCTATTGTTCTAAATGAAGGTGAAGAATTCTTATATACTTTTAACAGTCATTCATGAATTTGTTTTGGTACTACACCTTTCAAAAATAAAAATTTTATTGCTTTACAATATAAAATTTTTTTTTAATATAAAATAATACTACGACACATCAACTTTGAACAGCTGTAAATATACGAATGGGTTGACAGATCTACATGAAAATTCACACTTGTTCATCAAACAGTGGCATTATCTTTACAAAATAAAACGAACAATATATATACATATATATATATATATATATATATATATATATATATATATATATATATATATATATATATATATATATATATATATATATATACATACATACATACATACATACATACATACATACATACATACATACATACATACATACATACATACATACATATATATATAGGCAGAGGTGCACTGCTACACGGCGCGTCCCCAAGGTTGCGGATAGGGGTAAGCCCGAGGCTCGCATTGCCGACACAGGGTAGGGGTGAAATAAAATAGGCCCCGCGGACAAAACACAACCCGATGTCAGAGGTCTAGCGTGCCCAGGACTGAAAGGCGACAGGGTATTGTCGTCATAAGCGCTTCCCTGAGGGACTAGGTCCCACCTCAGGCGTATTTAGTGGCCTTACTCCGGCAACCGGGGCTCTGCCGGAGTGGACTTATATTTCCCTAGGTACTCGTGGGAACAACATGAAAAGCACTATAAAACAAAAAATGGGCAGCGGGGTGGACCCCATGGCCTCGCTGTCAAGTACTGCTACAGAGAGTATGAACTCAGCGACAGGAGAGGACGCCCACATGGACGTCGAGCAGAGTGCGAGCGCCGCCGTACTAAACATAGAAGAGAGGACCGCATTCAGCGCCTTCCACCGGGATCGGGTACACTCTGTACCATCCAGTGGATGCCGCCAAACACCGGTAGAGCGACTAGGCTCCAAAATTGACGAGCTCGTTGACTTCATCAAGGATAAGAACAACGTACACGGTGTAATAAGGACGTTAGTCAGGTCGAGCGACACCGCGTATCGCCTGGCTTTGAAAGACCTCACCGCTGTTTCGAAAACAGTTCCAAGCAAGACGGCGCGAACTACGCAGACATCCCCCAGGATGATCTCCCAGCCGGGTATACCTCAAACACCGAACCCCGCGCTCGAGGAGACCAACCCTAAGAAAAGGCCGTTATCGACACCGAGCCCCACTTCTGGACAGGACAATCAACCGTCCAAAAAACAGGCTCAAGGCACCTGGGTTGAAGTGGCTCGGCGGGGAAAAACGAAGAAAAAAGCGACACTAGACTCGGCCGTAACAACGAAAGAGGCCCAAAAGCCTCAAGGAAGCGATGGCCCCAAGAACAACCATCGGAAAACGAAAAGGAGAAAACCAAGAACCAAAGCGGTTCTAGTACAACCAGCAGAAGGGCGCACGTACGCGGATCTCCTTAAGAAGATTAAGGCGAAGGTGAACCCGGCAGAGGCTGGCGTGGACATTAGGTCCATTAGACAGACAAGACGCGGAGGCGTACTGCTAGAAATGAGCCCCAAGTCTGACGACAGTGCGGCTTTTGCTGCCGCGATAAAGTCAGCAACCGAAAATATCGGAACAGTCAAAACACTGACGCCACTAACGACGATAGAGATTCTCGACTTGGATGGAGTCTCTACTGAAAATGACGTTCGTGAAGCCCTCAATCGGGACTTCACGACAAATTTAGAAATCAGGCGGGTCAACTTGACCAAAGTCACGGCACGAGGACAACGAGCGGCCTTCTGCGAGATAGATGAGGCCAACGCGATCAAAGTCCTGATTAAGGCCCGCATAAAAATTGGATGGGTTAACTGCCGCATTCGTCCCGTTATTAAAGTGACTCGTTGCTTTAAATGCCTTGGTTACGGGCACCAAACAAATCGCTGTACGGGACCAGATAGAAGCAAGTGTTGCTACAAATGTGGCGGAGAGAACCACAAGTCTGTAGACTGCGCGGTGAAGCCGAAATGCTTTCTATGTGCACAGGACGAAAAGGATCGGAACAGTGTATGTCATACCACGGGCTCCGGGGCTTGCAAGGCATTCCGCAATGCACTTGCCGAAATCACGAGAGAGCAGAAATGACACGCATAGTACAAGGTAACCTGAATAGATGCGCTCTGGCGCAAAATTTACTACGCCAACGTATCTTTGAACAGAAGATCGACATCTGCCTTATCTGCGAGCAGTATCTAAACATCCAGGATAGATCATGGTTCGCTGATAAATCCGGTACGGCAGCTATCTGGATTGTAAACATGAAACGGGTCATCGTCAATGACAGCGGAAGTGGAGAAGGCTTTGTCTGGATCAAAACCCCCATGACCTACTTTGTGAGCGTCTACCTTTCACCCAATGAAGGGATTAGTGTCTTTCGCCAGAAAATGGCAAACTTAGAGGACACAATCGGCGGGTTCGACGGGGAAGTCATCGTAGCTGGTGACTTCAACGCCAAATCAGCCGAATGGGGTTCTGACATTTCTGATACCAGAGGTAATGAAGTAGCAGAATTTGCAGCAAGAGTCGACCTCATAGTGCTGAACATCGGTAGTGCTACAACATTCAGAAGACCGGGTTACAAAGAATCCATCCTTGACATCACGTTGGCAACTCCAAGGATCGCGAACATGATCGAGGACTGGACAGTTTCAGAGGAATACAGCGGCAGCGACCACTAAATTGTGACATTCAAAGTCCAACCAACATCTGCTCCGGCACCGCGACGAGTTCATCAACCGCGGAAGTGGAATGCCAGGAAGCTCGATCTTGAGAAGCTGCGAACTTCTCTAACACGAAGCTCGTCCACTTTTGAGTGTAACACGACTCCGAATACCCGTAATGAGGCGGAAACATCAGTGTCAAAAGTGATGGGCCTGATCATCGCCGCATGCAATGCATCAATGCCACGGTCGATGAAGCCAGGCACCCATAGGCCAGCGTACTGGTGGTCTCAGAACATAGCAGAACTTCGGGAAAAATGCCACAAGCTACGTCGACAAGCAACGAGAGCGGCAAAACGTTTCCCCGACCAGGACACATACTCGATGGAGTATAAGCAGGCCAAAAAGGCTCTGAACAAAGCCATCAAGACAAGCAAAGCAGTATTGTGGAAGGAGATTTGCAACGACCTCAACAATGATCTCTGGGGAAAAGCGTACCAAATTGTCACTAAAAGACTTGGTAAAGCTGCACCAGAAGCGCCGAAATCTCCTGCTGTGATGAACAGCATCGTGGCGGAGCTATTTCCCGAACACCGACCACGAGGGAAGAGATTATACACGAAAAATGGCGAAACAACACCCTTTACCACGAAGGAACTACAAGACGCGGCAAAGACCATCAAGATTGGGAAAGCGCCGGGCCCTGATGGCATCCCAGCCTCAGTGATTAAGATTATAGCCCTGGAGCATCCACACATACTTCTGAGTGCTTACAATGCATGCTTGGCTACTGGCACGTTTCCCACAGTCTGGAAGCGGCAGAGATTGGTCCTGCTAGATAAAGGGAAAGAGACCCCTATAACCCCTTCGTCGTTCCGTCCACTTTGCATGCTGGACATTGCCGGAAAGCTGCTTGAGAAGCTCATTCAAGGAAGGCTTCGCAACGACATCGATCGTGCCGGAGGTTTTGCGACAAACCAACATGGCTTCCGAAAGGGAAGATCGACAATTGACGCGATTCAGAAGGTAACGAAGACAGCTCGAGAAGCATGGTCTGGTAGCCTCAAAGCTCGCAAGGTGTGTCTTCTCCTCACATTCGACGTAAAAAATGCTTTTAACAGCGCGAATTGGGAAGACATTTTGGACGCTTTAGAACACAGATTTTTGGTAAAGCCAGAAAATCTGGAAATGATCGACGACTATCTAGACAAGAGGAAGCTGATTGTAGAAACGACGGAGGGCCCGCGAGAACATGAA
Organism: Druceiella hillmani; assembly: GCA_039881145.1. Classification (NCBI taxonomy): domain Eukaryota; kingdom Metazoa; phylum Arthropoda; class Insecta; order Lepidoptera; family Hepialidae; genus Druceiella; species Druceiella hillmani. The sequence goes on along the minus strand of JAYKKI010000003.1, from coordinate 22,874,350 downwards.
GTAACAGCCGGCGTGCCTCAAGGCTCAATTATGGGGGCTGACCTCTGGAACGTTGACTACGATGAGCTCTTGCGAATCCCGTTGCCGAAGCAAGTACAGCTCACAGGCTTTGCGGATGACGTTGCGGCTACGATACTGGTAGATAGTGCCGAGGAATCAGAGGTTTTAATTCGGGAGACCACGGATGCCATAGAAATATGGCTTGAAAAACACCACCTGAAAGTCGCCAAACAGAAGACAGAGATGGTCGTACTGACTAGACAAAAATGGTTCCCTAAACCATTCACCATAGAAATGGGAGGGACAACTCTGACGTCAACAAGGGCTCTGCGCTATCTGGGGGTAATGATTGACGAGAATCTATCTTACCGTGAACACCTCGATAGTGCATGCAAGAAAGCCAGCAAGACCGTATCCAACCTATCAAGGATCTTGGCCAACTCGATAGGACCACGAACCAGGAAAAGACGAGTCCTGCTAGAGGTAGTTCACTCTGTACTGCTTTACGGAGCAGAAATATAGGCAGATATCTTAAGGCAAAAGACATACCGACGGAAAATAGCAGCGGTACAACGACGAGGAGCTCTCAGGGTAGCCTGTGCCTACCGCACGGTTTCTGAAGTAGCTGTATTGGTCATTGCAGGAGCTGCGCCTATCGACCTTTTGGCGATTGAGAGAGCAAAACTCTACGACGCTAAAGGAAATGGTGACAACTCTAATGAGGCAAGAACGACAATTAAGAAGGAGACGCTACAGGAGTGGCAGAAACAATGGACGACGGGAAAGACAGGCAGATGGACGGAGCGCCTGATTCCAAACATTAATGCCTGGCTCACCCGGAAACATGGAGACACGGACTTCTTTCTGACGCAGCTTCTGACAGGGCACGGACAGTTCAACGCCTATCTCCACAAGATGGGTCTGCACTGCACGGCGGCATGTAAGTATTGTCCAGACAAAATTGACGACGCCGAACACACGTTCTTCGAGTGTGTTCGGTGGAAGGACTGCAGAGGCAGCACCGAAGAGATCATAGGCACCAGGCTCTCCCCCTCAAGCCTGGTAGTCCATATGATCGAGCAAGAAGCAAACTGGTTAGCTGTTGCAGCTTATGCACGGCGCCTTTTAGAAAGCAAAATTGCTGAAAGGGACCAGTAGCCAGGAGTAGGCGTCGCGTGACGCAGCACGGACTGGATTGAAGTAATGCTAACGCGGTTCCGATTCAGTCCTCCCCGTACCATCTACGGGGAGAGGGGAAGAGGAGTGTTTTTTTAGTGGGTAGGTCTGCCAGGTCTGCCAGGTCTGGTAGGAATCCCACACTACCGTCACATACATACATACATACATACATACATACATACATATATACATACATACATACATACATACATACATATATATATATATATATATATATATATATATATATATATATATATAAGCAGACGTATTCTTTCATGTACATCATAGCTAATAGTAACCAGTTGCTTGGAAATAATGATTGAAAGATAATTTAACTACATATTTTAGGGTTCCATAACCAAATAACCGTATAATTTTGTCATGTGTGTCTGCGCTTCTCATAACATTATATTTCCGTTTAAGAGTGGTTATATCAACATTTTACAGGAGGATATACGTGAATATGTAAAGATGAAATAATCTCTTTTTATGGAAAAAATAAAAAAAAATTTCATCCTGAATGTATGGATTTTCTTCTAATATTGAGATGAAAAAAATCAGTTAAGCTATTTTGAATGCTATCAAAATTACCTAGTAATGTATAATACCTAGTAATATAAAGGCCATAAAAAATATATTAAGTTATATTTTTTATGGCCTTTTTTCGCAAAGTACGAATTTCTAAATATTTTGCAGTATAAAGTTAAATGATAGAGATGATAATATTTATCATTTCAGACAAATATTTGATAGCATAATGATCTTTATAAAGAGTATAAATTGAAAATATGGATTGAAATGAAAGTTTTGGTTGATTTTTATTATCATTTTGCCCCTATTGAAATTGATTTTTATTATCACTTTGTCCCAATTTGAGAGGTATCAGTGTTACAAAACCTACAAGTTATGAAATTAGGGTCTTTCGACACTATCAAATATGTTTAAATTTAGCACTTTTCAAAATCAAGTAAAGTAGTCTCCATTTCTTAAAAATAATTAAATGAAAAACATAAAGTGAATAATTGTTACATTTTCATTTCAAATTTTATATCTTAACATTCAAGTGAGTTGACAGCTAGATGAGAGAATTTATATACATATGGCAACTGACCGCTCTATGTATTATATAAAAAATTTAACTTAAGGCAACTTATAATAACTAATCTGCTTATAATAAAATCCAATAGGTCATAACATGTTTTTGTCATTGTAATAACTGTACATTAGATTATATGCACTATCAAAATGCCAAAATATGCACTAAAAAAGAGTGAATCAAAATACTATTATTAGAATTTACGTTTATTTTTACTATATATATATATATATATACATATATATATACACACACACACACACACATATATATATATATATATATATATATATATATATATATATATATATATATATATATATATATATGTACATATATACACACATATACCCCAGGTTTTTGTTGCAATAAGAGCAATATTTTGTTTGATTGAAGGCTCCTCAAAGCTGTGTAGAATTAATTGTAATGGCTTCTGAATTGTCAAATTTACCAACTACTTCTTTTATGGCCTCAAAATTCTCAGCATAACACAATGCAGCTTTCAAACAAGTTCCCCACCGAGTTAATATTGGTTCTGGGGTGCAGTGCTAGGTTTGGATGTCGCTCTTTATATGCTTGTACTCACAATGGTGCTTTTAAAAACACTTTCTTTATAGAGGAAATCAATTTATTGACATTCCGGAACTCCTTCCTGATCTCTTCTATAAGTCCACGTAATCCGTCGGCTAGACAGGTGATGTGAAGCAAGTTTGAATAAAACACTTTCAGAGCTTGACCAGCTTTCACCATATAAGGAATCATAAATAAAAACATATACTCTCTCATCCATAGATGAATTGGGAAATAGTGATTTGATTATTTATGAACCGGGTGATAGTGATTTAGTTTTTTCTAGGACCTTCCAAGCAACCAAATGGGGAGTAGAGGGCTCTTTCGATAATTTTCCTACAATCAAATTCGCTATATATCATCCACATGAATCTATTATTTCATCCGCTGATATCCATATTAAATTGTTCAAAAGATCTGTGCTTATTTCACTTAACACTTCTTCGTAGAAAGTTGACAGGTAGTTTTTTTTAACCGTGGATACTTCACAAATTATCTGATTAGTACTATACTTTCTTAAGGAATCTTTGGCATATTTCATTATTCAATTGATGAAAAGAAATATTGCACGCAACAAATAACTCAAATAAATCTTTGTTGAATTCTATTTTCTTGTAGTATTCTAATTAGAAGGCGACATTTGAGTTAGCAGTTGTTGACAACTTCTTGTAGGTTTCTGTCTTGTAGCTATATGGAAATCTGTACTCGCATGTTAATAGATCTAGCTTTTTTTTGATGTAGGTATTCGCCTGTAATTTTCACTGATGACCACACAAGCAGTGACCTGCTGAATTCAGCAAATTTGGACTACGTGCTGTGTCATAATTACTGAAAGCAATAAGACAGTGGAACTCTGTAACTAAATTGTTGTAATTCTTTCACCAAATCATATTTAATCTTTCTGTTATTAAACTTTGATAAAATGGTTTGGGGTGTGACTATCACTCAAGGTGTAACTATCACTCACTTACAAATCCATAGTTAGTATTAAAAATAAGTTACAACTGAAGTACACTCCGCCACAACGAATGGAAAGCTAAATCGGCTCCCCTCCGAATGAGTTAATCATGTAAGATATTGAATTTTCTAATTGTTTCAAATAAAAAACATCTAAACAGTTTGAAATAAAACATTTATTATGTATGAAAAATAACACATTAAAATGTTAATATATTAACTCCAATTCTTTCTTAAGAAAACTCTTAATTATTTAGAGGTTCTATTATTTATTAACAAATTATAAAGTTTCAAAAACTATATATCCGCACTGACATAATGGTACAAAATGTCAACCTAATGAAAATCAAGCCATTAACTGTTGATATTCCAACTGATCTTTGTACATTTTAATAAAAACCTTATATTTTTGATTGTGGTATTCTTTCACATTATTATTAGGTGAAATAACTAATGCTGATCCCGACATTTTTTCAGTTGCTTCTTTAATATCATGAAAATAATTTGCGCCACATGCTCCTAGAATAGCTGCACCTATAAGTACTGATTCTTTCTCCTTTGGTTTTAACACTGGTATACCCACGACGTCAGCTTGAATTTGTACAAACAATGGATCTGAAGAGAGCCCACCACATATTAGTATAGATTCAAATTGCTCATAACCAGCCGAGTACAAGGCGTCCATAATGTGTCTAGTTCCATACTGTAAAATATAAAGAAATGTGTGAAGTTATAATTTTATTTACAGGCGCATTAAATGATGAATGTATTGTATTTCTGTAAAAAGCATCGCATATTCTAAAAAAAAATTATATTCATTACAGTAAAGTATAGTAAATATACAATAGATATACAAACATAATAAAACAAGAATGTAATTTTTCTAATTTGAAGCTCTATATTTTAATTAGGCAACAAAAAATTTATTGAGTATATTTTTTGGAACTGTAACAGATATTCAAATGAAATAAAAATGATATGACAATTATTATATTTTAGGATAATTGTGGCCCAATTTTTAGGGAATGATCCTCCATTTGTGTAACAGCAGTAAGCACATGTGAGGGTATTTGATGTAAATAAAGTTACAGAAATATAAACAAACAATGGAAAGCTCTAAAAGATTGTTTTAAAGTAATTGAACTTCTTGTACTTCCTATGCTGATTTAGATGCACTAGTGTCTAATAATCGACAACATATTTATGTAATTCTGTGTTGCAGTTCCTTGGTGCTAATAATTTAAAAAAAAATAACAATATATTTTTTGCAAAAAAATTATTGAATCACATAATTACATACATTGCATAGTTTTGTGAACTGTTGCATAACTAGATAGAGCAGGCGAGATGCGAGTTACTTTTTGTTAGCACAAGATTTTTTCAGTAACAATAATTACAAAAATCATGAATTGGTTTTTTTCATCTTTGGATACCGATCAAATAAAACTTGCAAGAAACTATTGTGCAGAGCATGTCAAATAAGGATAATATAGAATAGAATACAACGCATTCCAAAATACTGCCAGAGCTCTTATTGCCAGAGGCATGTAAAGGGTAAAACAGCATTGTTCATACACACACGTTTATGTTGAACAAATTGGATGTGTATCTACAGTTACAGACACTCATGATGTGGTTATTAGGTCCATGCAGACTGTTAAAGATGGAATAACTCCTATTGCCCTTTTTGTCTAATGGAAAGTCACATACTAGGTTAATGTATACCTTAGCTTAAAACAAAAAGGGAAGATACGGTACACGTTAATGGTGTGCGGTCCGTGTAAACCAGGTCCAATGGACCTAGTTGTGTTTTGTTCAATTAAGTTGTACGCCGACTGGCAGTTCCCATACACGTGGGGTTCTTGAAATTAAAACTGGCAATATTTTTAGTCAAATCTATCCAAACATACCTTCTAGTGGTTTTACCAGATGCATTAACCGTTCACAAAATAAAAACAGGACACATAGAGTTACTTTTCATGCGTAATTACAAAAAAATTTTATTAGTTTTCAAAAAAAATGTTTTCTTTTATTACCGTCATGTTCAAATGGCAGCAGCATGCGCAAACGCCGCATCGTGAGAAATTTTAGTACTAGCCGTGCATTCGATGCAAATAGTCAATTTGCTATTCGGGCTACAGTCACAATGGATCGCTTTGTCTCTTTCAGTTAATTTTACATGTAGGCAATTTGTGATTGCCGCTGTAAGAGTTTGTGTGCGTGTAGTTGTACCTATGCCCATTTTGTATTTATATAAAGTGAGAGTGTACCGTAACTTCCCTTTAAAAAGGGAATATACGGTATACATATAATTATTTTTTTGTGATATCTCAAGTAGGCAATACACTAACTGAACCAAATAAGGTTACAGGTAAATTAAATTTAATTTATATTGAAAATTATATGCTGTATACTTTTTCTTTGAGATATTTTTTATTTAATATTTGTAATACTTGGAAAAATAAACAAATACAATAAAACAAATAAATATTGTGATTAAAATTATTTGCTTTGCTTTTTATCTTGAACCTTTACTCCTTAAAAAATTGTTGTTAATGTTAAGTTATTTACTGCAAAAGAATGCTTACATCTATCTGTCAAATGGCGTTTATTATTTGTGGCCACAACTGCCTAACTATTGATTGCACTGTCACTAATAAACGGGAAAATCAAACAGTTTATGAGAGTGAAACCATGGGCAAAAAACTAGTTGTTCTTTTAAAAAAATTGAATCGCATCTATTTTCTGGTCAGACTTTAAAAGGAGGAAAATGTGGGCTATAAGATTAAAAAACCATACATATCTGATAGGAAAAAACATTAATTTAATCATTTATACATTATTCAAAGTAACTTACCGCCAAAGCTTGTAATGTTGCCAAATAAAGCAATGCTAAATTGTCTTCACCAGCATTTAAAGTCAATCCACATAGCATGCCAGTCATATTTGGGTCTGCCAAAGGAGATCTGTTGCCATGGAAATCAGGCCAAATGTGCAAATCTTTAGTCAACAAATTTACATTGTTTACTTCAGCCCTTAATGCCATTTGATCTAACAAATCTCTTAAGTAATCTTGAACAATCCTAAAACATATACATAACCAGTAAATTGAATTGTATATTCATTAAACCCCTACATTATGACATAATTAGCAAAGACAGCAATGTCGATAAAGGGAAATTTTTTGGGCATATAAAGAATTTAGTACTTTTCGTATATTCTCTATCATCTGTCTACCTATGTAACATATAGTTAAATATTTATTTAAATTTCAATACTTAGAATGAAAAACACAGCAGGACAAACGTTTTGACATATCTATAAAAATTTTCAAATTAATGTCCATAAATCTACAATTTGGTTCAAAATTACAATTAAATTTTATGAAAATAATCTTGTATTCTTAAAGCTACATTAGGTGGTCAGTCGATTGCAAGCTTTGATGACAAGTTTTAAAAATTAACTAGCTTTATTATATTCACATGACAAAATAAAGTTAAAATAATAATTTCAAAATTTTTATCAATGATTTTAGATATAATCATTAGTACTAATTACAAGTGAGAGCTTAAAGATTGAAGACATAATTCTTACTAAGTTCAAAAAAAACAGGTAAAATGAAATTTCCATTGAAAAATGTAGTGACTGCCAGAAGGAGCATTATATAGATAAATTGCAAAACAATAAAGTATTTTTGTGTGGAAACAACTATTCGACTGCTATTGTTTAAACTAGCACTCAAGGAAACTAACACTCTGCAAAAGAGTACGGCTGAAAGTTACGACTTTACAAAATTATACACATATTATAGTTACCAGCAAAACAAATATACTTGCAACATTAGAAATCCATGTAGATGTCAACAAAACCCATGATAAGCCAGTGCCTGACTACTAGAAGAAGATATTTAAGAGGTGCTAGTTTAAAGGGTAACAGTTAGAGTACCTTTTTCAGCAGCTTATACATACGAAAAGTGTAACTCTAATGACTGGACACTAAAACTACAACTGGACACTAGAACAGTGGAGGAACATTCTTTAAACTAATGAATGCAAGTTTGAAGTGTTTGTATCATATATATGGCACCAAAGTGTGTAGTGCTTACAATAAAGCAGTGACAGTTGGTGACGCTTCGTGCAGACACTGTCGTGGCAGTTTCACTGCCACAAATTGTTGCAATACACACATGCATAATACGCACATCCAATACCCAGGAGAACTTCCACATTAACATTGCAGAACACTGTTACATCAGCTGCCACGATGGTAACTGTTGCACTAATTATCATTGTGTAAATGCAGGTTAAATGTGAATAAGAAAATATGCTGACTCTTTAATAGTGTGAAGATGTTTCCACTGTAATAATGGAAACATCTTCCCACTATTGGAAATTTATTTAACTAATTTATGTAACACAGCCAGAAATTTTGTTAACATAGGCAGTATTAAGAAAAAGGAAGACTACAAAAAGGTTTTAATAAACAATGCAATGCCTTCTGGATTTAAAATCATTGGTAGTGGTTTTAGTTTTACGCAGGACAACGATTCAAAACACAGTTCCTGCTAATGCTTGAAGTTTTTGCAGAAAACAAAAACAGCAAAAACATCGTCTGACCACCACAATCACCCGACCCAGATCCAGTTGAACTGTTAGGGGAAGATCTCAATAAAAAACTAGAATTATGTGTCCAACACCAGCTGCTTATTTATGGAATCTGTCTCAAGAACCATAAATAAGTTAATCTAAAAATTCCTATACTAGGGAATATGGTCATTCAAAAGGTGGATATTTACGAAAAAAAAAAGTTTAAAAATTTAATTTAGTTTGTGCATTGAATTAAGTTTTTCAAGTGTAAAATTTCTATAAATATAGTATTTTGTACCATGCGTTGATATATTAAATAAATATTATAGAATTTTAAGTTTTTATTGTAAGTTACTACCACTTTCATAGCAAATACAAACTTTGGCCGGCAGTAAAATAAAAAAGTAAACCTCTTCATTACAACTATGTCATTACAAGTATCTCACGGTCCATTACCGAATAAATCTGGGCTAACAAAGAGTGGTTTAAAAACAAATGATACATTTTTGACTGGTACAGAAATTATAACTCTTCAAAAGCAAAATTCACATTAGAGAGGAAAAGCCATAACTTGTTATAGATATTGTTACCCTTTTGTTCATCTTCTTGTATAGCCTAATTGGCATAATTAATCATGGTAATAAACTGGTAATTTATCTAACTATACTGACTACCTAAAATGTTATCCAGATATTTTGTATATTATGTCAAATAGTCAAATACCAACATACTTTCCACTGGGTAAATTCTTTTTTATTTCATTGGTAGCAGCATGTGTCGAAATAATATACTCCACAAGCAATCCTGAAGCACTTTGTCCAGCTTCATTTAGCCATAAACCTGGCACCATGGCACTAAAATATGGGCCCCAAATACCTTGCACTATTAAGGGATTAGTATTCACAGCCATATGGCATGTTGATGTACCACATATGAGGCTAAGTCTACTTGTCATTACTTTTGATATACCGTCAGCTTTTGATCCAATAAGACCTAAGCCACCAGCATGAGCATCTATAATTGAAGTCCCAACTGGTGTTCCAGGATTCAAACCTAATAAATTAGCCACTTTTTCAGACAAGCCCTTGCCACATTGTGTTCCCGGTGTTAATACATGTCGACCAATCTTTTGACACTGATCATCTAGTAATTCTTGAAGGCCAATTTGGGTTAAGAAATCTTTATTCCATCCGTGAACACCTTCAGCTGAATATTCATAATTCCATTTACAAACAAGTGAACATAAAGATCTTGTTTCTGAACCAGTAGCTCTCCAAGTAAGGAAGTCAGGTAAGTCAAAAAAGTATCTAGCATTCTTCCAGGTTGCTGGTAAATTTTTTTTCAGCCATAATATCTTTGGCATTTCCATTTCCAAGGATACTTTCCCACCAACATATTGGAGTATTCCATGGTTGGTATTATTTATAAAATTTGCTTCGTCATGAGCCCGATGGTCCATCCACACAATAACATTTTGATCATTGTTTCCAGTAAGGCTAGTAGTTAAAGACTGTCCATTGGCATCTAAAACTACTAAAGAACAAGTTGCATCAAAACCTATTCCTTTTATACAATCTGGGTTTGCATTTTGTATAATATTCTGTAACAATATAATTATATTTTTAAAATACATCTGGCACCTAATTTAATATTTTTATCATTTCATTTTAAGAGTAAAATATATAAATTAATAATCTATATACAGTGTTAACCAATATGGGTGTCATTTTTAATAAATAACATTTGAAAACATGTGATCAACATTCAAATAATGTGTTCGAAAGTTCTTCAAATAATTCTCATGTTTTTTATTATTTAACTTAGAATTTTACTTTTATTAATTAAATATTTTAAAATAATTTGTGGTTTTTGGGTTGACATTGTACTGATTATTATCTTCCCTTACTATAATAGGCAGAAATATAATATGAATCATTATATCACTTGAAAATTAGAAGGTACCCGAATGAAAAGTCTGACAATAATAATTGAGGAATATTATTATGTCACTATATGATAAAAAGGTTTTCTATGATAAAAAGGGAAGTGACACCCTTCCATATTATTAGTAGGTATAATGAAATAAAACACATAATTGACTTTTTTATCACAGGTAATTTACCTTTATTGAGATTTAAAACTTACCTCTTCATTTAAAAACAAAATTTAAAACTATAGCAAAGACATTAATACAGAATCTGCTTAAAAAATTAATAGCTAACTTTGGAATGGAGTATTATAGCAGGTATAACTTCTTTTTATTCTAATAATATACTATTATTTTCTTTAACAGTATCAAAATAAACTAAATCCCTATAATTGAAATCATCACATTATCGTGGCTGAAACAGTTTTAACATTCATAAAAGAAAAAGAAACTAAAAGTTCTCAATAAAAATAAAACCAACTTTCTGTTTTAAAATTAACATTTAAATTCTCACAACAAGAGACCTGGCTTTTTGAGCAACACTTAAAATTGAAAAAAAAATAGAAACAAAATGAACATATTTCTTAAAAAACAGTTAGTTACTGTTATTATTTATATATATGTTTATTTTTCAAATACTGAACTGGTTTTTGTAATTTATAGAACATCCTTTTACCTTATAAAACTATATTTGGAACTGGTAACTTTTCTAAAATTTATTATTATTTTACACCTGGCACGTTATTGTCATGTATATTGTCCCACTATTATTGCAGGTTTTAGAAAAAATACACGGTTCTCTCCATCTCCTTGATCAAAATTGGAAGTACACACACCAGCATATCTATATTCTTTCTCTTTATGCTGATACTGTACAAGATCAAAATCACCATTCTTATAACCATCATTAATATCAGCAGTAGCAAACACATGTCTTTGTTCCGGTATTGTATCACGGGATCATCGCTTATGAAATGTACATTTTCTACTAAACACGGCAGGAGCTCCGTTATGGGTTTTAGATGAGCCCAGATGACAGGTATGTTATGGCTCAAGTTTTCAAATACTCTAGTGAAGCATTTTGACCCCTCCTTTGTATACGTGACTACAGTGTGCAAACTTATTTGCGTGCATGACCCACCAAAATGGAAAGATTAGACTTCTTTAGAATATTTAGTGTGGTAATTTTCTGAGAAGTCCATATCGATCATAGCATCTTTATCAATTAAATTTTGATAGTTTGATATTGATGTACAATATTTGTCTCGTGCAATATCTTCAAGCTTTATTACAATGTCTTTTGGAGCACATCTTGACATTTGTTTACTTTGTTTTCCGATATTACAGCTTTTTTTGGTTTTAATGTCTATAATGTTTTCAGTAACGCATTGCCATGACGAGCAATTGATCGATACAGAATTGTCAAACTCATAATATAATGAGTGTGTTCTGCAGTTGGTACATTCTCGTGAAAGGCATTATTCATTGTAAGAAAGCAAGGTCAAGTCCATATTCGTATGAGTAACAGATAAACACGTTTCTCTTTGATGGATGCTTGGGGACACAAACAAATAAGGCCTGACGCGACAAAATAATGTGTAACTATTTAATGTCCCTTTATTTTTGACAAATCTTGAGGGTAGATTTTTCATGGAATCCAATATGAAACTCTTCTATTTTTTATTTTATTTCTTATAATGTTATCAGTTTTATCTGGGCATAAATGACTATTTATACAACCTTCTTCAAAAAACTGAATATATGCTTTCTCTTATTCCAAACTTATTTTACTTTTCTTGACTTCCGTATTGTATCCAGTAAACATTTTGAGTAGTTTGTAATCTTTTCATAGGTTCCATATAAATTTCATCTAAAACACTGTACTTTTTTACAATTTTTCCCCTTAATAACTTTCGAAACATTCTTTTTTCATTAATAAGTTCCATAGTTTCTTTGATTTGGCTTTGTATCACCTTACTAAACAATAATTTATTTTTTACCTGTTCTCTATTCTCTTGACTGTTATCATTTATAAGATCTGCCGATCTTATAAATGATTGATTTGATAATGACTTTAGAATTTGGAGTAATTTTTTGTTTTGCTATGCACTTTAGCTTCTTTTTATGCTTTTTTACCATTTGTCTTAGTCTTTCAATCCCAGTATTTTGTGTTTTGATAATTAAATTATCTAGTTTTTAATGATTTTTAGATCTTTTCCGAACAGCTAGAACTACATTATTTTGTAGAGGTGCAGGTGGTTTTTCATTTCCAGATAGAGGCAGTGTTACCACACAATTTCTGATAAATGTTGATCTCGAAGCTTCTTAGTTTTCTCTCTATATCTTTCAACAGTCCTTTCTCTCTATCAATCATATCTTTAATACTTTTAACTTGTCTCTTCTCTTTCTTTTTATAATATTTCAGTTTTTTCTTTTTCTTTTATTTCAGTATTCTTAATCAGTTATTTTTAATACTTTGGTATAGCGTAACTTCAGTTTGTCTAGTCTCTTTTCCCGAGTTTGTTTTTATTCACATTCACCATGCCACCAGATTATTTTTACGATAAGCGAGTATCTAAAACAAATAAAATAATACTTTAAAATAGCAAATTTCAACAAAGTACATTTTTTCTCATTTCCCTGGATAATACGTATTTACCCTGACAAACAAACTGACAGAGGCGTGATGCCAGGGAAGTGACAAAATCTGTAAAACTCAAAATAAAAATAAATATGTGAAGTCTGTGCACTAGAACATTAGTTTATTTAAAATTTTCAAAAGTGTAACAACGCAACTCAAAAATATATACTTACAAGGGGAAATTTCCCTAGGCATGCAGCTCAGAATAATGTATTGGCTTCTCAACAACAATTCCCAGATTTCACTTGAGAATCAACTGCTCCTATACAAATGCGTCCTTAAACCAACATGGACCTATGGCATCAAATTATGAGGCACCACATCAAATTCAAATATAGAAATACTAACACTTCATGGTTTGTAACCAACCAATAACTGCATCATGATCTTAAAATCCGATCTATCAAGGATGAGATACAACACTATAAAAACCTAGAAAAAAAGGATAGTCAATCAACCAAACATATTCGCTGCACATTTAATGCTATTAAATTGCATTAAATTGAAAAGAAAAGCCCCTGAAGACCTAAAACAGATAAATTTTATTAGGGAACGCGTCACTAGACGGTTACCCTCCAAGCCAAAGATATTTACATGACCATTTGCTGAATGTTTTTTGGGACAGCATTGCAAAGAAGAAATACTAAAAGAAACCAGGGGAAATGTTCCAACTACTGGCACAAAGCAAATTGTAGACAGCGTGCAGGCAACTAACGCATTTATTTTTTGAATTAGTCCAACCGCATTAGCTTAGCGCTGTGTTCACTTCATTTACTTACAAAATTAAAATACTTTCAATATTACCAGGTGAACAACACTATTTACATGTGATGAGAAAAACACTGATTAATTTCAATGTTAGGAAATACTTTGACACTTTAATTTGCAAAAATATGATTTGATGTTTATTTAGTTAAACAATTACAATGAAATAATATTATAGCAGCTACATAATGGACAAATAATTTAAAAATCTAGTCAATTTCAATAACTGGGCACGCCAGGGGAGTATAGATTTCATGTTATTTTTACAAACTAATGCTAAATAGTTATCATAATTCTATTATAAGATCCAAACAAAAGACAATGTTGCCCTTATTTGAAGGTTATTTCATTTTAAATTTAATTTCTATAATTTTATTAAATTGGCTCTTTAATTTTATTAAATTTTGAATTATATTTATCCACAGGCCATTGAAATCCCAATACCGTACATTCACCCATTAACTGCCTAATATTCTGAAGGTATCCACCTGCCTGCACAGGAAATGTGATGCTCCTAGAACAACTGTCCAAGACAGAGTTATGCAGCCGATTTCTGGAGTCAAAGACAAATAGAGTCTGATTTAGTGCTTACTTTTAAAAAGAAAATATATGTGAGGAAAATGGTGCAGGAAAAAAATTCCCTTTAAGAATAGACCACATACCAGGCAATGGAATGAGTTGTTTTTAAACAACACACACATACGTCAAAAATAACCCTTGGAAAGTTGGTAAAAAGGAATGCAGTAGTTAGCAAACAATGGTTTACTGTACAAAGGAGTACCTTAGACTATCAAGACTGCTAGATGGACCTGAAACTAAAGGAGACTAATAATCTACAGGAATCAACATAGAGACTAACACAGTATAAAATTAACATACTAAATGAACCGATAAAGATAATAGATACTGACAAAACTCCATTTAATATGTGCATGAAAATAAGAAAGGTGTCTACTCCAAAAAATCACAAATATCAGGTTAGTTCAAAAAATGAAAAGGAAACAAAATTTTTCTTGATTTCAAGGGTTTATAATATAATAATGATGATGATCTATCCGTCTATACACAACAGCATTATAAATTTGTTCATTTAAGTCTTACTTAAAGTAATTACGTCAATATATAAAAATAGAAACAATAATTTTCACGTTTTTATGTACCTCCCCTTATATCAAACTTGGGATTGTAGAATATTTCTTCAAAAACCCCATAAAGTAGTGCTATAGGAAATGTTTTCAAAGTGAAACGTTTTATGGATTTTTTTACATTCCCTCCTTCGCAAGATGCGAGTCTCCAATCGCGAAAAAGTATTTTTCCCCTCTCTAACTTTTTAACAATGAATGGAAAAAGTCTAAAGCTGGCATTTCGTAAACACCAGAAAAAAAATTATTTTGCTTAACTTCCATTAATTCTGGGTAATGAATGCGTCATTAATCCTAGGTAATGAATGTGTCATTACCCAGGAAAGATCTGAATTATTAACAACCCGGCAACTTCTTGATTCTATATAAGCATCTTTTTTGTGCACAAATAGATCTACTAAGTACTTGGTTCTAGTCATTAATTTCACATATAAACAAACAATAGAAACATAACAAAAAATGTGTGTAAAGGTGACTGTACGCACGACAGATGTGAAGCTTCTTAAGCGTTTCTATAGAATTGTATAATGATAGAATCTCTCTCTCTCTCTCTCTCTTTCTTTCACTTCCCTCCCATAAATGACACATAATATTAAAAAAATTGTAGAATCATTTATTTCAAAATTTATAACTTAAACAGATAAAAATATCTGCCATATTCTTTATGTGATTTGTAATAAAAGCATCACTTAATTCATCACTATTAGTATATGATTTAGATATAATTAACACGATAATATAACCCTCAATTTAAATAAAATATTTGAACACGGGTTTACTGTACTGCATACGAATACAGTTAGAACAAACAACCTCTATATTATGAACAATTCGTATAAGAGTGAAAGGAACATATAAAAGGAGCAAGACCATCATTTCGGCTAAGCAGCGAAGAGAGAATAAGGATAAGGCGCTGTCAATAATGATGCACACCTTCCATATCAACACATTTATATACAAACAGCCAGAGAGTATACGTGGCTGCATTAACGCTCCTCGATTAATGTAATGTCACTTCCATCTCGACCTGATCAGTTTTCCTATATTCTGGCTCCCATCCCAAAGTCTGCGGTAAGAAGTTTCCCTTCAACAAGATAACATTAAATGATAACTATTTAACTTTAGGCATTATTATGTAAAAATAACATAATAAACAATCCTAAACAAACCGGCCAGCATGAAGGCGGTAAATGTGCTGAGCAACAATAAAAATGACCGATGTCTCAAGGCCACCCCTTCTAATTTTAAGCTTATACTAAGAGTCAAAGGTGCAAATGTGTGAGCAATTGTGAAGAAATATAAATCTTTAAAGTTTGCTTGAACTCAGTATGCGATATCCAGTGGCTAGCCACTTTTTTTGGTTTCCCGACCAGGCAATATCACATGGTTGGTAACGAAAGTGTTAAAAAATTAAAGAGATACAAGCAATAAAATTCTTTTTATTACACCTAAGCAATATTTTTACACGGTGAAAAATAATATTAACAATACTAATTGTTTTATAAAAATACTAATTAATTGTTTTCAACTTCTATATATTCCCAAATTAGTACGGGACCCTCGTAGCATGACATAGTCATAGTCATAGTCAAACAGTGACAATTATTTCTCCAAAAAAAGTAGTGGAGAGCATGCACACAGAAGACACTTGAAAATCAAAAGATGGGTAGACCCTAATCTTAATAATTTATAAAAAAAAATTGATAAACTAGATATTAATTACATTATTCAAATTAATAAAAACTAACCTTAATAACAGTAATACATGCGTTCCAAATATTTTCCGAAGATTGTTCAAAAAAATTTGGTTTTGGTTTAAATGTAGTAATTGGTTCGACAGCTACACTCAAAACTTTGCCTGCACAAGTCACCAAAGCAGCTCTTACACTTCCTGTACCGACATCAACACCAATAAAACAATCATCGTCAGAACTCATTTTTAAAATAATATTCACAACTTAAATGTCTCCTAAATGTAACAACTGACCTTACATTTGCATCTAATCTTACAACTCGCGTTATCTATTTGTTTTCAAGCAATAAATTGAGTAGTGATAACATCATAACATATTAAAAGGTTGGTTCTTATATAAAACAATTTTTTTATTATAGGTTTAAAGGCAAATAATAAAAAAGGCAGGGGGTGGACAAACAAGTTTCAAATTGGTGACAGAATCTCGCCAGGGAATGGCGATAAATCAACCATTATACAACAAGCTCTGGCGATATAGTTCTGTGGACGTGTCATAATAGACGCCATCTGTGGTAGATTTTAGTACATGATCTGTGTGGCAGACGCAAGTCGCATCCTATAAATCAAAGGTATTTGCAAAGAGAATATATTATTATACTTATATATAATATATTATATTTTCACATATCTTATATTTTAGGTGTTGTGTGTTACTTAAATACGTTGTTGTAGCCATTGTATGGTTATATATTTGTTTTATTAAGTGCTTATAAATCTTTGTTATGTTATTAATTGGCAATCAAAATGGCGTGTACTTTTCGTGGATGTAATTGCCGCTAGAGCTGTGTTGATCAATCATTTTAGATGACCCGGGTCGATCGCGATTGATTGAAAGAAACGTTGATTTTACTTTATTATTCATATTTTCGTAAAGTGCACTGCGATTTTAAACCAAGTAAATGGGGATTTTTTCACCAACGAAATTCCTCGTATTACAATAAAACTAGCTGACCCGTGCGAAGTCTTCGCACTATATCGCCATCTAGCGTGTTCCAAGTATACAATTTGGCTGAGATATTTGATGTGTCGCCCACCGATGGCGCTCATGCCAATTGTTATAAAAATTAATTTTTTTATTAACAAAAAGATTTTTTTCGAATTTTTTTATATTTTTCGCCCAAAGTAGAAAACATAAGCTTTAAGTGGGTATTTTTTTTATTGTTTTTGGTGCAGTAGTTAAAGAGATCGAGCCGCTCGACCAAAAAACACCTTTTAGAAATAATATATTTAGATAAGCATGAATCGACGATCCTCAATAAATAATAACATTAAATTAAAATGTTTTCAAAATTAATAAAATCTTACAAAATTAATAAAGTCAAAACAACAATATAACTAACCACATATAAATCTAAATCACAAAAATACATTTCTCAATAAGCAATGTACATAAATCAATTTAAAATGTTTAAATAAATTAATCAGTTTAATAAAATACCGCTAACAAATCTATGCAAAAAATAATTCAAAATAAATTATAAAACACCTCCACAAAAACTAATCATGTGTCTCTATAAAAAAAACGAGTGTGCTTTAGACCACACGACTGAAGTAAAACTTCAAATTTACAAAATATGAACTTTAAAATGAATTTACAATTTTATTCACTTTAAACGTAGAATATTTAATGTATTGACCAAAATATTAATTTATAAAATTGTTCAAGAACGAAATGAAATTACAAAATAATCAAAAAAATCACCTTTCGCGTAACACTAGCAAACTCGCATATACATATATATATATATATATATATATATATATATATATATATATATATATATATATATATATATACATATATGTATATATGTATATGTATATATATATTTCATACACTGGCTATGAGAAGAAGAGAGAAAGAAAATGTGCACGTGCACTGCTCTCTCTTGTCCCTACAGTAATATACGAAACGTAACTCTCTCTCTTTCTGTCTTCACTGACTTATATCTCCCTCTCAACTTCCATTCCCCTCGCCCGATCACACTTTTCGTAATGCTCTCGTCACGAATTCACCAGCTTACTCCCCAAGTCAAGCGTGCGTAAAGAAGTTTTACTTCAAAAACTCATGAGTTTAATATATCATATGTGAAATCAACAATCTATTCAAAATTCAAATACAATCACTTATGACGTAGGTAACTGTAGTTCGCGAGCCACGGGTTATATGATCGATCATAAACAGAGTACTTGAGAGATCGGGTCGCGGGTTTCGGGTCGTCATATCGATAGCTTGCGATCGATCGGGTTCTGTGAGCCGCGAGCCATGAGTTGTGTCGCGGGTCGCGGGTGCTAAGCGATCGAATCATTAAAAGAAAAACGTCTGAATAGTCGTTTTTATTGTTGCCTCGGACCGAAAGTTGGTTACATAATATTCTAAGACCGCATTTCAAATATGTTTTGTATATTTCTCACTTGAACATCGCAAAACACAATAGTGGTTTAATTGTGAACTTGAGAAACATTCTTGCGTACTAGAAAGTAATTCTAACACGTATTAGTTCTTTTGTAAAATTTTGAAGAACGGATTATATTTTCAGATAATACGATTATAAAAATAATATTCCATGTTGTAATATTATTTCTACTTTCTTTAAGTTATTTACCACGACCTAGGTTTCGTTGTATTACAACATCTTTGCTAATAGCCCACCTGAAGTTGTTGTAATACAACGAAACCTAGGTCGTGGTAAAGAACTTAAAGAAAGTAGAAGTAATACTACATCACGTAGTTTCATTTAATTGTGAATAATGAATTTCTACAAAATTAACGCCAATATATTCATCATTCCATGTATTAATAAATTTACAATAATCTTCAAAGATTGATTTTGTCAACTAATGATAAGAAGTTGATTATTGATTTAAGCAAGATAATTCTCAATTGGATATATATATCGTAGAGAAGTTTATTTAAATTTGTTTACTAAACATTATATCAAAATAAAGATTGATTGGTCCTTAAGAAATTAAATAAATCGTTGGGAAAGAAAATAAAAAATTACAATATTTGTTTTTAATTTCAGCCCTTTTTTCAAAAATACCATTTATTCTTAATGTCTGTTGTTTGAAATGCAGTTTTTAATTTTCCAGATTCTTCAAACTCTGCTTTATTAAGGAGAGCCACATTCAACCAGCTCACAGCCATAGGGATAAAAGAGTTCTCATATGTGGGTACTTTAAAATTTGTACTAAAACTATTAGTGTTACAAATTATATATATTGTTTTTAATTAAAATTGAATTAGTTCTTAATTAAAGTAAATTATGTTAATTGTGTTTTTATGGTTATTGTATTTTAATAACTTATATTGTAACGTTATTTTGACATTTGTCTTTGATTGAAATATTTTTGTAATAATGGTTTAATCAATAAATTTATAAAACTTAAAACTCCTTTTTTCTGCAATAGTTTTAGTAAATTCATAAGAATAAAAATTAATTTTTGTTTGATAACACAGTCTGTTAGCAATAGAGAGTGAGAGATTACGCCATCTATGGGTATTAATAATAATTACACAAGTCTAGTTAGGAGGGGTAAATCGAGGTCACTTTGACAGCGTTTAAGAAGTTATAAAAAAGTGCGACTCTATGGGTTAGTATTCGTCATGTCCATTCGGTACTGTATCTGTTTTGTGATCTATGTTAGTAGCGTTAACTCTAAATTCATTTGATATATATCTATATATATATGTATATATATATATAAATATATATATATATATATATATATATATATATATATAATCATTATATATTCTAATAAATATAATTATCTTATTAATCATATATAAAATTGTAATTTAACAATTGTAATGTTTAATAATAATTTTGAATTATTATTACCATAACATTTCATTAATATAAAATATTAGTAAATGCTTATAAATAAATAAATAACTGTTATGCAGTTATGACTCGTTAGGTAAATATAAAATGCTATCACAAGCATTTTTAACAAAACTACAAATGAGATACCATTAAAAATAGAGAAAAAATGTTTCTAGAAAATTTTGTCTCTGTTCTGTGTAGTATTACAATAAATGTCACTTTGTTGCTTGATTGGTTTCAATATTTATTGTTAGAATCTTTTTTGGTTTGTCATTTTATACAATTTCTTATTAAGAGAAGGCAGAATATTGTTACTGAAAAATTATAGTTTATTTCCTGTAAATAGAAGAAATGGTTCGCTATAAGCATAGGTATTAATATTTTGAGTCTAGTAAACTAACAAAAGCTTAGGAAAAAGTCTGATTTTGCGAAAATGTGATTTCTCCTGTTTTATTGGTGTAAGTGAAAGATTTTCGGTAAAAAATGAAATATTTTAGTGCTCGATTGCGATTAATTGACTAAAAAAAGTGATTTGAAAAAGTTCTCATTCAAAAGTGCGTTTTTTCAAGGAAGTTAAGTTTATCCATTCTTAGTAACACTAAGCATTGAATTTGCACATACAAAAAGGAATCGATATCACAAAAGAGATGGCATAAAGAGAGGTTATGAAATTTATGTTTGACGACCAAAGACGATTCACCATAGGAAGTGCACACTTCAAATCAATTTTTTATAATGAAATAATTAAGTCTGAACTCTAATTTCTTGAACACGTCGTTTTTATGTATATTCTTTAATTAAAATAAAACAGGAAATTCGCATTTTTGCTAAACCAGACTTGTACCAGAGCTTTTAATGAATATTTGTCGTTATGGTCATGAAATGTACGTTGACACAGCCCGAGTACCCTCGTACGGTTTATTTTTACACAAATCACAGTCCATAGGACATACCTGAGTTTACTCGACTCAAGTTATTTTTTTCAACCAAGATTCCAAGATATCTGATCCGAAGACGCTGTTGTTGCAAGGTGTACAAATTGTTGCTGATACTTTAACAGAAGTGTTGGAAAATTGGAACAGGTAGAGAAAGAAATCTCGTATCAGAATTTAGGCCCGAAAACAAATTTTAAGGTGTGTTAAACAAGGGGCATCTAATCATTTTCTCTGTGAAGTGGAATTAAAGGACAAGGACATATTTAAGAATCATTTAAGATTGAATAATGAACAATTAGACTACTTATTAGAAAAACTTAGACCAAAAATACAAATAATATAAAAGAGGATATTGTTGTGAGGGCTGCTTTGCCTGCACAAAGTAAACTACAAATAGCTTTGCAATACTTGACCACTGGGTAAAATTTTTCTGCCTTAGAAAGCAGATTTCGGGTTCAAAAGAGTACTATGTCAAAGTTTTTACCATCCGTCTTAGCTGCCATCTTTGAAGGGATGGAGGAATACATACAGGTCAGTAAGAAAAAAAGGGGTTATGTTATCATTTTTTAAATAACAGTATAGCAATCAACAGAAGCAATCAATTACTTAAAATATTTCTTTGACCCAATCTTTGATAGCATTGAAGGTTTCTAATTGTTTGTTCTCATTTAGTAGACTTCAAGTAGTGTTTCTTTAGTTATAATTACACTGTTTTGTGTTCTTTTTTTATTATCGCTAGTTTAGCTCTAATTGAATGTCAAAGAGAGATGAGAGGAAGTTTTCTCAGCTGGCTGGCAATATTTTTTTTTCCGAAATAAGAAATCTTTCCTTTCATTGTTTAATGCTATTTTCCTAATAGATTGGAATATTTCAATGGAGTTTTAAATGTGTTGCGGTATTGTTTGTTTAAATTTTTTATTTTTCTTTGTACATTGTGGCCATGAAACTATGAGAGAGTTGAATCGAGCAAAAAGGCACACTTTAGTCTTCAAGGAAAAAGGCACACTTTAGTGTACGAGATGACAAATGCATTTGAGACATTAGTTGTGATTTTGTCAATGCCAAGTAAATATCTCCACCATTTTCTTTTACCATTTTAAAATTGTCAAAATGGTTAATTGTTTAGTGTTATATTGCAGGAGAAACTCTGATTAACATAATAAAAAAGAACATGCGATTACCTTCCACATATAAATACCATAAAATATTAATTTCAGATCTCGTGTGTATGAAACAGTCATTTTGTTTAACTCAGAAACGCCAGTTTGGCAAAATAGTGCATGTTTAAATTAGTCATGATAAATAAAATAAAAAGTGTGTGTTCAGAATTATTTTGTGTGATGTTTCGTTTTGTAATAAGACATTAAAGTGAACTGTAATTGTGAAGTAGTTTGTTAATATTTCCATTTCTTGGAAATATTACTAAAATGCTAATAGTTTACACTTATATAGTTAACTCAAACCTTGCTTTGAAAATGAATTTCTACAATCTCAATATTAACTATCCAGAGTAACAGCACAGAATTGTTCTAATTTAGTTTGTTCTGTCTATCGCGGATTCTGTCCGTAATGAAATTTTAAAGATGTGACATCTTCGTTAAACTGAAAAAAAAATTGGTCTGAAAATTCTATTTTGGAAAATACACAAGTTCAAGTCGATGCAGTCCTAGGGATATCACATTTTATTTGTAGCATAATAATTATATCAAAGTTTGTATATTAAGATATGCATATTGAAAACATCAATGTATATAGCTTCGTAAAAAAATTAGTCATCCAAAGCTGGAAAAATATTGTTGGGTACTGGTGGCCCACTACTTTAAACTATTGAATATATTTGGCGTTAATTTTGTAGAAATTCATTATCAATAAAGATTACTGAAAGAATTTAAACTGGTTTATACAACATAATTAAGCAATCAACAATATGTTTACTACACAGTAATTTCACGTAGATCAGATCTAATTGTATATCATAAAATTATAAATATATGCATATTATGTGTGCATTAAACAATTCTTAAATTTGTATTTTATAGTACTTAAAATTGGAGTTGATAAATAATGTGTAATATGACATATTACATGTCTTTCATTTATAACTCTAAATATAGTATTTTATTAAGTACTAGATGAGCTTGCATGCTTTTAGACATTGAATTTCATCTTGACGGATTGAGCACAACTACACTACATATCAAATACCTCCGTGGAGGGGATTGTATTTTCCCCTTAAATTTCTGTTGTGGGAGTTTTGGGTACCTTTATTGTACTGCTGCAAACCAATGGGCGATTCTATTGTTTCTTTGTTCAGTGATTGTGGCTTTGCAAATATGTCATTCGACGTCTGTGAGACTGAAGTTGATTGAAAATCTTAAAATTATAGAGTGGTGAATCTGGCAAAAGTTGTACTAATATATCAACAAAAGATTAATGCACTGGTATATCTGGTGAATCCTTTTTGTATCTAACTATAAAAATAAATAAACAAATTGATAACTAAGAATTTATTAATTTTCAGATCCCAAAAACCACCGAAGAATGGATTACAATCAAAAACAGATAAAGAAACCATTATAACTTTCCTGGCTATTGTGATGCGTTAAACGGGTAGCACATTAAAAAAGAGCAACCAGAAAATAGGAGAAGTGATGTTCATAACTATAATCATTACTTTATCATTTTGTTTCTAGGCATGGCTGTCTTAAAGATCAAAGAAATGATAATTGAAGAAACTATGTTACAAATCAGTTTGGCACCAATGGCAATGTCACTTTTTTTCTTTCTGTAAATGAAAGAATATACATATGAATTCATTTGACAGCAACTAAACAGTAAAATTTTCATTGATACTTAACTGCATTTATTCCAAATGTAGTTAGAGTTTGGGTAAATTACTTTAACCTAATAGGATTAATATATCTTATGCTGATGTTTATTGCTCAATTCTCATTTATACAGATATAGGCTTGGTGAGAAAAATTATAGACTTTGTGGAATAAGTACAATATATACCGAACCAAGTTGTGCACTATGAATACAGTTTACATAAAGTGAATTTTTAATTTTTCGCCCTTTTTCAATCCGATAAAATTGTATTAAACATTATTTCAGATATCCATAAAAAATAAAAATTCCTACTGTATATTTTATTATATACATTTACAATTGTATAGGTTCACCATTTAAACTTTAAATAATTAAAATATAATAATTGGCAACAGTCGATTTTAAACTAGCCTTTTAATCTTTCTAATGCTTAAATACTTTCACTCAAAATTACTCAATAATTTCTGATAATAATACTGAATAATATTTTCAGGTATATGACAGTCGAAATAAATCCAACTAATGAAACGGAAAATGGTAGTCTTAGTTTAAAACCCAATATACTACATGATGTTGTTTTGAAGAAAATTCAACAGTTACATGGAGATTTCGGTATAGCAACTGTTCGGACAGGATTTATTGCAAAATATTGTAATGAGAGGACGAGAATTGCTATATTAAGAGCCCGACATGGCCCCCATAAACTAGTAGCCAGTTCTCTCCCATTTGTTAACAAAATAGATTCAAAACAAGTCTTCTTACGAACACTACATATTGGGGCTACAATGAAGCATACTTTTAAATTTATACGGAAATATCAACAAGCCTATTTGGATGCACAGTGGAGTAATATGAAAACTGAAGAAGAGAGAATAGAATTTCAGAACGCTGTTATGAATTTTATGAAAACTGATGTCAAACTAGATTTGGAGAAAATGTGTTAATTGAAATAAATATTAAGAATAATAAAAAGTACTAAAGGTTAATGGTGAATAATTATTTATGACCTATTGTTACGTCGTCTTTGTAATTGATACCACTTTTGCAAAAAATGCATGTTCCATTTTCAAGTCAATATTTTCTAAATAAAATATTATTAAAGTTATTAATATATGACTAATGAAATTGACTAATCAATTACTTATAAATTCAAAAGGACACAAAAAGTATCAGTTGTAAATAAAAAATTAATTTCATTTAAAAATTAATTTATAATAGCAATTTTTATTGAAAGTATTAGTTATTTCATATTGTCTTTAGTAAATTTTAATAGAAATAGCATCAGAAGACTCACTGATCTGCAATCTAATGTGCATTATGATTTATGACCTCCCTATAGTGAAGAGACAGCACTCTGATGATCACCTGACGGGATAAATGCTCCGTCTAGATTGCATTGAAGACATGACTTTTTCTTATGTGCCTATAGTGAAATGGTATGTTTGTATTTATCGTCGAACATACATGTGGGGCAATGTTACTAATGCAGGATCATCTGATAGTAGTGAAGTGATTATGATTATGACAAATATATATTTTTTTAATAAGTATTTTTAACCTTTTGTAACTGGGATTCTAATATTTGCATCTTGTAACCTTAGTTACCAGGAGCATATATTAGACTGTTCAGTCTTTCCGGAAATACAATTACTTCTTTTCCTATTATGCAAGTATCCTAAAGGCTTTTAAACAACCCTAAGTCATTACATAAGTAAATAAACCTACATATTTCAATAAATTAAAATTATACAAATTACAGAAAAAAAAATTTGGGTTATTTTCAGAACTCTTTCTCCTCTGTATTTTAGTTTGTTATAGTAGTGTCAAAATACTAATAAAGATATGTATTGAAAAACTATACTACGAAAAATTCATTAAACCAATGCACCTTTTATTTTCAGCGCATAAATCAAGACGAAAATGGGTCAGATCATGCATAAAAAAGTTTTACAGTTATTTGGATTTAACATTATTTTAATTAATTTCAAATTGCTTCCATATATTGATTTGTAATATATAAAACACCTATAATAATTAAAGTAATATTATTTTCTTAATAGTATTTAAATATACAGGTACTCTGGAATAACTAACTAATCTTGTTTTTGAGTATTCTATGTTATAATCATGTCTTCTGAACCGTAAGTAATATTATAAAGGCAAAAAGTTTGTATATTTTTTAGTACTCGTAGACATTTTGTGATTTAGAGTATATAGACTACTGTTACCCTCAAGGGTTATATCACGGAACAAAAAAATGTGATTATACAGTTGTTGATGTGTTTTCCGCTTATTACACAAAAATAGTATTAATTTGCGTTCTGATAACCAGAAAATGTTCACACAATTCATTGCATATATTTTAAATTGTATTTTTCTTAAAACCTAACTTTTTTTAATTTGGTGGAAGCGCAAAATAATGTCAATAAAGTTTCTTAGGACATATGGTTCTAGGAATTAACTTTTGTGACTAAAAAGCTGTGATGGAATGATATGAAAAGTTCATTATGAAATGTATGAATCATAATAGCCATTCATAAGCATCTATTTTAACCAGAAAGTAATATATTTTTGGATTTCACCAATTTTCATTATTATGTATAAAAGTATTTTAATAAATGGCAATTTTACACATCACGTAAGTGTGTATGTGTGTATATATATATATATATATATATATGTGTGTGTGTGTGTGTGCATATGTATAATAAAGGCAAGGAACTGATCAAAATTATTAGTTAAGTTACAAGTTTTTTTATTTTTCTTATACAGGCGTCATCCGTTCTATAATATGCTGCCATACTTATTTATATGACATAATAAAAATAAAGATTAAAATATTAAGTATGCACTAAAACATTATAATTTCTAGTTATACAATTTAATTTATTTTATTTCTTACATTAGTAATGTATAAATAAATTAATAAAAATATGGTAATGGGTGTCACAAATTACAGGGCTTGAAGTAGATATTCCCAATGTCCAAATTTAGTATGTGGGTAACATTTTGCAGTCATGTCATGTCTAACCGTTGCAGTATCCATAGAGAAACGAAACTGTTTGATACACAAATACGTGTGTGCGATACTTTTGATTGCCGATTCTTGTTTTAGTTTTAGGTGAGTTTAAATTAATAAAGCTATTTATTTTAACTATTTTAAACACATGTTGTATAACGGCCTATCTTAAATTTTCGGTGAATCAAATTAATAGTGATATTGAAGCTTACAAATTGTGAACACGTTGTAAACCTTTAAACGTTACGGTAAGGACTATTTTTAAAATATTTATAACTGTTGTTTGTAAACATTAGGTTTATTTAATGTTTTCGAAATTTTAATACAATAAAAATTCAGTAACGCCGTATAAACAAAAAGTAAAATAATAATTGGTTGACTATAAGATGAAAATTTCAATCTGGAGAGGCTGATATCTTATTAGACTAGTATAATAAAATTATTTTAATTGCAAAATTATTTTTAGTTCTTGTGAAAAGGGCGTGCTATGAAAAAAAACAAAATCAAACAACGTGAAATAGTGTGAAAATAATGAACTAATTTTTAAATGAAATGTTACTTTATGCCCAATTAGATTATTTATTAACAGTTTTGATATTAACCCAAGTATTTAAGTCCTACTGTGCCTTATTTTAATAACTACGTAAATATAAAGATGGGTGATAATAAAAAATTGATTTGTAATGAGTCTTGAACTTATTTAGAAACAATTGGGAAAAATGCAATGTATGTATATTTGTTTTGGAATTGGATAAATTGAGAACCTAATAAAGATCTTGTTAACCAACAATTTAATTACTAAAAATGGTATATTCTAAAAAGAAACTAAAGTATGATATTTAATTAAAGCATTTGGATCTAATAAGTTAATGTTACTTTTATAATAGGCAATTTAAATCTAATTTATATTAATGTCTTTCATATGTGTTAAATTTTTTATCTTCCTTAACATATCAGTTAGATGTTTTATTATTTACATAATTATTGTAAATATATCGGAATACAATAATGTGTTTGCCCTGTAATACATTATTAGTCTAAATTTCATTTTCTTTTAGAATATATCTAATAAGGTCTTTTCTTAACAAGGTTGCTTAAATTTAATAAAAAAAAACTGTTTTAAAGTTAGTTAAAAAACCAAAAGTAATTGGCCAAATATCCTTGCTTTAATTGCTCATACTTTAAATTTTACTTAAATGTTTCTGCTTCATGGCCTTTTTAAGATTTGCTTTCTTGTCTTAGTGCCATAATAGAACATGTGTCAAAGTTAGATACTAATTTGTAAAATATTGTTAAGTTCGAAAAAAAAAATTATGATTGTTTTATATAGCATAATTACAGTAAAAAAATACGGGAAACATAGATTACCAAAAGTAATATGACCCAAAATGAAATTAAAGAAATTTGAAAGGAAGAAACCTATTTAACTTTTCATTTTAACAATTTTATGAATAAATATGTAACTGAGTATAATAGAAACAATAATGACATGTTTACTCCATAGTAATCTAGTTAAAAGAGTATTAAAAATTAATAAAACAAGGCCCTCACTTTGTAAATAACATCTATGAATTCGGCGGTGTTTGATTTAAAATGTGGCTATAACATGGACGCTATAAATACCTAACTAATTACTTTACAAAATAATGGTAATTTTTTCAACTTTTAGCCAGTATTTTCTATATGCACTTCCCTATAAATAGGTAGTGAAAAATTAAAAGGGAACAAAATGAAACCATTTTTTATTTTAAATAGGTGACCGAATCGACTGGTGATGTTTACCACTCCCAAAATTCTTTTATTTTTTTAATTCTTTAAATGACAGTGCTATTTAGCAAAATAGATTAAAAAGTCTAAGTGAGATCTAAATATAAAATAATATTCAAATTACTTTCAAGTTTGTAAATTCAAATTACTTTCCTGTTTGTATAACCTAGAATAGATATCTCAATTTTTACTAAAATTCTTTAGTTAGATTCCATAGTGAAAAAAAGTGATTAGGATTCCGTAGTGAAAAAGGGACCCTTATAATTTCGTCACATTCGTCTGTTGGCCACAGCCTCACAATTTCTGCATTTTGTTACATGTAATTTTGCAAGTATTCATATAGTATGTAACAGTATATTTAAAAAAATTTTATACGTGTAAAGCGGACATGTAAAGCGTGACATTTTTTTACCACACCTCAAGGAATGGAAAAAAGATAGGTCTAGTAAAATTAAAATCTGGTTTCATTCAACATTTTTAATTTTTGTGTCAATTTTTCAGCCATGGTTTTGAGAAAATCTGAAAATATCCTAGACTACATTTCATTTGTATTTCGCTTAATTTGCATCCAAAATTTTAAGAACTGTAGACAATTTCGGAACTAGAGATGTAAAGTAAAATCAATTTATGTCTATCTCAAACTAAGTTTGCTTGACTCGTTCGATCACTGGTTGTAATTTGTCCGTGTGTTGTTCAAACACTCTTCCACACTGTGTATGAATCAAACCAAACATACTCAGTTCGAGTGTATAATGCAAAAGCTCGTTTCAATTTGTTTTATGGTTTTGGTTATTATTTTTAGGGTTTGTACCTCGAATGGCAAAACGGTACCCTTGTAAGATCACTCACGTGTTTCTGTCCATCTGTCAGAGCCAGAGAAAAACTATGTGATGTAGAAACTTGAAATTTGGCATAGTTATACATCTTATTAATCCACATATTTTTCACTAGCTATTTTTTTAAATATTCATGTGAGAATTAAAAAGGAGTAAAGGAAGTACTCAAAAATTTTATATTTCATGCGGAGTATCATTTGAAAGAGTTCATTATGAGGCGTACAACAATATCATAATTTTAAATTTAATATTTAAGAAGATGTTTAAAATTGCCAATATGTGGCATTCCCACTCCCTTATCTCTTAAAGTACTGAACCAAAAATTACAAAAAAACAAGGTTGATAAGGTCTGAGTAGAAATTTGCTAAAGCAATTATCCAAGATCTTACATATTTTGAAATAAGTATGCACCATGTTCTTAGGTCTGGAAAGATATAGTTATGAAAAATTAATAGGAATATTATTTACCCTTAAAAATGTTATATATTTTGATAAGAAAAGCTTTATGTTAACACTCACTCACACACATATACATATAAATATACTCATGTGTGTGTGTATATATATATATATATATATATATATATATATATGTGTATATATATATACACCCACACACACACGCATGCACGCGCGTACACGCACGCACACACACAGGCGCGCGCGGATGCACGCACACACACACGCGCGCGCGGATGCACGCACAAACACACACGCGGGTGCACGCACGCACACACACACACACGTGTATGTAAACGTATACAAACACATGTGTGGACCGCGCCATATGTCATCGACCTATGCGACATGTCTTCCCATTTTTGGCTGGCTGATTGCCGGTTGCGTGGGTAACGTATGTACTTATTTGTCTCTTCCAATTGGGTAATTTATTCAAAATGCACGTGTTTAATTTGATGACTACAATATTAATTTTAGAAAACTCCTAATAATCGGTTTATTTTTTTAAAGTATTCTTAGATATTCAATTTTATTTTAATTGTGCCTTTTCAGCGAATTGTAATAAGTAGCGTCTAAATATAATTTAATGAGGCTGTTTCCTGTGTTTGCCATGTTTCATAAATACTCCAGTTTGAAAAATTTTAATTTTATCCATCTATTACTCTCCTCTATGGTAATATATGTGAATATCTAATGATGTGTACTTTTATAACTTATTAAACTCTTAGGAGGACCGTTCCCTAGGTGGACTAAGATCAAACTTGCAAACTATGTTCCTACAGGTTTTTGATTAATTAAAGAAACGTGCTATATATCGTAACAATAACTAGGTGAATAGGGATGGCTCTAAAACCGTACCGACCGTTAGTACAAATACACTCAATATATTCATATCGCCCACGGTTCGAACGATTTTGCTTGCCTTGCTGTCTGTAGAAAATGATTTCGTAAAAATAAATGGAGTAGTTTTGGAGAAACGTATATTTTCTTCTCAACTCAATTAAATTTCGTTATATTAGGCATCATCACGAAAAATATATACTTTTCGCTCTTTTCAATATATTAAAGTCCTTCACGATTCTCGTACTTTGCCACGTCTTTTATCTGGATTCTATGACCAGCCAGCAACGGCATTGAATTGCGTTTCAAAGTCAAATGTATCCTCCTGATGGTGCACAGTACAGTTAATGTTGAATAGCGGTGACATAGTACAATTAAAGTTCAAAATTAAAATTGTAAATTAATAAACCTAAGATATAGAGACTGTGTTGACAAGTAGTCTGAGGACGTAAAAATTTGAAAATTTGCAGAACGGGACTATTTTCATATCCTATTGCACTTAAACGTACCACCTACTCGATCCCTTATACGTAATTTGTCGCTTATTATGTTTCAATATTTTTATGTTTTCGATGGTGAATTATAATTGCAAAATCATTTTCAGACTTCGCTTTTTGAGGGTAACATTAAGTGTGTTTTAAGTGCAGTAGAAAAATTGGCTCCCGTATTACTACTTTGTACCGTTACCGCTAGATCAATATTTTTCAGAAGAAACATAATACAGTAAACGAAAAAAATCAGTCAAGGTGCCGATATACGCTCGTGAATGTCAAAATCGCTTAACATTTTGGTGAAGTGTCGCGAGGTGATTTCCTAATCTTTCAAAGCGGCCAGCGACTAGCGGCCCGACGTTTTAAGTGACACGATCACCGACCAAAATATATAAAATCACCTAAAATTTCAATCGAATTGCGTGGCGCGATGAAATGTTCATCCCGTTCACATTTTAATACTCCACGCTGAATGGCGCGATCGACATGTGGAATGGGCGGTGATGCAGTTTGAATAACAGGTGATGTACTAAATAGCTATCGCACTATTTTGTTATCTTTTAAATTATCCTATAATCCCTTTGAGCTAGTTACGTTGCTGCGGGAGCGCAAATTTGACCGATGTCATATTTCATATTTTTGGTTATAAACACTGGTATTGAATTGGCAGGTAAGGCGCGGTGGAGCGATTATGAGTGTAGTCGATATTCATTCATTATGAGTGTAGTCGCATTAATTTGGTCCAAACGGAAGAGCTCCAAATGGCGTGGCCCTAAGTGGCCAGCTTTACGTGGTGAACTGCAAAATGAAAAATGAGTTAGACATTATTTGAACTATTAATTATAATTTTTTTATACGAGTTCACTAAAATGTTTATATTCAATCTAATATATTTTACAAGGTTAATCGTTAAATATATGTTAAATTAGAATTGTAGGTAGTATTAGTTCAAATAGTGATCGATTCGTAACTTGTCTCACTTTTCGATCGATTCACTCTGCGTCAATTGTGATCGATTTACGATTCAGCTGACATTTATTTTCAAACAGATTACCAATAAGGGACGAATTTAAAAACAAGTGCGCGGAAGTGAAGGAACACTCTCAATTTAGGCAGTGAATATATTAGTTGCAAATATGATTCGGAACTTTGATCTGGATAATTACATTTGTCCTACAAAAGTTTCACCAAATGCGGTTGATGCTTCGCGTGGTCCCGTCGTACTGCTCGACATCATAAACTCATTACGATTAAACCCAAAGTAACTTAAATTAGTTTAGCGCTAAACTAACTGTATTGAATAAATAGCAAAAATTATAATGCAGTTTTGCTCGTATTTCATATTGAATATTATCTAATATGTCCTATGAAAGCGTATACTTAAATGCGGCTGTTAGCAATGTAGCGAGGAAAAAAATAACTAAGCGTTTGAAAAACCCTGGATTCCAGCGAAAAGTTCTGTTATACAATAAAGATATAACCTTCGTGCGTCCTCAAAGCTTAAAATGATCGACAAATGCCGGAAGCGGAGGGAGATTGGAGTGAATTTCTTTTCATTTGAGTTCAAAACAGTTGAGATTGGAAAAAATCTTTGCAACCATTTTTAAACAAGGGGAATACTAACGTGGTCAGACGACACGTCGACTCGCAGCTGGAGTTCGTTGGTAGTTCTAATATTGGCAAATTAACGTTAAAAGCTATAATTACGGAAATAATAAAATATTATATAATTAGTAAGTAACTTATTGACGTTTTTATATCCTAGAAATTACACTTTAAAAAAGCTTATGAATAGCGAAATTTATCAAAGCGAGACTGCATATATAAAAGCTCAATCCGCTTCAAACTAAAACACGTTCCAAAGGAATTAAAAGAAATGCGGATATATTTCGGAACGGCGAAAATAGTCGAACGCTATCCCACCGAGGCAGACGGAGTCTTACCCGAGAAGCCGTAGATGAAACGGAGCGATGAATCAAAATGAATGCAAGAACGCGAATGAAAGTCGGATTATCTCTGACCGGAAACTGCGGCGCGTCGTGAACAACTTTTTTTTGAAGTGTAGGAATTCTTACTGAATTCATTTGGCAGAAGAGCCACATAACCTAATCATTTGATTGTCATATATTTGTATATATGTGTGTGTGCGAGCGAGCGTCCGTATGCGTGGCTGTACGTGTGTGTATATATATATATATATATATATATATATATATATATATATATATAATACGTAAATAGCATTTGAGATTGATATTGTGGAAATGATTAATTCGACACTTGCTATGTTTTATAAAGGTAAGAAAGATATTAAATCTTAGTTTTGTTAATATTGAAGTTTATCTTTACGAAATACCTTCTTGGTGAGTCGCTCCCTCGCTGCTGAGGATCGTGGCTCCCTTTTGATAACACCTTCTCTTGGATGATATTTCGCCATACATTCATATTTTTGGTGCTGTGTAGGGCATAATGTAATGGGGTGCCAAATAATTCTTGAGTCTAGTCTGTCTAGTGTCTAGAATGTGCTTCACAATACTGTCGGTAGGTCTTCGCACAAAGTGTCCAAAATATTCAAAGACCCTCCGGATATAGCTGGTGGACAATCTTGTATTGATTCCAAGTTATTTCAGAATCGAGACGTTGTTCCTGTGTTCGCTACTTGTGATGTTGGGTGTCTCCCTCCAGCAAAACATTTCAGAGGAGTCGATTCGTTTGCGTCAATCAATCGTCTTCAGGGTCCAAGACCCGGCACCGCCACGCCGGACAGAAAGATGGATAAAATCAGAGTTCTTACTAAACGCGACTTAATACGATATGTCTGGATATGTTTCTGGTTTCCATACGAAATATAGTTTATTTGTAATAATGCATTATTTTAATTAAATCATTGTGTTTGTATGAATTTAAACGTCATAACATTTCTCTGTATAAATGTTGACTAGATAAACAGGTTTTGTGACAAAATGCTTATTTAAGTATTTGCCTTTAGTACAATGTTATATTACTGATCGTTATAGAAAATCTACGAATACAACACCGTCAGCATAGTGCTTAATAATTTTACCAAATATAGACTACTAGAAAGTATTCGACCTTGCCCGGTTTAAAACTTGTATGTAGGGAAGGGTGATTACTGTCACCCCTTTGTGTTTTGTTACTGAGAAGTAGTGTGGAAAATTGACTTCTACGTATAAAGATATAGCCTAGTAGTAGTAGTGCTGGATCCCTGGTCGTCGGACTTAGTAATACCCGTCCAATTTCTGGTAGTGCTCCATGGCCACTATCTGTAGGTATACTACCGCCGTCTGGTTATATTTAATGTCATCGCCGCTTTAGACTCGCGTTACGTTGGAATATAAACAATAACTAGAAATATAAATTTGGCTTATTATTTGTGAAACTGTTTCATGCCGACTGTGTTTAAGATCATTGCGCACAATCGGAGTGAATTTTCACGTTTTCTTAGTTATTATGTACGAAAATCAAATGTGTAGCGTCTTTGGTGAAATAACACTATTCATGGTAACGAACTTAATATTCAATATACAACTGACGAATGAAATAATTGAATGAAACAGAACCATTAAAGATTTGCTTTATTCGATTTTTTGAAGCTAAACTTCTTTACGCACGCTTGACTTGGGGAGTAAGCTGGTGAATGCGTGACGAGAGCGTTACGAAAAGTGTGATCGGGCGAGGCGAACGGAAGTTGAGAGGGAGATATAAGTTAGTGAAGACAGAAAGAGAGTTACGTTTCGTATATTATTGTAGGGGCAAGAGGGAGAGGTGCAAGCACACATTTTCTGTCTCTCTTTCTCTCATACCCAATTATGTTTCGTATATCTAAGACACAGTGCAAGCCTATTGTCTGTATCACACTGTAGGAGCAAGAGAGAGCAGTGCGCGCGCACATTTTCTTTCCACCTTCCTCTCATAGCCAGTGCATGAAATATATATATATATATATATATATATATATATATATGTGCGAGTTTGCTAGCGTTACGCGAACGGTGATTTTTTTATTATTTTGTAATTTCATTTCGTTCTTGAACAATTTTATAGATTATTATTTTGTTCAATACATTAAATATTCTACGTTTAAAGTGAATAAAATTGTAAATTAATTTTAAAGTTCATATTTTGTGAATTTGAAGTTTTTCTTCAGTCGTGTGGTCTAAAGCACACCCGTTTTTTTTCTATTAGTTACTTGTAGTTACTTGTTATATTAGCGCGGAAATAGTGGTGATTCTCGTAATTTAAAAATAAGAGTTAACAAATGACACTTTGCCAGCCACAGGTATGCCAATAAAACTATTATTGTATTATATATTATTAGTTTAAAGTTAACGCCGTAGCCCACTGATTAATTTGAAGGTTTTCTCTCGTAAATTATATGTATGTAGTTCAAAATGAACTTTTTAACACGTAAACAGAAAAAAGTTATTATAATTTATAGGGTGTTTTATGTTACGGAGGACCAACTTCCAGGATATGCGCACTTATGATCTGACTGGCATCGGGTCTTAGTAACAATCTTTCTTTATTGACGAAAATTTATGGTTTCGTTAACTAATTTTTTTTGTTTTTTTTTTACAAATAGCCATCCACCAAAATATCTATCAAGCTTTTTAAATAAATAACATTTTGTAAACGGTAATATTTCGCCGTCAGCATTGTGGCATTGATAGTTAATTTGTAAATATACAGTAAATATACGTAAGAAATAACCTAAGTGATTGTTATACACTAACATGTAGGTATAACAATAATTTTCGAATGAATGTGCAACTAAGTACCAAATCGATAAAATTAATCTGTAATCGTTCTATTCTCAGCATTTACATAAATAATTTTGTAATCATACATAAAACTCAACGATTCGGTTAGGCGTGACGCCTTGTAGTCGTCGAGCTATTGAGTTTACTGTTCGATTTCATTAGAAAACTTCATCCTTGCTTAAGTGAATAAATGCATTGTAGGTAGTTAAATATCGATCAGTTCGGTTCTCAGTAATTTTTAGATGACCCTTCGAAAGTAAACTCGTTTACATGCGTTGGCTGCACACGTGCTGAACTAACCAGATGCTTCTCCGTCACTCCCTTTCGATTCCCGTCTCGGCAGGTCATTATCCCGCTTCCTGTGTTCGACTATCAACACACGTGTGAATTTTTCATTGAACCGAAACCGCTGGTTTTTGTGAGCCCTAATTTTTTTAACTAGTAACTAATTCTTGCGTAAGGCACTTTTTAGATTAAAATTTCTCAAATTGGAATCCTTATCAGATTAATCTGTTGTATATCAGCCATACGTAGATATCTCGTGATGAATCAGATTTTAATGAAATATATTAAAATAAGCAAAACTCAATCGTCATTTTATTTAAAACTGCAGTATTTTCTGGTTCCAAAAAAGATAACCGATTTTTTTTCAAATGATACTATGTTGCATATGTTTCGGTAGATAATGTCATTGATGTACTTAATTAAAAAAATATGTAATATAATAATATACATTGACAAATATTTTACATAAAGGTTGAAGAAAATAGCAGGTAAGATCTTACTCCGCAAAGTTGCCGAAAAAATTTGTCACACTTGCGAAAAGCCCCGATCTCTCAATGCCTATTTTTGTTCATATTAATTCCTGTAAATTACATTAATTTCGGTGATTAATTTAGATTTCATCGGCTGAAATAAAATATATTTTTCTTGGATACAATTGTTAAATGCAATTGAATTATGTAATAAATATGAAATTAATTTGGAATTGGCAAGTATAGTAAACCAAAAAAAAAATATTCCTGGATCGTGTAATTTAAAGAATTACTAGCCTGAATCACCAGTGAATTGGCAATGTTCTCATGAAAGTTGAGCCGTTTGGTCGAATACTATGTTACGATAAATTAAGTTTGTATATATCGTCTTTGTCTCGCAAAGGGCCGAAACTTATTAACTGTCCGTCTATGTATGACTGAGTAATAAAGTACGTAGAGTCGTGTAAAAGCAGATGTTCATTCGCCTAGAGAGGTCTATTGCGCCAGTGTTACGTAAACTTTACCAGTTAAAAAGAGATTTAATTTATTTAATGGTAAAGACGAAATTGAGAGACTTCAGAGTTTCATGCCGCTACCGAGCGGCGCACAGTGGGTCGAAACGGCTGCAACTATTGACACATAGACATTTTTTTCATAAAATTTTATTTCCAGCTATACTAAACGATGGGTTATAGCTATCTAAATTAAAATTTTCAAATGTTTTATTTCGCTAAACTTTGTGCTTTTTGAGGAATTTTG
Organism: Druceiella hillmani; assembly: GCA_039881145.1. Classification (NCBI taxonomy): domain Eukaryota; kingdom Metazoa; phylum Arthropoda; class Insecta; order Lepidoptera; family Hepialidae; genus Druceiella; species Druceiella hillmani. The sequence continues at coordinate 22,836,430 of JAYKKI010000003.1, read as the reverse complement.
GTTTTTTATGGAACGAAATATGAAAAACCAAGTTTATAAGACGTTTTAGTCTATCCGATTTGCGGCTCTCTAAATACTATTGTATAAGTGTTCCAGTATTTAACTCGAATAAGTCGCTTCCCTATCTGCAGACTTGTGCGCTATATGGATTCATATAAATTGAAAGAAACTATATTTAAAAAAATATATATGAACCAATATCGGTTAGTTTTTAGAATTTTGGTTGTCTTTAATACTCAGATATAAATAACAAAGGGGGCTAGTTATTATTAATTTATTATTATTACATAATATGTATTATTAATATATGAGTAATAAAGTTAATTATTATTACAGCCATTAAAAAAAAAGTTGTGACAAGATTGCCATATACAAAAAAATCCTCGAAAACCACGAAATTTAATGAGATATTATAATTTAACAATTTCTATTTACAATTAAATGAAACTACGTGATGTAGTATTATTTCTACTTTCTTTAAGTTCTTAACCACGACCTAGGTTTCGTTGTATTACAACATCTTCAGGTGGGCTATTAGCAAAGTTTCATTTGATTGTGATTAATTAATTTCTACGAAATTAACGCCAAAATTCTATTTAGACAACTATAATGAACAATTTCAGTTAGCGTAGTTGTAAATACAATTTTATGAAAAAAATATCTACACCCATATTGAAGTCATTTCCGCCCAATGTGCGGCGGTACGAACAGAGTCTAGTACCTACTTAATTAAAATTTCACATTTCCTTGAAACGTTTAATTTTAAATGATTTAAGAAATGTTGTATCGACCTGGGTAAGGAGTTAGCAGTCAGACGGCAGAACCAGGCGACAGTTACAGTAATCATACGTAATTGAAAGTAAGCTAACATAAATTATAATAAACGAGTTTTTGGTCACCACTTCGCTTACGCGGGAAAAGGATCTGTCGTTTCACGTCTTAGCTAATGACACTCATGAAGTTAAATACAAGTCACTGTAAATATAATAGTTTTTCAGGTATAATAATTTTCGTAAGCACTTAACATGTGTAGATTGTTTTGCGATTTGGAAAATAGTGTATTTATTGCCAGTTATTTATTAAAAAAAAATAATCGAAATTCAGTGCCCCTGTTATTACATGACCTAACCTCTATAACGGCGGATTAAGACAATAATAATATAAAGCGTACATTATTTATTTTAATCGATTAATTATTGTAAGTTAATGACTTCTATATTGTATCAAAATTTTTCAAATGCGAAGAGTTTCGGAAATAAAATTTGACTATCTTAGTATTTTGACATACATTTTGAATTGAGTTGCTGTATATATGTATACACTTGCAGCGCGTTATATATCTCAACTATTGATCAGATCGTCTCTATCCCAATAACTATCAATATTAATTGTGAAATCCAATTATGGCCACCCTCGTTGAAACGACGCGTTGCTTTAGGGGTAGTTTTGGCAAAAGCGCTCGGTTCATATCATGCATTTGCGGCGTCCTGGTCAACCCACGGTCAACTTTTGTTACCTTCCTTATATAAAATAATACCTTTATTTTCAGTGACTCGGTCATAGTAGACAAACTTCAGGAAGTCATATTAGAAAACCACAACATATTTGTCCTTGGCTATAATATTTCTCAGCCTCACGTACTCAATCAATCAATACAATATGTGAATGTAATGTAAACATATTTTTTTTGCACGGAAGCAGAGTTCAATGGTGTGTTCATATCCATCTGTTAGTACTTCATAATTGTTTTATGGGTACGATCAAACAGTATTAAAAAGAATAATTTAGATGTTTAAAGTCTTAACTGGTTTTATTTCTTGTGTACAAAGAAGACCTGCAAAAGCCCGTATAGTATTAGGTGCAGGTGTTACAAGACTAAAATGATACTCTTTTTATCATTTTATCTTTTTTTTATATTTTTTATGTTTTATATTTAATAATATATTGTAAATGGTATTTCTACGGAACTCTTTAAACCAGTAAGACGAAACGAAACGCAGTGTGTCCTGTTATATCCTCTATATACAGATGTAACACACTAATCCATAAAACTTGCAGACTTGACAAGGTAAGGGACAAAGTTTTCATACATTGACACTTGTTCTGTGTTACTTAATTGACTGTCTTCTTCATTTCCTTTAGAGTAAATTTTTACTTTAAAGGAAATGAAGAAGACAGTCAATTAAGTAACACAGAACAAGTGTCAATGTCAATTATTACCAGTTTATTTTCAATTCATTTGCGTAATGGTTTAAACATTTAAAATGCGAACGGTATTGATTCACAGCTCTGCAAATTTTAACTTTTATTTTTCCTTTTTTGATTGGATAGCTAATCATAGGGTATTTTGGCGCGCTGATTACTAATATGTACTTAGATTTTCCCCATCACCCTCGTTTTTTGGAAAAGTCCTATGTATGAAATCGCAAAACAAGCCAACTTTATTAAATAAAAAAATTATATTGCAATAAAAAAACAATTACATGACTTTCATATATTATAAATACATTTAAATGACAGCGAAGTTTGATGCTTGTTAAACATCCATTTTTCTGAAATTTTCAATCATTTTCTTCACAATTTCCACATAATTTTATAGTTTCCTAAGAAATGGTTCACTAGTTCCTTGAAAGATTTCTAGGCTTCCAATTCAATTTCACTTAATTTTTCATCGAAAGTTGTGTCTTCCATCAATTTTCTTACATCCGGGCTAACGAAAATAACTTCTTTCACTTTAACTTCAGATAGACATGGAAAAATTTGGTGTAGAAATTGAATACTTTCTCCTTCTTTATTCAACGCCTTCACAAATTGTTTAATCATTCCCAGTTTTTGTGTAAAGGGGGTAGCAAAACTAGATCACGATCTTCAGCAAAATGTAATACAAAGTCTTTTTCTCTGTTGCGATACCAAGAAAATGAGGTGCCAGGAGCAATCATATTCTTTTCCGATAGTCTTAATTCGAGGAGTTCAGCTAGATTTTTTGGCAGGCTTAGATCTCTCGTAAGTCGTTCAGTTCTGACTGTGAAAATAGCTGCGTTCCACTTGCACTTGGCTCAAATTGAGCTTCAGGTTGAGATACCTCTCGATATCACTGTTCATGTCTTCAGCCCGCACTGATTCCAAATATGAAAGGTAATGGCGGTGCAACGTTGGGTTCGTGATGCGCCGCTTATTACCGATTGCGCGGTTGGATATACCAAGTCTTTTTTGTTTTAAAATTGTAGCCTGTAGTCTTGCAACAGCAAAAATAACAGTCTTCGGTGCGATTCTCTCCATAACATAATCGATATAGTTCAAAGTTATTGTTCTGCCCTTTTGACCACTTTCGAAGTTCACGAACGCATGTCGCACAAACTTTATGTGGGGCCCACTGTTTGCCTTGGTTAGCGATTGCTAGGCCGGAATACATATTATAAAAGTAACTTATGAATTCGGTAATGTTGTGCTGCTGTTTTATCAGCATAAACTGCCAACAAATATAACAAAAATTGTCCGGTGAGTTTAAACACTTTCGCGATGACAACTTTTGTGAGCGTGTCAACTTTAGTGAGCGTTACGAATTGCACGGACGTGATTTTGTAAAAACAATGATCTTGCTATTTATATAAAAATCTATTAATCTATCCTCATTAATTCTCTTCTAACGATTTAAGTTAATTAAGGTTAAATGCGGTCTTTAGCAAATGATCTAAAAATCCACTTTTTTTCCAATAATAAGGGTATGTCACTTAGTCAATTATGTTATATTTAACTAACTCTTAATGAGAACTCATTTATTGTTGTCTGCTGCAACCATTCATTGTGTTTCTTGTTCAATAAGGAACAATTCAAAAAAAGTTCAGTTCTTGACTTGATGGGCCTAGATAAGAAAAAAAACTATGTTAAATAACTAACAATTCTGACATGATGGAATTTTTTTATAATTTTTCCCGTAATCAGCGCCTCTAATTAATCTAATGATCGAATCGATCCTCTAATAATCGATTTGAAGGCTAATCTATCAAGGTCAGCCTTCAAATCTGAAAGGGGAAAACCACTGTAGACCTGTGTTATTTTTCATTTCTAAATAGTTATTGTGAACTTATTTAGAATATTATTTCTTATTAATAATTCCTTACTATACTTAAAATATTATGTATGCGCTTTTATCAAGATACCTTTTTATGTATAATGATTATAAATTGTATTTTATTTTTTGATTTCTGGATTGTCAATTGCTGAATTATTTGGTTTTTACATTCCAAAAAATACCAGGTGTTTTTAAATTATATTCTTTTTCTGTAACACCGTGCGCATTTTCGTCAGTCTCCTTTGTTATATGATCAATAATTTATCGCATTTTCTTTCATTCAAGTTTAGGGATATTTAAAAAGATCGAATTGTAAATCCATTCGCCAAAGCCGATAAGGACAATGTATAAGAGAAATAAAGGTGAAGCAGGTACAAATGATCGGCTCTTTTCAAATGAAAGTGGGACGAGAAACATTAAGTAAAAAATTGTGTAAAATCGTGAAAAAATTAGAAAGTAGGGACCTTTCTCGGTTAATCCATTATTATAATGTTAACAATACACTAGAACATTGTATTTGTCTAACGTTAAAATAATGACCTGTTGCTTACTCACATAGTCGCTTATGAGAGAATCGTTACGAGTATATATACTAAGTTTCAACTGAATTGTGTCATTAACCTCTGAACTGTCATCGAGCAAGCAACTCATTTTGGAAGAAATCATCGACTATGGAGAAATTCGAATATAGAGAGCAGTCGTCAAGTTACTGAAAAAGCAAGGAAAAACCATAATTTACAAAATCTTTCAAACAAGGCAGAGATTCGATTGAAGACGAGCCGCACTCAGGGCGGCCTATTGAGGTCACCTCCCCGGATGTTGTTAAAAAAGGTCAATAACTTATATCGGGAGATGCTCGATTAAAGAAGAAGAGTTAGGAGAAATGGTTGGAGTATCTTCTACAACTACTTTGAATATTCTTCATGACTATCTTGGAATGGCAAAAATCAGCGCGAGATGGGTGCCGAGAATGTTCACATCACCGCCAAAGCAACAATGCGTCGAGTTGTTCACGTGACTTTTTCGATTTCTGTAGAGAGGATAGGGATGAACTCTTGAGCCGAATTGTTACGGATGACGAAACTCGGATTCATCATTATGAACATGATTCCAAGCTCCATGTAGTGGTATAAAAAGGGTATACCACAACCTAAGAATTTCAAGGTGTTGTATTCGGCTGGAAACATCATGGCGATGGTTTTCTGGGATACAGAGGATATTCTGTTCGTTGACTTTAAAGATAAGGGTATTTCTATAACGGAAGAGTATTACGTGTTTTACTAGAACGACATAAAGACTCATTGAAGGAGAAAAGGCGAGGGAAACTAGCGAAGGTGTGCTGCTTTTCTAATGCACCTGTACATAAGAGTTTGGACACGTTTTTTTTTATCTTTCCGCGAATTTTTTGATTTCCCCTCGTATCGAAGTTAGTCAGCTTTGGCGCGACGCATCTTACGGAGCTGAGTCTCTAAACTTAGTTTTCCTGATTAATATTATCATGAAGTAAAATTTTCATTGTAATTTCAATACAAAATCATTATGTAATATAAGTTTCCTTCTGTAATATTAAGTGTCATAAGCAGACACGAAATTCGCCATGAGCTATTGGTCTGTGTGGAGTATGTAGCCGTATAAAAAATTCGGTGTCTAAACTAATGGTTTTACTAGATTCATAGGTTAAATTAGCCACAATAAAAAAATAACATATTAACATACACGTATTTACAACAAGTAACTTAATTACATCAGTGTACATACCTAAGAAACATTTATTACACTCGGTTAAAAAATGGAATCAAAATCGTTTAATCGTATAAACCTACGGGGTTAAAATTAAAAACAGACGTGAATATTTTCGAACCAGCAGGAAATAAACCAGTAATTTTTATGAGTTCTGTTCGTGTTATTTATAGTCGCGATCGCCAGTTTTCGTTGGCTTATCGTGAAACGCTGGAGCATGACGAACTTTATGATTCAGCATAAATTTAAAACGCATCCAGAATAGTTTGCGGCACTGAAAATGCTGTGTAGTAATGGCTTCCTTCGCACTGGACTCGAAATACCGTATGTAGTTGGTGTAGTAACAAATTTCGGGCGGTTTTCTATTCTTTCAGCCAATGAGGTAATAATTTTTTATAAAGAATACTTCCCTTGGCTTTGCATTCTTAATTACTGTATAAAGTAATTTTACTAAAATTGTTTTTACCAAAGAGGACAAAAGGTTTATTATTCTACGGAAGAGCCTTATTATTACATCACTGTGGAAATTCAATTACTTTTTCTGCTGAAAAACTAAGACTAGGATTAGTAGTTTCACCAACAACGTTTGTTCTCAAGTCAACCACATTATACCGGTTCTGTAGTGACTGAAATAGATGAGAATTGGATGGTCTAATATTCCGAATGCACGGCGGATGCATCAAAATTTCCCAACCGAACTTTAAATTGTCGCCTATTCGTCATCGATGCGTTCTGTGCTCTGGCAATGTTTTTTTCTTTTCATCAATTTCGGTCGTTTTCTCTCAACTACTTGCTTCAATCTGTTTAGCATGCTGGTAGTAGAAAAGATAGTTGATCGTTTTTCTCGTGACAGCAGATCACAACACACGATTTCTTTTAAATTACTACAGACATAACATCACCTCTCATATCCATATGGTTTTTAGCCCCATTTGTGGGTTTCTCTTCGATCTCTTTCTTGCATTATTATTTTCCATTTTTCATTGTACTTGGTTAATTGTTCCAGAAGTGGCTTGATTTTAGTTTTACATCCAAAATAGCACCAAAAACTTGAATTTCTTATTCTATTTAACTTTAAAATTGTATTTTAATCTACGTTTAGTCTCGTAAGTAATATCGCGTCTATTTATTTATTATATATATTTATTATTAAAAAATTGCATCGAATTTTTCAGGGGTCATTTTCATATAAAAAACCCTATTCGATGGGGTGCGCGAAAAAAATTCCCCCGTTTTACATGTAGGTGTGGATCTGTTATACATAGCTTTTCCAATTATGATTTTTTAAAATTATTTTGCTACTTATTGATTGAGATGCACGTAAATGGAAACTGCAGGCACTATGAGACTACGACAGACGGATGGACGGATGTACGGACGGATGTGACAATGTTTTAAAGTGGAATCGCAAAAACGGTATCTGTGCCTAACAATCGAATATTTCTAAACAATATTATAAACCACTAATACCGCAACACCTTTATATGCAGTAAAAATTAACAGTGTGTCTATTTAAAAATAAAATAAAATATTATTTAAAATAAGTTGTTAATTGTTATAAAAAACTAAACTCGAAAAATTCTTGTAATATTCCTAGTCTAGTTATTTTTTGTGTTTATAGAGTTAAGTTCTACATGATAGGAATACACATTGTAATAAGACTGTCCCTGTCCAAATTTTTTATTCTTTAATTCGCTTAAACTGAAAAAAAAACAAAATATGTTTGAAAAATGTTGTTAACTAACAATTTGTTCAATTGTTTAATATAAAGTTTAATATAAAGTTTCACATGCCGCAAAAATGCACAAGAAACGTATATTTCTGGGGAATGTTTACATTGACAGCAATTTTCATAGCGCACCGTGCGTTCATTCAATATTTTGCCTGACTGGTAATTACCACTGTTCCCCTCGGTAAATGTAAATTATACGCTTGTGTATCCTCGGTTAAGTTCAAGGTTGAGAAGTTCAGTTGAGTAAGTGCACGGTTAAGAGCATGTACTTTAGACAAATGTTGCCTGAGGTTTGACGCGTGTAGCTAGTGAATAATATTTCAGATTCTGTATTTAAATTCCCTCGATTTCGATAGACAAGATCGATTAATCGCTTTCACAAAAGTTCCGTTAGACGACTGTGCATTTATCGAACGACAATGCACTTCTGAAAATCACGCAATAAATTAAAGGTTTTAATTATTATTACATACTTTCGTAGCTAAAACAATATTTTCCGGACATCGTTACACAAATACCCAGTCGGGATAATGTCCAATTCTTTAGATGATCGTCGTTGTGGACGATGGCGAAACTTGTAAGTGTAGTCTGGTAAGTTTGAAATTTCGAGCTTTTCTTTTATTGCTCTCTCAAATATTATTTTGAAAAAGGAGGTTGATCAGGTGGCAGTAACTGAACGCAAATTATTTTTTTTAATTTTGTTCCCAATAAAGCTCATGAGGTCATATAACACTTCAATTTCATATAACACGAATTTATTCCACCATGCAGGAAACGCCGGTTTCCCTAATCATCTAGAAAGAGAAGCAATGATAAATACACGTTACAATTAATAGGCGCGTTACACCCATATATGTAAGTGATCACCGTGGTTGGTTGAGCTGATCGCAAGACATACAGCTGTTCGTTGAGCGGGGCTGGATTAGTGTTCTCGTTGGCTGTAAAAGATTTCTCTGGGAGCAGTAAGTCTGCCGTATGTATCAATTGTTTACATTAAAGTAGTTAAGTAAATAAATAAATAAAATGAACAAAAAATGTTGATACACGAGAGAAATCATCTCAACTATCGAGCACCACTTTTAGAGTGCTAATAAAGTGTCTATGTATTATGTGTACTTATCATTGACTTTATATAATTATAATAATTACGATTATATCTACGTTGATTAACCGTAAACTAACATTACTTGGCGCACCAGCAATTGAAACCCAATGCGTTTCGAACGTGGATTATAGCCAGTACTAGATGTATTGATCTTCACCTTCCTTCACTTGTTATGTAGGTTATATTTTATTATATTAGTTTTCATAAAAGGAATGGTCGCGCACAGTAGTTTTCATAAAAGGAATGGTCGCGTACAGTAGTTTTCATAAAAGGAATGGTCGCGTACAGTAGTTTTCATAAAAGGAATGGTCGCGTACAGTAGTTTTCATAAAAGGAATGGTCGCGTACAGTAGTTTTCATAAAAGGAATGGTCGCGTAAAGTAGTTTTCATAAAAGAAATGGTCGCGTACGAGTGATTACATCATTAAAATATAAACTACATACAAATACATTTCTTAAAATGTATCATATTTTAAGAAATGTATTTGTACTTATCATAAATAAATCACAATCTAATTCAATTGCAAATTATTTGGAGATTGAGCAACTTAATGCCGTGGGAAAGTGCTGAATTCTTATATATAATTCTATCTTATCTACTTTGCAATACATCCTGATCATCTACTTTGCAATACATGCTGGACGCTGGAAATGCCAAGAAAACGCGAACACGCCGGCTTAAGAAGTTACAAATATATTTATTTACTTTTAGTTTATTTCACGGTAAGTAATGATCAGCGAAATCACATAATAAAGATTACGCTCAGTTCCGTTAATATTTGATTTTTCTTAAGCTCACTTTGAGCTTCACACACTTGGCCTTGGCACTCAGATCTGTCGAGATAATTGTATTATTAATTGAAACTGTTTCAAACAGTCTGGCCGGCATTTAACCGAGCGCCCTCCGAGACAATATATCACACCAGCGCCACGGTGCGGCGTGCCTGCCCGCCGCCGTATAAATAGACGAGATGTGTTTGAATGGCGCAATGAGTAATGTCATTTATTTACATGCACATCCGTGCGTGGCGAGCCGCGGGCCGCGCCGCCGAGTCTGCGTCCGCCCGGCCATTCCGGCTATGTGGCTATGCGCACGCGTAACGACTTTGATAGATATATTTAACGGGGTAAAGCGGATTAAGCGGTTGTCCCGTGGAAGATGTACTCGTAATGAAGCGAAAGTGATGAAGTTCGAACGAGTAGCAGTGTTTGATAAAGATTGAAACTTTCGAAGCATTTTCATGTGAGAATAGCGTTATCTCAAACGCTGAGTGTCGAGACGCATTACTCTGACCTAGTTATGTGTCGTATTTATCGCATAGATTTTTTTCTCACATTTATGTTTCATTCCGAACATTACCGGCTTCACGGTAATGAGACTTTACGCTACAGTTCCCTTTTCCACTTCCGGTAGGTATGAATCATTGCATTAAAGCTGTACCGGTCTCGCAAAAAATGTAAACACGTATGGAACTATTAGACTCAAATAGAAGGAAGAATAATCCTTATGTAAATAAATACGAAAGTTTGTCTCGCATTTACGGCTCAAACGTTCTTTATGAAGTTTTACATGTATGTAGCCTGCGTCATTTACACGAACATATGAATTTATATCCCGCCATTTTTTATTTTTTCTATACGAGCTAGGAAGCGGGTCAAAGCTTGTTTTCTATAAATAGGAAAGCCGCCTTACGTGACACTGTATCCATCTTACGTGTGAGCTATATTGCGTGACACTGTATCCATCTTACGTGTGAGCTATATTGCGTGACACTGTATCCATCTTACGTGTGAGCTATATTGCGTGACACTGTATCCATTTTACATGCAGCTATCTTACGTGACACTGTATTTTAAAGTTCAGTCAGTTTTACGAAAAAATATAAACTATAACCATTACACCCATATTGCCTCTGGATAAAACACACTGTGGGACGTCAAGACAATTGTCTTTTAGTTGAAGTACAGTAAATAGTAAAATGTTTTTAAGAGAAAAATCGTAGATGAACGAAACCAGATAGTTTTGTATCGATATTTTTGAAACAGGGAATTTTTTTTATTCAAAGTGAACACTGAGTTGAACGAGGTGAATAAAAGAAAAAAAACATTTATGAATGAGACATAACTTATTAATTTTTGAAAATATATGTTTATAAAAATCGCTTGTTTAGGTTACGTATATAAACGGGAACAACGAATGAAGTGGACTGTGAAAAAGGTGTGCTTTTTAGTTTCATGGCATGATTACTTACTTCCTCATATACTTACATGTGTATGGAAGTAAACGTGCAAAGTACCTAAAAAGCAAATCTTTCGAAGCCCACCGTGGTTTATATTTACATTTAGAACTAGAGAGTAATTCATTCTTAAAATCTGGATATTTTGAGATGATTTTATTTCAAATATTACAAAAGATTTTAGAACTTATTTAATGCAATTTATGAAAGTAAAGTTATCAGTATTTTATCAAGTAACATGTGAGCAGCGCTAAAGTAAGGAAAATGTCATTACTGCTCCGACAAAGAAGCGCTATAGACGAAAATATTTTCCCTTCTCTGTACAATTATCTGATGCAGAATTTGCTCTGTACGTCATAATGCTTACGCGGCTGCTAAAACGGTAGCAACACTTTCTTCGTGATGATTCGCCACGACTCGGCGCGGCACCATCCTTCGGTTCGGTGTGGCGCCGATCTCTAGTCATCGACGCGTCATCTCATCTGGCGTTAAGCTGACGAACGAGACGAACGCTCTCGCGATGAGTTTATCGTCGCGAGTTCTGCGACCCCACGGCGCGGAATTTGCGGCCGCTATATTTAGCTGGCTTCAGCTAGCGACGTCTGCTGCGACGGCCGCGGGCGCCTGTTTCCGTCGAGACTGTGCCTGCGTCTCTCGGCATTCGAATGCCTCTAATAGTTCACAAACTATGTGGCTACACTGCCCCTTTATGGTTTATTTGCAGTTACTATTCTGCAGATCGTCGGGTGTGTCTGATTCTTGTTGTTATAATATGCTTTTTATATGGTTTAAATAAGAAAATAATATTAAAAACAGAAATTAAATTAATTGTTACTAATTGAGAATTTAAACATATCATAATACTAGTTTAGCCCCACACCTTGGCTTAGTTAAAAAAAAGTTGAAAATGGGAGCGTAATTCAATAAATATTTGTAAGATTAAAATAATTATACCGACTTACTATTTACACACTTATCTCCTTGCTCTTATCTCTAACGGGATGATTTTTTATTACTAAAAATTCCCTTACGGGATATAAATCCTATGTTAATTAATCTCTGTACCACAGCATGTGCGCTAGCCTAGTGGTGTTAGAAGCATTTCATGCAAATTTAGACACCTCACGAAACGTAGGCGAATAGCGTAACATCTGGTGTCACAAGGTTTGATGGATGTGTCCATTAAACCTTTTAAATGTTTAGTATCTTCATACAGTTTGCATATCCAAATAGCCCCTAGACTTATGTTGTAGCACCGAGAAATTGCACTGTTAGTATGTTACTTTTTATTGTAATTGAATATTTACTTTTAATGCAATCGGATATACTTACGCTAATGATGAGTTAACGTATCGTTTCAGATAAAGGGGTTTAAAGATAAAATAAATCAAATTTAATCACTCAATTTTATTAAGAGTATCGAAATTGCTTTTATATTCTTGATAGGTATTTGTTGTCACAGAACAAACTCTTATGACATTTGTTAATTTTCATTTCGAATAAGTCCGCTTAGTTCAGATTGTTTAGTTAAATCTATCCTTAATTATACCATCCTTGCATTCTACTTGAGAGACGTAATTTTTCTCATCAATTATTATCTACGCATGTTTTATTTTGTGAATCACTACGACTGCGGTCATATTTATGCACTGTAAGAAGTACACAATCACCAATATTAATATTGGGAGTATTGGTTATTAAATTTTAACTAAATAAAAACAGTGTGTTAATTTGTGATTTGTACATAATATTATGAATATGAATAATAATTGTAATTATTATTCTTATTCATAAAATATAATCAACATTTTTTGTAATAATGAAGTCAAACGACCTGTGCAAACGACTAACGAAGTGTAATGTACCACTGAACTTATGATTTATGCTGTACTGTAAGAAGTACACAATCACCAATATTAATACTGGGAGTATTGATTATTAAATTCTGCCATCGTGTATTGAAATACTACACAGGAATTCCCATAATTTGTTTTGTTTCGTTTGCAGCACCACATCGCAATAGCAGATCGAAACATGTTAGGGCGAGTTTACACAATCGTTCTTTTTTATTCAAAGTGTATATAGTACATAAGCATCGTAAAAATAAAAATATAACGATAAGCACAAATATTTATTGAAAGGCAATTATCTCTTGCGTAATAGACTTGAATGAAATTATCAACAATGGGGTTCGGATCTGTTTATAATTGTCCTTAATAGTATAGAGTCGGATTCAATTTAAAGTGTTGTTGTGACAAAAATACGAGTAACGTGATACATAGAACACAGAGCTGATGCAGTTTTGTTACTACCCAAATGTGTTAGAAGATCATAACACACTCAACACAGAATCACCAAAAAGTTACTTTCATGTGTTTACATTTATTTTCGTAGAGTTCACTTAAATACCTACGAGTAATATCATAGTATTCCTTTCATAGAACAAGAGGTAATGCAGCTTTGTTGCTGCTGAAGTGTTTTGAGAAATCGTAACTCATTTTAACATAAAATCAGTAAAAACTTGCATTTACGTGTTTTAAAACAATTTAATATCCACTTAAATATGAGTAACATGATATAATTGCTTTTTTAGTACAAAAAGCTGATGCAATTTTATTGCTATTTAAGCGTTGTGGCAGATAATAATTCACTTAACAGGGAATCACCAAAAACTTACATCCGTTTAGTTTTACATTTAATTTTTGTAGATTTCACGAGAAAAATTATATTATTGCTTTCATAGAACAAAGATATGTTGCAGCTTTATTGCTGTTTGAGCGTTTTAGGAGATAATAACTTACTAAATATAGAAACACTAAAACTTGCACTCCTATGTTTTACATTAATTGTTTGTGGAGTTCACTTAAATACGAGATAACATGTTATTATCGATATCATAGAACAAAAAGCTGATGCAGCTTTGTTAAGGGTTTTGGGAGATCATAACTCGTCCGTTGTAAAATCACCAAAAAAATTATTTTATATTGATTGTAGAGTTTAATTAAATACAAGTAACGTGGTATTATTACCTTCATAGGAGAAAGAACTTCCTCGTTTTGACCTTTTGAAGTGGTTGTTTGGGAGATCATATGTCTTTACAGAAAATAGAAATTGAGTATTAAGTTTAGAGGTACATTATACTTCTTTAGTCGTTTGCACAGGTCGTTTGCCTTCATGATGAAAGCGCTATTACGAAAAATGTTGATTATATTTTATGGATAAAAATAATAATTACACATTATTATGAATAATATTATGTACGAAGCACAAATTAATACACAAATCTGTATATCCCATTGACAAAATGACATTGAAAACGTGGCCAGTTTGAAGCAAGCGATTAAACTAAAAGTATTTTCTTTCGTGTCGATTTACATACGGCAGAGCCGAGGTAAACAAATTCAGTTAAGTTTGCCGATTTCATTAGCCGCATGAACAATTGCAACCGCTTCGTGAGGTATCCAAATATCAACCAATATTGAAATTATTTGGTGCTACAGTACAAGCCTAAGGTCTAGTTGCACTTTATGAAAAGGCTAACTATTTCGGTCGTTTGGTGTGTACACGTTCTAGTCGAGCTAGAGTGTGTTACGCTATCTGTCTACGCCTAAATGTCTAGACTTTTCAGGAAATACTACTTTATGCCATATGACTATGATATAACGCAATTCACAGAGATCGGTTGAATAGTTGAGGCATCAAAAGCGAGACAAACTAATAAACAAACTCACTTTCGCATTTATTTCATTAGCTAGGATTAATTAAAATTTTAGGATACTTGCAAAAAATGTCTTTTTTTCAAAAATTTTTTGGGTTTCCTACGCCTTATAAATTTCGTCGAGAATTCTGAAATACCCCAGATTTACAATTCTAGAAGCAGATGACACGTAACTGAATGACAACCGTAACCAAAGGGCGGAGTCTAATATTTAGGAGTGTCTTATATAACATCTTAAATAATGCTTAGATTCGTTTAAACTTTATCAATAATAAATCTTTCATCATAAATATTTATCTTCTTATACTTAAAAAATTAGCTGAGTAACTCTGCCAACAAAAATTTTTAAATTGGATACAATAAAGTACCAAACGGTTTTAAAATATATCATTTGGGTGATATTAAACAAGTAAGTGACTTTAATAATGAGAAGCCTAAAAATGTGATATAATCGAAACAAATTCAACGTTAACTATCTTAAAATCCAAGTCGTACGATCGATCATAAAATCGAACGTTAACCAATCAAGTAATTACTTTTTATTGACAGTAGATAAGTTCACAATCCATTTCCAATAGGAACTTATTTTTATTGATCATTCCCTAACTTATATAAATGTCTTTTCAACAAAACTAAAGGGGTATTCCCACATCATGTTAAAATGCAAGCGAAGGTATAAAATAAACAGTTTTATTTTTATCATAAATATTGAATATATTTGGCGTTAATTTTGTAGAAATTTATTATTCACAATTAAATGAAACTACGTGATGTAGTATTATTTCTACTTTAATTTCTTTACCACGACCTAGGTTTCGTTGTATTACAACATCTTCAGGTAGAATATTAGCTAAGATCTTTGCTAATAGCCCACCTGAAGATGTTGTAATACAACGAAACCTAGGTCGTGGTAAAGAAATTAAAGAAAGTAGAAATAATACTACATAACGTAGTTCCATTTAATTGTGGATGATAAATATTCCCAACACGTCTTTGAGTATCTATAAATATACTTGTTAAGTCACAAATAATTTCGATCTGTGTATAACAATTAGGTAATGTTTTGTGCCTAAAATGCTTAAAGAATTACAACACGTACTTCACAATAAATCATGAAACAAATTGTAAATTGAAACAACCAACGTCACATTTTACACACATGTGAAATGTAATACCTGGTAATTTTTTACGTGAAAGGTTATCACACTTACATGCACTACATTTGACCATATTTGAGTACAAATAAAACATCAAATTCAACGATGTCCATAATACAGTTTATTAATATGACGTCCTGGTCATGGGGCAAATTAAGGCGGACATACGGTGACAGAATTATGACAGTCGAGTTAAGCAAACAGGTGGAGCATGTGCGATCTCGCGCGATCTCTATAACTACCTGTAGGTTAGGACGAAAAGAAAGAAATGAAAGTATATCAATCATTATGATTATTTCTGGGTATTGTTCGATTATTGAAGTAAAACTTCTTTACGCACGCTTGACTTGGGGAGTAAGCTGGTAAATACGTGACGAGAGCGTTACGAAAAGTGTGATCGGGCGAGGCGAACGGAAGTTGAGAGGGAGATATAAGTTAGTGAAGACAGAAAGAGAGTTACGTTTCGTATATTACTGTAGGGACAAGAGCCTCTCTTCCTCTAATAGTCAGTGAATGAAATATATATATATATATATATATATATATATATATATATATATATATATATATATATATATATATATATGCGAGTTTGCTAGCGTTACGCGAACGGTGATTTTTATTATTATTTTGTAATTTCATTTCGTTCTTGAACAATTTTATAAATTATTATTTTGTTCAATACATTAAATATTCTACGTTTAAAGTGAATAAAATTGTAAATACATTTTAAAGTTCATATTTTGTGAATTTAAAGTTTTACTTCAGTCGTGTGGTCTAAACCACACTCGTTTTTTTATGTATCATCTGCTTCCTATTATTATAAATCTGTGTAAAATACTAAATCTTAGAGAAACTTACTATTCCGTCTTTAAAGTTTTTGTTTACATCACGTGAAGTTTGTATGGTAATATTTACATGGAGCGTGTCCAGTAGCGTATGCGCTCGGCGGACGGGGGTAGTTACAAGTGTAGTTAACATACGTGATGTTAACAGAACGTGTCGCAACACAACGCGAAGGCAACGCGCTACGCACTATGTGTCCATTACAATCATAATGGAAGAAAAGTCGCTTTGTTTGAGTTACATAAATTAGTGCGACGACCGCAGTGGGCCTTGAAAAGGCGTGTCGTTTGGGTTCATTAAGTGTTTTATTTGTTTACTGTGGTACTGAACCGTACTCTGTTTACGTTTCATTTCTTTTTATACTTTAAAGTTTCTTTTTCAGCACATTTTCTTTACTATTTAATTTTACTGCTTTGAAGAATAATCTATTTTTTTAATCGATGTTATCCTTTATCGTCTTTTCGGGTTCAGTCCTTTGTTATATATTTTTGCGCTACTATTTTTCAGCATACTTTAAAGTCTTTATGATTCTTCAGCGTACTTTATTACGTCAAGAATTTTTTAGGCGGAAAACGCTTCTCGGCGGCAATTTCAAAAGCGCACGCAATTTTTTTTCGAAGACCAACTTTGTGGGACAGGCAGGGGTGTACGGCAAAAAGATTTTAAAAAATTGAAATAAGATGTAGTGTCGCGTAAAGACGAAACATGTATTTTTTATGGATAAAGTCACCTTACTCATAATTTTTAACATGGCTCGCCCCCTCTATATACTCGTCAGTCATAGAAATATTTGTAATGTAATATAACTTATTTTAGTATTGTAACATTACATAAATATGGTTATTTCCAAAAATTTCATTTAAAAAAATGTGCGTGCACATGCATTCGCGTTACTCAAACACAAACGCGTCCGCACGTACGCATGCACTTTCTCACACAAAACATCAAATTCAACGATGCACTTATTAATTGATTAATAAGATAATTAATTGACACACCGTTAACGCTCTGCGACTACATATATTTATGTACCACTGGTTAATTTTTTTATTATTAGCTTTCGCAAAGTTGGAACTAAATTTGATTAACAACTAGCGTCCCACCCTAACTTTGCTCGGGTTATAATAGTTGTATAAAAAAGGGATTTCAATTATATATTTTTAGGGTTCGAAAACCTGAGAGTTCAGAAGAGTCCCGTCTAGGTCCGATCACGACAATAAGCGCACGCACAATAATATGCATTAATGCACCTTAAGTTAAATTTTCCCCAATGAATGAAGCAATTTTCAGTGCTTCATATGTTATTTAGGGATAAGGGGTTGTGTATTAATTTATTATTTCATTCATTTTAGAGTAACAATAAACAAAATCGATTAATCAATATCTCCCGCACCTCGCTGAGAGTACACACTTCCGATACGAATCGTAGTGCCACAGCTCAGCAAGAAATGTACTTATTTTTTCATATGCTTTCAATACAGATTTAAAATATCAAGAAGCAGATGAAGCACATTTTTTTTATAAAAACAATCAAAAAATGCTTTTGACATGAAAAAGTATGCCTTGTATATCAGTATTACATAAAACTATGACTGATTCATTAAAACATGTGAATGATACCGATTTTAAACTAAGACTTTAAACGACCATATTTTAAAAAAATGTGGTATTATGTATGGCAAATCTATTAGTTACCTACCCCGCAATGCGGATAATGTCTTTTATTTTTTTAGTAACTAAGTTCAACAGTACATTTATAGTTACCGATACATATTAAAAAAAAACTTACATTTTACATTATGCCAATGAAAATCCATGTATTTTCAAATATGTAATTTAGATAAACGTACTCAATAATTCCAATTCCTCCCTTTTTTATTATCCACTAGGTATTTTTTTACTTGAATTGTACTTATATTCCTGTGACTTAGTTTTACCTGTGCATTAGACAATTTTTATCTTTATAAATCTTACAAAATGAATTCATTTGACAATTTGGTAATAAAAGACATGGTGCTCATTCTTATAATTTTGGTTGTTCATGCAAGTTCTGGTAATTTTAAAGTTATTAAAAAATTAATAAATGATGGATAATGGTCATTCTTACTATGTACAGAATGTATTCAATCTACAGTCGATCTATCAAGTACATTCAAATTATTATTAAGATCAGTTGGATCAATTTTAAGGAAAAAAGTTCACGTTACATAGAATAATTTTCAATAATACGATATACGTAGCTCGGTAATTAAATACTATCGAACAATGTTTATCGATATCGTCACAGCCGTGTCACTTTTGACTTAAAGCACATGTGATTGGCGCATTTTTAACCTGTTACAATGAAACGTGTGCACGGCGTTAGACAGTCAGAAGCGAGTACAATCACCTGTACCCTCCCCTCCCTAAAATTTTGACACTGTTTCATAATGAATATATTTAATTACTCGTCCAATGGTTAGTTATTAGGCCCATAATATTAATAAAGTAGAACTGAAAATTTTTTGTGTATTTATATTTATTTAAAATCGGTTTTATTTTTTTTGTGACACTTGATTATTAAAACAAACTAGGATAAATTCCAGTACAATATTACATTACTCTGTGTTGCCCATAAATATAAATAATTTAAACGATCGTGGTGAGGAATCTAAATAATATTTTCTTTTTTAAATAATTTCTCTCGTATATCTTATGATTAATTTTCCTACCCTTGTAATGATATATTATATTGACGTAATTCTGGATAAAACTAAAACTGAATTTGGGTCGTGTTCACTATTTTCGCTATTAAGTAGCTGCCATCAGCAGGTTTCTTTCCTTACAATTTACGGTTTGGATCGTTACATTATAAATGTTACTTGTTATTTTAAATCAATCTTACTTTCACCAAAATGTTTTGATCAAGTAAACTATGTTACTTTAGTCCCAATTTTTAGGTGCAACTGTTTTAACCATTTTCGTTTAAGGTTTCATTCTTTGAAAATGCTTTATTTAGGAAATAAGTATTATACAAAAAAATGCTTCAATATATTCTTTTATATGGTATGTATACATTTATAGAATTTGCTTACCTGAATGAGTCTACTGTCAAAAAACTTTAAATTAGGTAACATAAAAGGAAACTTGAAAGTGGTCTTAAAATATAAATGATTTATCTGATAATAAACCATTATATATCTGTAAGGGTGAGAAACCTGAAAAGTGATAATCAGGACAAATTTGAACTATTTTAAAACCCGAATCAACCATTACATTGCATATATTTGGCGTCAATTTTGCAGAAATGCATTATTCACAATTAAATGAAACTACGTGATGTAGTATTATTTCTACTTTCTTTAATTTCTTTACCACGACCTAAGTTTCGTTGTATTACAACACCTTCAGGTGGGATATTAGCAAAGATGTACTACATATATATAATACTATATATATAATACTATATATATAATACTATATATATAATACTACATCACGTAGTTTCATTCAATTGTGACCCGAATCAACCTTACGTTTTTCAGTTAAACAAACGTAAAATTAAAATAAATCGACATGGTGCTCTTATAGAGGGATATTTATGAAATATGCAAATTACTTTTTAATGACCATGTATTATTCACAACCTGTAGTCAATATATACTTATTTATTTTTAAAAATTAAAATAAATAAGTATATATTTTCTGAATTATATATATTTCGTTTCAACGAAACTAAGGGTCGAGTTTCCTTACATCTTGTCAAATGGCAGCCGATAGTATAAAATTAACAACTTTAATTTTACGGTAAAAATTTACTCCACGCTCCTGTGTATCTACAAAAAGGTTTTAAAGATTTATAACTTTATTAGGATAAAAAATAAATCTAAAATGATATACGGCTGGTGTGTATATTCAAAATTCGATCATGTTTTAAATCTGAAGTGCCTACAGAATTATAACATATATTTCACAATAAATAACGATAAAATTTTAAATTGAAGCAATCGAGATCATATTTTACATACCCGTGAAATGCAATACCTGACAAATTCCTGTATGAAGCGCTATCGCATATATAGTCACTATATTTACCCATTTTTTCGAACAATAAAACATAAAAATCTACGAAGTTGACAATTCATCTTGTTAATATGGCGCTCTGGCGACATAACAAACTAGGGCGTGGTGACAGTTTCGAGTTGAGAAAACGTGTGAAACAATTGCGATCTCGCTCGAACTATTACAACTAAAGGCGAAAAGAAGGAAATGAAAATATGTTTGTCTATGATTTTAGCTAGATATTGTCCGATTATTTATATATCATCTCCTTCTTAATATTATAAATCTGTGGTTTTGAACAATACTATGTCCAGAAGTGTACGTGTAAATTATTGGTCTAAAATCCATTTGTTATCTACATGAAATACTCACGATAAATATGTTCATTTTCAAAAAAAGGCTATTTAAAATTCCTTGTTTAATTTTGGTTAGTTTTTATCATAAAAATTAATGTTATAGGCTAATGTTTCAATGTAGATATATTACAGAATTTTTGATATGTTTAATGATTCCATACATTGTTTTCATGTATTTTATCAACGTAAGTTAAGAATTCATATTGCTAATTTGTTTCGTGTTAATTTACAAATATCACTATTTTCGTAAGAAAATTGTATTTTTTCCTAACTTACGTCCATATAAACTTATATGCAACTGGATTGAATTAATTTTCTAGCAGTAACGGTCAAGGTAGGGTTTTTGGGATTACTTCTTACATAAAATAACAAAAAAAGTTCACGTACCTTTATAATATTAGTATAGATTGGAATTTATAACGTTTACATGTTGTCAATGAAAACTTAACGCTTTTTCTTAAGTTTTCGTAGAGCTAGCATACTTAGTAAATATATGGAATTTAATTCAAGTCCAAGTATATTTTTCTAAAAAAAAATAAATATATATGTTCTAAATTTAAACCCATCAAATATACATTTTACGCATGTAAAGAGCCAAAGGAAATTGCTCTGTTTATTGTTTATAAGGCGTGAAGTAAAAATTGCAATGGTGGTATCGAACTAATTTAATCACGGAAATTAAAATCTGGGAACTTTTGCAATGAACATTTAGCAGCATATCCGTTTATGTCTTTGGACTATTTCTCCAGTTTGTTTTGGTTGGCCGAGGTGCGCGCACATTTTAGTGACGTGCGGGCGCGACGCACTTAATTTATTGCACGGAGCGAGGGCTGGTGCAGCGTGTGGGTTCAGTGCCAACGAACTGTCGGAACGTGGACGCATCGCGCCGGCCGGCTGTGCTGTGGACGTATCGTAATGGGGCGTCGCGCTCCAAATGTTACGTAATGTTATGCACGGGACGCGGGTATTGTGGTGGAAGTGAGATTTGAGGTATTTTTGGAAGAAGGGCTACGGAAAAAGTAGATCGCAGCGTGTACGGCGGAATTTGTGCTGAAAATTATCAGTATGTTTCAGCGAAAATACGTCTTGAATTCCAAGGTACGATCATATTTGATGCAGGGTGTTCATGGCCTACAACTGGCAAACCGTGATATTCATATACTTCTGCAGTTGAATTTTGTGCTGTTAATGATAAGGAGGTTTCGATGGAAGTACGCTTTTGAATTCTTACGTTTGATCAGACTCGATGCCGTGAGCTGATGGCCTACAACAGGGAGACCGTCACACTCAAATACTTCTCTTAAAAATAAACGCCAACGTCGTCGGCTAATTCTGACTAGTCCTAATATTAACTCAATTGTGTTCTAAATGCGAAAGTGAGTTTGTTTATTAACCTGTTTCACTTTCACTTTTTAAATACTGAAACAATCTCCGTAAATTGTTTTCATGTATGTAGCTTGTCATGAATATGAGCAGAGGATACTTTTTTATCCTCGAATAGAATTTATTTTCTTTGGTGAATAAAAAAATCTTGTTAAGGATGAAAACGTTAACATAAGTTTACATATTTATTTAAGTAATAGATGGAGAATAATGTCTCAGTTTTGCAAATAATTTTTATTCTCCATCCCTATTCTTTGCTTTTCCACGCGAGTGTAACTACGGGTCAAAATTAGTAGCAATTAACCGTTATAAGCTCCATCATTGGCATCCATCGAGGTTCATTACCGTTGTAATAATAAAGTCTAGAAAAGTATTAATTTACGTTGATCAGAACCATTAGTAAGAATAGTGGTCTAATTAATTATAGTTTATTTTTGGTTTAAACCCACGTTCACTCGTTCGAGAAAGTCGACGAAGTATTCAAGATTTGAACGTTTATACAACTAAAATACCACATCAAAAAGCATATGAAAAATTTATGTGTGTTCAGTAAAAGAAAAGTTTACGGAAAGTAATAGTCCTTGGTTACGCTTTGAACCTGGTTAACTTCTAGGTTTAAATTACAACATAGATACGTTGGTATGATTTGTAGAATGTTGTGCATAATGTTAAACATGTTTATGGTCATTATTTGGCCGTAATTAAAATATTAATAAAATCGTCAGCTTAAAGGGTCACGGTTCCTGGTCAGTGGGATCACAAGTCTTGATAACTCGGTTAAATTTGATTTCTGCTACATGTAACCTATATGATATCGACTTTATTTTATTTTCGTTCGCGTCAGATATAGATATGTTGTCAAACATAAGTTGACAAAATAAGTTCTTGTAATGTCTATACTTGGTTAGGCTGCTATACAAAGAGAAAATAAACTAATAAAAATTTATTAATAATACATTTTGTTTCTCCTTTCAGTTATATTCTATTTACAAGTTAATCTTTTTTTAAATGTGAATTTAGTAGTTCTTTTAAACTTTATTAGTCAAGTTATTATTCGAAATCTGTTTTGTAGTTAACACAGTATAAAAACTCAGGTTGGTACTATATAAGGTTAATAGTATGATGAGCAGTATGGCTCGGTCGCTGATTCCCCCGAAATAGTTGCTTTTTGCTTGTGTCATTTCTTTCGTGACTTGTGATCGGCGTGACTCGTGATCGTTGTTATTTGGATAGTGTTTTACAAACATTTGAAAAGATATCTTCTAAAAAACTAAAACCAATTTCGTTTCAGTTAACCAAGGTCAGTGGATTGCTTAGTTCAAAAATGTGTAAGTTTATAACGTAATACGTATTAATAATTGTCTTTTTGGCCGATAGGGCCCTTTACCCTTTGGCCAACGAGCCACGTTTTTAATTAATAAAGTGTATTTATTATGAAATACTGGTATACCTATAATCCTACAAATAAAAATATTTAGAATTTATGACGTCAATAATATTGAGACTATTTTCTTTGAAAGACATGTACCAAATAGCCAAAAAATACTTCGTTGAATTCAAACATCTAAAGGAGAAGGTGGGTTTCAGTAGAGAAAAGCCAATCAGGCTAAAATGGATGTAGTTCAGAACAAGTCTGGGTCCATCTTTAAATATGTTACAAAAACTGATGGAATGATTCAGATAATGTCAGCTAAAAAATGGGAAGTGGAATCTTTTATCTATATTACCGGATATAACTTTATTTCTGGCTATACAAAATCTATTATTCTGTAGACGCGATGAAGGATAAGGCTCTGCAAATAAAGGCAATTTTTTAGAACTTGTCAAACTGCTGTCGAAGTATTATGTAGTGTTGAAAGAACGCATCTTGAACTTGCGAGCATAGCAAACAAACGGTATCATATTAGTCGCTAGATGTACAAGATTAATTCATAAATGTTTTATGAATTAATTTTGTACATCTTGCGTTAAATCTAAGGTTGTCAATGAAATAGAATCGACCAAATGTTTCGGTATGTATTTTGTTGGATAGCACGTTTTACATTTTACGTTGATCAAATGTTAAAGAAGTAGGAGTCCTTGGATTTTTTCTTAAAAAAAGCCGCTGATCTAAGGTATGAAATTCTTAAGAAGCGTAAAAATGACGGTTCACATGCTGTGATTTATTGTTCCCAACGTTATGGCGATTCAGCTGTTATGAGCAGCGGACATGGAGGAGTGCAAACTATAATTAAAATAAAAAACAGTAAAGCAATTGTTTGTAGATCTATTGATCATTCAATCAATTGATGTGACCTATACTCATTTGCACAAAATGTATTTTGTGTAATATTTTTCGCTGCAGTAAAGACAATTTTCACATTTTTAGACACCACAGGTGCTGCATACTACGAGGTACTGCATACTCGTATTTTATGTCTGCTGTATTTTCACGATTCTTTACTCTTTTCTTTTGGAATGAGTACAAAAGGAAACAAATTATGTTTTGATTGCATGGCAAAGTAAAGGCTTGAAAATAGAGACACTTCGTCTTTAATTGAATAAAAAATACATGGTCGTAGTGTAGAAGAGGCAATAAGTTTTGTTGCGAAAAAATTGAAGGACTATGACATTGTAATAGACAGATGAGTTAGTCGCAAAAACGAATGGTCGGTGAGTGGGCCACCGATGCAGAGCTCACACTGAGAGCTGAACTTCAAAAATATATGTTGGAATGTCTTGACCGATTTATTGTTATACTCCAAAATAGATCAAAGTCCGTTGATATAGTATCAATATTTCAATGGTTTTTATGTTTAGGTAACAGAAGCAGAACTCTTTTTAGAGACGACGCTGAAGCTAGCAGACGAAACTAGCAGAAACAATTTCGATGCGGGCAGAAAATTGTTGCCTCAACTGTACCGCCGGCGCACGATGTATATTTGATTTCATAACAAGATAAAGTATAATTATTAATACAAAAACGTAAAATTATCCGCGAAGTGTTGTAAAAGATTATAATATTGTTTCAATATTTCAATGGTTGTCGCTCTAAATTTGATTATTATTATTAAATTACAATATTTTCGGGTATCTGCCTGAAAAATACAAACACTTAGCTCCATGCGTGGAAGATTTGTAACATTTCAAATCAGTTTGTAAGGCGTCTGCTAGGTTTGGCGCAAGAAATAATATTTTTTCCAATATTTATATAGCCGTCGCTCTCAATTTGACTATTAAACTAATTTTACAATTTAGTAAGGTATCTGTCTGAAAAATTACAAGAACCTAGCTTTATGCGTGTAAAGTTTGTGGGATTCTAAATCAGTTCGTGAGGCGTCTGCTAGGTTTGGTGCAAGAAAATATATTTATATAGCCGTTGACTATTACAATTATATTATGACATAGTGAGGTATCTGTCAAAAATTACAAGCACCTAGCTTCATTTGTGAAAGATTTGTAGCATTTTAAATCGGTTCGTAAGGCGTCTGTTAGGTTAGGTGGAAGATAATTTTTTTTTGCAATATTTATATAGCCATCGCTCTCAATTCGACTATTACAATTCTATCACGGCATCAGTATGGAAAATACCAAGCACCTAGCTTCATGCGTGAAAGAGTTGTGAAATTTTTATTCACATCGTAATGCGTCTGAACTGCGTTTCGACGTGATTAAAAACCTCACAACTCCTACACGCGTTAAGGTAATTATTTAAGCAGATATCTTACTATTTCGTAATATAATTGTAATTCTATTGTATTCCAATATTTGTTTGGCTAAACGATAATAAGAAAGTAGGGGTGACAAATGAAATGTTTTTAATTGAAAATTTTGTTGCGCTGTTGCATAAGCGCGAATAGATAAAGATATAAAACCATATAATATGAGACATACTAAAACACGTTACCGAAACTGGTCGTGGCTTTTCTCTTAAATATGGCGTCGAATGCATTTCTCATCTATATCTATATTTCATATATAATAACATAATTACTATTCTCACTTCGTAGCAAATCGTATGGCCACGGGCAGTTTAACCATTTACGATAGTGAATCACAATTATTCCTTGACCGTTATTCTCAGAACTTGGAGTCACTTGGCGTCAATACGGAGAGCGAATTTCGCATATTGAGCTTCTATATTGCGTATAAAATTAGCACCTTATAAATTTACTGTTAACATTAATAAAACGTAGTTAAATCCGTAAAGTCTTTATTACAGTTATATGGAAACTTTGACGGTCGATAAGATTATGCAGAGTAACGTGCTTAGGTTCAATCGTAATCAATGTCGAACGTGTTAATTTTAAAGGTTTATGTCGGCTACAAGTAGAACAAGGCCAAAAGTTAAAGTGAACCAAATTATGTTTTGTTACATTAATATACCTAAAGTCAACAACCGTTTTAATAGAAACCAATAATAGCACTAATACTTTGTAATGAATATTCGAATCCACTAAACGATGAATTGTACTTGATACACCCGGAAATCCATTTGGAATAACACACTTGATACACATCAACGGTCCACTTGAAATAAGTTAGCTCGGTCGATTGACAAAAAAGGCCATTCGAAATTCTCGGATATGAAGCAGATGCCCCCCACTCTAGCTTCTGTTTTACCTTTATTGATTCATTCGTAACAGAAGACGTTTGTAAACAACAATCGGCTATCCATATACCTTCTAAGAATATACTCTTAAATAATTGGCCGAATACAGGCGAAATGTTTTAAAGTATTGAATTTTATATTATAATAAATCTGTTCGAAAATAGTCGTACTTAACAAAATCTTTCTCCGTCGTGTATTGGTACAGTTGTATTTATAATAAGTATGAAAGTGATTATCAGTTGACAATTTTATTCTGCCAATTCGTTCTTTCATCCAAATGTGTCGTTAAATGAAATTCGATGATGTTGACAGACAAGAGGAAAATGATTCGTCAGTAAACTTAAAATTAACATTTTTGAAGATTGTTAGTTTGTTAGTAGTAAATTGATACTGGAAATAAACTGTTAGACAGCTTAATATCTGGGGGATGAGCTAAGTCGATTTCAGTGTACACCGGTTTTGTCGTAAAGGTTAAGTTATTTTCAAAATTATAACTTTCTAGATCTTACGGTTTCAAAATATTTTTCGACAGGATGCCGAACTGAAACGCTATCTATTAATTTTATCTTAATTTGTCAATATAGATTTTTAGTTTACAGGAATATGAAAAATAGACAGTGTTCAATTATAAGCACCTTATAGTTGTTTTAAAATTCAATTTAGCGTCAGTATTTTTTATGTACCTAACTTAAATAATTTATTTTATAAAATTGTTGTAATCATGTTTTAGATATAAAATACATCTAGCACTTCTTTAAATTAATATTAAATTAAAAATAAACAGTTTCATGTTAAAGTTTTCATGAAAATAATACAATTATTATTATCGACCTAAGTTTATCTTACTATGTTAATTCATAATTTGTAATGTTGTATGTGCTTTATAATAAAAAAAATAAATTCTCCATCTTACAATGACATAAAATTGCCGTAAAATGATCTTTAACATTTTTATTTTTTTTCTTTGCTCTCTATTCGATTATTTTTTTATGAAAGACGCTTTTTATTTTTTTTTTAGCCAAGAGCAATCGTTTAGTATGCCTTTACCAAGCGCGCAACATTTCAAGTTACTCTAGAAACTTTAAAGCATCTTATTTTTAATAAATTGTCCCTAGCATTTAAATTTTAAAAACAAAATGTATCAATCATATTGAAAACCATAATTTTCTTACGATAATGAATTAAATTGTCTATAAAATGCTTAGAAAGCGAGTAAGCGTAGCGAGAAAGCGAGTTTTATAATGGATTGAGGGTTGTACTTACGTCTTAAATGCGATTTCTATTAAATAATTACTCTCAAAAATTGAATTTTAAGGGTATCCGCTTAATTTCTATGTAGAATGAATTCATAAGTATTATTTTACATACAACAAAGGATGAAATTCGCTGTTTTATAATTTTGATTTGCTATTTTTTCATAAGAAATTCATAGTATGTATGCAAAATAAAAAAAAAAGGAAACATAGCAGTATCGTCCCCTAGATGTGCATAGACTCTAAGGTTGGTATGGAATAAAATTACTGGGCAGCAAACTCGGTAGAATTTTCTATCAATCTAAAACTTACTTAATGTAATCAAATAGCATCTTCTCTTAACGAAACCATTCGCTTAACGTAAATTCCTTGCTGAATATATGATAGTATCCTCGAGGTGCCACCGCTTCCGTGAGCTGTTGGATATCCTCATTCACGAGCACTCCATTTGGCAGCGCTCCATGTCGGTGGACGACGTCCAAATTCACACCACACTCACGGGCACTGCTCGGCGCGACGCCACTCCGTATTCTTGTCAGTTCAAGTGCAACTTTTCTATGTAACAGCTTGCGTGTTACGTCAACGGTATGGAGAGTGAAGAGGAATTTTTGGTAATATCAGCCGTTGCTTGTATTATAATTAAGAACAAAAAATCAAAGCGTAAATAAAATACGCGCATGTCAATTTAATATCCGAACTGTCTTTAGAGTCGGAGAAATTATCTACGAATGGATGAACCTACTTCCTACAAGCTTTCGCAACTGGTAACGCCATTGATAAAGAAACAAGACACGAACATGACACAATCAGTGCATCCCCATGAGAGATTGACTGCGACACTTCTTTACTTGGCGTTTGGAATGAGTTACGAGGAATTAAAATTTCCAAGAGCAATATCAGCACAATTTTGGGCGTTATTATCCCTGAAACGTGCCTAGCTATAATGACTGTTTTACAGGATTATATAAATGTAAGGATGAAAATTATATGACGGTATTTTTTATTTAAAATTTTATATTTATGTGTACATAAAAGATTTATTTATAATATTATCATTATTGCTTGAATAGTCGGCCAATATAGATCGCGACTGAGAGTTAAAATTAGTCAGTTGCTCATTTAATAACATGGTATTACCCTCATTGTTTAATAGAATGGTAGAATATGCGGCATTAGTAGTAATTTTTCATATTTTCGGTCAAAACACGCACTTCTGCTGTGCCACATATTGACCGAAGGCATCGGAGAAATCTTGTTTTTACCTTTTTGTTGTTTTGTCATATCTATGGTATCTAGTCTCGTTGAAATTTTGTTAACAACGAGGTCTGTGGTTGCCTTTGTTCTTTTAAAGGACCTTTCTTAAGTACTTAAAGAACGTTTGGATAAAGTACTTGCCTGAGACTGAGGTGACAGAAGATCTTCATTGTAAATCTGTAATTAAATAATGTTGTTATTACAGACGCCACAAAATTAACAAGATTGGAAAAGAGTAGCAATTGACTTTTAGGGTTTAGGGGCAATTGACGGCAAACACATACTCATTGTTCCTCCAGGAAGTGGATCCTATTTTTGGAATTACAAAAAGTTTCACAGTATTGTACTAATGGCATGTGCTAATGTCAATTATGAATTTATTTGTCACAACTTCACACAAGTTGGAACCAACGGCAGAATATCTGACGGTGGAGCAATTAAAAATGCACAGTTCTATGACAAACTTTGTGCTAACGAATAACACATACCACAAAAGCGGAAATGTAAAAATAATGCCTATGAGTTACCATTTGTTTTTATAGGTCGGTCACGAAGCGTTTGCTCTTGGACCCAATTTCTTGAAACTTTTTAATATAGCAACTTTAATTCGTGAAAGAAAAATATTTAATGACAGGCTTTCTAAAGCAAGATGAATCATACAAAACGTATTTGGTATCATGTCTAATCGATTCAGAATTTTCGGTACAAGTATAAACTTAAGTTTAAATCCTATTGATATTATAGTATTAACATGTTGTGGTTTACATAACTTTCTTCGTAAAACTTTTTCTCAGTATTCTAATGATCATTGATTGGATATGTTAAATATTTTAACAAGGAAGGACGTGTAGGTTGGCAAGACGATAAAGTATATATGTACTTATTGTAGTAAATATTATTCAATTATAAAAAGTAATGGATATAAAATGTTTTATTACCTCGTCGGTATCTTCAAATGGCATGTCATCCAGTGCTGAACGAGGTGTTCTCGATGACCTAGGAGTGTCTGTTTCTTCCAAAAACAACATGTGATCGTAGTACCAAAATTTAGGCACATGAACATCTTCCACACCCGCACCGGAAGGCATTGATGCTTTTACCTAAAAATAACCTTTTTATAAATTTTGAACATAAACTATGATTAACTCAAAACAACAATAGTACCCGGTCCCGTTACACTTTTATTACAAGACATACAGACTATTAAATGCACATATATATATATATATATATATATATATATATATATATATATATATATATATATATATATATATATATATATATATATATATATATATATATATATACCTTATTCATTTCCTTTTTAATGCACCTCCTATTTTTTTGCACGGTATCTTTGTTTGCACTTGCAATAACTGCAATAATCCTTCCGAGACGGCATTACCCTTGATCAGTGTGAGTAGACTTCCAGATAGATGGCAATTCTCTGTACAGTTCGGCTTACCTCCAAAACAAACTCTTTCCCCGACATTATGAAATAAAATGACAGATGCGCAGAGCAATAGCAAAGACGTACAACCGTTTACCGTCACAGCGTGCGGTCGACTCAGCGTCAAAATGGATTCCGGTTTAGACACTCACGAAAAGCGCGGAGTGGAGCAGTGCCACGCGACGCGCGGTTTCCCTATTCACGATCGGTTAGACTGCGGCCTTTGGAGCCGAGCCGCAATGAATTTTGGAATGTTTGGAAATCCAACGTGCGGAGCTATGCCAAATAATCCACGTGGTTTTTGACATTCATGACTAGATAATTTAGTACTTTGGTGTGTTTGAGTGGAGCGCTACCAAATGAAGTGCCCGTGAATATTCACGTTAAGCATAGCACATTCGGTTTCACGAAGGCGTTGCGTACAGAATTCCATACGTCACGAATTACTTTTTCCACGTAACGAAAATAATGAATTAGAAAAGTCGACCAAAGTTTTATTAAAAACATTACACATTTGCTCAAATCTTCATTTGTAGTCTCAGTTGTGGGCTTCTTGTTGTCTTCTTGTTATCGGTTTATCGATGCTGCTAGACGTGGTAGGTAAGGTATTTTTTACGAATTTATATATTTTTAAAAAGGGTAACTAACTGGACAATGGTTGAAAATGAGAATTAGTTTAAATGAAGTAATTTAGCGTATTCTATTACGCTTATAAAGTGTAAAATATGTTTGTAGAAAATAACGTACAATAATGATTTAAAGTATGAATGAGAACCTCAAGAACGATGGAAAACAACAATACTCCATACATATATATTTTTTTATAAACACGCAGTATGGAGAAGAACCGCTGTTCTATTGAATAAGTAGTTAATATCAAGTATTTTTTGCGCATCATTTATGATATCTGTAAGCAGATACAGATTTCATAAATCATGTCGCTTTATCGGATTTGCTAGTTGGTATCGTGCTATCGAACATAAATACTTAATTAGTTTTGCGTTTTTTTTGCATTCGTATGATATTCGCCCATTACGTAATGTTATTTGCACAAACCGTTCAAACCGGTACGATATGAGGATGAAGATAGTGCGGTCGCGTGATGTATGTGCCGAGTGAGTTTTTGTGAACTTTTTTTAAAATATATAATGTATTTAATATGCATGCTAATATACGTACTATAAATTCATGCTCACGACTGGAGAATATGGAAACAAAAAATCGTTATATACCAATTCGCTTCTCTATTCGTTTCAGTCAATGCGATTAGAAAATAAGGATCATTTTTTTAGAGCTTGTGTTAATACTGACGCAATAGACTATTTGATTGATGTCGATATTTTTTGTAAAAATATTTTAAAGCTGTAGAGTAGGTTTAAAAAAACCTTACGATGAAAAAAATAATAAACGATTAAACGAAACTTCTAAATAGGAAAAAGTGTCAATTTTATCCTATTTAGAAGAATTCAGTTTCCACACAAAAAAATTTGAAAATTATAATATGCAATATATAACTTAAACGCAATATTTAATGAGATACAAAAAATATTTAATAAACTCCTTTATAATGAATGGTAAATAACTGGCCAGTGACGTTATAAGCCAGTTGTGTTTTGTATGGGACGTTTTCGCGCGAATCGTAGTTTGTACCTTTATTTTAACCATTTTTAATGTTATTACTTATTCTATTTTAGTAATAAAAAATATAGTCAAATACCCTATTAGTATTCATAACATAACGATAAAATTGTAAATTCGAATGTATGTCGCACTCTCAAGTTTCTAACAGTACATCAAATACAAAAGTACATTTCATGATGATATATTTTTCAAATACGCAATGAAACCTTATTTTATTAAATAATTTTATGGTTTCACACTGTCGTCCGGTACTTCGACTAATATCAATAATGAATTAAATCTACAATATTAATCTGTACATATTTTAGCTAAATTTACGATCGTTTCAAATAGTAAATTATGAATTTTTTTGGGGAAGAGACAGATTCCGAGTTCGATCTTCATGTGTAATTTAATAAAAATGCCGTTGCTGAATTTAATTTTACAGTAAAGATTAATTAATAGAAACTTTTCGTCCATATTCTATTCATACAATAGATCATTTCTTACATTATTGATCTGTATTTTGAAATGTAGAAATGGGATTGGTGGGATTTTAATTTAGTCTTTCATAGTAAAACTATTTTGATGAAATTGAAATATTATTATTATCAATATGGCTGCGTGTCGATACTTTATTGCAGCATGGAGTTAATAACCAATATTAGCACATGCATTTAGTTATATCTTAAAAATTGCATGCGAACTTACACGATTTATCCAATATGTTGGATATGTCGAAGTGTCATGATAAAAAATATTTATAAAATGTTAGTAGAAATAATAATGAATCATACAAAAAACACAGCAGTTCGAATAATCGTTACTCTAACTAATGATTGATCGTGAAATACTAAGTAAATCCACAACCTTATCCCTGACGCGATGAATGGAGTAGAAAAAATATGAAGATCCCTCATATAATAAGTTTGAGTGCACGAAAGATACGGTAACGCTGCAGGATACTCATTGGCTCTCTAAGCAGGTGAAATAAAATATGATTTTTTGCACTTATATAAGAGCAAGGACCATAAATAAAGCGCTACTTTTCACTTGTGCTTTTTTATATTTGACCAATATTTAACAGCTGACCGTATTTGATAATTTCATCCATTTCTTAAATACTGCATTGACGTTGACAGATAAATAATCGATAACTCTTATTTTATGACCTATGGCGCTGTAAACGTTTTTACGTCTATCGGCATTTATTTTTCTTTATCAGTCATGGCTAACAGCGTGATTATATTTATTTGCGCTATTATAATTTATAGTGCGACCAGATTCTACATAGTGCAAACCTTGTCTCTCTGTTAGCGTTCACAAACACGTTTACGTGTAGTTTATAAAACTTGAGTTGCTTTTATTGAAGTTTCAGTGCAAACAAGCTTAATTTTGATCGTAAGCGATTTTATTTATATACTTTGACATCCACACAAGCAAAGCTAGGGGCGGTCGCGTTTACCACACACGCAAGCGTTGTCCGACACCTGCTAAATTATACGGCGCAGTGGACCGTCCGATTCCACATTGCGTCACCGCGGCATTGACTTTGAAACACTCTCGCGGGCTCTCTCATATTCCAACGTATATCAGTTAGAATATATATAGTTTGTCTAGTAGTGATGATGCACTCAACGACGCTCAACAGTACAGCTCGAGTAGGATTCATCATTTGGGTGGAAGTCTGCCACAATGGTTTTTGCCTTTTTTTTCTATAAACCAAATACCAACACGTGATATTTCAAAACATTTTAAGTTTTTGTATTGCGACTTCATAGGTTCTGCAGCCCTGTTGATTTGATTTATTCAGGAAACTATTTTTATTTCCGAACCGAATATAATTTCAAATGTAAATTTCCAAAAGTATCTGAGGGTATAGTTAGATAATTTAACTTAGGCTAAATATAACATTAACCCATACAAACTTTTCTTCTGCTTAGTGTGACAGTGTCACTCTATTATTTTAACTATTTCACATTTCTACAAGTAATCGTCCATATTTAATTTCTCTTGACCAAATAATAAAACTTAAGTTCTTTCTTGATACATTATTGTTTGTTTTCAATATTCATTGTATAAACTTTCTTATCTATCGTATGTAAATCTTGAATTCAGAATATATTCTAGACTGAAATAGTTTTAGTTGTTGCAAATCTGTTTTAGATTTTACTAATAAATTGTTACATAGATCATTGCCGATTTTCGTACTGACTGCTTTATCTTGGATGATTTGGCGTTAAATTCTAAGTTTGAATATCTTTTTCTTTAAAATAACCACGATGTTTTTTTAAAGTTCAGGTAAATATGAAATTCTCGCAAGTCCATAGAAGTTGCCATATACAATCAAATTAACACTTACAATACAGATTTTGGCGTTTTGAAATTTTCTTTATTGGTAATGCATCTATTTAATGGTAATGCATCTCGTAAATAGCAAGTTAACATCTAGTAGTATCGTTGAAAATTGCATTATTTTAATAAGAATTATTCGGTTTTGATAAATGCTCAACTTAAATAAACATGTCATTTTTAAATCAATATATTATTCGCACAGTGGTGTGTATAATGATATTTAGATCGTCTCAATTCACCGGCGCGTCGCAACAGAAGCAACGCGACGCGACTAAATCGAACGAAAATACTTTCGACGGCGCAGTTTTCTCCTGTCAGATTTCTATTGATCGACGGATGTGAATGATTTGCATTGTCGGATATGCAGACGTGCACTTGTGTTGAGTGATGTCGTTTCGTGCGTGCCTGTGGTACTGGGTGGCACAAATTTATATTTATTTTATTATTTTTCGTCCTATACCTAAGTACCGATTGTAAACGAAGTTTTTTGAAAACAGTTGCTGTACTTCGACTTTAATTGTGACTTTTGTACTTAAAAAGTACTCGTCCCGTTGAGATTGATATTATTTATGTTATGCTTAGTCACAAGTAACTGAAAACTACGTGATGTAGTATTATTTCTACTTCTTTTTATTAAGTTTTTTACCACGACTTAGGTTTCGTTGTATTACAACATCTTCAGGTGGGCTATTAGCAAAGATCTTTGCTAATAGCCCACCTGAAGTGAATAATGAATTTCTACAAAATTATCGCCAAATAAATTCAATAGTTATGCTTAGTCTTATGTGTGGCATAATCGTTTAACAGTTAAAGAGAGAGTAGAATAACATTTGAAAGAATTGTTGGCAAAAAAGTTGTCAGTTAACTCAAATTGATTGCACGCCTATCTTCATTAGATGACCCACAATACGAGTTTAAAGGCTTCTCAACATAAAAAAATCGGAATCGTTTGAGACTAGTCACGTGTGCGTCTATCTGTCTGTTCATCACATCCATTTTTTCTCAGTTATTTGATGTAGAAACTTTAAATTCGGCTTAGTGAAAGTATATTAAAGCCCATAGATCAATAAAACCAAATATTTATTTGTAAATATTGGAAAATAAAGCACTCAATATTTCACATTCGCAAATCGAGTTTCAGTTAAAAAAACGAATTATAAGTATTCCAAAAACTTAGAATTTCATATGAGATAGTTCTAGTAAAATGTGCACAAAAAGACATAAACATGTAGAGTTATGAACACAATAGCCTTAGTTAGAAAACACACCGGGACGTTATAGATAGCGACGGCCTTAAATTTCTTATTTTTTAAAATTGATACTGAATACAAATCGAAAATAAAGTGTGAAAAATGTTTCTTAATAAAAAGTTGATTTGATTTATATTTTATACAATGCCCAAATGTAAAAGAGGAGAAGTCTTGCCAGTTCTGAAGCAAAACGGCGAAAACAAAAAGAACAGCGAAAAAACGAAACAGTCGAAGAGCGCGAAGCACGTTTACGTTCCCAACCAATGATAATGAGCACCGTGAGAAGCAGAGAAGCCCGAGAACAACGAAATGAACGAATTGAAGAATCAAGAATTGAGACACAATCTTATAATAAAAGACTCCAAACGCAAGTCACTCATGAATATATCACCCTACGAGAAGCGGACGAGGCAAGTAAACAGTGCATTCCACTAAGACCCGACGAAAGAATATTACAAACACAAACAAATCGTAATCGGAAAAATGGATAACATCTGCCCATTATGCAATGTCAAAAAATTCGGTAGAGCAATTGGGGACAGTGGAAACACAAACCATGACATAATTGTACAATCAAGAAGAGAACTACAAAAACCATTGCAAATACACACTGTTCATATGATTATCTCCGTTATCCATTAATATTTCTGCACGGAGAGGACGGATATAATTTTAATGTGAAACAAATCTAACCTGAAACAGGCGTAGAAACAAACAAAAAAGTCACTTCAAAGGAGTTCTATGCTCACCGATTAATGATCATATACAATGAAATATATAATCACATTCTTAACACTCGCCGTTTATTCCAACAATTCTTGGTATATATGTACGCAAAAATAGTAGCTGAATGGATTCTTTACATAAAACTAAATCAGAAGAAACTACACACGGATATCGATAAAATCATCTAAGCTGAATTTCCCAATCCACAGGAAGATCCGGAGCTGTACGATATAGTTGTGAAAAACATGATTTACTGACCATGCGGGCCATTAAACCCCAATTCGCCATGTATACGTAATGGAAAATTTACAAAAAAATACACAAAATCATACTTGGACCACACACAAACCGGAGATGATGGCTATCCCAAATACAGACAAAAATAGACGATCACCCAAAAAAGGTGGCTTCATAGCAAAAATACGAATACGCGGCAGAGACGATCTGGAAATATATGAGGAAATATATATGATAATACCCATTGATCATCATCAATGGGTATTATCATATAACCCACTACTTTCCAAAATGTTCCAAGCACACATAGACGTAGAATACTGCAATTCAGTGAAATCCATTAAATATGTGTGTAAGTATGTGAACAAAGGCAGTGACATGGCAATATTTCAAAGAGCCAAAGACAGCGAACAACAAAACAGAAACGGTAACGAAGCAGTGTGGCGCATTTTTGGTTTTCCCTTACACGAACACGAACCAACTGTGCAACATCTAGAAGTACATTTGGAGAATGGACAGAGAGCTTACTTCACGAAAGACACCAATTGCAAGTGACCGAAAAATTGCAAGTGAACCACCTATGAACACAATATCAACAGTTTTTTTTCTAACTGTACCAAACGGATCCATTCACGAACACATGGAATTCCAGTAGAGGATCATCCAGGAATCATGAAAAGTAACGCACTAGGCCGAGTATGCATCGTACATCCGAACAACCGAATATTTCGATCTCCGGATGTTGCTACACGAAATACGGGGACCAACTAATTTCACAGATTTCAAGACTGTCGACGGTTACCTATGCCTGACGTACAGAGAAGCATGCCGCTTAGAACTACTGGAAAACGACAACCACTGGGAATTAACACTGCAAGAAGCCTCACTCATAGCCTCAGCTGAACAAATAAGAGACTTATTCGCCGTAATGCGAACAATATGTAACCCATCGAATCCAAAACAGCTATGGGACTCCTTAAAAGAGAGTATGAGTGATGACATACTGTACCAAATCCAACACTCTCATCCAGAACTGACCATCGAATTCAACGACGACATCTTTAATGAAACACTCATTCGCCTGGAAGGTAAATGTTTAGCAATAAAAAACCATAAGTACAACTTGGGATGCCAGCGCCACGTTTCAGTGTGTCTCGAAATTACAAAGGAAAAAAGCTACAACATCAACAAACTGCTTTAATTCATTGCTCACCACAAACCATTTCTAAATGACAATAAAAAAAAATACAATGTTGTCATGGACCAGATCAACAACAACACTGGCGGAATTTTTTATTTAGACACACCAGGCGGTACCGGGAAAACGTTTCTAATAAATTTATTGCTGACAGAAATACGTGTTAAACAACACATCGCACTTGCACTGGCATCATCCAGCCTTGCCGCCACACTTATGGAAAGAGGACGAACTGCCCATTCCGCCCTACAACTACCGTTGAATATAGCCGAAGAAAAATTCCCAATATGTAAAATCTCAAGAGCATCTGGACGGGGTGAACTTCTAAAACGAGCTAAAATTATCTTTTGGGACGAATGCACAATGGTACATAAAAGAATTACTCGAAGCCATGGACAGAACAACAAGACTTGCGAGGAAAGTCTGAAAAAAATAAAAAATTGCCACACATATAAATACTGCGTCTAACAAAAAATATGAGAGTTGAACTATCGAAGGATGAAACCACAGCACATTTCGCTCCAAATTTTTACAAATAGGCGAAGGCACATACCCTACTGATCAGGCGTCATTGAACAATAGCGATTTCTGCAACATAGCTATTACTGAGAACGAACTCTTCGACCAAATTTCGTGTGACCGGATCCGGAGTGACTATTTTACAGGGCAATTTTGGTAACTAACTATAATATTGTAAATGATATAAATTTTACTATTCAAAAGAAAATTCCTGGTAAAAAGAGAATATACAAATCCATCGACTTCGCGAGTACCAGCAATGTCGTTACAGTGCCTTCGACTGAAAATTGGATCTCCGATCATACTACTTAGAAATCTCAACTCACCAAAACTATATAATGGAACAAGTATGATCGTCAGTTTTCGAATGACATCATCGAAGCCGAACTTATAACTGGAAAGGACAAAGGACACACCGTATTTATCCCCAGAATACCACTGATCTCTACTGAACTGCTGTTCCAATTTAAAAGACTGCAATTTCCAATAAAATTAACCTATAGTTTTACAATTAACACGAGGACAAACGCAAACGAAACGCAAGGACAAACTTTAAAACATTGCGGCATCAACCTCAAAGAATTCTGCTTTTCTCACGATCAATAGCTTGCTCTCTAGTAGTAAAATGAAAAATGTTGTTTATAGACACGTATTTTACATAGTTAGAATATGTTTTCAATAAAAAATTTTTTACCTCTTATATTTTAAAGTTTAATCTTTTATTCCAACTACCAGACAATCTCATATCAACTTCCTGAGCGAAGCCGTGTACCTCAGCTAGTATTTTTATATGCCTGAGTGGGTACGGTAACCTCGTAGTATTAATTCTACTCGTACCTAGAAAGTTTTTATTGTGTTAAAATTTGTATTAAAATATATATTTATACCGTTCACAACATTTACATATTCACAATAAACAATGTTATGATTTCAAAAATATTGATTTCAATATAATAAAATACATAGACCTTATAATCTATGATAAAACAGTGAAAGGAAATATCATGTACGTTTTATAGAAAAAATAAAGAACACAATGTCTGCATCATGGATTCCAAGTTACATCATAAATCGACACTGATGAAGTCAAGCCGAATCCTCATTAATATAACAAAATTTGGCATGTCGTTTATATCATAAAAGGGAAAGGGTCACACATTCAATACAACTTGAAAACATTAACAACTATGTTTTGGAAAACAATAACTATAACTGTTTTTACCCTCTTTTATTTAAAAATAAAGTAAAATTACTGAATAAAATAGGTGTATTTTCATATTTTTTAACGGCTGTCGAAAGCAATAATTTACACTAATTTACTTTTTTCTGGCATCATTTTACCATGTCCCCTTTACGGACCCCTTAAGTTCAATTCTGCCATAAGTTATCATTTGAATCATAGGTAGTAGAATTTGTTACAAAACAATATTGCTTTAGCCTTTTGAGGGTATTATTGGCAATATCAATTTATTGGAATAATGATATTTCCATGAATTTATCGTAAAGTGTCTTATTCGATACATAAGTAGGACAAATAAGATTGAGTTACTGCTTCCTTATAACAAAGTAATTTTAAATAAAACCGGAGATAGCACACATCGACCTTACAGAACTTTTTAGATTATCTCTATTGAATTACATTCGTTGGCAATTGCCTATACAATGATGATAGAATAAAAGTATCGTTGTGTTTAAAATGCTTAAAATTTAAACACAGGGAATTATAACTTGACGGGAAACATTTTGCAATGAATTTTATTCGTCTAAATTCCAAAAATCTTTTAATAACGATGAAAAGTAACGTTTTAAATTTTGTTGAAAATTTGTTTTCGGCATTTGTTGAAATTTGTTTGGTAACTTCAAAGTTCTGTCTTAAAGTGGGTATTACTCGAATAGGTACAAATGAAAATAAAAAAAACGAGTGTGCTTTAGACCACACGACTGAAGTAAAACTTCAAATTCACAAAATATGAACTTTAAAATTGAATTTACAATTTTATTCACTTTAAACGTAGAATATTTAATGTATTGAACAAAATAATAATTTATAAAATTGTTGAAGAACGAAATTAAATTACAAAATAATCAAAAAATCACCGTTCGCATAACGCTAGCAAACTCGCATAAATATATATATATATATATATATATATATATATATATATATATATATATATATATATATATATATATTTCATGAACTGGCTAAGAGAGGAAGAGAGAAAGAAAATGTGCGCGCGCACTGCTCTCTCTTGCTCCTACAGTGTGATACAGACAATAGGCTTGCACTGTGTCTCAGATATACGAAACATAACTGGCTATGAGAGAAAGAGAGAAATAAAATGTGTGCTCGCACCTCTCTCTCTTGTCCCTACAGTAATATACGAAACGTAACTTTCTCTTTCTGTCTTCACTAACTTATATCTCCCTCTCAACTTCCGTTCGCCTCGCCTGATCACACTTTTCGTAACGCTCTCGTCACGCATTCACCAGCTTACTCCCCAAGTCAAGCGTGCGTAAAGAAGTTTTACTTCAAAATATAATTTTTTTTTTCTTAAACATGTAAGTGATTATGCAATCATATGACTATAGAAATAAAGTTGTCAGGTACTTCTACTAATTTTAGAAAAGTGACTTAAAATACCTTAATGTGGAAAATGTGTTAATCTCAACTATTATATTATCTATATTATTTTCAAAGGTTATTCAACCCCAAATATTTTCTAAGTACTATTTGTGTAATATATTTTAATATTACTTTCACGCCTCAACTAATCAACCGATCTTCTTGAATTTTTGGCACGTTTTTATCCCGAAATAGAACTTACTTTTTGTTACCCTTTTGTTGCCCCATTACCCTTTTCCACGCGAGCAACGCGGGGAGTCAAATTAATTAATAAATATACACAGAGCCATCACTTCTTCTGATCCGTCATAGGATATCCTATTATACGCACATTGAATTTGCTGTAACAATTATTTCGTGACCACGGTGTTTACGCCCTAATTACATCTAACACATCACAAGTGAGGCGGTCTTCATCCATTCGCTAGACTGTTTTTTTGATATGTAAGCAGTAATCGCTATTAACCACTTAATTTCCGAAACATAATTGTAACAGTATTTTCATTATAACGAGGTATAAAAAATTATTCACCGTATTTCCAATAATAAACAAACCACGACTTCTTTTCTGAAATTGCTTGATGTTCGTTTTTCACATGAGTACATTACTGGCATATAGGATTTTTTTACAAGAGAAGTAGTAATTCTCTCTTTCTACTTATCTACTCTGCCCTGTTTCTTTGCATGTAGACATTATTTTGATTATAATATAAATTGTTTTCAGATGAATAAAAATTAGTATTAAGCTTCAAAATATAGTTTTGGCTTATAAAGATATGAAGTCTTCCATTTTATAAATGTGCCTATTATATTTTATCAGGGAATTAAATTTGACGAATTGATTATTGTGTTGCCTGTTTTCTGTATTTGTTTGTTTTATAAGTTTATTATGTTGAATATACACTTTCGTTGTGAAATATTATAATGACAAGGAATGTGTGTTGCTCCGTAGAATGTGT
This sequence comes from Druceiella hillmani, assembly GCA_039881145.1. Taxonomy (NCBI): domain Eukaryota; kingdom Metazoa; phylum Arthropoda; class Insecta; order Lepidoptera; family Hepialidae; genus Druceiella; species Druceiella hillmani. The sequence goes on along the minus strand of JAYKKI010000003.1, from coordinate 22,794,002 downwards.
CACTTAGGTGAAGATTTCCAATTTATCTTTTATTTAGTTAATTGGAGGGTGACCGCTAATGTCAACATGGCGTTACAAGGGGGAGAGTAGTGTACGGGGCGGTTTGGATAAGTATTTTTGTCCCTAAACTTTTCTCTCTCTTACATATTAAATATAAGTTGATTGTCGTCACTTTTCTGTAACACTATTCGGCCGTTAGATTTTAAAACGCTAAGCATAATGATCTCAAAAAGTATGCCTAATTTATGAGAAATAATAGGTTTCACGATACATATAGTTATATATTTTTAGGGTTCCGTACATCAAAAGGAAAAACAGATATGGAACCCAAAAAATACTTGAATTTTGAAAATTACATTCATATTTACTGTAAAAAGTTACGTTACGAAGACAAGGACGGGTCAAGCTGAATGGCAACGTGCGTCACACGAAAGTTAAAAAAAACTGAGAAAAACGTTACGTAGGCTATGGATGACCGCTGATTGAGGATGGTAGGATGAAGCCAGTTTTGAACTATGTACTGTAGGGTATTTTCATATCAATTTATATAAGTGTTTGTGGTTAGCCGGGAGTTGTATTTTAAATAAAATTGTATGTTAACCTTGATGATTTTCCTTTTTTCCTTTGTGTAAATGATACAATATTCATAGAAAACAACGTATATAATGAAAAAATAATAATTTCGCTGGTGATAATTTTAGTAATTTGAAAAGTGCTTTTACTATTAAGAAACGGTTGTCAAACATCAAATTGATTACTTTCTTTACGCAATCCTTGCTTATTTGAATTTTTATATTTGTTTTTTTTGGTATATATAGTTCTGTAATATATAAATATGAATATATACAAATATATTTGATAATTTTCATTTAATAACCAAAGAACCGGTAAACTTTCATTGGTATTAAACTGTATTTGTTTCGATCTAAGTAATTTTACAAATGCTGGTAAACACATTACAACAGGCTGTTTAGAGAAATAATTGATAACAAATTAATGGATATTAATGGTAAATTTCAATGAAAGGTCTAATATTATAGTATGAATGAAGTGATTCTCAATATGTTTGTTTGATTTACAATTTAATACCATTTGCAGTATATATGGTGTTATGCGGTTTTGTTTTTGATCTGTGATCTTTGAAAATAATGAAATACTAAGAATAAAATAAAAAAATCTACTTTTCTTAATATATACGTGCTTCTCTTCGCAGCTTGTTTTACCCAAAAAGTACTGCACGCCCCAGGACATGTTTTTGTGGACATTATACATAAAATTTAAAAAAAAATGCCTTTTTGCCACTAATGTTTTTTTATCAATATTTTTTAATATGAACTGTTGAGATATATGTTGGTTAACAAATTTTGTGAGGGTCAAATTTTGAGTCTCTGCATCGAAGTCTTTTTTGAGAAAAACGCTCTTCACAGACTGACATACAGACAGACGGACGGATAGGTGAGTAATTAGTTTCTTTTTTTTCGTTTTGAGGCAGGGAAGAGCGTAAACAATTATATTTTACATATATATTTATAAACATACTAGCTCTTCGCCCGCGGCTTCGCTCGCGTAGACGATTCGTTTTCTAAAGTTCAGTCAAGTTTTTAATTAACTTCAAAAAGAGGTTATAAATTCGACTCAAATGTATTTAATACTATTGAATACGTTAGTCTTTTAAGGCTTCTAAAGAAATGCACAAAATTTTATAAATACTATGAATATTTATCTATATGTTTTTCCATGTATTTCTCAGAAACTACTAATCAGATTACAATTATGTTTATTACAATTTTTCATTTTCTTAAGTATCTTTCAACTCGGAGAATAGTGAAAATTTTATAAAAATCGGTTTTGTAGTTTAAAATATAAAATAAAAAGTCGGTTTAATTTTTATTAATTACTACTTGTATGTTGTTAACACTATTTTTTATTTATGTATCAACAAACTTTACAGTGTCTACCTAGTTTACGCAAATAAAGCAGCAGAGAAGAAGCATTTAATAGAGCACTTCCTTATGTACCACGTTAGTGGTTGTACTCTCTGGTGGTAAAATTATGTGAGAAGATCCTCCCCTACAATGCCTACCACATTTTATAACTGGCCCTAAGATTTATTAATCGACGTTGCGAAACAGACTAAGGGAAAATTGTAGTCGCTTGAATTAAAAAAAAAATAATAGGGTATAAGCGGTATTAGTGGTATGCAAACCCCCCCCCCCTCGAGTACAGCCAGTGGCACGTAAAATTTTACGATAGAAATATTTTTTCCGTATAAACTTAGCTACTAATTTTCATCCGATTAGAGATTGAATCTCGCAAAATTCTTAAATACTTGTTACATTAGTTATATTGAAAATATTAATAGTAAATTTTAAGTAAAAATTACCATAACAATTTCCTTCCCATGTAAATGTAGCAACTACTTTTTACCCCCTTAGGGGCTGAATATCGGAATATGCTTAAATGCTTGTTAAATTATTTGTATTGCGTAGCATTAATAGAAACTTTTAGGTAAAAAATACCATAAAATTTAGCTTCCCATAAAAATTTAGTAACCCCTTTTCACCCCTTAAAGTTGAATATCGGAAAATGGTTAAATGCTTGTTTAATTATATGCTGAAATGCATTAATATACATTTTTAAATAAAAATATTCATAACAGTTTTTTCCCATACAAATTTAGCCATCCCTTTTCACCCCTTAGGGGTTGAATCACGGAAAAAGCTTAATCCTAGTTTCATTATTTTATATTAAAAAGCATTAAAATAAATTTTTAAATAAAAGTTATCATAACAATTTTTTCCCATGCAAATTTAGCCACTCTTTTACCCCTTTAAGGGTTGAATCCCGGAAAATGCATAATATTTGTTTTGTTATTTGTATTGAATAGCATTAATATCAATTTTAAAGTAAATATTACCGTTACAATTTTTCCTATGCAAATTTAACAACCATTTTTTCACCTCCTTGGGGTTTGAATATTATAAAATGCTTAGATACTCGTTACATTATTTGTATTAAAAAGCAGTAATACCAATTTTTAAGTAAAAATTACCACAATTTTTTCCTATACTAAAAAATATTAATACCAATTTTTGAGTAAAAATTACCCTAAATTTTTTTTCCTATGCAAATTTAGTTACCCCTCTTTTCAACCTTTAGGTGTTGAATATCGGAAAATGCTTAAATACTTGTTAAATATTTGTCTTTCGAAGCATTAATACAAATTTTTAAGTAAAACATTATTTGTATTGAAGAGAATTAGTGCCAAGTTTCAAGTTATAATTACCATAAAAATATTTTTTCCCATACATATTTATACCCCATTTCACTCCCTTAGAGGTTGTATCTCGGAATAACAAATTAAAGTTGATTTTTAAATTCCAATTGCAATTCGGTGCACTTGGCACGGCAAGCGCCGACGCGTGCATGTGCGCTTTCGCTATTCATTTACATCGGTGTACTATGGAAAATTCAGGTCCGTTTCGGATAAAAAATCGATAACTCTTTTATTTCTAAAGATTATGTTGTGAAATTTTGCACAAATATAAAGTAGTGTATAAAATTTTAAATGGGATATTTTAGTATAATTAATTTTAATATCCGATCTTAACAACCAAAGTCAAGTTTCAAAATTATCAAAAAATATTTTTATTTCTTTTTGAACTATTAAAACTATTTAAAATATGTACAAAAACTTATTATCAAATCCCAAAACACAAATCAATATAAAAAAAATAAAAAAGTTAAAAAAAAATAAAAAATAAAATAGTTAAATTATTATTTAATTTATTAAACAAATAATTATAGGAAATATTTAAAAAAAATAGTGAGTATTACATAAATTAGTATAATCGTTTTTATTGAAAAATTGTATATTTAAATAAATAAATTATATACTTTATTATTATATTTGACGCCCTTCGGGATCTGTTGTTAATTCGTTTACTTTCAGAAGGTCTAGGATATCCTCATCAAATCCCTTCACGTTTTTGTCATACCGTTTTTTAACTCTATTTATACACGGATCTGAAGTATAAAGAAGAATTTGAAATCCATCCTCATTTGTAGCTGATCGGGAGTACTTTCTAGTTACTTTTGTTTGTAATCCTTATTAGGGAATTCTTGTGTGCCTTTCGAAAGTTGACAAATAGGAAGCGCTCCAAAATGCTGTATGATAATTTTTCCATGAATCAAAAAATTAGTGAACCGAAGATGGCAGGTAGTACCATTTATAATTACTTATATAAAATCCTGACAGTTTCCATACCATAACTGCCAAATTTTACAGCATTTATCATCACACTTGATAAAAGAGCCTGCAGAATTTTATAAAGTCGTTTAATCAAATTAATATCTACTCCTGTAATTTCAGCAGAGCAGCTTGCATTGGAAAAATATCATCTGGCAGTATTACCGTCATTGGTATTACCACTTCCTTGTCGTGGTTGGTCGATAATCAATCCTAGCTCGGCACGAAAAGGTTTTTGTGCTAGGGTTTTCTTCTCATGCTTTAGTCGTTTCTTTTCTTCGCTGTTGGCTGGCCATGTTTGGAAAGAAAGATATAGGAAATATATAGTATTATTTCCATGCAACGATCCAGGCATGCAATGTAGACAGTGAGTATTGATAAGAATTTTCATCTTCAAGTCTAGTAGTGACTTTAGTTAAATCGTTCATTTGCTGTAGAGTAGCTCCACATACTGTTCATGTGGAACCAGAAGGTGTATTCGTCAATACCTGAGCTACTTTGTCATAGTTAGAAAGAGTTCATGCGTCACTTGCACCCCCTCACCTTCTTTGTTAATGTTGGGCGTAAAGAATTTATTTTGCTCTTTATTTCATCCTTAACATCTTTAGTTTTTTCGGGAGTTTCTTTGCTAAATTCTATAGATGTAGGCCGACAAAAGTGGACAGAAGAAGGCACCGGGTTTTGCTAGACAACATCGCCTGTTAGCTCCTTAATTAATTTAATAGGTACCAAAGAAGTGATAAACAAATTTGTATCAAAAATATCTTCAGACTCGTCTGAAAATTTCTGTTTGTACTGATTTTGTCCAGATAAGCCGTCACAGCCCCATTTACTATATAGAAGTAAATGTTTTAATCCATTCTTATACACGGAATCTATTTTTAAAATTCTTGCTGCAATGTGATCCAATAAATCTTGAAATTTTACTATTTTTGCAGTTGTATTTGTAATTTCTATAGCTGAAGGTGGTGGATAGCATGTATGTTTAATTGCTTCTACTTTGTAATATGGTGGAAATATAAAACAGTTTAGTTAAATTTCCTCAGTACAAATATTGTGCTTTCGTTAAATCTAAATCAATCACTACGCTCGATGCTTCATTGTTGGAATTTGTTTCCGAATTTATTTTTTTATAAGACTTGAGAATGAGGTTTTATTTTCATTGTCAGCAATTCTGAACGTTTCCACAAGATTTGCTTCTGTTCCTTCTCCTATCGAACGTAATCCCTGAATATACGCATTGTAGATGTGCTCAAATCCGTATTCATGAAGTAACATCGTATCCTCCATCGTTTTCCTTTTTTTGCTCGATTATGACGAATCTGCGCAAGATACGCACGGTCTTCCACGTTTTCCAGAAGTAGACGTTGTGGAGTCGGTTGTAACGTCTTCCGGGTTAGTGTATCTTCCGTGAAATTTCCGTCCATCGCTCATTAAAAGCAGGAATAATATGCCTTGAATGTCACTAATGATAAAACATATGTTGTTTTCAGAGACTTGATAATTCTTTTTGAAAACTGTTGATAATGCCTCGAACATTTTTCCTCCCTCGATATAGAAAAGTATTATTTTACGCTTAGAACACTTGAAATTAGCCATTTTTTAGAGTTAACGAAACATAAAGTTTATTATATTCGTTACAATTAAACGTCTCTTTAATTACCACTATAAATTTGTAATGAAGAAATAAACTATTTGAAATTAGGGTATTGTGCATCTTGTTGATTAAATTTTTCACATGCAAAATTAATGCAAAAATGTTAAACGCCCTATTATCAACAAAATTGTTCATAATAAATTACAAAACATACCGCAAACTGTTGATATGAATAGCCTACATTTGAAACTGCAATAGATAGCGGTTTTCCGTTTTTCGATATTTCTCACATTTTTATCAATAACTTCGGGAACCGGAAAAATCAGCAGCTAATCTTTATAAATGTCTCTTATGAATAACTAGGCTACAAATCACCATTAAATGTGAAACGTGGAGTGACGTGGCTAACTGTCAAAAGTCTTCTCCTTTTTTCACCTTATTTTATTTTGAAATTATTTTAACGTAAATGTTAACATAAAGTTATAAATATATTAATTGTTTCAAAATCTACAGAAGATGAGCTTTTCAGAAAGGTATAATACTCTACATATGTTTCTATAAAGTTTAACATTAAAATCACTTTGAAAGCGATGAAGTGAACAGGCTTGACATGGACATCCGTAGAAACTGTAAAGATTTTCGCATGACCAAAAATATATTTTAGATAACATATGTAAAATTCCTACACGATAGTTTAGTTTGACTCTTAGCTATTAAATAAAATAAAAAAAAGTATGACTAAAGCGACATTGGTAAAAACCATTTCTGATATGCCGTTGTTCTACCCGTTTCCGTAGTGCGGTTGTTCTACTAGTTTCCATACTACATCGCCGACGCGAGATGAGAGAATTTTTTGCAATTATATTTACGTATTTGATGAGCGTTATCGACTGTCACTGCAGACGTGATTGATTTTGTTGTTCTTCAGTCTAGTGTTGGTTCCGTTCGTCACACCGCTCGTTTAAAATCTGCAGATGGACAAAAGAAATGTTTGTATAGAAAACGAGTTGAATTCGAGTTTTGGCGTAAGTGTGATGCTGTCTCCCCTCGTGATGAAATGTATGGAGAATATTGGTGACGTGTTTGCAAGTGCAAGAATATTGCATGTAAAACTGAATATGGGAATGAATCTAATAATGATAATGCGATGAATTAGAGTCCATCTTAAATAAAAAAAAAGATTATTACGATCGATATGCGATATTGATGGAAAGTTAGTTTAAAAGGATCCTAATAATGTTTAAAAATGATGAAAGTTTGTAAGAGAATGAGTCAACGGAAGAAAAAGTATGGTATTCTGCCTATGTGTGCGTGAACGTATTTACACTAATAAAATTACAACAGAGCAAAGTAACGCAAAAAAATTGTTTTTTTCGACCTTGTCTATCATCGTTATTTAATCGCTACATGATACTGTAAATTTTTGGGAAGCCCTGATCGAGCGTGATTTGTACAACGAGAGAAATATTGTAGAAGCAATCAAATTGAACCATAAAATATTTTTCGTTTGATTGACGTGTCCTAATGGAAGTTATAGATCTTCCATTAATAAAGCTTCATTAAAGCTATGGAAATTACGGTCGACAATATATGAATTCTGTTTAGAGTCCTGGTGGTATAAGTCTGTTACTATAAAGATTCTTTCAAATAATTGTAAAAATTGTGAAAGATGTTATTAGTATTTAATCGAAACGTGAGTAGTGTATTAATATAAAGGAAACATTTTTTTGGAAGTGTGTTTTAGAGATATTTGATAGTATTATACAGCCAGTGGGCAATCAAAACTAAGCAATAAAACTTCCACGATATTTAAAATGATAGTACTAGTGATTACCGGAGTTTTCAATAACAGTGACACGTTCATGTATCAATCAGTTTAGAACATTTTCATAACTTTTTTAATAGTATTTTTGTATAGTTAAGCTTTGATATTTATAAGATTAGTATTTCAAAGCATTTCAATATCGATTTCAATATGGTGAAATATCGTGATTTCTATTGCAATTGTAGCATTCTTGCTCTAAAATATATTAATTTCCGATTACTAAATATAAAAGTTCAACTAACTAATCAGCCTTACTTCACTTTAGATGTTAGACAAAGCACGACAAGAAAGGTTGTTTTAACGTTCGCTTTAAAAATTGGCATGCTGTATCGAACTGGTTTTATCTTAACCATTATTATTCGTTAAAGTAACTCTATTTTTTGTTGGCTTGAGAGAAATAAATAGCATCATATATGATCAGAAAGAAACTTCGTCGTCGATGACAGGTCTGTACTTTATTTACATGCGCATTTTATCGGTTATTTTGTTTTGTTGCACGTTAAATAATATTTATTCGTCGTGTCACTTTCAACATCGTTCTTAAATAGTCAATTATAAATTTTGTTATTTCTTTAGATAGTCGAAAGTATTATTTGGTAACGCAATGAATCCGATATATTCCTTCATTCCCGAGTACGAACTTTTTCGCGTTTCTGCAACTGCAATGTGATGTTTATGAGATGAAATATGTAGTGATGTTTGTTGTTTTATAATTTAGTACATAAAATAATTTTTATTGGGTAACTATGAAAATTAATAATTTTATTTTTCTGGTCACTCAATTTATTCTACTAGTAGGCCTAAATTTTCTAAATTAATGAAAGAAATATTTAAATAACCTATAAAACCGCCAGCCGTAATGTCTACTGTTTTACCTACTTTTACGTAAAGTGAAATAAGACACAAGTTTAATGTATGTAGCTGTCAAAATAAAGGTTTTATGATTTTGATCTTCAGTTTTGCCAAATGTTAATGGTAGGAAAAATATTTTGAATGCTTCTAGCGATACACTAAACAGAAATAAAATGGTTTTGTTGACTGCTGTGGTAGTCGTAAGATTTAAGGTGATAGCAAAAATACTCGCATTGTATTCATACTGATTACATCAACTGCGAAGCAATCCTTGTCCATGTATGTGTTTATAAATAAAACATAGTACATAAATAATGAAATATGTGACAGGACAAGAGCGAAAGGATACAAGAATGGTATTTAAGAATGTTTTTTCAGAGAAATGTTTGGTAGCACGCACAGTAAGGAAATATATACACAATGTATTATGTTCGTTTATGGAGAGTGAGAAATGATTCTAAATATAATCTGAGGCTATGAGCAGCTTAGTCTGATGGAGGCATAACCGAGATTTTAACAAATATAATAAATGCGATAGTAAGAACTTTAACCTAACTGTGCAATTAGCGACGTGTCGGCCTAAGGCTGTCTGTCTACTACAGGGCACATTTTTTTTTCTACTTCATCAATTCTGCGATGCTGTACATCTCAAACTATATCTAATGTACTAAAATCCTATTTTTTCACAAGAACATTGTTTTTAATTTTACCACCATTTTTTCTCTTTTTCAAACGAGTAAAGCCACGGGACAAAACTAATGGGTTTATAAAATGCGGAATTAGGAGGTAAAATTGATCGAATGATGAACTTTATATAGGAAAGACATAATACAAAGTTTCAATACCTTCAGACGTAAGATGGCGTGTAGTTTACAGACTGAATATTATCAAGTAACGGTTATACAGATACAAAAAAATTAATTACGTATGACTATCATAACAAAATAGTACAAAATTAGTGAATATTTTTTAAGATAGTTTTAATAACATAACGCATATTTATATTTTTAATTTATATAACTGCGTAGAGGTAATCTAACCAATATTATAAAGAGGAAATTTTAGTTAGTTTGTTCGTGTTTGCATTCTCTGAAATTAGATATTAGTTTGACATACAATTTTCGTCGTCGTGTTGCTTTTAAATAATTATCTATTTGCTATAAGATAATTGATTTTAATTTGTTTTGTTAAGTTCAAAGTGCGCACCCTGTAAAAAAAAATTAATTACCTGTCAATGTAGCAAATGTTTTTTAAACTATTGAATATTATCTAACTTAATATACGTAATATCGCTTTATTAAAAAGTCATTTTCAGGCTTCCGTAAATGAAGAGTCGGACGAAATCCTATTGTGTCACCGTCTGCTTTTCGTCCGTCTGTCTGTCAGAGGCTTCTGAATTGTAACTTAAAAAGATGGTAACTAGAAATTTAAATTCCTTGACCCAAAACTAATAATAAAAAGGTGTAAGCGAAAGATTAAAGCTTTTGGTTTGAAGCAAGTGCTTGGTATCTGCAAAGTAAGTTGAACGGAAGGCGCGGGGGGCGGTTACTTTGCGGCAGATTGCGGATGTTTGCGGCAGGAATATGAAGTTGCTTTATTAAGGGGGATAGTCCCTTTAACAGAAAAAAGTTTTATTTATTAACTTTTTTTTGTATGACAACATGAAATAGAGGGAGGAATGTAAGCTGGACATATTATTATTAATTCTATAAACTAGTTTTGAAACAATTTGTTTTTTGATAAAGATGCATGAAACTATATGAGTACGGATGTTTGCGGCAGGAATATGAAGTTGCTTTATTAAGGGGGATAGTCCCTTTAACAGAAAAAAGTTTTATTTATTAACTTGTTTTTGTATGACAACATGAAATAGAGGGAGGAATGTAAGCTGGACATATTATTATTAATTCTATAAACTAGTTTTGAAACAATTTGTTTTTTGATAAAGATGCATGAAACTATATGAGTAAGTGAATTTCCCTAAAAAAATATGCACATTTACGGTTGACTTGAATCTCGTTCTGAAACCAAGAAGTCGAGAATTTTTTAAAGAGCAAAAATAAAATCCGCAAATTAATCATGCCATTGCTTACCCGATTGGATAATACACATTCTCGTCACTATACAAAGCATTCAATATCTTGAGCAAACAAATCGGAAGTGACGTCAGGTTTGACAAACGATTATTCATTTGATGGAAATAAGTAGATAACCCAATAGATGAGCACAAGGAAATCAAATATAAAGGAAACAAAATTCATGTCACTCACTAAGCGTCTAAAAATACGGATCAGGAGTATGTATGTATGTAAAACACTGCTGGAGGAAGTCGGGGAGAGTTTTGACGGTTATGAATATTTATGGTCAGTTGTTACAAGTGTAGAGCTACCTCTAGGGGCATTTTTTTTTCATTTACTTAATAGCTTGCTCCCCGTCGGCTGGAGAGCATTAAACACTTTATCCGTCATGAAGTCGCATTATCAAGAGGAAAGTTTAAATGACTTGTATTAGTTTCAAAGAGTAAATTTTGCAAAGTATTTTTGAAAAAATATTTTGATAATGTTTCGTCAAGATAAATTTAACATATTATTTTCTAGAAGAGTTTCAACCATTGACAATTAATTTTTTTTAATAATCATTTGTGATTGTGTAAACTGTAACATATTTTCATTATGGAAATTACGCTTTTATTTGATTTATATAAGTATACCGAAAGCATTATTTACACCAAACAAAATGAGAGGGCGACATAATGGTATTGGTGAAATTAAATCCATTGCCGATACCGACATTAAAATATTCTGATATTTGAAACCCTATTTACAAAGGTCTCTTTGTAATACTTTTCATTTATTAAAAGACGGTAGACGAATTACGTAACTTTTGTAATAATTTACAACTCGTACGGAAAAGGTCCATATAAAAAACGTCAGTATTTATCTATATATTATTGAGTAATGACTTAAAGTGCCTGGTAGTAATAGATAGTCCTGAGTCGGCACTGATCGCTTCTATTCTTTGCAGTAAGGATACCCCTTCTGACTTGTTCGCTGCTAGTAGGATTATGACATCATCAGTATAACGTAGATTTATTAGTTTTAAGCTATCCAGGGTGACAACCCCATTCCAACCTGCGAGTGTTACTCTTATGATGTATTCTCCGTAGGCATTAAAGAGGATCTGTGATAGAATGCATCTCTTGCAGATACTTCTTGCAAATTTCAATGGTCTGGATATAGTTTTGTGGACTGTTCCAAAGCTGTTTACGTATAAAGCAGTTTACATATAAATTGCAGCTAGGCAACCAGATTTTTAGATGGGCCTAGTTCATTCAAAATTCTCCATAATTTGTTCCACTTAACACTATAGAAAGCCTTATTAAAGCCGCAAAGCACATGATCATATGCGCATAACACATGGCCGTATAGTATTCGTAGCATTTCATTACTAGTTGTAGAATGTTCAGAATATGCTCACGAGTATCTCTGTGTTTTACGACACCAGCTGGCTCTTGTGGTACTTGCCAGTTTAAGAAACTGCGAAAACGCTGATTGGTGTTGCGCAGGAGCATCTTACCGGAGTGAGATATTAGCGAGAGAGTTTGGTAGTTATCATACTTCTTTGTAGATTCCTTTTTGTGTAAACGTTGGACGGTGAGCTGTGTCCATTCTGAAGGTCATTTACAAGTGCTCCGGATGTGATTGAATAGACTGCGGATCATGTGAACTCCGGATTCATCAAGGGCTTTAACGGTATTAACTTACCATCTAAGTCTTTAACAACCTAAATTTTTGGTTCGTACTCCTTTGTAATTAGATGGACTCTTATGACGAGTTCACCTGTTTATGCTTTAATAGTGTGCTTTTAACTTTCTTTATAAATGCCTTTCAAGAATTGACTGTTATCTCGGCGACTTTTCCTGATCTTCAAGCTCAAATCTATATCCGGACTTTATTAGTTTGCTTACTAAGTAAGAGCTCTTTTGTCGTATGAACAAATTATTATGTGCTATTTGGTATCCATATTTTACGTGATATAAGTTTGTAACTGTTTTTATTTATTTCGTTCAAAGTAGTAATGAGTTCCTCCCAAAGGTCACTTCAAATTGTCTAAGTGGCAGGTCGATACCAGCTTAGTTTTTTCATCATAGTTTCTCTGAGCAGGCCTTTTTTTGACGACACCAACAACATAGACTGTGTTGGTGCACTCTATAACGTCCAATAACGTTTTAGAGAGTATGACTCGTTAATACGTATGTAATATCATAAATTATTTCAAAGAGACCTGTGGGGTCGTTACAGCTACTTGCCTGGCTTTTGCCACCTACCTCACGACATCTGAGGGAACTAGCAAACATCTTTACTATTACAATAATAATAGAAAGTTATTATATTTATTCATTTCCATATTGAAGTTGAAACTCATGCGTGTTATTGTGTATCTATGTGTTATTTAAAAATGTAATGCTCACTAAGAAAAGATACTTTCTTGTTGCTTGTAATTTTAATCTGTTAATATCAAAGCAATTTTAAAGCCACTTGAACGCGCTCTCATCTGTAGAAACATATTACAAATTTATGTATATTAAAATGATTATACGGCGCAGTCGTTAAATAATTATATATTTTAAAAGAATGTATTATTTATATATTTATATTATTTCTCTGTATACAAAGAATATATTAATATTCTTTGTATACAGAGAAAAAATGTAAACATAAAAAATATATGTCCTTTTTAAAATATATGATTATGCAATCATATATTTTATATAATATATATATATATATATATATAAATGTATATAAATATATTAATAAAAGTTAGGAAAATTTAATCAAAATAAGATATTGAGTTGAAGTTGGAATTTGATTATGGATATAATAATTCCCATCTACGGTGTATTATTACAGTTATTTGTCACGGATTGAGTGTTTAAGTGGTCGGCGTTGGCCTATATCTTCAGCTATCTCTTGTGATAAACGGGACCCCGTCACAGTAATATAATGTGGAGAGGTTTTGTGTTTGTTCGTTTGTTTAGGGATTCGTGCAAACACTATTAATCTGATTGACATAGATATAACTTTATAATAAGATGGGTTATACGGTTGACCCATTTACAGTGGTTCAAATAAACACTGTGTTTTTACGACACTACTTAATTCATTGTTGGAAGCGGCTCCAGGCTTCCGTGGTCGAGAATCTGGAAGAGTTGACCTTGACGGCCGTTTTACAATAAATATGTCATGATCCGACCATTAATGAAAGACGTACAGGTATTCCAAGACCGTTAATTGAAAGAATTATTTGTGCTAACGATGTACACCCATACAATAACTATAGTGTCGGTCTCTTTCTAATGCGTGCATAACATAAAAGCACTTTGTCTAGCAGTCATTTCACCTGAACACATTTTGTATATGTTAAGGTTAATAAACATTCATTTGCGAATATTTTAGGTGAATCTGAGTTGAATTAATGTTTTTTTTCTTAGTTTCGCTAAAACTTCGATTATGACAGAAATTTCACATTTATTGACTTAGTGATATGATGTTAATTTCTGAAGATGTAATATTTATAAGATACTTTTTAAGATCATAAGCAAATTTCTAGTTGCACAGATTTTACTACAGTGATTTTTTAAATGTATGTTTTTGTTTTGAGAACGGGAAAAATCAACTGAAAGTTTTGCCCAGCCTGCTACATGATTATGTTACTTTCTTACCAAATTTCATGATTTAGTAGAATAGTTTTCGATTAAAAGTGATTTATGTGATTGGAGTAAAGATTTTTCAAAAAAATACAAAGAAAATTATTACAGACATACTAATACTATCTATGGGAAATTGTAGGTCCTAAAAAGGTCTATAAACCGCACAGTATTTATCTATCTTTCACAATAAGCCAAGGTTTTTAAGTGAAAAAAGTGCATGGGATAAAAGTGACGAAATCAGGTCAATTTATTAATTCACATTAAAATAAATATAATAGTCATTTTACGCGTTTTCTATAGATAAAAAGTGACCATTTGCACTTTGTAATTTCGATTAATAGTTTAAGAGAAATGAAAAGCTTTTTATAAATAAACGGAAGTATAAATACGATTTTGACGAAGTTCGGCGCAATGTTTTCCCGCACGGAGAACGAAGGGTTGTCATGTGCGCATAATGTCACGGTATGTTGTTATATTTTTGTTAATTAAAATAAAGCGCATGGCTACGTTTATAAAATAAAAATACATATAAAAAAACTAATTAAACAGCTGAATTGTAAAAGTACGAAATAGGGGCGGGCAGCTTTGTACCTAGAAATTGTCGCTGTTACTTTACAATTTGGATGAGTAGTTTAAGATAAATTACAAAGGTTTGCATATGCATTCTGATGATGTACGATACGATGTATCGCGCACGCGGAGAACGGAGAGGAGAAACGGACACGCTTGGCGCAAGAATAATTACAAGTGCGCCATGTCGCTATATATCATTTATATTTTTATTAAAGTAAAATAAGGCGTTAAACAGAAGGAACAAATACGCATATAAAACTTTAATCAAATAAGTTAATTGCACCCGTACGAAATCGGGGCGGATAAAAAATGCGGTTACCTTTCCTGTATGGTCGTTAAGTTTACTTTTATAATTCTTTCTCAGTTATAATCGTAATTTCTTCGTAATTCGAATTCGAAATGATAATCTAAACTGCAATTATTATTTCGAATAATTAAATAATATTCAAGTAGAATTTATTTTGAAAATATTATGTAAATATTGGCATGCTTATCAATTTAAAGCTACTATTAACTTTTGTCCATAGCCTTGTCGGCGTGAACAGAGGTCTCATAATTTTAATTAACAAGATTTGCTTTTCCTTTTGGATGTCCATATTGAAACGTTAAACATACGAGTCTAAAGATACGAGTGCGAATATTTGAAGTATTTATTCGAATTATTATCCAATGGTAACAAACCTTGAAAGAATAAATGAAAACGAGATTAAATATCTTATAAATGAACAGGCAGATAGGCAATTACGCTTTTTTATTTATGAATTTATTGAAAAAACCTCTAACTAAAAAAACTTTGGATGATCAATACAAATACGGTCCTTTTGCAGGATTTTATCCAACTATTGCGTTTTAAACACATTAATTTTTTTGAACTGCTATTTTATCAAGTTGCATTTGTCGAATTTCTGTTTAATTAAAATCTTGTAAAAACTTGAAGTTTCATCATATTTGAAAACATTTTACATAAAAAAGATTTAAAATTGCAAATTATATTTACGGATTAGCAAGATCAAGCGGTCTCTACGTAAAATTGTTTAAGATAGGTGTAAGCTTCATAATTGAAGCGGAGCGTATTTTGAGGAAGGTAACCCTAGAAATATTAACGCAAACTAAATCTCACACAGAGATCTGAGATATTCAGCCTGGGGGATAGTGTAAACCGCACAAACCATCATGTAAATGGAATTTTGCAAGGGGTAAAGATTTCCAACTATGCTATGCTGCGTTCTACGGCTTATGTCGAGGTCCGATCTCTAAGATCTCGTCATTTCGAACGTTCAACTCGGTACGGAGACGCCGTTTTCGGCAATTGCGCAACTGGTAATTTGTTACCCCCAGATGAGAGTGTTCATACCGCACTTGTCGGCGTAATTACAAACTCCGCGTACGGACTCGTCGGCGCAGACGCTTTACAAAATGCGAACACAACAACAGTTAACTCACACTCGTTAATTGGTCGGTTTCATAACGTTGTAATAATATTATTATGATTTACGGTTCCCCCGCTCGCGTATGACTGTCGTACGATTTCGCCAAAAACCTTCACCATCGGTTACGGCACGCTGGATCCGTTGGCATTTTATTGAAAATATTGAAGCTATCACTTGAAATTGACAATTCTACTATTAAATAATTAAGTTCTATATAAATATTATTATATTTTTGTATTAAATAATTCTAAAATGTTAAAATAATATGGCGGTTACATTGATTACAGAGATAAAGCAATATGTATCTGTGGCTAAAACGATTATTTTACGTCATTTAATTTTTTCTGATTATAAAGATACTTGATCTCTCCTCTTTTGTTTCACAATTGTTTATAGCTTTTATAAATAATTAGAGTTCCCAATCCTAATAAAATTTTTTTTTATCAGTGTACCTTTTTTTTCTAATCAGGTACAGTAACTTTATAAAGATCCATGTACAACAAAACGATTGTATCACATATTAAAAAAAATTAGGTTATAATTATTAAGAACTTATTTAACCATTATTTACATTTTCACCTCATCACCCATCTGGACGATATAAGCAAGTAGCAAAAGAACGGCTCTCAAATATGAAACTCTATTTTTATTGCTTTTTATTTTTTATTTACACAACTTTCAAACATTCCTAAATGGATCCGCCCACATTTTACCTTTTCTTCTGGAATTTATTATACCTTTTTTTGAAGTTCCCTCTTCTTTGACTATTTCACCATTGTTTATTTTAAAATAATATTTTGTTCGATATTGTATTCTCGTTGAATACTTAATGTATATATGTTTAATTCTGTCAAGTAAAGTTTTTCGCGGATATTTTCGTAATGAACTGATCATTTCATTTTTTGCTTTGCCTTAAAGTTCCTTGGTAACATTTATGCCTGTAATTCTTCTTTATGCGAGTGTCTAGTAATATACAAAATTGAACAAAGTGTGTAAAGTTAAACTCGCAATATACTTTTCCAATTTCTCTCAATTGTAGAAACTAATTTGACATTCACTTCCTGTTTACTAGCTTCAACTGTATCAGGTCAGTAATTTTGAAGCTGTACCACAAATAGCTAGATGGGCAATTGGCCATTTTTATGCTCGCTATGAAATAAAAAATTAAAGCTATTTGAAAAAGTTATCGAAGAGAATTATTTCTCCAAAGCGTTGTCGTATTCAACTTTACAAATATTGATATACCAATCTTATTATACAAATACTAATATTACTTTCCACCATGTAAATACAGTGCCTAGTAAATTTTCACAAGTGTAAAATATGTTTTCTTGTATTATTCATTATTTTTAAACTATTAAACACAACTTTTAGTATATTTTGTTTAACTAAAGAATATAGATGTGATATGGGACATAAATTACAACTTATTCTGTATTGTTGTTTTTGAGATAGAGCTTGGAAAAAAGGTTTAAAATCGATGTATTGATGATTATTTTTTTATTTAAAAATAAGTAAAAATATTTAAAAAATTAGGAGTGCAAATGATCTTTTAAATTTGTTTAAATGATAGATAGCTGTTTACGATTGAGCTTCATGATAGATGTGTAGGGTACACATTTAGATGAAAAGAAAAAGTAGACCTCAATTTTATGTGTTAGACCCCCCCCCGCCCAATTGCCCTAGTCAAGATACTTTATATTGGCCAAGCAACGATTAAATTGACGATTTTCATATTTACAACGATTATCTTACTAACTATTAGAGAATTTATAAACGAGATATTAGTTATAATATGTTAATACGAAAAAACTCTCACAGAACATTCTCAAATTTCATCATTGTACTGCGGACATAATTGCAGCCATGGGCGTGCGAGCCATAGCTTGTTGGAACTGCCTTATGTGGGTCAACACTCCATATGGAACGAGAATGAGTCAGCTTAATTCACTTGCAAAAAATCTCAAATACTGTCTGTCATTCGGTCCAAACAAAAATACAAGAAATATTTTTTTTCTCAAATGATAAGTATACTTTTACATTTTATGACTATTCCTATACACTTATGAAAATAACAATAGACTAAAGGAATCTCCAGTGCAATAACTATCGAAATCCGAGTTTCGTTGTCTATGTGTATGGAATACAAATTTAAGATCACTGCGTCTTGTAACGTTTTGTCATCGCCATTTTTGTAGTTTTAGGATGTCATAAAAAGTCTAAGAATATTAACTTTTTCGTTCGTATTCGTTAAAGCACTAAACTGATTTCAGAATAATAAAATAAAACAACCTTATGCGTGAAAGTTTGTTTTCCTCTTGCTGAAGTTTTATTACTTAAAACATTCTTTTAGCAGTATAAAATTGAAGGTTTTATACCTTCAATTTTTTACACATTAAAAGTGAATTTAATATTTGGCATTTTTTTCAGGAATCCATCCAGTAACGGAGAACTTGCATTAACGGAGTCTTGGCAGTAACGGAGAACTGTAAGTATTTTGCTGTGTGACTGTTTATATTATATATTATATACCTCTTGTATGGACTGCTGAGTTTTTAACGTAATTGTGAATCGAAGTCGATTAAAAATGTACTACTGAGAAAATCGGTATTTTTTGCGAGAAATAGTTATCATTTCAAATTGGTTTACCTCCTTAAGTTCTGCAAAGGGCACATGAACTGAGTGACAAAGTTTTGTCTGAAGTAGCCTGGACTAGATATATTGCTACCGAACGTGGGGACATCAATTATGACACTTCGTAACATCATGTTAAAAATGCTTAGCATATTTTTTTAGTTTCTTCTCTTTTGTATGGAATTTAAACACAAATTAAAAAAAAACAGGCTTGCAAAGCCGTGCCAAAAACTAATTATTTTTAATACCTTATATTTGTTACTCAAACGCTACTAAAGAGCTACTACAATTTTCCGTACGCAAATAATCAAAATGAAATTTGCGTACGGAAAACTGTAGTAGCTCTTTCCAACATATAGACCACGTTGCACAATAAATCGAAACTGTTTGTTTATTTACAATGCGAAATGTAAAACAGACGCACGTACGTGTTAACTGATGTTGACGCGAGCCACAAAAAATTCGTACGTTAAGTACGTAATATAATGCAGTCTCTACATAGTTTAGAAGAAAATGTGCCCATTTTCTGTGTAATTTGCTTCTGTGCAAATCTCTATATAATTTACAAAAAATATGCCTATTTTCTTTGATAAACAGACACCTACGGGCATGTTTCTTATCGGCATGTCGAATTGTAGGTTAAGACCCATAGAATGAGACTCGTATAAAATAAAGTCATTCGTCTCAAGACTTAGGGAAAACTGAGCATGTTGTTCGTTGTTTCATACACATTTTCAAACATTTCACTTTTTCTCGCTACGTGTTGGTTTTATAAAAAAAAAATTATTGGTTGTCTGTAAAGTGGCTTTACGGGCGATAGTTTTACGTGATAACGTTATAAAAACATTGATGAAAAATTTCATACTTTTATGAATTAAATTGAATTATTGTCACTGAATTATTATTATTTTGTATAATACAAAGAAGGAGTTAATTGAAAATTACAATTTTGTTCGATAAATTAACATTTATTCTCCACCAGCTGCGTTTGTATCAGAATCCAATCGATTATTCTGCCGGGATACATACTCATAATTATTGACTGGAACTGAATCACAAAAAATTTATTTTGATCACCAATCTGACATTTCGTTGCGAAACTGTATATATATATATATAATATATATATATATATATATATATATATATACGTATATATATATATATATATACGTATAAATATATATATATATATATATATATATATATAATAGCTCTGACGTCACGCGAGAAGAAAGATAAATTCCGACGCTTGGGCCGATCGTGCCTCTCTATCACTTGTTTCGCGCTCTCGCTTGCACGCTTAGGCTCAGGTGGAACGTGACACATTTTCATGCGTACAGCCGGTGTTAATCGATTTATAAGACGTTATCACGTCAAAAACAAAATACTGGATTAACTCTATCGATTTCCCTCAAAATAAATGCGATTTTTGGTAAAAATCCTACGTCTCTCGAAAAATTGTTCCGATCCACTGTACGCTGCTGTCCCTCTTTTAGCGAGGGTTAATAAATGTAATTAAACTTATTGGTTTTGCTAACAGAGCACATTGATGTGATTTTGTTAGGTTGGTGTTATGTAGTGTAATGAATCTGCATTGTAAGTATTTCATTTCTGTGTATTTGCCGAACTTTGGATTGGAGGTATATACTAATTGTCACTTTTAACAAGATTAAATAAGAAAAAAAATGTAAAGTTTAGCGCCATTATCGTGAGACAGGGAATTAATTATCTACTTTCTTACCTTCGATATTATTTTTTGACTAGTTCTGTTATACATCCTTTTTAATTTTTTCCTTAAATTCTAAAATATTTATATGGGGGCTATTATTTAAATTTATAACTCAGCTTGTTTATAACAACAAACATAATAACATAAGAGTAAGTAGAGAGGTAAAAATGTCAATCAAGTGTGGCATCTTATTTGTATACCACGAAAAAAAATTTCATCGTGTCCTGGTTATTGACATAGATAACAAGAAATAACATAAAATGAAATATATTAATAGACATTATACAAAATTATAAAAAAAAATCGCACTGCGTATGTTTCTATTGTTTCTACTTATTGCGCGTTGTAACCGAAAGCAATATTATATATGTGTAACCGCAATAAAGTTTAAAATCAAACACATAAAATCACGCCACACTGAACTAAGAGTACTGTCGGTTAAATAGTTTAATTATATATCGTCGCTATTTTATTCGTTTACTATCGCGATAAATAAACTGGTAAAAATAAGATTCATAATTTATTTACGTACATATATTCGTAGATCATACACTTCGCGCAGAGATTTGTTAAGGAAGAAGACGTCCGAGAATCGTCACGAATATTAGTTATCGGAAATTGAAATTAAACGTGGTCATATTATCTGACATTATTTTTGATATGTTGCTTTGAGGTTGTGAAAAGTATGGTTCAAAATGTCT
Source organism: Druceiella hillmani (assembly GCA_039881145.1). NCBI lineage: Eukaryota > Metazoa > Arthropoda > Insecta > Lepidoptera > Hepialidae > Druceiella > Druceiella hillmani. The sequence continues at coordinate 22,772,696 of JAYKKI010000003.1, read as the reverse complement.
GAAAATATTATCAGTGCTGGATCTTCAACCCAAGCTAATGATGGTTTCACCGACATTCTCAAATATACTTTAGAAAACTGCAAGTAAAAAAAATTATGAAATAATTTTGCTGCAATCGCCTGAACTTGCATGGCAATGAACAATCATAATTCGATTTATTAAAAAAGAACGGCTATTACACATAGACTTAATATACATCGATGTTATTACAAAGCCGACAGAAAAATCTAATTACGAGAAATTAGCTCTCCACGTGGACGGAGCCACGGGTATAACTAGTCATGCAATATTTTTTTTGTGTTGGACAAATATATTCAATATTCTTTCTACTATGTTATGTATTTATAGTTTTTTGATAATGAGTCTGCGGTAGCAGATTTCATCGGATAAATTAACTAACTTTACTATTTCTTCAATGTTAAAGTTTTATATACTTTTGAGTAAATATGTAACCCTTATTTCAAGTAAATAAATTTTTGTTTAATTTTTTTGCTTTATTTAAATAATTTTAAACTTCTTTGTTTTTAACTATTTCAAATACAAATACTTTCGGCGAACTCTTTTACTTCATAAGCAATATTTCAATCTGTTTTCCAGTTAACATAAGGAAAAAGAAAATTCATGAATTTTTCGACATTTTAAGAATGCGACAATTTAAGTTTAATTTACAAATTATACTCTTTAATGTCATTGTAACAAATACTTTAGATGCGAACGAAACTAAATTGAGTTACGAAGTCAACTTGTCATTCTTTTAGCACGCGTACTATTCTCTCCGGGCACAAGCCTAGGGGTAGATAAATATTCCAACATTTGTTGAAACGGAATAATCTTTCAACGAGTGACGAACTTCTAATGCTTAGATTTACAGTTTAATTTCTTTATATAACTGAAAAAAAAATTAAATACGTTTATAATATAAATTATAAAAGTACTACATTTCAAAGATTCGGCACTAAGTTTAACAAAAACTAAGCATTATTATGCTAAGAAATATTTTGTTTTCATGAAATAAAATACTGTTGTAATAAAAAAATTGAAAAAAAAATCCCCTTTTGCTCTCTCACCTAACAATCAGGAGCGTAAAGCGTTACCAAACCCGTTACCGAGGAGTTATCAATATAGTTATTCAATAACTTTAAAAGATACATAATCAAAAGCGATTCCAATTAGACTTTAAGGGAGTCAATGCCCATTAAAGGAAAAGAATTATGGTAGTAACTGTAATTTTTTTTTATTAAACAATTTATTAAACTTCTTAAATATTTTCTCCGACATGAGTATAAAAGTTACTTTATACGGCGACCAGATGACTTCATTTGTTTCAAGGATACTACGAACTAGAGAGTTAAATAAAGTCATGATACACTTATTGTAATGGAAATCCTGGGAATATCATATAACAAATCCTAGCATCTTGTATGCCTTCATACTGGTTTCGATTATATAATTGTGGAATGCTAGATGGTCGTCCGTAATCACGACGAGATGTACTTGCACGGAAGATGCCATGAAACTAATAACGAATTTTATTGTTAAATTTGTTATTTATTCTTTGGATGACACCTTTTCTAGCACCGTTCCATTTATTATGGATATGTGGATTATGTGTCTAGGGAGTTAGCCTAGGCTGAAATATGACATTGCATATTTGCTCCCATTAAAATGTAGCTTATTGCTCAGACTCTATCGGAATACTGAGTCAATATCAGTTTCACACAACTCGCAATCATATTGTTGCTTACCCCCAAGGAGATTTCAAATAATCGGTAAATAGTAGGCAACCAGTAGTGCTGAAAATTGAGGGCAAATCATTTGTCATAATGAGAAACACAAGTGGACTTAAATATAATTGACTCCAGATTGAGTTTTACCTTAGCTGATTCCAGATTGAGTAATAAAAGGCCGTGATTTTAAATTGCAAATCTAGACGTTTTTTTCGAGTTGCAGCAATTTTGCTAGAAGAGTGTTTTTGTCGACTCGGTGAAATGCCTTTTTAAAATCAAAATGAAAATCTATCGCCATCTAAGTGCCGTCCATCATATAACTTTGTAGGCACATAATCAACAAAATTATTGCGTTTGTAAATAATAAGAGACACATGTGCTAAGATTGTTTACAATTATTTGCAGTACAATTTGCTAAATAGAATGATATGACTATGCCAGTACTTGTAATTATGTTTATCGAGCAAACAATTTCGTTTCTGGACTTCATTCTAACAGATTTGAGAGGAGCATGATAGCGCTTTTGGTATTTTTACACATGCGTCGAAGTATTCAAATATATAATAATTGGCGAAATATTGCTAAACACAATTAACGGCCATCCTACTTAGTATATGAACATGGTTTTGTTACCTTACATTATGTTTAAAATATTTCGAATATGAAGTGGTCTATTATGACAAACTTCATCGTCTGTATGTGAAGAAATCGCTATTGCAAACACTCATTACTACTCACTATTCACAATCATTAACCTTTCAGTAATTAGTCGTAATGTCGGTTAAAAGCAACTAACATGAAAGGTCGACACTTGTTCTATAATAATTACATATTAGGTAATACATATTTATATCTTGACCATAAATATAATTACAAAGTAACGTATATAATTATTAATATATATGTACGTTATATTGGTATTCAGTATCCAATTCAATGCGTATTTAGCTTATGGCTCTGAAAGGCCTGAAAATAAATTTTATGCTCACATCTGATATCTGCCGCGAGAGTCATAAACTGCGCCAACCCGTATAGTAAGCTTTTATGGTAGTGATGTACATATTTAGGCTAAATATGGAAACGTCTATACTAGTAATAAACATTTGATGGCGCTTTATATAAAAATGTTAAATTGAAGCTAATAATTATAACGACGCAATACGTATTTTTACATGAGGTTCCAGTTCCAACTCATACAAGTGGCCCATTTACAGTGGTCCCAACATTTTTTTGGTAGAGAATATCGTAACAAGTCATTTCAAAAAACATCAGTTCCACGAAATTCAATAGTTTCGAAGTTAGTTTTTTTCGTTTTTGATAAATCTTTACTGCAGTCACAGAAATCACTTTTTTTTCGACAAAATATTCCACTGAAATTTGGTACGAAAGTGCAGAATCATGTATCAGCCATACAATGAATGATGAATTTTGTGTCAATTCTTAACGTCTTCTATTGTAGATTTTTTCCGTTTAAAAAAAAAACATACATTTAAAAAAATGAGTGTCGTAAAATCTGTGTAACTAGATTGATTTGAATTGATTGTTGAATTAAATTAATAATTTATGATTTGCTAATAAAGACCATAGTCTTAAAAACTACCTAAGGATAAGTTATAGTCTAGACAAAAAATTGTAGTAATATGTTTAGTGCAACATCTTCAGAAATTGACATGTCACTGAGTCACTAAATGAGAAATTTTTGCTAGAATTGCAATTTCACCACTACTAAGTGGTTTTTTTATAAAAAAAAAAATTAATTCAACTTAAACTTACCGAAATTGTTCGGAAGTCAATGTTTATTAGCCTTAACATATACTAAATGTGTTCAGGTAAAATTATTCTCCTACATAGAGCGGTTTTAAGATGTGCACGTGTCAGAAAGAGAGCGACACACTCAATTGTTATAGTATGGGTGTAGATCGTTAGCGCGATTTATACTTTGGAATGACGATCTCGAAATACCAGCATGCTTTGTCATGCGTCTTTAACTTGTAGTCGGATCACGACGTATTTCTTATAAGATGGCGGCCATGGTCAACTCGTTCACATCCTCGACCACGGAAGCTAGAAACCACTCCTTCTAACAAAAAATTCTGTAGTCCGGAAAGCACCCGCTTGCTGGGCTTGGTTGATTCTCAGCACATTCGCAATGAAACCTGGCAGCTTCTTGCGAAATGCCTCTTGCCTAATGCGAAATGCTAATAATAAACATTGATTTGCGAATAATTGGTAAATCTGGGTTCAATTAATGCATTTTTAAAAGAAACACGTTTAGTTTTGCTAAAATTGCGATTATGGGAGAAATTTCACATTTATTGACTTTGATATGATGTTAATTTCTGAAGATGTTGCAATAGTTAATCACTAAGATTTTTGTCTTGACTGACACCATATCTTAAGGTAGTTTTTAAGAATAAAGATTTTTCTAAATAACTCAGCACGATGATGTTTCCCTAAACAAATTGTTTGGACCACTGTACCATTCTGTATATCATTAGACTATAGTTACGATAAAATATAAGCTGAAAAGTATATGAAATTATCCATAATATTTTTCTGTTGCAAATTCACCCTGAGAGGAATTCGAAAATTCTTCCTACTCCAAACCAAAACTTGTTTTTGTAAAAGTCCCTTTTTACTAAGCCGGTAATGGAGACGTCCGCTATTTCGGTCCGTTTGGACAGCTTTTTATTAAATTAAAATTACTCGAAAAGCTACGGAACCATATATTTTTGCCTTATAAATACGATCATATTTCTCAATCAAGAGTCGGGTCTTCGTAATAGGAGAAAACATTGCTTTTATTTATTAAAACATCGTCAACAAACCTCGCACTTGAATATACCTACGATTTAAACTTAAATATTTATCAACCAATTAATTCACTACTTCGGCACATACCAAATGCAAACCGTAGGTTCCTTTTCTCTATCTCTACCCAATACCGAATTCCGTTACGGATCATTAATTGTCAGTGCAACTACAAAATGAATCAAAATTCAAGTGTGCGGAATTTGCGAATGAATCGTAATTATTAATGAAAAATTGGGTTTGTTTGTTTGTCTCATTTTCATGACTCAAGACTTAACTGATCTCCGTGAATTTAGCATATGGCATAGGCTTTAACACTATTCGTCAATTCTGTTTGCACCATTTCTTAATAAATGTGCATTTAATAAATGGCTATTTCCACTACTATATGAAATATTTTCATAATTTTTTTATCTTACGCCACCACTTTTTCCCTTTTCCACTCATGCGAAGTCGTAGTTTAAAACTAGTAATCTGATAATTATCTGATTATCTTTTACGACTTGACGCTCGGTGATTTTTTCCGCGAATCATTTCTTTCTATCCCTTTATTTAATTGTCATTTTAATAAGTTTTTATGATATAATGTATTGATTTCCCACAAGAAGAGGAACTTTTTAGTGACTCACATTGCAAGTCAACGGGAATGAAAACCAATAGTCGTGGACGGTCGCGGATGGACGTGCGGTGCCTGCGACCGTTGCGCCGTCTGACCGCGCCGCCACGCTTTGCCGCGCTTCGCCGTCTCGTCGACCCTCACCTCATTCGCCTTCATCAAAGGCTCATCTAACGCACCATTTATGTGCCATATGGTAAAAATGATGCCCTTGTCCCTTCGAACTTACTGGTGGAATTACTCAAGTTATTCCACGACATTGTCACTGGGTTACGCATTTTTTAACTGTTTTCACGGTTAAATTTCATTCCATATTTAAATAAAATATGTTTCCTTACAACAAATAAAACTTTTTAATTTTTATTGTATTATTACAAAAACACACTGAGTCATTTCGTGGACGTGTAATTTGTAGTTAAAATATTATAAGATTAAGTTGGTCGTTTTCTCCATGAACGAATTGTTTTTGAATGAATTGAACAATAAAAATACTGACATGGGTACACACAAATTAAAATATTTCGAAAGTAGGAGTATGATATATGTTATTCACTGATTCATTTTATTTAATTTTTTATATTAAAAGGATCTGTACCGCAAATGCAAAAGTTTTTGTAATATATCCGAATTCAATGGACCTCCGACTTGATTTTGGTGGTCAGTCAGAGATTTAAGATGTCCGTATACTTGCAAGCAAATCTTTTTTTAGAATTAAAAAAAAAAGACTTATCAAATTAAATATTATTTCTTCAATTAGCATACTAATATAGTCAAATAAGGATTAAATCCTGGAATGAAAGGAGGAAAGTTGAAACTATATATTTTACCAAAGTTTAAAAATGGGCTGAAAAATCTCATAATATATCGTGTTCGCTAGTCAAGATATCAAAGGTCAAGTCGCCTCAAATGTTCTAAGAGAAATGAAAAGGATTAAAAATTGCAGAGCATAAAATTATCTGTAAGTCTGGATACACGATTAACCTTTTTCAAGATATAGCGCGCAGACTGGGAAGCGTGCATTCGTGTATTAGGCAGGGTTCGAAATTATCAAGATAAATATATCTCGTGACATTTATCAAGAGAAATATCATGATAATTATCCTATAATAAACAAATATTTAACAGTCGATCGTTATTTGACTGGTATTATCTATCCACCTTTACGTTAGAGCAACTAATTTTTAATTTACACATTTAACAACCAAGGTAATATTTTATTTATTTTGACCATTATTTCGCAATTAAAAACATAAAAAAAACTTTTAAATAAAAATAAGTATAAATCAAACTATATATTATTTAATAAAATTAGATGAGTGTGATATAATTTCCATCCTCCTCAATTACATCAACAGTTTGAGGATTGTCTGAATTTAAAGATTCCGAATTCAAAATAAAACTCAAATTTGAATTTAGATTCAAATGAAGAATGACAGTTACAACAATGACTAATACAAATGAAGAATTGCTGACAGTTTGACAGATACGAAACACAACACGGGGAAACCCCCACCATAAATGCTAAGTGGCGCGCGTAATATTTTTGACTATTACTAAAAATTTAAGTGCGGCAAATTAAATAGTTTCGATTATATTTATCAAGATAATTGTCAACCTATAATTAACTTAATAATTATCAAAGATAATGCCGCTTCGAACCCTGTTTATAGGGTAACGCTACGTAGACTTCGGAGCCAGAGCCATTGTTATTAATAAAGTTAAAAAAATATATATTTATAAACAATATATTTCATAGATAAATTCAATATATGTTGGCGCATGAAGATTTTATTGTATAATAAAACTTTTACACTTACTAATAATGCATTAAAATGATTTAATTTCAATAACTTACAGTTTATATTATTTATGATTTATAAGAATAAGCAATTTTTTACCTTTATTAATAATAATATTTCATCATTAAAATTAACTTTATAAAAAGTACTATGAATCTGGATCCGCAGTTTACAATAGCCTTATCCTGTAAACGTACGTACACGCGCTTCCCAGTCTGCGCGCTGTATCGCGACAACAAAACTTATTTCAATACCATTCTCGTCACGTTGTCTTGACCGACTCTTACATTTCTTTGACATTCAAGACAAGAAAACAGTAAAAGTATTTCTTGATATAATTTTGGTTCAGCGTTGAAGTTTTTTTGACTAGTAAATAGGTTATGGTAAAGGAGATGAAATAAGATGGTTATAATAAAGGAACCGAGTTTAAGAGACTATTATTTTTACTTTTAGACTATTTTTGGTTGTTTAACTTTGAAGGATAACAAAATGTCTTGACTGAATTATACATATGGCCGTAGACAATTTTCAAAAACGAAGAACCTTTTTAACTAAATTTGTCTCCGAAGGTATCTATTTTCTCAAGGGCTATATTTTACTAAATTTGACTGCCATTGTGTCTTTTTTTAATTATTTAATTATTGTTGTCTAAGGGAGATAAATCTGTTGCATGATTACCATATTTTGTTTTTTAATATTCTTTTTTTCCTCATCTTTATTTGTTTACTTTTCAATATTACTACTTTGATTTAAGTCATATATTTTTTCATTCCATCAAAGATCCGCTTAATATGGTTTTCTAACATCGTTTTTGCATTTTTAAAACTTCTTCTTCAGTTTTTTGTTAGATTTAAAAAATTTGAGCTTACACGTTTATTACTCTATTCATGAAAACAGTTATTTTAAAGGAATACTATGATGAGCAGACTCTGATTTGAAATGCGTTATTACAGGCTTTGCTGAAGAGTTTCTATTTATATAAACTAATTCTATGTATTTTGAATAATCATTTATGAAAATCAAGTATTTTTCGTCTCAAAATCGTTACAAATATGTCACTGTTTTAGCCCATATGACAGAGTTTCATAAAAATCAGAGTCATAAATACTTCATGTAAAATTATATTAGAAAATAATATGGATTTTAGTGATATTGAGTGTAATAGTATTGACCATTCAGTGTCTAATATAATTATCCCTCATTTTTAATATGTTATTTACTAAAAGCTTCAACTAATTTATTTTTAAATAATTATGTATATAATACAATTCTTATACATATAATATAATAATTAGTTTCATCTAAATATCCACCCATGACAATTTTCTACCATCATTTCTGTTATTCGTTCTAGGGTAAAATAGATATATGAATGACGTGGATTCGTTGTAACATTTTTTTCGCGTTGACATTGGAACAATTAGAATTGTGTTTTTAAATACCATTTCATTGGTTACAAATAGTAGTAAATTATTTCTAATAAATCGTTGACAACATTGTAGTTGGTACATTTTTATGTCGACGTGATTCTTTGTATTCTGTTTGGCATTTGAAGCTTTAAAGGTTCTTTTAATGAAAAGACCACAGGTTTGTAATCACTTTTTAAGTTGATTTTTTGACTGTATTTTTTACTACAAACATTAAATTTTTTATAATCAAACAAAATTGCAAAGTTTTTTTGGGCTTATCTTTTCAGAATTCCATAGCTAATTGAGCCGAATGACAAAAACCGAGTCCTTATAATTTTATTACAGACAAATTTGGCTATTCGTCTGTATATCACAGCGTCATAGCTCCCCCAGTTTATTAGCAATTGTGACGACATTTTATACGAAGATGTTGTTGAATTAATCGAAAGCAGAAATAATGAAACAAAAATTTTGAATAACGTATCTTATATCATATATAGCAAAAAATGGGAATAATATTTTTTTTCAGCGATCCATCGGATGGGATGTCATTTCATAGGTCTTTAAAAATGAGATCGCAAATGTCTAGTTATGTTTTCTTTCATATGGCGTATACATCGTGAGGTACGAGTCTTCAAATTATAAAACTTGGAAGTCCCGCCCCCCAGTTCCATTCCACTTTTTAACCACGTATGTCAAAAAATTGAATTTGCATTAATAAAGCTATGTGGGTTACATAGTTATTCAAATTAATTTTAACAACTTATCTAGTTCATTTTAAAAATATGCTACGTGAAATACGAGCTCGTAAACTGCACGAACAAATTAATGATTTATTACAAGTTTACAACAACACTGTACTTGTTTACAAGAATATTTGTCTAAGTTATCGTGCAGGCCACGGAATGGAATCCATCCCGGACCTGGAGTACATGCAAAATTAAATTATAAATAGATAAATAAATCGACAAATTTTTGACAGATTACTTTTGACTTATAACGTACAAAACAGCTGATGGCAATAGTGAGCGAAAATTTTCGCGCATGCCTACACTTCTCGTCTTATTGTTTCGTTTTCATCTACCCCTTCCGGTTGTTAGCAAAGCACCTATTTTCCGTCGTCCTACCGACAGGTTCGTTATATGCAAAAACATTGAATGAAGAACGTTGCAATCTTGAAAATTTTACTCTCGACACCCTCAAAGAAGTTTCACTTCAATAAAATATCATGAACATAAATTTGCAATATTCAATATGTGTAAAAACGATTCTCGATGAATATAAGGAGTGTTGTTGTTTATTTTTACATTGATAATAGGGGTTTGTATAAATAAACAAATTGGCAGATTTTTCCTATGCTTATTACATTTCTCACCGTAAGCAGAACGCTTGAAATTGTGCACTTAACGACTTTCATTTTATTTAGGATATTTTTATAGCTCATTCTTTTATTTTTATCTAAGTATTTGTGTAAATCTAAGTATTATTCTACCATTAAATAGAGAAGAATCGCATTTTTTCTTGTATCATTTTTTTGTTATACTGCATTCTAGTTGTAAATTTTTGAAAAGGATGTTTCTATTATATCGCGACTGAATTTTAATTGAAGCGTCTAGATTTAATTGTTTCGGAACATCTCTTTTTTTGAAGTATTAAAATCTTTAACTTGATCGGTATTTTTGTACTTCGACACATTTTGTACTTCGACACATTGACAAATTTGATATTTGCAGGAAGTCAATCCTGCAAATTCCTGCAAATATAAAAACACTTTTATATTAACCTGACGAATGAAGTTAAAAGTAATTAAAATATTGAATATGTTTGGCGTTAATTTTGTAGAAATTCATTATTCACAATTAAATGAAACAACGTGATGTAGCATTATATCTACTTTCTTTTAGTTCTTTATCTCGACCTAGGTTCCGCTGTATTACAACGAAACCTAGGTCGTCGTAAAGAACTGAAAGAAAGTAGAAATAATACTACATCACGTAGTTTCGTTTAATTGTGAATAATTTAAAAATAATTAATTATTTATTTGTAATTGAAGTATATGCACACATAACGTGCCCGCCTCTTCCATGTTGATTCTAAACATCACCGTGGAATTTGTTCAGCGCCTCTTATTGTATTGAACATTTAATTATTGCATATCTCGTCTGTATTCCTTTCTGGGGGCGGCGCGTGTCAATTGCCTAATGCTTCCAGCTTCTCGCCTAGGATAATATCCTATCACCGTCATCCATTATCCTCCTTACCGGTACTGCTATTCTCTTCACTATCACTTTACAATATTTATTTTATTCCTATCTATTGTTGACTCGCTACATTTGAAGCAAATGAATATATAAACTGATGTTATGTATATCCTCATCGTAAAAAGGGAGGTTCTTTCGCCGCGGTAGCCAACTCTTCTATGGAAATGTTTTCATTCGTGACGACTCGCTTCACCGAACTTTTTGAAACCAGAAGTGTACCCCTTGTTATTCTCCTGTGTGTGCGCTTGTGACCCAGTTCCGCGAGGAGGGGTCTTTTCATTAGGCAAGCTCGCACCTCTCGTGCTTTTCAAGCGAAATTTCTAGATTCGCATTGCGAACCTTACGGTTTGAGTACATAGGATGCTTTCAATTAACATCGCGAAATATTTGTAGAATTGTGTTAGGATTTACACTTGGAAGATAATAATTTATGGTAGCGTTGTTAATTGCAATGTGAAGTCTGAAAGTAAAGATTGGATAAAAATTCAGTACAAGTGATCGTGACGTGTAGCAGTTTCATTTTGCATACCCCCTTGAACTTTTTCAGTACTGCATAATTTTAGAATTAAAAAAGATAATTCATATTAAAATTAAATTTTCTTTCTTTCGGCCCTTATCATTAGTCTACATCCACTATCAAAGTGTTGGTCATATTTTAGTCTTGACTAATAATTAAGAATTAATGACTGAACCCTTTCATCATTTCAATCATTGGTCATGATCAATGACTAATTTAATTTGTAATCATTAATTATAACTAAACCTAAATATATTTTATGAAATTTGCGGAAACCTACTTACGGACATAAAAAAAATATTAAAAAATCGTAAAAATATACGATACGACTTAAAGAAAAAAACAAAGATTTCGTTTTTTCAACAATTCCTCGGGTAATCTATTCGGCTTCAGAAATGAAAACAGTTTTGCGATAGGTTTAAATGATGGCACTGGTTGTATGCAACACGGGTTACGCGTATGCACGGGGATACCGTTCAGACGAATATGTAAGACGCGCTACTTGCACGCTATTTATAACTTTGACTAAAAAGTTATTTTACCTTTGTACTGAAAAAAATTAGTCTCAATCTTGACTAAGTGAAAAATTTAGGTACAAGAATAATTTTTTAAATTGTGAATAACTTAGTCGACTAAAATTTTATTGATTCGATTAAGAAATTTAGTAGAATACGGAAAACCCTGTTTTAAATTTAATAGAATTAATTTTATAGTATCCGCGCTAAAACTAGTCTCGCCACCACGATACATATTATCGTTACGGTTCAGCAGTTGCATCATCGTATAAATGATAGCTTTTAATTTCATATTTTATAATTTCAAGGCCGATTGGTCTATTCGATCGATTTAGTTTACAATTCCGCACTCTCCTATTACAATTCACAGCATGAAGTCATATCTTTATTATTTACATGCGAATAAATAGACAGAAATAATACATTTCCTCTTTTAACGGTCACCTCTTTGTCACTATAACATGTGCAGCAAAACGATTTCATACGCTCTTATGTAAACGTAACGTGTTGTAGATACGGACGTTACGCATCGAGATCAGAATTTACAAATCTATGTCCGCAATGAGAGGCACCATTTGTTGGCGGAATAGAGGCCGTGCAAGATACTATCAGTGCCATATGGCGATCAATTAACGAACTTTTGGATACTTTTCCCGCCATTTTTTTCGTGTGAAGTTTCCGCGGCATAAATATTTTACTCAATAAAATTATTTGTAATGCTCAAATACTGGTAATGTCTTAATAGTGTAATGTATAAAAGCATTTTAATAATTCTTAAAAAAATTTTTTTAAAAATCGAATATATAATTCTCTCGTAACATAACTTCTTTACATTCAATGGTATTTACTATTTTTTGTCAATTGAATACTGATTTGACAAACTTGTAACAGAATGTTCTTATTTCTGTCGTTTTCAAGCGACTTGTATGTTTCTTGCACTGACCTTATAAACATACGTGAAGATCGGTGAGAAGTGGGTTAAACCAACACCTAATACTACACAAGGCCTCCCATGTGATTGATTATTTGAGGTCTCGCCAGTAGGTGTTCGCGCATACGTAGTTTGACAGCTGCATATAAAATTTAGTTTTCGATTTGTATTTAGATAGCATAAATAAATATAGTAAATTAGCTAAAATACATTTTTTATTTATTAATTTAATGTACTTGCTGTAATATAATTGTACTCACCTATTTCAATGGCCAAAATAATAACCAATTTTTAAATTTTCAATTTCTTTATTTTAATACTATATATTTCCAAAATTTAATTTATCACCGGTCCGAAAATACTTCTGCTAAGAAGAACCGGCAAGAAACTTAGCAGAGATTTCACTTTTTTTTAAATATCTTAAAAACTATTACTACAAATCAACATATATCCTTGGATAAATTTAAAATATTCTAGTTCAAAATACAATTATTTGTTTCAAGATAAGCATAGATTGTACCTCTTTAAAATTTCTTAAAAACTGTTATTATTAACGCTTATTCCTTTAGATTAATTAAAAATATCGTCATTCAAAATACAATTTGAATGAATAGAGTATTAGATGTATTGAACGATGTAGGAGAAAGTATGTCCACTCAAAGAAACCTATAGTAAAAGGTTGTTGTATAAATACAATATTTCAACGCAGTAAGTTCACGGTTTATCTTATTTAGTCTTGGGATCAAATTTCAATATTACTAGTTACATGAAAAGAAAAAATATTTATGACTGAAGTAATGTATTCAGCTTTCTCTTTTTATTTTAGGGTCGTTTAATTTATTATTTTTGAATTTTACATAATTATTTAAAAATAAATTAGTTGAAGCTTTTAGTAAATAATATATTAGAAATGAGGGATAATTATATTAGACACTGAATGGTCAATACTATTACATTCAATATCACTAAAATCCATATTATTTTCTAATATAATTTTACATGAAGTATTTATGACTCTGATTTTTACATTTAAAAAAATTTTCTTCATTATTAATATCAATAATTTTATTAAATACTATATCATTTAATGAGACTATATTTATGTCTGATTGTGGATACAATAATCCTCTTCGATCTAAGTTTTTTAGGAATGTATATTTTTCAGAGCTATATTCATGCGTTATAATTTTATCTATTACTAAAAATTTAGAAGAACTACTACAAGAAATCTTTTTAAGAACTGACCTTGCACAATAACCTGATAAATATACAAGAATAGGTTGGGAATGAGAAATTTTCAAACAATTATTTTCATCAACTGGAACATGGAAATACTGTTCATTATTATCAACATTAGGTTCATCGTTGTCAAAGCCACTATTTTTGAAACTACTACATATATCATACAACGTTATTTGTTTTACATACCTGAATTAAGACATAACGACAAAAATTATTGTGTTCTTAGTTTTGATTCATCTTCAAATAATTGTCTACTTGTAATTAAGTTTTGTGACCTAGCCATCCGGTACTTTCTAAAACGTGCCTCTAAAGAGTCTGTTTGTATTTTCCTAGTAAAATATATGCAAAATCAAGTTCGTTAATACAGTATTTAGTGAGTAGTAAAAAACTGTGGATTGAATGTGAAATAGCTAAATGAGTCTCTGCACTAAACTTACAATTTATGATGATATGATTCCAAAAAAAATCCAGCCGTACTAAACATTTTTCCAAGTATTTGTAATTTTCTCGCCAAAAACGTATTATTAAATCTAATGTTTTTATATAATGTCTTAATATTTACAATATTGCACCATTTTAATATAATTTCAATAAAATTGGCTGTACATATAATTGGGTATAAATATTTTTAATGACTTATTCATTAAAAGTATTGAAGACTAATTTAACATTTTGCCGTTTTAACTGAGATGGATTCAATGATTTTAAATTGAGTTTATAATAATGCTTCATTAAATTATTACATTTTTTATCATAAAACATTTTCAAATTTGAAAATTGAACTACTGAATTACAACTTTGGAATGGAATAGGGTCAAAACCCGGATAAATAAATTACTAGTCCTTTTGATTAAACAAATTGTTTCGAATACATTACGAATACGAATACATTTTGGAATATGGACCGAGTCATATAACTGACTCGGTAATAGCCATATGTACATATAAAGCTTTATTTTCATCAGCGGGGTGTTTGCATACTATCTGTAACTGTGGCGGTGAATGAAAATATGACATGGCTTTTCTGTTTATTGCTTTATTATCACTTTATGTCACCAACAACACAAATTACATTAAATCAGATTAAATGTTAAATATTTACTTTTTTGTAGAAACAATTACTTTTTTGATGATTGTAAATAACATATCTGCCGTAAATTGATTAATGGGTAAAATGTGAACTAATTCTTTATAGGAACTCGTTAAACTTTGTACCATGAAAACATGAGCTGTTTTAGCAGCTTGGTCAGAATCAAAACCTTTACCGACAATATAGGGGATATTGTAATCAAAATTTTTTAATCAAAATATCCTTTATAATCAAAATAACATTTCAAATATATTTCATCCACCATGAGAGTTACAGTAATATCTTTAGGATCCAAAGATTAAATTTTTGTTTCACATAACATAAAAAGTCCTCATCTATTTGTCCTTTATTGGATTACACTTATATTGAGCACAAATTTTATGTAAAGTATTCGGACATGGCATTATAAGTAACTCAATACTACGCATGTATCGGTAAGCATAAATAGAAATTGTATACAGAATACTAAAATATATTAAGAAATCAGTTGTATATCGAAGACATTTTTTGTTTAAAGCTAATAATGTTATTTGGTCGCACAAAAATGTAATTTTGTTGTCTAAATTATTGTCGTCTTTAATTAGTTTTTGTAAGAGAAAAATGGCATTAGAAACAATGTCATCAACAGATGTCTCATTTTCGTTTGAATGGTCTGTAGATAAAGTCTGTAAGATATTTAATCATTAATGTTAGAAATTTTGGTTGGATATAGCTAACTACAAAACAATTTCAACTCACTGAATACTCTGAATATCTTCAATTCTAACCTGTCATTTAGAGTAACTGAAGCTAAAGTAGTAGAAACATCACACAACGAAATAATAGCGAATACAACTTCACCTTAACTTTTTATTTGATACAATCTCGCAGGTTACGGTTTGACAAACACTTTAAAAATCACTTAAATTAGGAAACGAATGACACTGATTATATTCGTTGTGAGATTTGATACTTTCACTTAATGGTAACCTTAAATGTTCATTATCTAATCACTCCAGTCTTCGATCATTACTTTCACGTGAATGTCCAGATTTAGACAAATAGGATGATCAGTTTTTAAATATACATGGCACTGTACTATCTTTTAAACTAAATCTATTTAATTCTGCCACAAGTTTTACACCAGTCTTCTCATCATAGGCCTCCGCAGAACGTACAATTCGGTCTTCTGTGAAGTGAAGCTCGCAGACCTATAAACAAAAAATATTTCCAACTGTTTAAGTATGGGTAACAGCATAACGTAAATATAATTGAAATTAGATGACACGAAGAAAGAATAAATTAAAAATACATAAGTACGGTGATTTTAATTCAAACTTGCTCTCGAAAGATGCGTCGGTTTAAATTCACGAGTAAATTCACGAGACGCAAGTTTTCATTTTTAGGAAATGAAAACACGGTCGTCTTATTATTATTATTGTAATTGCTCCTGTAATTAGGTACACAGCAAATATAAACCATGTTAAAATATTGTGGGCGTTTTTCAAAGTCAAACAAATAGGGTGGTCGTTAAACAAGCTGTCATAATGAGAGATGCACAATGCCAATTAGCAAAATTTATCAATATCGATTTTCTTAAAGTGTAACATGAATACCGTAATAAAATCTTAATAAACACCGGTATGAATTAAATAAACGTATCATCATCAGTGATGAAAAATTATTTTATAAAATGTTGTAATATTTTAATGCGGTTTAAGCAATTATTTAAAGATTTGCCTACGAAATACCGACATATAATATCGACTTCAAAGAACAGTATATGTATTTCACAAAAGTCCGCCAGAAAGTGCTGTCATCTATGTGGATTTCAATTACCAACTGGCGATGACGTAGCACTAGCTACTCTCGGAACGTACAGGCCTGTAATACCAGTAAGTGTTGGTTAAACGTCTCGGGTGCTATGTGTATGGATGACGCAAGTCGGACACCGTACCACCACTCTGTGCCATAACCGGTGCAATTAGCGGTGCGTATGTGAACGCTTGGCGCCGGCCGGCGCGCGATTGTCTCGAGAGAGACATTGTGGTCAGATGTCGCGTGTCGCGCGCAAGAACAGACCGACGATTTGTTTTGGCGAGTTTGGTCTGTTACGGCTTAATTGCAATATATTATCGATTCAATAATACTTTTAAAATAATGGTGGACGAACTGACGGGGATGTCCGTTTGTTGACAGACTTTTGAACGTACCACATACTCCTAACAAAATGAATACCCTTACAGTTGCTCTAGCTCCTAGCATCTATCTCGTTATTTTATGAAGATTTATAAGTATTTACCAAACGCGAATCTCGAAACATGTATCATATCGCAAATAAATACAAGCGTGAAGAGACAGGCGCAAGAGTGAACATTTTAAAAGAAGTCGTTTTTAAAGTATATTAACTGCCAAATGTTCAGAAGTGGATAAAACATAAAACTGTATATTCCCACAGAATCATTTTAGATTTTTCCATCCTAGACTTTTTTTATATTTCGGTCATAGGAATTTTCAGAAACACTATTAAATGAATTAGAAATCACATGAATTTTTGAGCAGTTTTTTTTTAAGATCACCTTTAAATAACATTAAAGACGAACTTTACTCCGAAGAATCAAACATTTTTTTCACCTTTAAGCGTTAATTGATTAAGTTGCAAACTTAATGAGATACTCCGATTACCGATGTTATAAGTCGCCTTAACAGAGTACCTCAGCAACCTGTGACACTACACGCCATATGGCCTGGTGGTCAAGGTCTACCAACTGCGACCTCGATTTGAACATGAATTGAGGGTACCGGCGGACGCACACTCTCACACTAGTCTGTCGATGGTGTTATGTTAGTAGATGTGCTACCAGGGCGTCGATTAGTGATAGCTTTTCCTGTTTGCTTCAGACGTAGTTCAATAAGGTTGTATTTTACTATGAACTGTAACAGAATTAATTAATACTGTTGTAATATCATAAATATTTAGGAAAATTTTGGCAGAAAACGCTTTAAAATAACTTGTTTATTAATATCTTTTACGTTTTTGTCCAAACACATAACGTAACGCAAGAGTACTTTGAAGAGCAAATGAAACGAGCTATTAGTATGCATCATGATTACTCCGTCAGGTAGATATTTCGAGTTAAGACGAACTCGTGTTGCAATTACTGAAATGTTATTAATTCTTATTTGTTACGTTGATACGTTTTTCTTTCTTGTCGATAAAATGTTTTTTTTTCACAAGTTTCCTTCTGAAGAACCCGAAGATACATTTATGAATCCTAATCAATTTCAGCGTAACAAAGTATTTTCTCTAAACTTTTGGGTACATTTTGATGCCTCAAAATGTACTTGGAAGTTTTTCGTTCAACAAGACAGGTCTGGGTTTAAATATAATTTGGTTATATTATTTTAGGCTTCTACGCTGTTCGAATGAAGTATATCGCATAAATAAACCATGTGATCTGGTTGTAAATACATTCGTGTCTATTTCTACAAAAAATTCGTGTCTATTTCTATTCCACTGTGAGAAATGAATCGGACACCATTAATATGGTTCATTCACATATTTTTATTCGGTTCATGAGATATGTACAGTTCTATTTACATCATGCGACTAGGTCACTTCTTGAATTTAATAGGATATACGCCACGGTGAGTGGTTAATGTTTAAGCATCAGCTGACTTTATTTCTTCTTTATGTTCGATAAGCATTAAGAAATAAGTACTGAGTGTAATAAAGTGAGACTTGAAATATTATTAATAAATGTGAAAAAAATAAATGCCTTTATCCAAAGATTGAAGCGATAGTTACCGGATTCAGATGAGTACAAGATTCACATCCACCCCTGAAAACATAAATTACTTAGACTACCCAGCATTATATATTTGGGCTGTCACGGTGCTAATAACACAAGTAATGCGATTAACTGCAATACGGCAGTCGGCAAATATCTGTATAAACTTGGGTACATAATATACACGTACCCATGTTTATCGCAGAGTAGTTGCGCGCGACACGACGCAGCGGAATGTAATTATGATTGATGGTTGATCGACATTGCGAAATGATTTGTAAAAAGCGAACATCGCGATCTGGCTCAACGATTTTCGTTTTATAAATTTAATAGGTTTGATCACTGTTTTTACGACAACTGACATCTAGAATGGCCTGTGTTAAAGCAAACACGATGGAAATGAGGCAGAGTGGAAATGGAATAATGTAAAAGCGACCCTTTTTAATGTCGCATTTATTGAATAATCAAATAATTTAAAATCTCTTCTCGATGTGTAAATTAATAGCTTCACCTTGTCGTTATTTAACTTAAAAGTACTTAAGAACAAAATCTGAATGGCGATGGTATTCACGGTGGCTTTCTTTAATAACATATGGTCATAAGTTTCCACTCTTATCTTTTTTATAACGCCGTTAGATAGATATTCTCACTAGAAAAGTTACGTGTTATTTTTGTCGTCAATATTAGTTTATTTATACATTTTGATTCTACACAAACTTAGCGAACATAATTTTTATTTCAGGCGTATTTCTAGATTAAAGGAGACTAGAGCAGAAGAACATGTCGGCGGCCTCTTCGTATCTAGTATCGTGTACTATGGCGAGGTGCAAAGCGGAATCCTACTGGGACAGCTAGCGGGCTTTCAATATAATACCAAACAAGTTTTCACAAATGTATAGATATAAAAACGGCAATTCCACATCCATGTACTTGTACTTCTATCAATATTTGTGCTAAGGACAACTGTGCTCCTAACGTTTAATGCCGAAACTTGAGAACGAATGCATACCTGAAGGTTGCAATTAACCATGGCCGTTGTGGTCAACGTAACGATCTGGCGGGAGAGGTTTTACAATCCCTGTGTGGGAGCCGGCAGTCGCGCAAACGTATCGAATCGCATATGAGACGGTACGAATTCACTTCAATCCAGTTCGAGTTAGAGTTCCAGGACGACTTCGAGTACTAGTCCAGTAGAGTGCCTTTGATAGTTCAGCGGTCAAGCAGTCTGCTATCGCGTCAAGTGCAATATAATTTCAGCTGAGAATATTGCTAGTACGATTTCAAACATAAAATCCAATTTAATACGTAGTTCTTGATCTTGTTGGATTTATTCTGAATACATATTCTCAAAAATAAATATTTTAGAGAATATTTATGGACCCAAGCTTAGATCTGATCTTTGATGCTTGACTGATCTTTTTACTCCAAGTTAAATGTTGTCCTAAATATTGATGCTCCTAAACCGAATACGATCAACACTTGATTAACATCTGCTACTTTCCCTTTAAAATGTAAATAGAGTTTATGCTTGTCACCAAAATTACATCGTCCGTGCAGCCTTAGAACTATTAACCGATTTCTATTTTACGCTTTTCTATAAGGCCTATGCCATTCTCCGCGGCAAACGCTCCAATCCGTTTTTAAAATTAGACAAGGTCATTCATTAAAGTCACTAACGATACATGAAAGACATTCAACTCGGTATCCTTGCGCATCTCCCACTTACTTTGTATGCATTAATTACGATGGTATGGATATTCTCCCAGCTGAGTTAAAAGCTTATAATATATTTCAATCTTTTTGGGGAGGCTTAATTCTAAACGATCGTAGTTTATCAGTGTGGTAAACAATCCCGTAGGTATCAGTGTGGTAAATAATTATATATATATGTGTGTGTGTGTGTGTGTGTATGTATATATATATATATATATATATATAGTTAAGTTATTAATTCTACATACATAACGCCGTATTTTCTTAAGTGACTGGTTTTAACTATTGATCATAATCAGAGTGTAACGGATCGTTCCACTCTTCCGCTTCATTCTTGTACACGCGTTTATATGCATTCCCGTAATTTTCTGGCTCTTCCTATTTGATGTATTTGTCGGTTTTCTATATTTCCTTATCACTCTCTTATAAGTACTTTCTTCACTGTTACATTTACGTCGAGTTCTAATTCTATACTTGGCTTAAATGAATGGTTCGTATGATTTATTTTGTTATTCATATTGTGGAATGTTCTATATATAACATTTAAAAAGACCATTTTAATTTTAAATTCTTTTAGATGAACGTTTCATTAAGACTAAATCGTAAAACAATGTTTATGAAATAGCTTGTTAATCCACAATATAAAGCGGTCGCCGTGGTGTGTTTGTTTGATGACAAGCTTACGGCCTTTAATGGCGCAGCACACCGCTGGATTCCGGGTTCGATTCCCGGTCACTCGTCGAGCGGAGCTGGACTGATATTCTGGTCGGCTCTAATAGATTGCTCTCGTAGTAGTAAGTTCGTTATACTTGTCAGTTGTGCACATTAAAATCTGTAAATAAATATATAAAGCGGAAAAATGACGTAACGCAACAAATTGTATATAAACAATGTTTATCCTATGTCTATAAGTAATGAAAAAAAATATAAGAGCGGTGTGAAGGTCGGCCTGTGCCTACGGCCGTTCTGGCAAACTCGACGTCTAGCCGCCTGAACCTCTGCGTGTATCCGGTATGCCGAACAATATGCGCAGTGATGCCTAACCCCCGTTGCGTTCACGTTAATTGGCCCTTCATTGTGTCATCGTAACATGAGCAAAGAGAGGGAGACGAGGTAAAATATCGGGCAATTGAATTTCAATTTTGAACCGTAACACGGCTACCGACAGTGGTATGATTTGTAGCAAGGTACGACGAGCGGAAATCGACTAATCGACGATGACTTTACAGACTGAGGATTCTTTCTGTGTATCAAACATTTGTTAGCATAATTTATATCCTGTAACTAACTTCAGGTTTTTTAAATCAAAGTTTGAAAGAGACCGGCAAAATTCGTATGGTGTTGGGTACTAGGTGTTACAGGGCACTTTTATAAGATATCGTTTTTTGTTTTGTATTATGGTTACAAATTTAATTTGTTCGCTCTTTCCTGATTGTAAATCGCTGAATTTTTGTATTCTATAAAATACCAACTTTTCCTAAATTATGTTCTGTTTCTATGTCAGACCCATTTTCGCTGATCTTCTTTGAAATCTTTAACATGGCTAAGTGTATACTAGCGGGTTTCATTTCAGCAGATACTTGTATTTCGTTTCTTCTCATTACATAATATCTAATATATTTATCAATGATACAAGAGAATCTAAAAACAAGTCAACGTTTACAAGCTATAATAGTAATTGTTCTGCACACCCATATAGCATTAATAAACAATAAATTCCAAGATTTAATCGGTAGTATTTTTTGTAATTATCACACTAGATATATAGAACCATAATTGTGCAACGGCGTAATGGTATGTACACATTGAATTAATTATATTGACAGCGGCAGTCGAAAATTATCAGTCGGCTATCAGCGTTAATAGAAATTGCCCGATTAGATAAAGTATTAATAAAGTGAACGTCTGCAATGTATTGAGTCTATGCGTATTGTGGCTTGTGTTATTTATTAATTAAAATTCTTATTTTGTGTATTGTGGCTTGTGTTATGTACTAATTAAAATTCCTATTTTTTACACAGTTTTAAGTGCTGGTAAAGCATGTAAGTAAGGGCTTAAAAATTTTAAGATTTAATTTTTGAAAGTAAAGCAATCATTAAATAACTGATATCATATATATACATATTTGTTTTTCCTTTGAAATAGATTAGTTAATCGTTGCTTAAGTCAATGGGTAGAGAAAACGATTAAAGAAAATGAAATTCTTCTATTTCCAAAATTATGATTATTTCCATCGGGGATAATATATATATATATATATATATATATATATATACATATTTTTTAAGGAAAACCAATTTTCCTAAGGTAGATGAAATTTCGTTATCTAGAGACTACATAGGTCTAGGTGTCGATTAAGACCTTTTGTATTTCCAATGTCGATGTAATCTTTACTTACACTGCACCATTCTAATAATTCTAAAATACCACATACGAAATATGAAATTCGATCATAAATCAATGTTAGGCGTTCGAATTCGCGGGTAATATTGCATAAAGTATCATAATAAGTGGTTTAATTATTTCTTTGACAATAGAACATATTAACCTTTAAGTATTAAACAAATAAACATTTAAAGTTATGTTGTCGCATTGCAGTACATTTTATTCGAATGAAACGGTGTTGCATAAGAAATGAATGTTATTTGCATAACATGAACTGTTAAACTACCCAACGATTTCAATTCTAATGACATTATTAACAAATGAACACAGTAATTTAATATTATTTCATATATTTGTGCGCGTGTGCGTGCGTGCGCGTGTGTTTGTGTGCGCGTACGCTTACGTGCGTCTGTATGTGTAAGAGAGGATAGCATCAATAGTATGATTTTGAATAAAGTAATTAATTTTATCGGATAGACAATAATTTATCGAAAAATTGTTTATAGGTAGAAAATTTATTCGTGTTTTAATAAAAGTAATAAACAAAGGATAACATGTACGGATAAACTTTATTTAATAAACACTTCTCCGTTTTTGATACAAAAGCGGAAAACTATTATATCCAACACGTCTGTGGTGTCAAAGATTAAATAGTGTAACACTTGGTGTCATTTGTAGATTAATTATATTATATATATATATATATAAAATAATAATAAAAAAAAAATGTTATATTAATACTGGCTCTACTTGTAATTAGACCACATGAAAAATAATTAAACACGAATAATTTGCATAACATTAGGAACGAAGCTGATTGCAAAAGAAAACATATTCAATCACTATCGCTTTCACAGTTTACAAACAATTAATTAAGGTGTGCATTTTTGGCACAGCTAATATATGCCCACATCTCACATACGTTTCTAAACATACTACGCAGATGTCACTGTCATTGCTGCCAGTGACCAAATCATCAATTTTTTCCTATTTTTTGTATCTTTTTCTCTCCCGTTTTCTTTTTCCTTTGGTTTATTCTTCTTATTTGATTTATTTAAGTTGATTTTTGATAGTTTTCTACTCTTCATTTTTGAGTCTACAATAGCTTGTTTTGATTAATGTGTCTGTCCAAAATGTGGTTTTGCCTTTACTGCATCTTGGTTTTGTGTTAACAGATTGCATTACTTTAGGAAGTGTACTGATCGTTGATGGGAGTAAACACTATGTATCCATTCCAGTAAACACTATGTATATTCCAGCTTTTTTGTAGAGCTTTCCATATGTCTTCTTGTTAAGAGGGACATTGGTCTCGAACATTGCTATCAAGCTCTTCCCATAAAAGTTCAATCTGATTGTGATAAGGACTCTGAGGTGGCCATACCATGTTTTTTGACATTCTTTCCATCTCTTTTCGCTCTAAGTAGCTTCTGCATAATTTAAAACTATATTTTGGGTCATTGTCTTGTTGGAAAATGAACCCCTTTCCAATTAATCTTATCCAGGAAGGAAGAACATTTTGCTGTAGAATTACTTTATACTGCTCTTTTTTCATTATT
Organism: Druceiella hillmani; assembly: GCA_039881145.1. Lineage (NCBI taxonomy): Eukaryota > Metazoa > Arthropoda > Insecta > Lepidoptera > Hepialidae > Druceiella > Druceiella hillmani. The sequence goes on along the minus strand of JAYKKI010000003.1, from coordinate 22,748,354 downwards.
CATTCGATTCGGCCAAATTGCCAGTTCCATAGCCAGAAAAACAACCCCAGACCATAACGGACGGCATATGATGCCAAATTGTGTCGTCAACCACTGTCGTGCTTGACGAAGGCACTGCACAATTTGGCATCATCTTTTCTCCGGCGCTTCTTCGAACATAAATTCGCCTTTTTGAACCAAATATTTCAAACTTCGATTCGTCGGTCCAAAGGACTTTTTTAAAATCCACTTTTGTCAATTGCAATAGGCAAGAGCCTGTTCGTTTCCATCAGTTTTTTTTTGTTTTGTGACCTCGACAAAGATTTTCGGAAAGCAACACGACAAACAAGTTAGCGTCCCACAATCGTCTTTTTACCGTAGTTAATGATACAAGTTCCGATTGAGATTTGTTAACTTACAAATTTCTGGCTCCGTTAGGTGTCTATTCCGCTTCCCGGTAACGACGATGAGATTGTCCTCACTAGTCTTGATTTGTAATTGTCCTCACCAGTCTTGAACTTTCATTGTGCCGAATAATTGTGCGATGAAAACAAGTCTTCGTTATTATAACTTATGCGGCAATTGCACGCTCGGATTTACCTTCGTAATATAAAACGATAATAGCAGATCGTATTTCAGTACTAATTTCGCGTACTTTTCCCATTTTGAAGACGTCTTGACTGCAGGAACCACAAGTGCAGACTAAGTAGAACTGTTTGTGAATAACTTCGCAAAAACACAAGTAATTTGTTTCAGGAAGCTAAAACAACTATATTTTTGGTTAATGCAAAATAAAAACAAAATAATTAGTAATAAGAAGCTCATAAAATATAACAATGACTCTCGGCCGGAATTCTTTGATGTTTTCAAACAAAATACGTTTACTCAAGAAATACACAAAAGAGAGACAGTTTGAACATTTTTAGGAATAATAACATACGGAGATGTATAGATTTATATTTTATTACCCACAATTCTAGTGTATTTAGAGACAATTTAAGTATTTTACAAGTGTTCACAAACTTTTGGCCGGCAGTGTATGTATGTATGTATGTGAGTAAATTTGTTCCCTCGTACAGATTAAACTACTCGTGATTTCAACAAATGAGGTGTCCTTAGATTTCAGATTCCAGAGAATGTCTTAGGGTAAATAGCGTTACATGAAATTTAGTGCTAGAAATGCTTGGAGTGAACCATTTCAGTTCAGGAAGGCAAAGAAAAAAAACTTTTGTTTATAGTCTCATATGTTATTCAATTTTATATATGTTAAAATTTAGTGCAAAAAAATACAGACGCACTTTTTAATTTTGTCTAAAAAAATTCTGAGCCCGGGATATGGGCTTTTAAAGATGTCATCACGAGCGCCATTTCTCGCGTACGATTTTCGACAAATTTTTAAAATGCTCTTTGAAATGGCACAAAGTTTTGCGTTAGTTATTTTTATTTGAAAGATAACATTTTTGTGATTAAAATGGTCTCATCAGTTTGGAAATATATGTTCAATTTCTCTTGATATAGCCGTCTATATTTTTGTTTATTTTATTTTTTTCTTAAATGCCAATCCCAAATTTTTTTATTTTTTTTTTACAATTGATTAGCACCATACATTGTTACATTCCCTGAAAAGGAGAACTTCTACTTTTCAGTTTCAAATTTATTGTTAAAGTTTTCCTGGAACAATGTGGAGGCTTCCAGGTAAATCTTGATTTTAGATTTTTAGATTTAGGTCTTTGTAGAATAGTGGTTCAAAAATTTGTTAAAGTTACTAAACAATTGTTAGCAAGACCAAAACATGAAATACTTAAGTAATAATTAATAAACATTTCTATAAATTGACTATTACATTATTTATTTTCAATACACACAGAGTATACGACATTTACAAATTTTTCCCTTTTTTTGCCAGATTATATAAATAATTAAAAATTTTCCATACGTTAAACAAGTTCCCTTCGTCATATTTGGACATATTGGCCCCATTCCTATGGGTAACCTTAAATAGAACTATGTAAATAATTCTAAATCATTAAATGTCCCATAAAACAATGTAGAAGATTTCAGATAACTACAGAACGTAATAGGTTTTTCTAGAATATACAACAAATTTTTCACTTTTTATTTTAACACGTTTTATTAACAAAACATTTCCATACGGTAAACAAGTTCCCAGTTACCACATTCAGTCATAATAGTCTACTGAAGTGAATTTCTAGTCGTATCAGACATGACCTTTTAATTCTTACAGATAAATAACAGACACAGTTTTCAAATTTAGAAAAATATTCCAAAACACATGCAAGCTCAAAGGCACAGAATGTTGTGCAGTGTAATTAGCAAGTCGATGGACTAAAAATGTATTCAACCGCATTAGTACCGTCCTTCGATATTGAGTGGTGCCTTCTAGTTGAACTAATAAGAAAAGGTGCCTCTACAATCTTTAAAATATCACAAAGTAGAAAGCGAGCCTTGGTGGATGATGTTACTAATTTACGCCTGGAAATCTTTGTCCAGTAGGTGTTCTATGTGATACCATAAAGTTTCCAACAATATTATTCAGCCTAAAAGTGATATTCACAATATTGTAATCCACCAGTTATAATTATACACTCAGGTCATAAACATCCCTTGTTTTTAGGTTGTGAATCGGTTTTTCTCTTGGCAGTGTTTTTGAGATTTTGGTTAGAGAAAAGAAATTTATTCTTTCACGCTATTCAAAGTCCGTGCATATATTTTCGCCCATTATCTTGAATCGACACATGTGCCTTCTGAATTCGCAACAGTATGAGGACTGTTAATGTGTGAGACTTTACCGCTTTAGTAAAATCCTCGGCATTCTGAATGGAAGCTGTGCTTGGACGGAACGGTTGTTTTATAGATGGTGCTTTAGCAAGCATCCTACACCATCACAAGAACCTTTTACGTGATCAGTAACACTTTATATCCACTCCATCGGCACAAGCTTGCTTAGTCAATTTCAAACAGTTGGTAACGATTTTTGAAGTGATTAGGAGCACCATAAGAAATAATGACCTTTTCGGCCTGCGATTGTTGCTTTTGGAGAATTTTGCGTATAGCCAACAATGCATGCGCTGAGTCTTGGATTTTGTCATCACTTATAACTGCAACACTTGTGGTCTTATTTTTAAAAAAACATCACTGTAAAAATTTAGACTTCGTAATGATTCCAGTGATACCCTTGTACTTCTCGTGGCAGAATCACAGACTAGTTCTCAGCAAAATCACAGTGAATCACCAAACAGGTTTAATTTCTATCCGTCATTTTATTTCTGAAATATGTTGTTGCAATTTTTTCAAGTACACAGTGAAACAGTATTACAGTGAAAGCAGTAACACACCAGTGTTATTGCTTTCACTGTCCTTTTACCGCATTCATTAATAAAAGTATCAATAGCAATTGTCTTCCTAATAAGTTTATTTTTCTCCTATGTTGCATATGTAACTTCAGAAAAATTATATACAATGTTCTCCAGATCAAGAGCCTCTAAAACGAGTCCGTCCTTTCCAGGGTATTCACCTCGTTCTTGAAACAAGTATATATCTCGCTCTACCTCACAGACTACTACACACACACTTTCAACCAAGGTGTCGTATGTCATACCTTCAAGCAAGTTTTTTAAAGTTACAACGCAAAACCAGAATGGGCACAATACACACGTAAACAGGTATCTCTAGGTGAATGTGGAAGCACCCACTTTGACCGTAGTACATAAAAATTCGATCTTCCGACGGGGAATATTGAAATTTCCTTCTTATATATGGCAAACGTTTCTTTAATACTATGGGTCATATATCTTTTCATTTTCATCACTTTTTCTCCTCCAACTATTATAGATATTGTGCCTTCTTTGCCCGCACTCTGGCTAGACAGTCCCATTTATCGACCAGATGAAATGACAGTGCAGCTTGAACATGTTCTTCATTCACAGGATGACCACAATATGAATTTGGTTTTTGAAGCACACGTGTGAGACGCATACGATTCAATTACTGAATTAATGTTTAATAAAAATTTCCATTCACATCACACGCTTCTTTTGCTTCATCATTTTCGTCTTAAAATGAAATTGCTGCTATGAAAAGTCTTGTTAGTTTTGCTTTGTGTATTCATTTACAGCTTTAGTAATTTCTCTATGCTTTTGCGATGCATACTGCTTATGATTTGATTTCACTGACCATGGTTTTTTAACAGGGCTAACATCAATCTCAATAGGTCATATGATTCAGGAAATGTAATTCTTCCTCTGTAGTTACAAAAAATTTATCATCCAAAGCATGGACTATGTTTTATTGTTCATTTACTGTCATGGCTAATATTTTGTCAAAGCATGTAGAACACAGAAAGTCACCACTGGATACATCTTGGCTTTGAAACAAGCTCTTGAAATGAGCACTATTATTCTCAATCTGGAGAAAGCTTGTGCTTTTACTAGTCTTGTATATTACTCTTTTATGACATGTAAATAGTCAGCATACTTCACTGTCCTGTGACCCCAGTCAGAAGACATCTCAAACAAACACAACATCAAAAGATACTATAAAACAATCAGCAGGATTCACACTAAGCTTGTACATACTGTTGTACCAAAGAGCTGTTCTCTTTGCTTATCTGTTCACAACTTAATTGGCAAATCATGATTTTTTTGTGTTACATACTATATGAATGTTTCTAGAAAATTCAGTTACATTCTGGAATTATCTGGAAGCTTCACCTTTTTTCAAAAAGGCTCTATTACATTCTAAAATTACTTGAAAGACCCCATATAATCCTAGAAGACTTTGTTATATTTTCGAATTCATTGAAAGCTTCCAGATTATCGTGGAAGATTCTGTTACATTCTAAAATTACCTGGAACTTTCCATATTATTCAGGAAGGTTCTATATATCATTCTAGAACTACTTTAAAGGCCCCACCTTATCTTAAAGGATCTGTTACATTCTGGAATTACCTTGGAAGCCTCAATATGGTTTAAGAAGCCTACATATTACTTCAGGAAAACTTTTTAATAATTTAGAATAATTTATGTAGGTCCATATAAGGAATGTAACCCAAACGTACAGGTAATGCTGCTAATATGTCAGAACGTGGTGACGAGAAAATGGTTAACGTATGGAAAAATATTCAATAGTCAATATACAATTTTAAATTGATAAGTAGAAGTTCTCCTTTTCGGGGAATGAACACTGGCATAGTATTAATCAACTGTAAAAAAATACAAATTTTTGGTAATGACATTTTCAAGGAAAATTTTTTTAGAGATTATTTGCAAGACAAGTTGGACACATATTTCCAAACTGATGATACCATTTTAACCCGAAAAATGTTATTGTTTAAATAAAAAAAAAACTAGCCCAAAACCCGTGAGCCGTTTCAGAGATATGAGCATTTTAAAATTCTGCCAAAAATCGCACACGAAAAATGGAGTCCTTGATGCCATCTTTGGAGGTCCGTATCTCGGACCCAGAATTTCGGACTTAGGATTATGTGAAATGAGATAACATCTCAGACTATAAAGGTAAACACCCTGCCTGAATCGAGATGAATTGTACCGTATGAATGTATATACTCGTATGTGAGTAAGTTTGTTCTCTCGTACAGACTAAATTACTAAAGCGATTCCGACAAATAAGGTGTTCTTAGATACATCTTGTTCCAAAGAGTGTCCTAGGGTATATAACGTTATATGAAATTCAGTGCTCTGAAATTGTTCACATATATCAATGATTATTAACATTAAGATTAAATGTTATAATCATTGATAAAAAGGTACAGGATAGCGATAAAACAAACTTACTTACGTACGTAACCTGTGTACATACATAGCTGCATGCGACCACGGCTATACCTAAGTCATCACCGTATCCATATAGAATTGAATTGAGTGAATTATCTTGACAAAAAGAAATTCATTACACAGTTTTTTACATCGCAGATTTCCCTAAATTTGGAGAAAAATTTATTATGATTATTGAGGGGAATATTTTCTTTTTTCGTACTTTTCAGTTAGTATTTTTCCATAGTTGGGTTGCAAGTTTTTAATTTTATTAAGTAATATATATTTAATATCGTTTAGTTATAAAGTAGCCATGTAATTTAGTACTCGTGACTAGAATTATGGTAAATAAATTCGTCGTCGTGATAGTTTATCTCTTATAGTATTTCGCGAGTGAAGTGGGTTACATATAACCAAAAAGTCATTCACACTTTGCTAGGAGATTTTAAAATAATTATTTTTGTGAAGCTTTTCACAAAAATATCAGAGTACTGATATTTTTGTGAAAATTTTTTCGTTATTTAACTGAAATAAATTAATAACGCTTGGTCATTATTCTCTTTAATAAATTTTACTTTGGATGTAAATATTTTTAAATGATTTTGAATTCATTTTATTGTTCTATGCAAAATTGTGAACAATCATTACTGTGGATTGAATATATACAAATTTACAAACAAAGCTATATAGTGGCTTCTTTTATAATAAGTTATATGGGTGTTATTTTAACCACTATGTTATAGGGGTGTTATTCTAACTCATAAAATATATTTTATCTAAAACGTCCTAATTTGATGTAACATTTTTTTTAACTCAAAAAAAATAACTATAACAAACTTTTCATTGTTAAAGTCGTTACGTGAATACAACCATTTAAATTTTTAAATGCTTAAAAATTGAGCTACTAAAGAGATAAATATTGGTTGCATTTGTGTTTAAAATTTTGTGTCCCCGTATTCGCACGATTTGACCACTGGGCCTGTGAGATGCTGCTTATGGCGGCCGAGCTCGCTGCTTTATGTAAGTCATCTATCTAACTGTGGCGAATGCGTCGGCCCTCTATACCTATCCTTAAGATCTAGGGTAAAGTCGTTAACATTATGCGAGGACGTGTTTACCATCGCGCAGACCTTAGCGGGTGGCGGACAAAGATAAAGTTTATCGGAAACTTTATACGGCAAATTTATTACTTATGATGATGCATGGTTGCGTGACTAGTGTGAATGAGAAAAAAAAACTGAGAGAAAAATTCATTTATTATGTATAGAAATATTCACTGCACTATATAGTCATTAAATACTCGTATCTTATCTGCTATGACCGCCCAATTTAGAGCATACTTCCACAGTGTGAATAGTGTATACTCCCTTACACATTTAGACCCGTATAAGCATTTAAGGGTACATAGTATATCTATTTAAACTATTTACAAATTTTCGTAAATATATTTTCTACTGTATATTTCACAGAAGTAAAAACATGATGCATTTTCCAACAATTATGGCATGTAGAATCATCGCTACAGTTTCTCTACAACTTTTGCTTAGGCTTCTAACACTGTTTTTTTTATATTTTAGTTTCAATAGTTTTGAAAATAATGGTGGCGGGGTGTCATATTTTTTTGCTTTGTTACTGTATTCCTGAAGATATAATACCTAAAATGAAGAAAAAATATTTTTTATACCCTTATTTAACTAGCCCTTTCAAACGATACCTCGCACTACATATGGAATTTAAAAATTTTTTCTTACTAATATTATATGAATATTTTTTAGTGTTACCTGTTGAAATATATGCCGGTAAATATGATTTATTACTTTGCGATTTTAAAATTTCTATATCAATTGCTTTCTGAAAAAAAAACGGCTGTGAGCCAGAGACGTGAGTGATCTTATAAGGGTTTCGTTTTTCCTTTCGAGATAAGAAACCCTAAAAGTAATGACGTTGGTTGATAAATTTGTAAATTAAATTGACTTTTTGAATTATATTTAAGGGCTGAAAATGTAATCTTTAATACTTTTAAATTCGTGACATTTAAAGATTGTATTGCTGTTACTTTTTCAATTTATTTATTTATTTTGTGTATTTTAATTTAGGAGGTATCATATAATATGAACCGTTAAGTTTATTAAATAATTTAATTTTTTTTTAAATTTGTGGACAATAAATAATAGTATAATTTCTTTAACCACGCTAAGATAGTTTATGAAATTCGATATACAACTTGGGTGCGAACGTCAGAAAATAAGTTGACATATAAAAAAAAGGAACGTTAATATATTAGTTGAATTAGTACAACCTACAAATATAATTAGAACAACGTTTCTGTCTAATTCGTAACGGAAAAGCATGTGAGAATGGAAATTTATAAACCACGATAAATGATAATTTGGTATTAAAATATATATTTTGTGTCAAATAATACTATAATTTTGTGAATGAGGAGGAACATTGTCTAATTGTTAGCAATTATAATGTCTAATTATTATACTAAAGATGAGTCTGAAATTCCATTTTCGGAACGGCTTCATTTTCTAATATTTTTTATGAAAGTTACTTACTTTCATAAAATACAAGCTTATGGCATGTTTCAATTCGCTAGATTTTTCTTTCATTTTCTTGCAGTTTTTCATGATCACTTTACGCAGCTTATAGCGCTGACAACGCCAGATTGAGCTTATTTAAAAAATTGTTTAGCAAAATCTGCTAAATGTATATGGCCACGAAAAAAATATGTTATTCTTGACAACTTTTCTAAAGTCCTGGTTATTTCCAAAACACAAGTGGAATATATGTTATATCTGAAAAAAAATTCCAAAAACGTCTCGTAATATAAATTAAAATAACTCGTAAAATTAACACCCTTATTTATAAACACTTTATGAATAGAATTAAACAATAAAAAATACTAACCGTTCACGTCTTATTTAATAGTTTGGTTGTTTTTTATTTTCATTGAAGTAAATATGATTCCAAAAAAAAACATTATTTCTCTCGAATGTAAAAACGCGTTTTGGTGACATCTATTGTTAATCTTTTACTCGTATACCAACCGACAGTGTACGCTGAGGCGCAATGCTAGTTGGACATACGTCGCTTATTTTCCCAAAAGCAATAAAAATAAATCGCGATTTAATTAAATTAATTTTAATCTTAGGTTTGGATCTGTGTTTTAATATCGTAGGTTCAGTTTAGCGCCAATAATATTTTGACATGACATGGAAGAATATGCATTATATATTGAATGCATTATATATTTGAAATACATCGTGTATTTTGAGAAAGACTTATTGTTGCTCGCGATTATTTATTATAAAAAAATCAATACGAAAATTTTCTTGTTTGCGCATGAATATGTTAACCTTTTTTCTTTCATGTAATTCACCTATTTTTTCAATCCTTTTTGCTTATTACATTTTTAGACGTTTTGAGTTTGTTTTACATGTGTGTGTATATATATATATATATATATATATATATATATATATATATATATATATATATATGTGTGTGTGTGTGTATGTATGAAATATATGAAAAAATTATAAATAATTTTTTTTTATAATCCTTTTTAATTAGTCAGTTTTGGATGTTTTGGGTTAATTTTAATTAACCATTGATGTTTTTATTTATAAGGCTTTTTACTTGACCCATTATGCTTTTTCAATTTTTGGATACTTTGGTTGTTTTTTTATATCAATTTGTGTTTGTATTTATGTTTTTTACGTAATCCATTTTGGTTACTAAATTTTGGATGTTTTGTGTTTGTCTTTTTGTTTATTAACCATTTTTTACATTTTAGTTTGTTTTTGTGTATCAATTCGTGTTTGTGTTTACGAACTTTACACAGTGGAACTTTACACAGTGGTTGGCGTACCGAGAAAAGACCTAAGCTCCATTTCGTCCCGAGAAATATCTTTTTAATATTAAAATCCTAACTAATGTCATGAATGCAAAAATGTGTTTATTTGTACTTCATCTAAGTCACAATGGAGCAAAAGTTTAATGTGACTTTCGGCACAGAGATAGTTGGCAAGCCAGGAAATGACATTGGCTACTTGTAAACGAGGGAAATCTCATCTTACCTAATATGACGATCCCAACCAATGTTAAAAATTCAAATATGTATTTGTTTGTGCTTCTTTCACATCGTAATGGAACCACACATCGACGTGATTTTCAGCACAAAGATAATCAGAGGGTTAGAAAATAACAAAGGTTTCTTTCCAATCGGGGAAATCTCATCCTAACTAAAACAATAAATTCGATTAAAATTAAAAACTGGAAAGTGTGTTTATTTATTCTTCTTTCACGTCGGAATGGAGCAAAAGTTTGATGTTGCTTTCTGCACAAAGATAATTGGCTGGCCAGGAAATTACATAGGCCATTTCACACACAGAAAATTTCATTTAGGCTAAAAGAACAATAACAATTAATATTAAAAATTCGAAAGTCTATTTATTTATCCGTATATATATATATATATATATATATATATATATATATATATATATAATGTTTTTTTTAACCCCTTACTTAAACGGTTAAATGTGAAACTGAAAGTAATAGACACCGTGAAATTAAATATTTCAATTCTATAAACATATAAAAACAGTAAAAACTAATCCGCCTGAATTATAAATGCATGTTTGATCTATTTCTTCATATTAAAATAATTATACTAGATATTCCCAGAGTTTATAATAAACTTCGCAAAAACAGGAGATTTTCGTAAAAGATGTAAATACGCTTTCAAGTAACATTTAAAAACCATATTAACATTTCAAAAAGCGCAAGTCACAAATAATCATCCGTGCAGCTAGCGAGTTATTGAGGCGGTTAATTTAGTTTGTTAATATGGTTAATATGCCGAGCGCGCCGTTGGCGCTAGTTTATCGGAATAAGAAAGGGGCGGAGCTTGAAAACTCAATCCTTTAAGGTCGCTGACGGTTGTCATCGCCTTAAATAATGAAATACGAGTACTTGTATACTGATAACATGATGAGAGCTGAGAGTTGTAGTGACACGGAATAAAGTTATTACTTTCATTGAAAGTTATTATAAAAGATACACATTACAGTTTTACAATACAAAAAACACGCTAAAAACACCTTTCCTTGGAAGTATAAATAGGTGTATACACTCTTCAGATCAGTAGACGGCAGATTGTGACATTGTTCTGGTTACTATTAATTTCAGATCGTGAATTGTTGTAGAATGAAATTCTTTTTTAAGATAATAAATTATTTATGTAGATTCCTTGTATAACTAGAAAAACACAGTTTCAAGAAGACGAACGGATCCAGCACTTTGGAAATATTAGGGCTCACCTAATTATGTTGTGTAGAGTGCTGCAAAATGTAATTTATCGATAAATAGGTACTTTACTTGCTCTAATCGACAATGTTAACTGAGATCAAACAACATGAAATAAAATTGCAATACTCGCAATACCCCACCAGCGGTGCGGGACGACATGCGAGAGGAAATTAGATTTTAGCCAGAGATGCAAGCCAAAGAGAGATAGGTAACTGGACAGCGGACGCCATCGGCAGCTTAATTAACTGGGCCACTAAAAATAAGCTTAGCTTTCCTCCTCAAGGACAGACTGGCGGGGGGCCAACTGTCGTAATGAGCAGGTTCAAGATTGATGTGGGGGTCTGGGTCAAATGTGACGATGGCCACTGGTTATTGTCCTGGTTTCACGATGGAGCATTATGTCAGAAGCGCGGTACATTAAGGGGGAGGGTCAGAGTTGTCTTCCCGGCTTTACAAAACCGACTGGGGGCTGAATACCTCGAGCCTCAATCTTACCTGTACCGCAGTATACCTTGGTATATTGGCCTATACGTTTTGGTTCGTCATCAGTTTTGTGGGTGTGTTGGCGTCTAGCATGGTAGGTGCTTGCGCTTAGTTCGCAGCGTGCGCCGCTAATCGCTCTGATCCATGGCCTTGCCGGTTTTGGCAGGTCTCTTACCTGTCAATTTCTCGATCGTTGAATATGCGGACAATTTGTTTTTCGGTGCTGGTCCATTGAGGTTCAAATTTACACCCACTGGCAGTCTAAATTGATTTCCCCCGAATTTGAAGTTCGCCTTCAATTAGCTGCTATTAGTCTGTTTTTACCCAAAATTTCCTAAACGTTGCATAAAAACTAGCATAATAGTGAGTATTACACTTCGCAGTCTCTAACGAGGTGGCGCCTTTCGCGTTTATATCGATTTCCTCTAAGAGATAGCCCGGCGTATTCTTACAGGGTCAGTACGCAAGATTACATTGAGTCCGACCACGCACGTAGAGTTTTGATTGTGAACATGCTTTAATATCATGGAACTAATAACAATCGTGGATCTAATAATAGTCATTTATTCTGTAGTCAACATAGCAGTAGAATAGAATCACACGAATGTTTAAAATAAGGTATATTTAGCCATCGTAATTTGGTTTAGAGTAAACCGATCGTCGAGGTATTTAGAACGTTCGTAAAAAGCGTTTTTGTAAAACAAATTGGGTATGCTCAAGAGCATATAGTAGAAGTGAAAGTTTTGGAAACTAATATAATAGTATAGGAGAAATTTTGAATTCGAATATTAAAAAACATATATATCATATTTATTAATAATATGGTATATATGTTTTTTATAATGACAAATAATATATTGAGACGTGCAGATATGCTCAATTAATTTATGAAAGTTATGCAATTACGTACAAAATAACAAGTGAATACAGTTGTCAAAAGAGAAAATATACGTCTTTACCTCAGATTAGAGAATAAGCAGATAGCGCGCGTGGAACAAATACTATACGTATAGTGAGACGCATAATTCTCTAAAGTTCGTATTAATATACAAAACATAAAACCAGATTAAATCGCGATTACGTAACTCTAGATTAATATGAATCATTGTATTATGTCTCCGACGGTTCTAAGAAATCTAGTATTAATTAACACGAGTTTAAAAATTAAAGATCGAGTAATCTGGCTCACTTTCAGCCAACGTTACTTGCTTCGGACTATATTATATTCGGCTATATTATATTTGTCATTATATTTATATGTATATACAGGGTCCTGTATTTTTTATCGCATATATCTATGAGATAGATATATGCGATAGAAGACACAGGACTCTACTGGAGAATTTCAAAGCTTTTTTTTTATATGAGGCGGATTGTTGCGGGAATTTTAAAACTCGATTGGTGGCTCTGGAATGGGAATCGTGCCTGCGAATAAGTTTTTATTTGCAAGATTCATTATTACGAGCGTGATGTCATGTTACAGTCACCATAAATTCAGCAATCTTTGAGTAAAAGCACTTGTTAAACAATTGCAGACAACAATGATCAGTGGTTTGTTCTTTACATAAGTTTTGGTAACCACTTATGTAAAGAATTTGACGGTCGGCGCCACTCACAGCGGAGACCGTCAAATCTTTTACCGCAAAGAAGTTTGTGTCAGTCCTAGATAGGCCCTCAAATAGCCCACATTTAAACCCTATAGAGCACCTATGGTACGGAGTTAAAACATGTGGCAACAACCCAACGCATTTTTCAAGTAGTTTGGTAGAACATTTCTATCAAAACGTGTGGGTGATTTGATATCATAGGGGCCGCGCCGACGTCGATGGTATTGGTACTGACGGTTTTATAAAGCTAAATATAAGGTATATAACAAGAGGTAAGATATAAAATTAGAAGACCAAAGTGGATCAGCTGTTGGGTGATGAATGGGCGTCAACGTCGTGGGGCCCAACATGCAACCGCGATGTACGCGTATTAATTTTTCAGAATGAGAAGTGAAGTTATAATTCGATTAATCACAAATGGCCTATTGTGGAGACTGCTTGTTACTGTCGCACGCGGGTATTATATCAAATTGAATTTTTTTTTAATTATCTGATAAGGTGTGCTTTGTCACTTCTAATTAATAGTTGTTTTGACACGTTTGAGGTTCGTTATCAAATTGATTCGGAATATTTTATTCGAATATGTATATTATGTTAGCAGTATGTAAATTTAAACAGTTTAATGTAACATAATAATTCTCATCAGTTTAGACTAGTGTGACGATAAAAAATTTAATACTTTGTATTCATTAGTACAATGGCTACAAATGTCCTTCACACTAACGTATTAAATAATAGGAGGAAAACAATGTGTATAAAATGAAAACACCTCCATAAATTTGGGCACATAGTCAAACAATAAACGAAGTGCGACACGGTGGATGATATGCACAATTCAGTAAAAAACAGCACAATATGACGGAGGACGCACAAATACAGTCACTAAATTGAGAAATAATAAGTTCATCCGGTTCGCCCTTCCTTAAATTACACCGTTTTGTGTTATACTTTTTTTGTAAGATACAAATTATATTCTGCATACGAAGAGATATTTTGTATGACTTCATATATTGATAAAATTAAGTCTGTCTATGGGTGTACCAATTTTAGGAAATGTTAATACCTATATCAGGTATTTTAGTAATCTTCACGCGTACATGTGAATATTACTAAATTAATTTGCTTAAATCTTATGACTTGAGAGATTCATATACTTTTATAACTGACAGATTTATTTTAGAGGGTTAATACCTAATGATTAAAAAACCCCAGTTCGTAGGTGCGATGATTATGGCGCGAAACGGAACACATCGGCTGCAAGTTATCCGAAAAAAATTGATTTCAAAGTTCTATTCAAACACCAATATCTTGAATATTTTTTTGGATTTCCAGTTCCACAGATCAAATAATTAGAGGAGATGGGGGATACTATGTACGCCACTTTGAAGCTTATTATTTCACAAGAGGCTAAAAATTAAAAATAGTAAATAGAATCTGAATTTATTTTGTTCACCCCTTTCGATGGAATGCGTTTAAAAATATTTTCACCTCTACTTTAATTGAATAAAATGTACTTATCCTATATAAAAAAGTAAAACTTCAAATTCACAGTAGAATATTCAGCGTAGAATATTTAATGTATTGAACAAAATAATAATTTATAAAATTGTTCAAGAACGAAATGAAATTACAAAATAATCAAAAAATCACCGTTCGCGTAACGCTAGCAAACTCGCATATATATATTTCATGCACTGGCTATGAGAGGAAGAGAGAAAGAAAATGTGTGCGCGCACTGCTCTCTTTTGCTCCTACAGTGTGATACAGACAATAGACTTGCACTGTGTCTTAGATATACGAAACATAACTGGCTATGAGAGAAATATTGCTTTTTAATATTATTCTTCAAAAAATTGTTTTTTAATATTATTCTCCCTATTTATCGCGATCGCCATGTGAAGCATCTATTTGTTAAGCTATTTGAAATTCAGATAAAACTAATCTGTGGAAATTGTACGACTGATGCATACAGGAACGAACATTAGGGAATTGCAGGGGTTTCTTTTTTCCATTTGGCTACGGAACCCCTAAAAGGCAGTCTGTTCATGCTGTTAAGTGAATTGAACTTCGGTAATATGTAGCTTTAATGTCGCCGAGAAATAATGTTTAATTGTTCGATAATTGCTCTTAATAATTCGAACAATTGCTCGGTGTTAATTTGTTGTGTTGCACTCGAATCTTAACCGTTTCACTATTTACGCTCGCAACAGACCCTCGGCGCCAACGCGATTGAAAATAACGGCGCTAAATTACATCGTTTACGTTAATTAGTTGTGACTTTTATAGTTTATTTAGTTGGTAACGATTTAGGTTCTATTTTGGCTTTATTCAAACATTGATAAAACGTTTCTTAACATGCAACAAGTACACGTTATATTTTTTGTTTTTAGGAATTTAACCATTTTTATTTTTTGAAGTATTTAAAAGCTATTTCAAATCATACGATAATTATTGAAGTAAAACTTCCTTACGCACACTTGGGGAGTAAGCTGGTGAATGCGTGACGAGAGCGTTACGAAAAGTGTGATCGGCCGAGGCGAACGGAAGTTGAGAGGGAGATATAAGTTAGTGAAGACAGAAAGAGAGTTACGTTTCGTATATTACTGTAGGGACAAGAGAGAAAGACACATTTTCTTTCTCTCTTTCTCTCATAGCCAGTTATATTTCGTAAATCTAAGACACAGTGCAAGCCAATTGTCTGTATCACACTGTAGGAGCAAGAGAGAGCAGTGCGCGCCCACATTTTCTTTCTCTTTTCCTCTTATAGCCAGTGCATGATATATATATATATATATATATATATATATATATATATATATATATATATATGCGTTTGCTAGCGTTACGCGAACGGTGATTTTTTTATTATTTTGTAATTTCATTTCGTTCTTGAACAATTTTATAAATTATTATTTTGTTCAACACATTAAATATTCTACGTTTAAAGTGAATAAAATTGTAAATTCATTTTAAAGTTCATATTTTGTGAATTTCAAGTTTTACTTCAGTCGCGTGGTCTTAAAGCACACTCGTTTTTATATAATTTTTAAGTAGAAATATTTTTTTAATGAATATAAGGTCGAGTTAGCTATACAGTTATGATTCAACCATTGTTTTGTGTGTTAAAGTGTTTGTACCTGAAGTATAGATACGTAATATCATCTTACTTGTATATTTTATAATAAAACTTTTTACAGAAATATTGAACCGGCTTCAAGTAACCACCAAATAAAAAGCACACTGAAAAGTATAAAATAACGAAAATACAAGTACTTAGTTGAAACTTGTGCGGTACAATATCGTTTTAGAACAACGATAAATTGCAAAATACTGTGTTCGAGATTTTTGAAATCATGGTTATCTGTATAAATATATCTGCCTATTTACTTTGTTACTTTCTCGTTTACGTCAAGACAAGTTCGACGAATCCAAACGCGATGAACTTACTCCTCATCACTGAAGAGTTCCTGTCACAACTTTCTGGCTTTATTGTATCTTGATTTTAGAGCAAATTTATGTCGCCCTTAGTTGTATCTTGTTAGATTATTATTAGATCTATATCATCCAAATTCGACCACGATACCTCTGGTAGTCACTGTTACGGAATTCTATGGTGTACCTTTGTCATATTCTAATCAAATTTTCATGGTGTCACACTGGGAGTATACCCTTCCCAATAACAAAAAGTCGTCCAAATTGGTTGATTATATGATGTAACATATACAAAAAATATTCCTTTTTTGAAGTCGGTTAAAGATATTTACTATAATAAGCATGCTGTATACAAAAATAAGTTTAAATAAACGTTTATATTATAACGTTTATATTATACAATTATAATCAGATTTTCCGTCTAAAGAAGAAACAATCGACGCGTGAGATTACTTCATGGTTATGGGTGTTAGTAGATAACACTGCGTTACACGATTTTGGTACCCACTTAACTGATAACTGGAATGAACAGGTAATAAGTAATAGATAAAAAGTCCCAAACGTATGTGGTGTCCATCACGTCTAGTTTTCGAGGTACACGTTAATCAATATTTCAACCACCTTCACTTTACGCGTATGAGAAACAGTTGACGTTTTCAATGTATTATACGTTTTTATTGTTTTATTTTATTTACAAATCGTTTCTATTCGATAACCTAAATATCTTTATATATATATATATATATATATATATATATATATATATATATATATATATATATATATATATATATATATTTAAAAATCAACCATGAATACTGAAGTAAGTGGCCGTCGCAACTACAAAAATGCACCAAATAAGTTTTCTTTCTTTAGTGGATAGTATATTGTCACATCACGAGGAAAAAATGTTTCCGAAGAAGTGAGAAGTGCATATTTACTTTATTTTGGACGTGCTATTAATCAAGATAAACCATGGATACCACAACTGTTTGTGTTTCGTGCTATGTTACTCCCGTATCTTGATTTAATGGAAACAAGACGTCAATGCCATTCGCCGTACCAGCTTTATGGCGTGAACCTAGTAATCATTTTAATGATTGCTACTTTTGCATGACTTATATACGTGGTTTCACAAAGAAAATATCGAACCTACAATGAAATATTGAAAATTAAGTATCCTGACGTTCTTTCAATGTCGAAACCAGTACTCCACATTGAAGAATCGCCTCCTCCCTTACCTTCTAGCAGAAATAAAATTGAAGTTTCAGAAGAACCAGATTTGCCAAATGTTGTAGAATATCATGACAAAAGCAGCGACGATCCTGAGTTTTTAAATTCTGTAAGATCTCTTGGCCGTATTGAATGATTTGATGCGAGACTTAGATTTATTAATTCGGCAAACTGAATTACTAGGATATAGATTACAAGAGTCGAAGTTATTGGCTCCTAACACAAAAGTATCTTTGCAACGGAAACATAATAAAGGAATGGCTTCATTTTATTAAAATTTTGAAAACATATGTACGATTACATAGGACTGTAACGATATCGTAACTTTGATGAGTGAGTTGAACATTCCTTACGTAACTGGGTTTGTTGACGGTTCAAAAACAACTCTGACGGCGATTTTGTTACACAATGGTAACAAGTATGCGTCAGTACCAATAGCATATTCAACTGTTTTAAAAGAAATATATATAAATATGAAGTCAATACTGGATTTGAAAATACAAAGATTTTACCTGGAAAGTATGCGCTAACCTCAAAGTTATAGCTATTTTACTTGGATTACAGGGTGGATTTACTAAATACTGCAGTCTTTGTATGACAGCAAAATTGTATGGCATGAAAGGATAGAGTTTGTCTATGGAAAATGTAATGTGAAACATGTACTATTAATAAACCCTAAAAAGGTCATTTTACCATCATTACACATAAAACTTGGTTTGATGAAAAATTTTGTCAAAGCTATGAATAAGGGTGATGTTTTTTTATATTTAAAGACAGTATTTTCAAAGTTAAGTGACGCAAAACTTAAAGAAGAAGGGATATTCATGGGACCACATATACGCACATTGATGAAAGACCTGAATTTCTACAAAAAGCTTACTGGCATGGAACTCGGCGCCTGGTTATTACTGAAAGTAGTTGTAAAAGAGTTTTAGGGTATCACATAGCCAAAAATATGGAACAGCTAGTTAACGAAATGTTAAAAGCATACGAAAGGTTGGGTTGTAGAATGTCGTTAAAAATTAACTTTCTTCATACCTATTTTTCTTTTTTTTTCCATCTAATCTTGGTACTGTCAGTGATGATCAGGGTCAGAGGTCAGAGGTCAGGAGCTTGAGGAACGATTTCAAGGCCGTTAGAACACTACTATCATGGATAAGTTAACCACTGGATAGCACATAAGAACACAGTTGTATGAAAACTAAGCTAGCCACTACTCATTAGGGTAAACGTACCGCGTGACACCGTTAGCCAATCAGTGATTTGTCCCTTGGGGTGGCATAGAGATGTAGTTTGCTCGATACTTACGTATTTTCGATATGTTTCAAAGCAAGAGTTTTAACAAATTAAGAACTTCGTTATATAAAAAAAGATTTTTATTATATTATAATCACTGTTATTAACTTTATAAACTATTGCATGAAATAATATTATATATGTAAATATAACACCGTTTATTTTGCTAAAATGAATTGTGAAATTTACTGGAGAAAAAAGGACAACACTTCTTGTCGATTATACAAAAATCATAGATATAAACAATTTTAGTAATAAATACCAAATAATCATGACTCGCATTGCCCATCCACCTGCATCCATTTTTCTTTTCGGTGTGGGCATTTTGAGAACCTAAAATATAAAATTTTATGCTTAGAAATCAATGAAATTATTTTGTGTTGATGCGTCATCCAGTGGTTAACTTATCCATGACTACTATGCTAGGCGATTACTGTTGGCGTTTAAAACGGGAAGATTCCTCAAAGCACAAAAGAAAAAGTTAGAATTTAGGGATATTCTGGGTTTAAATTTTATGAATTGAGTTTTATTGTATTTTTTATAACTCAATGATAAAAATAAACTTGACTAACGTAAAAAATTCTGGTTAATTTTATTAGATTTCTATAAAATATGTTTGGTTCTTTCAATTTTGAGTATAATTAGGTACATCCATAAGACCATAAGATCACAAAAACATCCATAAGATCACAAAAATAAGACGCGATGGAACGAAAATATGTTTGTATTCTTACTAAACGTTAGGAATAAATAAGAAAACATGACATTTCAGAGAGGGTACTTAATTTTTTTTTCATTTGTAACGCAAAGTAATTTAAAAGTGCATTTACCGCACCATTTAATTCATACAGATTTGCAACGGCTATCGGCATTTATTTTAATTACTGATTTGATACAACTAGACACATTGGAAGGATTTTTTTTATCTAATGTGAAAGTAACTTTTGAACGTTTCAATAGGCGTGCGATAAGTACCACGCCTATATTCGCTATACATGTTATAATGCCAACTTTTAACTGTTAATAAAAAGTGACCGAGTCATAAGGCGACGTTAGAACGCCGCTAATTACGCCAAAGTTAATGCTCATAACTATAGCAAAGTTGAGAATCGATTTGTTAAGATAACCAGATTTAATTTGCCATGAGATTATAGTAATAAATCTTGTCAATTATCTCGATGACGTGATATTTTGTTAGTTGTTTTCTTCTGTAGTTTTGAAGTATATTGAGACATTAAATTATACACTTGTTCTCTGTCGGCGCGGGTCGACTATTATCTAATTAAATTCTCATTAGTTCCCGGGTAAAGTAAATTAGCATCGAAAAACTTGAGAGCGACCATGCCGCACCAAGTACAACTCTATTGTGACAATTGTTCCATTTTTCTGTGCAGCTCCAACTGGAGTATTTCACTGCCGCTGCTTTATGATGGGCGACGACGTCAAATTGGTAATCAGTTTTGAATTAATGCAAAGTTCGCAGTCGTTTGGAACATTATTTTGACTTTGTTAATAAGATCCCGCTCGCCACATGCGATCATTCTTCGCTTCTTGTCGCGCTACAACCTGATGCGATCATTCTTCGCTTCCTGCCGCGCTAGGCTGTATGGTTCGATGTCAGTTGTCTATTGTGTAGCCTATATTCGTATGTTGACTCTTATCGAAACGTACCATGGTGGTTATGGTAATATATTTTTAATGTATGAAGTTTGTTGACTAAAAGTACGAACATTAAATGTTTTAGAAATATGTCATAATCAAATATTAAGTTATATAGTATCGTAATAATAGTTAATAATAGTTTTGTAATAGTAAGTTTATAAATGTTTAAAAGTTACGGTACATTTTTGGTATATTATCATAAATATCGTAAGTTAAGCAAAACGACCATTCGTAGGTATTCAATTGCATATACTGATCGAATCGTTAACTATACATTCAAATAATATTTAAAAAAAATCATTGACAATGAAATAATTATTTGTACCGTTTAGGACAATTAGCGTTTTTTTGTTAAAATTTGCATTAAAATCTGGCTTTAGCGTGAAATTGTGGACTGTTTTTATTTTTTATTCAATTCTTATTTCAATAACTAAATTATCCGAAGTTCACAAGAGAGCAAAATAAGGAATATTTAATAAATAGAAACGTAGGTTTTTTTTATTAAAGATTACGATTAAACATAATATAATTAAACAATGTGAATGAAACAACGGTAGTTGCAAACTGTGTTTTACTTACTTTAACTTTTACTAAACTGTTAATGCAATATATAATAAGCATCATATCCTGAAAACAAATATATCGTTGCATAATTAGAAAAGTGCGTTAGGTTTGCAATAACTTCTACTTAATTATAATTACTCACAGGTATGTTAACTAAAATAAAGGAAATATATTAAAACAATTTATCAGAGTCACGTGGGTGTCTTAACCATACTACATGATAATAACCAACCACCATATATGCCTATCTTTATATAAATTTACCATGACAAGTTTTGAACATCTCTATAAAGGAAACATATGTAATGAATCAAAGTAGATTGTCTATGTAGCGTTTGTATACGCAGATCTCTGATTAAGTTTGAATTAAAATATTCGTATTTAGTGTCTGTAATCCTTTATAAGCGAATGTGAAGCAAACGAGAAGTAGCGGCACTTAAAGAAATAGTGTACGTGCTAGTACTTTTTAAGTCGTTTTTACCGAATAAACTGCATGACCAAAAACATTTGTCAAAAAAGTAAAAGTTTTTATGATTTTTTTAATTATGAAGCAAATATTCCTTTTTATCGTGCAAAGTTCAACGTAGAATCTTTACATAGTTTACGAAAGCTTATATTCAAAGTAATTTATTTTTATCTACACGATGATATCAAAAATGTGTTGTAATGTATAGTTTTTTTTTAATTTCATTGCTTTTATATAATTTTACATTAAATTACTACACGGTGTTAATCTGACAAGCGAATTTATCGAGTCACTATGATTGTAATTTCCTGTGGAAGGAATTATTATTTAAAATCCCGTTATTTGTTTCACATTTCCTCATCCAAATTATTTTAGTATAGCAGATAACATCATCGATACGTATTTGCCCGGGCTGGATCTGCGCAGTGCTGGTATTCGGTTTTATATCGCTTCTGACATTTTCGCGTTTGCCGGCGTCTGTTGGGTAAATAAAACGCACAGTATTTTATTAGCTCCAGAACACTGACCTTATTTTGACACGAGTTTGCTGGTGATTTCTATTCTGAGCCAGTTTATTCAACCAGATGTATCTATAGTTAACGTTGGATTGATTGTTTGCAAAATGAATAAAAAATATCCCACTGGAGTAGAAACGAATAAAAGTCTCATAAAAGTTAGCGTCAATGCCTATCTACCCAGAACGTTGAGGGCTCTATAGCTACCCACTTACAGTTATTCAAATACAATTAATCCCAATACATTCCGCTGTGTTTATGAACCAAAGTCAATCGGTATCTAGTAAATGTTCTATACCATCGTTTCTCAACCTTAGGATCGCGATAATCAGATTATACTTATCACTCATCGGTTCTTGTGGTTGCAAACCAGTTATTTGTTGTTTATACATACGAAACCTTGGTATAAACTTTTTAATTTTGCTCCATTTTTACCATTTAATACACAGTCTTTAAAGTCGAGTATCGTTCACGCTTGCTATTGTAACTCAAAAACTGCGTAGAAGATGAATTCTGATTGTCTTTTTTGTTCGTCGTTTCGACTCTCAGGAATTTTCAAATAAACATTCTTTATGCTAAATAATTTAGGCCAACAAGATTTGAAGATTAAGTCACATTTATCCCTCATAATGCGGGCGAAACCGTGGGAAGAATTGCTATTGTTACAATGCAATGCATGCGCATAATATCACTATTATATGTGCGCGTATATATAAAATAATATTTATGGTCTAATGTCAAAACACAGTTTTTACTGATAGAATTTTCATAGACTATAACAGCTGATTTATTGCATTGTCACTGAAATTGTTAATTCCCCCTATATTCGAGAAAGCAGCTCACGATCTCCCCGTGTCGTTCCAGGTTAAGGGCAGCATAGGGCTCTCATTGCGGACTAGGCGGCGCGGCAACACACTCCACATCGCAAATTCAAGGTAAGCACCGCCGTAACCTATTTGCTGTTTCGCGCTGTGTTTGACTAGCTTTTAGTGACTCCGTCGCCGGCGAGCGATCGCGGCGTCGCGATGTCGCGCTAGTGCCAAATTACGTGATGGGACGAATTACATGGAGCCAGTGCGTGGGGGCTGTGATGACGTATTTCCGTATTGTCATTAGGCTTACGTAACGTAGAAAAGGTTTTTGGTTAAATCTAGCCTGTAATATTCCTATAGGTTATCGGAATTTTTTTTCGAGCGAATGTGAAATAAACCGGTCAGTGTACACATCAGTAGCGTAGCTATTAGTAAAATAATACGTTTATACTTCTTTTTGCTAGATAATACATATAAGGAATTTTCCTAAAAACCAAACATTCTGAGTACGTTTACTTGTACTTCCATTTTACTCGTAATTGTCCTAGAATTTTCTTTCATGCTGCGAGCGTCCATTATTTTGCTCCTTAATATTGAGGTCGAGAGTTAGTACTGGGCAAGAAGGTAGTTGACCACTTTTAAATTCTCCTAAAATATTTAAACCTGAAGAGAAGAAAAATTCTAATCTATTTATAAAATAGTTTATAATCCTTCGAAGTATCATTCGAAGAACTTCGAAATATTATTTTGACGACTGCTTTGTAACAAAACAAAAAAACTGTCAAGTACGAGTGGGACTTGCACTACGAGGATTCAGTATACACTTGCATACATATAAAATTTAGACATTTACTTTTATTATTCACAATATTAAATATAAAAATTTCTAATAAGATTTTGAAATACAAAAATATATTGCATGAATCAAATCGTAACAACCCTACTCTGTGCATGTTCGGACAACTTGGCTGGTTTTATTAACAATTTTTGTCTGTAATAAAAACTTTGTAAAACATTCTAAAATCTCATAATTTTATCACATGACGTTTATGCATGCACGCTTTTGTTTCGACAATTAATCAGGCCA
The DNA here is from genome assembly GCA_039881145.1 of Druceiella hillmani. Lineage (NCBI taxonomy): Eukaryota > Metazoa > Arthropoda > Insecta > Lepidoptera > Hepialidae > Druceiella > Druceiella hillmani. The sequence goes on along the minus strand of JAYKKI010000003.1, from coordinate 22,724,106 downwards.
TTTAAATTGTAGAATTGTTCGCGCTCCGACCGCGACTATATCTGTTCCAACATCTGTCATACACTTAATACTTAATAGTAAATGTAAATACCTTATATTATTGTACGACTAGAGAGCAATAGATGATAGTGATCCCACTTTTGTCAGTCGGTGCAATCAGTATGTTAATTCGATGTTGTAGTTCGGGCAAATAAGTATTCTAGTTGTGTATTGTTTTAATGGCCTTCGAATATTAAACCTTGTATGATGTACGTATTGAAATAATCTCTCCATCGGCTTACATCTAACTATCCCATAGACCCTCACACTTGCTGCACGATTTGATGATAACAAATAACTTGCTCGCAGACACACACATAAGAACAAACTCCACGATAAATGACTTATTGGAATCCTTCACTTTAAATAATTCCAGTAAATTTCCAGTCGACAGACACATTTTTGTTATATTCTCGAATAATATAAAATCATTGAGTCGGAATTAGAGATTGAGCCAGCCTACCTTTTAATCCTTATAAATAAATTCTTTATACGATCACTTATGGAAACAATTTTTAAAGTTGTCTAATGGACAACTTTACACTTTAAAATTAAATATTTAATCAAGATAATTTTTATTTTTGTGTCATTTGCTTTAAAGTATGTGCACAGATAATTGACATATTTGTAAAAAATGCACATTTTTGTTAAAACATAATATTCGAAATTTACCGCTTATTCGTTACATCAACAAACTAAATTTTTCTGTAGACGGAAAAAGACAACCTACTTTATGAACGTTCTCATGAAAGGTCTAATATTAAATATGGCTATATTTATTACAGCATACGTTATATTATCATTACAACCAACGCTTTTAATTCCAAGCTTTGTAACCGTTTACAGCAAATATATAATGATGTTCTTCCATCGAATTTAACCAATCCGCTCAACGTCATCTAGTAATGTAGGTAAACCGACACCTCGCGGAAGGTACTAACTGACCGACGTCTAGTTAGGTTATGTTAATTATTAAACTCGACGTTAACGTATGTAGCTCGGAGCGCCAGCTACCGCGGCCCGAGCAGATCCGGAGTCAGCGACCTGTCGCTTCAAATGCCCGCTCCCTGTCCCAATTACGGGACAGGCAAGCCGCCCGGCAACCGAAGCCCGTGTCGGTCTTTCATTTGTTAGCGTCTGTGTGAATTACCGTATGTTGGGCTTCTTCCTGCTTGCGGCTAATTTTGCTGAAATAGATATAGTATAACAGCTTTTAGTACTGAACTGAGCGTCGCTGGTAGTGCGAATATTCTGTAATCTCAAAAACGTATCGGCCGGTAAAGTTTGTTGGCTAAACTAGATCCTAACAGAGTATTACATTGTAAATATTTATTTTGCGATTCCATAAAAATAAACCGAAACCCTCGATACTTGTATCAGCGATGGATTATCTCTCTAATACGGAATTTTCTTACAAATTTTCATTGCATTTATTTTCAGTTAAAAAAAAATTTATGTCAGGGGAAAAATGGACAAAGGTATCACTAATACAATGCTGTTAGCTAATGTAAAAAATATATATATTCCTTAAATCAGTGTCAGGTTGTATTGACAACATAATTGTGAAACAAAGTTAAAAAGCATTGTCCAATATACACGACGATCAGGGATATTTATAATTACGTAGGACATTTATAATTAGGATAGGTAGGGGACGGTTCTTTGACGCATTCATACTTAAGGAACTTAACACTAAGCTGGTGCATATATCTATATTTTGGCCACATTTTCCATGGATCATCCGGGACTCCCCACTTATGAGATATTATAAAATAAATAAATATATTGGTTATTTATAAAGATCGCAGTCTTTATTTGTATTTATTATAGTTTTCCCATTAAAATAATTGTATTTTCACAGATATAAATAATTAAGAATTTATTAAATAAAATACAGTATAGACATATGCAAAATAAGTGATGCTCTCGACGAAACAATAAAATATTACTAAGAAATTATTCAAAAATGTTTTTAAATTTTGAGTTATAATAATAAAATGATGGAAAAAAATTATAATGATTTCTGATATTTAACAAACTGCATCTGCCTCTGACGTTACAAATATAGGAACCATAAGGATCAATTTTTAGCAAAAAGTTAAGAGATTATTCAAGTAAGCAAAATATGATAACGACAAATAAATTACAAACAATAAGAGAGGGCCATAGGTTTGTCTTTATCCCTTAACCGAGGGATGGACAAACACATATGGAGACGCGGTTCACCCTTTTTGCTAAAGATGCTCTATAGTCTATTTTTAATCATATTTATTTGCTCCACCTGGTTCGCAGTGGATACGTTTATCATCATATAAAACAGCTATTGGCCATTTCCGCGTTCTTCTAATTAAAGAGTAATTTGCCACCCTCTTAACGCATCCACGGCACCATTAGTTTTGTTGCAATTTTTGATTATTCATGTTTTTTAGGTTGTACGTTAATTTTATCGTGCTGTTTGAGCCACAGTAAAGGCATTTTTCTGTTGCATCAAATATAATCGTCACATTTTTTAATAAAACCAAATGCAGCGATGACAATTTCGTGAGCCTTAGATGGCAGAAAATTTTTGGGAACTTCACGTTTGTTAGATTTAAGCGTGCCGATCAGACCCTTCTTTGAAAAAAGAACCTTTAAACAGTTTAAAAGACCTTCAGTGGTTATATTTAGTTTCTTTTCATATTTAATGTGTCAAATGTTACACCCCTATTGTATAGAAAAATATATTGAAGCGTATTTTACTATTATAAAGGTACATCACTTTTATCTCGCACCCACCTGGCTTAATTTTGATGTATGTTCTAAACTTGCAACGTCTTTGAAGTCTATCATCTTGATCAATGCAGACTACACTTATGACAATTTTTTTTGCAGTTTTCAATGAATAGCCAAATGTTTCTGAAATAGATTGAAGGCTATTGTTTAATCAGTGACTATGTTCTATGTTCTTAATCAGGTCGTAGTACACTCTGTAACAGTTGAAATCTTTTCCACACAAACACGTCCCTTCCGTTGTTAGTCCAGAGTGACTCAACATCTTCAAAACAAATGAAAATTAACAAACCGAGATGGGTAATATGTTCTTCTGCTAATATTTAGCGAATAAATAAATATTTCTTATACAGTTTATTTATTTCCCCTCGATTATTAAGCGCGACAGAAATAGCAATAAAGGGTGGACGGTGCATGTATACATTAGAAATGTATTCACTTTTAGTTTTGTATGGCTCTTTTCCGAACTATGTACGCAAGCTGAGCATTAAGAGCCTAAATTCGATACGCATTATAGAAATACGCTGTGGTATAAACAATCTTAGTTTTTCACCCTAATTTTATGATACTTAATTCTCTTTTATGTCACTGTATATACTGCAAATATTTTATTCCATTGATTCATAATTTCGTTTTCGTAAACAATGTTTTGTGTTTCTCATTTCTATTCAGAATATTTTATAATGATCTACGAGTTACGCATTCATTACGATATACAGCAGTGCAGCAAAACTTTTGCGGACTAGGTGTTTCATTAAAACTTTAAGTTTTTACGCTTAAATTTTTCTCATCGATAAGTTTCACTTTACGCCTTTATTTATGCTTGTGAGGCATATCTGCCTACAATTCGTATGCTCTTGAAGTGATTCGCCGCTGGTTTTCAAACTGCAACTGGTTTGAACTTAATTTAGAAATTAATCGACGAGCTTAAGGTAATACTGACTCACAATTAAATGAAACTACGTGATGTAGTATTATTTCTACTTTCTTTAATTTCTTTACCACGACCTAGGTTTCGTTGTATTACAACATCTTCAGTTGGGATATTAGCAAAGATATTGTCAATTTGACAATTGGGGCTATTGTCGATTTGACAAAATCAAGGGATAATGTTGATGGATATATACATTTTATAGAGGTGCTACGAACAGGCACGTATTTATATAACCCCGATGGCGGTATTAGTAAGGGTCAAGTCCGTCAGTAATAAATGAATATAGAAATATCCACCGCTCAAAGTTTATTGTGATGCAAAAAGGGCCAAACAGTAAAATCCTTGTTCCTAGTAAATATTCGTATAGAGAGAGGTGGTTATAGGTCGACTCTAGAATCTAATGCACCTCCATCATTTTAATATCATTTGTCTATCCCCAGTAAATCACTCTTTATCATACAGCAGCTTTCCATAGCTATGATAAGTGTCATGATAGATAAAGCATGGATGTTCCTTATTCTATTTTATATTACTGTCTAAAGCTATAAAACCTTTAAAAATATTTTCAAAAGGAATGTCCAATATACAATGAACAGGTTTCCTTCTCGAAGAAGATAGGAAATCGCTTGGAAGACAAAAAATGATAATGAACTTAATTTGTTTCGAACCGATTATACGATAAAGAGTGATTTACTGGGGATAGAGAAATGATATTAAAATGATGGAGGTGCATTAGATTCTAGAGTCGACCTATAACCACCTCTCTCGATCTAATCAAAGCTCCAGGTTTAAACTTGGAGTACGTCGTTTTAAGAACTCTTTTGAATTATCCTTAAGTGCTGTTTTGTCTAATTATCTCAAAAAAGTGTATGTTTTTCGAGAGATATTGAAAACATCGTCAAAGAATAACTTTAAATTTAATTAAAGTACGTGCTATAAATAACAATTCATTCGCAAAAATGTTACCATGGAGACGTAGTTGTATATCATAATAATAATAAAAAATACCTTTTAAGTAGGAGTAGAACTCACACGCACTTCGATGCGCATATGGATATTTACACAATATTTCTGTTCAACAAAAAAGTTGAACAAACAACAACAAGCGTAAAAATATTGTGAATGTCTTTGAAGCTACGAAATCTAGAATCATTGCCACAGTTTGCCGATAAACTTTAGGTAAGTTTCTACGGACGCTATGTGCGGGCTAAAATGATTTACGACTGTGCCAAATTTAAAGTTTCTACATCAAACCGTTTTGAAATGGCTCTAGGAAACTGACAGAGAGACGCATATGCGAGTAATCTTGTAAAGGTCCTTTTTTCGTTTCGAAGTACGAACCACGAAACATTATAAAACCATAAAATAATTCTTCGGGTCGTTAAATAGTATCAAGTATATACGATTATGTAGAAAATTAAATGACAATCGTACGTATACACAATTCTTGCAGTTTTTCATTTATTGACTTCAATGAAGTCTCATCGAACATCTGTCCCGCAGTTTCGTCAGTGGCCTAGTATATTATTTCTTTCGATTAAGGTGTTCATCTTTTTACTTAGGAATGAAGTATTTTCTGTTGCTTTTACATATATAAATGGATTTATTAAAGAGCGATGTCTATACGAGAATGTCGATGTTAAGACCATATATGCGTTATGTTAGGAGCATTGCGTCCATTCCTAGTACTACACAGTCGTATTTATTTGAATTTGTGAAAGTATTCCCTATATTTTTGACAGAAAGGTCGGCCTTCACCCTTACCTTTATTCTTGATTCAGTTAAAGGATTACGAACGTATAATTAATATTATTCTCGCTTCTATGGCCGTACGTAGTTGGGAATACTCTCTTTACAAAATGAGTGATTTTTTTTCATTAATAAACCTGTTAAGGGGGAGTAATATTATAGTGCACAGGTTCATTATTGGAAAAGGCATTGCTAAGTAAGAGTGTTCTGTACGAACTTGGCATATTAATTTTATTTTTTACCATTTATGTTCCTTAGAATGTCTTTAACAGACGGAATATCGTGAATTTTTAAAAAAAAACTGATAGATTTAGGATCATTACTGTAGTTCTTTAGTAAATATTAAATAAACGTCTAGCGATGCTGTCTATTTCATAATTATGCCTGTAACGGTTTCCTGGTGGGAGAGACACATGTTACATAAAATTTTAAAACGAATAATTTTAAATCCTTATAGCTTGTCCTTCCACTTGATGCACAATATATGAAATTAAAAACAAAATCTGTTGAGCACAAGCAGATCTCATACTATGAGGGTTCTTTACACATTTAGGCACTTCTGCCAATGTAAGGGTATACAATATTTCTAACTAACCTAAAATTATTCATTATTCGCCACAGAAATAAATTGCCTACCTTACTTTCACAGATGTAAAAAGCAATTATAAAACTGTATAATTCCGCATAGGATTAGAAATGATTGGCTTTTTCTTTTTTTTTCTTTTCCTGACCTCTCATTATGTCCACTTTCAAGAATTTAGGTTGACCGGAATTGGTTTCGATCGGCGAAACCGGAATTGGTTTCGATTAGAGTCTATTGTATGAATAAATTAACATACGCTTCAAAAAGCCATAACTTTTTGTCGCGTGAACCAAAAAACTTGATTTTTTTGCAGTAATTTACGGTTCAGTCAGTATACGATATTAATTTCGACTTGATATCTCAAAGCTATTTGGAAAGAAAGGGCTTTGGCATACAGACGGGCGGACGGACATTCGAGTGATCCTATAAGGATTCCATTTTTTTTTCATTTTTAGTATACCGTCCCGGTATACTAAAAATCGTCCATTAGCATATTCTAAAATGTATGTCTAAATGTTTTTGTGTCGACTGTTTTTCTCTATTTCAAAATTCAAGTTTTTACAACTCTCAAAATCATCTTTGGAACCAGCTTACATAAAATTGTGTACAAAAATAATTTTGGAATCTATATAATTCACTTTCAATTGACATGCCATACGAAATATAAAATCAGACAAGAATATGGATTCATTTGTCCCATATAAGATTTTTATTTAAAAATTTTGGGTTTTAGTATATTCAAGTTAATATATTTCATCATTACGCTAAGTGGGGATACGTGAAACGCTTTCTGAGAAAAATTGATGTGATAGACGGACGGATGTACGCGTGAGTGATCGTATAAGGTTTTCTTTTTTTTTCTTTTGAATTGAGGTACCCCAAAAGATCAATGTTTGACTGTAACACCTCCATTTTCATATGGAATATGTATGAAGATCATAATTAATATGAAGTAAAATCTTTAAAGGTTTTCTCTTATCGCGTAGAGTGCTATTTAATAGGCATTTTAAAATGACACTGAGTTTCTATTTACTATTTTTCATTTTTAAGCTCTGTTTAATATGGAACTTCAAATAAAGTGACGTGTAGTGTGACGGCGCCCTCCCCCTTTTCCCTCCAATTTTTCAACCATGAGATTTAAAAGTCGGAAAAAATTTGAATAGACAGACACTTACATAATGATTTGTACGTCATTGGCTGATTTATTTCCATTTCAACTGAGTGTTTGTTGTAATCGAGGCTTCCATTAAATCCACTTACAAATACCCTGTAAAAAAATCTCTGCTGTAAAATTATGTTCATTATTCAATAAATTTTGTGCCTATTAAAGAGAGTGTATTACAAAACAGAACAATAGTTTTAAAAATGTTGTCTAATACTTTTTTTTTATATGAAAATGGTGTTTTGTCATTCCAAATACTTGGCATAACTACCTGACCTTTTAACTAATTATAGCCTTTAATACGTACTCACCGTCAACTTGTCTATTGTACCATCCGACTACCGGCATTTTCCTTGATTCAGTGAAAGGCCTTTTAAACTTTTCGAATTAAATGAACGCTAGTTATTTTTTATTTATAATCTGCGCTGTTAATAAATAAAAAAAAGTAATCGCGCGCAACTGAGTACACATGACAGAAGTAATACTACTCTAGCGATCTATATCTCGGTTTCTACGTATATAAGTAAGGATGTTTACGTCGATTTATAACGTCTGTATGTCAAAGCCCTTTCTTTCCAAATAAGTTTAAGATATCAAGTCGAAATTAATATCGTAAACGGCAGAGAGATACTAATTGTAAGTCCGCAGCTTGTACTAAATTCGTATAAGGAGATTTTAATACTATACACCTTGAAAAATTAATAAAATGTTATAAATCGACGTAAACATCTAACATAATCTTAATATAAATTTACATAGACAATTGTCGATTAAAAATGGCCCCTATGCCACTACCAGAACACGGCTAAAGGCGGCTCATACTGTATAATATAAAAGTATAGAACTCATTCTGTTAAAATTGTATTATATGTATAGATTAAGTACACGCAAAATTAGTAATAAATCATTCGTAACTAGATAATATTTTGACAGTTTACTTTTGACACATATAACGTACAAAATAGCTGACAGCAGTAGTCAACGCCATTTTGGTTTCTTTTCGCGCATGTGTATAGTTTTTGTCTTATTTTATCGTGTTCATCTATCTCTCTCGGTTGTTAGCGAAGTACCTATTTTCTCTTCTCGCTATAGATTCGTTGCATTCAGACATTACAACCGAACACTGCAATAAACGTTGCAAAGAACATTGCGACCTTGAAAATTTACTCTTATCGCGCCCAAGTAGACTTCAAAACTTCCACTGCAAAAACTTCGTTAAATTCGGAAAAATACGAAAGCTGAACAATTCCGTACCGTAACCTTTTTAGTACGTAATTTATATAGGATAACGGCGACTCTTAAAAACTTACGGTACAAAATGTAAAGTAAAAAATTTTAACAGAAAGTTATTTTAGCATAATAAAACGATTAATCAGAGTTTAGATTATTTTCTTTGCCTTTTTAAATCCCAAGATATCAACGGACATTCGAGTCACGATTTGACACAAACAAGTCTATAAAATGACTGAATTGATTTATGCAGACACAAAAGCACCCCATTCACGGCCTAAAAGCGTAATCGGGTCATTGGACATTTCCACATTTCCTCATTCACAAGTTTGCGGTGAGGAAAATAGTTTGTAAAAGAAAGGTCTTTACCGCTAGGTCGACATTGAATGTCATTGCCTGAAGCGATATTTTCCTAATAAATATGTATATTCGATGTTATTCATTTAATTCCAAGTTCTTGTAAATACTGATTCTAGTACAGAATACTGGTGCGGCAAAGCTGCTTTAATAAATTTGGCAGTTGAGAAGAAAAGGCTTACGCAGTGGTGTGCTATTCTTAGGGATTTAGTCATTTTTAGGTAGACACCATTATAATTTATGAATATGAATTTTATATGTGAATTGAAGGATGACGGTTTTATTTTCTCATAAATACCGAATGTCTTAACTTACAGGTGAAGATATTAAAATTGTTCATTTTTATAAATCGGCAATAAGTAGGTTATATAAGCGTAGTTAATGAAATGACCCAGGAATTTGAATTATCTTTAATTAAATGCAACCAATTTCTCATCACGTTGTATGTTACATATGCGGAATGCTAACTTGTAGTTGGTTACCTTTAAAATTTCTCCGTCTGCTTTCTATATTATAATATGATTAAAAATAATCGCGTCACTATTAAAAATAATTTTATATAATAGTTTATTTCATCGAGTCTGCAATGCATTTGATTTTATAATGTCTAAATAGAATCAACAACACGGTTAAATTATAACATGATTATGATTTAAACATGTCGTGTTACTTATGTAACATAGAAGTTTTTATGCAAAGTTCTTACCATTTACGAGACTAATTTCAGTCAAGGTGTAAAAACTACAAAAAACTCCTTTCAAGATATTTATTTTCAACTTTGAAATTGGTTATTTTATGCAGTCATGCCATGTTAGTTTATAATTGATAAATATTGAATAAATCCCTTATTTTTTAAAATGTTAACTATGTTAATAAATAATATATAATATTATAAAAGCAAAGGTGAGTTTATTTATTTATACGTTTCTCTTTCACGCTTCAACTACTCAACTGATTGCCATGAAAAACATATGTACAGTAGCTAGTGTCACGAAGATGAGCGATAAAACTTATATTCCGGAATGGAATTAATTTTTCTGGGGTAATTAAAAAGTCACCCGTTAGGAATAACCCGTTAGGCAAAGCAGAAGTGCGTTTATTTTTTATACGTTAGGAAAAGCAGAAGTGAGTTTATTTTTTATACGTTAGGAAAAGCAAGAGAAAAACAAAAAAACAAAAGTGAGTTTATTTTTAGACGTTTCTCTTTCACGCTACAACTACTCGACCGATTGCCATGGAAAACATATGTACAGTAGCTAGTGTCACGAGATGAGTGATAAAACTTATATTCCGGAATGAAATTAATTTATTGGTAATTAAAAAAGTCATCTTTAGGAATAAATCGTGAATATAAGTACGTATAAATATGCATTTTTATTCTAAATTACTTAGCCAATTTTCCAATGCTAAGATTCAATATTTTAATATTTATAAGAACATTATTTTTAAATGACACCACTACTTTTCTCATTTCCTCGCGAATGAGGATACTGTACTATATTTTCATGGAATTAAAATCATTAGTTCACTGCACATGGAACTATGCTAAGAATGTTCAGAGAAAGGATGATTTGAAAGTAATTATAATTAATGCCAGCTTTTGCACAGTTTTGCTTGAGTTGTATTTGGAATGTGCCAACCAAATTTTGAGTCAAGAAAAATATGAAATAAATTTAATTAAAAAATTTAAAAAAATATTACAATTTTTCGTGTCAAAAGTATCTTAAACCTAATTTCATTCAAATAATTTCGGAAGTAATTGAGTAGCAACTATAAAACAAAGAAATAAATATTCGGATTTATTATTTTGAGATTTACAGATTATTACGTTGAATTCTTAAATTACAAGATACATCGATTATGTAAAGCAAGGCAGTATAATTAAAAATAAACTGTTTCTACCAAATTATTATAAAATAAAAATGTGGTATTTAAGAAAAACAATTTGTACAAATTTTAAAACGAAATAAAATATGATGTTTGAGATTATGAAGACTGCCGCAATATTACGGTCATATTTCACCCCAACAAAGTACACGTAGAATGAAGGATGAGCGAGGCGTGGGACTTAGGCTGTCTCTGGCGCCAGACCGGGTGGCGCCCGCTTTGTTCTAGATTCAGTGTCCTGCTGCCGATCAGTGTTAAGATGGTGTACTTTTAAAATGGTAATGCTGAAACTTTAAATATATATTTTAGATAGAAATTTAGCAATTTCAACATTTGAGATGGAAGCCAAAAAGTCTTAATTTCTGAGATTATTTTGACGATTCTTCGAAACATTGGTATCGCCATCGTTCCGTTTCGAGACATCAGAAGATTATATTTTTTAATTTATGTGAAATCAATAATGTATACATATAATAAAATTCTAGCAGAGTGAATTCTGTACATTGAAAATATTGTGAAAAAGTAATTGATTTAGCGTGTAAAATAATAAAAGAAGCCAAAAAAACTTGTTTTAGAATTTTTACTGTCTGTATGTTAATTTGGTATGGTAAAAGTATATACCTAGGAGCGACTTATAAAAAAAAAATGTTTTTCCTAATTACACGTGAATGAAGTCGTAAGCACATCTAGTATCTTTATATTCGTTTTTAGGCGTAGCTCAACCGCTCAATTCTTTACTCTAATTAAACGCATGACTTTTAATCCTTTAAACTTATGAATATTACTTAAAAATCAGAAACAATATTACGTTTAGCTTCATTCCATAAAGTAAATTATCGAAGTAAACCTTTAGAAACTGTTCAAGTCTATAACTGTGTAAATAACGAGTAACTGTGTAAGTTCAAAAGTTAGAAAATCGTTACGCAACATTTACTGATAATATAAAATATGTATTTTAACTTTTAACTTACAAATTACAAGCGAATAAAGAAATACTCGTATAGAAAGAATTATATAACTTAAAAAATATAAGAACATATAAATGTAGGTAAGGCGTAAAGCTATTTATTCGGCTCAATTCGTAGACGTGGGCTACTGGCAATCCGGGGCTGTCATCCATCGCGTTGACGTCTGGCCCTGATCTAGGTCGATCGTTGCGGCGTAGACATCTTTATAATGAATATTTTAATGGAACATACCGTTGTACGTTTATTTTTCAAGAATTGTAGCGCTTCTCATCTAATTAATAAGAAATATATTAACGTTATTGAGGAATATATGGACGGACTAAATTATCCGAGACAATGCTGCAACGATCAAAACTGACTAACTGTTGCAAGAAATTAATCGTCGACCCGATCTCTCGGAGTGTTGCGGCCCGCGACCTCCTTGATTACGATTATTTTAACTGTTGCAGTATCGCAAGTTGCCACCGAACAATACTTCATCTCCCAAGAACGTTCCACGATTATTGTATTGTCAAAGCGTACGGAGCGTGTCGGTTCCCATGGCGGTATTTAGCGCGTCACACTTTAACGGCAATCGGAATGTTTTATTGAGACATTATTAGCGTGTATCATATTTTATAGATGGTTCATGATAAATGCGAGTCACTGTGGTTAAAAATTACATTAAGGGAGAAGATGGTTTACGAGACCCAATTGAAGGAATGCATGTCGCATTTTTTTTAAAATGGAACATGATCATTTCATTAATTGGGGGTTGTACTTTTTGTTTGAAATTAAAAAATAATGTTTTTAAAATTTGTAATGTCAATTTCTATTTTAACCTCCAGAATAATAGAAAAGCGTAATTCGATGTATTTATTGCGGCTGTGAGAATCATTTGTTTACAAAAACTAGACAGTTTTTGTGGCAAAACATCTTTTAAAGTATTGAATATATTTGGCGTTAATTTTGTAGAAATTCATTATTCACAATTAAATGAAACTACGCGATGTAGTATTATTTCTACTTTCTTTAAGTTCTTTACTTTCTTTTTGTGGATTTTTTGAAGTTTTTAGACAAAAAAGGAGTGAATTGAAACGCATTCAAATGATAAAACCGTAGAAAAACGCGTTTAAAATTTGATAACAAAGATTTTTTCACAACTTACAACTAATTTTATTTTTAAGCACATAAATTTGTACTTCAGCCTCCTCATGGTATTTATTTTAATAACTGCTTCCATTTTACAATATTGCTGCTACAGATTTTCTCGTGGTACTTATTTTAATAGCTGCTTCCAATTTACAATGCTGCTATTACCAATTACCTCGTGGTACTTGTTTTAATAGTTACTTCCATTTTACAATGTCGCTGCTACCGATTTCCTCGTGGTACTTGATTTTGATAGCTACTTTCATTTTACAATGTTGCTGCTATCAATTTCCTCGTGGTACTTGTTTTAATAGATGCTTCCATTTTACAATGTTGCTGCTGCGAATTTCCTCGTGGTACTTGTTTTAATAGCTACTTCCATTTTACAATGCTGCTACTACCAATTTCCTCGTGGTATTTGTTTTAATAGCCTCTTTTAAGCTACCGAAACTGCTGCACTGCTATCTTCCAAATCCTTAGTAAATGAACGAAATTTCTAGCTTCGCAATTATTTATATCTAAATATCGGATCACATAAGTGTACCTAACACACACATATAATGTCGGGTCACATATTTATGTCTAACAATTTAAGTGCTTAGGAGTGGAACACCAAACGGTAGAGTTAAACAATTCTATTAATTTCGCATCCCGTAATAATCGTTGAACAAGTATTAATTCTAAACAAGCCACTTGAATAAGTAGGAGTTAAAATAAATTTCTAAGCAGATTTCGAAATTTTCGACTTTTCTTAACAGGTTTTGCATATAAGAAAATCTCATCAAAAAAGAAAATCTGAAAATCTTTCGAAAACATTCACAAACTTTTTTATATTGGCATTTGGTAGTTTTTTTTTTGGAAAGATGCTTGAAATATTTTAAATATTTTTATAATATCTATATAAATGAGATTTTGCACAAAAATAAAAAGAAAATGAATTTTTAAGGTTTTAGATTATCACTTTCGTGTTTGTCTGCCTATCATAGGCATTTTTCTCGGAGACAGCGTGACGTAGAAACTTGAAATTTAGTATGGTGTTTAATCATCTTTATGACGCGCAGATATTTCGATAATTCATGAAAAATTTTCTTTTTTTTTTGAGCCTCATACCAATTTGTTCTTGTTAATTGTTTAAAATTTTGCCCTGACGCAACTCAGTTAAATTCATGACGTCATGATCTTCAAAATTAAAAGAATTTAATCTCTAGAGTGGTCATAGTTTTCCGTAAATTAATTGTCTAAAATGGTTTCACAGTGCAGTGCTTTTATTTAAAACTGAAACTAAATAATGCTGGTAAAATATTTATCCATGTACAATTAAATCCGAGGATCTTTAATAAATTATTACAGTTAATATGAAGAAACTCGGCTCATTCGTTAGGGAAATTTTATTATTATATTTTATTGATCATCTAGATATAAGTAACACATGCAGGTACACTTAAATGTATAAATTAACAAAAAAATGTTTTTTTTATGTTACAAAATTATTACTTTTAACGTCCTCCTTTAAAATTAGATATTATAAAGTCTAAGTCTGCAATTCTATCAATACAGAGGTCAGGAATTGAAAAGTGGTAGTTTAATATAAACTGCGACATTATTTTGCATCACAAAATTTTAGCTTGCATTAAAATTTTATCCAATTATTCGAAATTAAATTAACATCAAATTTCTTGCAGTTTGTGCAGTCTTTATATTTTACATCCAGATAGCAGTGAACAAAATTACCGAAATAAGGAAAACAAAAATAAACACAAAAGGACAACTAAGAAAAATAAAAAAAGCTGGAATAAATATATCGATGTGCCGAATGCGGGTTATACCTTTGTTAAAATTTTTCAAAACCGTATTTGCAATTGGTTGCTTTAAAATAATTGGTATTTCGAAGAAACATATTTTCCTGTGTTTGGAAAAATTTACACTGACCACAACATAGAATTGAATTTGCTAGATCTCTGTCATGTTTAGCAACATGATTCATAAAAATGTTCTGATTATCACTAAAACGCTGGAACGTTTTATAGTCATTTGCCATTTCGTAGAATCAAATGAAGCAACATTTATCCATTGCTGTTGGACAAATACTACAATATTTATTGCACAATAGATTGCCTGGAAATAGAAATACAAAAATTATCAAAATTAAATGAAGGTTTACATGGCCCGAGTAAAAGACTTGAAATAATTGCAATCTGATTATCACCCCTGAAGGTATTTTCAATTATATGTCAATTGAATTAGTGATGTTTTATTATTTTAAAGTAATGTAAATGTTTAGGCAGCTTAGAAACCAAGTGTGTTTATAATAACTCATCGAAGATTCAAGCATATCGAATAACTGTTACTTCGGAAAGGATTTTGTTTAATTAAACTTCCTAATATTTCTGCTAATAAGAAGCTTGGCATAGTATCAAAACAAGCTCGAAAAAGAAAACAAATTCCCATTTAAAGATTTATTCGGCGTATAAGATAATTTTCAATGTTAACAACTCGCTCTGTGGTTTTAACTCCATGACTGGTATGCTTTGACATTTAGATAAAGCGAGTGCTCTAATAAATTTATGAGACTGTGTAATCCATAGAAATAAAACGATTGCATATAATTAAATGGTTTTATTTTACTTAATGTTTCCATATAACAAAATGTAAATTTTATTTTTCCAAAACGTAACCAATTGACTGATTATTAATATACACTTCATCAAACTACACTATCAATTGCCATTTCGTCCAACAATTATTTACATAGGTTTTTGGCATCAAATATCTACAAGAAAGTCGATGCTATAACTCAAGATATAAGCTTTATTTGTTAAACTGAATAATGACGTTACACGCTCTAATTTACGTCACTACGCTTGCAATCATGTGAAAGATATATAAAAACGATACTTTATTTGCTAAATTCAAATATGTTTTATTTCATTATTTCTTAACTCATAAACTAGATTAAACAATTTTATTGTCCCGTGGCAAAATTTCCAAAATAGAACACTAACGGAGTCACTGCGGTGTCCGTTCGTCTTTGACAGGCAGGATTTAAATTTGCTGTCACCAAAAGTATCGCTAAAAAATCTAAAAAATATCGTTATATTGGTAATTATGTACAGATTGAACGAGTATTATCAGGATTGAAAAATTCCAAAGCGAATAATTGTTATAAACCATATAACTGTTTATTTCCTTATTACTGCTGAACCCATTGGTTTTAGAGAAACACTTTTTTGATAAAATATATTTTTCACGATGTAACGAAAAACTTTTAATTTGGCCTAGACGGACATCATTTAACCATCACGGCATTGATGCGATCGGCGACGAGTAGCTCGGCAGATACGAGGCCCTCTTTTAAGCACATAGTCGGATTGCATTAAGTGGAACATTCATTGTGCAGATACAGCTCACGCTTAGCCGATTGTTTATATTAGACATGTTAATTACTCGATTCTATAAACGAGCATCGGATTACTATGTTTACGAGTCGCAATTTTTTCAGACATACTTGGTAGTCTGAAAAAATTGCGACTTCAGGGTTTCAGACATCTTTAATAAATAAATCACTGCGGAAATGACTTACTAGTCTTTAAAATGTCTTCATGTTTCACAGTAGATACACGCTTTTACATTTACTACGAAAAAAAACTGAAGTCTATTCACTATGCCTCCAACAATAGAAATGGAAAAGGTATTCGAGCACGCTGCACGGACGAGCTACCTGCTCGAAATACGCCAATTCTCGAGATTGAAACTTGAAAAATATTTAGAATTTGGTGCAGCAAGGAGATTACTACCTTCTCTTATTCCGCCATTATTAAAATTATTTTTAGTTTTTTTCCAAATCTGTCATGTTGCGTTATACATATTTAACTGGTTTATTGTTTGGAAATATGTGAAGTTTATATATATATATATATATATATATATATATATATATATGTGTGTGTGTGTGTATATATATATGTATATAGTATTTGACACTACCTACAATATTTCAAATGCAGGCAATAAAATAGCATACATTGTTCAGTAATGAGCTGTGACTTTTATCACATGTTTCAACTGGCCCACTGGGATGTTATTTAACTGGGGCCGTCATATTCAAGTACGCTTTCATCGAATTACTAAGTATTTTCTTTCTTCATTTAATACAACAAATAGTTTCCCAAAGATCTCTTTTAAGTCTGTGCATAAAAAAAATAAAAATAACTTACTAAAAATGTTAATTTTTGAAATTTTTTTGGAAATTTCGTAAGAATTGAGGTCTCCAAAAGGTGACCTGAAAACTATAAATCTCTATGATACTGTAATACAAATGTTTTTCTCATTATGGCCGCATTAAAGCATTAGCGTTGCTTAAAGTACGTCACGAAGAGATAGTATGGTCGGATTTATGCTTCTCCATCATGTCTTTTTAATAACGACTATTTTGATTATAATATATAAGCAATACGTCATTTTATTCAAATATATCAATTACGTCAAGAGCGTTACTTTTTGTATTAAATACATATCTCGAAAAAAATATCGATATTTTTGCTAAAAGAGTTTATTAAAACTAAAATTCTACGCTTTAAAAGGAAATTTGGAATCAATAATAAATAAACAATAGCTAAAAATAATTTTAAAAAACTGAACAATATTTTTTCCAATTTACCGTAAATTTTTGAGTTACTAAGATATATTAAAAATACATTATAAAGAAAAAACGGGAAAGTTTTAAATATTTTTTTTTTAATGTCAATACGACGTAATTTTAAAGAACTGAATAATATATTTTCTAATTTAGAGTAAATGAGATGCTAAGTTATATTAAAAAAACCTTATAAAGAAAAGACAGAAAAGTTTTAAATATTATTTTTTTAATGTCAATACGACGTTTATAAATTTTGCCCAGAAATTTGTTGGAGATAAAAATGTAACCATAATTTTGGTTGGTCTTGCTGTTTCACCAGATTTTTTTTATATATAATGTTCTGGATATCTATTTTAAAACACATGTTACTGTTCAACAGTAAAATAGAAATATATGCTTTAAAATATACGTCCAGAACGTTTGTCTGGTAATATTTATATTTATAGTCTGGTAATATTTAAACATTCATATCAGGCTAGTAACATAGTAATGTATAATAATAGGTCAAGAATCATTCACGTGTCCGCCAAAAAATTATAATAATTTACGCATTTACACATACGTACATATATATATATATATATATATATGTATATATATATATATATATATCTGTAACGCACGCACACAAGCTCGCGCTACCACTACATATACTCTATTATTCAATGTACCGAACAGCTGATATTATTCACTAATACCCGCTCCATTACTTACCTCTAAATATTGAATTTAATATATTTGTTAAATGACATGAAATATGACTATTAAAACATAATAAATTAATTACTTATGTACTCACTCATATTGTAGTTATGCGGAAATCACTTATCACATGACTTAAATAGTTTGTACAATGTTGCACAAAAAAATTATTTCAATTAAATTTTATTTACTTAATGTACACTGAAAAATTATTTCACTTTATTGTTTGATTAGCCTTAAATATGTAATATTAACCGTCTTATTGTAAACATAATAGCACTCTCCTATTTATCGAGTTAATCACTTTATCAATAATTAATTTGAGTATTTCTATTAATCGTATTAAAATTTTGCTAATTCTTTCACGTAAAGTCTCTTTTCTAATTAAAAGATTATCGTACGTCAAGTACGAGACCACACATGTATTTTCAGAAATGCTCTGCATCTTTATTGAGAGACTTTTAAAAGTGACGTGATAGAAAGGGGCGGGGTATTATACCGTTAACGATTCCTGTTAGCGAATAGTCCACGTGGACTACATTCGATTGGTTTGGGTTAAGCTCGTCTTCGATATGTAGCACTCATAGCAATAGAAAACAAAGTATCTTCCGTTATATTTCCGAGATATGTGGTGGCAGCTGACGGAGCACCCCCTCACTTCGGTATTCGGGTACGTCAGTATTTAGACGAGCAAAATTGGCGTCACTGGATAGGGCGCAGTAAACCTGTAATCTGACCTCCAAGCCCTTTAACACCACTCGATTTTTTTCTTCGGAGTAGCGTCAATTCCGATGTATACTCTACTGAATACCCGAATGAACAAACTTTACGAGAAAGGATACTGAAGTTTTAATAAAATTAAGAGAAATGCTCAAATGGTGGATAATGTTACTAACTCAATTATAAGGAGACCGCGGTTGTATGTAGAACAAAACCATTTTGAACATCTCTTTAAGACTTCTTAAACAAATAAGTAAAATAATTTTATATGAGCATTAAATTAATAAATTTTTTTGTTAAATAATTGTTACTAAAATTACTTTATACTACTTCATAAACGTGAAAAAGTCATGGATTGAGTGGTTTCCACGGAACTACAAAATGAGTGAGTACATTAATAATATTATTTATCAAGTTTTGTGATAGTTATATTTCATGTTATTTAATCAATCAATTAAAAGAAATTCTTGCTACGTGTTACTTAAATACAATGTTTCACATGTTGGGTCGCGGTCATTAACCCGAAAGGTGCTGATTACCGTGCGCAAGTATCGTGTGTATGACAAAATTGGCAAATAATTATGAATATTATTTAGAATTTTCTGAAAAAAAGTCATCTTTTAAATTTTATTTTGACGACAATCAACTATTTTTCAGTCAATGAATAACGTCTTTCTTCGTCCGACATTTTTTCCCGGAAACCGTGTATATATATATATATATATATATATATATATATATATATATATATATATATAACACACACACGCGCGCGCACACACACACACACACACACACACAAATATAATGCTTACTTTATGTGATATCTTTCTTTATATTCAATGTGTGAGTGCTACCTGGAGCCTCTTTATACTGGAATTAAAAAAAAAACAGTGGGTACAAATGTCAAAAACTAAATCATCATATATATTAATACGCTAAGGTTAAGATGTTACTCTCCCTTTTTAGAAAAAACCTCACAACTAATCCACATAAATTATATAATCATTTTATAGATAATTGCTTGCTCTACCGGCATCCACAACTAAAAAATTTATTATTGATATTGTTTTTGCAAATTAATTAATTATTAAAATTATATACACAAAACAGCAATGCTGCCATCTAACGGCTCAACGTCAATATGATTGACGGTCGGTAAAATTTTTGTTTAATTTCAAATCCACTCACGTATAAATAAAGTGGCGCTTTAGCTCAATGCTTTTGATACTTGCTCCTCTATATGTCAATTTTAGTAAAATATTTGTTTGATCTGTCATCTGAGCTTCATAATGGAATAAATAATACGAAGACTTCGCACGGGTCACGCTAGTTTATTGTATTTACCAAGTAAATTTTACAAACTAGTACTTCGCGTTAACCTCGTATCAGTACGCTGCATTGAACTCGTGCGATTTCACTAGCTATTCTAACCCGATTATTGTATAACAAATAGTCTTCCTATCAACTCGAATTGACACAAATGACCGTGTAAAAAGTACTTTTCAGACAACATAACCTTAATTAAGTCACTGACAATGAGCTTCAATCTCATTTAGGCAAATTCGCTCCATGTTTCTGCGGTATTGGATTTTGTCAACTTAATATAGGACTTGGTGAAATGAATTCATATTTTAAGTATTTCTTATTGTCTACATATATACTAGTACTGCCCGCTCAAACAATGACCGGCCTAGTGGCTCGAATGTGCAATCGCTCGTGACGCAGTCCGCTTATTCGACAATAGCTCCATCATACAGAAAAATAATAAGATTGTTGTGATGTTTTATCGTATGAATAATATATCGACATTCTTAAGGAAGAATATCATAGATCACTCTTTGTTACTTTACAGAGCAGCGTGACAAGTTGTCATAAATTCGTACAAAAGTACGGAATTTCAATATTTCTATATGCCTTGTGACATTATTGAAAAGCATCCTTAGATATAATTGTAAGACAGTCTTTTAAAAAAAAAATGAACAACAAAAATATAATTGCAACTATAAACCGTGAAAAAGTAAGTTTAATGTTCCTCATTGAGATTGTATATATAATCTCTTCGATTGGATATAGGTGACAACTTGCGGCGCTGGTCTATATTTTGGATTGTGCGATTATTTTATCTACCGGAATAGATTTTGACTGTCGTTCATAAAAGTAAGTTTAAAATATGATACTCGAACGCAGATACTATATTTCTGAAAAGGAAATAGCGTAATATCATTTTGCGATGCTTTTCAATGTTTTTGAGCGGTCGCAGTTAACCCTTAATTCTATTGATAACTTACTATTTTCTACTACGTCACCTTGTGACAAAGTCTTGTGCTCATTTAGATATACTTTGTTTAACGAATGAACAATAAACAGAGTTAAATTCTTCAATAGTATTGACAATAAAACAAAGCTCACTAACTTCGCCCTCTTTAGAGTATCACCTCGTACACATTTAAATAGTTATGAATATTTAAGGGTACATAGTATTTCTGTTAAACTATTCCCAAATATTAATTTTTTATTACGTAAACGTATTCAGTAGTTTTAGAAATAAGGGTGGAATGTTAAATTTATAGATACTAAATTATACAATTAGTAATAGATTAATAATAACATACAGGGAATATTCCGATTGTAAGATATAAGGGACTTTGTAGGAATATCCTTTTTTATACAATTCAATGTTTTTATTCAATGTTTTCTTTCAACGTTTTTATTTTATGTCATTCGGTTAATGTTCTTATTTTATGTCATTCGGATGATTAGGAATATGAGCGTGATATAGCTGTTTTTATTTTTGTAACGAATATTTAACTGTCCTCTTATCCAGTTGCCCGCTGAGTGTAAATGGCGAGGAATTCAATTCTTCGATGCAAAACGTTAGACGGCGTATCAAAAATTCTAGAATGAATAACGTCATTTGATAAAGGAACCGATTCACCTTTTTTTCTTTTATCTAAACGACACATAAGTTCTACAGTATCTAGTAAACAAGGTTCACGAGATTTTCTGTGATATTGTGTGATTTTTTGCTATATGCAACTTTATATGGTGCTTCTAAGCATGGTTTTTGTGCTGGAATGAAACCTAGTTTGGGTAAATTACCGGCTTTCTGAAACCGGGCTTTTTTGGCACGAAAAACGTTCACAGAATCAGATGCGTTTTCTCGGCGGACAGATGTAAGGTGATCTGACAATTTTACTGATTTCATACTGCCATTAGCAAGCATTTTTCACATAAAAAACACTGCGGCTTTTGTGTTCCATCTCGTTCAATAAAAAAAGTGAAACCGTAGGTGACATACAAATCCTTATATTTCCTATGCTTTGACATTTTTAACAAACTGTAACAAGTAATATTAAAATTGTTTTAACAAAATATTTTATTTAATACAAGCAAGTAGTCCGATCAATAAAGAAGTTATAAGTAATTTATTTTGATTTGGAATGCTGACAAGTATTTACATATACATTTAAGTCCAGTTTTGCTGGCTTCCCTTACCTCAAGATGACAACACGAACCCACTTAACTCTGTTTAGTTCACATTAACTATGTGACATCTAAATAATATTTTTCGAACTTAGTTGAAAATTTTCATCTCTCTCAACGAATATTGAGCTCGTAATTCCTTTCTTTATATAAATTAGAAGAATTTCTTCTTTGTTGTTGCGTGCTCTCTCTTTGGAGGTTTAATGTGAAATAAACAGAGTTAACTGCACTCATGTTGTCATCTTGAGGCAAGGGAAGCCAGCAAAACTGGACTTTAAATGTTATAAGTAATGATGTCATATACTTCTTTTCCTGACACGAGCACGAAATCATAGTTACGATAACGATGTTCACTTCCACTTGTACGGTGAAGACACAGTAACACTGTGTGGTATTCGGCGGCGGTGTGGACAGGATACGTGGGCGCGGGCGCGAGCGCGACTCCGCCCCGGACCCGTCCGCGCCACCCGCTCCTCTCCTGCTTCGTAGCGATGACGAGCGAGCGATCTACAATATACTCTTACCTACCCTATTAAGATCGATCACACGCGGTTATTTATTTTATGTTTTTGTTTACCATTATATTCATTATCGCTTAATATTATTCTTAACACTGAGATGGATCCCCAGCACTTATTCCACGGACCTCTCGAGGGCCACGGACCCCAGGTTAAGAAACTCTGCTCTAAGGCTTTCTTTAGACGACGAAGATGATGATTCAGATTCAGAAATGGCCTACGAGAAAGTAGTTTTCTGAAGAGCAACCCAAGAATGCAACTGGTAACGAAGTTGCCCACTACATCGGCTCGGCAAAGGCTGAGAGAAGTGTAAATCCATACAAATAGTGGGCTTTGGCTACGAATCAGTATCTGTACCACATTTTAAATAAGCTCACTAAGCGATACCTAACTACTTCAGCAAACTGTTTATTCAGAGAGACTATTTTCCGAGGTAGGCTTGATTTATGAAAAAAGCGCAATAGCCCAAACGCGCAGAATAATTCAGTTTTCTGCATCACAATATGCCCCTTTTGGAATTTGAATATTAATTAAAATTCAATGGTAAAACCTGTCATGATTGATTACATGACCTACTTATATACGCTGATTTACTGCCAACTTCTTAATTTTCTATATAAATTATAATTTGTAAATAATGACATAATGCATACGTTGTTGATCGTACAAAATAATACTTAATTATAGTTTGATTCTTTCGAAGTCTGTGAACTTTGCTTACAAAATTTAAGTACATTATTCACCGCTGTCGAATAATATACACTTTTATTCGCTACTCGACGAATAAAGAAAAAATGTCGAATAACAGCGACCAAGCGCGGTACCTCTGTAGTATCTGTAATAAATTATTTACAAACATTAATTTTCCTTATTAAATTAAATTACTATATTTAATTAAATTACCTACTATATTTTTTTCACAGTTACTTCTTTTTCAGATTTTTTGTCTTATAAATCATATCATTTTTGGGTATTTTTTCTTAATATGTATCATTTTTTCCGTAAATTATTTTATATTTTTTTTACTTTACATTTTCACAGCAATCTTTCTTTAGCAATTGGTCTAGTAATTGGTTTACTTAGTATGTCATAATAGTAATTGGTCTAGTTGATGTGATTAATTTTGGTTGCAGAGAAAATCAAACAAGTTTGTATTAAAATAATCTAAATGATTTGTTGTCGTTTTTTATTAAAAAAATCGCTTCAGAAAAGCAAGTTGATAGCCGTGCAGATTGAAACTGCAAAAAAACTCTATTCTCGCCGCTTTTTCTCGCAACAAAAACTATCTCGCGTTGGACTCGATAAACGAACAATACACCGCTTTGTATACAATGAATGATGGTCTGAATGAATGATTCACATCGCTTGCGAATCAATAGTTTTCTGTACACGTGAAGATTTTAAACCGGATCCGATCCAGCGGATTCCAGGCACATATGTTAACTCAAGTAGAGGCAATATGTACAAGATAAATTATATCTTAATGTATGGGTTGCATCCGCAGAATTATATAAAACCAATTACTGTTAGGAATATCTTAGGTCTAACCAAACTATGGTGGATGTAATATTGGCTGCATATAGAATTTTAGGGTTCCGTAGTGAAAAAAGGAGTCCTTGTAATTTCGTCACACCCGTCCGTATGTCCGCTGTCTATCACAGCCCCACAGTCTCCACAGTTTTAGTTCGTATGGAGATCTCAATTAATATAAAGAATATTTTAATGTACATCCCCCTAAATGTGACGAAGCGAAATTGTCTTTTCGCGTTTTCAGTTGAATGCAACGAGATTGGATATACAGATGTCCAGTGGCAGATTTCAAAGTTTGAACAAACATAGTTTCTGAACGCAACATATATGAAGGGCGCGGGGGGCGTCGTTAGAAGCGCAAGCGGTGCGGATGTTTTAGTAGCCATGGAACAGTGGAGTGGAGAGCACCGCGCTTTTGCCGTCGAGGCGTACATTTCGAGTGGATTTTCGCTGTCTGTAGCACGCTGTCGATTTAATAATCGTTACAGTATTCGTCGATTACGTGATGGACTATCGATCAACCTCATTCAGTCATGGGTAGCAAGGTTCAGAGCTACAGGATAAACATTAAATAGGACCAGGTCAGGACCTACACCATTGGTAGCCACGGATGAAAATGTCGAGCGTGTTATGGTTTCTGTCGTTGAAAATCCCCGTTTATCATTGTGTACACGTTCATCGATATTGGGAATTCCGAAATCAACTTTACAGGTAATAATGCGAAAAAACCTCCATATAAAATTCAAATTGTTCAAGATTTACGCAATTCTGACTTTGAATTAAGAAAAACTTACGCGGAGGTGATGTTGTTGAGATTTTGTACTGCTACCCGGATGGGCAACATATTCTTTAGTGACGAAGCTTACTTTCACATTGGAGGATATGTGAATAAGCAGAACTTTCGTTACTGGGATGTCCACAACCCAAGATAAATGCATCAAGAGCCTTTACATAAGCCTAAAGTAACAGTCTGGTGTGCCATGTCTGCATCTGCAATCATAGAGCCTTATTTCTTTGAAAATCAACGTGGCCAAACTGTAACTGTGAATTCGGAGAGATATGCCCAGATGTTAAATGACTTTTTCAGAGTAGAACTACAGAATAGTCCATCCTTCAACCAAAACACATGGTTCCAGTAGGACGGGGCCACAGCTCACACTGCTAATGTGTCCATGAATGCAGTGCGGCAGTTATTTCCAGAAAAAAACATATCCCGAAACGGTACCGTACCGTGGCCACCTAGGTCACCCGATTTAAGGCCATGTGACTTTTTCTTATGGGGATACTTAAAATCCGTTGTTTACAAAACAAATCCGAGCACTGTGACATAACTTAAAGAAAATATTCGAGGCGAAGTCAGTAGGATACCCCAGTCGCTCTGCAAACGCGTTTTTGAAAACATGCGTGCTAGACTCGAAGAGTGTGTCAGACTCGATGACCGCCATTTGGAAAACGTGGTTTTTAAAAAATGAAATCCGCATTTGTTTTTATAAAGTTAAAATAAACCTTTGTATTAGAGGTGTACTTTTTTTTACAATTTTTCAAACATTGAAATCTGCCACTGGATACTTGTATTTTTTACAATGAAATTAATGTTTAATTTCCAATTTTTCCAGTTTTTAATCTTATTTGCGAAACATTATATTAAAAAGTCATATGCAAGGTATCCACACTATCTGATTTTCAGCTATAGGTTAAAGAATCTGAAAAATTTTTAAATACTGGTATTTGTTTAGAAGTTTTAACACAGATAATTTCATATTTCGGTTAATTCGCATAAACAATTTTAAGAGAGGTAGACAATTACGGAGCCGTTTTTATTTATTTCTCGACGTCCTAAGGACTAAGTAATGTAAAAAGGTAGAAAGGTAAAAACGTTTTTTCGGTTTACGTTTTTTTGAGATGTTCATGTAGAGGGAAGGATACTTTCTTTTATACAACGTTATTATATATTCATTTACTGTAATTGCAATGTAAACGTGTACATACATGTCTGGAGGTCGTCAGATGATTTTGACCCAGGAGCTTCAAGTCGGTCGATGTGCGTATGAGGTCCGACGGTTCATATTTAAGTACAAGTAGGCCAGTGTAGGCTAAAGTGACGGGCGGGCGCGCGGCGGACGCCTTCATTGTGGGAAGCGTGTGCATTGTGGTGTTGCGGCTCCAATTAATCCCTTAGCGCTTTCTAATCGGGCGTCAGACAGCGGTGAAATTGGTCTACGTCAATATACGATAATTAATATCTAGTCACCTATACTTATAATACGTATGTAAAGACGTGCCGCGCTGCGACCTTGCCTCGAGCGTTAGCCAGTGCTGTAAACATGAGAACTTATAAAACTGGTCACAACACGCCATTTATTTACTTTCGTGAGAACTTACCAATTTAGTGACGCGGAACTTGTCAAACGAGTGCCTCGAATAACAATGCCATACTTATTTGATTTGTATTTATGAACTTGCGCTTCATTAGCGTGAAACACACATTCTGTGATGTGAAATATGGTGATATCGAGCTGATATCGAATGTGGCGTTTGTATTTTTTATTAGTTTGTAAAAAATAAAAGAATATATATGTAAAATTTATTTGATATTATATATTAAAATCTTTTCATAGTGTTTGACTCTAGTATAACGTTGCATAATTTCGCATGGCACACTTGGTACAGGACACGCGGTGCCGTGCGCTCGTAGGAAACTGCATCGATGATGGCTCTTCGGGATGTGAAAGTTTACACAAAATGAACCTACAACTAGTCGTTTATTAATTTGTTGTCGAATTTACACTCTAGTAAATATGTCATAGAAGCTATTACCTAAAACTTTCATAAATAATTTTTACGACTGCGGATTATGTGAATGTTGACTTTTTCAGTGAACTTATTCTCAAAGCAAGACGTACTAAAGACTACCTGAAGGTCTTATTTAGGCGAAATTCAAATTTTAACCTCTTCAAATTAACCGTTCGTTACAAAGCGGTCAGAACTTTTTCTTTTTATCCGCAGGCTCCTCATACGTTGATTTGTCAGAAGACATGATATTGAGAGCCTTGAAGAAATTTTTCTGCTTTTAGAGCAAGAAACGTAAAAATTGTGCCGATAATGTAAAAATATACTTTTCTGTTACAAAGAATATTTGTATCTTATGTGATGAAATGACGAAAAAATGGGCAAGCAATTAACAGGCGCCTCAGTATGTGCTTTTCTGAAAATGGTGGAAAAGGCGAGAGAATATTCAGAAATAAAAAGAAAAACCGGGGTGCAATTGGCATATTGTTAGGCAATTCATAAAACAACTTACGACGCTTTTCGTCAGTTCTTTTCTTTGGAAATGTTAAAGAATGAAAAAAATATTGTTTGACCAAATTTGCGTGCGCGGTTTGTAAAATGTGTTTTTATAAGTATATAACAATAGTATTGAAAATAGCTTGTAAAACATTAAACACATACGGAGATGAAATAACCATTTGTAATTCTACTCGCATAGCTTGAAAAAATTGTTTTTAAAACAGGATTACATGCAGACATACTTATTTATCAAT
This sequence comes from Druceiella hillmani, assembly GCA_039881145.1. NCBI lineage: Eukaryota > Metazoa > Arthropoda > Insecta > Lepidoptera > Hepialidae > Druceiella > Druceiella hillmani. Next base: position 22,696,163 of record JAYKKI010000003.1, on the reverse strand, counting down.
TAGTAGTTTAACAAAATGTCGTAAAATCGTAATTTTGAAAATATATTGCTTATGAATTTCGGAACTCTTTAAAATTGTTAGAAAACCAAAATTAGACTCTTTAAAATTGTTTAATAAACCAAAACTAGACTTGACCCGAACGATGTTGTTAATGATATAATCGAGGGTGAATGCCAGATTTTAAAATTATTATCTGAATTTATGTTTAATTTTGTTTTTTTTTTTAATTCGGTGACCCGATGCCGGCCGGGAAATTTCCGATTATTATTTTATAAAAACGAAATTATTTTGTCATTATATTATATTTATTGTCGCTAAAGGTCCTATTAAGCATTAAATACTAGAATTAGTAAAGAAATCATTAACGAGTAGCAGAAAAATATTAATATATTAATTTATTAGTTAACATATGCACATATCTAATGTGCGTCCAATTTATTATACGCTAGTTGAGGAGTTAGAAACCGAATTAACTAGAGTAGTTATAGACGAAAAGCAATTAATTCCCACCGAATGCGAAATTTACGACATGAATTGTAAGTGCGTAAACAATGCTCATTTTTCAAAATCAATTTGCATCAATATAAGTCGGGGAAAACTTTAAAATCCTTTGAAGGGATCACTGAAACAAAGAATATTACATACAATTTATGTGGTGGCAATGTGGCAAATGCTATAAATGCAAATTGCGTCAAACTCTTAACTGAACAATGCGGTTGGATTATCAGTGACGAATAAATCGAACCACTTTGGTTAGCAAGTGAGTCCGCTCCTATTTTAGTTGAAGACATGATCATGATGTGGCCACAGAATATGATGAAATGGATAATGATAATGATTTGTAAAATAAAAATAAGGAGCAATTATAACGTGATATTCCAATATTTTTATTCATTTATGTCTGAAGGGACGACTTAGGTTAATCATAAATATATAATTTGTAAAATATTGTATTAAATTAGTATTTAGTAATTTGACACATTGAAATTGCATGTCATTTCCAAGAATAGAAAGTTTTGTGCCAGACGCTTCGAATACGCTTTATTCGTTTCACAAATGCATATATCGTTAGGAAAGTGCATAAACTTTAATATGGTGATAATTTGAAACTGTTATTCGATAGGTATACTAATGGTCAAAAAAAAACTAAAAAACAAAATTGTACCTTAATATTAGCAGGATTTAATAATGCACAATTGTAATGTTACTTTGTAACCATTATTTTTTGGCAGTAATTTTAAGTTGCTACTTTATAGGCTAAGGTCCGTGCAACAAATCGACTAGGAATGGCAGTAGAAATGTTATTTAACAACTTCCTTCCAGGCACAAACTGACTTTTTGCATTGTCGCTGTGGGTATTAAACTTTTAAGAACATATTGTTTTGTTACCTTATCGACTCGTATTTTTCGGTCCGCTCTTGGACTATTTCTGTGACGTCTACAGCCTTTCTCAGTCCTTTTAAGTATTGTATATCAGCCCTCTATAACGCGTTTTCCCAATGTTTGAGAGCATTTCGTTTATTCTATTTCACAATTAAATGAAACTACGTGATGTAGTATTATTTCTACTTTCCTTCATTTCTTTACCACGACTTAGGTTTCGTTGTATCTTCAGGTGGGATAGTAGCAAAGATCTTGAACTTTGAACGAATCTTTGGTAATATCCCACCTGAAGATGTTGTAATACAACGAAGCCTTTCTCAGTCCTTTTAAGTATTGTATATCAGCCCTCTATAACGCGTTTTCCCAATGTTTGAGAGCATTTCGTTTATTCTATTTCACAATTAAATGAAACTACGTGATGTAGTATTATTTCTACTTTCCTTCATTTCTTTACCACGACCTAGGTTTCGTTGTATCTTCAGGTGGGATAGTAGCAAAGATCTTGAACTTTGAACGAATCTTTGGTAATATCCCACCTGAAGATGTTGTAATACAACGAAACCTAGGTCGTGGTAAAGAAATTAAAGAAAGTAGAAATAATACTACATCACGTAGTTTCGTTTAACTGTGAATAATGAATTTCTACAAAATTAACGCCAAATATATTCATTATTCTATTTCATTAATGTTCTGTGTGGGGGGAAGTATATATACTGGTTAGATTGTTTTAGGTCTAGTCTCGGTGTCACAATGCATGGGATATGTATTAAATTTCAATAACATAGTATTGAATAATTTGTAAGCTTAGCAAATACAAGCAACACACAAGCAAGGCAAAAGGCAATCAAGTTAGTTTGGTTACACTTTGATTTGCTGTCAAACGTGTTTTAATGTATTCAAGAGGTTTTGCATTGTGATTTTGGCAATATGTTTTGTCATGTTTTGATTATTTTATTATCTAGATATTTATTAAATGTCCAGGTGTTCTAGTTTGGCTTTTCAGCATAATTTTTTTTAATATCTAGAGGTTTATTTTCGATTACATGTAGGAGTTTTAAATTCACCATACTTAATTATCCGGATACATCGCGTTTGAAGAATTTAACGTCTATGCCATTTGACTCGAAATAATTTTCACTTTCACTTGTATCCAGCTGAATTGTTTTGGTGCAGATTTGATTAGCCTATTTCGGTTGATTCTTAATGATATTCTGCCCAGATATTGGCGTACTGCTTGAAATCATTTAGTGGGTTATTAGTTTCACGTACCACAAAACCCAACGAATGATTTTTTCCCGAATGTTACGGACACGCTTTACTGGAGTATTTCTCCATTCTAGCGGCACACAACCGAGTAAGATTTTTCCTTCCCGCCTTCGTATTGTGAATTTCCTTTTCCTTCTTTTTCTCTTTTCTTTGCAATCTGCTGAATACAATCATTTTTAAATATGATCTGCTATGTTATATTGATGTATACGTGTAAATTTCTGAGATTGAGATTTCTGAGAACTTGAAAGGGCTTGTTATGAGGAATACAAAACTATTTTAATAATTTCTTAATTTTGTATCGCAAATTTAAAACAATATTCTAAGAAATATGCGAAAATAGAGTATTCTCCCCATATTCCCCAAACTACTAAACCAAAAATCCTGAAAAAGCAGGATTGATGAAATCTAACTGAAAGATTACAGGAAAACTATAGCGATAGTCTCGAATAATCGCTGATAACTATAACAAACATAACACAATTATTCTAGACCTATAATTTGTAATATAAGTACTGCGTTTTACGGATGTGAAAAATATAGTAGGCAACATGTTTACGTTGTTAAAAATGAATATTTGTAAATAGTTTAATAGAAATACAATATAGCCTTAAATATTTATTAGTACCCAAATGTGTATGGAACCCTCATAGTACAAGTTCTGCCCGTACTTGATAGGTTTTTAGAAAGTCTGAGAAGTGCGTAATTACTCCAATAGCAATGCGTTATGTTGTTTTAATTATTAAATTGTTGCTTCTAACCAAAATTAGTTATTCTTCTCTAACTTTCAAATAACCTAATGAAATAATCTATCCTAAAGTTCGGATATATATTGGATATTGGAATATTCAAATCAGGTGACAAAAATCAATGTAAAAACTATAGATCTATCAGTACCCTATCTACTTTCGCAAAATGATTTGAATCCATTTTGTACACTTTTTATTCCCATTTTCAAATATTTCACTCCACAAGTCAACACGGTTTGGTACAAAAAGATCAACAATATGTAATTTATTAGTATATAAAAACTATCTTTGTAGCGCTTTTGCCAAGAGAAGGTAATACAATAAGAAGGGGCAGATTGATTTGTCCTAAATGAGAGTTATCATATTTCACGTCGGGAGATAGCACTTTGACATGCATAAGTTTTCACTTGTAAGTCGGCTTTAAATATGTCGAATAATTTTTTTCGCGTCATGAAAAAATTAATTTCTCTGTCACGAAGACGCATGTTTGCACGAAACTGTCGTGTAATATAGATTAAGTTCTGATGTATAATTTACTTTTATGAAATCTTGATACGAAGCCGATTATGCGATCGGTACCATTCGCGCTGCGCAATCTTCCTCTACATTCATTTAACCTTTCTACGTGGCCTATATCGTTCCGGTGTACACACTAGGTATTTACTCTGTTTAGACGGTATTGTGTGAACCAAAACGTCCATCCATATCATTGCTGGTACTAGTCTTACTAATATAAGTTCGCAGGCGCTTGTTAAATATTTATTGCATTTTTACACAGTCTTTCCTTTTCAACGAGTACGTACAAATGTCAACCTCCAAACGATCTGACGCTCATTACAAAAAGCTTTAATCTAATTTGGATTTGGCACCAATGACGTCACCCGCCGAGGTTTCCTGCTGATATATCGGTGGCGCCGGAAACAAATGTCGCGTGGCCCGACCCGACCTTTCACGCGCCCGTGCCGGTCGAAAGCGCTCAGCCGTAAACCAGCTCCGTCTCTATCAAAGTACCCTCAGGCTTTTTGAGTTGCCGAAGACAATAGCGGGTGCACTGATTAAGTTTGTTCGATTGTTAATTTTTAAATCAACGCGAAAGGTGCGCATAAAAAGATTTTTTTTTATTAACGTGTATCGGCTCAAAAATGATAAGCTATTATTATATAGGGGTCATTTTCAATATATTTGTTTGTGATATACCTAAAAATGAAAACGAAATTTTTCATTACTCTTACCTCTGACGCGTGTGATTTTATATTGATGCTCTGACGTCGATTAATATTTTTAAAGTTGATTCCTCGAATAGAACAATTTATCTTAATAAAATATTTCCTTTATTTAAAACGATAAAATATAACGTTTAAACATCATAAAAATAAAACAATCCGAATGGAATGCGAGTATATTAATCACAAAACAATGAAAACAAGTATTCAGTGAAAGGAAAGTAGTGAAATATTTCCTATATTAGAGTTTTTCTTAGAACACCTCGGATCGGAGTATCATCTTGTCGGATATTGACAAATCCGACAAAGGTATAAAGTGTGTAATGATTGTAGCTAAAATAAAAAAAGGATAATTAAAATGATTGCAAGTAACAAAGATTCGTTTGTAACTTTTTATAGCGTAATGGTTAAATTGTCGATTTAAAATGTTTAAGTTTGTTAATTTGGCACTAGTTTAATTTACACTAGCTTTCGATAATTATATTTTGGAGTGATTTAAATTCGAGTTGATGTATAAAACATGGCTTAAATTGTTGTTTAAAAATACTGGAGTGATTTAAATTCGAGTTGATGTATAAAACATGGCTTAAATTGTTGTTTAAAAATACTGGAGTGATTTAAATTCGAGTTGATGTATAAAACATGGCTTAAATTGTTGTTTAAAAATACTAATGAATTGTTTAAAAATACTAAATATTAATGAATATTACAAGAAGGGATGCGAGCCTTGCGGAACCCCAAAAGTGATTGTTACAGGTGAGATTTGATACTCAAAAGTTGACTCCTGTTATTTAGGTAACATCTAATCCACCTCAATAAATTCCCACGAATGCCATAACCTTAAAGTTTCGCACATAGGAAGTCAAATCAAGGGGATTACCACATGTCTTATATCGTTTGTGAAATTTTACTCTTTTCCTTCAAACATCGTATTTAGGCAGGAGTAAACCAAAAAGGTTACTTGATCTTTTAAATTATTTAAATAATACTTGTCTATTTGTCGAAAAATATGTTCACTACACCACAATACCAGAGTTATACAGAGAGAGAATGATATTTAAAAAAAAACGAGAAAACATTCTTCAATACTATTATTTGACGCCTATCTTACTATAGTTGTTACATTGATTCTTCCTGCTTACATCTAACGTTGCCTCTATCATTATTGAAATAAATTTAATCAGAGTAAGTCTAAGCCGGCTTTGTTAGTGCAGCGTTAGCCGCAGAAGAAATTAAACTAATTTGAACACGGTCAATTAGTCTTTAAAATGGCAATGAAGAAGGAATACACGGAAATATAATAATCATTGGCACATAAATATATTAAACTCTACATAATTACTCAGATTTACCGAACTATGATTTTGTCATGATCACGGAAAGTTAACTTTTAGTTACTTAAAAGACACTAGTATTTTTAAGTAAGCAAGAGTTAGCTTTATGATATTTCTATTTCTTTATTTTTCTCTAATATTTTTGTTTTATGTTTCCTTAGTCCGTATAGCCAGTTACCCATCGATATAAATTTCTATCCACGAAGAACAAAAATTCTGTAATTTTATTAAGTACGATAAATGCTTTTCAGAATCAGCATGTTTTTGTCAGGATTTGTCAAATTACTTAGATCATCAAAGTCATTTTTATTCTGTTTGCTGTATTCTGTTTCGAATGATAAACGACGACAGCAAAACATTTATTCAAAATACAACTCTTCGGATAACCCAAATACTTGTATAAGTTGTAATGGCGTGCACTACTTTTATTATTTTCAAAACTGGCTTCGGCCTATCACCCTCAATTATACTATTTTTTTCAATAAAATATAAATTACATCTGAATGACCTAGTCTATGGAGAAACATACATTCGTCGCCATTTAAACTTTTCACGACGAAAGTGTACATTCATAAATACGAGTAAGGAATATTCTTACTCGTAGTTTCACGATAATAAACTAACAGGACTTTAAATTGAACGCAAACAAAAAACGGGTAACACGATAAAGACCATACCGTACGTAATTTATCACCATTTGCCACTATTAAGTGGCAAATGGTGATAAATTAATGAACTTTTGATCAATTAATGATTACACTGTTGACATTTTTTCACGCGAAGTCCCTGTAATACTACACTAAGCATATAGCAATCAATCAAAATATTTTGTAATACCTAAATATGAGGTACTGTGTTGTATGAAAATATTTTAAGAATTCATAAAAACAATGGTGTTTACTTTTTCAAAAGAGGAATCGTATATTCACTCGTAACGTAACCTCTTTACATTTAATAATGTTTATAGAAAATTATATACGTAATTATGAACAGTTATTTCATTGAAGTTAACTTTGTTTGGGCGTGAATTCTTGTCGTCGGCGTGAATTCTTCAACGAGTCTCGAGTCAGGAATGAAGTTTGTACATTTCATCTAAAATTGCTCGTAGGGTAATTTTCAGTTTATGCGTGCGCATTTTAGTTGAATACAATAAATGCTGAATACAATATGGGCTGGACTGGTGTTCTGGTTGGCTTGTATATTATCTGTCCATTTGAACACGTATGGCATGATTGCATTAGCGAATACGAACTCGTAGCTTCTCAGTTATTGAATGCGGATTGTCAGTCGACTTAAAAACTACAAGACGAACGAAATAACAGTTTTTTATTGTTTATTGCGTTACATATTTGTCTTTAATTTAAGATAATACGTACTGTGTGTACATCAGTGAATTGCAAGAACCTATTATTATCTACTTAATATATCGCCACCCACCTGCTACAAAAAAAGGAGCGGAAGAGCTTGAGTTTGGAGGTTCACTTAAAACTTATACAAAAAATGGAAAACAGAGGCAAGCTACAGAAGTTGGACGATATTTTGGGCTGTCAGAATCTACCGTACGTATAAATATATAATTTTTAAGAATCGAGACAAAATTATACGTTCCAGCGAAATTTCACCTCCTACTATTGCAACAGAAATTACTCGTTCGAGACCGGTTATGGAGAAAATGCTAACTGTCTGGGCTGAAGATGTAAATGCAATTAATACACCATTGAGTCAAGATCTAATATGCTCAAAAGCAAGTTCTATATACGAGAGCCTGAAAAACCAGGAAAGCGAAGGGTCTTCTACTATCCCGTTTATAGCTAATAGGGCAGCTAGACATGATTACTGACAGCTAGACATGACTATGACAGATTTAAAAAGCGAATGAACCTCCACAGCATGACAATAACAGATGAAGCTGCAACCGCATATAGAAGCGGCGACGAGGTTTCCTACCCAGCTACACCATTTCCTACGGCGAGAGAAAATTCCTGCTTGCCTCGTTTTTCACGCTGATGAAACTGTCCTCTTCTGGAAAGAAATGCCATCTCGAACTTTTATTTCCAAAGAAGAAAAACATGCAAGTGGTTTAAAGCAGCGAAAGATCGAATTACTCTTATTTTAAGGGATAATGCAACTGGTGATTTTCAATTAAAACCTCCGCTATTATATCAATTCGAAACACCACGTGCTATGCGAGGTATAAATAAATATACTTTTTCGGATGTTTCGCGATCAAATCGAAAAGCATGGGTAACAAGAGAGGTTTTTACTGACTAGTTTACAAACAACTTTGTCCAGATATCAAAAATGACTGCGATCGTAATAGACTACCCCGAAAAGTTTTATTGCTCTTGGATAATGCACCTGGGCATTCACTGACATTTGATTCGCCGTGAGACCTGAAAGGGTAGATGATGTTTTTGCCGCCAAACACCACATCTATTTTACAACCCATGAACCAAGGAGTCATAGCTACTTTTAAGGCGTATTACCATCGCCGCACTTTTGGTCAGTTAATTCGCGGAACAGATGGAGAAGGATTGGATAAGGAAACATTGCTGCAGCTTGGAATGAAGCAAGGCTGAGCTGTATAAATTGAGTTTGGAGGAGTCTTTAGCCCGATGTGGTAGAGACTCCCAGTAGACACGTACAAATTCAAGATGCAACAAGAGACGCGATTGAAGACATCGCGGTTATGATAGAAGGTTCTGAAATTGGCAGTATTCCAGTCGAAGAGTTAGAAGAAGTTGTTGCAACAGACGCGTACCTTTGAGCAACGAATTTTGATGGAGATACAAATTTTGACGAAAACCAACAAAATCACATCGAGCAAAGAATATTATCGTCGAATTACGCCGCAGGAAGCGTTATGGGAGATATATTCAGGTCTTGAGATTTATACATATACGCGTCTTACATCTTCGGCAATCAATACAAAACGGTGTACGAAATAAGTTTGCAAGAGCGCAAGCAAAAAGCAACTCAAGAAACCTTAGAATAGCTATTTCACGAAAAAAATGCAAGGGATTTTTTTTGCTTTTCGATAAAAATACATTGATTATACATATGCAGCTTGTTATTTGATTATACCCCGTTATATGCGAATCTCGCTTAACGCGCTTTTATCCGGAACGCATTCCTCGCGTAAATTGAGGTATTGCTATATATATATATATATATATATGTATGTATGCATATATATATATATGTATGTATGTATGCATATATATATATATATATATATATATATATGTATGTATGTATGTACGTATGTATGTATGTATGTATGTATGTATGTATTTTTTTTTTAAAGAGGTGCGGAAAAAAAAAATCTTCGAAAGACACCGCCAATGTTAATACTCTGCCGCCCATCTTACGGCAGATAACAGTGACGGTAGTGTGGGATTCCTACCAGACCTGGCAGACCTACCCACTAAAAAAACACTCCTCTTCCCCTCTCCCCGTAGATGGTACGGGGAGGACTGAATCGGAACCGCGTTAGCATTACTTCAATCCAGTCCGTGCTGCGTCACGCGACGCCTACTCCTGGCTACTGGTCCCTTTCAGCAATTTTGCTTTCCAAAAGGCGCCGTGCATAAGCTGCAACAGCTGACCAGTTTGCTTCTTGCTCGATCATATGGGCTACCAGGCTTGAGGGGGAGAGCCTGGTGCCTATGATCTCTTCGGTGCTGCCTCTGCAGTTCTTCCACCGAACACACTCGAAGAACGTGTGTTCGGCGTCGTCAATTTTGTCTGGACAATACTTACATGCCGCCGTGCAGTGCAGACCCATCTTGTGGAGATAGGCGTTGAACTGTCCGTGCCCTGTCAGAAGCTGCGTCAGAAAGAAGTCCGTGTCTCCATGTTTCCGGGTGAGCCAGGCATTAATGTTTGGAATCAGGCGCTCCGTCCATCTGCCTGTCTTTCCCGTCGTCCATTGTTTCTGCCACTCCTGTAGCGTCTCCTTCTTAATTGTCGTTCTTGCCTCATTAGAGTTGTCACCATTTCCTTTAGCGTCGTAGAGTTTTGCTCTCTCAATCGCCAAAAGGTCGATAGGCGCAGCTCCTGCAATGACCAATACAGCCGCTTCAGAAACCGTGCGGTAGGCACAGGCTACCCTGAGAGCTCCTCGTCGTTGTACCGCTGCTATTTTCCGTCGGTATGTCTTTTGCTTTAAGATATCTGCCCATATTTCTGCTCCGTAAAGCAGTACAGAGTGAACTACCTCTAGCAGGAGTCGTCTTTTCCTGGTTCGTGGTCCTATCGAGTTGGCCAAGATCCTTGATAGGTTGGATACGGTCTTGCTGGCTTTCTTGCATGCACTATCGAGGTGTTCACGGTAAGATAGATTCTCGTCAATCATTACCCCCAGATAGCGCAGAGCCCTTGTTGACGTCAGAGTTGTTCCTCCCATTTCTATGGTGAATGGTTTAGGGAACCATTTTTGTCTAGTCAGTACGACCATCTCTGTCTTCTGTTTGGCGAGTTTCAGGTGGTGTTTTTCAAGCCATATTTCTATGGCATCCGTGGTCTCCCGAATTAAAACCTCTGCTTCCTCGGCACTATCTACCACTATCGTAGTCGCAACGTCATCCGCAAACCCTGTGAGCTGTACTTGCTTCGGCAACGGGATTCGCAAGAGCTCATCGTAGTCAGCGTTCCAGAGGTCAGCCCCCATAATTGAGCCTTGAGGCACGCCGGCTGTGTTACTTCATGTTCTCGCGGGCCCTCCGTCGTTTCCACAATCAGCTTCCTCTTGTCTAGATAGTCGTCGATCATTCCTAGATTTTCTGGCTTCACCAAAAATCTGTGCTCTAAAGCGTCCAAAATGTCTTCCCAATTCGCGCTGTTAAAAGCATTTTTTACGTCGAATGTGAGGAGAAGACACACCTTGCGAGCTTTGAGGCTACCAGACCATGCTTCTCGAGCTGTCTTCGTTATCTTCTGAATCGCGTCAATTGTCGATCTTCCCTTTCGGAAGCCATGTTGGTTTGTCGCAAAACCTCCGGCACGATCGATGTCGTTGCGAAGCCTTCCTTGAATGAGCTTCTCAAGCAGCTTTCCGGCAATGTCCAGCATGCAAAGTGGACGGAACGACGAAGGGGTTATAGGGGTCTCTTTCCCTTTATCTAGCAGGACCAATCTCTGCCGCTTCCAGACTGTGGGAAACGTGCCAGTAGCCAAGCATGCATTGTAAGCACTCAGAAGTATGTGTGGATGCTCCAGGGCTATAATCTTAATCACTGAGGCTGGGATGCCATCAGGGCCTGGCGCTTTCCCAATCTTGATGGTCTTTGCCGCGTCTTGCAGTTCCTTCGTGGTAAAGGGTGTTGTTTCGCCATTTTTCGTGTATAATCTCTTCCCTCGTGGTGGGTGTTCGGGAAATAGCTCCGCCACGATGCTGTTCATCACAGCAGGAGATTTCGGCGCTTCTGGTGCAGCTTTACCAAGTCTTTTAGTGACAATTTGGTACGCTTTTCCCCAGAGATCATTGTTGAGGTCGTTGCAAATCTCCTTCCACAATACTGCTTTGCTTGTCTTGATGGCTTTGTTCAGAGCCTTTTTGGCCTGCTTATACTCCATCGAGTATGTGTCCTGGTCGGGGAAACGTTTTGCCGCTCTCGTTGCTTGTCGACGTAGCTTGTGGCATTTTTCCCGAAGTTCTGCTATGTTCTGAGACCACCAGTACGCTGGCCTATGGGTGCCTGGCTTCATCGACCGTGGCATTGATGCATTGCATGCGGCGATGATCAGGCCCATCACTTTTGACACTGATGTTTCCGCCTCATTACGGGTATTCGGAGTCGTGTTATACTCAAAAGTAGACGAGCTTCGTGTTAGAGAAGTTCGCAGCTTCTCAAGATCGAGCTTCCTGGCATTCCACTTCCGCGGTTGATGAACTCGTCGCGGTGCCGGAGCAGATGTTGGTTGGACTTTGAATGTCACAATTTGGTGGTCGCTGCCACTGTATTCCTCTGAAACTATCCAGTCCTCGATCATGTTCGCGATCCTTGGAGTTGCCAACGTGATGTCAAGGATGGATTCCTTGTAACCCGGTCTTCTGAATGTTGTAGCACTACCGATGTTCAGCACTATGAGGTCGACTCTTGCTGCAAATTCTGCTACTTCATTACCTCTGGTATCAGAGATGTCAGAACCCCATTCGGCTGATTTGGCGTTGAAGTCACCAGCTACGATGACTTCCCCGTCGAACCCGCCGATTGTGTCCTCTAAGTTTGCCATTTTCTGGCGAAAGACACTAATCCCTTCATTGGGTGAAAGGTAGACGCTCACAAAGTAGGTCAGGGGGGTTTTGATCCAGACAAAGCCTTCTCCACTTCCGCTGTCATTGACGATGACCCGCTTCATGTTTACAATCCAGATAGCTGCCGTACCGGATTTATCAGCGAACCATGATCTATCCTGGATGTTTAGATACTGCTCGCAGATAAGGCAGATGTCGATCTTCTGTTCAAAGATACGTTGGCGTAGTAAATTTTGCGCCAGAGCGCATCTATTCAGGTTACCTTGTACTATGCGTGTCATTTCTGCTCTCTCGTGATTTCGGCAAGTGCATTGCGGAATGCCTTGCAAGCCCCGGAGCCCGCGGTATGACATACACTGTTCCGATCCTTTTCGTCCTGTGCACATAGAAAGCATTTCGGCTTCACCGCGCAATCTATAGACTTGTGGTTCTCTCCGCCACATTTGTAGCAACACTTGCTTCTATCTGGTCCCGTACAGCGATTTGTTTGGTGCCCGTAACCAAGGCATTTAAAGCAACGAGTCACTTTAATAACGGGACGAATGCGGCAGTTAACCCATCCAATTTTTATGCGGGCCTTAATCAGGACTTTGATCGCGTTGGCCTCATCTATCTCGCAGAAGGCCGCTCGTTGTCCTCGTGCCGTGACTTTGGTCAAGTTGACCCGCCTGATTTCTAAATTTGTCGTGAAGTCCCGATTGAGGGCTTCACGAACGTCATTTTCAGTAGAGACTCCATCCAAGTCGAGAATCTCTATCGTCGTCAGTGGCGTCAGTGTTTTGACTGTTCCGATGTTTTCGGTTGCTGACTTTATCGCGGCAGCAAAAGCCGCACTGTCGTCAGACTTGGGGCTCATTTCTAGCAGTACGCCTCCGCGTCTTGTCTGTCTAATGGACCTAATGTCCACGCCAGCCTCTGTCGGGTTCACCTTCGCCTTAATCTCCTTAAGGAGATCCGCGTACGTGCGCCCTTCTGCTGGTTGTACTAGAACCGCTTTGGTTCTTGGTTTTCTCCTTTTCGTTTTGCGATGATTGTTCTTGGGGCCATCGCTTCCTTGAGGCTTTTGGGCCTCTTTCGTTGTTACGGCCGAGTCTAGTGTCACTTTTTTCTTCGTTTTTCCCCGCCGAGCCACTTCAACCCAGGTGCCTTGAGCCTGTTTTTTGGACGGTTGATTGTCCTGTCCAGAAGTGGGGCTCGGTGTCGATAACGGCCTTTTCTTAGGGTTGGTCTCCTCGAGCGCGGGGTTCGGTGTTTGAGGTATACCCGGCTGGGAGATCATCCTGGGGGATGTCTGCGTAGTTCGCGCCGTCTTGCTTGGAACTGTTTTCGAAACAGCGGTGAGGTCTTTCAAAGCCAGGCGATACGCGGTGTCGATCGACCTGACTAACGTCCTTATTACACCGTGTACGTTGTTCTTATCCTTGATGAAGTCAACGAGCTCGTCAATTTTGGAGCCTAGTCGATCTACCGGTGTTTGGCGGCATCCACTGGATGGTACAGAGTGTACCCGATCCCGGTGGAAGGCGCTGAATGCGGTCCTCTCTTCTATGTTTAGTACGGCGGCGCTCGCACTCTGCTCGACGTCCATGTGGGCGTCCTCTCCTGTCGCTGAGTTCATACTCCCTGTAGCAGTACTTGACAGCGAGGCCATGGGGTCCACCCCGCTGCCCATTTTTTGTTTTATAGTGCTTTCCATGTTCCATCCCACGAGTACCTAGGGAAATATAAGTCCACTCCGGCAGAGCCCCGGTTGCTGGAGTAAGGCCACTAAATACGCCTGAGGTGGGACCTAGTCCCTCAGGGAAGCGCTTATGACGACAATACCCTGTCGCCTTTCAGTCCTGGGCACGCTAGACCTCTGACATCGGGTTGTGTTTTGTCCGCGGGGGCTATTTTATTTCACCCCTACCCTGTGTCGGCAATGCAAGCCTCGGGCTTACCCCTATCCGCAACCTTGGGGACGCGCCGTGTAGCAGTGCACCTCTGCCTACGGGTATGTATGTATGTATGTATGTATGTATGTATGTATGTATGTATGTATGTATGTATGTATGTATGTATGTATGTGCGTGTGCGTGTGTGTATGTGTGTACGTGTGTACGTGTGTACGTGTGTACGTGTGTACGTGTGTACGTGTGTACGTGTGTACGTATGTATGTATGTATGTATGTATGTATGTATGTATGTATGTATATATATATATATATATATATATATATATATATATATATAGACACACACATACACTATGTATAGGAAGGAAACTTTATCGCTTCCACCGCTTGTCCCATTAAACATGTGTAATCCAACAAAATGTAATTTTTTTCAATTAGTCGCCAAGTTTATAAAATAATTAACGTTTAAATTTTGGATGAAATCATAATTATGTTTAAATTGACACACTATAAACTCGGCAACGTTGTAAATTTTGCGAAGTGTCAAAAAAGTAAGACACACTCGTACGAAGTAATGAAAATACAAATTATTTTGTTTTATAATGTATTTACACTTACCTACATTTTATGTTCAAAATGTCTCCCTCGCTCTTCGAGGCACTTTCGCAGCCGACGACAATTATTGGCATGAATGCGTCTCATTAGGTCGGGGTTCTCTTGAATACGCCGTCTTATTATGTTAAAAGCTTGTATAATCCGATTTCTCATTTAGGCGATACTTTGGCGATTCCTAGTGCGTTAATAAAAACGGGGCCAACAATCGTATCACCGTGTATACCAGCCCATACATTAATAGTCCATCTTGCTTGATGAGATAACTGGCATATGACATGTGGATGTCTGCCTTTCTGCAACCAATGGTGACAAATTCGTCGATTCCACATTGAATTTTGACACTGACGGCTTCTCAGGTATTGTAATGGCAACCAGCACTAAAGAACAACATACCGTAATTCCACTCACTTGATATCACAAATAATAAAAATTATTTAATAAAAAGCCAGCGATGCACGTTACACAATTTAACTGATATGTCAAAACTAAACTTTTAAAAACATTTAATGTTCTTATTGGTCGAAAAAAATGTGTGAGGGTTGCCATATTAAATAATAAATAATCGATAACAATTTCATTTGAAAGCACAATTTAAATTAATGTATTATTATTAAGAAGAAAATAATAATAATTTATCTAAATGGCAAATGAAAAAATATCGTATTAATAGTTATTCCGGTAAGTTTATTTTAAAAATCGACGAGAGTATTTTTTGTAATTTTATATGTTTGAGCGAATTATGGATTGATGTTAAAGATTTTCAAATGGTAATAATTTTGATTTACGATATGTAAACAAAGTTGACCTTGACATTTAATTTTGTTATCCTTCTAACCTTTTTTTTGTAAAATTATGCAAATGAAAGGGACAGTTATAAAATTCAAATTGACCATCGATGGTTAAGAAAGGCAATTATGCAATATTGCCACATTTCTTACGTTTATCGTAATATAAGCTATAGGTTGATGCCTTTGCATGTTAATGACTTATGACAATTTTGAAATACAAAAAAGTGGTATGATTTAAAAAGAATTACAGATGAAAGTCCCAAAGTTTCCTAATTTTACATAGTGTACATATACATGTACATGTATATATATATATATATATATATATATATATATATATATATATATATATATATATAACGAGGCCAATAATCGTATCACCGTGTATACCAGCCCATACTTTAATAGTCCATCTTGCTTGATGAGATAACTGGTATAATATATATATATACATACATATATATATATATATATATATATATATATATATATATATATATATATATACGCTGCGCGCCAAAGCCTAAATAAGACAAAGGGTGTTTTTAGTACGTTCGCTGATGTTTTTGGTATTGTTAGTGTCTAGAGAGGGGCCAACTCGGAAATTCTTCATACCGAGTTAGTCGATTTGAAAATTAATGTAAACAGAGTTACAAACCGACTTGATCAAGTCGATTTAACAAACAATAATCATTATTCATCGGGTTATTGGAAAATAAAGCCTGTTAAATAATAAAATAATAAAGAATCATCAGCATCCGCTAAGTTAGAAGACTTGCCTGGACCACGTGGCTCATATAAATAAGCAGCTCGTGATCCGGTTGCTTCTTTCTTATGTGTCATCATCGTGCTCGTATTCATGTAATATTTATAAGACAAAGAACATTTTCTGCACACAATTTTTCCGTGAAAATCCAAATTTTCAAAAATCTCCCAAAACTTCTTCCTCGTGCCCGGAATTATAGTTTAAAATATATAAATTAATTAATGGGCAAATTTAAAATAAAAGTTTCCTAATAAAACACAACTTGAACAAACTAGAATAATTTATTAAAACCTACGAATAAGGAATATATTCGGTAGACTAAAACAATAAAACATGTCCAAACGAGTTATTAAATTATATGCGGGAATTGACTACGTTCGGTTTGATTCGAGCGACACATTCGGTTCAAGTATGGGAGCGTCACACTGACCGAGCGCAGGAAGCGATCGGACGAACCAGGCCAACTCGGTTCTTCCATGGATGAAAATTGGTATAATTTTGTTTAACCTCAACTCGGTTTGAATCGGTTTACGAATTCGAGTCGTCACATCTCTAGTAGTTTCGATTGGGTCGATTTATATGTCAAATAATACAGCGATACAAGTCACGTTGGCGGTGTGTACGGTGGTGTGATGCATTCTGACTGGGATCATGCGTAAATACAGCGCGCCACGCATAAACTATTGGCTACGACACGACCCAAGTGTGCTCTCCCACCAAACACCTGACTTCACGAGCCGCTGATACTAATATACTGCTTTCAGAATGACTCCATGATTCGCTGTCAATATCACTTAGTACTTTTTGGATAATATGTTATTCCAGTGAAAATGGAGATATGATATGTAATGAAAATCGCTTAACAATGCATAAAAAAATTTAACAAAATAAAATTTAACGAGAAACATAATTATGTACCATTAATTAAATTTTTTTTCAGAGTATGTGATATAGGTACGCGACATCATGGAAGAGGAGTCTACACAACGCAGCGAAGCGGCCAATTTGCGTATCGATGGTGAAGCAGCAGCTGAGATGGTAGTCGCAGCGACAACGGACCCCGACCCGAGGCCCCAAGCGGAAAATACTGACGACGATCCGGGAATGGAACCCTGTAGTGAAGCAGAAGTGCCGATGGGGGATGAGTTGCGTATCGAGTGCGAGCTGCGTGCTGAGAGCGAGCCGCGCGCCGAGGAGGGGGCAGTCGGTTGTACAGGGAGCGACAGCGGCGTGGAGGGATGCGGCGGGCGCACGTTGAGCAGCGGCGGCGGCTCACGCTCCTGCGCCTCCAGTGTCGTCTCCTGCGGTTCCGCCTGCGGCAGCGAGAGCTCCTCGCTCGCGGCTGATAGTGTGCCGCCCCGTCTTCGCAAGCGGGTCGCAGTTGCGGAACCGAATCGCGCAACCGGCGCAGCGCCGCGCCCGACCACATCTCGCGGTCCCAATCTAGCGACGAGGGAGCGCGCACGCAGCCGGGAGAAGCCCGTTCCGCCCGAAAAGCCGCGTCCGTTGACTCCGAAGCCGCGCGTACGACCAAATGCGGACTTGCCACCGGTAACGCGCGATTCGCCTGCACCGCGCGTTAAGCCGACGCGAACATCGAGCGCGCGCTGTCGGACACCGGGCACACCATCCGACGACGGCAAATGGCCCTCACCACCCAGTCGCAACACGCCCCCCGGCTTTAGGCCTGGCGAGGCAGCCAAGCTGCGAGCTAGCTTGGACTCGAAAGTCACTCTCGACCGATACGCAACGTTGCCCCGACGGCGGAAAGAACCTTCGCCAGAGACGTCTCCGAAACGCGAAGCCCGCAGCTCCTCAGCGGCGGGCCGGAAGCCTCCGGTGCGCGATCGTGAACACATTCAAACGCGCGCAGCGCCGCGAACTGGACAGCGCGCGCGCGTTCGTATCTACCACGAGACTGGCGCTCAGACAGTGCTGACAGGGCGCGACGTGGAAAAGGCACTAGGCGGCGCGTCCGTTCGCACGGAGGTGGTGCGTGTAGAGCGGCGCGATCGCGGCGTACAGGCGGATGGACGACGTGCCGAGCTGGGTCGGTTGGAGGTACAGTTGCGGCAGGCGGCAGCGGCGGCGGCGCGGCAGTCCCGCGAGCTCGAGGAGGAGCGTAGCGCCAAGCTGGCCGCACTCGCGGCGCTGGCTGCACGCGACGCGCCGGCACGTACCGCCGCTGACATTGTCGCCAAGCATCAGGACGAGATCAACAAATTATACGGAATTTGCAACACCTTACGAAGGGTCAGTATACAAAAAAATTTCATTATAATTTATGTATATATCCGATCGACACACCGACCGAGTGCAATATATGTGTGTGTGTGTGTATATATATATATATGTGTACATGTATATGTATATATATATATATACATATATATATATATATATATATATATATATATATATATATATGTATATATATATATATATATATATATATATATATATATATATATATATATATATATATTAGGGTAGTCCTTATTTTTCGACCTTAAAAAATATTGAGATCCCTATTTTAGACTCATATTATGGTAGTCTACCATAATATGAGTCTTTTTATATTTTATATTGACTGGTCTGTTACGTTTAGACTTATTTTGAAGTGACATATTGTACAGAAAGACTCACGAGTTCAATACAGTCAACACCCCCTTCCTTCTCCTCCTTGCCTCCTCTCCTACTACTTCCTTGCGCCTGTCTATCGAGCTTGAGCCCCGCCTTGTACCTCAATTGGAATTCAGTCATTAGTGTGAGCATGCACATTTTGTTTCTCAACCCATACGTACTTGTTTAACTTATCATGGGGTCCACAAGTAGTGGCGGGAGTTTATTAACTATAAATAAAACCAACACCTGGCTCAACGGCCAATTAAATTTTTTTTGTTTAAATTGCTTCTATTAGTCAAAGTTATATTCTATTTTTAATATAAAGACTGTTGTAGATTCCGTGACTGTGGCTGTATGTGAAATGATAAATTTATGGGAAAAAGGCATTAATGAGATTGAAAAAAACTTTTAATAGTAAAATAGAAAAACACATCAAAGTGCAGCTAACGAAAAAAAGAATAAGTCTGGCAACACGAATTAGTTTGTTTGATATTGCTCATTCTGAAGCTCTAAATATTATGACTACAGAGGAGGATAAACAGTTTATATTAGCACAACGACAGAAAGATCGCTGGATTGACTTGATAAAAAAGTGAGCAATTGAAAAAAAAAGCAAAACGTCTCCAAACATTCCGTGAAATTGAAAACAACCTCAGTTTTCATAGAAAAGTTCTTACTTTCTTCTTTGGCCACAGGAAAGAAACTAAATATTCGGAGTCTTGTCAGCATGTTCAAAAGCACAACAACCGTCACAAAAACAAGCTCGAAAAGACATAATTCACAGCCAGTTAGTTGCCAGCCTTGACATCTCCAAATTAAGCGATAGAAAAGGTGTTGTGGTTTAATGTAAATAGATCTTCTATTCGCCAACATCATTTGAAAAACCGAAAATTACAAAGCATCTTAAAAGCGAGTTCAAACCTGATTTGCCATTAACGGTTTTTTGGGATGGCAGGTTGATTGAAGATATAACTGGCCATGAAACTGTAGATCGTCTGCCAATTTTGGTATCAGGACTTGGAAATGATCAGCTTCTAGCGGTTCCAAAATTAGATCGTGTGGAACAGGCGAAGCGTGTGTGTCAACTATATACAAAACAATAAATTCATGGGGCTTAAGCGATAAAATAAGATGTTTATGCTTTGACACCACAGCTGCAAACACCGGTTTGAGAAATGATTTCTTCTGGAGTAGAAAATCTTTGGCTGGCTTGTCACCATCATATAATGCAAATTATGTTAGAAGCTGTAGTAGGTCAATTGGTCAGTCCGTCTAGTGGTCAGTTTTTTAACAGGTTTAAGAAGACCTGGGACAAAATTTAACAAAGTATTTATAAAACAGTAATTTATGATATGAGATTCTCATACATTGTAGAAAATGTTGCTACAGGCAGGATTTCATTTGCACAAAAAGCAATTTTATACTTATATTCTTATATCAACTTCGAAATTACTATAAAGAGTTGCTGCATTTTGCAATCATTTATTTGGGAGGAGTTACTGAAAAAGTAGCTGTATTTAGAAGCTCTACTGGTCTTCACCGTGCTAGTTGGATGGCTAAAGCTATATATTGGTTGAAGATTTTTCTGTTTAAACAATATTCAGTATTCAAACTACAAAAAAGGAAGAGAAAGCAGTGAAAGATATATTTTCAGTCATTATATATATATATATGTATATATATGTATGTATATATATATATATATATATATATGTATATATATATATATATATATGTATATAAATATGTATATATATCTATATATATGTATATATATGTATATATATATATATATATATATGATACTGGTTTCAAGTCGCTGTCGGTTATTCAGCACCGAAAAACGATTTACGAACAGAAAAGACCTTGCATTCTTTGAAAGTATAAACCAACCAATGGTCAAAGTCGCCATGAAAAAAATACTTGGCCATTTAAAGTACTAGTCGGAAGACCTAGGTTCATTTGCATTTTTCGATGACAAATTTTTGGTTCAAGATAACAAAAATATGGTAGACGCACTAAAAATCGAAGGTATAGAAGATAGCTCAAAAAGAAAAAAAAACATAAATGTCGACACTTCACCGAAAAAAGTTACAACGTTTTTTCCAGATACTAGGTATCTCTCACAGTTTTTGAACAAAGATGTTAAAACTTGGGAGGGGATGACTCTAATTTTGAGGCTGCAAAGAAAATCATCCATTCTATACAGGTAGTGAATGATATTCCTGAGCTTAGTGTTGCCTTAATGGAGGAATATAATAAATTATTGACAATTGATGAAGAGTAAAAGTAATATTTGCCTTTGTTGGTAAAAGAGTACAGAATGAAATATCCTGATTCAAAAAAATCAACACTTGTATCCTGATTATAAATTATTTTAATATTAATGGGTATCCTTATTTGTAATCTAAAGATTAATTTTGGATGTAAATGTTTTATATCGATAAATACAAATTAGTGATCAATACAGTGTTTTTTTTTAATTAACATTGAAATGTTGGCAGCAACCCCTAAATATTATTAAAAATAATTTTAAAAATATTCTTAAGTGGTTTTTAAGGTAGAAAATCAAATAAGATGGTCTCTGTCAAAAATTGGAAAAAAAAACTTTTTTACCCATATAAGAACCAACCTCTGGCAACGTGGCACGCCTATTGTGAACTTTGCGAAAGTGTTTAAAAAAAAACTACATACTGACTAAAATACAAATTATTTTGTTTTAAATGTATTTACACTTACCTAAAGTTTATGTTCCCTTTCCGTGTTAATTATCTTCTCCGTACTCACCGCACTTCCGCAACCAACGACAATAATTTTGACTTAAATTACCTGCGCTTTGCGTTTGGTATTCGAATTTTGCTCCCTTCAAAAATGAGTTAGCACATTTTGTTCCATATTTATTGATATTGTTGGAGAATTATCACCTGATACCACTGAAATGATGGGCTTATTCTCCTGTATTGCATATTGATAATAACTAGACTTGATTGTCGGATAACGTTCGACGTACATTCTTAGGGCTATTATAATGGCAACCTGCATATACTAATATACTAAAAAACGACATATTCATAATTCCACTCGCTCAATATCACAAATGACAAATCATTTAACAGAAACCAGTAGCACGCATTGAACCATATTAAATATATATATATATATATATATATATATATATATGCCATATTAAAGAATAAATAACCCATAAAGATTGAATTTGACATCGGCAATTAAAATTAGTATAATATTATTAATAAGAAGCGAATAATAATTTATCTAAGCAACAAATGAAAAAATATTGTATTATTAATTATTCCGACAAATATTATTAGTTATTTTAAAAATCTATAATAATATTTTTTATAGTCTATAATATTTAAGGGAATAATAAATGGATATTAAATATTTTTATAAATTATATCTTACGCATAAGCAATAATGTGTGTGTGTGATATGTAAATATTTTTTAATTAAATGTAAATTTCGTCACAAACACTTTTATTGAATTCATTTATTAATTAATTACATGATGATGTATGATTTGTTTAGTATAAACATTAAAAACAAAACCTTTATAACACAAAAAACGTAAATACTATGATGAATGACAGGAAGCAGAAACCAGCACGCTAGCGCGGCGCGAATTAGAGCGGCAGTTGGCGGAGGCAGAAAGTGAGCATGCTGAGATGCAGGACTTCCTTTGCGCTGAGAAAGCAGCACTACAGGACGCATTACGTGAGGCCGAATTCGAACTGGCACGCAGGTCAATATAACATTTACTATTTTTCAGCTTTTTTACAAAAATGTCAATTTAAATGTTCCGTGGAAAAATTGCAAAATTCCATTCGTCTGTCACAAGGATTTTCTTAGAAACTATTTTGGAAATAATAAGTTTGAAATTTATCATAGTGAAGTATAAAAGTTCAATTTCGATTCTGCCAGTTACTTTCGGGGCTAAATTTAAAAATAAGAGAAAATTTCAAGGGGAATGCGCGGGATGTCAAATGAAAACTTATTGAAGCAATGCACTAATTCGACAATATATATGATGTATTTTTTATGAATTTGTTTAAACATTTTTTGGGAAAAATATGAAATAAGGTATAGATTAAACTAAAATTATCAGGATTTAAAGATTCTAATGCAATTAATTATTATAAATAATGTGATTGTGTATTATAGCCTTCTAACTTCAGATCCTTTCATTTTAGAGAAAAAGTTTTTAAACAAAATTATTTCTTACGATCTAAGGAACAGCTTTTGTCTTTACACATTACAAATTTTTAATTTGACACCGTCAATACAGTTCTCATTGCTCTCCGCATATACACCATGTGATACGATATAGTGCCGTTGCACAGTAGTCCATTCCCATACAAGTGGTTGCTCAAAATTATGTAAGTTAGAAAATCTACTCAAATCATCATAGACCATGGCTCAGATAATGATTTTTTTCAAATATAGTATACAAAGAGGTATTATCTCGAATATATTAATATTATTTATTTGGAAAATAATATTTAGAGAATAAAAAATATACAGCTTAAGTTTAGAAAATTTTATTAAAATAATAAATACGCTAAGAAGAAACCAATAAAAAATTATTTAAAATAAATTATAAATATGTGCAATCATAAATTTTTTTTTTTTTCTTTTTCTTTTAACAATCTGCAAAAGTAGTCATACTATAAGCGAATGTTTTGAGTACTCCGTAGTCTTTACTGATCCCCACAGGGCTATAAGATGTCATTCCTTTTAACCTCTTTTTATAATTTCTAGTTTTTAGCTCTGTAGCCAGCTTGTTAGGATGGTTTTCCATGGTATTTTTTGGTTAATTTTTGGATTTCCTCCATGATGGTATCCATTTTCAGTTCTTAGTATTCTTGGTGTGGTATTCTCAAGATGAACTTCAGGACAGTTACCTTTACCTAGTGTGAACGTAACATGGACAGATTTGCTTGCACTAGCCTGTATCCGCCATCTCCGTAGCCACGTGGTTATTTCATCAAGGCCCTCTTGTAGCATGTGTGATGCCATGGCAGTGTCAGCATGGTCTGCTAGTATCGCTGTGTCATCAGGAAATGTTGCTGTAGTAATACTTTCAAGCTGAGGTAAGTCTGCAGTAAATATTGTATACAAAATAGGCCCCAGGACTGATCCCTGCGGGACTCCGGCAGTTGCTTCGAAAAACTCAGACGTCACATCCGCGTCCTTTACTTGGAAGATTCTTCCCGATAGATAGGATTGAATTAGAGAGAAGTACTGATGAGGTAAGTTGATTTTTATCTTATACCTCTTGTGCCAGACCCTATCGAACGCCTGTTGAATGTCCAGGAATGCAGAGGAGCAGTACAGTTTTTCTTCCAAGCACTTTCTTATTTTACCACAGACTCTGTGGATTTGTTCAGCGGTAGAGTGGTCTTGTCTAAAACCGAATTGATGGTCCGGGATGACTTTTGCACTATCCAGGATTGGTAGCATTCTGCACATCAGGAGTTTTTCAAAGACCTTTGAAAGGATTGGCAAAAGACTTATAGGTCTATATGAGGATACTTCATTGGGTGGTTTACCCATCTTGTATACCATAATCACACGGGATACTTTCCATAATGTCGGGAAGTACTGGGTTCTCAGTATGGCGTTAAATAGTGAAGTCAGAAACACTATAGTTTTTCTAGGTAGCTGCTTTAGTATTTCTTTGGTAATGAGGACATATCCGGGAGCTTTTTTGTCATGTAGATTAGAAATGACTCTCCAGACTTCCCGTACTGTAATAGAGTGTGGAGGTGGTGACATTTGGAAATCTTGTTGTAGCACATTATTAATCAATGTCTCATTTTGTACGTCCATGCCTGGATTTGGGGAAAAGACTTTTCCTAAGTGCTGAGCAAAAGCATCCACCTTCTCCTGTGGTGTTCGCGCCCATCCATCAGCTATTTTGAGTGGGGGCTTGGCATTATGGGGTCTGTTGTAATTTTTAGTAAATTTCCACAGTGAATTATTAGTCGAAGCTAGGCTGTCAAGGATTCTAGTTGATCTTCCAAGGTTGTATTGTTCCATTTGTGTAAAATGTCTTTCAGGTCTCTGGATGCTGTGTTAAATGCAGTTTTGTCCGCGGAGAGCCTACTCTGATGCCAAATTCGATGGAGTTCAACAAGCTTCCTGAACAAGTGTTGTAATATACTTAGTAGCCTCTTCTATATTGTCCTGAGTTTTTAACGGGACATTAAGTCGTATACAGCTATCAATGTACTCTCTGAGTAATTCCCAGTCAGTGTCTTTGTTGGTGAGAGTTTCAGTACAGTTAGACTCTATTATTCTAGAACTTATTGATAATATGACAGGAGTATGGTTAGAAGAGCAGTATGGTTAGAAGAGCTGTCATAGCAAGATTCTGGTTTGATGTAGTGTCTTGGTAATCCCTTCAGTACCAAAAAATCGAGGAGGTCTGGGATTTTTTTCTCGTCTTTTGGCCAATACGTAGGTTCACAGGTCGATGAAACCAGTAAGTTGTTTTTGTCTACAGTCGTTTTCAGCTGCCTGCCTCGTGTTGTAGTAAGTCTGGAGCCCCAGTACATATGCTTAGTGTTCCAATCGCCGCCAGCAACAAAACAATTTCCAAGCTGATTGAAGTATCGGGTGAACATATGTTCTTTTATTTTATGTTTTGGGGGGCAGTATATCGCCGAGATATTAATATAGCCTGTGCTATCGTTCACAGCAATTGTTTTTGCTTGTAAATACTCAGTTTTATAACCCGGCATTATGTGATGTTTGATTTTCTTGTTAATTATGACTGCCGGTCCACCATGTCCAGTCCCATCTGGGTGATTAGTCATGTAACATAAATGTTCCTTGAATTTGATGCTTGAGTTGCAGGTACAATGTGACTCAGAGACAAGGAACAGTTGCAGGTACAGTGTGTCTCAGAGACCCTTTTCTGTTCTGTCATAAAGAGCTCAACCTCTTGTTTGTTGGGGGCTAGTCCGTTAATGTTCGAAGTGGCTATTCTGTAGGCATTTATTTTGTAAGTCGGTCGACTAGCTTGGTTATGAGTCCCATCAGGGAACTCATTTGTTGAAGGATCATGCCGAACTTGTTGACTTGTTTTATTAGTAGTTTTTCTAAACTGATGGTTTCATGTAATTTTCTTTGCTTATCAACTGAATCCGGTTGTTTGTCATTTTCTTTATTAGTGCTGGCATATGTTTTTGATTGGTTGATGATATTTTTCATACCAAGTTCCTTTCTGTGCACCTCTTCATTTGTATCACCTGGTACCGTTTGGGATGGTTTAATTTCTCTGGAGGCCTTGCCTTTGTTTCTTCTGGCGAGTATTTCTTTATACACTTCACATCCTCAATAGTTTGCTGGATGTGGTCCTTTACAGAGTGCACAGGTTGCGGGTGTGTTACGGTCCTTTTTTGGACAATCAGATGTCTTGTGAGACTGCCCACATTTGACACATCTATATGGGCGCATGCAGTAATTTTTTGAATGGCCGTACTGCTGGCATCGTTGACATTGGACCACGGTTTTACATTGCTTGGGGTCTTCTATAATTACAGCTTGATGGTAAATATATTTCAGCTCCTTAGCAAGTTGACAAAAAAGGTGGATGTTGGTTTTTTATCAGGGCCATATTTCACATTAATTATCTCCCCTGATACTATGTTACCGGTTTGTTCAATGTCAGCTCTTATTTCCTGCATGGGTGTGGAGTGATGTAGGTTTCTTATTACTACTCGATAATATCTTTCCTCCTTTCTATTAAAAGTGTGTCCTATCTGGCCTTTCTCTCAGATGATTGACAGAATGGTCTTATAAGTCTTGGTCTCAACGCAATGTATTCTCAGTAGATTCTTATTGACTATCTTATATGTGTACTGATTTTCTTTAGTAGCAGTTTCCAACAAATCTGTCAGCTTGTTGACATCATTAATGCCATATAATATGATAGGTGGAGATTTGTTTGTCTTCTGTTCATTGGGTTCTGATCTTTCCCTCTGGTCTAAGGGAAGTGTGCTATACCTGTAGCTAGTTTCTACCTTATCGGGTGAGGGTGATTCTGCAAAATTTTTGCGTTTATTTCTTGTAGTTGGCACTCTTTGCCATTCGGGTGGTTGGATTTCAGAATTTTGTGAGCTGGACATTTTAACGACTTCTTGGGTATTCGTTTTGGGCAAGACTTCTAAGTCAGTTTTACTACCTAGCGATGCACTTCTAGGTCTGTTTGTAAACAAAGACGGATGAAACGCCTATTGTACAAATCTACATTTTTCAGTAGCATTTACATTTATTGGAGTGTCGTCACCTACTCCTGCGGTATCTTTGATTAAATTAGTTGACTCCATTGTTGTTCTCACGAGTAGGGTCGATAAAACAGGTCACACATGAGGTGACACCCATTCTCATGTGAAGGCACTATACAACAATGTTAGCCAGGTCCATTGAGGTTGGCGCTTAGAACTGATATCCCATCAGCGATTCATCCTTTTGGCACGTTTCCCACCGTAGGATTGGGGTTATATGTTTATAGAGGGTAACTCCCTCTTGGTCCGGGCGGTAAAGCCAAGCCCCCATTCTTGCAGATTGCGAGTTTACGGGTTAGGGGATCATTTCCTATCTCCTTAGTCGAAGTGTTAGCTTAGTCAGGATAATTAACCGCCGCCTGAGACTCGACGTTGTTACTTGTTTGGCACCACCCAGGGGACACGTGTAGGGTGGGTCTAGGAATAGATGGTAAATCCTACGGATGCAAGTAACTCTATCCCCCAAGTAACTCCATCCCCCAATCATAAATAGACATAGAATTTACTTTATAAACTAGGTATCATTTATAAATTAATATGAAAAAGTACTAAATATACTTATCTACAAATAACAACATCTAGATCTAATTTATTGCCATAATACTAAACTTTTACTGTCATAAGAGTCATCAAAACCCGAAAAGTTACTTCCGCGAAATTGGCGATCTGGGATCTGAATGCGGGAAAAGCAGGTTCTGAACATATTAAATAGCTCAAAACCTCCCGTAATAACTTTTCCCTGGGTTAGGTACACTTAAAAAGACATTAAATTTTCGGAACTTATGTCAAAAAAGCAAATTCAGCAAGTCCCGATTGATATTCACCCTGAATTTCCGAGTGTAATATTTGCATGTGTTTCAGATCTCTTTATGGCGAGTTTCCAGTGCTTCTTCTGACATTTGCCCTATTAGATTATGTAGATATTATGTCAACATCATATACCAATATCTTGTGCACCATCACCGGCATGTAGTACCATGATACCTATCCATATACAAAGATTTGGTTTGACTCAACAATTGACTGAATTTCTCAATGTTAACATTGTAACCACACTGAGAATAGTTGCCATTTTTTTAATCACTTCCACATCAATTCCTGTTATTTCAGCAGAAATTTCTGGGTTCCTGAAAAATCATCTGGCAGTGTTATCATTATTTATTGAACCAAACTATGGCATAGGCTTTTCGACAATAAGTTCAAGTTTTTCGATAAATGAAGCTTGGATTTGTTTCTTTGTAGTATCTACCATATTTTTATTATCAACACTCCTCATTTGCCATAATTTTAAAGGGAGACAATATGCAATATGGAGCAGTCACTCAAAGGAGCAAATCCATGTGTGTAGAGGAGAAATGTCAAATCTATTAAATTCTACATTTGCAATATTCTCCACAGGCTTGTTTATCTCTGAAGGCTTTGCGCCACATAGAAAGCACTTGGATATACTTTCAGTATCAGACACAATATTACATATACTACTATCAACCATTGTGAAGTGAAAATCATGAATAATGCTTAATTCTAACACAGCAGTGCTCACTTTATATGGAGTTAAGTTTGCAATCAGTTGTTCTAACTTAGCAGATTCTTCTTTAACTACATTTGAATTTTCTTTAACAAACGAGAATTTAATTGACCTTCAATATCTGGTGGATCTGGGACGTGGACTGTTCTAGATAATTGTTCCATCTAAAGTATACTTCAACTGAAGGGAAACTAAAGCTATGGAGAGTAAATAATTCCGTGTTAGATGTTGTTTATGCAGACTATGCCCTGACCATCAAATCTATTTATAAATCATCGTAAAGTCTCCATGTGGAGATAGTAAGAATCCAATTAGGCTTGGACTTGAATCTTAGCGTAGTTTTCTATCACCTCAATGAAATCACCTATGGATAACACAATTTTTTGGCTTTTCTAAAATTGTAAATACTCAGGATGTTATCAGGCTCTTCTCCGCCAATGCTAACATTACATTGCTATCCAATCGATGACAATGTAGTCAGCAGCTCAAATGTTTCAATTATTGTATTTTGAGAAATTGTTCATGTTTTGTGCTGATTTGGTTCGTTTTTTTGATGCCACCATACAAAAACTTGAATTTTTAGTCTTCATCAGAACAGTTATCTATATCATAAATAGTTGCGAGAGGTTCTCGAACACTGCTTACTTTGCATGCTTTGTAGTTGTTTCGCCATGTGTAAAAACAGCATTATTAAACCCCAAGGTGCGTTTGAAAAAAACATCTTCATGTAAACCATAAAGTACCACTTAAGTGACATAAATAGAATTCGAAAACATGCATTTGTCATATAAAAAAATATGATTGAGTTTGCAACTACCAAATTTTAATGTAAATGATTTAAAATATGCCATTTTAGCTGATTGTATAATATCAAGTATATTAAAGGAGTGTTAACAATTTGACGAAAAACCTTCTTTTTTGCCAAGTTTAATCTAAACTCTGGGAATATGTAGTATAATGATTTAGATATGGAAAAATGATTAAAGCTTCATCTATAATTTCAGTTAATTTCCTTTTTTTTGGTTTTATACATTTATTTCATGATAATCGGCTTTTTGCAATTCATTCTTCGCCAAAATTTAAAGAGGTAATTTTAAAGGATTTATTCCAAACAAATAATTGTTATGAATTTTACGTTTAGTTTCAAATGCGAAAAAGGCAGTAAATTGCTCATTGTCCCTTATTTAATTTGATGAAAACATAATTTAGATTGATGCAATAAGAGAAGAGACAAAGGAAAATATTTAGTCAACAAAATTCTGCCATACATTTCGTGACACCAGCTTGACATTCCGCGCTGAGATACACCCCGAAGCAATTGTATTTCGACCTCTCTGAATAAAAATATATGCTATGTATTTCTACATTATTGGTTATCTACATTATTGAGTATGTTATAAAAAATTTTATTTAATTGAAATATTTTATTTTATAATGGTATTACTTTAAATTTTATGTTTGACAGTTGAATGATGCTTACGTTATGAACAATATAATGCGTGTACGGGCGTGTGCACGTGCATGTGTATGCGTGTATGTCTGTATGTATGTGTGCGTGTGTGGTTTTTTTTCCATTTCCTCCTTATTTACGATACTACCGAATACATTCATGTTATGGAAAATTAATGTTGGCAAATAGTTTAATAGAAAAACTTACCCTTACATGTTAATGTTTAAATGTATACGGAACCCTCGTAGCGCGAGTTCTACTTGTGCTTGACAGAATTTTTTGAATTTTATGTAAATACGTGAACATGTTATGATTTTAAAGCATATCTGCCCTAGTCATTTTATTTTTATATCTGTAATCAAATTAATTATCTCCTAGCCTTATTGTCTTTAGTTTTGATTTAATTCCATCTATTCGACTATTTAATACATTTCACTTATTCCTTCTAGTAAATTATTGTAATAAGTAAACTTTTAAGAAGTATTTAAATTATTTCGTCCATTTGTTTGTTTTGATTTGAATTTTGAATATGTGAAAAGTAATGAAACGCCACAAATCCTGTTTTTTTATAAAAATTTCAAACTAACATATATTTATTCAAAGTTTATATAAAACCATCTAAAAGAAGAACCCGTTTTATCTATAAATACTAAATTTTACAACTTTACTCACACGGTTACAGTTAAAAGCTTATAGGGTGAAATTAAAACATGCAGCGCCATGTAGTAGGATTAAAGGAAATTAAATGCTGAGCTTTTTTTCATGATTTTATATTACTTCTCTCTAAATTAGGGATTAAAGGGAGGGATTCTGTTGCTACCTTATATTGTGCATGTAACGTTTCAAAAATCACGTTTATCCGTGCCTCCATTGCGATGTTACTTCGTTATTTCCATTGTGTACTTTTTGTTTCGAATAAGAATTTTTCCAAAGACATGAAATTTCCTGTAATAAAAAGTAGCATATGTCATATTCCCGCCCACCAACCATCTCTATGCAAAACATCATGTATTGACATGATGACGGATTACCGTAGCTCCGTTGAGACATGAAAGAAGAACAAACAAACACACTTTTGCATTTATAATATTAATTAGGTTCATGGTATTAGTAAAGATAAGATTTCCCAGGTTGAAAGTAGCCTATGTCATTCACCGGCTTGCCAACTATTTCTGTGCAAGAAATCACATCGATCTGTAGCTCCGTTGCGACGTGTAAGAAAGACAAACATACTTTTGCCTTTATAATGTTAGTTAGAATTATGATAGCTGTTGAAATGAGGTTTCCCGGCACAAAGAATAGCTTGTCTCATTTCCCAGTAAGCCAACTATGTTTAGGAAAAAAATCATGTTGAAAGGTTGTTATGTTGTGATGTGAAAAAAGGACAAAAAACTTACTTTTGCATTTATAATATAGGTAGTTCTGACGCTCCTTTATATTGCGTATGTAATAATTCAAAAAATCACATTGACTCATTGCTCCGTTGTGACTTTGCATCCTTATTCACTTTGTACTTTTTCAGTTTCATACCAGATTTCATTGTGATGAAAAGTATCTTATATAATCCGCCTACCCCACTATCTTTGTATAAAAATCACATCAATCCCTTATATCATTTTGATGCGAAAAAAGGATAATCAAACATATTTTAGCATTACATTAGTTAGGATAATAAAACTGTAGAATTGGCTTGTCTATACACTGAAGATATTTACAAAAATATTATTTAGGGTAACATAAAAAATGTAAAAGAACACAAAAATATATTTGTTCGTTTACCATGAAACAGTAGCTAAAACGATTTTGGTAAAATTTTTACTGGTGGATTCTGTTGACTCTGAGGTAACATATAGGCTATACTTTATCACAATTGTCCAATTAGAAAGATGATATGGCAGTTTCAAGTTTCAATATCAATTATGCTTACTTAAAAAAGTTTCTTTTATAGTTTTTATAATAGGTGGTATTAATGTACGTAATATTAATCTTCCAATTAACTTAATAATATTTTTTCAACAGTTCAAAAATTTGTAACTTTTTAACTGTCCATATGAACAAGGGATAGGAGATATCTAAAGGCATATATTTATATTTTATTGTAGGTTTTATTTTTTAAGACTAATTACTAAAGTACAATGACATTTTCTAACATTCGATATGTGATGCCGTGTTACTTTAAATATAGTCAAGAGGTGGCATTAAGGCAGTAACCTCAAATAAAAGCAACAAATATTGTATTTGTCGTCCCTACAATGTTCATTTATTGAAATAGGTTGTCACAAATCATTGAAAGAACATAGAATTCTACAATACAACAATAAAAATTTTTTCCGGATTGGACGCCGGTCATTGAACGATATTTTTAGTTGTAAACTGAAAAACCAAACTCTTACACAGATCGCACGGTTGGAGGTGGTGTGTTGTGTATAGTACAGAAGAAAGGTAAACAATTTCGTTGTCATGAGCATAGCTGATTGCTTGTATTGTAATCTTTCTTTCTTCACAGAAAAGAACTTTCATGTTCTTCACAGAAAGAGAAAAGCTTTGGGCGGAAGTAAACTTTCACATATGTTTCAATACATCCCTAACTATTTTAGAACTTATCCAATTATTCTTATTAACAATGAGTCTTGTGATTCATCTCCTACCTAGTGATCTTTAAAATTGGCTCTAAGAAACATAAATAGTGATGTTATTGTGTCTTCAATCACAAGTTGGACAGTATGTTTTTGAATTTTGTCAACCATTACTTTAGGTCTTTCCAATTCATGTATTAGGATCATCAAAATTAAAACACAATAAACTTATATCTATCATAAATATTTTAAAATATGTCTGTGTTGTTAAATCCAAATGAATTGGTAATCCTTGCATTCTGGGGTTTATGTAAACTAAAGTTTATATTACATTTAAGAAGCCCTACTAATTTCCTTTCCAATTTAATAGATATTTGAGGCTATTTACTTTTCGAGGTAAGTTTCTTACCTGTATTCAATTCAATTGTCAATTCATAGGGCATTTCATACTTAATATAATGTACATTTAGAGTGGAAAGTATACTGACAAGCTCACCAGAAACTAGTGAATTTTTATAACGTAAGACATCATCTGTCCCTCAGTCTTATAAATTCTCACCATGGTTATAAACAAAAAATAAGTCATTTGTGTGCATTATGGTAGAGATATAAAGTTAGTTACGAAGTTTACATTTGATGTTAGAAATAAGAACAATCATGTGTAATAAAAACTGACAAACAGCAATATAGTATTGCCTTCTTCTAGTTCTTAGACAAGAATATAACGGAAAAATTTGTATATTTAAGTACATCATAGACAGGCATTTGTGTTAAGGACATAAAATATTATACAACAGAGAATTTTTCTATGATTTTAACGAATGCTCTTTGACCAATAAAAACTGCAGATGTCTGGAAGACTACAACTTTTCCGTAATAGCATATATTATATAATTGGTTTTATATGTCCACTTCTGAAGTAGAATGTGTAATGCATTTCATGCTTAAACGTCAAGGTGAATAAAGGACACTAATGTTGCAAATTGGATAATTTTTCCTCCGGTAGGCGTGCTGAATGTCGGCAACTGGTGCGTATGAGTGAGCAAAGGCGGCAAGAAGCACTTGCAGCACAGGCCCGGCTACGTGGCGCAGGTGGTGGAGCAGCAGGTGGCCTAGACCAGCTGGCGCGTCGCCTACAGACACTGCTTGACACGCTCGTGCAGTCCTACAACATTGTAGGAGAGGATTTAGAGGTGAGTTTGGTCTGGTATTGTGCCACAAATTTTTTTATGTTTATTAATTTATAGTTCCACAAACAGTTAATATATAGTTTACTACAAAAAATTGTACGGGTAATCCTTTCAGGATGTCATATATCACAATGAGGCTTTCAGCCAGTCCGCAAGCAGTGGATCGGCAAGTCCATCAGGAGCAGCTGTACCGGTACGTGGTTCCTCATTGCTGGCGGCTGTTGTGAATGCTATCAAAGGCGCTACGAGAGTCGTTGTACCTGGCACCGATGCTATCTCTAAAGATGCTGCTGAAGGCGGGAAGGTATCTGACGGTAAGTATAATTCTGAACCAGTGGCACTTTAGATTGTGATAAATGACATATGTTTTATTCAAACAATACTGTTCTACTTAATAGGTTATCTCTATTTGGTTATTTATTTTCACTGAAATGAACCAATACGTGCTTTTTTATTTTCAAAGAATAAGAATGAAGAAAGTATTGTAGTCATTCAAAAATTCGCGTAAATTTTTAATAGATTTTAAT
Source organism: Druceiella hillmani (assembly GCA_039881145.1). NCBI lineage: Eukaryota > Metazoa > Arthropoda > Insecta > Lepidoptera > Hepialidae > Druceiella > Druceiella hillmani. Next base: position 22,661,677 of record JAYKKI010000003.1, on the reverse strand, counting down.
TCTATCACTTTTACGTAATGAAAAATATTTGTTGGAAAAATATCTGTGCAGTGCTTAGTTTTTTCTTTGGTTAGTCTAAAAATTAGTATCTTTATAGCCTAAGACAGACTGGGGTCTGGGGAATTTCAGTTTTACCAATATTAAATATTAATTTCTAACTTTAGGTTATTTTTCTCCAGCACGTCTCTAAGTGCTCATTGCGACATGCATGCTCCATGTCCTGCATTTCGAAACAGCAGACAGAGGACAGGCTATCGCTAGTGCCAAATGAAATAAGCTTGCTTGAAAGGTGCCATATTCCATAAAGAATTGCAACATATAAATGTTTCTAATTACAGTAATTAATTAAAAGACAAAGATGAATGAAAAAATTTTATTATTTCAGAAGAAAATTCAGCTGACTTGTTGGACTCTGAAACAGAACCCTGTCTGATGATGGAGAATGTCTTGGAAGATGTTTCCATGCCTGACACTCACTCTCATAATCTAGTCTCTTCCGGTCTCAGCCTTATGTCTTCTTCGCTTAACCCCACCGTGGGCCTGGCGACCAGTATCTCTGCTATCCAGATTACTGACTCAAAACAAAATACACAATTGATGGCTTCTTCCCTGGGCTTCTCAGAGAATAGACAATTGAGCTATTACAATAAAGAAGATTCATGTAATTCCTTGCAGAATTTAGCTACGTTCAGTGCTGATGAATTATCACCAGTCAATAAAGAGAATTTGACGATGTCTGATAGCCTATATGGTGACGAGAAGGAAGATGCTGGTGGGTATGAATATTCAGAACACGAGTCTTTGCAAAACCTGTCACAGGCTATAATGAACAGGCAACAATCTGAAGCTGAGTGCAGCATGAGCGAGGATTTGCTCAGCAACAGAGAGAATGATGAATACTACTTGAAGGCATCCAACTGTTTAGTGGATAAAGTGATACTTGTAGACAATCTACTGACGAAGTTACTGAAAGTGTTGCGAATCATTCAGCTTGAAAATGAGTCATCCGTCCAACAATTGAATGCTTTAAAGTAAGTTTTCGTTTCGCTTCTTATACTACTGCAAACAGTACAAATGATAAGAATTAAAGTTTATTGGATATTCATTGACAAATGACCATCTAACTTTTCTGACTACAATTATCATATGTACTTAAATTACAGAGAAAAAATAGGTGACACTGAAAAAAATGTTGCGGACGTTGTGATAAAGAAGTTGGCAGAGTTGGAGGCCAACAAAAATCTTATGGAACAGTACAAACAGACAATAGAAGTAAGATGCTACATTACTTATGTATTTTAGTCTAAGATCATCTTTGCAATGATATTTACAGTTGATGTAGAATTGGAAAGTTGAAGTTATAATTGATTATAAAGAGTATTTATAAAATATAGTAGTACAAAATAATACAACAGAATATTTGTGTAGATTGGTCAATTTCGCAGGACTCTGTGCACATGTACAACTTATTAATTCATACATGTTATTTTAGATAAGCCAGTTGCACCTTATCAATTGGTCAAATTAGTTTTATAGTTTTCATAAATATATGAGTGGTGTCTTTGAATGTGGGAGGTTATCAAAAAACTACAACGTAGGAAACTCCCTATATTAGAAAATTATGGTTATTTTCTCCACCACTGGATTCGTACAAAAATTTGTGTACAATATATATCTTGGCAACTTAAATCCTGTCTCATGAAATTTCAATTCCCGCTAAATTATGTATTCTACTTCATTACTTTCAATTAATTAGGGAATTAAATATTTTTTCTTGAGTAATTGTATTGAGGCTATTTAATTGTGGTGTATAAGTTTAACTATTGATAATAATAATAATATTGTGTGTGATTAAATATAAATGTATAACTTGAATGTCTATGAAATGCAGGTGTTTGCGCCCACGCACACATGTTTTGTGCTCTCCAGTCGGCAATAGTCCGCAGGTATTGCCTCATACAACGATATATCATGTTACCACTTCTGCTTCTAGGCATTATCTATTTATCAATAACCAGTCAGTGTATATTCAAATTAGTTACTAATATTTCTTTCTACATTTTGATTAATCGTTACATGTATATAAAATTAAGATACAAGTTTTATTTCACCCTAGTTACCAATGCAAATGTAATTGTTAGGGATAGATGTTATTATCATTATCAGTGGAAGTGAGAAGGTCCCATAGCTTTATATTTAGAACCTTTTGTCAGATTTTATTCACTTTTATGGAATATTCATCCCATGTAACTGGATTGAATTCTGGAAATTAAAAATAAATCTAAGCGAATGGGATCTGAGCGAACAACAAATAATAAATGCATAAGATATTAGCGGGTTAAATGAGTGATGCGTAAAGTATATTCAGTTGTGAGCAATGATTATTAGGTTATAAAATTTGATTACAAATTCACTAAGAATAGTTCTCCAACTTAAATTCATTCAGTAATGTAACATTTTTTATTAAACTTGACACTTCCAAACAATTTTATAGGTACTCAGATTGTACCAATATCGAGATGACAGTATATATAAATTAAAGAAATCAGGGAAACAAATTCTTTAATGCTTTGCAAACTAAGTACAAATCTGCGATGAGAACATGGATGATGATACCGTGAACTGTTTTTGATTTATTTAATGTCAATTATTTTTTTCTTCTGCAATTATTAATATTGTCCTTTAGCTAAGAGCGGTTTTCACTCTACTCATAGTTTCACGGATTTTGGGCATGTCTTTTCTTCAACCAATCAAATTGTAGGCACTCATATGGGCACCAAAACCATGATTCAATTAGTTTTTGGCACTCAAATTATTATATGAATAAAAAATTACTATTTAAATACTGTTTGTACAATAGTATTAATTACTATCCACTTTTGACATTGACGTATTTATAGAATGATTTTCATAGTTGCGTCACAACAATGTTTTTCTTTTTATTCACTTGCATTGTGATTTTATAAATTCAAGCACTTTATAATAGAATTTCTGGCATATGTATTCCTTAGTAAGAAGTTTGGAAATTATTCACAATGAAGAGAAATTTGAAATCAAATACAAATTCAATCTATAATATTCAAAAAAGAAAAATAAAGAAAGAACAACACATAAACAAAAAATAACTATTCACTAATTATTATCAGAACTTAAATTTAGTGGCATGCCATTCAAGCGTATATCAATAAGAATTACAAGTACTGAAATATTTGGGCATTTTAATACTTAAGTTTCATTTTTGTTTTGTTATCGCTACTGTAAATTTTGCTATTTTGAAAAACGGTTTGAATTGTATAAACTAATTTTGATCGGTTTAATCAAAGCAATCAGTTTGTGCATTGTAAATTTGCTTCGATTGACTTGCTTTAGGAGATAAATTAATTGAAATATATTTCCACTTTTCACATAATGTTCAAATTTTTGGCATTTCATTTTTCACTTCAGGATATATTCAAATGTGTTTAATATTTCTTTCTTTAATAAAAAGAAGAAATAAATGTATTAAAAGAAAATTAATAATATTTAATATTATTTCTAAAAATTTTGAAAAAACTTTGATGGGTGCGTATTAAAGTTATGTTTTATTCTTTAATCGTATTCCTTATGCTTCACAATAACTAGACAAAAGTTATATTCAAAATTTATTGGCAAAAATGAAACAAAATGAATATTGAAAATAAAATTTATAGCAAACCGCTGTAATATATGTATAGGTGAAAAATATGATGTAATATTATGCAGCGGCTCAATATGTTCAGTGAAAAACCATTACTAAACCAGATTTGAAAATGAAGGCCCTGTATTTGAGTCTAACTAGATTAATTTGACTAACTGAAGTTGATACAACCTTGATTATTCTCTTTCAAATAAATTGTGTTGTGTTACTGAAAATGCGTTACGAAACACTACTGCATACATCGACCTAATAGCCATTGAGCGTGCCATACTTGGGCAACCTTCCTAGCTATATGGAGGTAAAATCCGATATGTGCGTTATTTTCCAATAATCAAATATGTCAGTTGCATATAAGTTACAGTCACAAACAAATTATGTCATTAAATGCCAAGTTGTGCAATTAATTGGTGCAGAGTCACATAGTCGGACATAATAAATTTAAAAAAATTAAATTAAGTCTCTTAAAATTAGTTTCAGCTTTTCAAAATCATTGCAATATTTGTACATATTACAAACCTAACAGGCTAATTGACTTGAATTTTTAAATTGTTCTATTTTGTATTATAAGCACACTATAATTATATTTCTAGGATATATGCCATATTTTTTACATAAATCACTTTTACTAAAGTTTGAATTTTCAAACTCGCGCTAAAAATACAATTTCTGTAATGGCGGCTAATGTGACGTCACACACAATGTAACGAAAGATTCCTGCCCGCTGAAGGGGATTATTATTTATTTTCATATTAAAATGGTGTATGCCATTCATACATTCATACATGTGTAATGACACAATGTGCAAATACATCTATAAAAAATCGACACAAAGTGTTCGTTTCGGTGCCAACAAATCTTAAAAGATGAAAAAAGTGGCTGCAATTAACCCAAAGAGATCCAAACAGCTTTGTAGCTCAGTCAAATGTTTTTATGTGTGAAGATCATTTCGATATAAGTAATATTTATGTTTTAAACATTATTATCAATATCAATGCCTATAAACCAAAAGAATAAGAATATTAAATTTTGGTATGAATACATTTTAGTACCAATGATATTTTGACAATTCATATTATGAAAAAATTTATATTAAATGCAAGAGGTGATAGTTATAAATTAAAAAAGAAAAAGGACCATAATTTAAAGATTTAAAAACTTGCCTGTGACATCATCTGACTTTTAACCAATAACATTTGCGATGCTGATTAAATTTCAAAAAAATATTGTGATTTCTTTATCTTTTTTTTTTATATAATATAAACTTATTTTTCCGAAAATTAAAACGCAATACGCTTATTTACATTATAATCTAACAGGATGACCCTGAATTGTGGTATATTTTCGATGTTGTCAAATAGCCTATTGAAAATAAGTTTTTTTGCTTGACAGCAAATAATTCCATTGAAGACGGTCTTAGAAAAGTTTGTAAAAAATAAAATTAGAAAATGAAATGAATGCTTGCAGTTGAAAATTAAATTAATGGATATTATGAAAAAATTGCTTAAACTTTCGACTTTGGGCAAGGTTTTCAAGTTAGAAAAAGTTTCTGGATTTTTTTTATTATTTTTTCATCAATTAATTTTTTATGAAAAAATTCAATATTTTTTCTTCTAAAACTCTACTGGAGTAAAGATAAAAATACTTTTCTTATACTTTTATGAACGGAATTTTAATCAGTTACATGATGACCTCAAAGCCTTATTTGTTTGTTGAACTATCTGCTACTCACACAGTATTTGATTTTGATATCTTTATTTTATATATCTAACACTAAGTAAATATGAAATGTTAACAAAATAAAAAAGGAAAATTTGACATTTTTTAAACTAGTAAAAGATTTTCATATCTTCAATAGAAATAGTTTTTGTAAAACTTCTAATTTTTATACGTAACATTCACCTTTTCACATAGATAGTAATTTATCCATGACAACAGTAGTTAATACCAGAATAAATATTCAATATATCGTTGGAATGAAACCACTTGTCTCAGAAAACTCAAGCAAGTTAGGCAAGCAAAAAAATGATTTGCAGCTCTAATTTAAGAATTTGACTCGCATATCATAATACACTGAATTTTCAAAATAAAAGCTAATTTGACAATTACTTGTTTTTTATTTTTTTTTTACATGGTTTCACTTCCTGAAATGTCAAAACCAAAGTTTCCTATAAACTAACTGTGTGATTTCTTTAAGACTTTATTAAAATTGTTTATCAACATGGTTTCATATATCAGCAATACATGTTGTTTCAGTGTATCGCATCAAAACAGTTAGGCAACAATTTCCATAGACCTAAACCTAATGACATTAATTATATGTTTAAATTTGTAGTTAAAAATAGATATTTACCCTCCAAATTAAATAAAATATTAATGTAATAACAAAAAACAATAGCTGCTATTACATGCAACAAAATTACATGCAACAAAATTAAAATTGTAAATATTTTCTTATATCTAACAAATTAACCAAAAATAATAATTGTTAATAAATAAGACTTTTGTTTTATTTAGTTACAACTTGTGAATTATATAGTATTTTTGAAACTGTTTATATTTAATTTTACTTTTCAATACATTTCGATAACATCAGTAGACAATATCATTGTAGTTTAAAAAATTAGACAGAACATATACAACTATACTATATACAGTTATTTTAATTACCTACCATAATCAGTATTTGTATGTGTTTCAATATAGATTTTGCAGAAAATGTGTATAGTGAATAATATTTAAGCTTGTATAGAGCATATAGTGTAGTTACAATCTGTAGTTATCGAAGTATCCAAATATAATGCGAGTAGCATCGTCCTAAATTATGTTTTATTTCAGAGTATGACAACTGAAATAAATGAAGAAAGAAAAAAAAAAGTGGACGAGTCAGTAGCAGAGGTAATAGAAATATATTTAAATTTTTCACTTTTGCTATAAGAATTGATAATTACTTGTAACTTGAACTTGTATTGTTTTTGGAAAATGAAAAAAACTCATTTTTCAAATTTGGTTTTTGGATAATGGAAAAAACTCATTTTTCAAACTATCATGACAGTGTGAAGTAATAATTATCATCACATTCTTAACCTACTAAAGTGTCGACAACTAAAACACAAATATACTCCTTTGCAAAAATTGGACACTTACAATTTTTTCAATTAGTTTAAGTAATAGCATGAGGGAATTAGATTATATGCAACAAAATGAAATAAATATGATTTACTAAGAGAAAAAACTTTTTGTTTGTTTCAACAAAAATAAGAGGGCATTCAACTGGCAATATTCTTTATTTAACAAGTTACAAAAGAAAGAAAAGAAAATCAGTATCTAGTGTGGCGTCCTTTTGCTACTTCTCCAATCTTCACGGCATTAGTTTTTAATTGGGGAATATGCCGCCATTCGGATGTTAAAATTGTTTTTAGCTCTCGGTTGTTCTGTGGGACTGAATGTACAGCTCTAACACGCTGTTTTAGAATGTCCCACAGATGCTCAACAGGATTGAGATCGGAACTTCATGCTGGCCAGTTTAAACGGCGAATCCCGATCTCAGTCAGATAAGCGTCTACTTTGCCCGCTCAGTGTGCTCGAGCGTTATTGTCCATGAAGACAGCAGCAGCTCCTATAACGACCAATTTTGGTTTTGCTTGAGGAATTAGGATATATCATTGTGCATTCGGCTAGCCATTTTCAACAAAACCTAACTCTGTACAATCTTCAGAAATTAGCCTGCCCAAAATATAACAGAGCTTCCACCGTAAGGTGTAATCACTTTAAAACATACGTTTGCTTAACACTTTCCTGGTCTTCTGAACACTTTGCAACTTTGGTCCTCACCAAATAAAGAGATTTTAACTTCATCAGAAAATAAAACCCTGCGCCACTCCACATCATTCCATGTCGCACAATTTTGTGCAAACCTTGACCTTGCAATACGATGCCCATGGAGTAATTTAGGACCCCTAACCGGTCTTCGGCTGTGTATATCAACTTCTAAAAGTCTTCTCCTGACTGCCGAAAGGCTAACACTTACATCTCTCACTCCTTTGAGATTGGTTTTTCATGTTTATATAAGTAGACTTTCGATTTCGTAAAACTTGGCTCACAATATATCACTCGTCCCTGGTCTCGGTACACTGTTTTCTTCCTGTACCCGGTCTTTTTTTGAATGAACCACTCTCTTGAAATCTGTTCTAGGTCCTCTGAACAGTAGAATGACTTGCGTCAAACCGTTGCGAATCAACATTGAGTACAGACTTCTTCAAGAAGAGTCTCTATATTACCAGCGATTATTGTTATGTCTGCCATAGTATGTTATAAAATTTATCACGAAAAACAAACTTAAAAAAATTTTACAGCAACTAATTAACCTAATTAAACTTACTTAAACAGTTATTTTTAAATAAAGGACACAACATCTAACCACATAATGCAAACAAATCTTTTAAATGTCATCGAAAATTTTTCAAATAAATTTAAAATTTTTAAATGTAGAATATTTTATCTTATAGCCAGTAGAGAGAGAGCTCTCTAACATGCACACAAATATTTCTGAATATTCGAATGCATATAAAATCTCTTTTTTATAGCGTAAAAAAAATTTTAGGTGCCCATTTTTTTTGCAAAGGAGTGTATCTACATTTTACAGTCTTCTTTCAATACCCATCTGCCTTTCCTATATAGGTGTGATTCGGCTATTATTTTGAATAATGAAAAAATAGATATTTTGGAAAAACTAATTTTTTTTAATAAATTAATTTTTTTTTTGTTTTTCCTATTCAGAACAATGTGATGAGTAGTTCATACAATGAAAATAATGGAAAAAATGTTATATCAGCACTTCGTGAATCACGTGAAGATTTTTTTTATAATTTTTAACCTTTGATTTCTCTTATTGTATTAGGATCTAATATAAAAATGTTGTTGAAGTGATTTTATGATTCAAACTTTAAAAGCCAGATGAGTCAACCTTGTGAAAATTTGTTATAAGGAAACATACATCTATACAGGTGACATGTTCTATGAAAAAAATAAATATCGTGTTAACATTTCTATTTGCATGTGCAGGCAAGTTCCCCCAATGGCTATGCTCCAGGCCCAGAAGCAGGTGCCAGCAGGCCCTGGCTTAACTCTGGTTTGTCCAGATCGCAACTTCGTCACCAATATGAAGCTATAGATCGTGCCCTTTCGGTACTAAATGCAGTGCAGCCTGTTGTGGCTGCCTGTCCACCTTTGGCCGCACTGCAAGCTGAACTGGAGACACTGTGCTTTCATGCGGCTGTTGAAGTCACTGCCCCACCACCGGGCATTTCCGACTGCAATGCTAATGCCCAACATGCCATCGATAGTGCCGCTTGAAGGGTACTTGGTGTTCAAGTTTGTATTTGAAGTAATTGGTAAAGTTGCGTCCATTCTTGTCACAAAAGGTTGAGCCATTAGATATTGCAAAATTATAAAATTAAATGTTTCATTGAAACTTATTGTAACTTGAAGTACTTGTTAATTAGTTGTGAATACAGTATTGTGGAAACAGTGTAACAATATTGACAAGTTGCCAATTTTGTATACATTCATAATTATGAAGGGCAATCACAAAAATGTTGTATTATGAATTTCTTTTTATAAGTTGCTTCAAACTAATTTAAAGTTAGTATTTTGCTTCATAGGTAATATAATTGTGTCAATTAATTACCTGTTGTAAAGGAGACTGGCGAAGATGGACCTGGTATTACAGAAAAAGAAATTAATTTTTAAAATAGGTGATGTTTTTAGCATATAAAAAAACCAAAGAATTCCAGGAAAGGGTCGGAAATAAAATAAAATTTGTAACTAATATAAAAGAAAAAGTATTATCATTGTATGATATTTACAATATATCAAGAATTGCTAATATAATAAGAATGACTACAAACAATTTAGTGACATCCGTAATAATTTTTTAGAAACAAACAAAAAATTAAAAGTGAATCGGTCTTTTTTGACGTGTGCCCTAATTAGTTAAAACCAAACTGTTAACTGTTTTTGGGTTTTACATTGCTTTTTACAACAACCTTGTCGGTCCTGTTAGTTTCATGGATTAGTATATTACATTTGTATAGTTTGCGTTTGATCTATCTTACTGGTTCAAAGATTTCTTTAGAAATATCATTTACCGAATGTTATGAAAAATAACCTGGTTTTCATAAAGAAATACTAGATTTATCATTCGTCTGATTAAGCCATTATAATAAAGCTTTTGAGGGTTTATTTTTTCCATTTTATATTTGTTAGACTTTCTTCTAACATTTAGGCCCGTCTAGACTTTTGTTGGTCTCCTTTGTACAAATTTCCATCCTTTTATTACGCAGCCTCTTAAAATAAAATTATTATACTTCAAACTAAAGTAATGTTTTTACTACTAACAAAATTATTATACTAAATTGATTTTGATCTCTGATATTGTTGCCGATTTGTTGCATTTTTTCGTTTAATCAAATGTTGATAAAATTTAAATTCCTTGTTTTTGTGTGGTAAAAAAATATAAATTAATTAAGTTCCTAATTTAAATTTTGACTGATTTAAGATTTTACTAATAATTTCGAAGCGCAATAAAAAGATTAAATTAAAAAAAAGACTGTATTTAAATTTTATTTTCTGTGGAATAGCACCAAATACTGGTGATACTTTACGAAAGTAATTTGTAAAAATATAAGTTATTACAGTTTAATTTTGAATGTCGTTTTAAAAAGAAATATTTGGACTATTTGTCTTCCAAAATACAAAATTATAAGCAGTATTCGCTGTGAAAAAATATGTAATATGATACATAAAACCTTTTCACTTTCTTTTGAGATTTATAGAATACTGAAAACATTATTTTTTTAAAACAAGAATATTCTGAGGCTGAGACTTCCTTGCTAACATGTTATATAAAATTTTGTTTTAAAGTGATAATGAGTCATTTTTACAAAAAAAGTTACTAACATGCATATTGACATTTGAGATAATATTTCTACTCAAGATAAAACAAAAGTTAATTATGGATGAGTTGTCTTTAGTAGGAATATTTGTTTTTAGAAAATTTACTATTTTTGATTGTTGAAGCAGGGTGTTACTCTTAAACAAATTTTAATGGCATTCAATTAAATATTACCCTCAGTGCCATTACTTAATGAATAATTATGTTATGTAAAGTTAAAAGCACAAATATTATTGTAATATTTCTATTATTGTATTGAATGATGTGAGAAGGATGACGGGAGAATTGCTTTAGGTTATAATTTTGAATGTTAAAGAAAAAAATGTTTATGGTGAATTTAGCTTTAGATTATAAGATACTATAGAACATTTAAAGCTTCCATACTGGGACAATTAATAACATGATTTTCATTTCTCTGACTTATTAAATAACAGAAATATATAGTTCATAAGAGTCGTAATGTGTCATTCTTGGGATATTTATAGATTACAGTTTGGTTTTTATTCGTTTTTTAATGAATTTTGGCGACCTTTGTTTCTCTATTCCATTGAATAGTCTGCACTCTGAAATATGTATAAATTCCAAAAATAAAACATTTTAAATATTTTATTAAAATAGTTTTGGTTTTGGATATTGAAATTTGCAGAGATTTAACATTCTTTATTCTATAATTTCATGTTGAAATAGGATATACGCAAACAAGTTCAGATTTGATAATTATTTATAAATGTATATAATTATGCTTATTTTTTTGTTAGATTATTAACTGTCAGTATTTTTACTCTTCTTCAAACTATGATTAAACATACTACTTATGTATAAAATTTTATAGTTACATACGGTTTCAAGAGTGTTATAGAAGGTAAATAACGCCATTAGTCTCAAATAATTTCACAGCTTGCATCACAAATTTGTAATAAATTTATTTTTAGCTTAAGGAGTTTTTTTATGTTCCCAGTAGTGTCAAGACAATTTTGTTATACGTCTGTGGTTCTGTATACATTCCTTATATTCATTAAAAATGGGAAAATCGCAAATTTAAAAAAGTAAACCTCAGAGATGTGTATAAAATCATATACAATTTCGAGAACAAATATTTATTTTGTATTTTCACTAATAATTCTTAGTAACATTGTTTTCCCCATATTTATTCAATACAAATAAATAATTGACTAATATTGAGATTTTATAGACATAATAACAAATTTAGGTAATGTAAGATAATTATTAATTATCCTTAACATTTCACTGGTACCGGTTATATGCCACATATTTAGTTTTTAAGAGATGACATAGTCTAAAGAATCAAGCTTAATGCATTCGACAGTTTGTTACGCCATAAACTTGCCAGTTAATGTTTAGTTGCCTTTTTGGTATGTATGATTTCTTTTACCACCTATTTCTATGAATACATCGGTATGTATTCCTATATTAGAAATGAGATAGAGATAAAATAAATTATCTAATGATAATGGATTTATTATGAAATATGTAGGGTGACAAGAGTGATTATCAAAATTGTTAACATTTAAAATTGAAATAAAAATTATTAAAAGAGAAGAATCAACATAATTAGATTACTTTTAGTGTGTCTGTCATTTTGATGATAAATATTGCATTAACCATTAATTGTTTATTTTTATTGGACTTGGTTTTATAGAATGTAAGCAAAAGAATTATTTTCCTATTTTATACTAACTTTGTTGTATTTTATGTATCAATTACACGTATCAGTTACGGATGTATCAGTCAGTACTGATGGTCTATGAATTACGGTTAATTTCATTTCATTGTCCACTTTATTTTGAATTAATATGACCAGCATCGAGTCTAAAATCATCACTGTTAGTATAAAATAGAAAAGTCTATTGAGATAATTTGGGTAGTCTCCTACTTGCTTCCACTTTAAAATAGAAAAAGAAAAAGTTCCATGATATTCTTCTACTAGAAATATGTAATTCTTCTTGATTTGTTTGCTTGTGGGAGCTCTAACTCTTCAAGTTTAATTGTAATTAGGTTAGATGGTTCAATTTCTATAGTAGTCTGATTTTAATGTCCATTAGAAGTGAAGAACAGAGTCTATGATGATTGTTGTTCGAAAATTAATTTGTTTTAAAAATTGTGTCCATATGTCATGTTATGTGAATTATCAACTAATGTAAATACCATATTTTGTAGAAAAAGTTGGTTGTTTTATTTTTTTCTATGTCACTTCACACTGAACATATCAATTGATTAAAACCAAACGCATAAATAGTAACGTGCTAGAGATGATACGCTGAGTCGCTGAAAATTATTTTGTCACTGATTTTTGTGTCACTGTGACAATGAACAAAATAAGCGGTGATTTTGTCATCATAATGATAATTATACTTTCAGCTAGTGTGATGCGATTATGAATTATATAGTACACGGTGGTCTGTGGTGATTATGTCACCAGTGAGTGTCCTCTTATATCATACAAATAGAGTTGTGCTAGCGCAAGTGGACTGGGTAATAGTAAGATTGATTGGGCTTCAAATGATTTCTCCCACTTTATTATTGTTTTAAGCCAATCTATATGAAATATTAGTGTATATATTAATTTTATGGTTGCGTACACTGCTGTCTGACCATTTTTTGTTGTTTTCAACTGCTGTCTGACTGTTTTTTGTTGTTTTCAAAATATATCAAGAGTGACAACTGTTCATCCCTAATATATATTATTTGCCTCTAATATTTTTTCATTGCTTATATATTGGTTATTTTAAAATGACGTAAAGACTCTTCGGGATTAATTTTACTAAACAAGCTATGTTAGCAATATTGTCAGAAAAATATTACGATTATACTTTAGTCAAATTTAAATTTCATTTTTTTTCTTGCATTCACACAGAATATTTGTGATTGCAAAATAATTTTTTTAAACTTATAATTTATTTGTTAGTGGAAAAATCTTAATTATATAGGACCTTATAATATTCTATCATACAAGTGGTGGATCAAAAACGCCTATAACTATCCTCATATTAATGAAATAAAGATACTAAAATTTTATGTTTTAAGAAGTTCAGTGTTTTGCGAAGGAATTTTCTCGAAAACAAGAAACTACTGATTGATTGTACTTGGAACAGGACTAAAACTTCTCATAGTAGAAATATTTTCTGGTTTAGTCATAGAAAGCTATAAATAAAACTTGTCATCATACATTTATTCGCATAAATATATAAATAATATTAAAAATAATACGTAGGGGACTTGTCACTGTGGGATTATTTGTAACAAAGTTAATCTGTAGGTACACAATACAAATAGAAACGTACTTCTAAATATCAATCCGTGACTTTGTCCCTGTAATTTTCAAGTCACCGATACTTAAAAATCACCACATCACCCGCTTCTAGTAACCATATGATTAAATTTCCAATATGTTAATGAGCACAACAATGAAGAAATATAGGTACTTTGTTAGTTTTAAAAATCACAATGAGACATTTTTATATTGCTATTAATAAATTTTGTTGAATGAAACCAAAAATAGAGTATTTATTGAAGTTACTAGTACTGTAACTACGACAGGAGTGTCGCTGTCGTTAAGCATAGTTTTTCTTCTTTTATATTTACAGCAAAAAGATACGCTTTTTGCCCAATAATTGTTACATTTAAGGAGGTTCAGGAAATTGAAATTTTTAAAAAAATGGCTATGCTTAACGATAGTCATAGCGATTATGAAAATTGGTGATAACGCTATTTTGAGAAAAGTTTCAACCACAATTTCATATATATATATTACCTTACAATTTATATTATCCCTGTTATCAACGTCAACCAATGGGTGTGGGTTGGTCATATCGCCTGGAAACAGAGCTAGCAGTGTGGTGCACTGGTGGAATGGAGACCATGGCGAAAGAAACTACCACAATGAAGAGCACAGATATGTTGGTATAACAACATCATGAAAACAGCTGGAATGAAATAGATAGAAAGTGCCCAAGACCAAGATAGATGGCATATACTGAAGGAGGCCTACTTAGTGGTTGAAAATGGCCAAAGAAGAAGATATCACCCATGCCATCCATTTATACTATTTTTCGACTAAAAGCATCTTGTTCAAGAGCATTGCTATTATGCTAAGTGACACAAGTTAATTCCTAATCCTTTTCCATTTAGGATTATGTAGCTCGTCACCAGAATGTATAAACTGCAGCATATTAGACTTTATAAATACAAAAATGTATACTGTCCTAAAGAAGCAGGTAAAAATTAGCTATGATTAGGTAAAAATTAGCTTTATTTTATATAGGCCAAATAAAATAAAGATTTCAATTTTATTTTTGTTTACAACATTCTCACTGTGACGTTATAAATTGAAAAGTTTGAAATATTCTGATTTTCCGATCGTTTCTTTTGCACAGATTCTGCTATTATGGAGACTTAATGTGAATATTGAAAGGTGATCAATGACATTGTGTAAACTTAATTTTACCTAGTATGATATTTTCCGAAATGTAACTGTTACTGAGATATTACTGAATTCCATTATTATTTTCTTGAAGTGTTTCGTCATGTAATTTGTAAAAAAGCTAAACAGCATCTATTACCCAATGGTGGTAGGACTATAGAGACTGACAAATCAGGTTTGCATACGCAGACTCTAAAAATATATGAGATTAAAGTATTGTATAAGATTATTCAATTATCTATCCCATGCACCACCAAGCTTTATGACACAACTGTGAACCAATACACACTTTCGTTACGCATACAGATATATTAAAATTACAAATACAAAAGCAAATTAATGTATCTTGTAAGCATCAAAATTATTTTTTTATGTATTCCAGATTTTTTTTTCCGCAGGTTTTCTTAACCAACCTTAGTGTCTTTCTCTTTCTTACTTTTGATAACACTTTGTAGATATTATTAAAATATATATATATATATATATATATATATATGTGTGTGTGTGTGGGGGCATGCCTCATTTCAAAATCCTGGGGTCGCCATTGCTATTATCCTTTTTTCTAGTGTTTAGAGGCCATTGTAATATTTTACCTATTTTCATAGACTATAATAAAAATTGCTCTAATAACTTGCTGTTGTAATGTCAAGTACTAATGAAGAAAAAATGTGAAGATCCTAATTATTTAAAAAAATTATCTTTTATGTGCCCTTTACACTAACGTGTTAAAACTTATACAAAACTTTATATATTCTGTATGAAAATTATATATTTTATTAAGATCTAGTGGAGAAGTAATGCAGATTGGAATAAAACACAGATATGACACTATAGAAATTGTCTTATTTTTCAATTTCATTACCTCTACCTAAATACATATTAAAGGTCATTCATATAATTATTCCACATAGATTTTTTCCATCGTTCTAATTTTCCAATAAAGATCCGATATTTTGATTACAAAATGTAAATGGATATAAAAAACTTATTTATATTTTTTAATGAACTTCAATATGTTTGTATGTTACAAGACATATTGAAGTTAAATAGATAAAGGTAATCTGTTTATATGAAAACTGATATACTACATAAAGTCTATTACTTTTTTTTTTATCAAGATACCCTTTTTCAGGTGGAACAGGTTTTAAAACCAATTTTGTATCATTTTCGATAACTGGTATGCTTTCTTTGCAGAGTATAAATTAAGGGTTTTTATGTCTTACACTCATTTGAAGAAAAAAAAATAAATGAACCATATTTGTCGAAAACCAGTCACTGCTCACTGTAATATCATAACAGAAATCAAGAAGATATCATTGGAATTAATCTTACAACAGTGATTTAATATGCGATGTATATGTATGCAGTAATCAGTGATCAATATAAAAACATGGTTACATCAACCTCATTGGAATTTATCACACAGAAAATTTTTATTCAATTTTATTGCAATTAAATCAATTTATACCCACTATTATTAAATCAATTTATACCACATATATTTGTTACCAACGACTAGCGCAGGGGTGTCCAAGTAATTGTGTGGAGGGCCCGGTTTATTATTTTTGAAAACAGTAGCGGGCCAATAGCATAGTGAACTTCAAATGTAAACAAAATAGTAATTTTAATTTTTCAACATGAATAATTTATTACAAAAAGAAAGCGTCAGGTTTACAAATTATCACACTAATGAGAAGATTGACATTTTTTTTGTTAGCACAGTGCATCTATGTTAGCTGATATTTTAGAAGTAGCTATGCGCAGAATGCCTGTAAGATGGTGACTTGTTATGTTTCATGCGGGAAAAAAGCTGTTCGCAAGTGTATGTACTACCAAATAAGGAAATTTGTTGAAGAGCTAATTTGGTAAGGCTTAGGTATTGATTGCGATTAATATACTTTTTGTAAAATTCAATCAGTATGTTCGGAAGACCACTGTCATATGCTGTTTTTAGGAGAAAATGGCTTTGTATATCAATCAATTCCAACTGTAGGTTTAACTCGGCGCTTTCAACTTCAACATTAAATGGATTTTGAAATCTACTATGAATCCCTCCTTAAACTCATTCCTCAACCTTTGTAACAAGGCCGCGTACTTGCCTAAGTCTCTCTTCACGATCTCTTAAAGATAAGGTCTCCCAATATACCAACTGCTTTTGTTCCAGTTGTTTTTCCAATAATATGAGCTTTTTTATAAAAGCTTGAACACATTCATATAACTGCATGCAAAGTTTATCATTTCCTTGCAGTTTTAAGTGAGAGATACTTAGTTATGTCAACTAGGAAAGCCAGATCAGCCAACCACTGCTCATCAGTTAGGAAACTAATATCTTGGCCTTTGTTTTCAAGAAAATCTTTACTTTTTTGAGCAAAGAATAGAATCACTTCAGTGTGGCTTTTCTGCTAAGTTAGCGAATGCGACTGAAGTATACGATGTCTTCATGATCTGCACCTATATCAGACAGAAAAGCCTGAAACTGTCTGTGATTCAGTCCCCTTGTACGTATGAAATTAACTACCTGCACTCATCCATCACGTGTTTCAGCTCAAGTACTTTTGCACATAGCTGCTCTTGATGGATAATACAATGATGCTGTATGATTGTGTGTGTGATGCTATTGTGCATTAATGCCACAAAACCATTTGCTCTTCCTATCATTGCTGGTGAACCATCTGTAATTAAGCCGCAAAGATGTTCTATTTGAAGCTCATATTTTTTCATGCAACTCTTTATTTCTTCGTAGATATCTTGTCCTGTCGTATCATTCATTGAACGCAAATCATGCAATTCCTCGGTCACTGTATAGTCTTTTATTACTCCTCTTACAAAAACTGCCAAATCGTTAAGAGCGAAACTATAGAAAACGTATATCTTTAATTGTGTTTTTAAAGACGATTCGATATCTTGGGACATATCATCAATTCTCCTTGCTATAGTTTGATATGACAAGCTTGTATTTTTAACTAATGCTTATCATCTGGACACGCGCTATCGATGTGAATATTTCCAAGCATTCCTTGACAATTTCTCCGTCGGATAGGGGTTTTCTTCGCTTGGCAATGTCTTCTGCTACCATAAAGCTAATTTTTATAACCATCTCGAAATTTTGCTTTTGGTATTTTAAATATTGCCTGTTGACCGACCATATTTTTATTCAACGAATTTATTCGAATTTGACCTTTGCACTCATTTTATTTAGATGCGTGTTTTGTAGAATAATGCCGTTTAATACTGTACTCCTTGCAAACTGATATTTTGTCATGACATATAAGGCATAGTATGTTTCCGTTGTATTCTGTGACAAAAAAGGTTTCAGTCCAACTGTTTTCAAATATTCAACATTCTGTGTCAACTTTACATTTTTCTTTCGGTTGACATCCTGATCTGCAACAACCATAAAATAAAATGAAATTATGTACGCACATACCTTTTGATAAAAGTTAAGAAAATTTTAATTCAAAATTTTCAACATGTAGAATTCGAAATACATCAATACGATAACCAAATACGATACCACAACACACCATATATGATCTTAATCGTGGAGTAGGGGAGGGGGGGGCAGCCCCGGCCGGCGGGTAGCCTCGGCCACCGCAAATACTAGCGCTTCGCGTGATGTAACCTATAAGTACGCGTGATCTCTGTGTGGGTTTACGAGCCATTTGACAAATGCAAACATTTGAAGTCATGCGACCGTGGCGCTCGGATGCGATTGAGTGTATTTTGTTTTTGGCGGACTGGTTGCGCGGGACATCAATTATTTCGGAGACTATATTTATTGGATGAACGTATGCAATTCTTTATTTTATATTGTTTACATATTGCAATAACTTTCTATTTCATATATTTAGGGTTATCTGAATGTGTAATAATATGCTTTTTAAATAGAATTTTTTGTTTGACGAAAGTCCTGTCGGGTAACCCCGGCCATCAGTTTTGGGGGTTAGATTTAAACATATAAAGAATAATAATGTCAGCGCTTATGGCCGGGGATAAGCGCTGACATTATTATTCTTTATATGTTTAAATCTAACACTCAAAAATAATTTGTTGCAGTTTTACAATGCATACATTTAAAAATAGAACTACAAATCGCGGAGACTGGAGTGAGAATATGAAAAAAGCAATTCAAGCCATCCTTGACAAAAAATGTTCTGAGAGAGCTGCCGCAGACCGATACAAAATTCCACGTACTTCTCTGCAAGATCGTATTAAACGTATAAAACAAGGTCATCAGGTCACTCTTATGCCAAAATTAGGACGTTTTGAACCGACATTCAAACCTGAGTTTGAAAGACAACTTTGTGAACATGTTGTAAATCTAGACAACCGACTCATGCCTTTAACAAGAAGTGAGTTTTTGCGCCTTGCCTTTAATTTAGCAGAAAAAAAAATTAAATTCCTCACAGGTTTAACAAAGACAAGCGAATGGCTGGAAAAGATTTTTTCTGCGAATTCAAGAAAAGAAATCCAGATGTGGCACTAAGAACTCCTGAGGCAACAAGCTTGATGCGTTCTACAGGTTTCAATACTCAATACCTCAAGTTGATCGATTTTATGACCTTCTCATCAGCTTATATGAGCAATTTAATTTTCAAGTTTCTCAAATTTTTAACGCTGACGATACGGGAGTCTCGACTGTCCATAAAAATGATAAAGTTTTATCAGTGAAAGGTAAAAAACATGTTGGAAAACTCACTTCAGCTGAAAGGGGATGTAATATCACTGTCATAATTTCTATGAGTGCGTCGAGTCACTTTGTACCCCCTACGTTAATTTTTTCCTAGAAAGAATATGGATAAGAATGGCCGGCTTAAGATTGGCGCACCATCAGAAAGTATGGGCATTGCCTCCGAAAGCGGATGGATGAATGCGGAGATATTTTTGCAGTGGCTTCAACATTTTAAGAAACATGTCCACCCGTCAGAATCTCGCTCTGTTCTACTAATATTAGATGGACACAATAGCCACAAAGAGCAGAATGTTATTGAATATGCTAAAGACAATCATATACACATGCTGAGCACACCACCCCACATGACACATAAGCTTCAGCCATTAGACCGTGTGTTTTTCAAGGATTTAAACAGGCTTATGGATCAGCAAGTGCATCATGGATGCGTAAAATTTCGGGTGATCGACTAACAGATTATGACGTTGCTGGACTGACAAATATAGCGTTTACCAAAGCTGTTAGATTAGAGATAGCCCAAAGTGGTTTCCGTTGCACAAGTATCCAGCCCTTTAATCGAGATGTGTTTTCAGACCTTGAGTTTTTAGGTTCTACGTTAACTGATATACCAATTGAAGCTAGATCTAGTGAATTAACAATCCAGACTCCTAGTCATGCAGCACCTGAAAATGAACCAGGACCGTCAACTAGCGCTCTATCTGTATCGTCAGCTACCATCCAACTTCATGAAGCAATACCAACCACGAACGTTGAACCAACAGCTAGCGCTTCAGCTGCATCGTTAGCAACCTTACAAGAAGCAGTGCCAAGTGCATGTTGATGTTGGAAATATTAATGATGTGCTTAAGGATTTGTAACCCCTGTCGGATGCCTCAAAAAAACGACTCACAGCTAGGAAAAGAAGAACACAAAAAAGTGAAATTTTGACATCTTCGCCTTATAAACGGAATTAATGGAGATGGCCAAAGAACCCAAACCTGTGGTAAAGGTCAAGAGAAACATGAAAATGGGAGTAAATGTGAAGAAGGTTGCATCTCAGCCAGATTCACCGTTTACCAAAGCAACATGAGGAGACGGAATGCATTATTTGCGGTGAAACATTCGATGAGGATTGGATCCGATGTAAAATATGTGACTGGGCTCACGAAGCATGTGTAGATTTAAATCCATCTCATGTGTACTATTACTGTGATGTATGCGTCGCCAAAAAAACGTATTGGTCATTAAATACGTGGGTGGCCGGAGTTACCCGCGACCTTAAAAAGATACCAAAATTTGATTAATATTTCAAGTGGCTTAAATTACAATTAGATTATATTGTTGTCTAACTTTTCAATATTTATCTTAAGTAAATGTAATGTTGATTATTTTTTATAGTTTTCTTTATATTTTTCTTAATAAATATAGTCATATCGAAAAGAAAAAAATGGCTGGGGCTACCCCCCTCTCCCCTACAATGCATTAAATATAAAACTTCAACATTAAACTATGTACTTAGGTAAATATGACAAAATTTACAAACTTTAGAGGCGAACATGTTGTTCCTAATCTAAAACAATATGCAATAAAAACATAATTTAAAAATATATGTTACCTACCTTATTTCACCATTTTTCACTGTAATAAACTTCATCCAATATTGATTTTAAAAAAGCTAATGTCAAAACCCTTCTTAATACTAAAATGTATTCAAACCCTGACATTTCACGAAGATTTAATGTATCTGAAGCTAGTGCACGACGTATATAGAAAAAAATCATTATAGGTGAAAATTTACGTGGAAAACGGATTGGCTACCACAAAAGTAAGAAAATCTAAACTGAAATAAGCTAATATTATTGCTCAGTGTTCGAAGAAAATGGCTGAACAGTAAGCTTAAATTGACTGCTATGGTAAACAAAAAACGTCTGAAGTGGGCTAAAGATTACAAAGACAAACAGATGAAATCTTGATGATCAATAATTTAATATTTCATCTACTGGTAACATTTTATTGGTAAATTTTTGTTATTCTACAATTCAAGTGTTTATTTGTTTTTTTTTTAAGTTTGCTTCAGCAACGAAAGCAAGTTTAAAATTTTAAGGAAAAAATCTCAATATGGTCGTCATCGTCGAGGTGAAAAATTTCACCTAGACTGCGTTGTTCAGTCCGTGAAATACCTAACAAAGATTATGATTTGGTCCGTTATCAGTGGCAAGAATGCTGGGCACTTCGACAATAGTAAAATACATCACGAAGCAGGATCCGTGCAGAATCGTTTGGTCCTACAGTTAAGAAAATGGTTCCAAAATTGATTACCATTTATTTTTATGTAAGATGGAGTTTCTTGTCACACTGCTCATTCAATCAAAGCAAATTTACGTAACCAAAATATCCCATTGTTGGATTGGCCAGGTAACAGTCCCGATATGAACCCAATTGAAAATATCTGGGAGCTAATGAAGAGAGAAATGGTTAAATAGTGTTCACGACCAAAATTCAGCTCATTGAAAAAATTATACAGATGTGGAATCGTCATCCACAAATACAGGAGAATATATTGTATATTCTCATGTATTAATATCATGCCGCGAAAGACAGAAGCCAACTGATGCTGTCAACGCAAAGTGAGCGTTATGTGCGCACTGTTATACTTTTATTAACTTGCGTGCGATTATCACATGTTTTCGCAGGTGTATTTACCTCAAAGAAAAATACTTAACGGAGTCTTCTGTACGTTAGTACTAGTTTTTATCCCAGCCTACCGATTAGGGTTAATCCCTCTTACGAGAGAATATGTTCAGCAGCAGAATATTGCAGGTTGTAGATATGATGTTACATAAAATAGCTATTATTCCATGATCCTACCAGTGGTTGGACTTGGCTTAGTTTTTAATTATATTTCATGTCTATTTCTTATTCCATAAATGAATTGGCTGTAAGTTAATAAAACCGTACAAATTACTGAAGCAGTACAGCGTATGAAACGCGACATAATATAGTAGAAGCCCAGGTAGCGAACACTGAACGTTATTGGTGATTCACAGTTCGCTGCCGACCGTCGTAGGATGCAGAAAAAAAGATTTCCGCATGCCACATTGGGTGATGGTTCCGCCGCTCAATTCGAAGCGTTGCGATGCGAGGGGCTGCCACCGGAGGTGCTGCGCAGGTTGATGGTCCCACCTCTCGAAATGAAACGTCACAATTCGCAGGCTACAGCTATTGTTTACCGCGTGTTGGCTTTGTCTTATTTGTATTATTTGAAATCGTCTTTTGCGCTGCATAATGCGTGGCTGACGCAGTTTGGAAGGTGCGGTAAGTGTAAGTACACTTTTTATTACCATAATACGTACTACAATCGAATAAAACACTATTCACGTCTTACACACAACTGCAGGAGCACGCCGGGCTATCTCTTAGTGCAAAACTATGTGGAGAAGTGTAGTAATCGATATTAAGCCAATTCTGAATCAATTTTTTTTTCAGAAAATTGTCTCTTTCTGTCCGAAAGCTGTTCATTCTCCACAAATTCGAAACTCAACAGACCTGCAACGAGACTCCTTCTCGAGCCAAATTAAAATTTGCCGTCTGTTCAATTGCCGCCGCCCAATATACCAAGGTAAATTTCCGTATACATCAGGTTGAGGGTTAAGCTATTCAGCCCCACGATAACACAAATCTAAATGACTTATACACTCTTCTCAGCTTCTTATGCGGTTGCATTAAAATCTTTAATTATATTTATAGACAATTTATAATAAAGAAATAAAAATCAGTTTATTAAATAGACATTAAAAACTTTATTTTTAAAAAACTCGACATATACACATAAATAAAGAGATTCATATTACCAGTAAATGTGGCACATCATGGTTATAAATAAATGTCATGTCATAACAAGAAATGGTCTCTAATCAGCTCCTTAGAAGTATGTATTGCGTAGGGATACTCATCACTCTATTCCCTTTTTAAGTCTTCTTTTTTCCATGTACCCATTAAAGAAAATGAGCTGATATAATAAGAATAAAATTAAGAAAATTCGCTTTAAAAAGATCCATTTGGTAACAAAAGTAATAGTTTTTTGCATCACAATAATGTATTGCTATAAAATTTTCATATAATTGAATAAACCCTCAATTCTTATTTAAATATTTATCATAATTGGTAAAACCTTAAGTACACTATCTAAAATGTCTTTGTCACAAATGTTTTATTGCAGGAGTAAAAATTTAAGTACACTCAAGCTTGTAAGTATCTTGAATATTTAATTACATGTATATCTGAATAATTCAATGTCATTAAATTAAAAAAACATTGCGCAATCAATAAACATGAGAATGGGGAGTAATCAAACTATATGAGCTTGATCTAGTAAGCCCATTGTATTAATACGTCCCTCCTGATCATCTATTTCAATTTGTTTCTTAATCATTTCCAGCTCTCGAATGCCAGAAACTGTTACTTCGTATTTGTGAGCAACCAGAGAACGGTAAAAGTGTATTGCAAAGGCTAAAAATATAATTAATACTGGAACGAGAACTATACACGCCGACCAGGCTGCAGCGGGACTGAGATCATAAAATTTAACCCAACACAATATAGCTATCTCTATAAGAAATAATAATAGGCCAAGAAGAGTTGAGAATGCCCAAGCAGTTTCAATGTACCAATGCAATCTTTCGTGTGGTGATTCATGGACGATGGATCTTGTGTGGAGGTTACAGATGGCATCTATGTTAGGCAAAATGCAAGTGCTTATCATAAGAGCCAGCATGTGAACTGAAACCAGAAGTGTGGTACAGATAGCGAATGCAACTAGCATGCCTTTTGGAACTTTTGTATTGTCATTCAATTGCACTTCGACCATTGCAACCTGAAACAAACAATATATTGTACTGACAACAACTAATAAAGTGGTAATATATTTTTAGAATTAGTTATTACTAACACAAGCATTATTAAGAAATTTTCTAGTAATTATTTTAATTATTGTCCAAGGATGAGAAATTATTTTCTACTAAGACTTTGTTACATGAAATCTACATCTCTCTTGTGAGATGAAATCTACATCTCCAGTCAAGAGACATAGATTGAAACGACTCAACAATTTTTGCTTATGGATGACAAAAAAAACACATGCTATCAATGGTTAGAACTTCAAGAAATAAATTCAGTTTTTATAAAAATAATACACATTGTAGGCCAAAATTTGAGACCATTTGTAAAATACTTGCATGTCTCGAAATACATTAAAATTGTAGGTAATAAATACAAATCTGTACATCTGCATATTCTATTATTACTGAGAAATGTCCAAACTGTCTATCTTTTGTGTATTTCTTGAGTAAAGATGCAATAAGGACAGACAGGTAGGTAGTCATTGTTATATTTTATGACCTTATTACTAATTAACCAAAATATATGATTCTTTTAGCTTTCTAAAACAGATTTGTGTTTTGGATTACTTGTTTCTTTTATGAAGTTATTCACAAACAGAACTGTTTGTCTGCACTTGTGGTTCCTACAGTCAAGACGTCTTCAAAATAAAAAAAGAATGCAAAATTAGTACTGAAAGATGCTCTACTTTCATCGTTTTTTATAACGAAAGCAAATCCGAAAGTGCAATTGCTGCACAATTAAAAATATCGAAGACTTGTGTTCGTCACACAATTATTCGACACAAGGAAACTGGCAGGGATCAAGATCGTCCACGTTCAGAACGACCGATAGTAACCAATTCTAGTGAGGATAATTACCAACAAGCGGAATAGACGCCTAACAGCGTCAGAAGTTTGCGCCAAAGTTAACAAAACTCTATCAGAATCTGTATCGTTGACTACAGTAAAAAGATGATTGTGAGATGCTAACATTTTGGGTCGTGTTGCTGTCAAATATTTCCAAAGAAACAATCGACAAATTAATTGCTTGTATGCAGTCTCGTGAAAAATGTAATTAAATACAAGGGAGGATTTTTTATGAAAAGGCTGTTTAGATTATTACATCAGTGATTGATACTTTACGAATATTTTCAAGTATTTCATTTGTCAATGAATAATAAATCTGATAATTAAACCTCTTTCTTCATATATTCTCATTTGTTTCAATTTTATCTAATTTTCCAAATTTACTTAGGTGGTCTCAAACTTTTGGCCGGCTGTGTATATAAATACAGATTCCGTAAAGAGTGGACCAACGAAATATTGGTAATAGAGGGGTTATTACACATATGAAACAGTAAATTTTATTATCCTAGGCCTAATAGTTTTAGAGGTATGATTTTTTTAAAATGTTTAATACTGCGCAAGAAAAAAAAATTTTTGTTAGGTATTATAACTATTTCTGATTTTCTATTATACAAAATCTTTAAGAGAACATTTGTCTTCCTAATTAAAATGTTATTCATTGTGGCAACATAAAAATTAAACACTGAAACATGTACATTTTTTCAATTACAAAACATGGAAAATTATATTTGAACAATGCTAGTGTAAAAAAATGTATGGCAACCTAGTGGAACTTTATTTCAAAAACATCTACAATTCACACAGATTCCAAGAAGGTAACATTGTTACAATTAAATCTGTAAACATTCAAAAAATACCTGCTTTATTGTAATAACTCCGCATTTGCGGAAATGCTTACGATCAAAACAATCGCATCAGAATTGTTTCGCTATCTCTTTTCCACTTGTATGGTGTTTTTATTGTTCTCGACCGTCAAGTGAACCTCTACTCCTCTCAACAACTTCGCTTCTTTAGTGACTTGCTTATCGCTTGTATCTAACGTGTTTTTTGCTGTTTTTCCCCACCACTGTTTTTATTTGTTGGCCTACGCTTGAACTGGACCTTGTTTGTGCTTGTGATTTGGATATTGTTTGACCAACTGCATTGCAAAATGACTCAGATACACTGCTCGTGAATATGCAGAAATATGTTTAATTTAAGGGTTTTATGATGGGAATGCTCGGAAAGCCGCATGTACATATCGTGAGCGCTACCCTAATCGCAAACGCTATACCGAACAGTCTTTTTTCATATAAGTAATGCATATTTAGAGGGTCGAATTCCTGGAAATATAGTTCCTGAAGGAAGACCTGGAAATATTGATGAGCGCCAAGTGCTGACTGAAGTGGAAGAAGCTCCTTCTACTAGTGTTCGGCAGATTTCTCGATGTACTGGTGTCGCAAGAAGTAGAGTACACAGCTTTTTAATAAGAAATAATTTGTACCTGAACCATGTACAAAGAGTGCAAACACTATTACCTATCAACGACGAATAGATTTTGTCGGGAGATGCTGAGTCGATCAAGATCCTCTTTTCTTAATTCAATGTTATGGAGCGATGAATCATGTTTTAAAAGAATGAGAGTATTTAATATGCACAATTTACACCAATGGGCCATCAAGAATCCCCGCATAGTAAGGCAAGATTGATTTCAACATCAGTTCAGAGTCAATTTATGGGCTGGAATCTTGAATGGCAAAATCATCGGTCCATTTGAACTCCCACTGAGACTTAATGGAGTTCGTTATCTACGGTTTTTAAGAGACGAACTTGAAAATCTGTTGAATGAAATACCACAAGATGTATGTGACAGGATGTGGTTACAGCACGATGGTACACCACTCTTCGTGATAAGTAATTGAAAACTTAAATGCAATTTGCCCAAATCAATGAATAGGACGTGGCGGTACAATTGCACGGCCACCATGTTCGCCAGACCTCAATGCATTGGACTATTTTCTATGGGATATTTCAAGGAGGCAGTTTATGAGACTACTAACGATAATGAACAACAATTAAGACAAAAATTATACTATGTGTCTGAAGTGGTAAAAAATAATGAAAGGACCTTACCAATGGTATGGCTTTAGGAATAAAAAATAAGTTATGAAATGACTTAATACCAGAAAATTATACCTTTTTGGAATCTGTGTGAATTGTAGATATTTTTGAAATACAGTTCCACAAGGTTGCCATACATTTTTTACACTAGCATTAAAAAAATGCACATGTTTCAGCTTTTTATGTTGCCTTATTATTGGCAATGAGTAACATTTTAATTAGGAAAATGAATGTTCTCTTAAAGATCTTGAATAATAAAAAAGCAAATAGTAGGTAATACATAATAAAAAAAATTTTTCACATGTGCAATAACAAAAAATTTAAAAAATCATATCTCTTAAAACTATTAGGTTTAGGATAACAAAAATTTATTGTTTCGTATGTATAATAATACCCTTCTATCACAGATATTTCGTTGGTCCGCTCATCACGGGATACCTGTATAGTAATTTTTGGATCAAACAAGGCTTTGTTTTCATTTTTTTTGCCAATTTTTCGGCAGTGTTTTTCTAATCATACAAGAATTTTTGAAGAATAAATAAGATATGATTTATATAAAAAATTGGTAACTGATATTATTTGACTGTCATAAGTAAATTTTATATTCTAAAATCTTAGCAGTATTTTATATTCTAAAAAATTGCAATAGGATACTACACATACTGTCATTATTTTTAAAAATTTACCCATTTTATAAATGTTACATCAATATTGTTACAGAAGGCAAAGCACAGCTGTGCTATATTTGTAATTCTAACGAGTTTTTTCTTTCTATTAACATTCTTGGCTAGTTTTTAACTCTGTGATTGACCGACCTCAGCAGGTGGTCCAACATATTTGTTAGTAAGGTGCATGAAGCTATCAGCAGTGATGTCTTCAGGTTTTCAATTATTACTTTGGTTTTCAGGTTTTGCAGCAATAAGCAATAAACATTATAAAACCAGATATACAATGACTCTCTTAGTACATTATTAATAATGAAGCAAGAAAAACATTTTTTTTATTTTAGCAAGCAATTTAAAACTGGTATAATTCGTTCTGTTTCACAATTAAAGTTATCTAAAACTCGTATGCACCAAGCTATTGATTGCTTTGAGAACTCATTGCAATCCCTTATGCTCAGAAGTAGCTCTTTCTGTCATGAGTAAAAGTGATCATGATTTACTCATGATTATTATCATTTTGACAATAAATTTATAAAAATAAAAAAAGAACAACTTAGAATACTAGAAAATAATACAAACTCAAAATAAAGACTGGTTTAGAACGTAAAACCAGTTTTAAATGTAAAGTGTTTGTAGAGTGCCAATTGATGAGGTGTGTGGTTGTTTGAAAATCACTACTTTGGGCACGAAATAAGAAGAAACGGTTTGAATGACCTTTAAACCCTCATAATTAATCTTGATGTTTTAAAAAAAATGTTTACACTAATGAATCAAAATTTGAACTGTTCAATTCAAAATAGGATGATTACTGTGGCAGAAGTATTTCTTATTGTTGATGGGAGTTTATTGTAATTATATAAAAATATATTACTTTTTTAATATATTTTACTTTCCAAAATATTTCAGTATAAGTATTATGAACAGCAAAAAACATAAGTTCTGTTCCCTTTCTAAGCCCATCATATTGAGCAGTAATGTTTAAAATAAGTTTTATATTTATATCTCAACGTTCATTTACTATTTTTAGTTGCTTCATATATCTATTTCACATCCTTCTTATTTGAACAATGACAAAATATTTATTTAAAATTGTTAGGGAATTATTTCAAACTAATTACTAACAGAAAATTTGAACAGTATTGTTTATAAATAAAATTGAATCAACATTCAACAAATTTATAAATATCTTATTATTTCTATTGCAACTTTGATCTTGCGCTGCTTTAAGAATCTACAAATTCTACCTGTCCCTAATATTTGTGAAGGGACTTTTTAATAGAGAATATACGTACCGTAATTATTTCTCACAAAACCGCCATAACCGTAATGATTTTTCAAGGCCAATCAACTACCAATTTAATCTATATTTTTGAAATTAGTATTAAACAAGAGTTGTTTTTTTGAATTATTTACTCATGGGATATTCTTTATAGAACTAACTGATAATTCAATTAAAAATATTTTGTATGAAAAAATTTTTACTAAAAAACCGATTAGCGTAAACCACAGGTATCATTATATGACTTGATTTAATGCGGAACTTATCTGCACCATTCATACCAGATGGTTTCACCATAAATCTTTTAAAAAATTTGGTTTAAGCTGTGATTGTGAAATTATTGGTTTTTGGCATCCGTAGGTTAAACATGACATGAGAGCCCTGCATTGCCCTGCATAGTTGCATTGTACAACAAGCGTTCAGGCAGACACCTCCTTACACCTATAACACATGATGGAGTATGGTGCACTTGGATGAAGCCGTCGTAAATACCTTTGTTGAATATTTTATATCAGTGTTACAATGAACCGACACTCGACTAAATGACAACATCAAAAAGGAGAAAACCATTACGGAAAATGCTATGCATTATTTTTGGACTCAATGAAAATGGCAATAGTTACTCGGGGAATTGCCAAAAAAGCTGTTGTTTCACTGTGAAAATACACCGGCCGCACACAAGCCAGCAACTGAGCAAAAATTGGCAGAGCTGGAATTGAACATTTTGATTCAATTAGTTCTCTTGGACTACGGCCTGTTTTCAAAAGTCATGTTTACTGACTGGACGTATATTTGAGTGTAATGTAGCCATTATACAGATATAAACTAGTACTTTGAAGGTCTCGAAGAAATTCATATCCTCAAACGAATCGCAAAAGCTGAAGAAACATTAGTGTGGATCTGTTGCATGCTTAAAATGCAATTGTAATTAGTTAATAGAATGCCAATAGACAAAACTAGCTTGACAAATTCAAACTTTGTAGATATCTCCGTAAACAAAAACTTTTTGTATCCAAGTAGGTTAGATTAAAATGGACTATAATTGTTATGTTTTTGACAATAATACAATATTTCATTAGATTATCAGGAGTCATAATTTTCTTATTATATTTGTGTTTTCACAAGCACAAAGTAGTTATTTAGGATGATTTCAACGCCTAAAAGTATTTGTATGTATATATGTATGTATGTAAGTGT
Organism: Druceiella hillmani; assembly: GCA_039881145.1. Lineage (NCBI taxonomy): Eukaryota > Metazoa > Arthropoda > Insecta > Lepidoptera > Hepialidae > Druceiella > Druceiella hillmani. The sequence continues at coordinate 22,630,951 of JAYKKI010000003.1, read as the reverse complement.
GTGTGTGTATATATATATAGAAGAAATAAATAATTATGATACTGTAATATATTCAAAGGTTTGTAAGTTCTGCACTAATAAATTCTATGACAAACATTGATAACGAACCCTATATTTCGTAATGTGTGAAAAGAGGATGGTTGAAGAACCTATTCGTTCAAATTTACTATCAGATTAGTCTCCTAATAAATGTCAAAAAAATGTAAATACCCATGTCAATAAATAACCCCACATTATGTAGACATAACTCGTGGGCGAGTAACAGAAAAAAAATCAGCAAATGGATAAATAAAGTCGGTAATAAGTAGCCAGGCACAATATGATTAGGGTCATGGAAATATACGTTTCAAAAGATCACATTGTGAATACTGTTTTCTTGAATTGTGTCTTAATTTGGTTTGACAAATTCTTTTTGATATCACAATTACAAAGTGCAGTCATTACTACACAAACCAAATACAAATTATTTAAGAATACAGTCTAAAGATAAACAATATTTCCACAATCTTCGTATGTCACGGCGAAGGTCATTTCTAAAGCAGCACACAACTCCTCTATTTTTTAATATTCTTAATGATTTTTTATTCACCAATGAATGTAACGTAAATTGCATCAAAGATGATTTTAATTTCAATGACCTTTATCGTCTCAAGGTTGTCTAACCCCTTAAGCATATTTAACAATCAGTATAACATGTTTAATTTAAATTTAACACCACAGGTGAAGAAACTGGTTTAGGTGATTGAAAAGTGAAAAACGATCAATATGTCAAAAAATAAGTAATTTCATTATATAGTAATTTCATTTTATAACAATTTTCGACCATTCTAGTCAGTGAAAAGAATTTTGAATTACTCCCAATGAAAAGTTTTATGAAACCTGGTTTATGCTGTAGACATTGCATCTTTAAACTACTGTTTGTTTCTATCAATGCAGCATGATCTTGCTGAATAGTAATTTGCAACTTTTAAAAAAATTTTAAAATTAACCTGATAAATGGATCGCTTCATAAAAAGCAGGTTTCTACTCTCGAAGAATCTATTCTCTACTTGAAATATGGGCAAATACTATAGCTTTCAATAGAAAATAATTTGAATTCATTATAAATGTCTAGTTTTTTTAAACAATTTTTTACCAAAACAGGAAAAATTAAGATAATGTTGATGATGACATAACTGATTTGACTGACGTAACCGCATGGATTGTTTATCAAAAAAACACCAGGAAATGTTTCGCACCAGAACTTTATACTTCAAGGGAACTTTGAATAAAACAGTACAAAATTTGGTTTAAGTATATACATACTAGAACACCAACATCTGAAAATGATGAAGATTCACGAAATACCAAAAGACAACCATCCCAGATAAACGTGAATTACAAAAAAATGCACTTTCTAAGTTTGTCTGACTTGTAAAAAGCCATGTATGTTTAAATTGTAAAACATATTATGTTAAAAAAAATATATATTTTACAATATTATGTTGAAAAACATTAGTCAAATTTGTTTACTGTCTTTATATTACAATATTAAAATGTTATTTAAATTTTAAAACACAATATGGAAAAATACATATGTTACAATGTTTTATTACAATATTAAAAAATTAGGTGCATATACTTGCTATCGTGTTAACAATTGTGGCTAATGTGTTGAGTTGTAAGAGTGCATTTGTGTAAAAAGACCAAAGCAGACTCGCAAATATAATTTTTCATTAAGACGATGTGCAAGGTCACACTTGTGTCACGGTGATGGGAAATATCAAGAAACTACACTATGGTTTACTTGTTAGGTTTCAAAGAATATCATAATGAAAATAGCATAAAGACTCCAGACCATTGTTCGTCCAAGTACATTAATTTTGAACAACACTAGAAAAATAAACTCATTTCGTTAAACTACTTATGTTATTCTTTTTCATTGCTAGTTGTCATCATATCCTGGTATATTGACATTATTTTTATTTAAAAGGCTTGTAAAACATCTGCACCTTCAGTAAATATATTCAAATTCACTTCAAAAATATTTGCTTCTAATTAGGTTATGTCTATTGTGGTTTTAGGACACTTCTTTAAGATTTAGCACTATTATATACAAAATTTCTTCACCCTTTGGTACCTTCATTCAGTACGAAATATTAGTTCCCATTTCAAAATGATAAATGTGGTACAAATTCAGTGTTATTCGTAATGTTATTAATTACAGCCAAAACAATAGTTTATAAAATTTCGAGGAGAAATATGCTTATGACAAAAAATTACTTCATACTAGTCCAGAATACAGAGAAAAACACTAACCATTGCAAATCCTGAGAGTAGTGCTGATGTTTTGCTAGATGCTTTTAATTTAGCCCTGCTGAGCTGTAGCTTTCTCCATGATAAATGCAGTGGTGAATATGGATCACCCGACAGAGACATATCTCCCTCTCCAGACATTAGGCACTTATGCTAAAAACATTGCTTAAATTTACATAGACTTCCAAACTATCATTATATAAGTACAGTCACCTCCTACAATCATCAAAACAATATGGATAATATGGACTATACACACTGTAGTTAGTTAAATTACATTTCTTTACTTTTGCATACAAATGCATGTAAAGTAATGAAGGCAACTTATTCAATTGAACAGGAAGTATTTTCATTCAAACACTTTATATTATTTGTTTTTATTTATTAACATCATATTTCGGAATAAATCGCTTAAATTAAGTAGTTTAAAATTAGTGAATATATGCTATTACAAACCCACTATTGAAAGCAACTACAAAATGACCACATGAAAGAATTAAATAGCTGGAAAATAATGGTCATATGTGATCTGTATATTCCAATATTCACATTTTCATTGTGCTAAAAACACTCATGTAACTCTTGTGAAGGAGTGGTATTCACGGTTTAACATTAGTTATTTTGTTACAGCAAGATAAAAATACTACTATTGTTTAATGAACCTCTAATTTTGTTGAACTATACTAACACCGTTTTACTACTGTCAATAAATTTGTCACTTTAATGGTATCTGTTATATATTGTAATATATAGGTTCAATGTCAGGATGGAATCGGTACCTTATGCATCTTATCAGGGATTATATATAGTACAAAGCTATAGTATATCACTATTTTTATACAAAACACATTAATATAACCTGTATTAAAAAGGTTTGTAATGAATATGAGTGATGACATAAATTTATTCAAGTGTTAAGTTAAACAATTAAATTGTTTATATTCAGCCCCATGCCAGAATATATGACCTTGTGGAAATTATTGTAATGATACTTTATTTAGTTATTGATATTCAATGATAAATGGCTAAAAGTGGCAGTGATGGTACTCATTAGTTAGTGGATGATATCATGTAGTCAAAATATTGGAAGCGTTTCATTTAATGATCTTAATATTTGAATTAGGATGGCACAGAATTTATACAAAAAATTTCTTAACTATTGAAATCATACTTTTGCATGATAGGTATTCCCTATCTCTAGTAGCCTGTAATAGGTTTATTACGAATATAAAAATAACTATTGCCACCCTTTCCCCACATACCTGTTGGTGTACAGATAGCTTTTACTTCAGTTGCAATTCAGACATTGAATAGAGTACATATACCTGGTGTAGAAAAGTTAACGCGTGACTCCCATCGCAAAAGTTTTTTGTTGTTTCATATAATTCATATTATTATGTGTTTTTATTACAAACAATTGCTTACAAAAATATTTGTGATAATGGCACAGTGAAAATCCTTGTCGAAAGAGATTGAGAAAGTGAATCAATGCTTGTAGCCCAGGTTCAGAAGCTTGAGATCACCTATCAGATTTAGAAGCATCTGAAAGTATTCAATCTGTAGATAAAGATAGTAACTTGGACAAAGAAGATGTAACCCTATCAGCAAAGGTTAAATGTTTACAAGATGTGATAAGGTGACCGTGGAGAAAACCTAATTACGATAGGGTGAAAAACCAACCACAAAATATTCTTACAAGAGTATGGTGTTCGTGAAAAGATGTAGAGCTACCTACTTTTGTACAAGCATGGAAATTATACATAATTGATATACTAATAGACTCGTAAAAAAAGGCTGCATCATACCGCACAGCTTGAGGCTGCAAAACAATTAACACTGTCGAGATTTGAACATTGTTTGGACTACTCTAGGTTGTTCGAACCTTGCGATTGCCATGTGAATTTAGAGGATTTGTATGATTTTTCGTTTATGTTTAAAGAACATTTTTGTACCAGAACATTTCTGGAAGTCAAAAAGTACAGAATAACTTATTATTTTATTTGAGTTTTATATTACCAAAAATTCAAAAAGATTGAAACAACTTTACACTACCACAGCCGTTTCAAGTGACTTGTTGCTGTTGCTTGAAAGTTAAAAACATCTTTATCACCTATAACAGGAAATATAGCACCTACTGAAAAAGTTTATAAAAAGATTGTAATGTTACTAATTTGTATAGAGACTATTTTTAAGACAATTTTTTTAAAATTATAAAGTGGATTTTACAGTAGTTATGACTAAACATATTACTCGACTAATTGCATCATGATTATTACTTGCACTATTTTTGTAAAACTATTGAACAACTTATTTATCACTATGATTTGAACTTATTTATCACTATGATTTTATTACCTTTTGATCACGTTTATTTTAGTTAATTAATGGCTATTGCAAATAGGCGGGGTTGTTAATGTTCCTGAACACAAAATTAGATGATTATGTCTATAACGTTTTCTTATATTTCGTTCCGTTTTTGAAATACTCTATATCAATGTAAACTAAAGGGTTAAATGTTGTGCAGTACACTCAAATCACACCCCGCATGACACCATGAAAGTAACATTATGCGACATGGCGAAACCCAAATAAACATCTTCATCAACATTTGATTTATTTATCAATGCCAGTGTTATTTCACTGAAAGGAATGTCAATTACATTATCAAACAATGTAATCGATATTCAATGTTTGTCTTCAGTTCTCTTTTTTATGCAGATTCTATTCACGGTAATAAATTTCTGGTTATAAAATTAGAAAAACATTTTTTATTGTAAAATAAATTACTTCTCAAGTCGTAATCTGTTTTCAAAAAGAATCTGAAAAAGTTTGGCTATACCAATAATTTGTACATTAAATGATTTTTTTATGTTCAGATGGAAAAAAAACAAAATATGGTACAAGAGGAGTTAAAAAGTTCTCAGAATAGGGTGGAAGGAAGGTCAAAAAAATGTGATGCGATTTTTCCTTTTCAATATATTCTCCATTAACCGTAATATATTTCTCAGATCTGTCGATTAATTTATTTATACTGTCAAAAAACAATGATTTCTGTTTGTCTTGAAAATAAGCTGAAATTGCAGACTTGATCTCTTCATCATCGCTGAATTTTTTTTCCATAAAGGTCCTTTTTCATATTTGGTAATAAATAATAGTAACAGGAGGCCAAAGTCTGGGCTGTAAGGTGGATATTGCAATATTTGAAAGCCGCACTTATCGAGGGCAACCATTGCAATAGTGTTCTCGTGTACAGGTGCGTTGTTGTGCAAAGCAGCACAACTTTCGCTAACTTCTCTTGCCTTCAATGCTTCTTTAAGTTGCTCCAGTAGATCAATATAGTACTCTCCCGTTACAAAAAACCCTTAACTTTGTAGCCAATGGGCAGGATACCCTCTGTGTGCCAGAAAACCGCCGCCATGACTTCTCCGGTTAATTGCGACATCTTGAACTTTTTAGGCAATGTGGTACTCATTTTATGCCACTGCATAGACTCCTTTTAGGATTCAGGCCCATAATGATAAACCCAATTGTCATCACCCATAATAATAGTGTTGCCATTTTTTGGCGGCGGCGTGAGTATTCTCGGCACCCATCTCCTCACGTACATGTATTACCCCCGTGTCACGTATATGTTATCACATACATGTGTTACTTTTGGCATAACAAGGTGATCATGAAAAATATTCATAATGGTTTAGAAGATACTCTAACCATTTCTTCAAACTGTTTTTTCTTTAATCGGGCATCTTTACATACAAGTTTTTCAACAATGTCCGAGGAGGTGACATCTAAGCACGGGCCTTCAATCGAATCTCTACTTTATTTGATGAGATTATGGCACTTGTTTATTGTACTTGTGTAAACCGATGATATCTCATTCGATTTTCTCCATAGTAGATGATTTATTCCAGAATGAGTCTCTTAGTCGATGACAGCTCAGAGTTTAATAACAAAACCAAGTTGGTATAAACTCGTAATGAGTCAATTAATTGTAAAGGATTGCTCTTGTAGCAATAATTCCAACATATGTACCAATTAGATACATTAAAGTACATAAAGTAAACCATTTGACCCACTCTCGTACATCCTTTCTAGCAAACACATTTTCAACATGTCTTGGAATGGCAGATTGAGAAAAATTAAGAAATTTTTAACACTTTGACAAATCTTGGTTTTGACCTAACTTTGGCTTTAATATTTACATAGTACTAAAAAACAATAGACAGTTTTATTTTTTAATTTTATGTTGAAATACGACAGGATAAAAAATACACAGTAAAATTAGCAGATTTTTAAATGATAATAATGCAACGAGTCTCAATAAAGAGAGCACTATAGATCTTTCTTCTCATGAAAACGGTCCTCACCAAAATGTTTACACGTGTGATTTTATTCTCGATCAAATAAAATGTGACAATTGGAAATAATTTTAAAATGCGAATAATCTAAAAGACACCCATTATTGTTTCTTGCACAAGTTCAATATATGTAAGAAGAAAAGCACAACAATAATAGTGCGATATACGATTCAGATAAACTCTTTTTGCGATCTGGCATCATATTCAAGGAATCAAGTACATGTGTTGAATATACATTGTAATTGAACATAATTGTAGGTTTTGGTTGTGAAATTGGGTTATTGTAAAATGAGCATGTGTAATACAATACAGAATTAAATATAACCTTTAAAATTTTAAACTGCTAGGGTAATGTGTTATTTACACATAAATACCTAAAAATAATGTTTTAAACTTTCCATAATATGTAATCCAATAAAAATATGACAGACATAGGACAAATAACAAAGGATTATAAAATATAATACAAAAATCATTTCTTCAAACATTAAAACAATAATGAAAATCAATATTTTTTTCGGTACTATTGTTTCCTTGCAAATTTCAACTATCACTCAAGTCAGAATTGTTTTATAAGTTTATTATTGATCGGTAATAAAAGATCTATGAAATGCAAATGTTCTTGTATAATTTTCATAGCATGTACACAGGTATTCATCCAAATCGATTTCTTAATTGTGATAACACATTCCTTAATTAAATTCATAGTTGATGGAATATTTTGTTAAACATTATTATAAATTTATTGTGATAGTATGGAAGTCATAGAACTTCGAAACTTTGACATCACAATATTGTCAACTTTTATTTCTAATGCTAATATTTATTTTGTTTTTAAAATTTCATAAAATAGTAATAAAGGATATGATGCACCTTTTTGATAATTGTGCCATATCCTATTTGCTTTCCTTCAGACATTTTACATAGCTGCGTACCACCATAAACACACATAAATATGGGATGTTATACGGTATCCATAAGAATTATTGCAATTAAACATCAGTTTCTCCTTCAGCTATTTTGCATAATTCTCAAAATAAATATTCAAATAACAATAATATTACTATCGAACATATTTGGCGTTAATTTTGTAGAAATTCATTATTCACAATTAAATTAAACTACGTGATGTAGTATTATTTCTACTTTTTTTAATTTCTTCACCACGACCTTGGTTTCGTTGTATTACAACATCTACAGGTGGTATATTAGCAAAGATTAACTCTTAGGAACATCCAACAGCATTTATATGGTTCAAACACAATAGCGGAAGCTGGGTTTGTGCGGGTTTTTCCACTGCTTATGTTAGTGAATTTATTGCAGGGGCGCGGTGTAGGTTTTATTTTATTTCCGAGAGTTATACGATATACCAGTATTTTAGTGAGGGTAATAAATTCAATTTTTGTTATTATGTGAAGTTGTACAACGCAAATGTTCCGGTGTATGTAATAAAATTAAATGGAAGTTATTATCAGTAATATATTTATACAAAAGCAAGGGTATTTGAAAGTAAGGACAAGGTAATACCACTAATTCTACATATCTCCAGTTTTGTTTATTCATATATTTATTTATTTTAATTTTTTTATATATACTTATATTTATATGTGTATTTGGGCTAAAACAATTTCAAGAGTACTGTAGTATCCATATTGTCTAATTATATTATATCTAGAAGATATAAGTACGGGTGATCATATTATATTTAGTTGTTCATTTAATATATTAACCTTGGTGTCTTTTTTATGTCTGTTTATTTCTAATGTTTCTAGGATATTAAGTTTATTACCTTTTGTATTTATTTGTAATATATAGGGGGCATTATCAGTATGGGGGTGATGGTTATTTTCAATGAGATGTTTAGCAAAGTTTTGTGTCTGGTTATTTCGCCAGCTTGCAATGTGTTCTTTATATCTTGTAATAAAATCACTTCCTGTTTGACCTATGTATACACTATTACAGTCGTTACATTTAAGTTTATAGATACCACTCTTTTTATGTTTATCTATTTTTTCTTTATTATTAATAAGGGTTTTACCCAAGTTATTTAAAGTACTATAAGCACATCTTGTATTATTTATATTTTTATTATTAGTTAAGAGTTTTCCTAATTTGAGTGAAACATTATCTATGTATGGGATAGATTTATAGTAAATATTATTATTATTTGGTACGACCGGGTATATTTCTTGTATTAATATTTTTCTTAATTTATTATGGTACAGTTTTGTGACAATTGACGGGTCATAATTATTATTTATTGCGATTTGTTTTATAGTTTTTATTTCTTTACGTAAATTAGGTTTTTCTAGAGGGATGGTTAAAGCACTGTGAATCATGGAATGGAAGGCTGCTAACTTATGGGACCAAGGGTGTTGAGATTGACCATTAATTATGGAGTCTGTAAATGTGTCTTTTCTAAATATACTAAATTTATGTTTATTATTTTTGGGTTCTATTGTTATGTCTAAATAGTTTAGTTTATTATCGGATTCTACTTCTAAAGTGAATTTGATATTATTGTGTAGGGGAGTTGGCAAAGTTAACAAACTGGTCTAACTGTCGCTGTGTACCTTTCCAGCAGATAAGGATGTCGTCAACGTATCTATAATAGTATAATATATTGGTTGCTAATTTACTGGTTAAGAGGCTGGTTTCTAGATTGTTCATAAATAACTCGGCTAAAAGGGGACTGAGGGGGGAGCCAATTGCAAGGCCATTGACTTGTTGCAAAATTTTTATCGAATAGGAAATAATTTTGGTGAATTGCATGCATAATTTAAAGAGGTCTCTAATTTCCGATGCTTCAATGGGATGTAGTTATGAAAAAGGAATGCGGAATGCCGCATTATGGCAATAAAAAAAAGTTAAAAAGTTTGAGCTAAAAAAAGGAAAGAGAAAATGCATGAGAAAGAAGGAAGCTCTAATAGAAGGTTAATTAGTAAATAATATAAGCTAATGTTAGTAAGAGTAAAGAACATTCTAATTTACCTCTGGATAATATACTACTAACAGACTAGACAAAGCTTCTCTTTGTAACATTGGTATAGCTGGAATGGGATCCATGTGTTTGTTTTAAAATTTAACTTAAAACAGGACTAAAACTGATGAAATTCTACTAACAGGATGTTTGGTCTACGAATTCTCGAAATATGTACATAAGTATTTCTATATCTAAGAAATACTTACATATTTCATGAATTAAATCATGTATATTCGATTAGCTTATATTTGTCACATCTGATTGCTACCAACCACTTCATTTTTAGTACTGAGCCCTCCTGAAAATAATTTTGGTAAAATTGTTCGCACAAAAGAAAATATTGTGATTGAATCCTCAATTTCAAGATAAACTACTTGAGTGACACAAAGAACATGTTTTCTTGGTATAACAAACGTAAATAATGCCCTTCTAGTTAAAATTTTGGGAACTACTCTCTAATACCCCTCATTGGCTATATTTCTTAACATAATTAGTACCTAGAAATCATAATAAAAATATGTATGTAGTAAAATTACTTGACTGATGGTGACTGATTATGTAAGCAAAATCAAAAACCTGACATTAGTGACAAATTAATTCCACTCTTTTTGCTACTATGAATCACAGGGGTATGTGAAAGGAATTGCTTTTGTGAGTTGAAAGAGCTATATTAAAAATTGTTTGTTTTAGTTGTTAGAAGAGGGGTACTTTGTAAATAGTATTAGTAAATATTTATTTCTAAGTTTGCTGTCTTTTAAATAAATCAGTGTTATTTTTCAAGATATTACTTTTTAAGACTTAATTTTATAGCATATTATTACGATAATGATTACTTCATAGAACCAAAAATTAAATTGTGAACATTAGTAGATCTACCTTATATGCTTCTCATTAATGAAAGGTAAAGCCGCTTGGGTAATAGAAATAGACATCTGAAATTTAAGAGTATCGATGACAGTGAAGAAGGGTTTCCAGAAAGTGGATTACGACAATGATGGATTATCACAGAATTCTTTTTTGTTTAACTTTAATATATCAACAATTCTAAACAATCTGCAGTAATTTAGCTTGAACTAAAGTCATTCTATCTTCAATTGGTTATTTGCCGGCTGTTTAGACTCTTAGATCTAAGGCTCTGTGGATACGATTTTAAAGCAATATTAAGGGCTTATGCCTGTGACTAAATAATATTAATCAATTACATAATATCTGGATTTATAATGTTATTTACTGTCATTTTGAAAATCCACCATCTTAATTTTAGTTATATTTTCAGACGGGCAGTTATTGTTATTTTAATACGGTAATAAAATTAATATGTGATTGCGATGCTCTCTACTGTGTGATATGTGTACTTGTCAAATATATAACTTTATTGTTTGTTTCTGTCAATAGTGCTTTTATTATTAGGTTAAGGTCCCAGTCCCAAATTAATTGAGTAAGTAGCAAAAGTTACTGTTTTTTGTATAATAATAATGATGAAGAACTGTATAGCCAGTGTTCCAAAGTTAAAAGGATGCGAAAATGATGAATATTGGTGTTTTGCGGTACAAAAAACAACTAGAGGCAACGGCTTCTGCGGCAGATGAAGGGAATAATGCTAAAGCCAAAGTAAAATTAATATTAATCATTGATCTTTCGATTTATGGTCACTTCAAATAGGCAGTCACAACATACAACCTGTGGAGAAAACTGAAAGATATGCTTGATGACTCCGGGTATACAGGGAAGATCAGTTTGCTAATAAATCTCCTCAACATTTGATTTGAACACTGTGAGTCGATGACACATTATGTGACTCAGATTATAGAAACGGGTTAGCGACTTCAGAGTACAGAATTCCAGTTAACTGATGAGTGGATTGGAGCATTAATGTTAGCAGTATTGCCCGAAAAGTACCTATGATTATGGCACTTGGGAATTGAGGTTAGTGCAGACGTCATTAAAACCCAGTTGATGGATGTGTGCGAAGCAAAAAAACATTGATTCAGGAATGCCAATCATAAAACTGTCATGTCAAAACCAGAAAAAAGGGTTATTAAATGCTATAAATGTAAACAGATTGGGCATTATAAAAATCAGTGCCTGCAATCAGAAAATATCAAAAGAAAACAAACCAATGCTTTCAACGCTATTTTCTAAGTGACAAGTTCAATCAAGATAGCTGGTATATCGATAATGGAGAAAATAAACATATGATGGAAAATGAAAATAACATATGATGGAAAATGAAAATAACCCCATAAACTTGTTGCATCAACTTGAAAGGAAAGAAATTATTAACCCCATAAACTTGTTGCATCAACTTGAAAGTTGTAAACTTGTTGCATCAACTTGAAAATAACCCCATAAACTTGTTGCATCAACCCCATAAACTTGTTGCATCAACTTGAAAATAACCCTATAAACTTGTTGCATCAACTTGAAAGGAAAGAAATTATTATTGCAAACAAGACAAAAGTTTCAGTGCTATGTTCTGGCGACGTAAATATCGTTACAGTTGTGAAAGGTATGGAATACGACATAGCAGTTATGGATATATTATGTACTAGCGTGACCCGTGCGAAGTCTTCGCATTATTTATTCCATTATGAAGCTCAGATGACAGATCAAACAAATATTTTACTAAAATTGACATATAGAGGCGCAAGTATCAAAAGCATTGAGCTAAAGCGCCACTTTATTTATACGTGAGTGGATTTGAAATTAAAGAAAAATTTTTCCGACCGTCAATCATATTGACGTTGAGCCGTTAGATGGCAGCATTGCTGTTTTGTGTATATAATTTTAATAATTAATTAATTTGCAAAAACAACAGCAATAATAAATTTTTTAGTTGTGGATGCCGGTAGAGCAAGCAATTATCTATAAAATGATATATAATTTATGTGGATTTGTTGTGACGTTTTTTCTAAAAAGGGAGAGTAACATCTTAACCTTAGCGTATTAATATATATGATGATGATATGATGATGATACCAGATTTGTCCATCAACTTGCTTTCCGTGAGTCAAGTGATTAAGAAAGGCAACAGTGTGATCTACAAAGAAAATGTTTGCTTTATTTATAATCAACAGAATGAACTCATTGGCCAAGTGGAATTGGAACAAACATTAACAGCAACTTCAATAGCATCGTGTGAGACTTGGCACGGGCTCTCTAGACACATAAAGAGTAGTTAAAAAACCAACTTCAAAAAAGTAGTTTAATTTAATTAGTAATTTAATCTAATTTATAATGGTAATTAAAAACCTTCAGTTTTAATACGAAATAAATTCATAAAGGGCGTATTTATGATATAAAATTTTACATTTGTGTAAGTTGACGGTGCTAGCACTGACATCAAAAGAACATAACTCAGCTATTTATTGCAAATAAGTAGATACCTATTTCGAGTTAATTATTTTTTACTTTTCAGTACCTACTTTTTTTGATGTCAGTCTTTTAAAAGATATTTTATTTTAGGCTTTTTAGTGATTAATCTTCACACTATAACATTCTATTATTTTCTTTCCTAGAATATTGTATATTATTAAAAATCACGGGCCAAAGCTAGTATATAGAGATAAATTCCTATTTATCTAAATTTAGTTTTATCAACAACGTACAGAAATAGAGCGATAGTAGTCGCCGCCTGGTTAGTTGTAAGCCATTGAAGAGTTCTTTCTCCATATCCAAAGTCCAATATCAGATTTTGCCAAGTAACAACTATTTAGGAGTTCCGTTCTCCGTATCTGAAATGCAACATCAGATTTTGCAAAATAATAACTATTGTTACTTTAGTAATCCAGTAGCAAATATATTGAATCACAATTGATTACTACCATTCATTAAGGAGTTGCATTGTTCATCTTCAGAACTCATCATGAGACCTTAACCTGGTGGATTGTGCAGTTAGTTTGTAAAGTAACTAGTAAGTAAGTTACTAGTAGCAAGTATCTTGAATTAAGGTTCATTTACTACCATCCGATAAAGAGTTCCATTGTTCATCTCCAGAACTCATCATCAGGTTCTGACCTAGTCGATGGAGTAGTTATTTTACAAAGTGACAATTACTAGTAACAAATATTTTTTAATCATGGTTAATTTACTAACATCCGTTAAAGATTGTTCATCTTCAGAACTTATATCGGACTCTGACCGGTAAGTGGTTTAGTTATTTTGTAATGTAACAACTACCTGTAGCAAATACTTGAATCATGGTTGATTTACTGCCATTCAGTAAGGAGTTCCGTCGTTCATTTTCAAACCTCATCATTATCGTATTTAAATAGGGGCCACCCCTAAAGTATCCTCTTTCAAACAAAAAAAAAGAATAATGAAAATCGGTCTACTCTGTAAAGAATAATTGTTGAACATACATAAAAAAAAATATTCCTACGAATTGAGAATCTTCTCCTTTTTTTGAAGTCGATTAATGAAAAATGGACCTCTAGAAGGAATTTCATACACAGAAATAGCAAACATAGACATCATTTGTTGTGAAGGCAAACAAGTCCAATATCAGATATGACTGCCATTTCATCTGAGTTCATCCAAGACAGTGAATTTGCTGGAATTTATTCATGCAGATGTAGGAGCTCTTATTGAGAATCTGTCGATTGGAGGATCTAAGTACTATGTTTTATTTGTGGATGACTATAGCAAGATGGCATTCGTGTATTTTATAAAGATTAAGATTGAAGGTATTTAAGTATTTTCAAGAGTTCCAGTGTATAGTTGAATAACAGAAAAATAAAAAAGTGAATATTCTAAGAACAGATAACGGTGGCAAATTATGTAGTCTAGAATTTTAGAAGTACTCGAAGAAGCAAATAATAATTCGTCAAAGAACTAATGCTTACACACCTGAACAGTATGGTCTATGCGAGAGGATGAATAGGTCTGTAATTGAAAAGGCCAGATGTTTGATTTTCGATGTGGATTTAGACAAGAAATTCTGGGCTGAGACCATCAGTACTTTGGTGTACTTGAAAATAGTATTGTGGTTGCTGGACTGAACTGCAAGACTTTATACGAAGTCCGGACAAGACAAAAACCCAACTTAAGCCATTTGCATATATTTGGAAGTGTGGTCATGGTACCTGTTACAAAAGAAAAACGTTTTAACTTGAATAAAAAGGTTAAGAAGTTGATTTTAGTCGGCAGAGAATATAAAAGGATATAGGGTATATGACTCTACTCTAATGTGTGACAACCAGCCGAGACATTGTGATTATGGAGATTTCAGACAAGAATGCGATACAAGTATGTGTAGAATTAAAGTCTTCAATTCCTCAGAAAGTATGTTTTGGAGAGCAAACATGAAAGAAGAATTAGACTCATTTAACGTAAATAATTCTTGGGATCTCCTATAAGACAGTACAGTGATTAAGGTTAGTGGTGTCGTAATAATGTGCATTATCGGGCTAGATTAGTGGCGAAAGACTGCTTGCAGAAAGCTGGTGTAAATTTTCATGAAACTTTTTTCCCCTGTGCTTAGATATTTTATCTTAAGGTTATTTTAAAGTTAAAATTAGATATAAGTCATCTTTATGTAACAACAGTTTTTTTTAATAGTTTTTAAAATGAAACAGTATATATAGAGAAATCTATGATTTGAGTGTATTGATGGTGATAATAAAGTGTCAAAATTGAAAGGAGCTTTATATGGCCTTAAGCAATCTTCCAGAACTTGGTACCAGAGAGTCAATGATTATTTAATTCAATCGGGTTATAAAAAACCTGAGTATGAGCCTTATTTATTCACAAAGTTTAAAGATAGTGAGTTGATCATTTTTTTTTGTATTTTCCAATTGTGCCACAACTACTGATCAGTTAGTTGAAGAGTTAGGCTGTAAATTTAAAATAAAAAACTTAGGTCAAATACAAAGACTATTATTTAAGATATTTAAGGGTTTAAGAGTTAAAATAATTCCAAAAGTGATAAGCATTGATTCGAAACCATATGTAGATAATTTATTAAAAAGATTTAATATGTCAAATTATAAGACTGCTAAAACTCTAAAAGTTTAAGATTAGAGAAAGCTCAGAATATTTGCAGCGAGTATCCTCATCAATAACTTATTGGTGGCTTGATGTACTTGGCCGTTCTAACCAGACCTGATATTGTATTTTGTGTTAGTTATCTTAGTTAATTTAATAACTCTTTTCTTCTCTTAGTTAATTTAATAACGTATTTTGTGTTAGTTAATTTAATAACTCTTACAATGAGACTCACTGGAAGCAAGCAGAGTGTTAAAATACTTTAAAAATACAAAAAATTATGGTCTGGTTTTACACAAAGATGACTACTCCGTTGTAAGTTTTGTAGATGAAGACTGGGGTTTTACAGACATTACAGACAGATTATATTCGAATTTCTGTTTTAAATTGTCAAATACTGTGACTTTTTTGAATGCAGAATGCGTGATTGCAATGCCCACTACTGTGTAAGATGTGTACTTTTCAAATATATAACTTTGTCATTCGTTTCTGTTAACCGTGCTTTTATTATTAGTTATTAGTATGTATAGAAAAAAATCTCAAATTTAGTCATCACAGTTACGAGAAAACTTACTAATATTTGTCTATTCTTAACAGCTACAAAATGAACACAACAATTTATTTTATTTATAGAAAGTGCATGAGACACCTGGTTGGCTGAGATGACAGAAAAACCAGATCCAATGAAAAAAAGACTGTCAGATAATGTAATTTCCAATGACATTAATAATTATGATGATCTCTTGCTAGAGAAAATATTGAGCTTTTGGGTTAACAAAATAATAACAACAAAATAACTTGCATATATCAGTGTCGAGCTGCCTCATTAATGAGGCAATAGTTTCAACAAAAAAGTTTTAATTTAAACTGCAAATAGGTAAGCTGAAGGGATAATTATCAGAGACAGATCGCAAATAAATATAATGATTAGACACTAGGTATGAAAGTAAAAGATGTTGATAGTTGTGTTATCATATCTTCAGTGAGGGTAATATGTCAAGTTGTTAGACACATGTATCAATTTTATTTTTCCTTCCAAACGGTTGCTCAGCGTTAAACTTGAACACTTCGGCAAATATTCCATCATAAAATCATAATTTTGCTTCATAGGTATTCTCCACTTCCAGTAGCTTTTAATAGTTGTTACACACACAAATAACTATTGTCACCCCTTCTCTTAATGTCATATAGCACATAGGTAGCCTTTGTTTCAGTTCAGACTCGGACGTTGAAAAGTTTATGCACACCTAGTGTCGAAAAGTTGACATGCGACTCTTCGCGAAAGTTTTTTGCTGCTTTATATAACAAAGTTTATATTATTAAGTCTTTTTATTACAAACAATGACTTATAGATTTAGTGATAATGGCAAAGGACAAACACTTCTTAAAAAAGATATGAGAGAGTGAATCAATGCTCAGTAGCCCAGGTTCAGAAGCTTTTGATCACATATCTGATGTATTGTAAGACGTTGAAAGAATTCAATCTATAAAGGAAGCATAAGCTCAGACGAAGAGGATGTACCCCCTATCAGAAAGAAATGATTTATTTAGGGAAGTGATAAGGCGGCTAAGTGGCGAAAATCTAATTAGCACAGGGTGAGAATCAACCACAAATAACACCAACATTCTTACAGAAGAATCTTGTGTTCGTAGAAAAAGTGTACGTAGGGTTTCTAATTTCTCGAGCAATTTTAATTCCCGAGTTTTGAGAATTCTCAATAGCGAATTCCTGAGATTTCTTGAATAGTTTTTACGGAAAATTTGTAAAACATAAAAAATATAAAAAGTACAAATTTTATTTTAAATCAATAATATTTAATATGTACTTAAACATGCTCTTTAATTAAATTAATAAAGATACCTCTCTTGTTAAGTAATTCTAATTAGTTTTCCGTATTTTGTTAATAAAGCGTAAAACAAAAATAATCGTTTATTGATAACTCAATTATTAATTGGTCTTATACATTTACTCCAAATTTCAAAATTATAACCAAAATGTTTAACTTTTTTAATTAAAAGAATTCCTAGTATAGTTAAGAATTAATCCTAGACTAAAGTAATAAGAGTCAAATTAGACAGACGTTGTTAGATAAACTAAGCTAATTAACATAAGAAAAAAATAAAACAAAAAAAATCCTATTGAATGTGATGTCGAGATTAAATGCTGTCAGATTTACTGTGTAAGTTAGCAAACTGTTATCCCAATAATATAAAAAACCTACTTATTATTTGCAGTAAAGAATGGTTTTAAAAATATGAGAACATTTATTGCATCATCTCATGATCCATTTCATATCTACAATAGAAATTCTAAAATGCAGTAACCAAATCGTCTTCCATCAATTGTAATTTCTCAACCAATATGTGATAATGGCCTCTAATGTCATGATTTTATCACCTTTTCTGGATAGTGCCTCAATAAACACCTTTATCGAAAGTGAGGTGTTAATAAAGCTTGTAGTGTGCACCTTTTCTCGATAGTGCCTTAATGATTATATGCTTCATCTATAGATTCAATTCTTTCAATGTCTTACAACGTTTCGGATAAGTGATCTGAAACTTCTGAACCTCCTTGAACCTCCTGAATTGAGCATTGATACACTCTATCTTTTTCAAGAAGTGTTTCTGCTATGCCATTGTCACTAAGTCTAAGAAATTGTTTGTAATAAAAACATATGTAATAACTTTGTTATATAAAACAGCAAAAATCTTTCATGGCGAGAATACGAGCTTTGTTAAACACTTCACTTTTTATTTAAACACCTCACAATGGTCAATAAGTCCTTTTTTATTACATTTCTCAGCTTTAAAAATCTTTCGACCATTTTCATTATAGAAATCCAACATATTCTCACTTTCAATAATAAGTTTTACTTGTCTCCAAATTGTTCTTTTACATATTTCTGTAAAGTAAAATTTTTTAAAAATCGCTTTCTGAATAATTTTACCAACATATGTGGATCGACACCATCTGATTGTCGCATTGATGATGTAAAATTGCACTATGACTTTCATTACATCTGCTTATTCTTAGATTCATGTACAAATCACTTAAGTAATAGCCTGATTCGACAGGTCTTCTTTTTTAGCTAAAATCAATATAATTTCATTAAGTGATTATTTATTCTTTGGTTTAAATTTAAAGTCTATTAAATAGTAGTTCTTGCTCTCTTTTTATTATGATTCATTTTCATTGCTACCAGAACTAATGTTGCACCTGTTTAGTTTTTCAATTTCTTTTGAACTCTATAGAAATATTGTGGACACTTCATTAATATCTTTTCCAGGATATTTTAGGCAATAATATCTTTTCAGGACAGATGAAGAATCTTTGATGTTATTAAAATATTTCCAAACTTGAACTGCAAAAAATGATAATTTTACTACTTACGGTTTTTATTAATTAACTACTATGGTTTCTACTTATTAACTTTCATTGACAGATTAAGGTAGTATACAATTTTATGGACGATATCATAAAACGACACAATTTTGAAAATTCATCACATCATAAAAATTTGCTTAATGTTAAGTAAATATTTATACCTATATTTACAACGGCTTCATATAGCACATTGTAAACTGACATTGCAATATTTACAATTTGAATTATAAACTGATAGATAATTTGATAAAACTAAGTTACTTCTAAAAGTAAGTAAATTTGATGTATTTTATGAACCATTATAAATTAAGCAGAACCTTAAGTTACCTACACAAATATATGTAACATGAATTTTCCAATTAAGGAAACTAACTACATTGTTACTATTATAATAATAAAAATGGCACCTAACATAACCTAACAGAAAAAAAAATTCTCAATTCGTATCTTCAGTATTGAAGTACTTAAGTTTGATTTATAATTTACTAATGATCTAATATTTTACTTAATGTTTTTATAACGGCTTGCACATAAATGAAGCATCACCACGTGACGTTCAAATGCACAACTGACACTAGCTTTACCGTAGAATCTGAATGAATCGCGGGCCAGGCGCGCAAAACAAGGGGTAAACGCGAAGTTTACGATGTAAAACATATTTATATTTCTCAAGTTCACTTCAAGAAATCTCAACCAGAAACCCTAGGTGTAGGAGTGACTAATTTTATACTGCCTGGAATTTATTCATAAGTGACGAAATTATTGAAAATGTGGATAAACATATCAACAAATTCATAGAAAAAAGGATGCATCATATGGCTGCTTTTATGAAAGCAACACAACTGATATTGTTGAGAACCAAGTATTGATATAACTACTACATATGTCTAGAATCTTGCAAATGGCAATTGCAAATTTAGAAGGTTTGTATTTATGTCAAAAACTGTGAATAAATAAATGTTTCATCATAATTAATATTATGGGCAGTGATGACAAAATATAGTTGGAATATGAATATATTGGGGTCAAGTATGGAAAGATGACAATAAATGTGTGAAATTATGAAATATCATATAGAAATTATAATGCAATTGACAGATTGCATGAAACTGTGCTTTATTAATCAATAAAGTGCATCATCCAGCGTCAATTGATATTCAGTATTATAATAGTAAAATAAAATGAAAATACCGTAAAAATAAATTATTATTTTAATTTATTTTTTTCCGTTAAAATCCAGAAATAACTGTACAGTTTTATGTTATCATCCATCTGGTTTTAAATAAATTTAAATGAATTTCAGCAGACAAAATATTGTACCATTATCTCAATAAACTTTCATATTATATTCCGTGTCTTAAATTTTTTTTATTTAAAATAGCATTATATGTTGTGTTAAATTCAGTTTTCATTTTAATTTTGAGTTAATAAACTATACATATAGAACACTCGTAAGCACTTGTTAATGTTTCCTTTTTTTCTGTTTTCTCTTATATTATGAATGATGAACAAGATGATCGTTATTTAAATTGCTTTGCCAGGATTAGTAACATGGTTTTTATATCAAATTCTTCAGTAAATATGATAACTAAACAATAATCAAAATGTTTTATACAAAAACATATATGTATATAAAAACAGTTAAACCTACCAGCAAGATTTTACCATGAATGAAAGTTAAACAGATGAAGAAACACACCCAATGATAAAAACAGTGCAACACAGACTTAACACTTTCTATAGAACAAAATTACAAAATAAATTTAAAAAATTCTTTACCAGGTATACAATGAAGCAAGATATAAAATGTCACAGCACTTAATTGTTGATAAATAACTATCTATCTGGCCATAAGTGGTAAGAACTGGCCACTCTTTTTCACAGGTCGAGATATTCACTAATTAAAAGAAAAAAAATTCAAAAGTCAATATAGAACACATGCAAATATTAGATAAACTAATAATTTAGCGCATTAAACATTTAATTCGAAACCGATTTTAGTGTAATATGTTACACTCAATGTATTTCCATTAAAAATATGAGCGTTCAATAATAATTACATTTACATTTAATTTTTACTTTCTTCATGTACCAAAATTTTAAATAATTTTAGCAATATGGTAAATAAATAAAAATATGGTAAAGAAATTATGATTTGGCGTCATAGAGATTAAAAAAAATTGTTATACATAAATTGATTGACTACATTATAAAAACAGTAAATAAAAAAAATCACATACAAGTTTAAATGTGAGCTGTTAGATTGTAATAAATAATGCAAACACAAAAAAACATTGTATAAAGTTTAATTATGACTTATAATACATTTGATGAGATGTAAAAATCAAAATCATATCAAATTAAGGCCAAAAATACATTGTCATCAATACAAAAAAACTTGTACCTTAGTAAATTTTGAACACCAATTATTCGTTCTACCTTTGCGAGAATATTTACTGATGTCAAAAAAATGATTCCTCGGTCCAACGGTACTGCCTGACCAAACCGACATAATAATTAAAAAAAAATATTTATGAACACTCGAGGTCAAGGGAAGATAATATTGAATACAAATATTATAACGTCACGAACCTCATTCTACAACTGTAAATAAATAATTTGTGAAATACAAATAATTTACAAGTGAATCAAGTATCGTTTTATGTTTAATGATTTTAAAACGTCTTTGTTTAATTGCATTAAAGCAACGAAACGTCAGATAAATGAATAAATAAATCCCAATAAAAGGATGTGAAATTCATCGATGTTACGGAAGCATCGATATTGAGCGTAAAAACATCCATGTTTTAACATCGATATTAGGTTCCCTTGAATATAGATACATCGATGATGTGAACAAAAATATAGAAAATCGATGTTTCCACATTTATAGTATAAAATTTATTTTAAAAATGTGAGAAATTTTTAAATTAACTTATCAATACATATTTTGAACTTTGCGAAGTAGTCCATGGTTTTTATATTAGATTTCACTAACATGCATTTTTGATTTTATGGTTATAAAAGAAAATTCTGTCTACAGTCCATGGTTATCGTTTGATTATTCATTCACTGTCAATTGTCATTTTCAAAGTATTTGGGCTTTATTTTTTTTCTACTGTGAATATTTAGAGTTTGTACCGAATTAATAGTATTATATTAATAGTATAATATATTGAATTAATAGTATAATATTTTGATCTGCTTAAATCAGAACAATTTTTTTGCCAAGCTAGAATCATGTTTTGCAAATAATTTTTAGGATGAAACTTCAAGAAAAAAAACGCATTAAGTACATTCATAAAAACGTTTGCTATTGTGATATTATTCTTAAATCGACACCTCGATCAACATTGACCTCTGTATTATATACCTTCTTCGAGCAAATGAATGTAAACAGGACTATGAATGTTTAGTTTATATTTTAAAGACATAAATCTCATTTGGTTGTAATGTTTATAACTTAGTTGTTTTTACAGATAATTGACATAAACATATAATCTACGAAGTTCTTTGTGCTACTTGCTAGTTGCTTGCACACGCGCGAACGGAATGATATAATATTACGTTGCTTGCCACTTCTAACCTCTAAATTAACAAAATTTTTCTGTAAGGCGATAAAATTTTCATAAATGTTATTTTTTTTCAAAAGTAAAAAGAAAACTTTTTTAAAAGCAGATTTTAAGTTATATCAACAAAGTAATTTATTAAAAGGGAAATTACCGTCAAAAATATTATTTCTTCAAAGTATAAATAACAAATTTTGAGACGTTTTATAATATTCTAACATCATTTACTTAATTTTTTGTAATTTTATATTTGTTTTTAGTAAATGAACATCTTAAAATATAATTTTAAAAATATTTAATTTCAGCACCAATGTTTCCAGCCCATGTTTGAAAACATCAATGTTTTTATTTTGATGTTTATCGGACATCAATGCTTACCATCGATATTGAGATCGATGTCAATATCGATGTTTTTCCACGCAAACCTATGGCAATGCCAAAATCCATGATCCAACCAAACGTTAGTGTTACTAGTGCCGCGACAATACCTTAAGATGCAAATAGACAACGTCGTGCAGTTTGTCTATACTTGAAAACTGTAAAAAAAGACCCGTATAATAATCAAATAATTGTTATTAGCGATTATTACCATTATTTTAACCTGTATAAAAAACTATTATAATATTACGTCTTTTTTAAGAAACCGAGCATTATTAAATTATAAGAATTTAGTGGACATTTTCAATAAATTCGGAATTAAAACATTATTCACAATAATGTTTATTTGGTTACGAGGTCACATTTAAATCCAAGACTGAAAGCAATGCGAAACAATATATAAATATTTCATAAATGTCGTTTATTTCTCACTGCACTTTAATTTTGATAATATTATATTGGCAATTATAAACTAATAATAATAATTTAACGTACGTAATCAAAATATCTTACATATTACTGTGTGAATATAATATATAATGACTTAGCTAAAATTTCTATTTATTTTAAAATTTATTCTAGTATAAACATTACCGAAAGCCGAAACAGTAATTATTCGTTTTCCATAATATGTGCAAGTTAGTTGAATTTTCAATAGCGCCTGCGCATTTAGTTCTATATTGTACTTGGTGAACACATTTTGCTCTATGTTCATTATTGTGACGGTATAGCGACAGGAGTGACCTCAAATTCGGTGAATTGTTAAATAAATAGTTTGGCAAAGTACGAATGACTAATTGTATTCGTAAATTGAATGTTTGTTTATAGAAGTGTAATGAATTACAAAAGTCAATGTTTTATGTCATTATTTAGTTAAAGAGGGTCATAGTGCTCAAAGCCGTGTTCGCGCTCGGCGTGTTGTCACTGACAGTTTAGTAAACAGGGTTCGTCTTTGGGCATAATTTTTTCTGCGGCTAGAATTGTCAAAATGGCGGAGGCTACAGGTGCTACTAGTGCAAATCCTAATGCAGAAATAGTGCGAGGACAAGTTTTCGAAGTAGGGCCTAGATACACCAACTTGCAATATATCGGAGAGGGCGCTTACGGGATGGTTGTGTAAGTATTTTCTACTATTTGATATATAAAAGAGACAAAAGTTTTTTGTATACGCCCGTATGTCATTTATCTTTTGTTTTATGACAATAAATTGTGATGTATGTTTTTTCTTTTCGCTCAAATTCTAGAAATTAACTCTTGTCTTGTTTAGCAAATCAAATTATTTGGCGCATAGCGGTTTGTTTTAGTCATGTAACCACAAATCGGCGGGACTTTTGAATGTAGCCTTATCAACGGAACTGAAGCATATGAAGAGTGCTCATTTTTTATCAGCGCTGTGATAATATTAAATAAGAACAAAATATTTCTACCGATATTAGTAATGCCAAATTAATAATTTGTTGTGGATTTTTCTAATAAGAGTGATGATTTAAAAATATTCTGCTTTGAGGAAATCCATAATAATGTAAATATTTGATATATGACTGTGGAATGTCCATTATTCAACCCCGTTGCTAATATCTCATGAAATTAGTTATTCTATTATGCAAAGTAGTTTATATAACCTTGATTAATATGAACTATAATCCAAAAGAAATATTTGAATCAATACTAATTTTTAGCATCTCCTTGATTGCTTTTGCCAGGTAAACAAAAAACGTAAATGTCAGACGAGGATATGGTGCGCGTCATACAAATTATATTTTTCGTGTCATTTCCGAAAAATTTCCAAATAACATGCTTCATATTTTTATTTCTCGTTTAAACATTTTCGTATTAATTAAAGTAATTATATTTTTGGGATCTATATAAAATATCAATGTTGGCGGTAACATCTTCTATAATAATAGGCTATTTCACTATTTTTTTAATTTCATATAGGTATTGTTTCAAGTAAAATCTGATTTCTTAATCAATTTGTATATTTTTTCTTTATTTACGTCTAATTAACCTACATTTCCACGATATTTTATTATAAACGGCAAATTTAGGAAATATGTAGACTTTGATAAAACTTATGTTTTAAAGATGCATTTAAAGTAACTCGACATAACAAACAAAAATTGTTTGAAAGTGATCACGAGAGTAAAGATGAGTGTTGCAAGTTTTACACATTGTTCCCAAAATCTGTTTCATGAATTTGGTTAGTTTATACAAGAATATTCACTATTACAAATGTATATGTATAACATATTCATGTTTTTTTTTCGTATTTTACTTATTTTTCCAATACGGTTAAGATAAAATCGAAAATCAAAATAATCAATCGATTTTTTAGTACAAAAAACAATTTATTAACAGAATATTTCAACGCACAAAAGAAACCCTATTCAAGAAATTTTTGTGCATAATAATCCTTCTGTAAACAGCAAATTTAGGAGACATAATATTGTTACAAACATCCTATATTGTGAAAATAATATGCTTTTATCCGTAGAAGTAATGGTACGCACCCGGTGTGGCACAGCGACCACTGGACGAATTGTTCAATACGAATATTTTGTGAAATTAGAATCATAATGCCGTTTAAATTCGTGCACAGAAATTGTTGCCGAACTCTTTTTGAAAGCCATTATTAGTTCACGTTAACATACTAATTCATAATCTCGATTGAATGTGTAATAAAATTGTATCAGCTTAACCTGTCATCAGTTATATATTTTATGGTTCCACTTATAGACAATTCACTCGTATTTATAACAAGTTATTTACAGAACGATGCCCCTGTTTATAGCCTTTGTCTTCATTAAATTGGAAATTAATATATTTATTTGTTTCTCCATAACGAATAAGTTGTTTTCCTTAAAACGAAAAAGGTCATTTGATGTTCTCCGAAATTTCCCCATAATATTTGTTTGTTTTTGGAAATTCCACTTTGGAGGTTGACGCCCATAATTCTCTGGGTTGGAAAAAAGTTGGTGTTCTTGCATGTATTTACGATGTAACTTATTGACAAATAGTTGTGTTTAGAAGTGGTATCGTTTTTTGGACAATAGAGTGCTAGTGGGAAGCGCACGAAATATGTTATGATTAGAAGTAATTAGCAAGATTTTTAATTTTTTCGTTCAGTTGTATTTAACGGTATTCAGTTAAAATGTATAATAATACATCATTTAATAGATTAACTATTAATACGTTCGAAAATGGGCCTTGCGATACTTCAGTATAGTGGTATAATAACTCACCAATTACCTAATGAATGCACTTCAACCGTCCAATTTAATGACTATAAACCGACGTTGTTACCCGGAAAACGTTCCCGCTGTGCATGGTAAAGTTCCAACACGACATAAACAAATAAAATATACAGTGCGTCAGCACTTAGTCTGAGGCTATTGTGGTTGGCGCCAGATTTTTGCTCTTTTTATATTTTCATTTAGATATCCTTAGTGAACATAAAGTAAATGTCTAATATGAATGATAAAAATTGTTTTCTATCAATATCTTGTTTGCTTATCCTGTTTGTGAAAAATTAAGTTTGAATATGATCTTGTTTTTTTAAATATATTTAACCGTAACCGGCCCGTTCGCGACTATATACCGTCAATCTCCATCACTAACCCATCGTTGATTTTCAAAAATTAAAGATGATCCATCGATAACTTCAATATCCCTGTCTAATTTTTTCATAACATTGAAAAGTTAACGATTACGACTGCAGAATTTGTATCGTAATGCACTGTGTAAATTTGTATTATTCGTAGCCACACTTTAGGTTAATGTCGCCCATTTTTCTTGTAGAATGAAATCTTATTGGATTCTTGTAGAATGAAATCATATTGGATTCGTTCAACGCACGCTGTAAAAAGGTCGAGCGATGTTTTCAGGTTCCTATTTGTATTATCTAATATCATTGATTTTTTTGTACAAAATGTATTAGACATTTTCAATCACTAAATTTCGGTAAAATTATTTCGTATCGTTTTCATTTACTATTTGTGTTACGAAAAGTTATCCATATTAGTAAGTATCTTACACATATTTGAGTTTGTTTAATTTGAAAATGTTCATATCATTGTAATACATTTTTACATTTTAATAGGTCGAAGTTTATCTAATATTAGTAGAACATATATAATCACGGTAGACGGATTTACTTAATCAAACTGGGTGTTGTTGTCGTTCACGACGTGCCAGCTATAGGTATTAATGTCATTTTTTTAACATTTTTCAGACGAAGAAAAACTATTAGAATTCAGCTTAACGGTAAATTATTTATTTTTAAAGTTGGAAATGTTTATGGGGACGTTTCCCGCTATTGTATCATTTTACTTGGGCACTTCTACTTGAGCTAAGAACTTCAAACCGGGCATTTGTATAGTACATGAGTTCTAGGTACCAAAAAAAATTACAGGCGTTACCACTTTTTTATCGGATTAACACAAAATTAGAAGAATTGAAAAAGTATATAGAAAGTATATCTTTTTATAGTCGCTGCTCCAAGTGATATCGAATGTTATTATTTATTCCATAACGTATCCCACGTCAACTGTCGATTCCAAGGAGTCGTAAAAACTTCGTAGCGGCATCTGCACACCAATCCGAATTAAAAATTTAATAAATATAGCTACGGATATACTTAAAACCATAAATTGACCACAGACCGTCCTAGTACTTTTTTCGTATTCACTCATTAACAGTGAATCTAAATGGAAGTTATTTTATGTGTTTTGTAATTTAAGTTTTTGTATACTACTCGTTATTCAATAATACAGATAATTTAAGACATTTTTTCAGCATTATTCATCAATTTGCTCTACCCGAATTCGGTTTACATTTATATCTCATATTATATGTGCTCTTGTTAACGTCCTTTTTGTACACAGCTGAGAATTATAAAATAGTAGCTTCAATGAATCTTATTGGAATGAAATATTATTGGAGACGTTCGTCGGAAATATTAAAGTTAGAAGAACACATTATTTCAACGAGCCGCAGGCGATTCTCTCCATTGATGAATTGCTGAGCGGCGACCATCATTACAAGTGTTTTGAGCTTATTTTCGCATATTAGAGAAAAATGGGGAAACAGTTCGCTACTAAAATTTAAACACTTAAAGCTAACTTATTTTGCAAAGACAAAATGTGCGTGATATTTTGTCTTTGCAAAATAAGGACTGCTTTAAATTTTGTAGAAAATGTGAATCGGTAGACGATAAATAATTGCAGCCAAATTGTAAGCAAAGAAATATGTATTTATTTGCTCATTGATCACTCGTAGACATAAATATTCTTTGACCACAAAACTATTGGTTGAAAAGATATAAATAAAACTTAGTAGGCAATTACCATTGACGGACGTCCAAATAAGCGGTCGTATGTCAACAGAATTTTATCGAGAAAAAATAGTTCGTGGGAGCCAATATGATTTCATGCTCATTCCAAAAGTGAAAAACAACAGTCGTGATACAAGTAAGATCTAAGTTGTGACATTAACGACGCGTAAATCCAATATATTAAATAAATCGTAATCACTTCGAAATGCTAGCGTGTTTTTAATGTTTTCAAAATGGCGTCGATAAGACAACATGTCCGAGTATAGACACTAATATCTTTACACACGTACATATGTCTAGTGTAAGTAAGAAACACACATAGATAACATATTTACAAACGTTTTGTATGAATTCGTTATCGTTGATATAAAATATACAAAGAACCGTGCAGGAAAAAATCTTGTAATAAAACATTGCCGGAATCCCTCGTTAGACTCGATTACGAAATCATAAATCAATCAGTAAATCAATGAATAAAACGTCAATTAAATAGGTGTGTACATTTGACATATTTCCTTTTCGCAATCTACTCTTTCGGAGCACCCACCTGGCTTTAAGAGGGTCTGGGTCGCCAGAAATTTCACCTCGACTCCCTAAAGTTCGCGGAAGGAAACACGATAAATTAAATTTTACTACTTATTTATGATTATGCGTAACAAGCGGAAAATAATCTTTGTTATTTAAAACTTGAAATAAAATGTAAATTCACTTAGATATTCTAAGCAGACAATTTTGTCAGGCGAAAGTAGACCTGGCATTACAGAATGGGTAGAGTGTCATTTTTAAAAAGCTATCTCCATAAACGCGCATATATTATATTCTTAGTATATCTGCTATACTGTTAATACGAAGTAAAAATACTGTTATACTGTTATTACGAAGAAAAATAGTAATAAAAATCAAATTTTAGGAACGATTACAAAAAATAATCAATATCCATTACCTTTTTGTAATGTGTTTTGCCTAAATAGTCTAAATTAATGAAACATGAACAGTTTACTAACAGAAAGAATGTCAATACATTCACTCTGTTTTAGCATAATGAGTGTCTTTTATGCTTTTTTGAGTTTTACATGGCTTTTTTTGTAGATTAGTGTGTTACATCTGTGTGTGGAACATCAATTAACAAGACACAATCAGTCGGTTGTTTAATCTTGTTGGTTCAGAGTTCCATAGAATTAGCGTTTAATTAATAAATTAATTTATCATAGGCAATATAAGATCCCTCATTTGTCTGATTGACGATTTAATTAAAATCTTTAAAGTTTTTATTTTTTCATTTACCGACTCTATTTAAGAACGTCATTTTAATGCTTGTAACATCTGGGTCAACACTATATAGAATTTTGCTGCACTTCGTTATTGGTTTTAGTTATTTCATTTGACAGGCGTTTAAAGCCATAACTAGGGCATTTATACTGGTATTGGAATTTCAATACCAGATTTCGGGAATTGTAAGCAGCACTGATTTCGGTTTCGGGATCGGAATTGCCAAAATTAAGGAAACAATAAACGACTATTTTTTAATAAATTTCTATTGTTGGCAAAACTTGAACAAACTCGCTCATATTTTCTGTCTTTGTTTTTTATTATTTGGCGAGCAGTAGAAATAAAGTAACGAAGAAACGAGAAAGTAAAGAAAATCACACCTTAACTTATATTTGTTTAAAAGAAATGTGAAACAAGAAACAATATTCATGTACACGGCGGCACTCTGCTGGTTCAATACCTAACAGTGTACCACTCTGCCGCACTGGCCCACTAACGAATAAGCTCTATCAAATAGGGGCGGGACATGACCTTGATGTAAAACAAAAACGATAAAATAGAGCCCAAAATTTAAATAATGATCAATCGTTTATTGTTTCTATTTGATAATCCCTCTACCGATGTTTGTCGGGATTATAAAAGTATAATGCGAAACGCTCTATGAATAAAATCAGTCTGAATCCCAATATTTTGGTACGGGATCACGTATGAAGGCTAGTCGATCCACTAAAAATTGCCATAAATAAAATGGAACTGGTTTATTGTAGGACTGCAAACAACTTATATTGTTTTATTTTATCGATGTACTTGTAAAGTATTAGTATTGCTGGACTCTGGATATGTGGCTTATAAAATATAAATAAAGTACTATGTTTTAGGAAAATCGTTCCAGCCGTTTTTTGACAAAATTTATTTTTATAATGTTTTTTAGGGCTTCCCGAAATTTTAAAGTTAGAAGAAGACAATTATGAAAAAATCCCTAATATTAAATTTAATTGAAATCGGTCTAGTAGTTATTTTATATTTTCGTACTTTCAAACTATTTTAGTTCATTTGAACCAATTCCATTAAAATCTCTAGTTCTGTTGTTTGACGTTTACTATATTCATTTTATTTCTACTGCCGCTCGAAAATAAAGACAAAATCCGTTAAGTTCTAAATAGAAGTAGTTATTTTTTCAGGCGAAAAGTTATTTATATCTTATATACGGATACGGCATAGTTTTTGGGCATTTACGTTTATTACAGCATAATGAGAAAGTTGTCGCCGCGTTTGACGCGTTATTTTTTACAATTTATTTCCTATTTAATATACAGATAAAGTTGTAACATTGTGATTCAAACTAGGGTAGAAGCATACATTTTCCACACATTTCATCAGTCACTTTATTTTAAATACTTTTCCTACACGACGAAAGTGTTAATTTCGAAGTAAAATTTATTCTTTTTTTTGTATTATTACTGATATTATCTATTTCTCAGCTTTTTTGTAAAGCAAGCGTGATAATTTGTAACTTACATCTGTGTTATATAGGTGCGGCAGACTAGATTTCGTTGTGGTACGGTTAGGGCGTGTCCAGAATTTGGATTCAACGCAGACGACGACGCTTGATACAAAATTCAAGCTCCAATCTTCAAATCTCATGTTAAGTGCGTATGCTTTTAATTTAAGTTTCTAATAGGAATGTACGACACTTATTCGGCTGTCACGGCGTTAGATGTCATCGATTGCGGTGTACAGGTACCATACGAGACGTGTTGTTGCGTGGGGCATGACGTGTAGCGCCTCCGACATGCATGATGTCAAAATATTTCAATTACATTAAAACATCTTTATGCGTTGGTCGGTGGTGCTTCTATTGCGGGAAATAAAATTAGCGGCCTCGGGAAAAGGGCTTTTTGTGAATTGCCAAAAATCGTTAGGACCATAACGCACATGACGACTTCATTACGAAGACTGTGTACTAGGGCGCTTTATTATTTTGTTAAACATGGGTCCAGAGAGTGAACGAAATGTAGGCGCTGAGGATTGGAGGAAAATATATGGATTTGAATGATAGCTGTCCATTTCGATATGTTTAAAATAAAAGTATCAGAAATCTCGCATTCAGAAAGTTTTGGAAAATAGACTAATTTCTATGAATAACTAATAGAGACCAGCGTAGGAATAACAGTTGAATATTGCAATAGGGGTAATAATTGTTGCAACATTCAATTATTATTACTACTGTAACATTCTCAACTATTTCTTTAATCAAAACGAAGAAAGTATTGCGTTATATCCAGTAAGGTTCCACGAAAAATGGGGAGAAGGGTGTTTTAGGACAGGTGATGGACAAAGGACGAACCACATTGGACTCTGAATATCTACGTCTTCATGTACATATGAAGATACGTAAGAATATTAATACTCTATTGTGCGCTTTCAAAGGCATGTAAAATTTGAATATAATACACAATTGCCTTTGGGCTTCGTTTAATATTGCTCGGTGGCACGTACGTAACGATATATTTCTAGATTCAAAAAACTGTAATCGTTCACGAGATATAAAATTAAAACCTCTATTATACGCTCTTAAAATAAAAACTCATATTCTACACAAAGTTAAGAAAAAATTATCGGACCTTAAATGGATAAATTTCTGTCTGATTTTTTAAATAGATTGTACCTATTATTTTTGAAACAGTTTCGGAGAACTTTTTCCGTATATTTATATCACTAGTAAGTTCCCAATCAAAAGAGTATGTAAGCCGTAGAAATATGGTATAATTTGCAGTAGAAATATGGTTTAGTTATTTAATAGTTTCGATATGCGTGTGTAATTTTGGTTTTGTTTATTTTCGTGTGACGTTTTTCTCTTCATTTGGTTTGTTACCGATATATATATATATATATATATATATATATATATATATATATATATATATATATATATTTACTTTAATAGATTTGTCGATTTTTAAAAAAGAGCAATTTTTTGTTTAAGAATCCCATACGGTCAAAAATGTATACAGCACTATGATAAACACATGTTTATGGAACTAACACTACTTTTTCTATTTGCAATTTTTTTATGTTAAACATTACACTTTTTACTTTGACACGAGTGCCTCTTTAATTCGTGTATTGAAAAATTTCGTTTTGATTATTCGTGTATTGAAAAATTTCATTTTGATTATTCGTGTATTGAAAACTTTCATTTTGATTGAATTTTTGTGGAGTGGGTTTTCTACTAGAGTGTTCGTTTTTAATTTGTGAAAAATAAATTTGTTATAAATGAAGGTCTCAACGAATGAAAGAAACATTTATGATTGTGTAATGTGAAAAGTGAACGTCGACCCAGGGGAGTGAACTTTGCGGCGAACACATCGGTAGAGCATGAATATTGTATAACGACCGGTCGCCTCTGTTGGGTTATGTGTGGTGAACAATTCAATTCAATCCTTAGATTATTTAATACTCCCATTATATTCTTGTGCTTTGATTCCAATTTAATTTCGTAGAACGAGCAGAGGTATGCCAGCGAGGGACCGCGAATAGCGTATTTCTTACTTTTATTATAAATATAAATAAAAAGTACACTTTACCCAATGTAACTTTTCAAGGCAATCTTAATTAAAAGTAATGCTTCCTAAAATTCCGACAGTTTTTGAAAAATTCACGTATTAAACGTATTATTTTTATGTCGTCATTATGATCAAACGGAAGATGTCCACTGCTAAGCATCCCGTGTTGCTTGCATACAACTGCTTCCCATTACCTCATCTACCCATCTAGCGAATAATCTTTCCATTCTGCGTCTTTCGGCACACGATCGCTATTTAGAACTTTTCTTTCCATCTTGTCATTTTGGCACGTTATGTTTGTGATTTGTCCTATGAGATATGTCGGTGATCTTAGTTCTCCAACGGATTACGGACCACCTCATTACGGATCATATCTTGTTGAGAAACCCCTAGCATAGTCCTTTCAATACATCGCTAAATGACTTGGATACTTTTAGGAGGCTAATAGTGAGGGGTACATTTCACTTGCGTATGTCATCACGGGTCACACACACTGGTTGAAAATTTTCGACTTCGACACATATATAAAAAAAATAATATGTAATTATTTCAGCTAGTTTTCAATTAACAAAATTACTTCACGCCAGCTTCTTGGTTAATAAAAAGTGATTTTATGTCAACATTTATTTAACGAATTAGTTCTTATCGTTTTATGAATGTAATTTAACATAAGATTTCGATTAATCTTGATGATTTTTTTGCACTTCATAGAATATATCAATATATATTCTTTTAGGGTGAGAGAATGTTTGTTTACTTCTTAACCCATAAATTTTTAAGTTTTAATTTCATTTAACGATTCCGTTTTCTCTGAAATAGGATTTACTTATAGCGCAGGTTTAAAATATTATAATCAGGTGACATATAATCAGGTGACATTAACAACCGTAATCAAAAGGCAGAGTCTAATATTTAGGGGTGTGGCTTAATGCAGAGGCAGCAGTATGTGAAAGTATTAATGTTTAAAATTGAAACATAAACATTGTTTAAAATCACCGAAAACTTTATTTGAACGTAAACCTATTCCAAATTAGTCGTCGTATCCACACGATACTGACCGGCGCATTGACAACTACCGTATTCCGTTAGTTACTAAAATGTTTTGTTAAATTTTAAAAGTGGTATTTTGTGCTTTGGTGTCATGTAAATAAATGTATATTTATTTATTAATATTTATTTGAAATCGCTTCAACATTTTATTATCAGATGTAGTTATTAAAAATAACATAGACGCTTAGATCTTAAACGAAATCGTACGAAACGAAACGAATATATATATATATATATATATATATATATATATATATATATATATATATATATATATATATATATATATATATAAATAATGTAAAGCTTTATTTAACTTTTAATTACAACTATATATCTTCTTAAGCCTAAATACTTTGCTGAAAAAGTCTGCGAACAAAAAAGTTTAAATTTGGTACCATAAGGTAACTTGAAAAATAAAAATAATTTTGCTTGTATTAAACGAGTAAGTAATTGTAAAGATCCCATCTTTACAGTAGTTCTAGTCGAAAATGTAAAATAATTGAAACAACTTTAACTATCTTAAAATCCAAATCCAACCCAAATTTTTCTTAGAATCGTAACGGAACTCAAAATTAATATAAATTGTCATGGAGCTCTTATAGTAGGGCATTCCTGAAATTTTTCCAATTATTTTTTTTGCTGAGAATAGATAGTCCACAATTCATTGCCAATCAAAATTTGTTAATTTTTTTTCCGTAATTTATATAAATTTGTTTTCATCGCAACTGAAAGCCGGATTATGTTAAATTATTAGTATAAAATAAATAATTTCATTTTTATGGTAAAAATTCATCCCACACCTTTGAACATATGTAAAAGATTAATAACTTGCAAACATTTGTCACCTTATTATGATTAAAAAGTAAGTCCAAAATATAGCGACTCGAGAATATATTAACAATTAGATAAAATTTAAAACCTGAAATGTTTAAAGAATTAAAATATATATTTCACTATAAATGATGAGAAAATTGTTAACTAAAATAATCAACGTCGTATGTTACACACGTGTGTAATGTAATATACCTGGCAATTTTCTGTGTGAAATGATATCTCATTTAAAGGCACCACACTTAACTATTTTCAAGCGTAATTCTTGAATAAATAATTTGCGTAAATATTGAAATTACAAATAAAAGACCAATTTCGATCAAGTTGACAATTCCACTTGTCAATATGGTGTTCTGGTCACAGGGAAAATTAAGGCGCTCACCGCGCTTTTATTTCCCGAGTTCGAGTTACGAGTTAAGAAAAAAATATGAAACAAATACGATCCCTCTCGCACTTATTACAAGTAACGACGAAAAGAAAGAAAGGAAAGTATGTCAGTCATTATGATTTTCGTTAGATATTGTTCGATTATTTATATGTCATCTGCTTCCTAATATTATAAATCTGTGACTTACAGAAAATGCGGAAAAACAAGCTTGATTCTTGAATTTGCTATATTGATTTTTTTGGTAGTCTAATTTAAATGAAAATAGATTTTGACTATTTCGTGTAACGAACGCAATGGCACTAAAGTATTTATAATTCACCATCGCGGTCTATAAAATTAATGATATTAAAATTATTTGATTTCACTATTTTGCAAAATTTTTCATTTCATGTTAATAAATTAAATCTGATTCGGCATGCTGATTCGGTACTCTATTGGAAAGTAGTATGTTAACTTGTGAGTTCATTCGTTCTGACGGTATATTAGTATCGTTCTGACGGTATATTAGTATCGTTCTGACGGTATAATAGTGTTAACTTTCTTACGCTTACGTTTAGTACGAATGTCATATGTACATGTTTTTTAATCTATGTTTTGTTAAAATATTGTAAGTTCGCGTCTTAAATATTAACTTTCCTTAAATATTCATTAGACTAATAACATAATTGGTAGTCCAGATTGGGAAGTTAAGTTTATTACGGCCGAGTATCTGCTTTATGGCATGAAAGAAATTTCTGTGAAGACGTTACTAGAATCTGTTGAACGGTTGTTAAATAAAACTGTAGCTCTATTTGATGGATGCTAATTTCAGATATTCGAACTATAGCAAGTTATTCGTTCCTAGAAGAGTCCCTCTGGAAATGAGGAGATTTAGAGGTCGTGTAAAAAGAGTGCTTAACCAGAAAATGGTGGATTAAGCTACAGGGACCACGGAAATACGACGTTTTAAGAAATAAATGGAATATTGTGAGGAAATTTAGTTCGACGGAATAAAAATACATGTTTTATAAGGTTATTTTATTGTAGGTATACACATATGTGTGTGTGCGCAGGTGCATGTATGATAAGGGCGCGAGTATTTGCGATATTGTAAGTCAGTACAATTAAATAAGGATTAAACATTGGAGTGAAAGGAAGAAAGTTGGAAATTTGCATAGATTTTTGCTCTGAAGTTTAAAAGATGGGTTGAAAATTTTCATAAGGTATCGTGTCCTCTAGTCAAGATATCAAGGGTCAAGAAAATAGTTTTTTTTGCAAATATATCGTTTCCTGTGCCTTGCATGTCGTTAGAGGCCACATTCTTAAACGACGCCCATACAAAGGTCATCCGGTGTCACAAAATATGCGAAAGAAATAACGCCATGTTGTTTTTACCATACATGAATATGATATACTTATTGGGTATTGAGATTTATCAGAAAATGTTTGCGTTATAACGACAGTTGCAATAACGTTTTCTTCTTTATTGACCGTTTTCTGCGCATTCGCCGTAGATCCTGGTGAACCTTGATATTCCGCCAGTTGCTCTGCATTACCTTTCTGGTATGCAGTTCAAGTTTGGATGCTGAAACTCCTGTGTGTCCTACATTCAATCATTGGCGTTATCTACGTGGTTAACGTATGTAACCCACTTCCCACCGTCCTTTACTAATTTCTGCAGCCAATCAACGTTACGTTTTAACGTTAATAGTTGTTGACAACTATTAACTCGTAAGTGGTCTCTAATTAAACGCTCTTCGGCTATTTAAACTTTTTTAATAGATATATGCAAGAACTTTCGACAACTTTTCTGGAAAAGTTCCGAACTCATGACTCAAAAACTTACCAGTCAACCTAATATTTACAATACAGTTTAACACGTGATGTGTTGTGGAATACCGTTATGTTATTAAAGAATGTCGCATCACAACAGTCTTATCTGGTTTTCTTCTCACGTTGTCACACGTCGCTGAATTTACCAATTATATATTTATATAGTAAAAAATTTATATATAGTAAAAAAATTTAGATAGTAAAAGTAAAGGGACCCTGAAAAACCATCGGTAATTAAAAGTTTTTTGAGTGTCCATAAAAAAGTCTTAATTACGAGTAATACTCGCACTTAGTGTTATGAACTTTCCAGGGATACTATTAAACTATTTATAAATATAATAATTATTTTTGAACGTCTAAATAAATTTTCTAGCATGCCTTTTACATCATATTTCATATGCCTTAAAACTAGCAGTCGTCGCTATAGTTTTCCGGTAAATTTTAGGCAAACTTATACTAGTAACACTTTTTTATTCATAATTTTCACTTTAGCTGTTTCGGAAATATGAGGGGTGTAAGAAGTGAACTTATATTTTGTGAATGTTTTTAACTTTACTACATAAAATTCTAAAAAAGTAGCTTTGGTATCCTTATAACGTGCATTTTCAGTTCATTCGTGTATCATACGGTACACGAAATGAGTACTTCAATTGCTGTGGGTTACAAAGTTTTATTGTTACGCAAAATTTAAAGTTTTTACGACAAACAGTTCCTGAAAAAATGGTATGGACAATTTTAACAATAGCTTAATAATTATCGTACATAAAATTCTAAAATAAATAAGTTTTGGAATTATTATAATTCACAATTGAAATCACACACGATACAAAAAATTTAAAAAAAATTATGAACTGATCAACAAATGAATATTTTTGGATCTTGTTAGGATTCAGTTTATCACTATGCCTGATGATACTACGTCGAACGGTTTTTGAGAAAAACGACTGTGATAGGTGGATATATACGGCTGATGGGCGGGCACTTGAGTAATCTTCTAAGAGTTTGTTTTCCCGTCCTAACTATGGAACCCTAACAATTATGTTTAGGCCGAAGAGTGTGTGCGGATAAACGTCAAAGTCGAGATTTTTTATTATTTCTAATAAGATTCCCCAAACAGAATTTTGAATAGCTTTTCTATTACGTCCATTCAACTTTAAAATAAGGGTGAATAGTATATAAGAACTGTTGCTGATAAAGCAAAAATTCATAAAACACATTTAAATTGGTTCTACGAATTTTTACTTCAGAACGTAAGGGAATACCATTCGATTTTTTCAAGTCTTTTTCAAGGAATTAATTTTTGAATTCCATTGTGATACGTGCCTAAACTCGAGCTCAGGCTAATTTATCCTTGAGCGCATATAAACTGTTTTCTTGGGTGAAAATGTATAAGTCATCGCTCTTGGGTAAAAAAGAATTAATTTAACAATATACACCGCATAAAGTACCCTTGCTTTATGAAATAAGAAAACATGTACCTTCAAAATGTCAAACGCTTGTCATACACTTTATGAACGAAATAAAACAGTTTAAATTTATAATTATTTGAAGTCACATTATTCATCAGTCTGCATATTTTTTTGTCAAAAAACGTGTTTTTTAAAAGGAGTTAGTTACGATTACGATCTTTAACTATACATTGAAGCATAAATGGTGTTTTACAGAACAACAGTGAACTCAAAATATAAGGGTCTAAGTTTAATAACGTTTTTACAAATTATTAATAAATATTTCGACAAAATTTTCTTAACGACATTGACAAAGCCGCCTATTTCTTAGTTATTTCATTTAAACCGTGTAACTTTCATCCATACTTTAAACGGGAAAGATTTACATAATTATAACAAAATGTTAATGGCACGTTTTTGAAGTTTTGAAAAAGTAGGCATATAATTTTCGAAATTGGGCACGACCAGGGTATTATTTCGTGACGACCTATTTTCAAAGGGTAAATCGATCAAAGAATAATAAAAAGAAAGCGAAAACCAAATGTTTCGAATCTTCTTAATATTCTTTTTTCTGGTACTTTTTTCTATTCAAAATAATATGACGATCACATCTATAATGAAAATTATGGAAAACAAATCATGTGAATATTGCGCAAATCGTCAGCTGATCTATTAGCGTCATCTGATCTTACAATTAGTAGTTTAAATTTTATTTTTCCGAGAGTAGTAAATTATGGTATGTTTATTTTAATTTCCCACTTCGAAGGCAATTATCTCGGATATGGTTGGGATTTTTACATCTATCAGAAATATACTACGTCCAGAATTAGGAGGAGAATCAGCCCATTAAAAACTATGTCGTAAAGAATAGTACATTCGTAAGGAAATATGTATGTCATGAGCTATTTGAAGTTTAATCCTTCCGCCAATAACATGCGTGCTATCGTGCCTGCGTCTTGTGTTTTTTTTTATTAGCGACGAATGAAAAGTTACGAGACTAAAATAATAAGTATCGCCTACGAGAAACGACTAAGAACTTCATCGTAAAGTGCTTCATAAATGTTTTAGACTTATTTCGTCTATCGCGTCCTTTTAAGTTTACGCGAAATGACAGTCACCTTTATAAGTGTCAGATGAAACGAACATTTATGAAATTATGAAAGTAACTTTTGATATTAATTTGTTATTTTAGAAATTATAAACAATTCTTTTAAGAATGAAGTTAAACTACATATCTGTAAGTTTCATTGTTAAAAGGGCAAAATTATAACTTTCTATCGGCTATTTGTCAGGTCATAATTATATTTTGGTAGAATATTATATAATTCTAAAAATTTACTTCTCAGTCACGGTTAACAAAATATTTTCATGATTCCTTATGATTAAATCTATTTCAATTTAATAAACGTGTTAACTTAATCATTTCAATGTGAAAGCGCCATGGCATCGTTTTTATAACCGTATATATAACATAATCGTAGGGTTAAAATGGGAACCATCTGTTACAAACTTGACAAATTAAGCAAGCGGCCAATAACGTTCACACTCAAATATGAAGATCGACGTGATGGCATATTCCGAAAGATATATGGCATTGGAGCCTGCAAAAGAAACTTGTACACATAATAGCAAATGATTCAAAAGGCAGGTCTTGTTTTGAATGCATAATTACATATAAATTCCAGGGCTGTCATGTTTCGCCGAAAGTAATG
Source organism: Druceiella hillmani (assembly GCA_039881145.1). NCBI lineage: Eukaryota > Metazoa > Arthropoda > Insecta > Lepidoptera > Hepialidae > Druceiella > Druceiella hillmani. The sequence continues at coordinate 22,590,587 of JAYKKI010000003.1, read as the reverse complement.
CATTCGGGATTATAGCGCTTTCCCTTTGTCCCATTTAGCTTTACTTTTCCCGTTGAGCTTTATTTGAAATTATATTTTCACATATTATGTTTACGTGGAAAAATTTACTAAATATTTATTACAAATCGGTGTTTAGGCATTTTATGGTAACCTTCGGCATAGCAGTTCTACTGCTTACTCATTACTTTTATTTTATGTTAGAAATATGATGACTGTAATATTTAGTAACTGTAACTTTAGTTATGGAGTGGATAAAACTTCTAACTGTAATACGGGAACAAATTATATATTCGGCAGATTGATGGAAAGTATTCATCAAATTTTAACATTTTCATGTATTTCATCGCATTAGTGCCCGTATCAAGTTTTTGCGCTGCGAATTAACTCGCTTGCTGATCAATCAACGTAATTTTGTCCCGACATTGTGGTCCCGACAGCTTTGACGTTCAATAATTCAGTGCCATAGCACTGAATTGTTGATGGATGTTTACTTTTAGTAACATTTATGAATAAACTTTTGCGAGGCCGTAATTTTCATTTTACGTCGACGGTATCGTAAAGTGATAACGTATTTCCAGCAGGTGTATTTACTTTCATAAACATCAATTACAAATCTGATTGATGATGAATCTGATGAAATGATCCAGGAAAATTGAGTAGAAAAAAAGTATTTCAGTAACATATTGAAAAAAAATCTAAAGTGCTAAGTGAATTTACGCACTGTGCATAACTTAAAACTACATTGTCACAAGGAAACTTAGAACAAAACAGGTTTCTCATTATTATAGAAAGAAACTTTAGGTGTAAATTCATTCCAACTTGTCTAACGAGTAAATTCTAACTGAGTAATGAGCAAGCACTTTATTGGCATTTTACGAGTATTTCCAACAAACCTAAAATACACACTTTATTGGCATTTTATGAGTATTTCCAAGAAAACTAAAATACTGGTGTTGATCCAAATAGTTTTCTTGATCGTTTCTATTTCTATAATATTAGTACGAAATTGAGAGTACCAAAATATTTTTAATTCTCTAGGTCATATTGGGGGAAGGAGAATTTTCATTATTTTGGTGTTTTACTGTGGTGCGATTTTTACCAAGAGACGGTGAAAATAATGACAAATTTTAATGGTTTTTTCGAAAGCGTAAATTATTGATACCATTCACTGAAATTGAAAAATGATACCATTCATTAAGCCTGGCAAATATTATTTTTCTATAAAAAATATTTTCGCCTTTGGGAATTAAACATCTACTTCTATTTAAATCCTACTATAAACATTTGTGCTACAAAATGGGCCAAGTAATTGTTGGAATATACAGTCAAAAATAAAATAAAAATCTAAAAGTCTGCTAAGTTCGATCTTTGTATAAAATTGGTAATTTTAAATTTTGTAAGGACAAAGTAAAAACATGTTTTAACTTTAATATTGAGGTTTGAACTTGCCAAATTTTTTTATATTTAATGCATATTCAATTTAAGCCCAAACTTATTTTTGGAAAGCTGGAATATCTATAATTTTCACTTCTTTTTCCTTACTAATTTTTTTTAAATATAAGATTAACGCAGGTACGAACATGGTAAATTATAGACTTGAAAAGTTTTTTTAGTTTTGACTATGTAATCCGACGGGAACTTGGCACATTTTACAAATTAGGATAAAGTTATCAAAGCCGTACCTTGATTCAAATTCTTACTTCGTCAGAATTTAACCGCAAATATAATTTTGTTTAAAATTTTTAAATAAACTTTTTACCGTTTTCGAATTTTGAGATTTTCATATTTCAGATGTAAAACACAACTTTTATAAGATCACACAGTGTTTAAGTCAGGGAAACTGTTCGACGCAGGAAGTGAAATTTGACGTAGTAGAAAGTACATATCATAAATCTCAATAGTGAATACACGAAAATATTTATATGAAACTGTTACATAAGTTAAACAAATTATTACAAACTTTTACAATTACAAAGATTTTACAATTTTTTTCAGAATTTTATCCATGTTTTAAATGTTCATTCATTGTTATAATCAGTAATCCTTTGACATAGAAATATATTGATAAAGCATATTAACTCGCATTTATTTCAAAACATAAAAATAAATATAAGTATAAATGTTTGGAGAATGAAATAATTCATCTTATGATTCAACTTGAAATGAAAAACTTCCTTTGTAACTCTTACAACATCTTAACTAACATCTACATATGATGGGCGTGTTTGTCACAGTAGTAATTTAACTCCTATCATAAAAACAATAAAGCTATTAACAAATTTATGATGGATTCGTTAACTTTAGTTGACATTTGTCTATTAAACTTAATGTAAAAGATGCACTACTTGGATTGTAGTTGGAAATTATCATCACCATCCAAAACATCTCACTCATTTCCAAATATAAAAACTGGACTCAGTCATTATGAATTCATTCATTTTCCGTATTGCCAGCACAATATCCGATGTTTATGGAGGGCGTTTTGACTGTTCTCTTGTAGATTTATTGGCGTAACGAATATGAGAAATCGTCCGGAGACGCGACGCCAGAAGCGGTGAGGCAGCCGTCATCGTGAGATCATCGCCCACGCCTCGCGGAATGACGACGTGTTTACTTCGATCGTTGTTATTGTATTTGATCATGCTTTACTCCAGTAGTATGCTCCCGCGTCGGATGTCAAACTGCGAGTGAGCTATCGTCGTGTTCCATGTGCTCTTGTTATTGTTTACGTTGGGCGATGTTGCCGTTAGTGAACGTGCGTTTTAGGGTTGGTTGATTATGACTTTTAGGCATATTATTATAAAAGATACGGATAGTTTGTTTTATACAAAGTCGTGTATTGAATATGTATTTTTTTGAATGGTGTGAACTAAGATAATGAATGATATGTGAATAGAAAATGGTTCTAAAAGGGTAAATTTAATGTCGTTACATTTTATGTTTACGTTTTCACGTGCTCGATTTTGTATCCTTAATTGGACCTAATTGTTTATGTCATCTAGTTTCATAGTATCAAAAAATTCCAAAAACTTTCAAATTTTATATCATCATATCGTGCGAAAAATGATGGAACTTCAATTAAAAAGGGTTGGTTCTAAAGTTGACATTTTCTACTTTGAGGCTAATGAAAATCTTTATTACTTTCACTTTTTTCTGTACCGAACGTTAGAAGAGTTAGGAAAATGATTCCTTAATTTTTGTGAATTTTGATAGCGTTTATGGAGACAAAAACGTTTTTTTAAGTGTCAGAGTGAAAGAAGTTAGAATCTTTTTCTTTTCTTTTGAAAATAATTTTTTTTTAATTCTTGTAAATAATTTTATCACGTGTCAAAGTAAAAAAGACAGTTTCGACTTTAAATATTTATATCATTCGAAATAATGAACGCATAATAATCGGCGCATAATAATCGGCACATTACTAGGTTGGATAAAAATTCGCAGCCTAGATATAAACTGAATACAGATGTTTACCAAATTATTTTCTTTCTGAATACTATAAAGTCACTATAAAGCTCGATGCGCTTCTTCCATCTCATTTCTAAAACCATTACATTACTTTTAAATAATAATTCTTCAATGCCCTCAAAATACACTGATTGCCTGCCATATGGGCTTCTTCAGGGGAGGGATGAAAATTGGACGGTGGCAGATCAAGTGAATCAGGATTTGTGAGTGCGCGCTTCGTTCTGATGAAACAAAACGCTTCTTGTTAACATTCCTGGCCATTTTCCTTTTACTTCATCACGTAAACGACGTAAAATGGTGAAGTTTGTGTTGGTATCTCTTTAAAACAGATGCCATTCCTTTATTTGTCGACAAAATCATTGGCTTTCTTTGAAGTAACCCGATAATCTCTATTCTTTTGACTACAGTTTTGACCCTGGAGTATAATGGTGGGCCCAAGTTTCATCGGTAATCACAAATCTGTACAAACATTTCTTGTGAATCAGTTTCAAATTTTTCCAAAGTTGTGCGACATCGCTAGTCCGTTGCATTTCCGTTCGACCAATGGGAGTCTAAGATCCTAACCTATTTCGCAGAAACCTCAAGAAATCCCAGTTAGTTGTGAATAACGTTTTGAATGTTTAAGTTTCGTTCGTAAGATATTCGAAAGTTTTCATCAGTAGTTGCAATTACTGGCCGTTCAGTACGCGTGACATTTGCAATTTTCTGCCAATCATGTTTAAATTCAGCTTACCACTTTTCAACAATTGGATACGACGGAACAGGTTCTACTAATATCGCCAGCATGTGTTCCTGAATCTGGTACTTAATAACGGCTCGATGTGCAAAAGTAAACATATATCAGACATCCGTCACTCGTCACAAACAAAATACGTATAAACTCAAAACAAAAAGAAACAACAATTAAAAATGATAACCAAAGAATTGATGAATAAGAGTAGTACGACTACAATATTATAATTATTTCTGTACGAGTAATTTTTTCAATCCACCCTCGTAATAGAAAGCGGAAAGTATTCCATTAAGATTAATTTCAGTTTTCAGTCAATACGATTCTCCCATTTTTAGTAATAAATGGCGGAATCTATTGATGTTTTTTTAGTGCCGTCCAGATATGTGCATATACGCACACATCACGTCGCGGCGGCGCAGCCAAAGGTAAAGCGGTGCGGCACGGGTGCGGTCGATTGTTCAGCGGCCTACTTAAATGTTTGATGAATGATTTCACTTTATTCCAGAATAGTTAATTAGGTGTGTGTTTTACGTTGGTTCTTTAATTAAAACGGTTGTTACTTAATTTGTTTTCTATTTATAGATTTGTGAAGGTTACATTATAATTTTTTGAAATTTCTTTGTTACTTTTATAAGGTAGGTATTTTTTTAAGTTGATAACGATAGATTGTGGATTTAAAATTGTATTTATCATTGTTTTATTATTTTGATATGTACGGTAATTTAGGTAGCTTTTTTGGCAGATTGTTTTTGTTTAGTTTTACTGCACATTTGTATATATTAATTTATTTAAATTTTTTTAGTTTGTTGTGTAGGGATAGTTTTATGTTGGCTCCATCTCAAGGTGGAAATTTTAATTGGGCAGTGTAGATTTACACACAGACTGCTTTTCACCTGGGCAAATTTATGTTGCACTTTCACGTTGCATCGGCCCATTAGAGTTCCGAAATAAAACTAGATATCATATATATGGAGAAGAACTTTAAATTTTCAAAAAATATAACATTCATTTTGTATAATAATTAATTGCGGTTAATATATCAGCTGAATTCTCAACGGTTTAGTAGTTTATTCTGCGCTTTAGTCGAGCACATAACTGTGTAGTCCTCCAATCTTGTAATGTAAAAATACTTATAACAGACGGTCTCGAATAATAAAGAATATAAAATTATTAGATATTGTTTGTTACGAGCATTTTTACATTACACGGTTGGAGAACCATATAGTTGTGCAGACAATTGGGAAATATACTTTTTTTGTAGATTTTCGGACTTTATATAATATTTCCATACACTACTTTAATGGTTTAAAAACTTTCCTAAAAAATTATAAATTTCGACGCCTTCATCTAATTCCATGTCCATCTGTTATACTGTCAGATACACGATGGCGTAATGGTTCGTTCGTTCGTTACGTTCATGTCAAATGGATAAGCCGTTTTTATGCAGAACCCTGAAAAACAAATAAACAAACTCTCCTCTTTATAAAATTAGTGTGGTCGAGTAATTTAATCTAAAGCTCACTTCCATTGTGTTTATAATAGGGAGATTGACCATTTTTTTCACTTCATACAGCATAATTTCAATATACGAGCTGACGATTAAATCTTTTTTTTTGCAAGACTTGAAACATGACACTCGTTGCATTTTCTACGAGAGCGAATGGGACAGGCCAATATCGCCACTCTGTCTTTACCGTTAAGTTTAGAAGATCATAATTCGCTTATTTTTTAACAACTTTTTTAATACTGGCTTTTATTAAATTTAAGTTTTCATGATATTTTCCGAAAAACAATAAATTTAATTTTTACCTTTCAATTTGGTATTTAATTTTGACGACTTAATATTATAATATTTAACATATTTGATACAAAGAAAAAACCTATCAAGCACGAGTCGCACTACGAGGGTTCCGTATACTTTTAGTCACTAGCATTTGAGGTGCAAAGTATTTCTAATTAGACTACCCAAAACACACAATAATACGAATCAAATATTACAAATCAAAAATGGCGAAAAAACAAACTAATTATAAAAATTATAATTCCACATACAGTAAAAAGTGATTCATATTTGTATTTTCTCTTTGCTTGTGTCATAAGATCTCCCATTCTGCTGACTTTCAAGATTGTAAGTCGACCGGAAGTATTTTATAGGTTTTGATGACAGTATAAATAACCAAAAAGACATTTTAATGAGTAATATCTTTTTATTGCGTGAACCAAAAAACTTGAAATTGTTACACCAATGTAAAGCTATAAGGTCCTAATATGCAATATTAATTTCAACTTGATATCTCAAGTCGCGTCTGAGGCTTTGACAGGCAGACGGAAAAAAGTGATCAAAGAAGTGACTAAGGGTTCCATTTTTTTTTCATTTCGAGCAACGGAACCCTAAAATAATAGAATTGAAAGTAAATAATTATAATTGAAATAAAAAAACAGTATTTTTATGCATATTCATTTTATGAGACAGAATTGAGTGGGAAGTAAGCAGTTAAGCCCTTGAAAAATTTCCAGGAAGAATTCTCCCATTTTAGGGGAAAAGCTGAAATGTACAATGGGAGTCGTTTATAAAATACGTACGCAATGAGGGGGATGGCTATGGCCTAGCGTTGCAATAAGTCACGAGTGGGGTGGGGAGTCGGAGGTGGCGGAGCACTAGATCAACGTGATATATCATCTTATATATCATCTTATGATAGCTTCATCAATTATATTTTACATTATATTTTAAATTATTTTTATTTTTCAATTAAACTAAGTTTTAAACTCGAAACTATGAATTATAATGTTATTATTTGTACACACACATACTCAAAAATATACCTACCTAAAATAAAAATAAATATTGATTTAATTATACTAAATATTCATATTATAAAGCACCGCTTGTGCTAGTTTTTTAGCCAGTGATTTCGTTAAAAGTAATATGTAATATTCTATTTCACTCAAAGGAAATATGTAAATGAAAGTGACAAATTCAAATAAGCTGGGAAAAATAAAATTGAAGACTGAAGAGAAAGCGTCTTAAAATAGAGTGAAAAATCGTGAGTTTTATTCAAAAGTGAAAGTAAATATATTAATTAATTTATCATTTTTTATTAATATTTTTTGGTTATTACGGGACGGTTTCTAGCTATGTTTGATCCAGGTGCTCGCATTACTTTTTTTGCTAGCTAAGCAGTTGCTCTTGTAATTTAAAAAAGCCGAAATAATTCGAGTTGTTGGTATATTATTTAGCCTATAAAACTATTGAGAATGTGAGAAATTTGAAGAAAATGCTCGAGCGGCGGGAAGGTCGAGTTTTTAATATTTTTTCTATGTGAAATTTCATAAATTGTGAAGCTAGAAAAAAAAATATAAAAATTAACGTTTGAAGATATTTATAAAAAAATTTCAAATGCATAATTTTGTGCAAGTCGAGTCAACGGATTATTCGTAGACCGTGTGACGGGTATACACATACGCGCAAACTTGTAATACATAGAGCATATATATTTTTTTAATTTCCTGTTTTATGCTCCATTAGTGCTTTAGAATCGTTTCCAATTAACATTTTAACTTCTATTTAGGCCAATTTCGATACTTCTGTCTTTACGTCGCGCTATGTAAAAAACGGGGTTTAACATTCCATGTCTATGGAATTTTTTAATTGTTGTTTTGTAGGTGAACTATGTTGCATTCTTTGTATCTCCATCACGCTTTAGAATAAATGTATTAAATGTGTCGGAAAACGCGTAATGGGTATTAAATATTTTCCGATCACACGGTTATCATAATAAAACGTACCTTAGACTCGGTCAAGCGTGAGTTCAAGATGCAAAGAATTCTTGCATATTAATGTTGATGTCAAGAGTACTATGTTGATATATTTATTGACTCTCCGATAAGTTATATGACAAAAGTAATGTAGTTGAATTCTTCTGGCAGGCGAAATATTCATTGCTACACTGAGTAATCTCATGAAATATGCAACATTAAGTTGATTCCCCAATATCTTTCACGGAATCGTCAGAAGGGTAGTTTTAGGTGTTTACCTATTTAAAAAATAATCGCATTTTCATTTTTAAATATTACTGTTAATGAAAATAATGCCCGAGATTTCCGCCCGACGTACAAAATAACTAAGATGAATTTATACAACCAAATGTTACATCAAATAAATTGACGAAATCGTTTAACTTACTCTTTGTCGCCACATAAAGAAGTAATAAATATATAGAAGTGTTGTTAGGCGAGTTTTCAGTACAAATGTTGGAGTTGGTGTTTGCCTTAGTGCAAGTTTAACAAACACGACCCGTGTCAAAGTATCAATGTTTCACCGCCTTTATGTGCCGAACGTGAGACTGCCGCACGATGCCACCGACAGTCGGCCACCCATGATAAGTTTTGTTTTTCGACCCTCCTCATTGGGCTTTTCACACCACGACAAAAGGTTCGACAAAAATATTGTTATGGAAGGCCTTTTATGCTTTTCGTAGTGGGAATGTCTGGGCAGTAAGTTACTAGAGGTGATAAAGAGTTCGCACGGTCGTCCTGAATCTACCAACCACTACAATGTGTGACTTTTAAACCGGCACCTTCTTTTAATGTTCGACTCCGCCTTTTTGTGACTCTTCAATTCTTATATATTTATGTTGGCTAATGAGATGTGATTGGCTATGCGAAATTGAAATTTCTAAGTCGTGTTTTTTGACAAAATCGCTTTTGATAGACGAACAAATGCACACGTGAGTGATCTTATAAGAGTCCCATTTTTGTTGTCCCGTAAGAGTCCCGTTGAGGTACGGAACCCTAAGAAGAAAATGCTCTAGTGAAATAGTGAAATTTATAACATCTTAATAGACAACTGAATAGTGCATTTTGCAATATCTTCTGAGGATGAAACCGTGCTTTTGAGGGGAGTTGTACTAGATCGTTTGAACTGACTTTACTTTCAAACCGCAAGTAAATAAACGACCAAAAATGGTGTGTTTTCACGGCTTACAAGCGAACAGCAAATTGCTAACCTTTACGGTTTTTTTTGTCTTCTGTTAGATTATATTCGCAAGAATTATACTAGATTCAAAAGACATTTTGAAAGATTTAGTAACCGTAAACAAACATTTCCTGCCCACTAAAGTCACTGTTTAACCCGCGTGTTTCGATACTATTTAATATCTGTAAATGCAATTTGACACACAGTTAATTGCAGCACAATTTCACAATGCAACAAAAATTAATCAAAATGGAACAAAAATTGCAATCATTTTTTGGTCAGCTGATATTTATATTTTTTCTTTCGTAAATCGCTATTGTTTCTCCCATCGACCACTACCACTTCACTCCACTACTACTTACACTTTTATTCCACTTCTTTATTATATCTACAATTCCATAAAACTCTTGCACATTTTATCTCTTTTATTCTAAATTTTACCAGTTAACTGCATATTTTATGCCCCACTGACAGAGTTTTTACTTGTACTTAAACGAATTTTGCCTACATTGCTACCTTTTATACATAAACCGTGGGAAGACGCAGACACTATTGTGCTATTCTCATCAGGGATCGGTTCTGGAAACAAACGAAATTAGAGTGTTGTGTGCCCAGATTAACCTTCCGCACTGTTCGTACATTTAGAGTTTGCTACTCAATTTATCGCGGTATAATAACGTACACATAGTTATTGATATTCTCATTCATTAGTCTATGTACGTATGGATGTAGAATAATGAGTATTTGTTTATGGCAGAAAAAAACATTTGACACGATTAGATATAGTTTCAGGTTTAAGTCTAACTAAAATAATTGATTATTCAAATAAATCCAATTTAAACGTGAATATTTTAAAATCACTTTTCTGCTGGATTTCATTTGATTTTTAGATGACCATTTTTAAGTTTCAACGTTACTAGCGAAACAGAAATACAGAAAATCCTCGAATAAAAACAAAATAAAATAGCTCCAGCCGAATACAACAGAAATAGAGAAAATCCTCAATAAAAACAAAATAAAATAGCTCCAGCCGAATACAACAGAAATAGAGAAAATCCTCGAATAAAAACAAAATAAAATAGCTCCAGCCGAATACAACAGAAATAGAGAAAATCCTCAAATAAAAACAAAATAAAATAGCTCCAGCCCAATACAATCAGGAAGTTGAATAGTACATATTCGAAAATTTAGTATTTGTGGACGTATGTATAGTGTTGAAAACATGTTAATTTATTCAGTCTATTTTATGTTAAATAATTAGATTATGGAGATAAAAGGTCGTTAATAAATTAATATTTTTAAATTCCCGATTAACTATTGCTACCATTTATCGTGGGTATCTTTAAAAATCCATCATTAATAGCACACTGGCTCCCCGTTCCGACTTTGTCCGTTTAGAATGAGACGATGACTTTTGTTTCAATCGTTTTTCTGTAATCATTATTTATTATTAATGGGGTTCCAAGGGTTTAGTTACTTATTCTGGGATGCAATTGGATGCACAACCGTACGGTTCAGTCTTATGACCTAAAAACAAACAACCTGTAATAATTAACTTCTAACAAACAACCTGTAATAATTAGCTATATACATCTTGGAACTTTTTTAATAGATTTTTGTATTGTCTATAATATCTTGAATATGATGTTGCAGTCTGGAATCCATACTATCTTACTTACTCTGATATGATCGAAAGAGCTTTAACAATTTATACGCTTCAATACGCCTAAAATAGAGTATTGTAATGCATTGTACGCAATCACATATCGTACCCACCAAGAAAGGTGCATCGAACTCTGAGCAGTTGTACTTCATAATATCTGCCATAGTCGTTACGATTGCGCCAATATAATGATTCAGTTGCAGTTTCGTGTCCCAGAGAGAGCAACCCGTAGCTCCGCACTTTTCTATTTACCCACCGCTCGCACTAATGCTGGTGCTCGCGTACCACCACAGGCTTTGTGATGGTCGCGACAGAGTATTTCATTCTAAGGATATATTTGCTAGTTCATTACTTCAATATAAGCAGTCAATTTAAAGGATACTATACAACCATTAGTTCTTTGAAAACGATTGACGTTTGAAACGATTGACACATTTTATTTTTTTTCAAATTATTATAAATTGGGTGATTATTACTATTAATTCTATTACTGATAACTATAATAGGGAATTTTGAATGAAAGGCTGATTTCAATAATTTCAATATTCTTTATTTACCAATACTAAATGTTTTATAATTTAATTTCATTTATTATACAAATATTTATATAAGACTGAGGATGTATATACGCAGAATATTATTTTGATGTAGGAATATTAGGATACAAGTTAACCTAATACTTGAAAATCTCGTTTTTTGAATCTCACCATTATTTGTATTTTTTTTCCCCGTATGTGATAAATCAATAAATATATTATTTTAATGTAGCTATAATGGTTCAAAAATTTAAATCTAGAGGGTATTCCTTTCAGTTAAATCTTTATTTACAATCAATATAAAAATATACTTAAAACATCTGGTCACTATAAGCTATACGATGATGAAAGTTTCAATTGCAAAAGGATAAGTAATTTTTGTGTCAAAGTCTAAAAAAACATAACTTTCCTCTATATAAAATTGCTATGATAAACCTTCCATTCATATTTTGGAAATTTTATTTCAATTTTCAGAACGAAAGGTTTCAGTGATTGCAATTATTCTGGATCAGAAAAGAAATAAACTAGATGAGAAGAAATGGGCTTTGCTAAAGGTTTAACAAATGACACACATTTGTGATATGGAATGATCCATGGATATTACTTTGCCTTAGGTCAAATCGTCGATATGGAGTCCTTCCATGTATTGACAATCAAATAATCAAAACCAATACTAAAGTATTGGAAATACTATCCACAAAAAAAAATTCTCAAACAACATTCTGTATGGAATGTTTTCAATTTCATGGCAAATGTTTTCTTTAAAAAAATATTAACTATATTTCGTTATCACAGACTAGACTCTTCCTATACTGGTATTCATGTGTGGCAAATTGCTTAGTCTTGTTGAAAATGTATTTGTCTATGATAACTTCAAGTTTTGAAATTGTATAGCTAATAATTCTTTTAACACTTCGTGCACTCCTGGAAATTAGTGAGAACCATCCTTCCAAAGGAATTCTACAGAAAATACGAACTATACCTCTAAATTTGTTTTGCCTAAAATATTACTTTTAGAGAGTAAGATGATCACTAATTTTTCAAACGGGAGCCATTCCAGCAGTTTTATTTATTGACGTGTTTCTTTTTATTTCACGTGAACCTCGTAAGAAAATTTTAAAAGCCTAATTTTGCGAAAGACTCCTTTTAATTTTCTTAGATAAGCTAAACTTTCCATTTACATCCTGTATCCTAAAAGTTTCGGTATTAGTATTGGAATAGATAGAGATGATTGGAACATTAAAAATTTTTTAATTGTAAATTTAGAATAATTAAAAATTTGCAAGCAGTTTGTTGACAAATGTCATAGCAGGCTTTTGTTTTTGATATTGTTAATTTCACTTTTGTTGCTTTCACCCCACTAGAACTAAACCATTCAGTACTTTACCGTTCAGTACACTACGTTTCAACGCTAGCGATGATTTTTTGAAATCATTCTGCAATTGAGATGATAGAAAAGAGATCACGATTTTATTCAATATTTTCATGTTTCGACTTTCGTGGAGGGTGCGGCCGAACTGGTGTCGTCTTCCAACGACTTTCAACCTTCTTTGAGTCTTTTACACCATTGGAACAATCTTGAGAGAACCAAACACTTATTACCGTCAACATTTGTCATCACCTCGTTTTGTAAATTTGAAGTGAAATTTGATGGGGATATTTTTTAAGAAAATTTTTTTTGAGTCTATCGTTTTACACAGAATATTTATTAACTAATGAAACAACTTAATTGGTATTTAAGAGATGGCACTTCTTAGGAGATATCTCTGTCGTTGATTCGGTCAGTTAAGTCGGTTAATTCATAATTAAATGGAACTTTGTGGACAGCAATTGCCTAATACTGTACTGATGGTGATCAATTCGAAATAGTGTTAGTACTTTTCTACCACTACCAAATTATTGTACGTCTTTTGAATTAATTTACAAGTATTTTAAAATACACTTTATATTCTATTAGTAAAGAGGAAGAAAATTAGTGTTAAGAGCTCAAACCTTTGGACGGAAAATTTGTTATCCTTCGGTTTGCATAGGGCAGGCACATACGTACCGTATATGGAATATGCTAGCTCTATGCTGCAGTTACTGAAGGATTCAATGGATTTTTATCCTTTTTTAGTCATTATGAAGTTTTAAAAACAACTTTTTGTTAGTGAATAAATAGGATAACGCTCCACGGCGCACAAACGCGATCCTAAATCTGTATCTACGTCGTTGGTGTTTTTTTAAAAAGGAAAACACTTCATAATCTTTTAGAACCTTGATTAAAAATTAATTTTTTTAATTTAATCCATATTACACAAGCACTTTGCATTTTATTAACGTTTTCGTATCAATAAAAAATAATAATTTGATACTCTTTTATTATTACCCGTTCATAAATGCTTTTGACAATGAAATTAAAACTTTTAAATTTCATGATGCGATTTATGATCTATATATTCTTAAAAATAATGAAATGTATATCTTAAATAAAAAGTTCCAAACAACAATAATATAATTTATTTATGAAAGTGATATGACCCATCAACTACTTTACTAAAATGTAAATTAAATTCGTAATAAATCTTATATCAGTCTAGACATTACGGTGTTTATCTTATGGGGAAGTTTCTGAAGTAATAATTTCAGAATCGATTAGCATTCTATCTAAAACATCTTTTTGATACTACAGTATTCTAGAAGCTGTGTGATCCAACAAAACTTTGCTATCCAATTTCGGTTTTAGATTGTGATATTGACGAATTTTCGGACAGCCTTTATTTTTAGTTAGGTAGTTATTCTCTGGTAGGATGGTTAAAAATCGCGTCAGGTTTTACTATTAAGAAAGTTCTTAATTAAGAAATATTAATGCTTCGTCAACTTAACCTCTGTAAAAAGAAGTACGTCATCATCCGCATTAATTTTTATTCCTAAGCCAATGTTAGACTTACGATAATACTTAGTACCAACTGTATTTGCAGTAGATTCGTATACATCAGATAATTCGGCCAATTTTGGACGTTTCGTTCGCTTACTAAGCACCAATAAATCTTTCCTAGGACGATCCTGAGATTAGCTGATCTGCTTTAATTTTGATCTGAATTTGCTACTTATTACTAATTCATTCGACACATTCAATATCATTTAACCAATTAAAGTATAGAAGCAACAATTTTAATTTATTTCTACACTCAATTTTACAATAATTACACTTTCGCACAAACTTGATATTCTACTATTTAAACCCTCAACATCTGAATTTTCTACATCTTTCAAGGACGTAGAAAATACAGATGTTGAGGGTATGACTTCTAGTACGTGTTGACGTTTCCTTTACAGCAAATGATATGTTGAGGGCATGACTTCTAGTACGTGTTGACGTTTCCTTTACAGCAATGATATGTTGAGGGCATGACTTCTAGTAGGTGTTGACGTTACCTTTATAGCAGATCATGAAAGAAATGCTACCATAAAAAGGAACGCTTGATCTTTTAACAAAAAAAATTTAAAAATATTTCAAATATTTTGTAAATCATGCTACACTCAAGCCGATGTAGGTGCAGAGGGTGTATTACAGCCAAAGACGCAAGCGGATGCAGATGAAAGTGTTTTTTTTTCAAATAAGCATTTATATGTTCATTTTAAAGTGAGACCTACAATAATGTAAAAGCATAAATACTAGGATCAATAAAAGTATGAAACACGACAAAATATAATTAACCTACTTTGTTCTTGGATACCCATTTCACAAAATTAAGTCACAATTAAAAAAAATCAAGTATTCACTACTGCAAAACATTATATGATGAGCCACTGATAACGAAGAGAACAACGTTGTTAATGTTGCGTTAACTTCATTCGTCAATGAGCAGGTAATAGTAAAAAAAAAATAGGTGACATATTTATATACCTAGTTAACTTGTTTTTAGGTATATCGATATGTAAAGTATCTTGTTGGTATTTGATTGTGAACTTTTTGGATTTATGGCTTATGGCGGTACCAGTGCGCGCTCTAGACAAGTACTAGTCATTTTTGCTGTACTCTAGGTACTCTAGTCGACACGTAATAATAATACATTACTTTGATATGTAATTAATTATAAGAAAGTGAGTTTCTAAAAAAAATAAAATAAACGAACTGAATTCGTTTTGAAGTTTTAACTAGCAAATGTTCGATAAATATTATCTCGTCGTTTTTTATGACTACTGTTTTTTTTAAATTAGGTTACTTCGATTCAATTGAAGAGATACGTGATTTTTAATTGAAAATCTTGTATTTGAATTTTAGTAGACAATTTTTTTTATTACGTAAATTACCATAGACCGTATCGACAGATTAGATCTTTCTCCAAATGGAGCCAAAATCGAATTTTCTTTATAAGTAGATCATGAGTTGCGTACTCTACTGCGGCTCGAAAAATAAAATTTTCATTTATACGATATGGAATGTAATATTGGCTCACGCACATTTTCCATCGAAATTCCTAAGTAAATGTATAGCCGCCCCGAGCTCGCGCTGCCTAAGGACTATGCTCCACATCTGTAGGAACTCGAGCCGGATGATGAATGAGTTACGTAGACATTAAATATGCTTTTGTGTCCCGAACACGTGATCATGATAAATTTGCTTATGAATTTGTGTAACACGATTACGATACGCTGCTGAGATTGACGGAGAGATTAATCTTGACTAATCGTTATTGACTATCGTTATTTTCAAACAGCTATTTTGGGATGATTCGAGAATGCGATAAATAAGTCATTATTAAATAATATCAAATTTAAAAACCTTGAAATTTCGTGGTATTAATTCACTGAACTAATGGTATAACATTCGAACTGTTTTCAACTTTAAATGTTCAATTTCGATCCAGATCAGAAAAGTATCGGTCTTGCGTAAATTTTGATTGTGTCATCTTTTAAAACTTATGATTTTTAATAACTTGTCATTGATGTATTTAATTTTATTATGAAATAAAAATATTGGTTTAATCGACATTACTGTTAGTTATAGTTGTTAATAAATGGCCTAATATTAGAAGTAATCCCAAATCCAAAACAATATATAAAATACTCGATTTCAAAGCAAAAGTTTAATGATTATAATAAAAACAAGAAATTGTTATTGTGGAATGTGGTATTTTTCACAGCTCATGGAAAATTCAGTATTTTTTTGCATAAAATAATCATATTTATGGATGAAATCGTAGTCATATGGTGCAAGATCGTGTATTTTATGACAGTTTGCTTGTCTCGATTAGCTAATACTGTTTTTTGTTATTATGTTCTTCAATTGGTGCTGTAAATAAATAAATAGGCAGCTGGTGTAATCGATTAAGTTTTAGAGTGCTGTAAAATATCATCGTGAAACTAGTGTCTTTTTTGGTTTGAACTGAAGGCAACTGTACCCGATTATAATACCAAATATTTGTGGCCTTTGAAAAGAATCCATTTTTTTAACATAGGTAAGAGAACAATGTAAAAATTTATGTTGTAAATAGTAAAGAAAGACAAATTTTGAAACGTTTTCTGACGCTTGTTTAATTCATGTCGAACCCACCCGGCTTTTTCACGTTATCAGTTTATTTTAAACGGTATATTTAGCAGTAACGTAAAATTTTGTTTCGTTAAAATCTATCTGCTTTCAGTTCAGCTTTACAGCTTATTATGATTCGTATTGGTGTTAGTTGCCTGCGTGAGTTTCATTTTCAAGATATAAAATAGTTAGTGCAAGACTTGTGAAATCCTTTATACGTTGTGTTTTATTAGCCTCGACATTGTCAAATAATTCTTAAATATTTTGAGCTGTATACGGATTAGTCTACGACGAAGCTGCTCTTTGAAAATAACTTGAATTTTAATGTTAAAAATTATAAACTATTTGAAGAAAAGAGTCGGAATGTAAGGTATATAGTAAACAAATCACAGTTTACTTATTATAAATCTTGATATAGTGAGTTTACTCACTAATAATAATGATTTAATTTCGTAATAAGGAAATAAAATCCCTAATTGAAACGAAATATCAGTTTTGTCAACATCGAAGGTGAAATATCCCACGGTCGAAGTTTCCTTTAAAAGACATTAACGAAATGTTGACAAGAAAATATTTTGAAGATTTCATTCATTTTGCTTTCTAATTTTATATAAATCTTCGAAAGAATTAACCAGTTTCTCCAAGTTTTAAATCGAAGCAAATTGTTAACGCGTTACGCAAATGTTAACAACATGAAATAATTTACTTTAAAGTGTGTTAATTTTGTGTGTATATATCGATAAAATAAAGGTTAACAATTATTTTATGCAGTACAATTTTGAGATGAATTCGCTGTAATGTAAAAAATGACGAAATGATACAGCAGTGGACATTAGAACTACAATTCCTTAATGGAGTTTGTGAGGCTGCAATACAAAAAATCGTAAGAGAACGATTTTAGTTGAGGATTTTTCGAGACTGAAAGCAGAGTAAAGGCGATGTTAAAGGTCGCTCCCACGCGGGATGAACAATGAGGTGGGTCATTTGACGCCCCACTTCGTCTCGGCGGGCGCGCGCTCGCATCAATCATGCCCGCTCGGACTACTTAGTTTAAGTTTGTTAGGGGTTATCCCGATTCTGATTTTCAGAATTAATTGCTTTATTATGTTGTAACTATATATATATATATATATATATATATATATATATATATATATATATATATATATATATATATATATACATACATACATACATACATACATACATACATACATACATACATACATACATACATACATACATTCATACATACGTATACATATACACACACACACACACACACATATATATATATATATATATATATATATATACACACACACACACCTACGCCGTAACATTAATAATTTCCGGAAAGTTTTGGAAATTTTTCGGAGAACTTCTAAAGGAATAGATTTGTAAAAAATAAAATAGTGTATGTGAATATTTTGCAATATTTCTAATTTTAAACTAGTAAATGAGGAAAAGCAACCCAATATCTAAAACAATATTATTGATTAAATATACTATTATTACTATTATGTTAATAGTCGGATATAACCAATACAGTGTAATTTAATTTTATTGACGGTATTTTGTTAATAGCTTATGTCTAGAATTTATAGTTAGTAAATATTTTCATTACAAATTTAAAAATGAATAAATTTCTGTTTTACTGTTTTATATTTAATGTATGAATAGTAGAAATATTTTCAGTTTGCTTAATTCGTCAAAACTTCTAATTGTGTTTGAATATAATTTTCTGGGTTCTCGTCAAAAACGAGAAATATATTGATAAAGCGATTTTGTCCATCCATTCTCACGATTTTTCTCTAATGAATTACCATTAGTAGTACGTTTCAATGAATAAAAAAACCTTCGAAAACTATCAATTTTTGAAAAAAATCATATTAATTTTCTCATAAAAATGATGCTCTTTAATTAATGCATAAACAATTATGGAAAGTTTAGAAACATAGATGGATTAAAAAAAAATAATTTTATAATTTTTGAGACATTTAGTGTAGTCTCACAGTTTGTTAATCGCGTCTTGTCGCCATTTATATTAATTCAGTTCGTGGATTGTCTATGGCGGATATTGATTATTTATTCTGTCATAAATTTGTTATGGATTTGAGAAATTCGAAGTGTAACCGAGTTTTGTGGGTATATATTCAAAACATATGCACACATATGTTCTTCAATTCAAATAACAAGTAAATACACCTGTAAATAATGAATATTTGATACCGATGAATCATAACGTGGAAGTGACTCATGGATATTATTGAAGAAACATATTTAAAGCGATAAATAAGTATTTAAATAAATAAGACTTTATATTGCGAAGCCGATTATTGTAAAGTGATAACTGCAATTACACTAATCAGAACCGTATACGAATTATCAAGTTAGTTTTTGGTAATGAGTTGGAATAATGATGCAAGTTTAAATTCATTAAAACAGGTTCATGAAAATTTGTAGAATAGCTAATCCATTTGAAGGTCAGCTAAGCATTATTAGTAAATGTCACTCTTCAAACTTACGTAGCTATAAAAATTGACAGTTTCCCTATGGGCTTTATATGTAAGACTATTAAACTTAATTGATGACCTGTGACATGTTTCAAGTAATTTAATTAGCGCATTACTAGGGCGTTTAAGTAATTTTCTAAACGCTTTTTATCCTCGACTAGGTCCATTAGCTCTCGAAAGCTTTTACGAGCAACAAAGTTTTGGCGCTTTCAAAGTGTTTTAATTTGTTTTACAGCCAGCGATAAAACAATCTGTTCGTGTGGTGAGAAATGTTCGTACGGAATGTTCTGATTTAGTATCGAATGGGTACTAAATTAGACCGTAAGGAACTACACAAATAGTTCGATCGTCAAATTTACTAATTTGAAAAATGAGTTACAAAGTGTATAAACCCCGTGAAAATTGGTTGCGGTCATCTTTATTCTTTCTAAGTAATATTAACTACCTTTATTCTTTCCAAGTAATACTAACTAGCTTTATTCTTTCGACAATCAATTGACATTAAGCAAGTCTGCTAAGCCCAATAAGGAAAGTATTTTCATAAATATTTACTGAAATGCGAAAATCGGTTTCTTTTTAATTTGTGTTTTTGTGCTGGGCCAAGTTGTCTTGTTATCGTTTCTCTTCAGTCTAATTAAATTTGATTTCCTTCAACACTCGTGTTTAAATTCCGTATGCGTCATGGCGACTTCAGATGATTAAAAGTGGCCCATGTTTCGCGAGCGCTGTTTAAAAAAGAAAATAATTAAATTTAACTTTCATTTAATTTTATTGTCAGAATATAAATATGTCTACGTTCTTCTTTGAATATAATTTTTAATACAATGTTTAATACTATTTGTGTCACGAAGCTGCGTGTAACATTTGTCGAAGTTGGCAAATCAGATCCTTTGTTGTGTTGGTTATTTTTATTCGTATATTTTCTAATTGTTCGATTCTAGAGATTCATTTTTATTAATTTAAATATAAAACATAAATTGAAGTAAGAAGTAGATAACATAACTATCTATTATTTAACTTATTTTTTGTATTTTCTAAGAATAGTACCTGGAATAACGAGCTTTTTTTTGTTTCCCGTTGGAACATTAAATCGCTCGTTTAATGGTACTGATGAATCACAATGAAATCTTGATTGTGCACAATGGAATCGTCAAAAATTATCATCAACATGGTTCTTCTTCCCCTTCCTCTTCCCCCAACCGCTCACAACCCTACCTTTTCCTTACTCTTCTCCTTTCTCTAACCCTTCACATTTCCTTCCCCCATTCATTTCCACTTCCCCTTCCCCTTTTTTCCTCTTTCTTTCCTTTCTTTTACTAGTATGCCATGCAGTTACGTTAAATAGATATGTCATTAATGCTCTAAAATGGTACTAAAAATCAGTAACTGCTTCGTTTTCTACACAACTATATCTCTCATACGTACTTTCTTTGACTCTCTTATTTCTTTCATCATAATTCGCGAGTGGCGCTATTTGGACCAGATTTTCATGGCCAGATTGTCATTTTATATGGCTGTAACGTATATTTTGAGTATAATATCATAGAAAGTGCGCAATTAATCTCAAATAAAATAAACAATGAAAAAGTCACCAATAATACTATCATAATTGACAATACTCAACATAGTCAGACTGCGCCGGATTATAGTAAATTAAAACGAGTATATTACGGCGTTAATTACTTCACGATATAGCCAATAATTGTACACTTATTCTCTTACTTCCGTATGCACCACACACGGCAGGACTCTCAGTCGAATTTCCTGACATTTAAAAACGTGTTTTGTATGGATACTTGAAGATTTGCAATGTACTGACAGTTAATGAGAAACAGAAATACGTTTTTAACTATCAGTAAGTCCGACTGACAATCTTTAACGTATGTGGTACATATGGACGTTAGTGGTGCTTCTTGTGCCGCATGTCATATAAATAAACATATTTTGTTGACAAATTACGTATATAAACATATATGTATATGTGTTTTTATATAGGTTTTTTTTGCAGGAATTTTTAAGAGATGATAATTCATTCTGAATATTTTTAACCGTATTTACTATTGTACGACGTGTCATGGTTTTGTTGATATAGCTATTTTTAAGTTTGCTTATTCGGTTACCACATTTGTACAAAGAAATTTAAATTAAGCACAACACGTAACCGTAATATTTTTTGTATATTTGGTCACCTTGATGTTTTCAAATTATCAAAAAATATTAGATAATGGCTATAGTGGGTAAAAAACAATAAAATAAGACGATAGTTTCTTAAAAATATTTTATTTTGCGCATGTGATAAAAAAAAATAATTAAAAGAGGACGGACGTTTAGACAATTCAAAAAACTTCTCTAGCTTATGTCCTTTCTATTTATTTTATTTATTATGTATTTCCAAATTCGCTAATGCCTATCATTAAAAATCTTAAAATTGAAAAAAATACTCTAAAACGTCATTGATAACAGCTGAAACATCAAGGTTCTCTTTCCATCACTATAGTATATTAATACCATACTTGTTGTGCAGTATATCCATTTCAGTATATCCATTGTGTGTTCCACTTGTTGAACAGCTCTTATTGCGATTGCTTTCGCTACAATTTGCTGTATCACTTGTTTTGCATTTGCGAACATTTCAGCCACGTATTCTGCACTAGCGGCCTTAATTCACTGGGGAGTCACTAATTACTGGGGAAATCGGTACTAGCAAGTCGACGGCCAAAGACCTTGCTCGCCGATATTGTGAGAAAATGTCTTCGCCACACAAAACGTTGCCATGGTGTCTCACCATCTTGGAAAAATTTGCGTCATTGCATTAAAAGTGTAGGACACGTCTATCTATGGTAAAACCATTCACGATCGTTGTCGACGCTGTAACAGCAGTACCTCAAAATAGCAGCTTTCGACCTTTCGCGCATACATCTTCCGTTTCATATTGTATTCCCATCTTCATTCTCATTCTCATCTTCATCATTTTCTTTGAAAACTGTCCCCGAAACAATTAAGACTAAAAATTTAAACAGACTTCAAAAGAAAGTAAAATATCAGTATCTATGTACGTAACTTAAAAGGAAGAAATAATAATTTTTTAAATACAAAATCCGCACAGTTAATCCAATTACTGACACTTTTTTACAAATGGCAACATGTATTAATTTTTTTTAAGTCGGTGCCAAACCGTGCCAGCCAACGTAAGTTATACAAGTACAAACAAAAGCAATATTGAAAATTTGATTAGAAATTCAGATTAAATAACCTCACCCCCTCCGAAACATTCATTTATATTTATTGAGAACATCTTCGTTTTTGAGGACGGTTACACAAATACCAACAAACGACTGTACACCGGTTACTTAGTATATTTTTCATCGCTACGATTTGTTCTCCTTTGAACTTGTTTTTTAAATAAATCATGTTAAGTACGAGTAGAAATCTCATTACAAAGGTTTCGCCAGACTTCGGCACATATAAACATTTAGTGGCACGTAGTATTTGTATTAAACTATTTATAAATATTAATATTATTTTTTACTATTTGCCTGGTACATTTTTCATAAGCGTAAAAATAAAAAAATGCAAATTTCTTAAAAATTTTTATTTGGAATCACTGCTGTAGTTTTCAGGTAAACTTTATGTAAACTGCTAGTAGCTCTGTTTTTTTGTATTTTTGCTGTGACAATTTTGGAAACTTACATATTTTTCGCGGACATTTTTAATAACATGTTAAGAATTATCTTGCATAAAACTCTGAAAAATGCTTCTAAAATCCTTAGAGTGTTTAGCTATTGAAATGTATCCAAGTCAATATGCTTTATCGCTCATTCAATTTTCAAGTTTCTACTTTTAACGGCTACGGGATAGATAGATAAACGAACACATTGTTCTTGTAAGGATTCGGTTTTTTTCTCTTTTCTAATATAGAACCCTAACGGTGAATTTTTTTAATGATAATGATGACCTCATCCAACTTTGAGCAAATGAGATTACTCATTCGAGTCTATGGCATGCATGTTGCTGTGTAAATCAATATTATAACCTATATTAATACGGGAGAGATCAATCATCCTTTGAATTTTTGGGACGTAAAATCGTTGGATGAAAGTAGTGGGTTTATTAGTTGTAGATTAGCAAGCGTTGTGCATCAGTGTATTTTTAATAGTTTATAATTATTCCTTTCACTAGAATTTTTTTTTTTTGAAGTTCACAAAGTTACATTTTCATCATGTACATAGATATTACCTGTGCTTACTTTTACTGGCGCTATCGTCTTTAGGTCTCGAACGTTTTCCAGTTCCTCGAAGCTAGTCCTAATATTCAGCAAAGGGACATGTGTATTTCTATGACTGAAACTACAGACCTGGACCTCAACCATTTCACCAAATATATACCTCAACCATATCGAAAATGATATTACTTTTTCATCGTTATACAATATTATTAACCATTGTCACGTATTTTTTGGTGCTAAAAGTAATTTTTAGATTTGGCTTTTTGCTTAATATGTGTTTAGAAATAATTTGATTATTTTTAGGTTAGGTAAGATTTATCTGTCAAAATAGAACTTGTCTATTTTTTAAAAATGTTTATATTGCTGGAGAGTATAAAGAAATTGAATATTTTTTTAATGTTGCCCAACTTGGTGCTCCAAATGAGTTTTACCTATGATTAAGGAATCCGCAAAATTTTCCAAGAGCTAACAAAAAATGTTGTCTTACTTTTGAGACGGTGGTAAATTTTGCGTATGATCAGATAATCGATTGTCGCCTGATCATTTTAAATTTGTAAAATAAAACATATCTACAATTGTCGTTGGAAAATGGCGCTTTACTTAAGTTTTGTCAATAAACTAAGTTATGAAGGTTTTACTGCCAATATTTTTTTAACTAAATGAATGGAGAAACCCATGCATATTATAGGAGAAACAGAAAAATATAAAATAACTTTTTCAAAACTTTGTTTAAAAGTTTTAACGCATATACATGACATTTTTCTGTATAATTTATAGTAAATGCTTTTTTATTGTCTCAATAATTCTTTACCGAGTGGATCAATTTGGTTGATTCTTTGAAAGAGGATACTTTAGGGGTGGACCCATATAAATATGATGATGATCTGATGATAATACTGGGAAATAAACGATGGAACTCCTTAACAAATGACAGTAATTCAACTATGATTTAAGAATTTTGGTACTCGTTACTTTGCAAAATAACTACACTACTTACCTGATCATGGTCTGATGATGAGTTCTGGGGATGAACTGATAATAATGAGGATAATAATTTTGCTAAATGACTACGTCAGGGTCTGATGATGAGTTCCAGAGGTGGAGTTTTCAATGGAAATCCTCAACGTTGGTAGTAAATTAAACGTGATTCAAAATATTTGCTACTGGTAGTTGTTACTTTGCAAAATAACTACATCATCACCCATGTCAGAGTCTGATGATGCATTCCGGAGATGAACAATGTAACTCCTTTTCGGATGGTAGTAAATCAATCGTAATTCAAGATATTTTCTAGTGGAGGGTTTTATTTTGCAAAATAACTGCACCATCGACCAGGTCAGGGTCTGATGATGAGTTCTGAAATGAATAATGCAACTCCTTAACGGATGATAGTAAATCAATCACCATTCAATATTTTTGCTAATAGTTAGTTGTTACTTTAGTTATTACTTTGCAAAATCTGATATTAGATTTTGGATATGGAGAACGGAACTCCTCAACGGCTAACAGGCGGCTGTTACTTTTGCTTCGTTTCTATGTGTTGTTGATAACCAACTTTTGACAAAGAGGAAATTATCTATATACTAGCTTTTGCCATTGACTTTTAATAATTATACAATATTCTAAGAAAGAAAATAACTGCATGTTAGTTATAGTGTGATGATTGATATTATTAATCACTAAAAATTCTGAAATAAAATATCTTAAAAAACCAACTTCAAAAAAGTAAGTACTAAGAAGTAAAAAAAATAATTGACTCAAAATAGGTACCTACTTGTTAGCAGTAAGTAACTAAGTTACTTATTTTGAAGTCGGTGCCAGCACCGCCGATCAACTTAAACAAACGTAAAATTTTATGTAATAAATACTCCTTTAGAAATCTATTTCGTATTTTAAGTACATTAGAAGTTAAGGTTTTATATTTACATTATAAATTAAATTAATTTATAAATTTGTTTAAGTTGGCCGACAGTACTGCCACCGACTTCAAAAATAGGTAAATTAGTTACTTATTGGTAATAAGTAGATACCTAATTTGAGTCGATTATTTTTTACTTTTTAGTACCTACGTTTTTGAAGTCTATTTTTTAAAGGATAATTTATCATAACTGACATGCCACTGCTCTCTTAATGCCTTCTCTAAGACCTCAGATATAATGACAGATACTTTGAAATAACAAAAAGACCATAATGTTATATTCAGTGGTCAATTCAGTTATGGCAACTGCTATTGGGTTATAGTGGTATTAAAATATATGAATGGAAGCTAATAAGGTTATGGCTGCTGTACTATGTACTGGAAAACGTTAAATTGAAGGTGATTACAAAACGTCATGATACAAAGTATTTCACTTACGGTAAATAAAGAGACTTTAATAGCGGGTGACAATCGGTGTGAAAATTTTGCTTAATGAGATGGGTAACCCGTAAATAAATTTGTTATGAGTTTTTGTCTTCATTAATTTTGTATTGACAACTTCATTCGATTTGAACTGTCTTATCAGGGGTTAAGACAGTTCAAAACGAATGCACCCGGCGCTTCCTATTCGAAGCTCGTTAATGAATGTTATATCTGCGAAATACGCTTCAACTCAACATGATTAAGGACTATTCCTGCACAATGTCATGCCATTTAGCACCTCGATTTTTACTAGAATGCATGGCATGCATGCTCTAAACTGTACAAAGAACCGTCACTCAACGGAAATTTGCCGCAGTGGAACAAAATTTTTCGTGCCCAGTATCCCGAATCCGCTATCTTTGAATCCGAATCGATAAAATGAATGTTACTATTCTCAAACTTCTACTCGAGTTGTCTCAGAGCCCCTCCAGGGACCCTAACAATCTGCCTTATACAAAAGAGAGGTCCTTCGAATATCCCATATTATGTCTCACATCTAATATCGAGTGCCCCTACTCAATAGGGTTAGAGAATCCCCACTTAATGAGCCCATTTGTTGCCTGCATCTTTTCTAGAAAGCTTTTTACGAACGCTCTAAATTCCTTGAAGATCTGTATACTCTCAACGAATTCACGTGGCTAAAGATACCTCGTCCTAAAGGTTCCGCGTATGTTGACGTAACATATGTTCCCTGCACTCGGACAAAACGTGATTCGCATCTTGCGTTTTGAAACCGCAACGACACACCAGGTGAAACGATGTAAGTTTACGTGGGAGGCACCACGCCCGGCCAGATACTGTGATTTGTCATAATCGCTGACAAGCCACTTCTTATTCAACTGCTTAGGTTCAGAAACATCAGGGAAAAACAACCTAGTAGTATCCCCATTAGATTCGGTGGAGGTCCACCTGGATTACCAGTGTGCAATGATAAACTCTAAACTGTGTCTCTAAGTAAAAGAGGTTAATTTTCTTGAAATTTGAAACTCGGCGCACCCGCAACAAAACTTTTTCTTCCAGCCAAAACAAAATTGGCCGCTCCTTCTATGATTACGAGATAAGAAGGTAAGTGGTCTGCCAAAACTGGTAACGTATCTGTACGCCCGTAAACCGGTACGCTCTGACAAAGCATATAGAAATTATTTTTAGTGTAAAAAGTATTGAATATATTTGGCGTTAATTTTGTAGAAATTCATTATTCACCATTAAATGAAACTACGTGATGTAGTATTATTTCTACTTTTTTTAAGTTCTTTACCACGACCTAAGTTTCGTTGTATTACAAAATCTTCAGGTCAAAGATCTTTGCTAGTAACACCCACCTGAAGATGTTGTAATACAACGAAACCTAGTTCGTGGTAAAGAACTTAAAGAAAGTAGAAATAATACTACATCACGTATTTTCATTTAATTGTGTAAAGAGTATGTTATTTTATAATTTCACATCGTTTTCATATTGAATAGAAATTTGATCAAATTTCACCATCGTTTTAGTTTTTATGAACATATTGTAGGTTTCGATATAATGAAATTCATTGTCTTAAATATTAAAATTTATTATAATTAATCTTTAAGGTTCTTTCTAAAAAGTTGTTATTTAATAAAAACTCGCGCCTGGCACTATAGGACCGATGTGGGAAAGGACCATTTCTATCTCTTTATTCTGTTGTTTTGGAAAATTTCTGCTTTACAATGTACCACCACATCAGTTTGTGCACTTATCTCGTTCCACTTTTATGTTTAGTTGAAAGAGATTGTTTTAATAGTGATCAGTTCACCATCTATATATTTATCGAAGTTTACACTGGGTTTTCATATCGTTATCCTGTAGGTGAAATGTTATAATTTACTTTTTGGCGGTATAGATTTATTATTAAATTTTTGTAGTTTAATCATGTCAGGAGACATAAATGAATGTAAAAATAAAGTATTTTTGTAAGAAATTTTGCCCCATAACGCAAAAAAATTTACAATTACAAAGTTACAATGTTCAAACATAACGAATAAATAGAATAATAACGATAAAATTTAAAGACTCGCCTAACAGTAAATCTTACAAAGTTGTTTGAAATTTTACCTTTTAATAAACATTCCGGCAAGATCTCATTAACTATAACAAACAAGCGAGTAATAAGCCAGGTTGCCGCCCCCTAATTTAGTCCGAGCCAGGTGAGATGGCCGGTTGTAAATTCTCATTAATAATTCTCAATGTTCTTACCCATACTATCAAGTATTAGATATTCCAAGAGGGTAGATAATTAGTATTGGTCAACATGTACGGTTGGCGGGGTACGATAATGTGCTTTATGTGTTGTCTCGTGACGAATATTTTACCCTCCAGTTCGGGCGGCATAAATCTTAACCACGGCTGGTCGATTGAAATAATTAAGGAGGATCTATGTGAATTTTCCTAGAAAAAGTAGGTAATGTTGTGCGTGATTTCACTTGTCGAAATTATAATGAGGATATTAAATATTTTACACCTAATTTTGCTTGTCTCTAGAAAACGACTTGAAATAGAAATGCTAATACATTCCTTTGAAATGACTAATCTACCTCTTTTATGAATATGTTATTATTTTAATGGAGAAGGTGGAATTCATTCTGCGGGGCGGATAAATGATATCAGTGTAACCGACACAGTTATAGGTAATAAGAGTTGTAATGTATAAAATTAATTTTGTCTTACATATACTGTACATAAATATAAATGAACTTCAGTGAAAACGAGTACACGTAGAAATATTTGTCTTATAAAAGGAAAAGTAAGTTATATAGATCACGTCCTTTTGCTCGGTCGATATGTGTGTATGTGTTGGTTTCTATTATTGCTTATATTTCGAGAAAAGGAAAATGCGTTAAAGTTTACATGGATGAAGTGAGCCCATTGTGGAATATAAGTTGATGCGATTAAAAAAATATTACATATGTCAAAGAACATGTAATCGAAAGAAGCCTTGAATGGTTTCCCCTTGTTGGATATTTAGACATAATAGAAATTTTGACATAATGAAACAGACATAATAGGTAAACATGTAATAATATAAAAGCGTTGAATAATTTCGCCTTGTTGTATATATTGGCAAGAAAAATTAACTGATAGTAATAAATGGAATAGTACAGAACCTTAAACAATTTCGCTTTATTGAACATGTTAACAAGAAAAAACTAGAAACAGAGGAATGTCTAAAAGATGATAATATGAAGACTCATAAAAAAGAAAAGCGTATATGGAAAATTTACAGGAGAGTGACTGAAACGAAAGAAGTATGTTTGGCTAGAGACTTTGCCGGTAAATCTTCTCTGCTTATCGTAGCTGAGGAGAAGACAGGTATGTAAAATAACCTAATGTAAAATTGTAGCTAGACGTTTATATGAAAATAAATAGAACCGAAATATATATGTTATCGCAATATACATGTTATTGTATTCGTGGGTTAATTAGTTTTCATTATTTGCTGCTTTATTGGCTACCTGAAGACTGAAAGAGTTTTTAACCCCTCATAATACATTCATGTGTACCGTAAAGTTAGGCAATTCGTTGATTAAATTGTGAATACGTAATAGGGTGCAAATCTCCAGTGATTGCTTTCTGTGCGATAATGGATTAGAGGTAAAAAGAGTCAAGGAATTATGTCGATTTTAGCGTCACGACTCTATATATCTCCGCAGGATCTTCAATAACTCGGTAAAATTGCTAGTAAATGATATATGGTAACTTTGGTAAACTGCTTGCATAGTAAAAGAAAACAGATCGGGAGAATTTAAACTCGTACGTTGGTCTTATTATATTCTCTCCATGCTGTAAGTTAATGTCTATCATGTCATCTAAACTATAGAGACCATAGCCAGATTGCGGAATAGAAGTCACAAGAAATATATCTTATACGGGACACGACCTACCGAACCGAGGAATATTGTTTTATAATAGATTAATAAATAAAAAAATAATAAGTATCAAGTTTCAGGCGTGTAAGACTTAGAACATTTTGTATACAAAAATGATATATATGCGAAATTTATTATTCTACAACCATTTCATTTATTGTCATATGAGCGAACTCACAGGTCGTGTAGAATTTCTCTCATATACCCGTTGTGCATTTAAAACCGAACAAGATTTTGCAATTTACTTCTCGTTACATATTTTATATTTTTCTTTTAATACCGTTCTTTTGCGTTAATTTCAATATATATACACATGTATGTTAAATTTATTTCTATCGCCTTGAAAGCATTCTTTTCTTACAGTCGATGTCAAATTAAAACAATCTACTTGGTAGGTACTTAGTCCGATCGCCAGAAGGCAAAGCGAATAAGACTTGTTACTGGAATTAAAAGGTAATTTTGGTTTCTGTAAATAAGAGTGGAACTTTTTAATTAACGTCGATAAATACGCAAAGGTAAATAAAATATTCTCGGTTACCTTTTTCATTCTATAAATATCCTTCTATCTTTGAGAAATAGTCGGAAAGTCTGACTTCATAAAAAGTTGCACGTTTTTTCAAATGAGGTTTTCGAATTTTGTTTGCGCCTCGTCGCTCTTCATTTGCAGGGGAATTTTCTGTGCGAAATTTGTCTTATTTGTTGATACAACGTGCAAATGGAATATTGAATATTTAACTGGCCTTCATTTGCAGCCATAGGTGAATTTATGAAAGTTGCTCTACAAATTGTTACGTTCAGTTGCTAATAAAATGTTTATGCATATCTAATGTTTCTCTCGTTGTTGAGCGCGTGTTTATTTACATTTTTTTTACCACATTGGAAGGTTTTCACTTATGTTAAGTGATAGCTTCTCGTACTATCTATCGTATTACGAAATTTTTGTCGATTTGTTCCCGTCAGTAATTTAGTTGAGTGTGTTTCGGCAGTCGGTATTTTTCACGTTTAGTTAAAATAAATGTTATATGTCTCAGTGTGTAGAAATATTTCTTTTGAAAATATCAATAGAATATTCTTTCTGTTCTCATCTACAGCCAGTGTTGCATTTTCGTGGATGGTGACGTTAATAATTTATTAATAAATATTAAGGCTAATAATAAAAATTAAACTTCCAGATTTTTCAGTGTTTCTTATTTAGAGAAATATAGTATTGATATGTTCATAATTGTGTTAATTCTTAAAGGTAAATGATAATTTGTTACTTTTGTTATAAAATTAGAGGAATAATCAAAACTTCAATTTATCCTACGTTGTTAGTCCTACGTACATTTATATATGGACTCTTCAATACAATTATTAGGTTTTGAGTCTTGCGCAACAGACTGGGAGACATCATCTTTTGGAATCGCATCGATTGTTCTCAAAACAAAAACTAATAATTTAGTTTTACCAAACATATATATCCGAAGTGAGAATAGAAATTAATAGCATAATATGCAGTGAAACATTGTGATAACGCTTCGACTTGTGCAATCCTATACTGGTGTATTTTTTTTTTGTAGTTCCGGTCCGACATAGTTTTTATCCGTATTAAACAATTTGAATATAACACATTCATAAGCAAAATTCATAAGCGTAAATCGGTATCTTTATCTGATAAATTGGTGATTTTGTGAAACTCCGACGAAAGACGGTATTAAAATAACGTTATTAACTAAGTCTCGAGGCCTCAAAACCATAAAAACAGGATATTTCATTTCTTCCCTACCTAATGTATATTATTAAAGGTTTCCAGTTATATAAGCAGTATAAACATTTATATAGGTATGTAAATTTTAAATAAATATTTAATCATTTGTCGAAAATTTTGAGATGAGGTGTAAAGGGTATATAATATATTAATTAAAGCAATATTCTGAAAAAATACTTACATATGCCTTTGTAATATGATAAATTACATGTATGGTGTTACAAAGGCATATTCTATTGATATTAGATTATTAACAGAAAGAATATTCTATTGATATTGTGTGTACGTAATTTTTTTTTCAGAATAGTGCTTTAATTATTATATTATACGCCCTTTATAATGCGTTTTTTGACAAAATCTTTAAAATGCGTCATAACTAATCACTACATAAAAAGCACTACTTTTATTGCCTATAATATATACAAATACTATCGCAGTAGCGTTTCGTCTCCCGGCCAACCTTCGTTATTCGGTGTAATCAGTGTACAATTCTTCTTATAAAATACATTGCTCTCATGAGCGCATTTTTATGAGACTACACGTGATGGGTTGTCGACATTGCCGCTGTGTGTTTAATTTAAGGTCTGGGCCAAATCTAAGATACAATAAATCATTCACAATTTGATAAATAATTTCTGAATATTCAAATACCCTGCTTAGAATCGAACCCTTAACCTTTTAGACGGATACTAGCGTCTTAGCTACTGCGTTAATGGTCATTATACACAACGGCTAAATGCATATATATATATATATATATATATATATATGTATATGTATATATATATATATATATATATATATATATATATATATATGTCGGATATTAACATTAAAGAAATAAGATTAAAACTTCGCTATTATAAAAAATAACTGCCGTAAAATGCGTATAAAATATGTATTCTACACTACAAAATAATACCAACACTTACTTGGAAAGAAAATAACATGTCACAATGTTTATTTGTTTCATTCTCTTTACGCCAAATATTGTATATTTGCAAATAACGCAATTAAATATAGTTCAATAACAGTGGAAGCCGACTCATTGTAGTTATCTCACACTTACGTCTTATAAAATTAATGAGCAGCATACGTATTCTAGACGTTTTACGCGTTAGAATTTCGAGTATATTTCAGAAATGTATTATACATAAGGGAGTTTCACATCTTCCCCTCTAAGTTTCATAATTCTTATTAGTTAAATAATGATGTAATACTGATATTTATAATATTATTTATGGTGACATTTTATTAAGTTAATGTAATGATTATAGTATATAATTTAATAATATTGGGCGGTATAATACAGTGAGTTTATAAGTTAGTCGTTAACTAATCGAATATACACGGTGCCCGGGAATAGATGTCGGTCAAATACAGACGCTATTCGTTGGCTATAAAGGAATAAATCGTAAACCATGCCTTTTTTGTAGTTGAGGGTAAAAAATATTACACAACACTTTTGAACACACCCGACACTTGCCCGGAGTGCGGTGTTTACCCGCAGTGGCGATGTTTTCGCAGTTGTGTGCGGATTATTCCCCCGAGCGACGCTGAGCTATATGCGCAAGTATTGTGTGTACGCAAAAGACCACAAATAATTATGAATATTTTAAATTTTCTGAAAGAATAAGTCTTATTTTCAATTTTATTTTAACGACAAACTATTTTTCAGTCAAGGAATAACGATTTTCTTTGTCCAACACTTATTCCTGGACACCGTGTATATTTGTGCCAACTCAATTGCTGATTTTTCATCAATTTTACTTACAAATATTGTGATTTACTTGAGAAGACGTTTTTGAAACTAAATGTAGTCAATGTCATTTGACTTAAATTACTTTTCTAACTATGAACAAAAATGTAAAATCGATGCAATAGTGTCTGAAATAACCTTTACATGTAAACAAAGAATAAACTCTCACTCTCTCTTCACAACGTTAGTAGGTATAGATGGTGAACCATAGTTTCGCCTTATTCCTATATTTATGTAATCTGATAGTCCTGAACTTCGCACAGAACAGTATTTTTACCTATATAGATATACATTTTTAAAATTGAAATCTTTCGTACGTTTTTCAAACCTACATTTTTTAATGTAAAGAACTAAAAGTATACCTCAGAACAAGACGTTCTACATTAAAAAGAAGAAGCCATGTATTTTTTAATAAAATCTAAATGGAAATGAATTTTTATACTGTTAGCCCAAAATAAAGATACAAATTCCTGATTTGGAAATTCTTTTCTATCTAATGGCTGGCTTTTTCAATTGTGCTCCCCTACTAAATATTTTAGTGGCCCAAACAAATGGCAGTCGCTTGGGGAGAAGCCGAATCTACACGGGGATTGTTCAAGACGTGTCAAACCAATTAACTTTAATTTATTTCCTATTGTGACAGCTGTGTGAGGTCTGGCATTGATGTTAAAGAGAAACAATTTCGAATTGGTAGACGATGTTATTTGAATCTGTGAACAGCCTTAAGGTTTTCTAGGCATTGACTGTAATAAACGACAATCGTTTAGGCGTTTATTAGGAAGAAGGTTAATCAGAAAGACGCTCTTATATACAGAAAATTGATTTCGTGAACTTTTCCAGTTGACTAATCACGATGACCTGTATCAATGCCAGGGTCTAGTGGCGGAACTAAGTTTCATCGCAAGTAACAATATTATACTGTTAGACATATTTAACTTAACGCAAAAAAGATCAATACGCACAAAAAAGCTCAATAGTTATATTCTCTTATACACCGGCCATATCGAAGGCTTGCATTTTTTTTTTTCATATGCAGCTAAATTTTATCAATGCGTATGGGTGGAAGCTTTTAAATTTGTTTGCGTTATGTTTTTAAATAAATATGATTTCTTTTACTTTTTTTTTAGATTCATTGGTCTTATGGTATTTCATTCATTCGATAAGATTAAAACGACAAAGCCAGATCTCAGCGTATCACAAATCTCTAGTGCCGGAACTGTAATTGAAAATATTTACACTCACAATCGAGTTGCCCAAGCATTGCGAGTTTCCAAATTCACAATGTTAAAGGTTACCGACAGTCTGGACGGTATACAAGACGTAGAGGGCAAGGTCGCAAGAAATAACAACAGCGAGTGAGGACCGATTTATTGTGAGCTATAGGCTTAGAAACATCATTTTGACTTTGAAGTTCGTATCTAAGTTTTAGTAAGTCCTACAATTGATGGTAAGTACTAAAACCATAAGAAAAAGACTTAAGCGGCTGGAATAAGCCTGCTTGAGGTCTTCTTTTTTCCACAAGTTGCTGGATAACTCAGGCCAACTTTGCTCGCCAATGATCCAAGTTTTACCTTAAGTCAGGTGAAGGAATGATCAATGTAAATCACAGGAAGAGAACTTTATGGTGGAGGATTAGTCTTTGTATAGGGACACCTAAGGAATTATACATCGTTAAAAATGGATTCCTGAGCGCCATGAAGATATTGTGGTGCCTTTTGGCTATGCATTTCTACTAATTTTTTTTTATACCACTTGGTATTGCTCGTCCCCATACTGCAGGGGTAGATTCATAGTAGGGAGGCCCAAATCGAAGGTTTGAGATGGCCAGCACGCTCTCAGACGTAAACCTGGTAGAACTAATCTGGGAAAACTTTGAAAGAAGTTAAGCAACAAAATAAAGTACTAGCCAACTTACGAGATCTTAAGAGTGCATTGGAGGAGGAAGGGAATCAATATCCATAACTTTTATTGATGATTTAATAAGGAGTATGTCCAAACGGATGCAAGTAGATTTGGCAGCAAGAGTGACGTACAGAACTAGATTAAATACTGAGCGTGCCCCACATTTTTTTCAGACATTTGAATAGTTTTCAGACAATTGAACATTGAACAATTTTCACTATAACAAAACAAGGGTTAAATTTCCATATTATTTACATTTCGAATTAAAAATAAGACTATTAATTTTCTTTTCAATTTGCTCTATGAATTGTTTCTTTTTTCTACATGTCAAACCTTTTTACCAATGCGAATTTTATTAACCGACTTTATTATAAGCGTAATGAACTCAAATGATTCTGTTTATTCCAATTATATTTTTTTTAAGTTCCTCTATGTCCATAAGTGTCCTTCAAAAATTTTCCCCTTTATCCTTGTAATGATCCAGAGGTTTGTGGCACGTATATTCGGTGCCCGATAAAATATTCTTGTGAAATTTTATCAGATCATGTAACTTGTCTTACTTAGATTTTTTGGTAATTCTATCTAGGTTATCGAAAATCATATATGATGGAGTGAATAATATTATAGTTAATGCTAATTGTAGAAAACATCATGATCGAATTCTGATTGTGTCATTATTATCAACGAGTTCCTGAATATCCTAGAACTAGTATCGTTTTCAATAGCATCTTACTTTTCAGTCCTATACTGGTACAACTTATTTTTCTTGCGTTAAGTATTTAAGAAGTGAGAATTTCATCGCCCAGTGTATCTCACTTATTGGCTCATCACTAGCGACTGACGAGACTTTTCAATTACGTTCAGTAAAAGGGAGATTAGATTTAATAGTTCCATATCGTTATTTCTGAGCTTGTTAATTTTTTTTTCCTATGTTTCATCCTAGTAAGTTGTCATTTTCTATTTATATATATTTTGCCCGTTTTGTTTGATTGTTTAAGGGTTTAGGAAATTAAAAATATATTATTGTGGATATACGTGAGGTTTTTAACTTGAATAATTTCTAATTTTTAATTTTAATACAAAATTTAATACACATAGGAGTATTTGGTATCAACTGAAAATTTGTGGATTCTTTCAATTTGTTATAAAGTTTGGTATCTAAGACATCGTTCAAACTATAACATTAAATGTAAACTAAGTGTAGTTAAGTCATGAAATATTGAGTAACAGAGATATTATTTAAATGTGAAAAATATTAACATGTATGCATATATTTGTTGTAAAGTATTTATTAATACGATGTATTAATAAATACTTTGCAACAAATATAACCAAAGCCTCTAGAATAATTATATCAATGGCTTTTTTTTTTATTTCATGACTCGTCTTGAGATATTAACTAAAAAAATATTGAATTTTCTATAACGATATTGAATAAATCTCCGTTAATCTCAACGACCAAACCACTTCTACTCGTCATTGATGCCTTGTCTCTTGTATAAATTTATTCGCAATATAAGAAGAGCTGAGCTAAGGAATATTGCAAGGTGTATTAAAATGAAATATGAGACTTCTGAAATTTAATTTTATGGCTTTAGCTCATATAACTTGTGGTAAACGTTAATAGGGCACTCGAATATTACGTCGAGCTCTTGTTTTCATAATTCAAGGCGCTGTCAAATTATTGGCGAGATATTGGAGAGAAGCGCCTTTGAGAATATGCTATATTCGCGCGAGGCTAAGTAGCGCGGCACGCAGCGGCTGCCTGCACTCGATTAGTATGCCTAATTATTGAGGATTACCACCCGACTCCACTGGCTGAAACCTTGTTGGATACGTTACGCATACTCGCGATTAGCCATATTAGGTCTAATGTTCGGAAAGCGTTGGAAACTTGAAGAAAGGAAAACTTAAAATGGCTCTCTTAATTCTTTACACGTGTATAACTTATGAAGAATTAAGAGTACTTGGCTCGATTTAATCACAACTGTAAGTAGCTTAGTCGCACTCGGAATATTTTAATAAAGTAAAAATCGGTAAAGTATATATATACGCACGCACACACGAAATTCCAATCTTTTAAATTGGAATGGCAGTTCAGTAGAGGTCATTGGTATTCTGGGGATAAATACTGTGTGTCCTTTGTCCTTTCCAGTCATAAGTTCGGCTTCGATGATGTTATTCGATAGCTGTTTGACGATCATCCTCGTTCCATTACATAGTTTTGGTGAATGGAGATTTCTAAGTAGTACGATCAGAGATTCATTTTTCAGTCGAACGCAGTGTAATGGCATTCTTGGTACTTGCGAAGAGTTTAAAAATTTTGTAGGGAAGTTGACACTTTCTTCATCGTGTCGATCGTTTGTATATTCTCTCTTCACCGGTAATTTTCTTTTGAATATTAAAGTTGATATCGTCCACAATATTATTTTTAGTTACGGAAATTGTCCTCTGAAATAGCCACTTCGGATTAGGATAGTTGTGCACCATGTTTGGATAAATTTGGTCGATGAGTTCGTTCTCAGTACTGGCTATATGTTGCAGAAGTCACTGTTGAGTTCTATGAGGTCTGTCGTCACATCGTATGAGCAGTTCGTCCTCCTTCCATACTGTGCCGGCAT
This sequence comes from Druceiella hillmani, assembly GCA_039881145.1. Classification (NCBI taxonomy): domain Eukaryota; kingdom Metazoa; phylum Arthropoda; class Insecta; order Lepidoptera; family Hepialidae; genus Druceiella; species Druceiella hillmani. The sequence goes on along the minus strand of JAYKKI010000003.1, from coordinate 22,552,638 downwards.
AGCCGAATGATGCCAATGCAAGTGCGATGTGTTGTTTAGCACGTATTTCTGCCAGCAGTAGATTTATTATAAACGTTTTGACGGAGCCGCCTGGTGCGTCCAGGTAAATAATTCAGTGGTGTTGATGATCCGGTCCATTTTTGATGAAAATTTTTGAAGTAAATCTTCTTTACGCACGCTTGACTTGGGAAGTAAGCTGGTGAATGCGTGATGAGAGCGTTACGAAAAGTGTGATCGGGCGCGGCGAACGGAAGTTGAGAGGGAGATATAAGTTAGTGAAGCCAGAAAGAGAGAGAGTTACGTTTCGTATTTTACTGTAGAGACAAGAGAGAGAGGTGCGAGCACACATTTTCTTTCTTTCTCTAATAGCCAGTTATGTTTCGTATATCTAAGACACAGTGCAAGCCTATTGTCTATTATCAGACTGTAGGAGCAAGAGAGAGCAGTGCGCGCGCACATTTTCTTTCTCTCTTCCTCTCATAGCCAGTGCATGAATATATATATATATATATATATATATATATATATATATATATATATATATATATGCGAGTTTGCTAGCGTTACGCGAACGGTGATTTTTTGATTCTTTTGTAATTTCATTTCGTTCTTGAACAATTTTATAAATGATTATTTTGTTCAATACATTAAATATTCTACGTTTAAAGTGAATAAAATTGTAAATTCATTTTAAAGTTCATATTTTGTGAATTTCAAGTTTTACTTCAGTCGTGTGGTCTAAAGCACACTCGTTTTTTTATTTTTGTTGATTATTATTGGGGGGTGGTTTGCTGTGAGCAATGTATTGAAGTAGTTCGTTGATGTTGTAGCTTTTTTCCTTGGTAATTTCGAAGTTCGTAGCACCCTGAAAGCATTTTGCGGTAACACTGGCATCCCAAGCTGTATTAAGGTTTGGTTTTTTATTGCTAAACATTTATCTTCGAGGCGAATGAGTGTTTTATTGAAGATGTTGTCGTTGAATTCGATGGAAGTCGAATCTGAATCAGATTTGATACAGTATGTCATCAGTCATACTTTCTTTGAAGGAGTAGTATTATGGCGAATAAGTCTCTGATTTGTTCAGCTGAGACTGTGAGTGAGGCTTCGTGTAGTGTTAATTCTCAGGTTGTTCGTTTTCCAGTGGTCATAAGCGTTGGGATGCATATCTGTGTATCTGGAATAGGTAACCGTCAACAGTTTTCAGATCTGTGAAACTTGTTTTTCCCCGTACTTCTTGTAGCAACATCCGGAGATAGAAACATTTGGCGTTGTTCGGATGTTCGGTATGTGTACACTCGGCCTAGTAGAATCCTGGTTAATCCTCTACTGGAATTCCTTGTTTTCGTCGTTGAAAGATTTTTCTTGTTGTGTTCCACGTATAAATAGGTAGGGACGTCGTCGTATAGTAATGTTTTCGCGAATGGATCCGTTTGGCGCAGAAAAAAACTGTTTATATTGTAAGAACACGACAGTAGTTCGCTTGCAATTTTTCTGGCGGTGTCTTTTGTGAAGTAAACTCTCTGTCTATTCTCCAAATATACTGCTAAATGTTACACAGTTGATTCGTGTTCGTGTATGGGAAAACTGAAAATCCGCCACACTGCTTCGTCACTGTTGATGTATTTTCCCATTTGGTACATGAGGATCTTGTCGTATATGTTTTATTGTCCGCTGGCTTTGGCTATTTGAAATAATGCCATGTCACTGCCTTTGTTCACATACTTACAGACATATTTCACTGAATTGCAGTATTCTACGTTTATGTGTGCTTGGAACATTTTGGAGAGGAGTGGGTTATAAAGTTACTACCCATTGATTATCTATTTCCAGTTCGTGTCTGTCTCGTAATTGTATTTCTGCTGTGGATTCACCTTTTTTGGGTGATCGTCTTTGTATTTGGGATAGTCATCATCTTCAGTTTATGTCTCGTCCAAGTTTGGTTTTGGGTATTTTTATGTACATTTTCCATCCGTGAATAAATTTTTTCACAACTATGTCGTACAGATACGGATCTTCTTGTGGATTGGGAAATTCAGGTTGGATGATTTTGTCGATATCCGTGGGATAAATTCGGTTCCGAAGCCATACGATATTGTGTGAAGTCCTCGTTTTTGCCATTCAATTGTGTGTATCCAGCATCTAACGATTCCAAAAATGTGGTATTTTGTGATGACTTCAATAAATGTAATTTTATTTTTGTCGGAAAACTCGGGCTATTATGTTGTGTCGATCCATGGGGGCTTATCCGTAACTTAAATGTTTTTTTTAAATTTCTGGTTGTCCATGTTTACGTCCATGGTTATGGCATCTTGAGTGTATTCGTGCATGTATCTTGGACTTCCTGTGTTAGATAAAAGAAAGATTACCATTGTTCCAATGTCACTAATGTTTTCGTCATTTATAATCGCGTCTCGAGGGTGGATGTATTTTTCCGTGCGTAGTTTTTTCTAATTCTGTTTTATGTAAAGGATCCGTTCCGCTTCAATTTTGGCACACATATCTATAAGGAACTGTTGGAATAAACGGCGGTGTTGAGAATGTGATTATATGTTTCATTGTTTCTGATCATTAACCGGTAAGCAAAGAACTCCCTGGAAGTGACGTTTTTGTTTGTTTCTATGCCTCTTTCAAGTTGGTTTTGTTTTACTTTAAAATTTTATCCGTCCTCTTCGTGCCGAAATATTAATGGACATTGGAGGGCATCATATGAACGGTGTGTGTCTGCAATACATTGTAGTCCTTCTCTTCTTCGTTGTACAATTATGTCACGGCTTGTGTTTTCGTTGTCCGCAATTACGATGGCGACTTTGTCTATCTGAGGTGCATTAAATCGACGTTCGTAATAATTCCGTCTAGTGCTGTTTTGAATATGTGAATAAGTCGATTGTATTTGTGTAAGATCCTCTTTACATCTTGGGTTATTTTTCATCTCAATCCACTGATATTTGTGCATCGTTAATCAATTTCTATTTATTTCCAATGAAATGTACTTAAGGAAATTTATAGTCTTCGTTGGGTAGTGATAGTATTGATCAGTGGTAGCTTTATAATAGTTTTGTCTTTAAATGGAAAAAACATAATCGATATTATCTCTGTTCGTGTTGATCGAAGTGATACCGAAAGAAGTTATTTAGAAGCAGGCGGTGTACGCGTTTATATTTTGAAGAAAGTATTTTGATTCTGGAGTTTCCCCGGTCATATAATATAGAAATTCCCGCGGAGGTGCTTTCAGTGGTGGTAATCGAATTTTTCCATTCATGCAACAAATTAGTGGTGTTTCTGTACTGAATTTTTTCGCCTTGTACAATTGGCAGATGCTATCCATTTTTCTGATTACTACGTGTTTGTGTTTGTTATATTCTTTCGTCGGGTCGTTATGGAATGCTTCATTTGTTAGGTTATACTATTTACTTGTCCTCATCCGCATAAAATATAATCATTGCATAAAATATAATTTTATTAAGAAATACACTAAGTACATTTTAAACACAATTAAATGAAACTACGTGATGTAGTATTTTTTCTGCTTTATTTAATTTTTTTGTTATGACATAGGTTTCGTTGATAAACAAGATCGTCATCTCACGTGTCATACAACGAAACCTAGGTCGTGGTATGACACGTGAGATGACGATCTTGTTTAAATAAAGTAGAAATAATACTATATCACGTAGTTTCCTTTATTTGTGCATAATGAATTTCTACAAAATTAACGCCAATTCAACACTTTAAATACTCTTCACACTTTATTTTCGATTTATATGCAATCACTGTATCACTTTGATTATTCACACTTCACGGTTTATTTTTATTCACTCACTGAATTGACCGATTGAACCGACGAGAAACTGACGTTCAAACCCACGACGAATCTTGTTTTATATACCCCTACCAATGGATAACCCCACCCACACAAAAAATGCTTCGAATGGTCCACAAATGTTCCATAACATTCCACAATATTCAAGAGTGTTCTGGAATGTTCGACAATGATCTGGGATGTTCTCGAACGTTCCAGACTGTTTCCAAACATCCCACAACATTCCAGAATGTTCTGGAATGTTGTAGAATGCTCTCAAATATGAAAACGTGGCTGAAGTGGGCTAAACTTCCAGCTCTTCAGCACGCCCTTCAGGTAAAAACGAGAACCTTCTTCATGGATAGGAGTTTGAAGACTACCACACTATATAACTCCATTGATCGTACCGGGACTCGTTTCTGAGTTTTAGTGGCACGCATTTTGTACACTTACTTTTTTAATATATATTGATTGATGATGTATGTATTATCCATGTGTTACCCCGCAATACGAAATATACGCACGCCCTTGGTAATGAGTGATTCATTGTTTAGTTGAAGATTTATGGAATAATAAATAGCCAAACTTCCGCCAAACATTAGACCAAAAATTAGTTTATTTGGCGTTCATTTTGTAGAAATTCATTATAATTAAATTTTTGTCAACAAAATGAAACTACATTATGTAGTATTATTTTTACTTTATTTAAATTATTTTCCTCGACATAGGTTTCGTTGTACGACAGCATCTTCAGGTGGGCAATTTGCAAATTGTAAATATCTTTGGTACGTGGTTTCATTTAGTTGAGAAAAATATAATTATATTTTTTACTCACGATAAGCGAAAACATTGTTTTTCAACTTGCCGACTTTTACAGATTTTTAAGAACAAATTTAAAGAAATGGTTGCGTTTAAGAATGATATAAATAACTGTATTTATTATGCGACGTCACCTTGAATGATTGAAGTATTGATTGCAAGAGCTCGAATGAATAATGCATAACTTAAGTCAAAAGAACATTTGAGGCTTATCACATGTGGCCAGTATTGCGTTTTTGTAATATATTATTTATGTACCGATTTATATCTGATGAGAGAAGTCACAATAAATAAGCAACGACATTAGACGTAAATGAGTTAATATATATTATACAGTCAATGTAATATTTTAATCTTTAATAGTCTAATTATCAATATTAGTTTTCCAATATCAGTGTAATCGGAAGCAAACCTTTCAGATATACTCGTAGATACGTTGTACAGGCAAAGAATACTATTACTATGTTAGGGCTACAGTTACTACGGATGCGAATTTTGACGAAATTTTATTCTGGCGAGTACGTCCGAAATCCTCGCCAGAACAAGGTGGAAACTCTGCGCGTTTTGTGATAGTCAGTACGTATCTGCCTCCCAGCAAAATGGACGAAGTTATGAATTTTATTTTCTTGAAAGTCCGCTGATTAAGTTATTGTTAGTAAGTAGTGGGAAAACTGAACATGTTAACCGCTTATTTTCCGCAAGGGATGATGAGGCAGAGTTCGAAATATCATATCAAGATTTTTGCGACAAACCGCAAAAGTTTTTCGAGTGCGTGACTAACAACTTTGAATATATACTGATGAGGATGGAAGAAAGAATCACGAAGTACTCTAATTTTCGTGAAAGTATTTCGGCAAAACAAAGATTAGCTGTAACTTTAAGGTAAGAAAAAATTTAATTACATAAAAAAAGTTTAATTGAGTATTCAGTAAGTGAAATAAAGGACTCAATACAAACAAAGAAATGGCACTTGCATTTTTAATTTATATTATTAGGTTTTACTTTTGAAAAGAACGAAGCTAGGTCATCATGCTCAGGACTCAGTGGAGTTGGCAGTTTTGAATCAGTTTCCCATTGCCAGTAGATAAATCACATGCGGAAACTTTGAGATTACAAAATACTTATTCAAGTTTAGTCACATCTCATTACATTCTTCAAATATGGCAACAATCTCATCAGGAACGATAATCTGGATCTTCGTGTAGGGAATTTGAATTTCTTTCCTTGAACATTTGTATTTTTTGTTCTTCAAGCGTAATCAACTTCTTAACCATACTAGCATTATTTTTCTTGGCAATTTTTTTCTCAAGAGCAGCAAAGAACTGACATAGACAAAGAAGCGATTCGAAAGTTTGTGATTGTGATTTTGGTTCTTTTTCGGGGGGTCAGGGGAAAAAGTACCAGTTGAATTCATGGCGTCTATCAAAAATGTTTTCTCGCTTGTTACGCTCGGGACATTACCATGTAATTTTCTTTTTTGAAATTGGTCCTTCAAAAACTCCTTGCTTTTAAAATAGCAGCCTGGGTTCTTTGATGATGTCTTCATCATCCTCACTCTTTTTTAGGATTCTTGCTCAATTCCTTGCGAAACGTGTCTTTCAAACCTCGCCTCTTAGTTTTGGCTGCTAGATCTGAAATTAGTGGAAAAAACCAATTAATCAATACTTTTAATTGTATTGTAGTGTTATGTTTGTGTTTTTAATTAATTTTTAATGGATATGTTATTTTTTGTATAGATGTTGTTTTTTATTACAGATTTTTATCAACTGGGATGTCATTTCGAGCACTAAACTTATCCTACAGAATGTCACACTGTGCTATTCGAAACATAGTTTACGAAACATGCCAGGTTATATAGGAGGGTTTCTGCGATGTACACATCTCTCTGCCTACTACAGAGGAATGGAAAATCATCGCGGGTGACTTCGACAAAAAGTGGAATTTCCCTAATTGCATCGGTTGTATACACGGGAAACACATTGGCGTGAAATACCCCAAACAGACAGGGTCGCTGTATTTTAATTATAAGGGCTATTTTTCTGTTGTATTACAAGGGATAGCTATTACAAATTTATTGCTATTGAATATGTTTGGCGTTAATTTTGTAGAAATTCATTATTCACACTTAAATGAAACTACGTGATGCTTTGCTAATATCCCACCTAAAGATGTTGTCATACAACGAAACCTAGGTTGTGGTAAAGAAATTAAAGAAAGTAGAAATAACACTACATACATCACGTAGTTTCATTTAATTGTGAAATTTATTGCTGTTAAAGTCGGAGCTTACGGTAAGCAAAGCGATGGGGGAATTTTTCTGATTCAATTGTTTATTAACAGTTAGAAGCGAATACTTTTAAAATACCAAGTAATGATAATATTCCGTCAACCAACATTTCAGCACTCTGTTTTATTGGGTGATGATGCCTATCCTCTAAAAACGTATTTATTGAAACCATATTCAAGACAAAGACAACTTCCTCCTAAAAAACGATTTTTTTTATTATAGATTATCAAGAGCTAGCCGTTGCGTGCTTTTGGTATTCTGGTAGCTAAGTGGAGGCGTTTAAAAACTAAACCACAAATTGGTCCTGACAAAGTAGACGTAGTACTTAAATGTGCCTGTCTTTTACGTAACTTAGTCATCGATGAGGAAGGTCTTGCTTCTCTTGATATTTATGATATGGAATTTGAGACCGTACACAATGTGCCAGTTTCAAGAACATTACATAATTTCAGAAGACGCGCAAGTGAGGCTAAAGAAACTATGAGAAATGATTTTGTTAGTCCAGTAGGAGAGGTTCCGTTTCAATATAACTTACAGTAATAATCTCAAAGCTCTGCAAGTCAAGTTGTTGAATAATTAAATGTATTTTTACATTAATTTCAATTGCTATATTAATGGTAATACGTAACTAATGTAAATTCCACATCAAAATAAAAATAATAAATAAAATTGTGCTTACTGCTAGTGTTGATTTCTTGATCAACTTTCTCCCACTTTTGCCGAGAAATGTCTCTATTGTGATAGTTTTTGTCTTTCATGTCCCATAAATACCTACTCGAATACAAGACTTATCAATTTATCAATATCCATGTTGATGAAGTCAAAAACCAGAACACAATTAGTCAGCAGAACGTTCTAAAAATAAAACTGGTTTGAACGCCCAAATGATTCTGACGACATCGTACGTGTTCTGTTGTGCCCTTCGCTCCTATAATAAACAAATTCATTGAAAAACTGGTGTTTGTTTGGACGAAAGAAAAAATTTCGTTACAAAAAATTTCGTCAGAATTCGCATCCATAGTAACCGTAGTCTAAAGAAGTGACAATCGCATTGTCCCGCCAGTTTAACGTTACCCGCAGATAAGGGGAACGATCAAGGGTACTCGTGCCTAGGTTGCCGCTTTCTGCGTGCGCGTGTGATTTGTTCAATTTTGCGATGTTTGATGTAGAGTTTAACTTGTGTGATTCAGTCTTTATTGATACGTATGTATACAAAGGTCCGTTATTGCGCTGTGCACGAGTGCTTAGAAAGCAATAAAATCAATAAGGATAGGAGAGTTTTTTGTCTCCCTTTTTTGTTTGTTATAAATAATTTTGTTTTGTATCTACCGACTTATTTGGTTAGTACCTATAACTTATGTCCGCAAATATGTCACTGAGCAGTTTTAAATTTCAACCCGTTCTGAATAGTCAATGTTTTGATTGAACGCGATGTTTTTGGAAAACATATCCTTGCAGTGTTGGTCATGAGCTTATTATATTGTTTATTAAGAGATCTTTCACATTAATCAAATCTAATCAAGTCAAAAGTACAACTAAGACAATATTTCAGTGTATCACACTTGTGAATAAACAAAATATATTTGTATTTAAGATATTATTTCCATTTTATGATCCATACTAAGGACCTTTTTTTCAAATTCTATCTTAATATTATTATCAAATCACTTTCACACAATTATATGTATAGTGTAAAATATTTATTTATGTAATTAAATTTTTACAATTAGATAATAATCAAAAAGACGTGCGCGCTAGTACAAATGACTGCGCCATGTGTTATTGAGACAGTCATTCGATTGACGCTATTGATTAGAAAGAGAAACATCTATGTTGCTGACATATAGCGTTAACTCGCTCGATAGGTGCTAATGCCTGTAACGATCGAGACCGGCATGTAGTAATAGTAAATATTCTTTACCTGCACGCTACCGACAGCCCTACAATAATTTACGCATCACACACAAACTGATACAGATAGTCTAGTACTTATGTAATAGTGTAGACAATTAATTTTTTTCGCTGGTATGGAGTGTTGGGGGTATAGTAGTGGTGGCTCGTGTTAAAAGTGAGATATTTTCTGATGTTCTCGTGTGGAAAAGCATACGTTTAACTTCAGATACTTCTTTATTGTAAAAACAAGGCGATTCTTTTGTAGTAGAGTATCTGATGCAGTTTCAAACTTTAACCTTATTGGCAGTTATGTGAAGTAAAATCTTTACCGATATGATATACTACTAGTACTCTTGCGTGTAATTAGAACTTTTTATACATATTAAGTTAAATCAAATCAACTTTCAAAATTTACTCCCCTGGAGGTTGATGTTCTATGCTGTTCCACTTTAAATAATTGCAAAGAAAACAAAAGGGATCTAAGCGACTTATTATTAGGCGGATATTTATTGGAATCCTAAATACTTATGAAAACTATAAAGTTATGCTGACGATTTCTATTAAAGAAATAAATGTGTAAAACTTACCATTGTCCCCGGTTGTATGAGCTGTTTGTGATAACTTTCTAATGTAACCTGAATAGCATTCGTTCTAACCAAATCTCTCATTTTTATTTGTTTTCGTTCTTTTTAGAAACTAACACTTGCCTTACTAATAACGCATAACCAAACATGTTTTAATGGTTAAGAATTAAATATGGAAGTCGTGCCCTTAGGTAGTTTTTTACTGTTTATTATAATTTCAAACATGAAGCCATTATATGCACGTGTACTGCGATACACGCGCAGGTGATGTTCTTGTTGGAAAAAATGTTCTCGTGTTGTGGTGTTTATAATACCCCCGTTCTTTATCTAAGGAAAACTATAAAAGAAAGATACTTGTTACACGTGTCGCTATAAAGTACGTTTGTTACTTTTCTAGAGTGTCTAACCTCAAACATTACATTTTACTGGCAAGTTTTATTGCTATATGTTACTTATTCACTGTACTTATTTTTCTTAACTTTTAACTACGCTGTCTATATATGTATACTTAAGTTCTTTTTAACTTTTGGTAACAATTAGTAATCTTTATAATTTTATCGCGTTGAATATAAGTTAATTTTTAGTCTTTTACGATGATATTTTATAGGTGTATGTTTTCAGTTATTCTGTGTATATACATATATACATACACACATACACACGCACGCACGGACGCACGCTTGCACGTACGCAAGCACGCACGCACGCTCGCTCGAACACACGCATGCTTGCTTGCACACACGCTTGTATGGGCACACGTACGCACGCTTGCAAGCACGCACGCCCATACACACGCACGCAAGCCCATACACACGCACGCACGGACGCACGCTTGCACGTACGCAGGCACGCACGCACGCACGCTCGCTCGAACACACGCATGCTTGCACACACGCTTGCACGGGCACACGTACGCACAAACGCATGCACACACACACACGCACACATACACACACACACACACGCATACACACACACGTCTTATAGTGGTTTGTCGATTCTAAATAAGTCTATGGAATAAAATATCCCTTTAATTTTAGAGCCGTCTGTTGAGTTATTTACTATGTTTACGTTCCTTGCCACTAACGATGCACTTCTCTCTTACTTTTGTATATATGTATGTATATATATATATATATATATATATATATATATATATATATATATATATATATATATTCTTTAGTATATAAATATTATCGGAATGTCAAAAAGACATGTAACTTTTTAGGTTATGTACGGCTGTATAGAATTATGATTTTAATTTTAGGCTCCCTCAAATGTTCACAGGGATACGTTTAAAATACGTCCATATCTTGCATCAAGACATCTAACGATTTTCTTACATAACAGCCACAAACGTAAGCAAGGCGGAACCCAACGGCGCCGGACCGGGGCTGCTGCAGGGCGGTGGCCGCTGACCTGGATAATGCTCCTGTACGATTATTGCTCTGAACTCCCACGGTCATACGATGTGAGCTTGAAGAAGCATTTTAATCTACTTTTAAAATGTCGCAGTTGTCTCAGAGTTTATCTTAGATATTAAGACATTTTTGAGGTTTTACTTTATAATCGTTAGTTGTCATTTGTAGGTCGCCTAACTAATGTTATTAATGCGAAAGTTTCCATGGATGTATGTATAAATGTTTGTTGCTCCACAACTCCGTAATTTCTGAACGCATCTACACGAAATAATACACGAATAGATTATAGCATAACTAACCTGTAGGGATTATCTTCTTATACTTTTGAAACCTCTCTTATCCCTCTAAATCTGAATGGCATTCAAAAACATTATCCTTTTTATAACTCGATTACGATTCCGTTCGCGTTTAGAAGTAACACTTCTTCTGAACACACAGATTTTGAAAAAATTCGGACATGATAAATTATCGGCTAGGTTTGATACAGAAGCCCACATTACTGTAGTCCACGTGAATTAAGTTGCAGGCAGAAGCTGGTATAAAATAAATATTATCAGAATATATCATTGATGAAAAACTTTAATATAATTTTATAGTTATGAATATATATTAACACAAAAATGAAAACATTCATAGTTTCACGATATTGTCAGTTAAGTAAATTGATTGTATATCTGTCAACACACAGTGCACACACATTTAAGATAAGTCACTTAGAAGGTATCATATTTTTTCAGTTTTGTTATATTTATAAATTATTTTTTGTATTTAAAAATGAGTTTTTTGTATCGATTAATCCTATTTTGTTGGGAGAATTTTAAAACGTGAACCATATGTGAAACACAGTTATCGGAAGTGGTCAAATAGTCACCTAATTCGTTTTAAATATAGAACAAAAAATAGTGATTAGAAGAAGACTTAAAAAAATAAATCTTTTAAGATCTCTTTCTTTTTAAGGCCTGGCAAAACGTTTTTCTAACATAGATAACTTTACATGTGGTTACTTTACATACTCTTGCTTTCCTATGCGTACCGTGGTATTATTTTCGGTAATATTTATCCCAAAATATTTCAAAAATTAGGCTGTGGTATATATGTACACGTATCCTGTATGTACACGTATAGGATACGAATTTATACCAATGTCGTTGAGGCAAAGTTAAACTAAACTCGTCATAATTGACTCGTAAAACAATTATTAAATTAAATGCGAACAACGGACGCGATCTGCTTAGCGCTTTGTGCTTTGACAACGCCGTTAATTAATACCTGTCTATAATAGCCACGATTTATTGGTGGACTGCACGGAGGGTTTATTCCTTAGACCCAGCTGTGTAATTTAAGAATTCTTGATTTCCGAGAACGTAATTTTATCAAGTGTTTTTCTCATCCGCCGGAATTTTTTACTTGGTGATAAGATTCTCGTTATATTTCAGCAGAGCATCTGTAATATTTCCTTAAGTGTCTTCATTGTTCTTATATTTTTTAGTAAATGGAAATAAAATTCAGTGTACAGACGTTCATAATTTATCAAACCTATTAATGTGCCTCTTTGTACTGACATAAGGGACAACGTAAAATTATTTAGATAGAAATTTATGGCATTTTGATAGCGGGGAACGTGGCTGAAACTCGGCTTATAACCAACATTGCTCCGCGATGTTATTCCCAATCGTCGTTATTAAATGATACTAAATATTCGCAATCATACATACGTAGTCAGAATGTAGACGAATTACATCTATTTTCAGCCAGTTAATCACAATATTAATTACTGGAATGATATTAATTAATGGCGCCCCCGACGTACAAAGCGGTGAACTGGTGGCGCTTGTGGTTAGGATCGAATTGAATAATTAATTTATTTATAAGTTTGTTAACGCGCGTTTATTATTACAATTGCTCAGTGGTTTATTTTGATACTCGAAGAATAATAGCTGCTCAAAAAGTTGCCAGATGTATTTCCGCGGAAAATGTTCATTAATGTTTGAAAATAGTGACGCTGAGGGCGCTTTCTGTGGTCAACACAAGATGTATGGTGTTCTTAAAGTGTATTTTCCTGTCCTGTATGATGAAAACACGTTAATCCTGTGTAGGAAAAAAAAATACTAACAGCAATTGTGTATCTTAGACAAAGTGTAAAAAAATTCAAGTTTTGCTATGAGTATGATTGTCTGAATAAACATTGAATTCTCCAAGCAGTCTGCGTGGACATATATTATTCAAAAGGGATTCAATAAAAAGCGACAGCAAAATCAAATAAATTTCTGCTTTACCTGTATGTTACCTTAAGTAATCTTGAATAAATTACAATTCATTGACTGAGCGTCAGTTTAATTGAATTAATCAGTGTCATAGCATAAAAAGTAAAAAGACATTTGACTTTCATATTGAAGTTGTGTTTCAAAATCGCAACAGGACCTTTTAATGCCCTTCGTAACAGGGTGTAAAATAAATTCTTGCAAGGACTAGTAGACATATAATTGAGATAAAAGCAAAAGCATAAATATGGCCAGATACCTCCTGCCAGACGGACCTTTGGTTTTAATAACGCGAGGTGTTTTGGGACACATGTAGTTTTTATGTTTTATTTTAAGTACCGCTAGTAAAGTTCTTTAATATTGTAATAACGAAGAGACGCCCATTAGACACGTTTCTTTGCTTTAAGATAAATAAGCGAGACGCTTGTGCTCGGAAGCAAGGTTGAGACGGTAACAATAAATTTATGAAGAGGCGATGACCTGGATGGCTGTGAGGGTTTTTGGGAGAATGTCATTCCTCTGAATGAAAATCCTTCGCGTAGTACTTCTTTATACACAGTTTTTCTCCTTATAAGCACATATTTTGTGTTAAAAAAAATTAGTATATTTTTTTCTAAAATGATAAATAAAACACCTTTGTTTATCCTCTTTAGTGTGGTTTCTTTGTTTGCTTTTGTCATATTTTTGGTTTAATGATTTTTGTCATAATTGCGATTTCACAAAGTGAAACAATGTTTGAAATATGTTTACCTGTATTCAGGTTTTTTAGACTGCAATGGGTAGAATTAACTCAAAGCGACGAATTATCGCGTGGTATTGGAATTATTTTATTTAAGTTGTACTTCATAATGTAAACTAAAGTAATTTTTATAATGAAATCCAACTTATTTTTACGGAAAATATGAAATTAACTTTGGCAAATTAAAAAAAAATAATATTAAGTCTAAAGCAACATCACATTTTTTAACTTAGGTAGTTTTCTTTTATAAGAACAATAGCTAATCACATTAATAAATATTTATTTTGGTGTAATAAGTGAGGGGTGTAGGCGGTTACTCATAACAAACAGAACAGATTTTACAAATCTTTAAGTTTAAAAGAGATAATCAACTGGATCATAAAAGGTTTATAATACCACTAATATCATACTTCAATTGAATGGCATTCATTGTCACTGAAATATGTTTTGCAGTAAGAGATAAATTATTGATAGTCTTTAAACCAGTTTCATGTACATTAAATTCATATAAAGATTTGTTGAAATTGGATATCGCAGATTTTGATAAGATTATATTTGATTTTAGGGATGAAAAGAGTTTAGGGTTATTGTTTTGAAGATTCTTGGTGGTTTTATAATCATTATATGCGTCACGAGAAGAGAATCCAGCGGCTGAATCATATTTATGTTAATCGATATCGTTAATAGCGTCATTTTATTGATATAAAAATCGTACTGTGCCAAAAATAATTTTTATGTTTTTCCATGAGCATGAATGCATGTGATGTCTGCCGTAGTAACAATATGAAAGTAGTGACTATTAATTAGTTTAATATGCCGATTCGCTTGATATACATACCAGGACTTTTAGTTATTTGCTGGACGAATTCTTGATTATTTGAAGCCAAGGAAAGATTGAAATATTTGCACACTGTTGTGAAACGAGAAAATATTTTTTTATAAATTAACCTTAATCGTTTAAGGGTGTAAGTGTTACCTTATAGAAATTATATTTAATATGGCGACGATTGACTAAAATAGATAGGGAGGGTATTATTACTATGCATTTTCACTGTTTAGAGGGGATAACGTCTTCCTTAACTTTAAATGATTTTAAAGGTAAATGTAGTCACCAACCCTGTATTTTATATAGCGAGAGTGTTGGTCTTAGCAGTTTTTGGATTTTTCTCCAGGTTTATTATGTTTTCAGGGAGCTTGACCCTGAGATACCTTGAGGCGATGATGTAACATTTTTATGTATTCTGGGGAAGTAGTATCGAAATAAAGTTCGTAAAATTGAGTGAATTTGCGGTTTAAGTGAACTGGTAGAGAGTTATGGAATGTCTATACCTTGACGTTTCTAGATTGGAATTTTTTTGTCAGAGTTGTTCGAGGTGTAGCGGGATAGTGCCTATCCTACTGCTTTTTTTTACTTTTTGTATTCGATTTCGTATTCATGGTCTTCTAATTTCAGTGGCCACCTCATTAGTCTCGACCCGGTATCATTGCATTTAAAAATCCATTTATGCGTTTTCTGATCCTTTCTTTTACTATTTCGAAACGATGTCCGTACAAGTGGTCACGGTTCAACTTACCGCCAAAAGTGATTGCTAAGTATTCTTCGGATTCGCTATGATTAGACTCGACTTCGTTTAATATGTGGGAGGCGTATGCAATAGGACGCTCGTTTCTTATCAGCCCTTGAGATGAGACGGTGGAGATAGCATAATTCGACTTGTCACACGTAAACACAAATGGTTTGGAGAAATCGGGGTAAACTAATAGTGGAGAGGAAATTAGTTCATTTTTAAGGATTTCAAATGGGAGTTATTACTTCTAATGAAAAGAACATCTTTTTAAGAGAGATAAGAAGTTTCTCGAGAAGTCTGGAATAACCCTTCTGTAACATGACACTATTTGATATCTTTAGGGGATTTTAGGCTTGGACATGCTTTTATAACCTTAAATTTTCCAGGGTTAGGTTTTAATACTTTGTTTCGTTTTTTAGGAGCTCACACTTTTCGGGCTGTAATTTCAAATTAAACTTTTGTGGGTTTTGAAAAATATATGAGAAGTTTTTAATGTATGAAAGTAGGCTGAAAGAATGTATCATTATGTCGTCGAGATATGTAAAACATTGGTTGTCTTAAAGACCAGATGGGCGGAATTCATTAATTTCTGAAACGTTGCTGGACCATTTTTTCGTCCAAAAGACATACGGTTCGGTCTTAAGAGAATCGTCTGGGGACATGTAAATCTAATGGAACCCTAATGCAAAGTCAAGGGTACTGATATATTTGCTATGATCGAGCTGATCCAGGATAATGAAATATTTTGGATAGAGTAAGAGGCTCACGTTTACAACATTGAATTTTGTGTAATCAATTACGACTCGTTACTTCCTCTGGCCGGATGCGTCTTAATACTTTTGGGATTACCCAAATTCGGGAGGATCGCGGAGATTTTGTATACTTTACAATCTATAATATTTTATTCATTTAGTTCTCTGCTTCCACTCTGTGGCATTTGGGAAACCTAGATTTGGTATGAATTGATGTATGAGAAGCAGTTTTAAAGAGTTATAATTTTTTTTAAATTTTGTTTTTCCTAAGGTTACAGTTGTAATTTTAAATTCTCGGTTGGGTATTGGTTATATATATATACCTTCCTATAATTGTGCATTTTCAATACACTATTCAGTTGCGATTTCGGGTATTGGAGACATTTTGTAAATTAGTTTATTATATTTAATTTTTAGTTGAAAAATAAAAAAGTTAAATATTCACAATCAAATGAAACTACGTGATGTAGTATTATTTCTACTTTATTTAAATTCTATATCGCGACCTAGGTTTCGTTGTATTAGTTAAACATTCTTTTTTGTAATTGATTTTGCTATTCATGACGGTTAATAAGTCATTGTTGATTATTCCATCGTAGGAAAGATTTACTTCATCTACATTGTGGAAGTTGTAAAAACAAAGTTCGGGGGAATAGATATAACATTTAAGGACATTAGAGTACGGTTTTTATGTCGATACCTTCAAATTAACTTATGTGAAAAGTTATTTAATTTGTTAATGGATGATTTTTTTATGATAAATGCTCCTGTGTCCACTAAAAAGAATAGGGGTTTGGCACAGAGAGGTTGACAAAACAACATAAGATTTCTTCTTGTTTAGGATTTGCGTTTATATTATATACTTAAGAGTTTTAAGTCAACATTACTATGAATTTGGTACTAGTTACCCCGCTTATTAGTTAATGATTTAGAGACAATATTATTTAAGTAATTGAGATTAGCATCCGCTTGGTATTATATCCCTCCAATGCCATGTTTACTGGGAAATTCTATTAGTTTAAATTAGGTTGGTTATTGTCTATTTCATTAATCCCTATCGGTTCGAGTTCAATGCACTCGAGATTGTGAAATTTATATCTTTACGAATTTTTAGTGTTATTTTCTTCACCATTAAAACGTCGGTGATTACATTGCCTACCATTTCCGAATCGTCTATTTATGTATTATCATTTATGGCAGTTTTCAATGTTATACCAATTTAATTTATAATATCGGCAAGTTAGTGGATATACTTCTGTTTTTCCGTTAAAAGATATTGAATTTGGCAAATTTTAATCTCGGGTTGTGAAGTGAACATTATTAAAATGATTGTTTTTGGGTGGCGATTGACGGGAAACCATCTCGTTTATGTTTATAATAATTATTAAATAAAAATGACGAATTTATGTTATGAACGGTTTGAAGGATTTTCTGTTCTATGGAAGCGAAATTTATGATTAAGGGTTTAGTATCTCTGCATGTAAATATCATAGAACCTTTTACTTGGCATAAAATGTACTTAATGTAATTCTTGCGTTGCGTTGGTTAGAATATTTAAATATATTCCTTTTGAAGTCATTGTGACTTCGGTTTTACGATCTGAAGGCATACGAATTGCCTAGTTGTAATTAAGCCTCTTGCGCGGACTTGTCGTATGTTAAACAATAACAAAAATGAGGGTTGCCGGTGGGTGGATGTCTTGTTGACAATACCTCGTTACAATAATCATCATTAATATAACTGGCTTGCTTAGTTCTTTGAGTGAGTATTGATTTATATTCGACAAGCTCAAATACCAAGTTTTGTTCTTGATTTTCCTAAAACTTTACTGATATTTTTTTTTTATTTTTATTATTGTAAAAGTAAGTTATTAATTAGCCTCTCAAACGTACGTTTTGTTTCATGTTATGTACGAAATTTATTATGCAGATTAAATTTCGTTAGCTGTTGATAAGACAAAAATTCGCGTTGTTTTTAACTACGAGTTTTGCCGTGGAATTAATGCAACTCAGACAGCTTTAAATATCTACAAAGCGTATGACAGGAATATGGCTAATGAATACACGCACACTATGTCGGTGATTTGAAAAATCCCAATCTGTCAATTTTGATCTTCAATATGAACCATATGGACAACCTGAGAGCAAAGGGTAATGATGCACTGAAATCTATATTGGAAGCACATACATCCCAAACTATCCGTGAATTAGGAGCAGTATTTGACATTAATAACCCAACAATATTGAAGTATTTGAAACAGATCGGTGAGGTTAACAAACTGGATACATAAGTTCCGCATGAATTAAGCGAACGTCAGAAGGGAAATCGTCTTGAAGCTAATAGCTGGTATGGTTTCGAGCAAAGAGTAGCATTACTATCGCGACATAAAGGCAAATCATTTATACATCAAAATGTTTCGTGTGGCGAAAAATGGATACTTTTAATAATCGCAAGCATTCGACACAATGGTTGGATAAAGGTAAACTTCCCAAAATCCATTCAGAAACCGAGTGTTTAGCAAAAGAATTTAATAGTGTCTGTTTGATGGTCCAACGCTGTCTGTCATTCACTACAGATTAATGAAACCTGATCAATTGGTTACAGCGGGTTTCTACTGTGATCCGTTAGACTAAACGATTGGAGATCTTGCGTTTAAGTAGCCAGTATTGATTGACCACATGCCGTATAAACAACATTGCTCACACTACATGTTCTGGAATTGGAAACTCTGTCACCAATTGTATTCCTCGGACTTTGTCACAACTAGCTGTGATCTTTTCCAGGCCCTGGATCCCTTCTTGCAAGTAAAAATATTTGACACTCGCCCTTAAGGCTTTTTTGCTGCCACCATTAAGATTGCAAAACTGTGTCGATATCTTAAACGCATACTTTGATTAATTTTACTGTATCTTCCTTGAGATATAATAAACTAAACTTTCAATTCGAATTGGGCGTTTCATAATTAATGCCGTAATATAAAATAACATTCTGACATTAGGAAGTAGGACTTATACTCGAATTAAATAGTGAATTACTTAAACTTAAAAATTCAAGATATATTAATTAAACGATGTGTAGATTAGAAATTTAAATATAGATTATCTGTGCATTGTTAGGTTTAAAAAATCACTCACTGAATAGGTTGGAAACCTTGTAGGATTCGTGTTAGACTTAATTGGCTGGCTGTTTCTAATATTAATGAATTATTTTTGTACTGGACACGGATAATGTCTGTAAAGGCGCGCTGATGTCCCGTGGCGCCGCTTAACACACAGTGGAGGGAACACCGATAAAGACAATGTCTATGCATATCTTGTTGGTAGGTGTCAGTCGTTAACAATCCAATGATTAGAGTTGCCTAACTAAGTTCATTGGTCGCGTGAACAGAATTTTTGATTTGCATTAACAAGGGCTTGTTTCACTTTACCGAACTTTATCCTATAATGTTGTGGTATTATTCGAGGTGTTCCTAGACTTTAATAATCTTTTATCGCTACCACATATAACAATATACTATTCACTATATAATATGCTGTTCACTAGAAAAGTAACAGTGTATAATGAGAGCGTAGTGCTCTTGGTTTTACATAATTATATTAATTTTTGTAATATTATTGCTGCTTGAATAATCCTTTCGTAAAAATATGGGACGTCCCGAAAGTTCTGTCCGGTTTTTAATTAAACGAAAATAAAAAGAAATTAATATATTAATATATACTAAGTAATATAATTTCTATCGCTGCCTCTTCTTAGAATGATGGTAATTTTTAATTCAACTTCTCTATAATAGATCATCTTTGGAGGTGAAAAGCTTACGCAATATTTGGTAGACATCTGCTTTTTTATATTTTGTTCCCCTCAAAAAAATTGCAGAAAGAGTAACAGATGATAATCGGATGGCGATAATATGATGAATGTGACAAGATTTTCCAACCTAGCTTTGTGATTTTCTGGCAAGTCGTCAAAGTAACATTTGACCTGGTTTTGTCGCGGTTCAGTATGATTTTACCAGCACCGGTTTCTTTTCTTAAGCATCCATTTGTCGACAATACTTTCCCGAACTGCGCCTTTCGTTGGATTTGAAGAGCTCATTGCGTACTTCTACTTTGACGTCCTTCCATATCTCTTATTGAGGTTCAATCTCAGTTTCGAGATAGAAGAGGTAGGTTTTCCGGGATAATAGTATACTCTTTTGATCACACTGCTTTCATACGTAATCTACTCTTCATCAGCGCCTATCATCCGGTCTAAGAAAGGTTCGTCCTTAACATAAATATTTAATGATGAATGTTATATATGAATGTTATATAACACTTAACTCATGAAGCACCTGTCTAGAATATTTATGCACCAATTCAAGTTTCCAAATGTGGTCCGGAATTGTTTTTTGTTTTGAGTCGAGCTTTAACAAAATATTTTATAAAAAAAGGGACTTTCTGTACAATGATCCTAATAAAGTCTTCTATTAGGGATGTTCTCCCAGACAGTGATAATGACAAGCCCTACTATGGGAGACCAGGTCACAGGAGTAAATGGCTTCATTAAATTTTTTCTACACATTTATCGGAACTGTATTTTCATCAACGCATTTAACAAATTTCAAATAAAGGTCAAAGAAATTAAATTTTCTTCACTTTTCCTCTAAGCTGTTACTATTTTTAATTGAAGGGTTTTTTAAATTTTAAATATAAATTAGTTATTTTGCAGATAAAAAACGTCTATTGTTAAAACATATTTATGTTTATTTATAAATACATATAACTTTGTGTCAATAGATCAGTTTTATTATTATTGCACAACATTGTGATCATTAATTTCTGTGTTTAATTGTCCCAAAAATAAATAATTGTTTCAACATGCTAGTCACTGCTTTCTATATCGGGGCTTAGATCGAGAATATATATATCTAAATTTGACGTTATTTTCATATATACGTTACTTATTTTGGTTACATAACAAATTAATTTCTTTGGAATTATTAGAGTTTCATACTGCAAAACGGAAAATGAAATCCTGATGAGATTACTCAAGTGTCTGTTTGTCACAGCCGTTTTTTTTTCAGAAACAGCTTAATGTAGATACATCAAATTTGGTATGGTAATAAAACATATTAACCCGCACATACTTCAATATGAACTATATTTAGGGGGCAAATTACGTACCTGAATTTGTTTTTCTTTAATTCTATATATAGTGGTATGGGTGGTATAGTTTGAAAGGCCTTATATTTATAAGAACTTCAAAAATTTTCCTATAATTTTAAGCATATCTTCAGAGATATGGAATAATGAACAGCTCACATTATTTTAATGAAAATATTAGAAAAACAACGAGAATTAAAAGATGTCTGAATTATAAGTTATATCGAAATATTCCCCATATTTCGTGTTTAGTTGTTTCTTCGAATAAAAATTACGTCGTGTCGCGATTGAATTTTATTTATTGTTGCGTATATCGTGTTATAACACTGACGTACTACAATCCGTTCAACGGTATACAAATATTTGCTTTATCTTTTAAATAGACGTCGTTAGTGTGTATCAATTGTAATTAGCAACTCCTTAAAGGAACTGTTTTAGAGGATATGTAATTACTGTATGTAAACTTAAAAAAGAATTCATTTTAATTGAATTGCTTTAGTAATTCTTGATGTTAAACTTCTGACACTTACAAATTTAAAAAAAAATATTAAATTCACATTTTACGATCTTAAGAAAAACTCTTATTTGCCATGATAATGGACTGTAAATGACCATATAAATATATTACAATCCCCAGGGAACCCCTTAACGATCGCGAGCCCAATTTTGAGCAACTATATTTTAGATTGTGAATGTAAACGACACCAGGTGACACTGATATGTAACGTTTGTATATTGTGGCTGCGTTGCTAATTTGTCATTTACTACTGGAACTTGTTCCTTTATCTCGAAAGTTTCCTTATTTGGTAGTAATAAAATGGTTCAACCATAAATACATGGCATGTCCAAAATCCATTAAATTTATTAAAACCATAATAAAAACTATAGCAAGACAGTGCAATTTTAATTACGTTGACTTAACTTCGTTGTCTTAACTAAATATTATTTTGATTGATTGATTGTGCGAAAAAACAACAAAAAGTACAAATTTTCTTAAAAGTAAACAAAGAACCATAACGGGCGAGTGAGGAAGCCTTATTGCGTGTAAGCTCGCAGAAACCTCCGCGTCTTAACAGCGCACAATATTAATACCAGAATCTACATCATAACGAGGCCGAACGCTATAATGGCTGAAAATTTAATGGAAGTATGCATTAATTTAAAACGGCATTGCCCTTGTTTTCTTGACAGGAGAGTATTTTGTAATTGGTAAACTTGGACCGAACAAATTTTGACTAAAACACTGCGTAATTCTTGTTGCATGGAATTTTCAGACTTTATTCTAAACAAAATGAACTTTTATGGCAATATAAACCGTGGAATAATTATTTGTAATTAATGAAAAGAACAATCAATACTGATTTGGGAACTTTTCAATATTTTGCGTCGTAAATAGGATTCCAAATATGTCGGGACCAATAAAGTGTTAATGTCATCACTGGACAAATACACTATATTTAATGTATGTCTAATAATTATTTTATTTTCCATTTAGGCGATTAAAATTTTCCAAAAATATAGTTTCCTAGTGACTTCTTTAATTACATTTTTTTAAACAATTTTATTAAGGGCCCCATTGTGAGTAATTTGGTAAGTTGGCGCGGTCTGAGATGTTATCTAAAGACGTCATCCTTTCTAAAACTTTAAAATTAAGTTCCTTTCGGTAATAACTTTCGTACCATCTACAATGTAGAAAATGGCGTTTGCGACAAAAATATCAGTTTCTTGCGATTATAGCGAATTAATTTCAAAAACTAAGTAAAAATAAATTGAAGTGATTTAAATAAATAAATAAAAAACTACAATTTTACCATATTAATTCTTCTATCAATATTTTTGATGTATTTGCTGTCAATAGTTCAAACACTATTGTGTTCATTCATATTTTATGCAATTATTTAACCTTGTTTATCAGGAATAATGCTCTTAGTACTTATTGTACTATAAAAGAGAGGATAAAGTCTAATGGCATCGAATATATTCGATATGCCACTTTTTATGTGCAACAGACACAGACCATAATTGTCTTAACTGACAGTGTTTATTCAGTGTACAGGAAAACTTGATACAATCCGACTTTTTGAGGACAAATGTTTTTTCTGTTAAATTTATGTTCGCTTTATCTTAATGGAATACAACAACCGAAATTAAGGCAAACAAGCCGATAGAAGCCAACAAAGCCCATTGTTTTATATTGCCCTGTTGGAAATCTAACGTAATGACTTCAGCCTATAATAGACCCATGTTGCCTTTTCCTGTATTACTTAAGAATGTATCCCATTATTTGGTTTCCTTCGTAACGTAACGGACATTTTTCGAATGAATAGGTGACAATTGGTTTAGGATTAATGCAATTTGTTTCCGGTCGTCTGTAACTTCCCCATATCGAGGAAGAACTATGTATTAGTTTGTGTTAAATTCATAAGATTTATTGGTTAGTCTGTAAAATATATATTGTAATAATCATCATCACTGTGACGAATAATAACATAAAAGTATCACTAAATTTTACCCCGTTTCAAATAGAATGCTCTTTCTATCTGAAAACTGTCAGTTTTTATTTTTGCTGTACAAGTTACATTCTTCACATTCTTGAGATAAGATTTTAGTTCTTCGGCTACTTTCTTGAAGACGGCTATATCGAAGGAAAATTTACCCCTTTGCTCAATTTTTCATAGTTTTCGTTTCTCCAATATTTTTTTTTTATGTTCGAGGGAAGTTTTCAACTACCAAATCCATTTCAACTACAATATCGTTTGTATCTACTATTCTATCAGTGACCAGTGTGATATATAGGCTATCGAGATAGCTTTCCACTTTATGGTTTAAATTTGGTAGAGTTGTATTATAAAAACGGATACTTATTGCACACCTAGCCATCTTATTAGTGAGATCAACAGTTTTAGCGCTTTCGATTCTAATCCTCAATTATACTGAAGTACAAATATATCGCCTCGTGGACATTTTGCTCTTTGTGCTTAGGGTTGCCAACTTTTTATACAAGAAATAAAGTATAGTGAGATCGGAGTATTAAAATAAACTGTATTTTAGAAAAATAAACAGTATTTAATTGAAGATCCCGCCACTTTGTATTCATTACGGAAAACACTCTTTCTGTGAAAGTCAAATTGTCATTAACAGAAAGTAGATATGAGACAATTTTAGAAATATTTTTAAATTCTCGAGAAGTACTAATAAATGACTCCATTTTTGGCCGGTATTCATATCAAGAAAATCTTTGTCCTCCGATATTTTTTCATAAATAACTTGGAATTGTATTAATTCCGAATATAAATTATCCATATTATATAATATTAAGCCTATGCAAATTTTTTCAATAATTATTTCAAAGTTTTTCAATAATTATTTCAAAATGGTAAAAGGTGACCAAATACTTTTATGACAAATGGCTGATCAGAGAAAGCCAATTAGTTTGACTGAAATCAAACCACTTCTCCAAATATGAAATAGCTTTATCAATAAAAAGCATGAAATTATCAATAGTTTTATTAAAATCATCTTGGGCGGACTCTGCAATAGTTTTTAAGATGTTTTTTGTTTGATGGCCAAAATAATATTTTTTTTTTCTTTGTACTAATTCATTTTTTAAAGTACTCATTATATTATAAACATCTAAAATAGTTACATTATCGCCTTCTAATGTTTTAATTTACTTGTTCAAAACAATCAATACATGTCTAGCATATAGCAGGTAATATTAAAGTACATTATTTTCCAGTTGGATAGAATCCAACATTAATACATTTTTACTAACCATTGTACAGGTAACATTCTAACTGACAAAGTAATTGCAAATTGGTTTACAGTTAATTAAAATTGTATCTGTTGCTGGTAAAGAGATAGCCAACGTGTTCCCATGTGTCTTGATTTCGTGAAACTCTCCTTCAGTAAGCACTACAAATCTTTTCGATTCTTCCCGTATGCATGTAGAAACACAAAAATGACTATAGATCTCAATGTCATATTTTAAATAACTTATAGCAAGTTTTACTGAATTATGAATAATATGGGCGTGACAATTGTCTTTAATTAAGTTGGGCACCGCCTCCAAAATATTTGTGTATAAAGAATGATTTTGGCCAAAATTTGCATTTAGTATTGTCAGTACTTAGGCCAGACAGTTGGCTAAAGAAGTTTTTGATGGCCAGAAGAAAGAAGAGAGTTTTTGATGGCCGAAAACATCTCATTTTAGATTCACAATCATCCGAAAACATCCCATTTTAGATTCAAATTTGAAATCACAATAGATAATCTTGTTTAGTTTCGTATTGCAATCCTGGCTTTTATATGATAAATTGTCTTTAACAGTATGAAATGCCGTCGTTAACTCGGCCGCTGTAATTTAGTATCATCACTAAAGTGGAAAGTGAGGCTAATTCAGAAGCAGATGATTTAGGAAAAAGTTCTGTAACAATCCACTGGATTTCTTCAATTCCATCTTTATCTTGTGTTTTTTGCTGTCTATATGCTGTTTAACCTAAACATATGTAAAACAAACATTTAAAAAATAGGTAATTCACAAGTACGTACTCATCTTCAATTTACTGACTAAAAACACCCATGATAATCCCACACGAACCTGACCAACACCTGGATGTGAAATAGTAAAGTTTAGGGTACATATTTTACGTATATCATTACAATCATTTTTAGGATCACATGTTAATCAATCAAATCGACATTCCCATTCTTGCTTATACTTTCGTTTAACCTTAGTTAATTTGGCTTTCTTCCTAGGTGTTCTAGGAAGAGTATCAGATGAATCGTTTTTACTTTCCATCTTTTAAACTATAGGTACGAAAATGATGAATGACTGTAATAAATGGCCACAAAAATTATGTTCTGCATTGTTTCCGCGCCTGCGTGACATTGACAGTTTACTTTTTATATGACTCCAAATACCAGCGACGATGAAAACAGTATTTTGTATACTTTTTTATTAAAAAAGTAAACCGTATTAAACAGCGAAATAAAGTATAATTACTGTTTCAACAGTATGTTGGCAACACTACTTATACTTGACCGTATGAAGATTACCTCGTTTCAAGATTTCCATGTGAACATATTGTGACTATACCTAACAACACTTTTCATTGCAAATTGGAAAATAGTACATAATTAAGTCATGAGAACTCACATATCGAAATCTAATACAATCATCTTTGAAGCCTCTTTTTGTGTAAAATGTATAAGAAATAAACAATTTAAGTATGATTAGAACTAACACTACGATATTATTTCTATTAAACATGTGTATAATATTTCTATTAAACATGTATATAGTATTTATATTAAACATGTGTATAGTATTTCTATTAAACATGTGTATAGTATTTCTATTACTCATGTGTATAGTATTTCTATTAAACATGTGTATAGTATTTCTATTAAACATGTGTATAGTATTTCTATTACACATGTGTATAGTATTTCTATTACTCATGTGTATAGTATTTCTATTAAACATGTGTATAGTATTTCTATTACTCATGTGTATAGTATTTCTATTAAACATGTGTATAGTATTTCTATTAAACATGTGTATAGTATTTCTATTACACATGTGTATAGTATTTCTATTACTCATGTGTATAGTATTTCTATTAAACATGTGTATAGTATTTCTATTAAACATGTGTATAGTATTTATATTAAACATGTGTATAGTATTTCTATTACACATGTGTATAGTATTTCTATTAAACATGTGTATAGATAGTATTCCTAAAACATGTGTATAGTATTTCTATTAAACATGTGTATAGTATTTCTATTACACATGTGTATAGTATTTCTATTAAACATGTGTATAGTATTTCTATTAAACATGCGTATAGTATTTCTATTAAACAATTTACGAATATTAATATTCATTTTCTAATATTGAATATATTTGGTGTTAATTTTGTAGAAATTCATTATTCACAATTAAATGAAACTACGTGATGTAGTATTATTTCTACTTTCTTTAATTTCTTTACCACGACCTAGGTTTCGTTGTATTTCAACATCTTTAGGTGGGATATTAGCAAAGATATCTTTGCTAATATCCCACCTGAAGATGTTGTAATACAACGAAACCTAGGTCGTGGTAAAGAAAGTAGAAATAATACTACATCACGTAGTTTCATTTAATTGTGATTAATTTTCTATTTTACCATATAAATGTATAAATATATTGCATAGTGTATATTTCACCAACTTAATCAATATAAATTTTAAAATACAAAGTTATATTTGCAGTTGATTAAGTCATTTGTATGGAGTTTCTATGAACTTTTTACAGACCCATCGGCAATGGGATAATTTTGTCGGCTATTACTCATAAACTAATAAAGCCTACTTCGTTGTGATAATTTTTCTTTTAATTTCGTTGTATATGCTACTATTGTGAATAATTGTTAGATATTTAAAAACACGGTTTAGACGGTAGGGTGTGGGGACACCATTTAAAGCAAACAACTAATAAAATGAACATTTTAAACTTTAATATTTCGTAAACGGATTCCTGTATCGAGACAGGTTTCATTATATAACCCCTTTTGTTGAAAGACTTATTTAACGACACACTACACAATGGCGAATGTCACTTTACACGTCGGAGACGTAGGCTAGAAAGACTTTATTGACCTTGTAAATATATATAACTATGCCAAATTTCAATTTTATAGCGAGTAAAACGGCTGTCACATACAGATGGACAGTTGAACATGGCGAAACTATGAGGTTTCTAGTTTGGCTACGGAACACTAAAAAACGATTATGTGTATAATTCTTCAATGTTATTTCTGTTTCTTACTGATTCCATCCGGGGGCACCGCTTGATGAACTTCCTTTCCATTCCATCTCTAGTTATGTGATCGCTAAACGTAATAACGACGGTCGTTACGGATAGTAATTTATTTAGTGCGGCTAATCCACTATTTTATAAATGCGGCGGTAAAAACCCATTCGTGGCACTTATCACTAATTCGATACCGTTTCACAGATATTTATTATAAATTTAATGTTGAGGTTATTCAAGATAGCTTATAGTAACTTCATACAATAATGGTATTGGCGCATTTTAAAAGATTTAAACGTCAATTTTAGCATTTATAAAAATGTGGAAGAAATATTCGGGAAAGGTTATAAGAATTAATTGCGATCGATCATAATGCTTACATAATGCGACTGTGTTATACTCGCATTGGATAATTTATACTCGACGATTATACTCGCATGGGATAATCGAACTATTATCGGATAATATTACTCACATAATCGTATTATTGAAGTTTACCTGCATTTGAAAGTGCAGATAAAGTTTTCTTGCGATATTACTTTCGACATCGTATTTCCAACGTCTGAACACACCCAGACCGATAAGATAGGGAGTTAAGTGTAGAAAAACAGATAAGTGTATCTGGATAAATGTACAATCGAGAATTGGAGTTCGTCAGTGTGCTTAACTATTGTGGTTTAGTGTTAAATACACGAACGCTTAATAATTGTTAATATTATTCAATTAATCGAGATAGGGTATAATGCAAACATGAATTTTAGTCATGTTTTACATCCTATATATGTCCATTACTGAGGTAGATCCTATAGGACGAGGATAAAACTGTTGAAAAAAATATTGGGTGTGACTGTAACTTGGACACGGCCGTGTGTTGTACGTGAATACGTCTATGTAACGGGTTATATTTTTTAAATAAAATATTTTTATTTATGTATTTAGGATAAAAGCACGGAAACAAATAATTATTGTGTTACAATAGCGTATAGGCCGACATTATATATTTTTGATAATATTTTTTTATTCTAACACCTTATTATATTCACTGTCACAATTTTAAACTAATGTTTTATAAACAATCGGTAGATTTTGACGACAGCTGACGAATAAAACTTAAACGGACATCGTAGCTTTTCCGAATCAAAAGTTATACTAATTGCAAATCTCGATACGCAGCAAAATAGCCTCAAAATGGCGGCGCTTCCCCTTCCACCGCGCGCGATGCGTCACTGTTTTCGCTTATCGTATTGAATTCTTTGATTCTTTAGCTATCCAGTGGTATAATTTAATTTTTCATGTAGAGAATAGATTCGAAACTGCAAACTGTATCCCCTGATTTTGTTATCAATAGGTTTTAGGATTGCCCCCGTATGGTAGCAAATTTAAAGACTTCAAAAATGGAAATGGCAGCTAATGCTTCGAAATTTATTTTTCCATCAATGCATATAAATATTTGACCAATCTTGGAAATTAATATTCAATAAATATGTAGCAGGCTGTTTTAACTCTGAACCAAATATTAACAGTTTAACTGTAATAGTACAAAAAATATTGGTTCCTTTACTGGTTAAGTCTGTTTGGATGGATTGTGGTTTGTAGGCAACGCGAAAAGTGAATATGGCATTTTGGTTCTTTACTCGCATTTGGGTTTTTGCAAAAAAGTAGATGAACCCTCTGATAAATATGAACAAAATTTGTTAATAAAAGACCCGCAGGCGTAGCGCTGAAATATTATTTTTCTATTTTGGCCCGATGGTATCGTAAATTGACGTAATATTAATTAAATTGTGTAGCGGGAGATCGTTGAAATTATTTTGTTTACGCCGCAAAATATAAACGAGTTTTCACCCGGAGGCTGGCTCTATCTCTGTCAGATTCTGTGTCATTAATAACGATAAAACTGTCTGAAAGTTTGGACTTTTGTATGTACAGCTTTGCTAACTTGTCCTAAATTGTAAATGTAAAGCTTTCAGCCTCTTTGACGCATTACCCTAGTTTTCATAACGATGTGATATTTGTGTGAGTTTTTACTCTATCTACTAGTGTAACTTCTAAAGCACGTGCAGTGAACAAACTTTGTGTTTCAGTAGCCAATGGCCCAATGTATTTATTGATTGTTGTAGAGATACGTGTATCTGTTTTTTGTGATCATACTATAGACCGTCGTGATGAAAAGCTTAAGGCTAAGGATATAAGTAAACTAGAATTTAATAAGTACACTATATAATTTTATCGTTATTTTAAAGTGAAGTAGGGAAAGTGTTCGGATATGATCAAGATGTCGTTGGTGAGTGTACGAATTGCGTGAATTGGTCAAAAATAAAATTTGTCGCTAGACCAAACAATTATATACATTTTCACAAAATTGAAGAATTGATATTTAAAACTAACACATTTAAAATGCCTTGTATTTAGTACCACTTTTAATAAAAATTTATGTGCCGTATGT
This sequence comes from Druceiella hillmani, assembly GCA_039881145.1. Classification (NCBI taxonomy): domain Eukaryota; kingdom Metazoa; phylum Arthropoda; class Insecta; order Lepidoptera; family Hepialidae; genus Druceiella; species Druceiella hillmani. The sequence continues at coordinate 22,522,120 of JAYKKI010000003.1, read as the reverse complement.
TATGTGATTAACATACCTATTGAATATTCTTTATGTTATTGTTAACATTGCTCGCTGGAGCTATGAGTGCAAGAAGAAACAAAAATGTTTAAAAGTATATTCCATGAATTGTTGTGTACAAAATATTAATAAAATAGGCAAAAATTTCTATAAAACCCCCATTTTTATTAATTTAAAATACTATAACGGATGTAATAACACAAACAGCTGTATTATTATTATGATATATTGATAATGAAAAAATATAGGACAATAAATTTAAATTTGATACTGTTATGACGACTTTCAGATATGGTTTTTTAAAAAACAGTTTATTCTTGAATTATTTATTAACTTCAAAAATTATTACAATTCAATTATTATACATAACAATTATTACAAATCAATTATTATTATTATTTTTAAATATTTAATTAGGCTTGAATTGCGACTTGTATTTGAATTACATACAACTGACGAGGGCGAAGAACTGAATTGAACTGAGATGGTCTGAACCCCGCGGGCGCTTGCGTCTAGGGTTTAAAAAGGGTAAGTAGTGCTGATGCATCTGGGAGCGGAGTTTGCTGAAGAGCCAGAGAACAGAGCTCAGTCATGATAAGTGGATGCTCTGGGAACCGGACTGCTCTTAACATGTAAATATGAGAATCATGAGAACGGTGCCGTGCAAGCATTGCGGCTAGTAAGTAAAGGATGTAAAACAGTACAAAAAAAAGTTTAATGCTTTTAAAAATATTTTTCAGATCGTGTGCTTTATTTAATATTACGTGCTGAAATAAAATTTTGCTAAAATCTTGTTTTTTAATACAAATTTTTTAAATTTGAATTTTGCGTTGAGTGTACGAACATATCCATATTAAAATCACTGGTAGTAATTAGGTATCTTACGCAACATACGCGCGTTCGATTACTACACACACACGCTTCTAGTACAGTAGATTAGCTATCACGGCATATGTAGGCACAACTTCGATAAGTAACACAACAATATCTTCCTTTTTATTTGATTATAAACCTAAAATTAAAAATGCTAGTTATGTTCATTTTCCGAAGACGATATATTTAAAAACATTTCATTAGCTAGTTAAACCACCATAACTTCACAAAATACGTCATTTATAATACCGAACACTGATATGTTTAATCAATTTCAGTAGAGAAGTTCGTGATAATTTCAATATATTTTCAATTTCTATTATTTCAACCATAATTTAACTAAATGTATTTTTTACATTTTTACTCTATATGTTTTCCGGCTTATTAAATTTATTTTTCGAAGGCAACTAAAGTTAATACCATAACTTAATAAAGTATAGCGTGTGTGATTATGGATACTAATACCAAGATGAATTCCGTTATAGTAGAGATGAAATTAACACTTTTCACTTGTTGATTTATTTGGTTCAGTCTTGACCGTTGTTGATACCGTTTACCACCAATCAAAAAGTTGTGTGCCCTGCGTTTGATTGCGGCATCTGTATCTCTAGCAAGAAATTATGACTATATTCATTTTCGACTCAATTTAGGGTGTTGAATGCGAATTTTACAATGTCTTTGAGAATCAAGATAATGGCATCTGTCCCTCTAGAAATAAATCGTCAGTGTTTTCGATAAGACTCTTAACTATAATTTCACAAAATTTTGAGAATTGACATTAAACTAATTCGAGGCATATGTTGATTAATAAAATTTACATCTATCATTGCGATAAAAATATCACTGTGCATGATTCATTATGACGAAACATAAATCACAAGGAGTGCAGAGGAAAATGACACACCCACCTCGGAAGCCCGCGGGCGAATGAGGGATAAATGAATTGTGATCGGTATATATCATAAGAAATTGGCAAACTGCGCAGTCATCTGATCTCACATTGTTATATAGAAATTTCCCTTGGCAAATGAATAAACTTTTTAGTAGGTTTACGTCAATTGTGAAAAAAAAACAATGTTTATTGAGAGATTTTCATTTTTTTTTATATTATTTATTATCCTAAAAATTTTAAAAATGTCTGGATATTGTGAAAACAGTTTCTTTTGCATTTTTGAACATATTCTGTGATATTTGCCAAATTGATTTCTCAAACTATTGAAAAAAATACGACTGAAAACGTTTTTCGCATTGTAACTTATGTATTTCTAACCGAGTTTGTTTGTTTTTTTTAAATACTGTAATTTGCGTCTGACATACTTACAAGCTGATGTTTTAGTTCCACTGATATTGGTTTACTCAACTCCTCAACACCGCGTAAATGTTTACTCAAGTAATGACTGTGAGGTTTGAGTAATTTTATATCTGTTCCAGTGAATTTCTTTTTCCTTTCATAAGCTGTAAATATTGACTTGATAATCCAATTTATAAGCATAATCTATTTTTTAAATTTTACTTTACTAGTTACATAGACATAGCAAATATTAAAATTATATTTCTTCAAATTTTTATTAGTTTTTTTTAATCCGTAAATTCCTGCCACAAAAATGACAGGTAAGTGATAATCTGACAAGTTTGTGGCAAATTTCTGTATGATGGGCGAGTCTAATGTTGCTTAGGTGTTTTTTCTCAAAATCTTTGAAATACAACTTGGCTTTCAAGATTTATAGGAGAAACCATTTAATAAGTATTAATTGCTGTTTTATTAATTAAGGCGTGTGAATATTTATTTCTGTTTTTTTTATCTATTTTACATACATAGTATATACACAATGAATACACGTATACATATATACACAATACATACACATATACACAGATATTTCTATAAATAATTCAAAACGTTCTTGCTGTGACTTTTATATTACTTACTTGACCTCCTGGCAATTCAGCTATTGTTTTTCTGCTTATTCTGGCATTTGCACCGAAAATGACATTTTGGCCTTGGTATTATATATTTTGTAATCGTTAGTTGGTAAAAATACGTGAATAGTGAAAAGTTTACTACTTCGTTCGTGTTAAGTATATGGATATTGTACTGGTTTGGAGGAAGCTTGAAATAAATATTATCTTTTGGTCTGTGTAGTGTTTTATACGGCATTAACAATAGCCTTATGATGGGGAAAATACAAAATATATTTCTTAGATTTGTATATTGAAAATATGTGAATGTAATTACAATTTTAATTTTTTTATTTTCGCTATAGTCATGATTATATAACATATGTTTTTTGAAAAATAATTATATTTTTATTGTTAATCATTACCTCTACGAAAATAAACCATATTGAAAATCGACGTTTGCCTTGCTCAGTGCTACATTGCGAGCGTGCATGCTTTCGTTGTACAAACTACCTCAATTAACTGTCGCGTTTTAAGAGGTAGATAAACGCCCGAAAAAATATGATAAAATATGGTTGGACGAACACGGATGACGATCTTCGCTAGAGCCTGTTTCAAAAAGGTATATGGGACTATAATTCGCAATTATTGAGTATGTATCGTTTATATAAGTGCGTATCGTAAAGTATATTTCAAACAAAATTATCATTGCGGAAACAATTTTAAAAGCTATCTGTAAATTTAGTGAGTTTTTTCTTTACATATTTGAGTAATTTTTTCATTAATTTATAATCATATATGAAATAATACGGCACTATTGTGTCTTCATTACGTTGTTAAGAGAAAAGTATGTCTATCAATACATATAAGAAAATCGTGACGAAGTCGAGTTTGCATATCGAGTATTCTTTTAAATAAGGTACAATCGCCTAACAGTGCCCACTTTTTGCAAAATATTTGTAAGTTCAGGAAATTGCGTTATTAATGACAACTACCATCAGTACCGAAGCCATTTGTTATTCATGGTTTCAGTATTAGAAAAAATTACCACATTTTATGTTTTTAGAAATATTTGTGTAGTTTTCATATTAGTAAGGCGCATTTTAAAAACCTCAATTGTGGACCTTATTAGGAAACTTATTACCTAATCAAGTATATCACACAACTATGTGCAATAAGCAAAATTAAAGTTTATAATTATTATCCGCCAAATAATCATTCAGAAGATTTATTTTAAATTTAAATTCTTGGCTGAACATTTTACAACTAATTAGGTTATGAAAATCTAATAGTCTTCTTAGATTTATCAAAACGGAACTTAGGAATGAAATACAAAAAGGTCATAAAATGAGAATGATACTTAATTTTATCTTTTATGGCTAACTAACCTGTAACAAATAAATTAAGAAACTAATTCGAATCAGTCATCCATTTTTAATCACAATTTACGGTGGACCTTATAAATCTTATTCAAAAACACCTAAACAAACTTTTGATAATAAAGGAACTAATTGGCCCTTTTGCTTTAAAACAAGAATCAATGTAAAAAAAACTAAAACATACTAAGGGAATGCGATACTATCTTTTTCTTCACAAAAATCAACGAATTATTTTCCGACTAAATTCTTATTCGCAGCTTGGATTCATGAAATCTCCTTCTCTCATTAAACCTTATGTAGGTTCTTCATGATTACAAACTTGACATTCTTGTGTTCAGTTTAGTAACCATGACAGTACCACATCTCACACTTTGTTTTTTTTCCTAATATTCTTACTTTGTTTTTTTGAATAGGTCTGAATAGGAGTAGGTTTTAAATAGGGATTTTAATAGGTCACTTTTTAGTTTCTTTTTAGCCGTTTTTGCCATACTATCAATAATTTACAGCTTGTTCCTTTTTTATTTTCTCGAGTATTTTTAGCCTTATTTTTAAAAACATCATACAGAACTTTAGTGTTCCATTGGCCAATGCGACATAAAGCTTTACGTTTTTTTTTCGAATTAGTAATTACAAAATTTGAATTTGGTCCGGATTAGTACTTGAAAAGATGTTTTCACAGTTATTCGGTTTGTTACACGATCAAAATTTTCCAGGTTCTCTGGACCGGAAGTAGGGGTTAAAATATTAATAATTCTGGTGCTATGTTCATATATATTTCCGATACTGACTTGTTAATTCAATAGTCTTATTGAGGCCCATACTTTCTTATGACATGGCAAGTGGGCTTTATTAGGACGTTTCGGCTTTACAGTAAAAACCTCGTTAAAAAACAAAAAAAAAAGATTAAAATAATGAAACTTACTTGGCTTTTTATGTTTTGAAATAAAAAGTTTTAATAGAAGGAACACAAAAATCTTGACTGAATTCATCGAAATTTTTAGACAAGTTTGTCATTAAGGTTATTAAAGAAAAGTATTGCGTTGACAAATTGACGATTGTTGTCGAAATGGCGATGCGCTAGGGTAGGAGTAGGGTTGCACTTTTCTTTGTTTTCATATATTTGTGCGTAAGATAAACTAATTTAGACAGTGCCAAGTTTGAGTTTTTAAGTGTAGGCCTTCTTAGGAGTCGTGTTTTGTTATGCTGCAGTACCTTATTTATTTCTTGTATTGCTTGCAGTACACTCTCATGAAGACCTCTCAATGAGTGTTTTGTCGAAATACTTGCAATGCAACGAGCCACGAATGGTTTTTGTACATAATCAGCTCTGCTCGGTTGGTGTTATTCAGTTATCCTTCTATTAGCTGAGGAGACTGTAATTGACATTAGTGTTATTTCAACTTTTCGTGCATGTGTATACTCTTAACATGACTGTGTAACCCACAAAATATAAATTAACGAAACTAAGAAGCTCAGAGGACTCCTAATGAAAGTGATACTTCAAAACAGACAAGTACCACCAATACAACAGAAAATAGTGTTAATATATTATAAATACGTACAAGTATCTATAGGTATTTTGTGTCACTTTACAGATCCTGGCAAATTTGAGCCTAAATTTGAGATTTCCAGCTGAAATAGAGGCTAAGAACTAGTAATATTATCACCGTCGTCATCGCGGTGGTACATTGGATTGGTCACAGGCTTGCGGCTATAATGGTGCCGTGCACCGCGTTGTCCTGGGTTCGGTTTCCGGTCGCCCGTCGCGTTAAACCGGATTGGTATACTGATTAGCTGTAAAAGGTTGGTTTAGTAGCAGTAAATTGGCTACATACATCAATTGTGTACATTAAAGTTTAAAAATAAGTAAATGAATGAGATGAACATTTGAGCTGAAACTCGATGTCCCTAGCTCTAATACTGCTCTCACACCTCTAGTTCACGCGCGGAAAATCTGTCCAAGAAAATTTAATATCGGTGCCCACTTGTATTAACCTAAATATATACGTGAGAAGTATTATTGTCTAACAATGATAGGGCAGTCTTCCATTCTCCCAGTTAGAAATATATTGCCATTATCTAACCAGGTTTCTTGCGGGCCATGCACCAATGCTTTCTTGTGGACACTCTAAAAGAAATAAGTCTTTATATGTTATACTAGGAAAGACAAATGCTCGCTGTACCGAGTTACAGAACTTGTTTGGCATCGTTTTAAGTTTTTCTATGTCTCCGTTCTCCTGCCAGTTTTGTCTAAATCCCATATACAAAAGATTATAATGAAATTATTTCACCAACTTTTGCAAAAAATCCTGATATTATGCTTATTAAATGATATCGCTCGAAATTTAACTCGTGGCATCTGATATTCTAGCACAAAGTTGAGGAATTCTGTACCTACTTGTTAATTTGACTGTAAGCAGCTTTAAGACCAAAGGATACGGTATAGTTATAAACCAATTGTGGGGCTTTGGATGGTAGTAAACTAACATAAAAATGCGCACAATTTATTTATAAATTTTACGAACTCTTTTTGTTAATTAAAAAAACAATCGATTTTTTTCTTATCCAACAAAAACGTTGTTCCTAAGTTTTGTTTTTTATAAAATTATTTTCTTGTCAATCAATGAATGATGAGAAAGAGAAATATTATCACTTTTATTTTTCAGAAAACGCTTGCTTATTTTCATATCAAAAGGGAGTTCTTATTAAAATAAAAACCTCAGAGTAAAGGGACGTTGAGATAGAATACAAGTGAATGAACACGACCGCTCAATTGTCGTAAAATAAGGAATGAAGGAAGGAATTGGGCTAGCCAGCTTGATCGCGAGTAGAAAGCTTTTATATGTCATTCAGTAAGCGGTGATCGTTCCCTTTGCTCTGGGTATACTCTGGCATTATATGGAATGAAGACGACTTAATCTACGTAATTTCCTTATATCAAATATGAAAATTACTTACATCAAAGCATCTGCGTCCGGTCATATATTCAATTGTAAGGTCATATTTTAAGGATAAAAATTGATAAGTTATATTTAAGATGTAAAATAAAATTGAAAATACGTTTTCTCCTATGAGCGGTGAAAAATAATATGCATTTATATTTATTACATTATTGTTATTTACAAATTTATAAAATAATTTTATTTCATTATCTATTTTCATTAACCACGGTTAGTGCGTAATTAATATAATTATTGTATTTTCACATACGCGTAATTTTAATGTTCATATTAGTATTAAAAGTAACTATTAAGTGGATACAAAAAACTGGTTTGTTATCATTTTCGATTGAATATTTTTTTTAATTTAAAAGCAAACTGCGTTCGCATATTTCCATTAACAATCTTTCAATTTTATAAAAATGCTGCAAATATTAGGGGGTTTAGTTTTAATATCTTCTGCAATTATGCATTTACATCTGCATTTATAAAAAAAATAAATTGCAACGATGTAGCAAATTTTATTTCATACAAATCATTATTTTATCCGTTGTGATCTATTTGGGATATTTGCTGTATTTAAGCATATTAGATTTTAAGTATTAATCTTAAGGGCCCTTAGTATTTTTCTGTGGAGATTTAACACGATCTTTAAAACGCCAATGGAGAGGGAGGTATAAAGAGGATATTCAAAATAGGTATTTAGTATTCTTATTAAATACTGTTTTAAATTTAGAAGAGAATTTTAAAAAAGGCTATTTAGAATCCATCAAGTCTTAACTCGAATACAACGTAAAATTGAGAAAAACGAGATAGAATCTACATGTAAGATATATTTTTTTAATTTTCCCTAATGAGCGAGAACGTCGTTATCGTAGAAAATAAATATGCATACAAATGTATTAAATAAATATGCATGCAGGTATACTTCATGAAATAATATGTATGATGTAATTTTTTATAATAATTGGCAGCATATCATTGATTTTTTTAATATAAAAATAAAGAAAATACCGAATATTCAACCTTTCTTCAAATTTATCATTAACCTCTTCACCTATTGTCTCTCTTTGTTTCAAACTTATAATGATATAAATAACTTTTGTCCCATCGACTCCATCATTTTATTGTCGGTCTCTGCCGAAATACTTTTAACTTAATTGTTGCCAGATCCCTCTAGAGACTATGCTCAAACTGAGTTATCCACCCCTTCACAAAACTTCCTCCTTCACGATATTTTATGCTTTCCAGTGTCATTGACCCGTATATTTCCAACAGGTTGTCTTTTATTAGTTTGTTCTTAAGATATTACTGCCAAATTGATTAAAAATATGTTTAAATTTATAAAACGTTTTTTATGTCTATTCAACGTAAATATTTTAAAGTTAACACGCATATAAAGTATGGTGGCCCAATTATGGACGTGAAATAAAAAGAGGTATATTTTGATTCTGGGGTTAATGTCATTAGGTAAATTAGAAAATGAAAAACATTACTTTCAAGGCTATCGTGTAAAATGAAAGCTTAATGAAGTAGAAATTCGACAACGTTTATGAGATATTTAAAAAAAAAAATTTTTTATACATTTTTTGGAAAAACGCTTTAAAATTACTGTTGAAAAAAACATGAATATTGAGGATTAGGTATGGATTTAACGAAAATTACCAAGTTTAAAAATTTAAAAAGTAGTTGTGTGTGGGTGGCTTTGGTTGTGTGGGAGATGTGGTCGTTGAAGCGAGTGAGATTACAGTAGAATATTCTCGAATGTACTAGAATGAACTAAACCGGAAGGATCGAGAATATTCTCGAATGTTCGAAAACATTCTCAGCTAGTGTAACATAAATAAAGTCACCTTAACAGTCTTTTGGCCTTTAGACCAATTAATGCACATACGCGATCATCCAAGTCTAACAGATTTCACCCTCCGCAATATTTTATGCGACATCCCGTTAGCGAATTATATTAAACATCGAAAGGAGGCGTGTAATCAAGTCCCCCGATCCGGGCACCCCCTATTCTTTCAACTGTCGGTTCTAAATTCTAGATACTAGCATATTTGGTCAGAATTAAATTAAATAATATTTAATGGATCCATTCGTAACAGCGATGGTTTGAAGAATTCGTGCATAATCCGTGATTATCGTGTAATTATTAGAAACGAAATATGATTCATCTAGAATATGCTGACTGCGGAAAACTTATTGTCACCGGTTTATTTGCAATAAAAGATCTTGTCATCAAACTTTCTCTTCTGTGCTTCAAATATTATTTATATGCAATGTACTTCTAACAAAAGCAAAGTTGTTATGGTCATAAAAGTGTCTATTGCAAAGCTTTGCAAAAGGCACTTTTATGATCATAACAACTTATTTTGTATACAATTTTATTTTGTTTTACTTTCGTAACAAAACTTCGTATCAACATTTTTGAAATTATTTATTTTATTAAAAAAAATCTTGCATTGCGCCTTGTGAAAATTTAAAATAAATATGTAAAAAACTTCTTGAAATAAGGTTTTGATAAAAGCTATATCAACCCTTACTTGTAGCGAGCGAGATAACTTGTACAAATGTAGTTTAAAGTTACAAATATATATTGATACGTATCTATTTTAAAGGATTTTATCTTGATACTGCTTCTACAAGTAAATGAAAAACGAAATAACTAGTTTCGCCCCGAATGAAAGTAATATATCAAAAAATAAAAGCTCGGAACACAAGCAACATGTTAACATACGAGTTCGGCTTATTAAAGTATTCGCGAATATGTTGCCACCGTTTACTAGTTCAATGAATCACGCTGGCTTGAAAAGAAAATTCGTTTATAAACATTTTTGAATATATTACATTTTATTGTTTCATGATAGCTTTTATTTATTACTCTATATAAGTAACCAAGGCTTAATAGGTATCGTTCATGCTAATTAACGGTATTCTTTCCATATCACTTATACCCGTTTGTACGTTGTTATGACGCGTTCCACTGACTGACTGAACTTTAATATCGACATATTTTTCGCTTGTTGAATTCACACTATCGCATTGATCGAAAATATGTTGTGCAAGTACTACTTCTCTTCTAAAATATGTAATTATTAATGCATCTTTAAAAACATGCAATAAAAAAGAATCTCATGTATTTTAATAAATGTGTTTTCAGTTATATCCATTTGGGCATATTGGGTGAAAGAAAACTACATACATACATTATGTTGTTACCAAATGGAGACAAAAAATTGGACTAAAAATCATGGAAATACCTATATTTCAATCGTTTTATTACCACGACAGAATATTGAACAAATTACATTGTAAATAAAGAACCGGTGGAATAAATATTAGTTGCGAATGTCCTTTATTGATTATTATAGTTTCTTAATTTAACTCTTTATAAACTTATTCGGTCACTATAAGATTGCCCCCATTTATTTCCATTTTCCTCCCACAAACTTTCAGTTTTATCCTTTTTGAAATGGACATGTCTTTAGGCGCGTTGAGCGATTTTCGGTAAGGGAAAATGTCGTATGGGTTTACGTCACCGACATGCTAATTGTTAACAGTATGTATATTAGCTATCAGTATAACGTGTTGCCCTTGACCAGCAATGAAAGCACACATATATCACGTTGGTAAAAAAGTTTTGTCAGAAAATTCCAGAAACTTCTTTATTATATTACTGGTAGGTTATTAGGTCTTGTAACCTCAAGAAACTTCTAGACCCTTCTCTTCCCTTCCGCTGTAGGTATATAAAGGCGTGCGCATACTCTTGTATACGTCAAAAATGTCTGAGTTTCGCAGTGTCAACTACGAACCATAATGTTGTACGAGTGACGGCGAGGCACCAACGCAACCGATACATCTGTAAATATCAACAGCGCATTCAACCAGGACTTCATGTCTTATAGCACAGTCCGTCGTTCGTTTAATCGCTTTACACCAGGAGATACAAGCCTTGAAGATGAACCGTGATCTGGACGACCATTGACGATAATGAATCGCGGCGTGTTATTAACGAAAATCAGAAAGCAACTACACGACAATTGGCGACAGCACTCGGTCGCACATATGCATCCATCGTTCATCTTCTTCACACTTTGGGACGTAGGAAAGTACCGGCTCATTAGATTCCACAACACCTTACCGATTGTATCAAATGCTGTAGGGTTACTATCTGTCCTACTTAGAGACTACCGAAAAGAATTTTCCGAGAATCTGGTGACTGGAGATGAGAGCTTCACTCTTTATGAGAATAACATGTACCGCGTTGTATGTCTGTTTTCCACGCGGTACGGAGCCACCAGTACAGCCGAAACCTGAACGTCATTATCGGAAGATTTTGTTACGCTGCTGGTGGAATTCAAAAGAGATGTTGTTGATGTTATATTTTGAATTGCTTCTGCAAGGATCAATGTTAAGACAAACGTCTGTCGCGTTCATCTTCTCCATGACAATGCGAGGGTCCATATAGCAAAAGAAACCCAACATAAACTAATGAAGCTTGGTTGCCTCATCCTCCATATTCACCGCCTTCTGATTTTCATTTATTACATTTCAAGAAATATTGCATTACTACTATTTACACACACACACACATGTATACATATATATATATATATATATATATATATATATATATATATATGTATATATATATATATATATATATGTATATACATATATATATATATATATATATATATATATATATATATATATACATACATGTATGTACATGAATATATACACACACACATAGATTGGCACACGCGCAGCGACCTTTGTGCACGTAACTCGTATATACGAGGGGCGGCTGAAAAGTTTTGAGTCTAAGTTGTTAAAAATGCAGATGGAAATGTATAAAAAAATTATTTTTCAATGTAATCTCCCTCTATTTTAGTACACTTCTTTGAAAAAGGGTTTTTAACCCGGTCACATTTATGAAAAAGGGTTTTTAACCCGGTCAAAAAATATTCGCCGTTTTTGTTTTCGAAATGTTCGTTTTCGGGCGTCTTCATTTCTTCGTCACTGGAAAATCTCCTTCGTCGGAGGTCTTTTTTTAAATTTGAAAAGAGGAAATAATTGCTAGGGGCCAGGTCTGGACTGTAGGTTGGGTGGTTCATTTCTTCAAGTCCTGTCTTCTAAGTCTGTCTAGAATTCCTTCGTCAGTTTGCCTCTCTTTTTCTCGACAACCACTTGATGCACTTTTGTCAACAATGTGGCGTAATAGTGTTCGTTCATTGTAGTATTTTTAGGAAGGTAGTCGATGGACAAAATTCCTTCAAAATCCCAAAAAACAATGGCCTTGAGCTTGGACGCCGATCATTCCACTTTGGACTTCCGTGGCGGCTTTTCTCCCTTTTCTATCCACTGCATTGACTCCTTGTTTTGACTCCGGATCGTACTGTCGAATCCATGTTTCATCAACAGTAACAAGACGAGAAAACATATCGTCAGGATTATCGCCACAGATGTCCAAAAACTCCTACGAAGTTGTGACTTGATGCTGCTTGTCCAGCGGCGTGAGCATTTTCGGCACCTGTCGTACGCACACCTTTTTCATGTGCCAATGATTATGCAAAATGTCGCCGATTCATTCCTTGCTAATGTCCATGGCTTCAGCTATCTGTCACAACTTGATTCGCCGATCTTCGAGAACAAGTTTTTTTATTTTTTCAATGTTTTCTTCGGTAACTGCGGTGCTTGGGCATTCCGACCTGGGATCATTTTAAAGCGATCCCCTGCCGTGTTCGAACTCTCAGCTTCAACGTTTTACGGTCGCAAATGAAAGTCCATCTCTTCAAATATTTTCGTCGGCGTTTTGTTCTTCTTTGTAAGGAATTTTATGACAGCTCTGTACTCCAATTTCGTGCAAAGTGCGGATGACTCGGACATGGTGACGTTTATATTCCGTTACTAAAAGCGTTATGATGCTAATGACATGAAACTTGACATTTATGTTTCTTAGAATACCCGCAATTAGTGATGTGCTGCGCGAGTCATTAGTAAAACTTAAAGGTACTTAGGCTCAAAACTTTTCAGCCGCCCCTCATACACCAACACATTATATATATCCGACTGTATTGACGTTTTTTTGGATGGGTAAAATATTGTGAGTTCGCTTCACCGACATACCGCAATGGCAGTATATCTGTAGCTATAAGGTGACGTGTTGTGCAATATTAGTGCTGTGTATCTATAGAAGTAAAGTTAAATTGACTACGTGGAAAGTTCAATGTTTGTATACTGTGCATTGTTTAAATTGTGTTTTAGTTTGATTAATATTTTAATTGCTTAATTGTATGATCACTGTGCAATACAACAGTGAGCACTAAATTTGTTAATGTTTTTATGTACAAAAATGGATAACAAAAACAAGGCATTTATTTTGAAATATTTCCAATATTCGTATCAATATTTGCGTTTAAAAATTTGATATAATTTACTTTTTTAATATTTGACCTGTGCGTATCGCACAGGTCAAATATTACGAAATCAAATATTATATCACGCAACGAGTATTTCATAGTGGCTTAGGAGTTATCTTACTAATGGTAAAACAGATTTCTAGTTGTTCGATAATATTTTTGTCGCAGATTTTGACATTAAAAATTTTATAAACATTTTTAGATTTATGTCCTGAAAATATGGTTACTAATGCAAAATGATGGTTTAATTATTTCATAGTTTTAAGTTTTCACTTCTGTCGCCAGTTCCCATAACTGCCTATGTTTTTTTAAGCCTTTTACTATATTATGCATCATTTTCTTTGAAATATTAAGAGTACTATGAGCAATGTTGCCAAATCTAGAGCAGTCTGGTTGATGGCATTAAACAATTTTCTTTTTGCTGCGACACAAAGTCGCAACAAACAAACTACTTCAATATAAAGTCTGAAGTTCGAGACGAATTATGTTTTCTTATGCATTTTATTTATGAAGTTTTTATTCATAATTTGTTTACGCATAATTTATTGAATATTCGTTTAGTGACTTACATTGTTACCTTTATCGAAAGTTTTTGTGGACAAATTTATTATATAACTTTTTTTATGTCAGTATCAATGTGAACGACCCATAGGGGTGACCCCTACTGGGGGTTCTGGGTGAACTGGGGGTTCCGAGGTATGTGCGGCGAGTCCGCCGACCACTCACACGCACGAGCGACATGAAAAGACGCCTTACATGAGTAGGGAGATTTCGTCGACTTTTCCCGCTCTTTGTTGCGGCTTTAATATTAAATGATGCAATGCTGTCTGAACACAAGGCTGTTGTTGGTGATTGTCGCGAAACGGGGTCATCAGTGCGGCTATGTGTGGATAGATTTATATTTTGTTAAAACAACATTGCTGTCGATATTATGGTACCGATACTATTGGAGAACGATTAAATGAAGACTTTGGAATATTACGGAAAATATCTGATCCCATCAAAAACATAAATGTGAAAAACGAGACTAGTTCTACTAGACTTTCAATTTAAATTTAAAAGATATTCAAAAACATTTTTGAGTTCTTAATATAGTTTTATATTTGAATTCGGTAAGTTTAAAAAAAAATTTAATTATATTGCAGGAAAAAAAATTTGCGTAAACAAAGTTTTAACTTCGTAATCAAGTAAGTCTGTTAGAAGGGTATCAAGAATGGCTCGAAATGTTTCGTGTAAATAATAAACACGCGGTGAGGGAACGACTGTAAAACTTACGAACACATTTGGTCAAGAATTGAAATTATTAAATAGAGAACATGTTTTAAACTAGTATTTTGTCGTAGCCGGTTCTTTTAATAAAATGAGTTAATACATACAAAAGACCACACGCTCTGTAATGGTTTGGAGTAAATGGATTTAAATCGGGGAACATCTGAAACGTAACGATTCTTATTAAATAAAATTATACTTATTGCGTTCTCCGGTAAATGCACAAATTATACTGAACTGTAGTACGGTAAACAGATGGTTTCTCTTCCGAGTTTTGATAGCCTTAATTTTTCATATGAAACTCTTTTAATCTTAAAATGAAATATGATAAAATCGCGTCAGCTTCATTGAGACACACCTATGTTGCTTTCCTATAAATTTTTAAGCAAAATTGCAAATTAATTTTTTTAAAAGTAAGTCTTTAAAATGGTTTACTAATGTCTTTGAGCATGATATTAATATAATATATAATTTCTTTGAGCAAGATCATCATTTATTTAACATGAAATTAATATTCTCAAGGAATTAGGCGGATATTAATATGTGTATTCTAAGAGAGTTTGAAAACCGTGACAATCCTCTTACCTGTGAAAATCTCTCTTCTTTGAAGTGAAATAATATAAAAATTAGGCCTCTTTCAGGTTTTAAGCTTTAGAACTTGAAATTACTTAACAAACTTTTTTTTATTTGTTTTGTAGCGTTAAAAATAATAGTTCAACATTAATCCATTTCTTCCTCAAATAAGCTATATTCTTAAGTCCTACGTTTCCAGATTTCTTGCATGAATAAATAAAAATTTTATGAAGAGTAAATGTTTTATTAGTAGAATTTACGAAAGCAGACAAATAAAATATCAGATGATCAACTAACAAACTCTCTTTCGAAGAACAAAAATTTGTATATATATATATATATATATATATATATATATATATATATATATATATATCCAGGCCGAATAATTTATTCGTGATAGTAGCCGTGTGCTCGATGCGGACACAAATGAAACGGTTTACGATGATAAAGATGATCTTAGCTTAGAATCTAGCAAAGTTTTTCACCAATATAACTTCACCATAATTACATATAAGCAGTTAATAAAGAGCAGTTTCACTAATAATCAACCAATATACCGCAAATCAGATTACGGAAAAATAGGACTTTAATAAAAATACCAGACCGACCGGAGAATCAATCCCGTGTGGGGCGTTTTCATATTAGTCGATACACTTGTACGACGTCGATAAAATCGGCGCGATACAACTCAGCACCGTTACAAGCTTGATCATTTCACACTAACCGAACCGACTTCATTATCGACACGATAATCTATTAGAAAGGAGAGCCCTAAAACTTTGTTTGCCTTTAAAAAAATTCCACCTGCAAATAAATTTATATTTGCATTAGGTTTTATATTTAAGACACCAAAATACGAAATGTTCATATTAACAAAGGAGAATAGTAGGTTCGATTTTGGAACCAAGATATTCAGAAGACACACATGCTTTTAACCTATTTGAATAATGGGTTGCTTTTTTAAAGAATTTTCTCAATTTTTTAAGTATCTACAAACTTTTGGTTTTGATGTGAAACATCTATAGGCGCAGGTATAAATCGGATCGTTGGCGTGACGACGCTTGCCGTCGTCTTGCCGTGACGGGTCGCCACGCTATACTAAGGTATATATAGTCTATATGTAGTATTGTGTACAGTATGGCGACGTGTCGCCATGCGCAACCGACTACGCGACCCCCTCCTCGCTCAGTTCGACGCTGTTGTTTACTACGGTACACATAACCCTGTGCTTTATTAGTTTTGTATTAATTGTAAATAAATGTTTATTAAATAAAGTCACCATTTTCTGTAAGAAATTCGTAATACTTTATTTTTTTATTATGCTACATTTAGTTCCTGTAATAATCTTGTCTTTTATGCATATTACTTGTACGAACACGATGTTTCTCATGTGCCAGGCGTCCCGTGACGGCTCACTGCTTTTTTTAAAAATATTTAGAAAAATTCAAATAATCTCATTCCAACTTTTTGAAGTAAAATTTCTTTAGGCGCGACTTCGGAGTAAATTAGGTTTTATCGAACGGAAGTAACGTTAAGTAAAGTTTATAGTTCATTTACGCCGTTTCCGTTATTTGGAAGCATCGATTGACTATAGAATTTCTTGAGTGTATGTGTTACATACACATAATAAATATATATATATATATATATATATATATATATATATATATATATACTTGAATTTATTTCTATTAACTTTTTATAAAAGATTTTTTGAAAAAGTATACTAGCGGGGTGATTCCATATAAAATGGTGATGATCTGATAATGAGGTCCAGAAATGAACAATGGAACTCTTTAATGGATAGATGTTTCTGCTACCTACTGGTAGATGTTTCTTTGCAAAATAACTACATTATCGACCAGATCAGGGTCTGACAATGAGTTTTGTATATAAACAATGGAACTCGGATAGAGAAATGGAGTAGTAAATAACTGTGTTTTAAGTAATTTGCTACTGGTAGTTGTTACTTTGCAAAATAATTATACATCGACCTGGTCAGGATCTGATGATGAGTTCTGAAAGTGAACAATGGAATTCCTTAACGGATAGTAGTAAATTTACCGTGATTCAAGATATTTGCTACTGATAGCTGATACTTTGCAAAATATTACACCGTCGACCAGGTCAGGGTCTGATGAGAGTACTGTATATGAAAAATGGAACTCCTAAACGGATGGTCGTAAATGTACCGTGATTCAAGATATTGGCTACTGGTAGTAGTTTCTTTGCAAAATAACTATATCATCGACCAGGTCAGAGCTTGATAAGTTCTGGAGATGAACAATGTAACTCCTTAACGAATGGTAGTGAAGCAGCTATGATTCAAAATATTTGCTATTGATAGTTGGCAACTCAACCGTAATTCAAGTTATTCGCTACCGGTAGTTGTTACTTTGTAAAATATTGCACCATCGACCAGGTCAGGGTCTGATAAGAGTGCTGTAGATGAACAATGAAACTTCTTAAAGGATGGTCGTAAATCGTAAAAGGTCGGCGCCGAAATTTTTGGTTAATTTAAAAGTGCTGCAAAATCCCAATTGTGTGATCGGAATTTAGTTAAAGTTGGAATTGAAATTTTGTTTAATTATCACATCTGTCACAAAAATTAAAAAAAAGTTGCGTTCTCTCTTGCTCCAGCCAACTATAGTGTGTTATGACCAACAGGGTCAAAGGTCGGCGCCGAAATTATTGGTTAATCTAAAAGTGCTGCAAAATCCCAATTGTATAATTGGAATTTTGTTAAATTTGAAATTGCGTAATTGGAATTTTGTTTAATTATCACATCTTTAAGTGACAAAAATAAAAAAAATCGCGTTCGTTCCTGCTCCAGCCAACTGTAGTGTGTTATGACCAACAGGGTCAAAGGTCGGCGCCGAAATTATTTGTTAATTTAAAAGTGCTGTAAAATCCCAATTGTATGATTAGAATTTTGTTAACTTTGGAATTGGAATTTTGTTTAATTATCACATTGTGACAAATCAAAAAATCGCGCCCTCCAATATCATCGTCGGTTTCGAGTAGACTAAGTGAAAATACCTATTCCTATCATAGTGAGCAAAGCTTTTATCCACCATTTCAGTGAGGTCCTCTAATTTTGGGAATATAAATGAAGAGGAGAAAAATCAAACGACTTCTTTCAATCATTATTTTTAAATTTTCTTCATTTTATGGTGGATTGATATCTTGGGCAGCTCAAATACAATGACTGTGACATGGGTAGAGCTACTACCTACCATTCTGTGGCCAGCATCATAATTGCAACAATGTTGTTTTAATGCTTGAAATCGAATTATTTGAGCGTATGTTAAAATATATAAAAAATATGTTTACCTTGTAATATGTGTGCTTGGAATTCATTTTCTTATCCTGACACTACCATTGATCAGCAGAAATCCTTCCAGCAGACTGTTGTCCCTGTCCGTACATACTTCAATAGTACATTAAATGTGTCCACGCGTGGGTTAGGGGGACTAACAAATCTGTGCTTGTTTTACCTGATATATCCCACATGCGAGAAATATTACTTCACTGTAGGTGAGTTAAGGAAACTTAATTAATTGTTGACGGCCTATATTTTTATTCACACGTGGCAATGTATGTCGGAATAAAAATGTAGGTAGCTCATGACTCAATGATTTTGTCCCATGTAGTGTATTCCGAACCTAATTCCAAGAGAAATAACAGAGTACATTGTATTTTAAAATACATAAGCATGTGATGTAGAAGGAGCCAATAAGTCCATGTGTACATGATCGTTTTACCCACTGTCCCAATGAAGCAATCTAATATTGCGGATATAATTAAAAAATTGAGAAATGAGGCGATCTGTTTCAACCATTATTTTTGAAGGATATATATTAGTTTCGTATGTTGCACAACGCAAATACTATATAATGTCATGACGTGGACACGATAGCCAACTATCCTTCGATCAGCTAAATAATTGCAACATTACTGTTTTATTGCTTTAAATCGTGTTACTTGAGTGTATAAAAATATATACAAAGTAAGTTGTCTTTATTACGTTTCTGTCCTGAATTCATCCTTTTATTGGCCGACGGAAATCCTTATGCACTTCAGTAGAATAGGAACCGTATGCTCTCAAGTATCAAGCATAAGTTCCTCAAGTATATTATGTAATGAGAGCATGCTTTTTTCAGCTGATATGTCCCACTTGTGATCAATGTTAGTTCAAAGAAAATGACTTGGAGAAATTCAAATAATCGTTCACTATGTGTATTTATATATTTGCAAATTGTGTCCGCCTTCTGTTTTAGTTTTGTCGGTCATATGATTTTTTTAACCTAGACCTACTCATGTGTTGGATTCTTTTTCGTTTTGAAGTAATTGTTAAGGTGAACTATTGTTTTGTAACTGGTACGTTCTTTAAAATTTAATTCAAGAAAGGTTACCTCGGAAACAGCGTACAGTTTCGAGCGTTTTTAAATTAATTTGCACCCAACTCGAGCCCACCGTGACGCGGCACGATGTTTCTATTTGAGACTCTACGTGTTTGTTTTGGCTAATTAATTAGAGGGCCCCTCCCCTTCCATACCGCCTGCTGACTAATGTCCCTGGCTATAAACCTTTTATAACGCCTGCTTTTGTATGAATTATTGCGCTTATAGCTCCTGTCGTAAGGATTTATTTATAAGATTTTTCACCTCCTGCCGTGTTACCGTTTTTGAACGGAATTATATTTATGCAAATCGGAAGGTTGTTCCGCTTGTTTTGTGAGGAAAATTGGCTATCAGAAAGCAGCCTCCGTCAATCTCTAAAACAGGCGGTTTTTGGAGTTGCTGATTATTTAAAAGGAAACGGAATAGACGCTGACGGCAAATTGATTTTCATTGCTGACATTAAGAAATAAAGAAACAGTTTTGTCACAACTTTACAATACGTGACTTTAAATTATTGAGTAAAAATTCGAAATTTCTGCCGTGGTCTTGGGGAAGATTTTTTTACTTTAATTTAAATATCTTCATTAGAGTCAAATGGTTAATCATTTCCTGACGCTTCTGTACGAATAAAAAATTCGCCTCGATTAAATTATTTAACTGTCACTTATACTTTTAAGTGACAACTAGAGAATTTTTGTAAATGCCATTCATACTTTCCTTTATTACCAGTGGTCGGATTTTCGAGCGTCATTTCAGGGTCGCACTGCAGTCAACATTACTCGATTTTTTATAAAATAAATTGTAATACAATTTCAAGAAAAACAGTGATGTTTGTTTTTGTAATCCAATCTGTTTCAAATTTACTTGAGAGATCGTTTTTGAATTAATTTACTTATTTGCAGATAAATCTTTACCATATATTTGAAATAATTTTTAAACGATTTCAAAAAAGGAGAAGTTTATATGTGCGCGTATTTTTGGGATAATTTCCGAGATTACTGGACCGATTTGCGTGATTCTTTTTTTTTTTGAAAAAGTTTACTAACAAGGTGGTCCCATATAACTATGGTCATTATCTGACGAGGTCCGGAAATGGCAATGGAATTGTGTTTCAAGATATTTGCTACTGATTATTGTTCTATTGCAAAATAACTACACCATCCACCAGGTCAGGGTCTGATGAGTTCTGGATATGAGCAATGGAACTCCTTAAAGGATGGTAGTAAACCAACCATGGTTTAAGATATTTGGTACTGCTAATTGTCACTTTGCAAAATAACTACGCCATCGACCAGTTCAATTTCTGATAATGAATTCTGGTGGTGGACAACGGTAGTCCTTAAGGGATGGCAGTAAATCAACTGTAATTCAAGATATTTGCTACTGGTAGTTGTTACTTTGCAAAATAACTACACTATCGACCAGGTTAGAGTCTGATTTTGGGTTCTAGAGATGAACAATGGAATTCCTTAACGGATGGTGGTAAATCAACCGTGATTCAATATATTTGTTACTGGTAGTTGTTATTTTGCAATATAACTAAACCATCGACCAGCTCAGGGTCTGATCGTGAGTTCTGGAGATGAACAATGCAACTCTTTAACCGGTGGTAGTAAATTAACTGAGATCCAAAATATTTGTTACTGGTAGTTGTTTATTTGCAAGATTTGATGTTGGACTTCAGATATAGAGAACAAAAATACTCAACACCTAACAGCTAACCACTCATGGCTACTGCTATCCCTTCGCTTCCGTGTGTTATTGATAACCAGCTTTAGGGAAAAAGGTAATTAATTATATACCAGCTTTTGCCTGAGAAATGTTTGGCTGAGAAAGAAATTAATGAGTATTAGGTAAAGTGTGACGATTAATGATATTAATCCTAAAAATACAAAAATAAAACATTTTTAAAAAAAACGACTTAAAGAAAGGTAGGTACAGAAACTAAAAAAAATAATTCAAAGTAGGTATCTATTTATAAGTCTGTGCTAGCTTTGCCAATCAACTTAAACGAATACAAAATTTTATGTTATAAATATGCACTTTGTGTAAATATTTCGTACTGTGAGTACATTAAAAGTTAAAGTTTTGAATTTAAATGATAAATTAGTAAAATTATAAATTTATTTAAGGTGATCAGCAGTGCCGATACCGACTTCAGAAATAAGTAACTTAGTTATTTATTGCGAATAAATAGGTACTTACTTTGAGTTATTTTTTTTAAGTTTTTTGTGCCTACTTTTTGAAGTTGGTTTTAAAAAAAAATGTTATCATATCAGTTTTTGTTAGAGACTGTCTGAGGAACCCCCTTGGGATAGCAACAAGAATTCAGTGATTTTCAAGTGTTTACCTATTACGGTTTAAAGTATACAGCCCTGTGACAGGCAGACAGACGGATAAACAGACGAACGTTAGAAGTTTAGTAATAATGTTCCGTTGGCACCCTTTGGGTATGCAACCCTAAAAAGGAGAGATTTACGTATCAGTGTAAGAGGATACTTGTTAATTTACTAAGTAAATTATTGATTTGCTATAATTTACTATACACGGTGTCTAAGAAAAATGTCGAACAAAGAAAGACGTTATTCCTTGACTAAAAAGTAGTTGATTGTCGTCAAAATAAAATTTAAAATATGACTTTTTTTCAGAAAATTTAAAATAATATTCATCATTATTTGTATTTTTTTCATACACACGATACTTACGCACGTTAATCATCACCGCTCGGGTTAATGACCGCGGTCCCTCGTGCGAGACATTGTATATGAAGTAATTATAGGTAGGGAGTATTTCATTTAATTTATTGGTTAAATAACGTGAAATATAACTATTAACAACTTAATAAATAATATTATTAATGTACTCACTCATTTTGTAGTTCTGTGGAAACCACTCAATCCGTGACTTTTTCACGTTTATAAAGTATTACACAGAAGTCATTTTAGCACCAATTATTTCACAAAAAAATTTATTAATTTAATGTTCGTATAAAATTATTCCACTTATTTGTTTAAGAATTATTTCCGTATTGTTCTAACTACAACCGCGCCCTCCTTGTAATTGAATTAGTAACATTATCCACCATTTGAGCATTTCTCTTAGTTTTATTAAAACTGTCGGTAATCCTTTCTCGTAAAGTTTGTTCGTCCGGTCATTCAGTTGAGAATACATCGGATTTGACCCTACTCCAAAGAAAAAAATCGATTGGAGTTAATTTTGGAGATCTCCGAGGCCAGGGTACAGGTCCACTGCGCTCTATCCAGTGACGACAATTTTACTCGTCTAAATACGAATAGTCACGTACCCGAATACCGAAGTGAGGGAATGCACCGTCGTGTTGCCACCACATATCTCTGACTACGCTCAAAGGCAAATTTGAAATAAAGCTTTCCACTTCATTAGGCAAAAAATACAATTGTCCGATGTCATTTTGGTAGGTAGGAAAAACGGACATACGAGCTGAGCCCAAAATTCCCGCCCACACATTTAAAAGCCATCTGTGCTGAAAACTTCCCGATCGTTTTAAATGTGGATTTGTATGGATTCAGTAGTGTTCGTTATGCGCATTAAATATTCCATGCCGCGTAAACGTGCTTTCATTTGACCATAAAATACGACGATCAAATTTTGGCGAATCGTCATTCATGCGAGTGAGCCATTGTTGTACAGCACGATAGTGGAACGAATGTTGTCCATCTTCTCTCAGCGTATTTCCGACAAGCGTTTTTCGTAAGCTAAGAGACATGGCTATCGAACGTATGCTGCGGGTAAAATCTTCGGCAAATGCATAGAGGATAGCATCTTCAGCCACGTGACGTTTTGTATCAACTGAGCGTTCTCTATGAAACGAGGGCATTACCTAACGAGTACTATGAACCCGACTAGCCAACCTTGGGATGGTCCGTTCATTTGGTTTTCTGGCGCGATTTGGATACATAACCGAATGAATACCTTATACTCATGGTATGGCGAGTATTGCAATCACATGCAATTGTCATAATATTCCGAATTGGAATTGCGCACAGTAGACATTATAAGTTATCAAAATAATAATTTAAAAAAAACAAACGCTAATACTCCAATAAACCGAAATACGTTGAATTTAAAAACGACACGATACATTCAAAGCGCGGCTTTTCATTTGACTGATTGTTATTCGAAGCGCACATGTAATAATACTTTGCGCCAAGTAACATCCTTTCTCAAACTGGGTGTCGCGTTTATTATTAAAGGGATCGCAATATGTTCAAAAAATAAGATCTTCATACAAAACATTCGTCTGTTAATTTTTTATGAATGAAGTGTTACAAAATTGAATATTAACAGGTTATAACAACATGAAAAAATAAACCTATAGCTTTTTAATTTATTTAAAATTATTAACATTAAATTAATTAAAATGTTATTTTAATTTTATAGTATAGTAAAGAAGTCGCCAGGCTTTTTACTTAAGTTTTTGTTTTTTTTTCGTGGCTCGCGACATAAAAATGGTTGAGAAAAAATGGCTTACACTGTTAATAGTTTTGCCAGATGAATCGCTAAATTTGCAGCTAAAACTTTGTTTTTTCCAAATACATTCAGCTGTTATTTGTCACATTTATTTTTAATTAAATTAATTATTTAAAAAAAATATTATATCCCTGCAGTTAGTAAGGTAAAAATAAAACATTAGAATATAATACTAAAAACCTGTTTAAAAGAAAAAAAATTATACTTTACGAAATTTTTAGGCCGCCACTGCCGTGTGTCCTGTTATTAAATCGAAAGAATTGTGGTCAAAGTAAAATAAAAATAATTCAATACACGTTAAATTTAACGTATGATCCAAAAACCCATGTAAAATAGTCGATTAAGATTTTGATTAACAAAAAATGTTTCAATTAACAAAAACATAACCAAACAAATATAAAATTATTCTTTAAAAATTACAACTTTATATTTTTTCTTCAAATTAACGAGATACTTTCATAATTGTACGAACTAAATGTGCACAGTATGAAGACAGCTTCTTACAATTGTTTTATGTAACGTTTAAAGCTACATTCCGTATGGGTAATAACAAAACTTATTAAAGAATTATCTTTTCTAAATCTTTGTAGGATTCCTTCCGAATCTGGTATAATCGTTGAGAATCCTCTTATGCACAGATGTTTTTTAATCCAATCTTAGGTATATATACACAATATTCAAAATGCGAACTATTTATTAAAAAAATAATAACGTTACGCTGTTTTGGAACATCTGGCTATGTTTGTTGCGTAGTGTCGGCTTTGCTTTTGAGACAAGGTATAGTTTCTAATTAGTTGGTATAATCGGAAGATAAACGTTGGCCAATCTAATCTAGTCCACGTGAACTATAAGCTAATAGAAATCGTTTACGGTATAATGATGCTTCGCCCCTTTCTATAACTCTACTTTTTAAAGTAACTTCTCAAAGTAAATCTCAGTAAAGAAACATATGGCTATTTTTATTGCGTAGTGTCGGCTTTGGTTTTGAGACAAGGAATCGTCTCTAATTAGTTGGTATAATCGGAAGATAAACGTTAGCCAATCCAATCTAGTCCACGTGGACTATTAGCTAATAGGAATCGTTAACGGTATTATAATGCTCCGCCTCTTTCTATCACGACACTTTTTAAAGTATTTTTCTCTCAGTAAAGACGGAGCATTGCTGAAAACACACGTGTGGTCTCATACTTGACGTACGTAATTAGTAAAATAAACTACAGAACTAAAATGTAGGAATTTAATACCTTCATCCGTTACACTATTTAAATGAATTTGAATTTTTGTTTTATCGATATTATATTTTGCCATGTATAGGCGAGAAATTAATTGAAGTTAAATATTTTTAATCGTTTTATAGTTCAGACTTCAATTTTATTGTATCCGTCGATCGACTACGAAGAAACTTTACGCGAAAGGATTAGCAAAATTTTAATACGTTTAATAGAAATATTCAAATGTTTGATAAAGTGATTAACTCGATAATTAGGAGTGCGATTGTGTTTACAGTAAGATGGTTAATATTACATATTTAAGTCTAATCAAACATTGAAAGTGCAGTTATTTTTCAGTGCATGTTAAGTGAATACAATTTAATTGAAATTATTTTTCTGTGCAATATTGTACAAACTATTTAAGTCATGTGATAGTGATTTCCGCATACTACAATATGAGTGAGTACATTAGTAATTAATTTATTATGTTTTTAATAGTCATATTTCACGTCATTTAACAAATAAATTAAATTCCGTATTTAGGTACGTAATGGGACGGGTATTGGTGAAAAAATAATATCAGCTGCTTGGTACATTGAATAATAGAGTATATATATATATATATATATATATATATATATGTATATATGTATATATATATATATATATATATATACATATATATATATATATATATATATATATAGTGGTTGCGTATGGCTAGCGTGTGCTTGTGTGCGTGTGTTAGCGGTATATTTTTTGCACTCATTTAGAAAAAGGAAGTGTTTTACGTTTTTATTTCAATGACAATTCATTCCTTTATAGCCAACGAATAGCGTCTTTCTTTATCCGACATTTTTTCCCGAACACCGTGTATATTTTACTCACCGTACAAGTGGTGGCCATCGACGACGTTACCATACCATACCAGACCATCCCATACCTACTGTGTCAAAGATAAAACTAAATATATTGCTTGCCTGATAATTTAATGTTTTGTCTAAATCCAATACTTCCTAAACTGTTTTTAGACACTATATGATTGGTTAATTTTCATATGCACACTAGGGATACACAATACGTGCACACTAGGAGATGTTACGGAGGTGGTTTTATCGGAACTGAAATCGGAGTATCTAGAGTTAGTTTGTCGGAATCGGAACCGAAGTCGGAATCGGAATAGGAGGCTGAAGAGAGGTATGTACCTAAGTAGTAAACATGTTGAAGGCAGGTTTAATAATACAAAATATACTAATTTAATCAACCTTTTTAATTTCATATAAAAATACTAGCTATAATATATTAATAAAATTTTCTGAAATGCAAAATAGCTAAGTTGTTGTTGTAGCTAATTACTTATAACAAATGAAGTGGGTTATTATATTATTAAGGAATTACTCCAAAAGAAGCAAATTGTATTTAATAAACAAAAGGTTAGCAGCTGTATTTCTATCTAAATGAGCCCAGCGCAACTAAGTATTGTTCGCTTGCAACTGAACAGGATGGACAGGACAAATATTGGCGGAAAATCGAGTGCAGAGAATATAATTTTGAATTCACTTTCCACCAAAATAAGGGATCGCTGCTCATGGGAACACGTTTTTCTCTGTTGTTTTCATTAATAATAAGAAATTTATCGAAAACTGTATTTTCTGATGCAGTATTATCGTTGTCATCATCGCTACTCGATAATATATTAGGTAAACTTGTTTCGATAATATATTAGATAAACTTGTTTATTTTTAGTACTGCAAGACTGAACGGCTTCTGGTGATGCCAACCTTGCCCGATTTTCTGCAGAAACTTCAATATTTTCAAATTAATTTACAAATTTATCTCCATTACTAACTAAATTTATTAATTCGGTAAAAATCCTTTCCTTGATCACTTCATTGAAAAAATCTGTTGCGAGAATCCAGATACGTAGCTATTGCAAAGAAGTTGGTTTGTTATTGCATACGTAGTTGGTTTGGTAGAATGAAGGTTTCCAAATCTTGCATTCAATTGGTCGATAGTACATTTTATTATATTATTAAATCGTTCATTTGTGTCTGGTTTATTGTCTTCTATTTGTAATGTTTGCTTAATAGTGTGTTTTAATGGAATATCTGATGAAATATTAATATTACCGCCACTTATATTTCGAATAATCTCTTCAAAATGATGGAGTAGACTCACAAATGTCTTGAGCTGCAATCATTCTTCAGGAGATATTTGTGATATATTGTGTTTACTTGCGTACAAGCATAGTGAATTCGGTATTTTAATCATTCATTCCATCATATAAAATGTACTGTTCCACCTGTAAAGGAAATTAAATTAAATCTGTACTAATATTATAAATGCAAAAATTTTGACCAATTGTTTGTAACTCAATCACGCTATAACGATTGAACGAATTTGGATAAAATTTGGCATAAAGATAGGTTGCAGTCTAAAACAGACCATAGACTACTTTTCGTCTCGGAAAAAAGTAAAGTTTCCATTAGTTACACATCAATATTTCCACGCGAACGAAGCCGCGGGAAACAGCTAGTTAGTCGTAATTTCTAAATAATTTTATTTTGACAATTTAAAATTATAAATCAGTTTTAATTAGATCAGTATAGAATCTATCTACGTGCAATCTAATCCGCGTGCATGTAGGTAATAAGGTACCAAACAAAGTTTTATCAAAATCTATTCAGCGGTTTGGTCGCCGGGCTTAACAGGCGGATAGATTCTTTCGGATACATAATACTTATTAGCGTTAATGGGTCTAGAAAAATAACTTCGGATAAAGGGCAAAAAGAATTATACAACAGCTTACCGCGTACTACACTCCTAAAGGTTCCACGTCTAAATGTTCTTGGTTAAGTGTTCTTTTTACCATCCCTAAAGACCTTGGTACAACTTAACCAATTGTATTTTATGCAATTCAGTTTGAGCTATTTGAGAATGATTAAAATGCTTCGAAATGATTTTGCATTTCGTTATTAAATTTTTGATTTATTCATCAGAATCTAACACAGATCGTACACATAGTTGTAACTGATGTACAGTACAACTGACATCAGGTATATCGGCTAGTCTCGTTCATATTAGATCCAGAATCGCAAAGAAACCAGTGAATCTTATCGTTTGTTATGCCCTATTCCGTTAACATTTTATTAATTTTTTTCTTGTATGAGCGCTCCGTGTCGAATGTGTGACACTTTAAAATGACTTTCAACCTTTTGAAATCTGAATTTATGCCGTGTGCTGTTAAATTTAATAAAGATAAATTTGAACTTGGTTCGCTCCAAATATCTGTTGTGAATGAGATTTTCTCAAATTGTTTCAGCAAATAGATAAATTTCGAAACGTAAAAAGATAAATGCCGAAAAGATAAATTTCGGCTAATTTTACATATAATACATCACAAATATGTTCTGTAAAAAACTGCCTTCCCCTTAATTGATAATTGGACGAAATGTACAGCAAAAGTCACGAAATTAAATGGAAGATCTTGCAAAGAAATCATTTCTGAAATCAATCTGTCTGTTTCCATTGATTTAAGATTAGAACTACACCACTTTAAATTTTCCATTTAAGTGTCTTTGAGAGTGATTTGTTTTTTGGCCTCTTTTTTATTTAGTAAAATGTATAGATTTTAAATGACTCTTTAACGAAGTAGTTGTACCTCCTTTAGGTGAATATACCTTCCCACAAAGTTTACATTTTGCCGCATTCGCACATATTTCAGTAAAATAGTTTCAAATGAAATTTGTTTTCATTGTTTAAGTAGTTAAAATAATATTTAAAACGTTATTAACTTAATATAGTTATATATAGTTTTGCGGAAAGCACGTGGAGAAGAGGAATTCCTCGCGCGACACGTATTAACATGTTCGTACACGTGAACCGTGACCGCCGCCCGTCGTTGCGTTTTACTTGACCTCCGATTGAATAGTATCGGAACCGAAGTCGGAGTCGGAGGTGTAATATCAATCGGAAGTTCCGACTTATGGGAATCGGAATCGAATCTATCATATATAATTATCGATCTCCTCCGTAACATCCCTGGTGCACACTCTTAGGAAAAACTAGAGAGTAATAACTTGTCACTTTAAGTACGAGTGTACACAAACGTCCTGCTCGCACCCCACTCGACGCGCGCCTACTCCCCCACTAAGAGACTAACTTGTTCGTTCTTGTTCGTGAATAAGCGAGTCATTTGCTTGCGAAACCGAACATTAGTCAATAAAATCTAATTCGCGATTAGTGAATTCACGAACATTTGGGAAGCAGTACCTAGATTTATTTATCACTACAGGCCGGTTTCGCCATACAAGAGTATGTAAAGTTTATTGAAGTAAAACTTCTTTACGCACGCTTGACTTGGGGAGTAAGCTGGTGAATGCGTGACGAGAGCGTTACGAAAAGTGTGATCGGACGAGGCGAACGAGTTGAGAGGGAGATATAAGTTAGTGAAGACACAAAGAGAGAGAGTTACGTTTCGTATCTTACTGTAGGGCCAAGAGAGAGAGGTGCGAGCACACATTTTCTTTCTCCCTTTCTCTCATAGCCAGTTCTGTTTCGTATATCTAAGACACAGTGCAAGCCTATTGTCTGTATCACACTGTAGGAGCAAGAAAGAGCAGTGCGCGGGGACATTTTCTTTCTCTCTTCCTCTCATAGCCAGTGCATGAAATATATATATATATATATATATATATATATATATATATATATATATATATATATATATATATATATATAATATGCGAGTTTGCTAGCGTTACGTGAACGGTGATTTTTTGATTATTTTGTAATTTAATTTCGTTCTTGAACAATTTTATAAATTATTATTTTGTTCAATACATTAAATATTCGACGTTTAAAGTGAATAAAATTATAAATTCATTTTAAAGTTCATATATTGTGAATTTGAAGTTTTACTTCAGTCGTGTGGTCTAAAGAACACCCGTTTTTTATACAGCAAACACTTTTATCTGAAATATGTCGAATACTTATTTTAGAATATCTGTTTTGTGTGGACGATTGTTTCCTTTCACTTTCATCTAACCACAAGACCGCGATTGATTTTGTGCTCCGATTTGTCCTGCGTATAAATTTCCGTCAAATTTTGACTATTATTTTAGACGCTACTTGGACAATTATTAGTTTTTTGACTGCACCTATGTCATCTCTGGAACAGGCGATAACGGGAAATTAAGTTAGTGGCGAAACAATTGCAAAACGGAATGAAAGTTACGATAAATGCATTACAATGACGTAATATTAACGTGTAATGTTTGCAGTGTGGTCGTTAGGACATCCGTATGTCGCACGAAGGAATATTTCTAAACAGTAATAGTCATATAAGCAATATGCAGGGATCACGAACTGATGATAACACCGATTTGGAGAAGATAATAATTTGCATAAGTATACCATGGGTAAACTTGAAAAATATTCATTTTAAAATTATTTTAGAAAAGTATTGCATTGGCCGGCATATCCCTGCCGAGTCTGTTTTAAGAAGATTATTTTTAACAGAGTATACGAAAAAAAAATAATACAGATACGTGAGAAACTACGAGATGGATATTTTTGAGTTTCCATGGTTGCAACTACTGAATTTTAGGATGAAAAATTCGTCATATAATTGTATCGAAACAAAAATTCAAAGTATTCAAGGAAAACTACGATTTTACTTAAAAAAAATGGGAGCAATCTTGGAAAGAAACTCAGATCTCACAATGATTGAGAAATTGGCATAGAGTCCAATCGCTACACCTATGTTTTAATATATTCATCGCTAAGTCAGTTTGCTCTCCCTACGTTTATAGAATGTGAACGCGCAAATGCGAACTATTATACTACATCACAAAATTCTAGTCTCTAAAGCCTCAAAACAAGTTTATAGTCTCAAACGAGTTTCGTCGCGACTGGATATCCTAAATCCTGAACTATTCACAACCCACTAACATTAGTTTGTATTTAGAGTTGTTTTTTCCAAACAATTCCACATTGTTTTTGTCTCATTTATTCTAGTTATTGTTTATTACTTAATGTTACCTCATTTGGCTTATTATTATTTCTATCACTTGGTCATTTTGTAAATGTTATATTTTAGTTTATATATATATATATTTTTTTTTTTTTTTTTTTTTTCTTTTTTTTCTTTTTGATATTAAAGAAATAATGACTGTGTCTATAGTGTACCGAGTTAATATTTTGACACTGTCCTGAAATAATTCTATTCACTTTAATATTTTTTTAGTTCACATAATGAAAAAGTGGGGGAAAATAAATAAAAAGATTTCAT
The DNA here is from genome assembly GCA_039881145.1 of Druceiella hillmani. Lineage (NCBI taxonomy): Eukaryota > Metazoa > Arthropoda > Insecta > Lepidoptera > Hepialidae > Druceiella > Druceiella hillmani. The sequence continues at coordinate 22,490,345 of JAYKKI010000003.1, read as the reverse complement.
TTATCAATTAAATTTTTTACCATGGTTAATACGTCGTCCTCAGATCTCTTTTATGACGAATTTTAGATAGAATAAATGAAGTGTGTAAACAAATATTAAAAATTAATTCTTTGATTACACTATAGAGATTGTTCGAGTATTTTTTTCTAAAACTAAACTGTCATAAATTTAAAAATCCATTTTTTAAATAAAATCTCTTATCAAAAACTCCATCGAACAATATTTTAGTTAAGATATTTTTTCCGGTATTTTATTTTTGAGTTGCAAATATATTACTTTGATCATTGTTTTGAGCAATGGATGTCGTTATTTTAATTGCTTTTAACAAGATGAAACATTAAACGCATTTCTTATAAAATCATTCCATGTAGGAGACAAGGCGAAAATTTATTAGAAGATTAGTAGATTTAAAGAAAAATAATATTTCAGTCAGTTATATACATATATATATATATATATATATATATATATATATATATATATATATATATATATATATAAATATGTATTATATATATATATATATATATATATATATATATATATATGTATATATATATATATATATATATATATATATATATATATATATATATAATTAAACTTGCTTCTTAGATAACAATTTATACAATAACGGCATACATTTATCAACACATCGCGGCGAAATGGAATCGTATTGAAAATTATAAATTTGTGTTACAAGCAATAAAAATAAAAGCATAATTTTCCGACTTGTCTGTAAATATTTTCTCGTTCGCATTAGGGACAGTCGATAACTCACCATTTTGTGTTGCCGCGTCTACCTTTTTATTTTGCGCCTACCCTGGCGGCCGCACTTTATGTGGGGTCGTTTATTAATTTTTGTCATTGGAAATTCCATTAAAGGCGAGTGTCTTCGATCATTCTAGTCGGTCGTAAAAACGTAGCTTTGGATGCAGACCTATTCCCGATCATTTAGCGGCGTGTGAAGATGTGTGTTTTTAACCTTTTATCGATTTGTACGAGTGATGCTAGATGAGATACTTTTTGGCAGGAAAAAGCTGCGTGTTAGGCAATAAATAAATTATTGAATTGTAAATATATTAACTACAGAAGATAAATAATTGAATTTCATCATAAAATTTACAAATTATTCGGGCTGTGCACAGAAGAAAATGCAAACATACCCTCTCAATATATGTAGAACACAAATTCAAACGGACTCATAGACTTAAATTACTTCGTAAGGACAGGCCTATAGCAACCGAAAAATGTCCCACTAGAAAAGGTGCTAAATGGCGAAATTAGCAGCGTTTCGTTTCAGTTGACATTTCGATTCTCGTGAGTATGTGTATCCCGAAAACGGTCAAAAAATATTGGATTGTGTAGTAAAATATATTTAAATTACAGTCATAGAATTTTAAAAAAGGTTGACATATGTTACCTTCGGTTTATAATATTTTCTCATATATATTTTTTTGTTATTTATTGAATAAATAGTTGTATTTTCACTAACTATATGAATTCCAACGTTGTGACCTTGTAAAGACGTGTTTTCACACATTATTTTAAATATTCATTTTTCTTCGCTTTTATTTTTGAAGATCTTCTGATAAGTACGGTGCCGGTAAAACAGGAAACCTTAGAAACAAAATGAATTATTATTTATCTTTCTGTCTGTCACTTCAATAACTCAAAAACTTTAAACCGATAAGCTTAAAACTGGAAAATGTAAATATGAAATGTTCATAGGTTTGAGTCATTTAGTGATTAAATATAGCCAACGAATGTACTTTTTGACAAAGCCTATACATGAAAGACACACATGCATACACACACTTTGTGTTTTTACTTGTTGAGAGCAATATCCACTCTGTTGTAGGTTATTAAAATCATTTTCCAGTTCGTTAAGTATAAGTAGTGCAAAAAGGATTTCGCAGACTAAAGAAAACACCAGTTATCTTATCAGTTGAAAATTTTAAGCATGCTATTATTATATGTATGTATGCATACATATACATCCACACACACAAATACACTTACACACACACACACGCACGCACGCGCACGCACGCTATTCTAGATAAGTATGAGTCGATGCACTAAAAGTTTCTATTATATAGTTAATTGTATTAAGACGAATGTGTAGCGTACCTTGGATACAAGGTAAATATTAAGAAGGCGCAAATGTTACAAGCCATAAGATTTGAAACAAGAACTAAACGGGCGTAGTTACGAGATGATATTGTAAACAGATCACAGATACAATATCGTTTTCATCGATACAACTAAATAATATACATCTAAAGTTGCGTTATACAAACGGATTTCCACGAAATCACTAGGAATCTGACATTATTGGATATTTTGATTGTCGTTAAGGATTTATTATAATAATAATAAAGGAATGAGTTGAAGAATATTCCTCAGCAAATGAGATTTTACTTTAACGCATGTAAGTTTTAGTGCCCTTATTGCAAATCCTTTTAAGTACTTTATTGCATTTGAAATGCCAATCAGCATACACGCTATTATATGTTGTATTCTGCAAAGCAGGATACAACAGGTAACAGCCCGTGGTCATATTATGCATCAGAATAGCAAATTAACATTGACAAACTTTCATTGACAAATATGCAAATAGTTAGTTGACAAATATGCATTTTGTACTACATTTTTCTTGTAATTGTAAACTCACTCGCTACGTAAACTTACCAGTTGGGTCTATATGTCAGTTCGTATGAAAGCTTACAATACCTTAAGGAATTGTAAGCTTTCATACGAAAATATTGCGTAATTAACAATATTCATTCGAACTTTATTTTTTGAAGACATGCTTAATATTGGTTCCTATTTCGAAATCCATTAGAAGTTTATCTAATCGAAGCATGGAAATGTTTCGAAATACTTGTGGCACATCACAATTTTTGTCATTATTTCCTACCTTCGTGTCCTCTTATTATATTATTAAGAGAATAAATCTTTCACTTCAAAGCGCGTGTTTTAATCTCATCGTGGCCTGATCGTTTTATGGCTCCGTAATGCTGTACTTCGAAAAAGAAACAATGAAATCTCGAGTCTACTTCCCAAAACTAAAGTTACTATCGTAGCTGAATAGTGCGTCTCGGAAGGGAACTTTCAAAATACCAGGCTAAAAACGTCGGCACATAATTGCATTATGGCTTTTTATAGTTTCTGGCCGTCTCGCTTTAGTAAGACCGTGCGTGAATGTGCACACGTAGAATAATTACTAGGTGCTCGTACCGTGACATCAATGTACATTATAATGCTGTGATATCAATCAATTAACACTCAAATCGATAAAATTACCGTGGCGAGCGAGTTATCTTAAGCTGACACAATGGCAATGACGTCACAAAGTATTGTTTTTTTAATCGTTCATTTTTTGTTAGCAATATTACCAAGAAATTGAGTGTTTAAAACGTCGTCTTCGCGTAAAGTAAAATTTTACACGCCTCTTATTAATTAGTGACCACGCACAGCGCGGAAATGCTGAATTTTATAAGCATTCTGGTTATGTGGTTTACCATTTCTCGTGTTAGGGTCTTAATACCTATTTATAACACACATTGCCGAATGTACTTAATTTTTGTGAGTAATTAAGTCAAGTACAGGTTTTAATGGGCAAATGAGATTATTTTCTTTGTGATACGGGGTAAGGTTTATTTATTATTCTTTCTATCACACGTATATCTTTGGTCGAGCAGTAATAACTTCCCGGCTCAAACACCAGCTGTCAGCTTTTTTCTCTTTATTCATATGTTTACATTAATTATATATTATGCCAGCTAGAAGGTTCACAGAATAAATTATGACTTCGTATTTTTACATTATAATGCAAGTTTTTTAACTTGTTAAAGCTGAACGTTGTAACTCAGCTTTTAATGTCATATTTTTGTATATAAAAACGTATGCTGATACACCTTCAGGGTTAATTGTGGATCACAAAGTAACATAAAATTTATCGATAGTAATTACTCCGTTGACGTCATTAGTTTGATTAAATCCCTACATTGGCCGCCGCAGATGATAGCGGTCCACCCTCAAATGTTAGAGAGATTGTGTTGAATCTAATAACTGGCCTGTCCCTCGTCTGAATCGATCGAGTTGTCTTGTTTATTAAATTTACGCGCGAACTTTATATAGACCGTAGACATTGTTATATGAAAGTACAGGATTTGCACATCTGAGACAGTTTATTGTTGTTTAATTAAGTAAAATTGCCAATAATATATATTCATTATTACGCCATGAAGCTTTTTTTAAATTACTTCGTCAATACGGCATAATGACAATTTCACAGCACTGCATTTTATTTAATACCACTCATGTTCTCAATGATACTCGGGTTTTCATAATAAGATTTTGACGAACTATAAAATCTATTTCGTAATAAAAAAATGAATTCGGAAATAATCCTAGAGAGTTCTTTTGCTCTAACATAACACTTGTAGTTGGTGAGCTTACTGACGCATAGCTTATTCCGAAAATTAACATAAATTATTTTTATACTTATCATTATATATTGACTGATTATAATTTTCTTGGTATTCGGTAAGTTTGTAAATGAATTATTTGATTCAGGCTATTTTTCAGTAATAAATGTTTGAAGAAGGTTGGGAAAGAGCTAGACATTCGATCAGACGACCTTTTAACTATCAATATGTTCAAGTTAGCGTTCAATAAACTAATTTCAGGAATTAAATATTTTAATAAGCATAAAGTTAAAATTAAGGTAAGTTTTAACTTTAGTGCGTAGCTCTGAAAAATGTATGTTTTTAAAATGCAAAATTGAACTTTCTCGTCTGTTATCATCGAACTTTTCTTGTCTGATTTTTTAATATAAGACAATATGTCTCTGATTGCTTTACGTCGCTTTTCCTATTGAAAATTTATTCACGCAAAGGCATCGAGCATTCTCGCAGCAGTTTGCCTTTTTACTCGCCTTTTACCGAGGCATTTATATTGTTTCTATCTGTCTACGAATTGTTTTACGGTGAAGCTTTCGCCTTTATTAAATCGACTCGTCGTAAATAGTGGTTACACCACAATACGCTTTCAAAAGGACTTCTCGATGTATTTACACTGTACGAACCGTATCAAACACACATACCAAAGCACTGAATTCGTTATCAGTATTCGTTTATCTTTCGTCCTCGCCTTTTCAACAAAGGCACCTGACTAGCTCACTATATATCTCTTTATTTTCGATCATGGAAAATGGTCTCTAGGAGGTACATATATGTTTATCGCTGGCGAGGTTTCGTCTCTGATTTGAATTTTGTATTTGACCCTCGAGAGACTTGGTTGCATTTAACAGAGGTAATTTCGCGACTAATAATATGGTAATTGATAGGGAACTTATATTTGTTTAGGGCTTCAACTTCCATGCATATTTGTACAGTTTAAATGATGGAAATTTTATGTTAAGCAATCATTGGACAATTTGTAAAGATGTCTTTACAAAATTGCCCATCGAAGATCTTATAATACTTCATCATGTAGTTTCATCGATTTGTGAATAAAAATTAAGTAATTATGAAGTGTTATTTTCTATTATTCATCTTCAAGTTTTAATGGAGTTTGTTGCTTTAGTCTCTAATTTAAATATAATTGTACATCATATTAATTGTATAAATTTTTGCTGTGTTATATTTCTTTTCCTTTTATTCGTAATAACGTATGTCATAATGCCCTATTCGTAATTTAGACAAGAAATTTAAGATAACAAAGTTGATTAATAACAATGTTTTCTGATGCGATATGAAAATTGAGATATAAAATCAGTTTATTTAGTTTACAAATCACATCTATCTCTAAAATTGCGTGTTATTGACATATTAAGTGATTATTTTTTTTTAATTATGCTTTTGATTGGCAAAATCTATTTTCTAACTGAAATGTTGTGCTCGACGGGGTCATATATTGTATAATTCTATTAAATTAATTTAGCTATAGTCAAATTAAATTGAACTGAATAATCTAAAACTCACGAACGCATTTTGCTAAATGCTAAATGACGGTGAAAAAGCGTTCAACTATTTGGCCATAATCAATCCAATCGATCGAACTGATATTTTTTCCAAGAAAGGTGACTCTTGAAGAGGAAATAGAAGTTTATCATTGACCCGGTTTTAAAGTATAGGAATTACAGACTTGCACATTTTTGTTTCGTTTTCTTTGTCAGACTTTGTAAGAAAGTAAAAAGCGTTCGATTCAAAGGAATAGTACGGCGATGGTTATACAAACACAATCATACAAGATTATATTTTATAGCGGACCTTGATTTATATGTATTGCTGATAAAGATTACACCTATGTGTCATTAGAGGTCACTTACTCGTAATCTGTTCAATTGAACTGTACAATACTACACTTGTGTATAGGAAATAAAATGAAACGAACGTTGTTTTTTAAATTTTTTTATGTATTAGCCTCCTCAATTAATGCTCTGAAATTCCTCTAATAGGGTATTTTTTTGTTAAAATGTTTTAAAACTGTAGAGTAAGTTTAAAAAACCTTGTGATGAAAAAAAACAATGCAAATAACAAACAGTTAATAGGAAAGTTTTAAATAGGAAAAGTGTCAATTTTTTATTCTTTAAATTGAACAAGTTGTTATGAATTTAGTTTCCGCATAAAAAATGAGAAAATTATAAGATGCGATATATAACTTAAGCGCAATATTTAACGAGATACTAAGAATATTTAATAAACTCCCTTATAATGAATGCTAAATAACTGGCCAGTGACGTCATAAGCCAGTTGTGTTTTGTGTGGGGTGGTTCGCGCGAATCGTAGTTCGTCAGTTTTTAAGTCGTTATAACTTTGTAAAAAGTAAATACGATAGCTAGATACGATATATTTATTTGAACCGTTTTTAATGTTATTACTTATTGTATTTTAGTAATAAAAAAATATAGTCAAATACCCTATTAACTTTAATTGAATATTGCTTATAAAAGCAGTAACATTTATGATGAAAATATTAATGAATAATCCGTTTATTCTCATTGGTTAATTTGTAATACTAAAGCAAAAGTAGCCGATCGCCTTTCCAGTAACAGAGATGATGATTTTGTTATCAAAAGCCGAGGTGATGAAGTGACAGCCGTTAAAGGCAACGAGTTTATTAAATTATTCAATGGTCGGGGCATTTTCGCGTAGTCGACGTCGAGGGTACGAGACGTTACCCTATTACAAGATTGTTTAGAAGCTTTATCTAAGTGCAGAGCCTGGAAGTAAGGGGTCGTTTTATTGTTTCCCTTCCGTACGTTTTAATAATGAAGTATCCTTCCGAAAACTGTCATGTCGTCAAAGCTGTTCGATTAGATTTATGTAATTATTCAGTTCTAATTGAAGGATTTTGTACAACTATGCCAATAAATTTAATCTATAATTAACTAATACAAGTCGTTTATAAAAAATATTGCTGGGAATAAATGTGCGAATGAGAATTCCACATTTTCTGTTAAATAAAAGTTGTGCCTGCTGTTTCTGATAGGCTTCAAGATGGTACAAGTGTATTTTTAATTATTGAAGTGTAAACTTTCTTTTGATTGTAACTTGGAGCTGTAATAGCATATTGTAAGAAATATTACCAATTGAAAATAATTCGTTTTTTATAACTTCACTAGGGTTAATATAATAAAATAATTTTGCCAATATAGCTAAGATCAAAGTCAAAAATAAATAAATGCCATATAAATAAGAGATCGGAGTCAAAAAAATAAGTTATTTGTCATCAAGGATGTTCTTTTGTTGTGTTCACATAATATTGCTAACTGTGTGCCCAACTTATATAGTTACAGAATCCATATTTATTCAGATTGAGAATCGAATGTACACTATTTTTGTTGAATTTTTTTAAAAATTTGTCGGTGCAAAGTTACTTTACTAAAACTTTCACCGAACTCATGCGTTGGAGAACTTCAGGATAAATAGAATATTTTTATCGTGATATGTAGTTTTCAATACTACTTGACAGATCTCAATAATATAATTGAAAGGCAGCTTGGTACAGATCATTGTAATTTCAACGTTCATTAATTTTTTTTCAAATATCACCTAATCTACTTCATTTCTATGGTACTTGCGTAGGCTTATAGAAAATATAGGCCAACACAACTTTCATTCGAGTTTAGGAATTACGCTATTGGAGGAAATTGATTGGTGCTGTTTTGAAATACAGTATCCGTAATTTCGGGACTTTCAGCAATATGATATTTTAAAAGAAATAAAAACTATGATACTTTAAATCTAAGTTATCTTAACTGAGTATCTTAGGTTAGAATCAAAATAATCAATAGAAAGTGTGGTATGAATTTAAAAATATTGAAAGAGTATTTATTTTCAATGTACTTCAGTTTTTGTATATTACTTTTAAAAAAATAAAATTTGCCAATAACAGGAAACTTAACTTAAAACAATTAAGTGTTTTATAACTTTAATAATTGAGAACTGAAAGTACCTTGAAATTAATTAGTTACTCTCAGTAATGAAAAAAATAGTACAGTACGGTAAATTTTCGAGTAATTACAACAGTACCAGGGTTTTCCGGGAATAAACCCCTAATCGTGTTTCATTAACAAGATTGCGTTTCAGAGGCAATCACGCAAATTATGCCGTTACAGGCGTAGGTAGAGATGGTGAATCTAGAGAAATACGCAAAACATGTCCATAAATAATATTATTATTAGAAAGATACACTCATTATCTTTAAAATACGAGCTGGATTTTAAAAGTAATCAAAGTAGTAATACAATTTTGGGTTGACTAGTCTCAAATATTACGCTAATTTATAATAAAATTATGTATCAAATATAGTTACCGCTAAAGTTGGGATGCAAAATTTCGATACCTCTTACATTTATTTCATAAACACGAATTGATATCATCTAAAATTACACACGAAACTCATATAAAACTGTATGAAAAAAAAAACAAATTTATGTAAATCTCTGTAATCCATTAACTAGTTAGTCGAGCGCCAACGCTCGCATAAGGAAGTTTGAAAAGGACGCTCTGATGATCATTAGACTTCGTAACTTATACATGATTATTTTCATTAAGAACTTACTTTCTTGATCATTGCACTATTTATGTGATATGACATTTTTTCTTATATTATACACCAATCAATTTAAGTAAGAAAATTTACCTTTTATGTTATATGTTCACTTTATTTAACAGAAATAAGATTATGATTGAACATATATTTTCTACAAAACGTCAATGTACATTAAGTTTGATCATAATTTGCTTATATCTATAAGTTGCTTTATTATTTTTTATATTGTGGAAAGAATTCTATGTTTCCTAATGAATTTTCAAGCAAGCCACGTATTCACTAGTTTTATGTTTAATATTATATTATCTTTTAAACAAATGATTTACGAAAAAAACTTGCCGTTCATCGATAAATGCTAAGACGAGGCTTATATTAAACCAACATATACGAAATTGGAAGTAATGACTAAATCAAATTCCATTTTAAATTTGTACTAGTTTTTAGACGCTCAGTAAATTATTTAAATATTTTTTCCATATAAATCTTTTCAAATGTAATAAATATATTAGATTCTTGAAAAGCTATGATATTATTAAAAAAAACTTAATGAAAGAGTTTTGAAAAATAGATTTAATGTACGCTTAAAATACAAACTGGTATACTTTTGGATTTATTTTAATATTGTTAAAATAAGTAATTATTTATATTTTGTGGAAATTTATTTCAAGAAAATATTAGGCGGAATGTCCAAAAATTATTCTCGTGTTTACACAATTTTTACGTGTCATTTTTGACTTTGTATATTGTGCTTTAATGTTTTTTTCTCTCCACTCAATATAAAATGGTAGGCGCAATCTCGCATCACCATCTGAATTGATATGATACTTAGTAATAGTAGAGCGCTATTTTAAGATGTTTCATACAGCGAAATTATCTCGTGTCCAAAATTTTGTTGTAAATTATTGTAATCGTATTATTTATTATATATATATATATATATATATATATATGTGTGTATGTATGTATGTATATATATATATATATAGATATACATACATAAGTCACGTCTAATATAATAATCGTATAGGACGTGGTGTGTTATATATACATAGTCAAAGGATAATAGATTTTCCTTTATTCTTTCGACTAACTTAAATTATTTTTTGTGCACGGAAGCATGAATTGCAGATTAACATACATCTCTACTATTTGTGACATAGCGAAAAGTTTCTCCTCGACATTTAATATGAAATCCCGTTTATATGGTACTAATTTTACTTTGAAACCTTCATATGATAGCGAGGAAAGAATAAATGTCAACTAACGCACTTTCAGTTTTTTTAACATTTGTCTTCGGCTTTAATTATTCATAACCTGTACAGACAGACACTTTGGATATTCGAAAGATATTTTGGCACCTTTGTATCTTCGTAATCACATTCATTCATAATCACAATTCTATTTTTTTTAAATGGTTTTTAATATTTTTTATTCCAAATATTTGCGTAAGAAAATTAATCTTCCTTATGTACATCTTGTTTCACAAAAATTACTATTATAGTTATAATAGTATATGTGATCTGTAAAACGTACATGTGTATTAGTTTGGCGTACAATTTGTTTCTATCTATAATTTTTTCATTATTTTTGATATTATGGAAATAATTCTATTTTGGCTAGTGAATTTTTAAGCAAGCTACATGTACAAAATTTTTGAACTTCAGGTTTTTATGATTTTTTGTTTAATTTCGTGTTCATTTTTGTAATTAAAAGAAAAACAAAAACCCCTCATTAATGAAAGACATCTTGAATGTCAAATATAATAAACCTGAACAGACAAAATGTGTAGTAATGATTAAATCAATTTACATTTTAAATTTCTTCTCGTTTGTTTTCTGCCTTGGCTTAGTAACTACTCTAAGACAATATTTTACATAGTTTTCTGAATAAATAATTTTGAATGAAATTAATATATTAGATAATTTAGAAACTATATTATTATTAAAAATGCTTAAGTGTAAATGTTGAGTTTTTAAACATGATGTAAAGTACATTGAGTTATTATTCTAATGAATTTATAGATTTAATACATTGGGTTGAGTGACATTTAAACATTACTTAAATATATAATTAGTTTTATTTAGTAAAAACATCTTTTAATAAACTATTGCATATTAACATACTTGTTATCGTATTCGTTAATGTAATAGAGTTAAAGTGGTAGAACGGCGGTTAATTGCACGGTTCGTTCTCGGAAGCAAATTTAGAAGAAAAAATTAAATATTTATCTGACGATATCCTCATTTGTCCTTGTCACGTGTTCGTTAAGACAACACGAATTGTGTTCAGTATTTTGTTTGTCAGAATTGTGTTAGTCAGATTTGAGCAACGCGGAATAAAAAAAAATTTAAAACCTTTAATTCCCCAAAATTGAGTGTTAATGTGTCTAGTATATTATCATCCTAGCATTTGTCACGAAAGCACTTAAGATCAGTGATTTTTTTCTCCGACCATACTGTTATTGCTTATATCTCAATATTACTATAAATCTACAATACTATATAGCCCGTGGAAGTCTGGAAACATTATAAAAGTTGTACGTGAATTGGATTAGTAGTCGCTGCGTGAATCTCTAAAAAAACAAACATGCAAACAATGAAACAGAATTTCGTTTTAATAATGTAAGATTATAACGTAAATACTACATTGTCAGGCTGTGAATATTGTAGTTTTTATCAAATAATTTATTGAATACAGTTCTAAAGGCAAACGTTACGTTAATTAAATTATAATGATTTCCCTGATAATGATTTCAGAATGGTATTTATAATTTTTAGACGACGTTAGAGAACAACTTTGCATCTCAAAAATTGAAATTTGTACAAATTAAAATTAGCTCAATACTGTCATATAATAAAATTGTGAATTTTTAGCGATTTCTTGGTTTTGTTATTGCGTAATACTGAAAATGAATTTATAGCGAATTATATTAGTTATAGAGTGAAAACGTGAAAAAGAGGTTATTTGGAAATATTTTTAGAACATAAATAACATTTCAGCCCTTTGAAGTTGTTATCATTACATAAAGCATTTATCATTATATAAAGTCTTTTTTTATATAAAAAATTGGCTTACTAATTAAATTTACTGCCTTTTGGTGAGCCGATCGCCTTAAATTAAATAATCTGGACGATAAGTTAAACAGTGATGGATCCCTCAATCAACGTCAAATTCATTTTTATGATATCTGTCTAAGATCCGTATTTCAAGGATCAGGTTTATACCCGATATTCACTTTTGGCTGCCAGTCCGTATTATAACCCTCATTAAATAGTTATATGGATATCCGACACATTACTAATAACAAGCCTAATCTTTTTAAATCTCATACGTAAAATCATTAATGAAAAAATAAATTACGACGAAGGATCACGCTATTGTTGTCTACAAAGATATAAAGATTTATACATAGTCCGCGCGCTAACGGTACCTTTCCGCGCCCTCTTTTGTTGGCAATTCTGTTGAATTAAATTACGCCCAACCGGCGACGGGCCCTTAATTTTATTTGTCCTCAGTTAATATTTTTAATATTTACTTACTGAAAATATATGTAATTAATAATAGTTGATTGGGCGCAATAGTAAAAAAAAATACTATTTGAATATTTATTTTAACTGACATCCTTCCTGCTTATGCTATATTTTAAGCTAAATGTTATTGATTCGCATTTATTGCTATTTATTTTGTTGAAATGAACCAATGGAAAATACATAAAAAATGCCAATATGTGTGTCTCATTCGGTTTTTACGATTAAGCCAAAAGAAAATGCCAAATAAACATACTGATATCTCATTCTAAAAATGCGCAGAAATGTTGCGCGGAGAGGCCACTTAACGGTTATACTTTTTTAACACTTTGAACTTCGTACGCACTGAACTTCTGATTTGACTCCTCATAAAACTTCATATCGGGCGCTATATATAAAATCAATTCTTAAGGAGTAAACTCCAAAAATATGTATTTTGATGTGTGTATGTATATTAAAAGGTATTTATTAGTATTCTAAGTTGGAATTTAACAATTCTGTTATTAAATTCAATCTGACTAGCGACATGATTCCCTTTGCCTATAGCTAGATTATCAAAATGTACATTAAAATTAGTTTGTACTGGATGATTCAGTTTACCTATAGCCAGAATGTTAAAATGAGCATTCAATTAGTTTGGACTAGATGATATAAGCCAGTATCTGCTTTAATTCAGATAGTTATCAATGCATATTTATTCTTCATATTTGGTAATTTAACATACACTTGCAAAAATATATTGTATTCTGATAAATTGAGTTAAGTTGGACTAGTTAATATAAACCATTATTTCATAGGTTTTCAATATAAAAATCCTATATCATTGTTTAATACACCATTTTATTGAACATTTGTTTTACCAATCTCTTATCAAATTGTAATGTTTACTTGTAGACCCTTACTAACAAAGCTTGAAAACATAAATGCGACTTAACAATTAGTAAAAAATTCCCGCAATTTTTGTATAAGATCAAAAATAAACATTAACATTTTATAGCTTTTAAATGTTTTAAACAACGTGCTACACTGCTTTTCTACACATAATAAAATAATTATTATATGATTTATTATTTAAAATTTGACTGTCTGTTGTGAAGTTTAAAAAAATGTAAAATAAAACACAATATGACCAGAAAAATTAATAAAAATAAAAGACGAAATAAGAAAAAAACAATATTTAAAAAAACAAAATAGAATAAAAATGTATAAGTAAAGAAATTAATAATCTAAAAATGTATTTCATTTATTTTTCAATTTCCTCTATGCAACTTCAGCAAAATTTCCTTGCGGATTTCATGGAGCTCGTCGTCTCTTTATTGTCTCTGCTCAATTCATGCCTCATGCAATTTCTTTTTAATTCTTCCGTCTGAAGCAACTGACGTTGGCTAAAAGTGAGCAGGATATCCGAATGCTGGCTGCTGGTGCGTCTCCTGCGTTTTAGTATATTCGTGTCCATGTCCAACATGGTTTCCTGTACCTTACTCCTAGGCTGACCGGCAGGAACATCTTCCGTTGCCTCGGACGATGTTGGCAAAGTTTCCGCGGCTTCAGCAAAAACTTCACTTCTACTCATCGATTGTTGGTCAGACGGATCTGTAGATAAATTTAATTAATTCAATGTCATTTCATTAATATCACAAATTTTAAATTTCAATACACTAGAAAGAAAATAAATTAACAGTCCGATTTAAATGTTCTTAAATGAATTTTACAATTTGTAATTTTAAAGGTGATTAAATTTCAAACTATTTTCGTTTGTAGTACTGCTTCTTCAATATTAAATATAAATTCGCTTCAAATAAATTAATCTAAAAACTTTCGGTTAATTTACATTCGTGCAACCAAATTAATTCTGTATTCTATTTTCATTATATACGTGAACATTTGACTACTTTCCCTTTCATTAATAATATCACAAGTATTATATTTATTGCTGGTAGCGTCCCAAGCGTTTGTTTTTCATCTTCACGTTTGCTCCGTCGGTGCGTTTGTTGTCAATTACATCTTTTAAGAGACCAATGTCTACAACAATAGCATTTTCTCTGTTTCCGTGTATTTTCTTTTTCTAGTTTTCATTTTACTACTTTTTCAGCCAAAATGAACGACGCTTACAACTGTCAGTTAATAATTCATTAAAGATGGGCATGAAATTAGCTAACGATTGAGGCACAGTACCTACTGCGTAAGCGGAAATATTAAATCAAAACAAATCTCCGATGTTACGTAATCTGGTTTTATGTTTTGTCTGTTAATACGAGCCTAAGAAGTTAAAATTTAAAGAGACTTTTTAATTTTGTAGGATAGAAGACGCCAAACATTCACACATAATGACATTTAATGGTTGCATCTTTATATAAGCGAACGATGGTAAACTATGTGTGTCAGACTCCGTCATTGCGATTAGGCCATAAGAAAATGTTAAATAAACATATTGATATCTCACTTTAAAGATGCGCAGAAATGTTGCGCGGAGAGGCCACCTGACGATGACACTTTTTTATAACGTTCTGAACTTCTGATTTTACTTTTCATAAAATTTCAAACTGGGCGTTATATATGAAAATCGTTTCTTAAGGAGTAAACCACAAAAATTGACGGAGGTCCATCAAATGTCTGTATTCGGTATCGTCACGCATGAAGAAATTGGAAATACTGTTACGAAGTCGAAACTAAGAGGCAATTTGCGCAGTGGGCATTTCCTTCAGAATAATTGTCTACATACAATTACAATGAAGAAAGTACGAAATGTTCGAAAAAAGGTGGTCGCCTTGGTGTTCAGATGGGCGTGTTAATGTGACTATTATTGTAGGAAATAAAAAAGAGTTGCCTCAGTCTGGTATACCAGCAGATGGTTGCCTGTTGTGTTGGGAAAAGTTCGGGAGCAACACTCTCACAGTAGATCATCTTTTATCACGACAATGCAGCACACTCAGTCACACTAACGATCGCATGTTTGACTACTATTATGCGATTTCTATTTATTTCCCAAAGCCGAAGAAGCGGTGACTGTCATCAACGAGATTGTGGTAGAGTAGGCGGACCGCTTCTCTCAATAGTTCCGCCGAATGAAACAATGCATGGAGTGCCACACAGACTACTTTGAAAAACAATAAGTAAAGAAAAATTATGTTGATCGGTTCCATTTTCAATATTCAAAACACAGCCAAATTTTCTAATAAACTAATCGGCAAAATTAAAGAATCGACGAAAATTAAAAAAAATGTTTGGATCCTTTTTAACAGATGTAGTTTTACAACGAATGCTTGGATTAAAATGAAAATTTTAAGCCAAGATTTCGTATTTTTTAATAAATTCTAGAATTTTTTCGACTTTTTTCAACATCGTTATAAGTTTAATTTCGTTAGTTTTAAAATTAAACAAACAAAAAGCGATCAATGCTAATGGGATGTATGATTATATGTTTTCAATGTTTAAAAAAAAACTGCGAGCATCTTTTCTTTTATGCGTGATAATGCAAGTTTTACCATGAGAGATATGTGGAAAAATTGAGGTGTTAGTCATTTTGCTAAATAATTGGAGATATCTTTAATTTAAAAAAAAAGTTGTAAAGGTTTTGTTAATAGTCAAAGCAGGCGCCATATTTTATGAAACGTGTTAAAAATGAGAGTTTCGACATAATTTGAAAATGGATATTGCCCTGAAGAAAACTTTTCGCGTAGTGACAGCTGTTAAATGATGAAAATATTTTTCAAAATTGTCGGCAATTTTTTAATTTTAGCGAGTAGTGTATAACTTAGATTAGATGAATACTTCTTGTGGTCATAATAGGTTTAATATACTTCTTATACAATGAATACAACAAATATGATTTACATCCAAAAGGTCCTTCTAACCCGATGGATCGTCTGTTAACGTGATTCAAAGTGCTGTTCAGTTGTGTTACTTTTAAGCGAATCAGAATTGAAAGAAGTAATGAAATCGTCCAAAAATCAACCTCGAGTTCATTTGGATGAAATTTCGCCGATCTGGATGAAATTTTGTAAATTCACCTTTTTTTAATATAACTTTCTTTAATTTAAAGAATTGTCGTGCGCGGTGTTACACAATGATTACTGCTTTATGAACCCAAAAACATGAATTATTTGCAAATTTAACCAACAAGTAAATAACTCAATAAGATTATTTTACGTCATTATAAAAAACATATATGATTGCAGTGTAACCGTATTGTGTTTCCATTTTTATCTGTAAACAGTACTTATGTTAATTTTATTCATTAAATTTGAGTCACTAGCTATTAAAGGCTTTTAATAATTATTAAAATTACATGAGTGTAAAAAAGTTATCGAAGAATAAAACTTGTCTTTAAAATTGTAACATAGAACTAATTTTCATTCTAAATAATCAGTATTCTAATAAATTTGAAAATTTCTTTTTCCTGAGTAATTTAAGAGAAATGAACATGTACCAATTTTGTCCGCTTACGGATCCTGCTTCAGCGAACTAATGGCTCCATAAAATGCGACGCAGACTCGTCACGTTTCATTCATGTCATTAGTTTTCTTTGCATGTCCTAATGCCACAGTCATTAGAGTAATCGGGTTTGGTCGGTAGAGTTTTACGAACCAACTAACTGGTTCACAGCTTTTATTTGCAACAACATCATATGGAATGTTAACTTGGATGTTCGCTCTAGTGTGTTGTATTTCGATTTTTTGTCACTGACAAATGCTGATTAGATTAGTGTCACGTCTTCCTCTGCTGGTGAAACATTTTAATTTCTTTTTTGCTTTTATATATAGAGAGTTAAAGAAATGTTTCCTTCTTAAAATGAGAACAATGTAAGTATGCATATTAAAGGAATTTCATCTTTTTGTTTTTGTGGTAATTCCACCAGGAACGTAATAATTTTTATAGATTTTGTGGACGATGTCTGACCTTCAGCCTAATCGAGAATGACTTGAAGTTTTGATATTCCTGTTTAAAATCTATATCAACTATTTGCTGATTTCTCTACAACACTGATGTATTAATTAAAGCAGCTTATCGTAAAATTTGATTTCCAAATCATATTGTTTACGTATTTTGGTCAAGTCTGGTATCTAATTTAGGTTTACTTTTCTATTTATGATTACATAATGGTAAACGACTTGATTTGAAATAAATATGGATATAAAAGTATAATTTGAAAAACACGCTTCTGTTTTAAATAGACAAATATTTAATAATAATACAGAACCTAAATTGGTGTGGAATTTTGGGATTTTTTTTATTCACGCCAAATCCTGATTCATTGTACTTGAGTTTGTTTTATGCAGTATGATTTTTGCATGTTTTGTACCCCGGTTGCTATATGTTTATGCATATGTATATATATATATATATATATACACACACATATACATATACATACGTATATATATATATATATATCATCATCATATATATTAATACGCTAAGGTTAAGATGTTACTCTCCCTTTTTAGAAAAAACCTCACAACTAATCCACATAAATTATATATCATTTTATAGATAATTGCTTGCTCTACCGGCATCCACAACTAAAAAATTTATTATTGCTATCGTTTTTGCAAATTAATTAATTATTAAAATTATATACACAAAACAGCAATGCTGCCATCTAACGGCTCAATGTCAATATGATTGACGGTCGGTAAAATTTTTGTTTAATTTCAAATCCACTCACGTATAAATAAAGTGGCGCTTTAGCTCAATGCTTTTGATACTTGCGCCTCTATATGTCAATTTTAGTAAAATATTTGTTTGATCTGTCATCTGAGCTTCATAATGGAATAAATAATGCGAAGACTTCGCACGGGTCACGCTAGTATATATATATATATATATATATATATACACATATACACACAGACAATGTTACGGAAGAACAAAAAATGTTCTTGCGTTTTTTTGGGAATCTTCTTTTCCAAACATTGTAACTCAATATACGAATTAATATTTTCGACAGCCAAAAACTTGCGTCTTCAATACCTAACATGTTATTACTTTTAAAGATTTAATCGTGATTAAAATGAATTTTTAGTAGTCTAGTTGCTTGAATAATTGATTTTCAGTAAAACGTAGGCAAAATACGTGACATAAACAAGTATAGGGTACTTTGCATATCTTTTGCTCCGTCCGCCTGCCACAACTTCACAGTTTCTATCGATTTAGACTAATAAAAAGAATATACATTTAATTTTACTGGGATATCCTTTATATGACGACCTAAATTAGTATATTAGTGCTCTCCTGAATTAGTATATCAATCTTCACCTAAAGTAGTATATCATAGTATATCAAAATTGTTTAAAATAAATAACTTGCTTCGTTTAGACGTATGAAGTCAAGGAGAAAAATTTTTCGCGCTTCCCATCCAATGGGTATTTTTACCCAGCCCTTTAAAAATTAAATGGGGTGCCACTTATCATTTTTTAAATGTTTCAAGCTCTATTCTTTTATTAGCTCATTTATAATTTTGTTTAATGTATTAAGCTTCAGTTTAGGTAAAAATTCGAAAAAAGATTGTCCATTAGAATTATGTCAGCCCCGTTAAAAATTTCAAGAGATTATAAAACTGCGGAATCCTACTTTATGTGTGTTGGGACATAAGTAAGACATCGAATTTTGAATACAAGTTGTTATTATTAGACCTAGGTTTGTTAAGGGTACATTATTAATTAATTATGTAACCAACAATTAAACACATTAATAAATATGGCCTGTAATATTAAAAACAGCTTACATTACTGCTTACATTTTTCAGTGTATAGGTAATTTAAAAACTGCAGAATTCTCATCGTTTTCAAATGCGGCAAATTGCTGTAGATAACGTCAAAAAGGAAATTTCTCAACACACTCGCGTCTAATAAACATATCGATTATTGCCTTAAATTGTTTGCAATACACTTGCACACTTGTTTACAATATCTACGTTCTTTTCATCACCAATACATTGTTGAGACTAGACCGAACTTTGAGTCATTTTGAGAGTTCGCTGAATACATTCTCGAAAAAATGGAGGTTTTAATTGACTTAATATGAAGGGACGGTCATTAATACTGTCGACTGGAAACGCTTGATAATAGATGCGAGATACTATTAGGGAATCTTTGAAGGTTCTCCTATCGTATGAGGGGAGATGCCACGGGTTCGTAGAGAAACTCCGAGATAATCCAGGCAGAAGGTGATAATAGTATCTGAGCATCATAACATTAGGGAAACATTAAGTTCATTTAGGTAGCGTAAACCGAATATAAAACGCCATGACGCCACATCTTCTGTTGTCATTTCACCGTATTCATCTTTGTAAATTTTCTTTTCATTATTTGACTGCTTATACCAACTCCTATTAAATATTTCTTAATCTAAGATGAACTTGAATCCATATTAAACTATCAGGTTTTAATTTTTATCGAGAAAATGTTTGCTTTCTTTCGTTCAGTTAAAAACTCCTCGTTCAACATGGTGAGCATCTTTTTCGTTATCTTCAGTAAATATTGTATCTCGAACAGCTGCATACCTATAGTTAATTATATCCATTCTACAACCACCGTTTTAAACATGTATTTTTATCATTATTTCCAAATCGTTGGATTATCGACATTTTAATATAAGCGCCTCCTTTAACAAAAGTTAATAAACGATTCCAAAAATGCAAAGAATTCTCCGAAGGCGCACGCCATATAAGAATGCCAAAGGTAAATGCATGTCTAAACAAATAATAAAATCCTATTTTGCTATTGTTTCCCGATTGTCCGCATGAGTAAATTACATAATTTCCACGTTTATCGTCAAACCTTGCTTGACCTTATGCTAACCTGCCTGATGACAATTGTACATTGTTTCTTCAAACTATTTCAATTGTACATTGTTCGTACACTCTCTTAAGTTAGAACATAAATGTGTTACGAAGTAGTACGAAGGTTTGAACACGAGTCTGACGACGTTTACCGTTTTTCAATGAACGATTTATGTTAAAGATTTAACGTAACTGTTAGGTTTCCTCCATCTCTGCCAGCACAATCTCGTTACAGCGAGCGTTAACCATTTGAAACCCTTTGTATGTATATTAAAAAGCTGAGTTTGAAAGTACATATGTACAGTACGGCAATTTAAATATTAATTTACATATTTACATGTTACTTTTTAAGCTTTTCGCTCCCATTACTATTTATGCATTCTATTCACACTACCGTCTACGTCACACATAATTTCAATAGATTCAGATAATTAGTCAACGTATCTGTCTGCGGAAAAGAGGTTCGTAACCGTTAGATGCCTATCGATAACGATGTTTCTATTGATATTATGTGTCCTGTTGTCACTCTTCATAAATTTGTGATTATGTCAATGAGTACGAGCCATACACACCACATATAAATCCCATCTGTATCGCTCGCGCGTAGTTAATCGTAAAGGGAGAGATTTCCTCTATATCATGTAATATAAAAAAAATAATTAAACATAAGTACGCAAATACGACACATACTACAAATATTTAAAATCTAATCGATTTGTAACTTATTTTGATGCCGATAAGAAAACAACCCTAGGTGTTTTTTTTAATCGACAAACATAAGTTTATACAAAGGTGACAGTTAGAATATAAGGAAATATTGATGAAGGAGAGATACTCACTATTTAAAAAAACTATAATTTTTCCGTTTCCGATCAGTTTTATTTCTGACAGCAGTTTAGAATATTCATCCTTACCAAAATAACGTGAGTATTTTACGATTGTGATCGCAACAAAATTTTCGTCATGAGTTGATTAAAATAGAAATATATATCAAGAAAACAAAATAATTAAAATAAAAAAATGATTTACTGCAAAGGCATGTGGTATGTTATGTAAACGAAAAAGAAATTAAGTTTTGTTAACATATATACAAACCTACTATTTGCTAATATCTATCTTAACTATACAATCATTTTTTCTTTAAAATAAAAAAAAACTACTGAAAGCACGTCACGACTATATATATTGTAATATTGAATATATTTGGCGTTAATTTTGTAGAAATTCATTATTCACAATTAAATGAAACTACGTGATGTAGTATTATTTCTACTAGTAGAAATAATACTACATCACGTAGTTGTATGTGTTAATGTATTATAACATTACTTAAACATTTGAAATTGAAAACTTTTTACAATACCGAGGAACAATATTTTGAAGATAAATGTAATTTTTTAATAAAGTAAATAACAGCTTCTTCTTTTACCAATTAAAATAAAAGCAAAATGAACCTAAGCTAATGTAAGTAAATTGGACCTTCGGAATATAAAAATATAAAAGCTTTGATGCTTTTTTTTAAAACCCGCTCCATTAAACATTCTTTCGCTAAGAATACTTTCTGTGTAACAAAATATTGCCTTGTTAAAAAAAGAAGCTTATACCTCTGCTTATTCACTTTCCACCATGTGAAAGGGTCCACATCATTTTCCACAAGTTTTTCCGCGGAATATTCTACAATCATTTTTCAGATTAATTTGAAGATTTCATACTGTGTCTATACACTGTAAAAAATGTTTTCTACCATTTTCATTGATTGGATTTACCGGTAAAGAAACCACGGCAAATAACATTTAATTTTACAAAGGTGAAAATTTTTGATTGCGTCCTCGTTTTAAAATGAGAATCGTACCTCCCAACACCAAATTCTTAAATCAAATTCTTTTGTCCAAAAGTGGCAATCAATCGAATTACTGATGATACGGAAATATTAACAGCACTTATCTCGTTGATGATTTCTTCAAATGGTTTGAGTAAACAAATTAATTTTTCCACATTCATCGACTCTTTTGAAGTCAATTGCGGTATTTTTTATGGAACGACGCATAATGACATAAAGAGTTTTTGTTCTCAAAAGGTACTGTTTCACCTTGTAGACGATTCTTTTAATATTTTGAGTTGTAATTGATCAAGTCTTTGTTATAAGATTGCAAGCTTATCTTGAGCTCTATTTCAGTGGTGATAATGTGTTGCCATCTATCTTCACTTCGTGATCACTGCAAAATAGACTCCTTGCGTATTAAGTCTTGCACGAGCAAGAAATCATAACCTTTTTAGATCATTTTTAGTACAACGGTATGTGATGAAGGCAAACCAATAATTTTTGAAGGATTGCGCTTTTTCTATACACGCTTTTCTAATACAACTACGCTCGATTTTACACAGAGATTTCAAATGGTATTTCACAAAAATAGCCCTTTCTTTCCGTGAGTATTCATGTTATATGATTTTCGCCTAGCGTGCTCAGCAACAGCATATGGTAATGTCAGATTCCACTAGTATTTAATTTATTTATCTTACAAATTCACTAATAACATGGCTCTAGTTGTTTTTGTTTTTATCAAACGAAAATAAACAACATCAGTTATTTCCCTCAATACATACGGTCGGTCTTTTCACACTTATTATAAAGGTAAGTATGCGCACGAATTTGTTAACTTAGTCAAACGGCGTCAGATTTCTAAAGGTGATATTTGCGTTCGCGAATACATTCGTATTTGTATTCGCGAATGTTTTAAATTCTCTATTCGTTACATTACTCATGTATTTAATTTCTGTCAGTGGATATGTGTTGATATTTTAAAACAATTTAAAATTTACACATAATTTTTTCAGTTAGTATCGATAGAAATATCAATAAAAGTGGTAAATAAATATAATTGTGGTACT
The DNA here is from genome assembly GCA_039881145.1 of Druceiella hillmani. Lineage (NCBI taxonomy): Eukaryota > Metazoa > Arthropoda > Insecta > Lepidoptera > Hepialidae > Druceiella > Druceiella hillmani. The sequence continues at coordinate 22,467,077 of JAYKKI010000003.1, read as the reverse complement.
TAATTAAATGCTGTTGATTACCTTCTGTTGACAGAGATTTTTCTACTATATTCTTAAATACTCGTTCGTTTCAGCGTTCTATTTTTAAACTTATTGAAATTTATATAAATGTGAATTTTTATTTTGCAAGTTTTTGCGTAAATTGATGACAGTATGTAGATTAACTTTAATTAAAAAAATAAAGAAAAAACTAAAGGAAAATTCATAAACTTCGATTGTTTTTCTAAACGCGTCAAATTTTTGTCATGTAATGAAATTTTACTTAAAATTTTACCATTCAGATTGTGAGTTATGTCAGCTAAGAAGTTATTATTTCTATATGTGAACTTTCTGTAATTATGCTTGTTTTTTTTTAAATTTCTGGTTCATTATTCTAAATCTGCTTTTCTGTGAATAATTTTCAATATCGACATTCCGAGACGCATAACTTAATTCGAGCAGAAATGCCATTGTACACCTGTACAAAGGTAAGGAACCCAGATGGGGTGTAGAATTATAAGCTCGGTGACGGTGGCAAGCAAGGCTTATGTATTATAGGCTAATTAAGATATGGAAAAAGTCACATCCAAGCCTCTATGAATATAATAATTAAAACATAATAAGGAAAATACGACCATTATGACATAATATTAGTTCGTATTAGGGCAGTGTGACCTGGTTTCTTATCAGGAATGATGTGAAACAGTGTAATAAAATGTATCATTCATTTTTGACTTTATGTACATATATTAATAACCTACATAAACAAATTATTAACAACGTATTGTATGAAAGGAAGAATTCAAGGCAAAATAGAAAAAATATTCTTATATATTCTAAAAATTCTTTAATAATAATAGTAATAGGCAATAGTAATAGACAAAAAAGTAATATCTGAATTAAGTGATTAGGAAAAGGAAACGTACAAAAACAAGAATGGTCTGGTATATCAGACAGAAAATGTTATGATTGGCAAGTGAATAAAAACTTACTTTTAACCATTAAAAAAAAACTGTCAATATAATCATTAAATTATCTATGACTTATTTCCATCTGTCGGGGATTGACAGAGTGCTGCAATCCTAGAACTTAACTGATTGTCCACTAAAAATGTGTTGAGTGCGTTTTTAAGATTATCATAGTCGAAAAAACCGCTTGTAAAGTTCTTGAGGGTGACTAAACAGATGCTGCTGGGTACGCTGGCTGGAATCGTAACTCAACCCTATTTCTTCAATTATTGACGGATGGCGGAAGCGACGCGTGGTTATTAACTTTTCAATAACAAGTGCACTCGGACATTCTTCTTCTTTTTTTGTAGCTAGTGTCGCTTTTTATACCTTCAGCGAGAAATAGAATAGATGTGTGCTTTGCCTTATACATCTACAAAGTTCGAAAAACACTGGAGGTATTTTAAGAATAAAACGAGCATTTATTAAAAGTGATTCATTATTATTTATTAAGAGAAGAGTATATATTGAGTCGAGCGAATGAAACAATATATGTATACAAAGAACAAAAAAAACAAGCCTGGCGTCCAAAAATTCTATAAAGATATTAGATAGATATTGATATTTTCCCTCTTCAACTTTGTGATTCGAAATTAGAGACGTTGCATAATTTATTTCTGGCATTACTATCGTATTAGTGCTACGATCGGTATTTCTATTTACTGTTTCACGCGAAACATCAACGACAAGCTCCGGCAAAATGTCACTCGCAATATTGTCAAAACAAACGAATTAATAAAGCCGGTAATGGAATTTAGGCAGTATTTCTTCCGCGTGGCTTCGACACAAAGGTTAACTTACTATAAAGTCGCCGGACGCCGGATATGAGACGGTATTCTTCTAAACTCATTGCCTGTACGGTAAGGTGGAGTTATCCCTTGGGACGAAAGCTATTTAGGTGAAATTGCAGTCACAATAGGAATTACTCTATATTTGTATAGTGGTTCTCGTCAGCAGACGATGTATAAATGCAACCCTTAATTTTCAATGGTATCAGAAAAATGTTGTTGAATAATCAAGTCTTGTTTTTTTGTTTATTTATACTGTATCACGTTATATGTTTACCCATTAAAAATAAATTACTCCTGTCGTTCTGCTCATACTATACGTCCTTAAAGGGTTAAAGGCAGCACTATGCCGATTCATCCTGAGCATCATCACATTTCATTTTCCTCAAGTCTTGCCGGAGCCCCAATTTATTCCTTTAGTATTTTCCTTTGCCTGGTTTGTTTCTTCTTCATTTGAGGGTCCCAAAGCCTGTTTGGGAATATTGCCGGATTTTTTTCTGGCTGTATGGTGGATCCAGTTTCATTTGCTGCGTTTTCGTTACTCTGCTCGGTCATTAAAATTATTTTCATTATTAGGCAATTATTTCAAAAGTGAGTGAATTATAAATGTTTAAATACCACCTGACTAACGTTGTTCTAATTTGGAACAGTTAAGTATGAAAATACATGTTTGCTTATATTTTTTCATATCCATTTGCAAAAGATATACTTTTTTGTTTCGTCGTGCCAACTATTCAGTGGAGAGGTGCAACGATTCATGAAAAATAATATTTCAGTTGTATGTCAAAACATTTATACAAATATGTTATATCACATTTCCAAGAACCACGTATTCGTAGAACGTGCCATAAATGAGCGGCCAACCTCTCCGCTATCGGCGTCTCCGATATTCGTAACGACGAACGCCTTAAATATCTTGTTTGCAAGCCCCGGTTTTCTTTCTTTTCGATCAAAAAAAACTTTCATTTCGATCGAGATTTGTACAAGCTCGTTAGGCCACAAGATATACAAACATAATATGTTTAAGAAAATTGTATGCAAGGTCTAAGTTTTAACTTTTCAACAACCTTAAATAAAAGTTTATTAAAAAGAAATAAAAGCGGATTCCGCAAGTGAGGATAGTGACAGATTTATTTAATTTACCATATATTTTTTAAATTTAAGATCAGCTTGTAGTCGTTATTTTTTTAGATTCATCCTTACAGTAACATTTTTCTGCGGCTTTTTTATACTTTAACTTGCACTTGATCATTTGTAATATTTTGGATATTTTTTCACTTTTTTCTTTAGAACAGATACCTTTTTTCGTACATGCAGCCTGTATCTTGGAGATGGACATAGGTTATATTTTTTACACCGATGTTGAATTATTTTTTTGCCTAATTATTAGTATATAATAACACATCAAGGCAATACCTATATAATATTATTTTTAAATTACCTTCTATTTTTCTCTTTTCTACGTGAGCGAAGACCCGATTCAATAATGCGACTCAAAATTGATAAAGTCCATAACTGTGAGCTAAGTCGTATTCTTCTTTCTAACACGTTTGAATTACCTATCAAGCTGGCAAATATTGGTCTTCATTTATCAGAAAGTCTGTCGACAGACTTGTTAGTCAGCGACTATCAAAATAATGTTTTGTTAAATAAATTTTATAAATCGAAATAGCATCTCGCGCGAGCATTACAATTTCACAAAGCTATAATTTCGTACCATTAGTCTAAATTGCGGAATAGGTTTTCGGCAGTTTTTGCATTCTAATTGCTCCTGTCAGTGGTGTTAAATATGTTTATTTTCATTGTATTACCAAATTATTTTTCCATCGTATTTATTAACATGGTGGTACTCAAGTCGTACGTGATGCAATGGAGCCGACCTTACACTCGGCACGCGGTCATATCATGTACGGCCAGGCTCCAAGAAAAACGAACCGGAGAGAAAGTTTAGCATCCGAAATAAGAATCCAATCGGATAAATTATTTTTTTGTTTTAATTGTTTTTATTTTATTCATATGTCAAATTTTATATAATTTCAATTATTTTTCATGAACACTTATGGGCGTGCGTTTGTGCATACTTGTGCTTAATTAAAGCGAACGGGCAGTTAATTAGTTTGCCATAGATTATTTTCAAGATTGTTGTTATTTTTAGTTGCCACCAATTTCAATTACGCACCTTTCGGAAGTTTTCCGTCTTCATTTTAATAGAATTTTCCGAGACGATATTTGGGAAAATCTCTGCGCATTAACAGAACGCCCGTTTCACTTATAAATAGATTAAGTATTTATAATAGAATTATTGGACGCGAATTTTTATTTATGTACGTAAATTGTACTGTTATAATGTTACGCCAGGCAAATTTTTGCCAACAAACAAAATGTCGCTATTTGTAAGGCTATTTGGAAGCACGGAAAAGATTACCCAAATATCAAAATAACATTCCGTGAAAGCGCGCTTCGAGAAATTCGTGTAAAAATATTGTCGAAGGTCTCAGTTGTATCAAAGTTTCTTGTTGTAAATGCCAGCGTCACGTCGGCGGTCTATCGACCGTACTCTATGTGTAATTATAAACTACACTTTTGTAAAAGATTTGATAATATTACCCCGTTTCCTCAATACTTATTTTGAAAAGACAAATTCAATGCTATTTTTTCATCGACCAGCGCGTCAAAAAATGATTCAGTTCTATTTTTGATTGTAAATGCGAATAATTTGTGCAGCAAACGCAAGTTGACGCCAGTCGTTCGAAAACCGTGAGGTTTTCCTGGTTATTTTTTCACAGATCAACCTCACAAAATAGAGACATAGGTGTGATGAACACATTCACTGCCATACGACCTTATTAATTGAATTTAAATCACGCATTTCCTTCCACGCGTCTGCCAGTGACCGATCGCTAGAGTTACATTTGTTATGAGAGGTTTAAACGTAACCATGAGTTCGTTGTAACTGCTCCAGCGCTGCGCTCTCTAACTGTTTTTCATCTAAAAATATCAAGTGTAAACCAATTTTGAAGTGATGTATTTTCCTTTTTAGTGTTCTGTGGCAAATTGCCAAAACTGAACCTCTTGTGGAATTATATTTCTATCCATATATTCGACGTAAAAAATTGTAACTTTGCACAGAAATACAGTATCGTGGCTCAATTATAGAAGTAAAGTTTGATTTGAAGGGTTAATTTCAGAGCTAAATTGAGTAATTAAAACTACCAAATTCAAAAATAAATATGATGTATTTTTTATGACTTTGGAAAAATCAAATCGGATCGCTCAGGAATATGTGAATGAAACATCATGAACATTGAGAATTAGATGTAGATTGAATCATACTATAGGAATTGAGAAATCGTTTGGCTCAGTCGAAACACTCCCCACTCAACTCCGCGTATACGCGATATGATACGGCATTGATGCGGTTAGCGGCAGGTAGCTCGGTAGATACCCTTTTTAAGTACATAATCAGCGTGCATTACTATCACTATTAATTAGCTTGCAGTTGATTGATTTTTTAAAAATAAAATCTGTGTGTCAACTTTAAATATCAAAACGTAACTTCTTTTTAACTACAGTTAAATTTGTTCACTGGCCGAAAGGATGGAAAAAACAACTTAGAATTTTGCACGTTATTTAATGACATATATAATAATTAACCTCGTATATTAATAAAGTATTATGGCATTGAACGTTTGCATTATTTATTTTGAATCAATTTCCAAATAAAAAAAAAACACAGTTGTATATTGAGGTATGTTTTAGACCGTATTGCATTTAAAGTACATTTAAAACGGTCTCCAAATTATTTTGAGCGAACGTAAAAGTGATTCAACCGACTTTCAAAATAATTTTCCAAATTGTTTCGCCGGCAAATTTCTTCGTAACCGTTAAACACACAAAGAGATATTTATAATATGCAAAACATTGTCGTGAGGTACCTACAGGGGCAACAAACACCTTCACCCGGCCCGGGGGTCGGTTAATAAGTTGCAAAGTTTGCGCGGCGGCTTCTAGATGTTAACTTTTCATCATCATTTTCTTATAAAGTCTTTGAGACACGTTCCCGTGGAGTCTGTATAATAGCTTTCTGCCTCTCGCGAAATCTTATCTAAATTGTACACGTATTGAACGTACGCACACCGTCTGCGCATATTCTACCACATAATTTGCTTCGATCAAACTTTTCTGTCAGTGTACCTTATTTTTCGTGAAATCTTTTTGTATGTGCACACGTGTCAGAATAGGCTAATGTTCTTTTGTATTTAAATACTAATTGAATTATGTGTTTTCTCGGTGAATCTATGTTCGCTAGAATACTTCATTTAAAATTGTGCAAATAAAACTGACACGGCGGTATATTTTTTGTATTTATCATTTATTTTTTCATCCTTATACTTTTGATATTCTAAAAAGTTATTTCAGAATGTGTATTTAAAAAAAATATTATGCATTGTGAACGTTTTACATTTTTATTATTTTATGTAATTTTATTTCGTTAAATTTTACATTACTGTCGTAAATATTCAGCGTCAACAACTAGCTTTATTTTATAATTAGCGGAAGGGTCCTTCTCTATCGACAACAGGACATATCATGTATTCGATGAAATATTGTCTTTTCTTTAGACTAACAGAACACTGCTTTGATCAATGGAATGTGTTCAGATTCTTGGACTAAAATGATGTTCTTTCTATATATCTTTTCTATGGATAACGAAACGTATTTTGTTTTCAATGTATTTCTATCTTTTTTTAGGCAGTGGTTTCTCCGAACGCCTCAAAAACCGACTCAAACGCGCGACTGACAGCGTTCGATTTATGAATATGAAAAAGTAGGGGTACTATTCTTCACTTATAGTACACTAAATCTTACAAATTAGAAGAACTTAAATCCGTTTTAAACAAATGTAAAGTGTCGGAATTAATTGAATATTAATTTTAATTGAAATCAGCACAGTTCAAATCGTGAATTTGAAATCGCGGATAGCTGTGAGCGAGCTACTTTCTCATAGCATCGATACACATTTTATATCATGTCGCCGCCCGCGCTCACCGCGTTTGTGGAAAGGAAACGTGATTTATTGTTTGATGTTACCCTGACTAGTCCAGGCCGATCAGGAAATGACATTGCACGTTGGGGTGTATCGATCCATTAATGTTTTTTTCTAAATATATGTTGACGTTGTTGTTTGTAATTATTTGTATTGAAATTAATCATGAATGGGACAGCAACGATTTAAATATGAATGACGCCAGTAATACGTAATAAGGAGAAAGAATGGAAAGAAGTTAAATAGTGATACAGGATTAAGTTTTACGGATATGAACCAATTTTTCAGTTTCATTCACATCCACATCATCTAAACATTTTCACTAACCGCCGTCTTCTAGACATTTCCTACGGAATATAAAATATACATATACATATACACATTGAAGTATCACACACCATCCGAGTGAAAGTAATTTTTCACGCGTTACTTTATGTTACGTGTATAATAAATCTTGGTTGTAATTGTATTGTCAGCTTCAAAGAGTTCCCCAGGAATAACTCCATTTATACCCCACCATGCACTCAAAATCATCTTCTCATTTTCTCATCTTTTGTGCAATATTATATTTTAGTCTGGGTGCACCTTTTTTTCGGCTCCTAGCTACTAGCGTTTACGCTAAAAATTAACATAAGCCATCCACTTTCCATCTCCTTGGTACGATGAGAACCTATTGGTGCGATGAGAACTCAGTAGCTCCAAGCACACAATGGCTCTCATTTGAAGTTGAAAGCGTGATAGCTCATGTGGTACCCAAACGGAATATTTCCATTTCTCTCTCAAAGCATGAAGTTGTTTTTCCATTGCAGTATAAGAGCATGAAAATAGCTCTGCCAAACAACGCAAACTTAATCTGGGATTCGTTTCAATAAGGCTTTTAAATTTTCCTAAATCAATTATAGGAGGTCGCTTTGAATGAGGTTTATCGGACAGATCAAAATTCCCTTCTTTGAATCTTTGGAATCAGTGCTTTACTGTGTATCCCCATGTGGGTTTATAAGAATATATATACATACATATATATAGATAAATAGATAATCTGTAAATCAATTGCCGTGCCTTTGTTTCGCAAAAACTCGAAAATGGTTCGACCAATTTGAATATTTTCCTCAATACTGGGGTGGTTTAGGAAAAAAGAAAATTAGGAAAAACCTAGAGGAACATTCTAAAAAATCCTAATTGGTCAGTTTGTATGGAAATTGGCACTTCGGATTACTTTCAATAGATGGCGTTCTTGGCGGACTCTATCGTTTGACAGCTGTCTGTGTGAAATTGTCATTAATTAATTGTTATTAGATTTAAAATCGTTTTTTCGTAAAAAAAGGTAGTAGGTTTTGAGAACAGATTTGGTTAAAGCGAATTTAATTACATTTTGCGAACATTCATTTTTATCAGTCATTCTATTAATGTATTAATTCTATTAAGCCGAGGAGAGGACGAGCTGACACAGGTCGTCGACGTAAGTCAGTCAAATGCGCGCGAGCTACTTCACGTGCAAACCGCACTGATGACCAGCGAGCGACGCATAATAAAAATGTTCGTATTGGTGTGTCCAAATTACGTTCGAGAGCGACTGAAAATGACCGAGAAGCGAATAGATTCAGAATACAACGAGTCCGTCCACAATTTTTAAATGGCTATAACCTTGATGTATTTTAGCCTTACAGTACTAGTTTTCGAGTAAAACAACTATGACATGCAGACGGATAGAGGTTCCTAGTTTGACCACCGAACCCTAAAAACGAATGAGCCAGACTAACAAGGCTCCTAAGTTGAACTACGCGGCCCTTGAATTATAAATGCGTGAAGATCATGACAACGTCAGAATAGAGGACAATAAACATACGTAGTTCTTTACTGGATACCTAATGGAGGCTGCGAATAAGTATATAAGTACCGAAATATTTCGTTTTCTCACTGCTCGCGGAAGAAACTTTATGTAATCTTAATCTTGCGAATAGTCTCGGTAATATAAATTTAATTGAATTTTGAATACGCTACTATATTACTTCTTTGGAGACATCGCCTGAACCTAATTTAAGAATCTTGCAAATCCCTTAGAGCCACATATAATATTTAGTATGCGTTAATGGCATGGTAAATACTCGTATAGACTGACTTTATCTCTGAAATATATTCTACTTCAATACCTTTGAGAAACAATGTGGTTTGGAAACAAATTTGATGAAATCATGGATCGGTCGTGTATTTACATGAAATAAGGGTCCAGTCGACGTTATAGTTTTTTCCTGTATTTGTGATAGGTAAAAAAACGTAGGGCCGAATATTCATATGTGTAAATAAAAATTAATGTAAGATTTTTTTTTATAAACGACTTATTGAACCTATTCTATACTCCTGACCACTACTATTTTTTTGGAAATTATTTTTTTTCTCAAAAGCTCGAATGTTACCGCTCTGTCTTTTTTTTTTATTAGATCTCTCTCAGTTCTTTTCATTTATTGTGAACTTCGTTTAAAGTCACCTTGTTGCTGGTTTAGAATTCTGTCGTCGTATGAATGTCTTGCATTGAGAATTTCATTTAAAAAAAGTACTCAGTTAATAATTAATTAAGGTATTTTATAGTGGATGTGCAGGTTTCATATAAATAATGACATTTTAATTTTTTCCCCATTAATATATAATTTTGATGATTTAAAAATAAACATCCTTAAGGTAGTATTTAATTTAAAGAAATATTTGTATAATCTACACCGACATTGTTTAAAGACTTAAAAAAACGATATTAATTAAAACGCGGGCAAATACAGTCATTCCCCGCACTTTCAAAACGTTTTGCCTCGATAATGTTTTTAAAAGACCACCTGGCTACATAAAGTTTTCGATAAAGTTTGGGGACGCTATCAAAACTGGGCAGTGTTATCGTTGCGAGCCAATTGGATACAAAGCAACGCCCGGCGGCCTTTCAGGCGGCAATGCGATCCGATGTGCTTTCTGAATAAATTTTTCCCTGAACGCGGGCCACGTCTGGGGGCGCCAGCGGAGATCCCTTGTTGTTCTTGGTCCCGATTTTGCTTTTACAAGTGGCACGCGCGTGCGATCTACTTTCGAAGCGTGTAGGACGAACTTATATATTCAACGTAAACAATTGCTCTTTTGGCTGCTGGCTTGTGCGAGTGTAGAACCTAACGGTATGGAGTGATAATGAATTATACATTCGAATTTAATTGGAGAAACTCTGGCTATTGTCAGTTGGCATTTTTAAAAATAATTTTCATATGGACCTTTCTTTAACTTTTATTATTACGTATATTATAAAATCCATAAAAGGCGGACATTTAATCCCTTTTCGGTACTATTAACAAAAAATATTTTCTTTATTCATATGCATATATAGATTATTGTTAAGTTAGTTCAGTAAGCCGTCATATATGATTTCCTGAGTTTGCTAATCGTAATAAACATTTTTTGTACCGTTCTCGAAATATATTATTTCAACCTTAACACAAGGGTTAGACGTCGTAAATTTCATCACAAATTTCATCAAAACGACGCGAGGTGACACATTATTTAATATTGAGCGTTACAAGTAATATTTCGCACAAAGATGTTTTTATTAAGTTGTTTTTATGCACCGTCTGTTTATAATAATAAAATATTTAAATGTTGAGAGTAAAAAAAGTGTCGAAAAATAAATTATTTTTCTGCATTGAAAATGTCAAATGAAAAAAATGTTGCAGATTATTTTCGTCGCAAATTTTTGAAAAGAGTCGAAAAATGTCCTGGTCATACCAATTAACCAATTCCTGTATATGTATGGATAAAAATTAAAACAACACGTTTGCATATTGTGTAATATTTAGTATCAGAATGGTGAACGCAAATAAACTACAAAGTAAATGAATTTCTAAAATAAATTGCAAAATAGTTGTACACTGAACCGATTATAATAAAAGTATACTGTAGTTTACAGCTAACTACGGCGACTACATACTTGTAAGAAATGTATACAATTTATGATGCGGATAGTCACGTAGCGCTCACGTTCAGGGTTCACGTTAGTTCTCGTAGTAATTCTTTCCAAATTGATATCTCGGATATTTTTTCAACACGATATGAAATGTACACTTGTTAGTTCGACTAACCCCCGTAGAAACATCTCAAAACTAGGCACGCCCGTTTTCGTTGTCGGAAAAAACTGACAGATTAATTAATAAATGAGACTCATTTTAATTTACATTTTTGTGGTATTTGAAATAAATCTATCGTTCAATTAATGAAATTAACTAAAATGTAATTGTTTACTTGTGACAGAATGAAATAGAATAGAAGGTATTTAGGATGTCTCCCTGATTAATAATTGTCTCTTGCATCGACCTTCGAATTTTGACTAATTATTCTTCGTACTACTTGCACCATTCTTGAACCGCATGAAGAAATTGGAGAGGAAGATGTGAATAATAAAAAGCACCGATATTAACAAATATCTAAGCTTTGGCAACTGTCAACTTAAGTTTATATTTTTGCACATTGTGGCTGTTCGAGTAACTAACTAACAGAAGATTCATTCCGAAATTGCACTTCAATTGAATAGGAATTAATTTATGATTTTTAGAAAATTGCCGCTACAAAACGATATTTTTATTATAACTTACAATAGGGTATTTGACAGATGCCGATATTTTTTTTTAAAAATGTTTTAAAGCTGTAGAGTTCGTTTAAAAAAACTAGTGAGGAAAAAAATAATGCATATAACAAACAGTTAATTGAAACTTATAAATAGGAAAATGTGTCAATTTTTTGTTCATTAAATTGAAAAAGTTATGAATTTAGTTTCCACGCAAAAAATTAAAAAATTATAATATTCAATATATAACTTAAACCCAATATTTAACTAGATTCTAAAGATATTTAATAAACTCCTTTATAATTAATGCTAAATACTGGCCAATGACGTCATAAGCCAGTCGCGTTTTGCATGGGGCGTTTTCGCGCGAATCGTAGTTGGTCAATTTTTAAGTCGTTATAACTTTGTAACAAAAAGTCCTAAATACGATATATTTATTTTAACCGTTTTTAATGTTGTTACTTATTCTATTTTGGTGATAAAAAAAATGTAGTCAAATACTCTATTACTAAAATTCAAAATGTTTTAAATATGTTCATGCTTAAATTTATACACAAGTAAATAAATGCTTCCTGGCAAAAACGTTATCTGAAGAATCATACTAAACAAGCCACATTATACATCTTGGCTCGAAATGTGCGATTACGATTTATCAAAATCAAATACGATATCTTAACAACTGTATATTTTACGACGAAAACAAGAAATATTTATAGTAATTTAGAAAAAATGCAGGATGTAATAGAAATGCAGTAGAAAGTTGGACTACAAGGGTTCCGTTCATATTTAGATGCATGTAAACATTGAAGGTTACATAGTATTTCTATTAAGCGATTTATGAATATTAATTTTTATTTTAATTTTGCATATTTTAAAAATTATGACATCTAGAATCATCTCTATAGTTTCCCTGTACTTTGTAGGCTTTTTAAAAATTGTATTATTTATTATTTTAGGTTGAGTAGTTTCGGGAACTTATTCTTTTGCTGGTTTTTCAGTATGTGTCTGAAGATATACAACCTAAAATTGTGAAATTTAACAACAGATAGACATAAGTCGTCTTATAAAGGCTCCGTTTTTCCTTTTGAGGTATGGAACTCTAAAATGAACATGTCACTACATTAAGCTATACAAATTTGGAATGCTGGTTCAGGTGATTGAAAGTAATTGCTAAGAGTGATTGAAAGTCATACCTTCAACATTTAATCTATGAAGGGATGATAAATCAAATTGCGTCGCAGCAATCTGTAACATTCACGTTCAACGTACGTTTTGCTCTTTGGTCTTTACGTGCGTTCATTTCTCTCGAACGTTTTGTCTTTACATGCAAAGACAGACCTTATTTGCCGCATATACGTGCGTTACTGTATCAAATATTTCGAAAAAATCACGTTAGAAGGAGTATCAAATGTATTTTTATATTAAACTTCGTATTATTAGTATTAATTGTCTGTTTGTTATTTGAATGAAAAAGAGTTTTTGTTTTTTTATTAACTATTATTTTCTTTTTCATGTTATATTTGTTATGAATGTATCACGTGTTCTATAATCTACATATTCAAATATAACTTTCGTCCGCTCAGAACAACTAATTAGGACTGGGCGCTTATTTGTTTCGTTTAAAGACTTTTTTATCATAAGCTACATTTAACGACAGCTTATATTGTCGCCTGGCAATCTGTAAACGAGATTTAGTAGCTTTACCTCGGCCACAAATGAATGATGAAGATCCCCTTTTAGCTCTAAGGAATTAATAAATAATTGATTCCTATATTAAATATAGTATTAAAAATATCAATGTAAAGAGTATAAAAAAGGAGAAAAATACAAATGAATTCTCAGAATTATTAAAAAATTGTTTAAAATTAAATTTTATATTTGTTTTAAACCAAACTCCTAAGTATTATTGTGAATGTGAAAGTGTGTCTGTTTGTTTCCTATTAACTCTAAAACCAATCAAATGACCGCTATGCTGAAACTATTAATTAATAATTTTTAAATTCATGCGCTGGCGAAATTTGTTTATGATAGCACAATGCAGTCGACGTCTTTTGTGGCATCAAGGTAAACTGGTAACCCTAAATGCAATTTACATTGTTGACCGCAACTTTACCTTGACAATATTGTGTGCAAATCGGCATGGAATAACTAGATTATCATGATGAATTCAGGTATTTTATGCTTTAGACCTCTCTTTAGGCCTCTAAAGCGTACACGTGGCGTGATTGTACGTGTACACATATAACGTTCATTACGTACGTACAAATCAAACGACTCTTCATCGCAGGAGTGTGTTACAAAATCCAATTGCTTTGATTTGATGCGACACTTGCCTTTGCCTCGTGTTAGCTTGCGGCCATGAATCTTTTTTATCGAATTATTATTCGATTTTCACCAAAAAAAATTGCAGAAACATTTACAGCCTTTATGAATTTGAATTCATCGTTTAATGCGATTAAAAAATTAAGAATATCCCGAAGCTTTCCCACCCTTTCTTTGATCCATTTGTTATTCACTGCTTCAGTAATTAGCCGAATAATTGTAATTTGTCTTAATTACGAGTACTGTAAACGTTATTTTGTAACAACATTAACATTTTCTCAATTTTATCTAAATGTTCTGTTGTTTTTCTGTCTGCGTAATCTGTGTCTAAACGAGTTTGTAAAAAAAATCTTAAAACGTGTTATATTTTTATTCTTATTTATATATCGTATCAAGTATAACAATTTACCATTCGTAACAGTATGAAGAGTGCCAGATTATTTTATGCTTAAACCTCGATAAAGGTAAAGTTGCTGCTACTTGATACAAATTTAATTCTGATTTTTCTACAGATTTAATAAGAATAACATTTTAATTTTTACGTATATGTAGTGTCCCATATTGCATTTTATCATGCATTTAAAAGAGAAACTTATTATGCTCATAATTGAAGTGGAGCAAAAATTTTTTTTATAAAAATAAATGTCAACTTTACTTATATTTTTCATTGACAATTAAATGAAACTACGTGATGTAGTATTATTTCTACTTTCTTTAAGTTCTTTACCACGACCAAGGTTTCGTTGTATTACATCATCTTCAGGTGGGCTATTAGAACATCTTTGCTAATAGCCCACCTGAAGATGTTGTAATACAACGAAACCTAGGTCGTGGTAAAGAACTTAAAGAAAATAGAAATAATACTACATCACGTAGTTTCATTTAATGGTCAATAATGAATTTCTACAAAATTAACGCCAAATATATTCAATATCTTTTTCATGTATGGTATTTTAAGTAAACCTCAAAATTATCGTTAAATAATTTTAAATTTTTATTCTGATAAATAAGGTATTTATAATTTTGTTTGTGGAATATTTTTACATCAGAAAAATGCAAACAATTTTATTAGATTTATCCAATTGGAAAATATTTTTTTGTATAAACATTTATATCCTTTTGGAAACCCAAATGTTTCCAAAAGGACATAAATGTTTATACAAATCTTTTTATTATTTCTTACCGGATCAAAGATTATATACGAAAACACATTGTTTTAGCTGATTAGATAAAACGCTAGTTTCACATATACAGGAACTTGTTTCAAATATAAACATATGGTATATGTTAGTAGACAAGACGTTTAAGAAAAAAAATATAGAGTAAACAGCCATGCAAAAATCGTTATTTTTTCAATTGTTTCATGTAATTAGTTGGAAAACTTCTGCGGAATATCTAATGGATTTGAATTTTATCTACAACGATTGGAACATTTTCACTTTATTGCTGTCGAACGTTGTGGCAATAAAATATGCTTCCTTCCTTTGTGACCTTTCGTAGCTTTTGTGGCCTTCCTAACTGTAGTCGCGTTGAGCTATTAGCCCCGGCCAACGACGCTATTATAGTGTGTTATTAACGTGTGTTTCGAACTTTTTCAAATAAGAATGCGTTGAAAACGGTCAGTTGGCGGGAATATACGGAAGTAAGTTAAAGTTAATATCATATCTATTTACAAGCATTAAGTTAAATAAAATAGAAAAAGAGTTCCCTATTTATGGTAAATGTGCAAAGTTTTACTTAAACATAAGAATGTAATGTTTTTTGAATTCTGACTTAAAATCAAGCTTTTATAATAAAATCAAAAGAAAGTTAATTATTTATTTATTTATGTATTAACTTTTATGTATAGTACATATGGCGGACTTATTGCTACATGAGCAATCTCTTCCAGTCAACCATAACAATTTGTATTGAAATTTATTTGGTAGACTGTAAGAGATTTTACAATGAAAATACTTTAAAGCACATTAGACGAAAAAATTTTTTTTAAAAATACAAAAGTAAAGTAAAAAAAAAGACTATTGACATGATTTGGGATGGGGAACAAAGGAAAAGGTTTCAGGAGAGGCAGGACTTTTTCACTCGATCTTTGAAAATATTTAGAGAAAGTGATTCCAAATTTTGAATGCTTGGACTGTGAAGGATTTTTCGTAAGTAGTAGAGGTATGTTTATGAATAAGTAGGATAAGTGAACTTTCAGATCGTAGCCCAAGGCCGTGCGCAGACAAATCTTTAAATTTGCCACTAAGATAATTTGGGCTCTGAGGATTTTTTAACATCTTAAAAAGAAGTGAAGTTGGCGTCGATCACGGATTTTCAGCCATTTGAGAAGTGACCTGTATTCAGAAATATGATCATATTTTCTGAGGCCGAATATATACCGGATGACATTTTGAAGACGTTCCAACTTGCACAAATATTCTTCATTAAGATCAGGATAGCACACGTCTCCATAATTAATTAATGGTAATAAAAGTGTTTAACAAAGGTAGATTTTCGTTTTAGTCGGTAGAAAATTTTGAAGAAATTTTGAAGAATAATGTCACTGCTCTAAAAATAATGTGGAAAAAAAAACGAAAGGATGCGTCTCCGACTCTTGAAAAACATTTCTCTGATATGGTTTAATTATACAACACGTAATGTAATTCGTTTCCTAAATAATATTAAGTTTTGAAAATATATCTTAGAAAGACTTATTAAGTTTCACGTCGCACGTATTACTTAGCACTTACTGCTGGCAGACTTTAACGTACTCGCACTTCAAAGACATTTTACACGCTCGAACTACCACTGACGCCTCTCTGATTTGGCATTTATCCACAGTCAATAATGAAATATATTTAATATAGTTCCGAAAATAACTATTTATAAGCTTCTTTAGAAAAGCGGATATTCTTATTCTGCATAGATATAATAGAGAGAAATTATTGTTAATTTTTTATCGATTGCTACTCAACACGGATGGAGATGCCTTCAAGTGCTCTACATACCGTTGCAGAGCGCTGTTACATTGCTATAACGCTATTTTAGAGCGTAATAAGGAAAGGGGCCATATGACATTTTAATTACAATTTTTGTATGGTAATGAACGGAATTATTACTTCCATGTTATATTTTCTTCGAACACATAAATTATAAGAAATTAAAAAAGTCGCATATTTCATGGTTTTTGCCATAAACACCAGGTGAGAGCTGCAACATTTTTTTAGGAAAGGGCCTTAAGTTCCTAAATATATAGATATACCTATAAGGTTTATATTTTATAATAGTACTGCTAGCTGGTGAATGTGAATGTTAATTACTGTGACCCGTATAATATTTTTTTTATAGAAATATGTCTGAATGATAAATATATTTGGCAAAATTAATATACTTCATATATACGCCGAATTTCAAATCCCTTCCTTGGACGGATTCTGAGAAAAACGACTGGCACAAACAGGGCATACACATGATTGGTCTTATAAGACTCCATTATTATGGTTTCGTACTTAAGGAAAAAACTGAACTCTTATAGTAACACTTTGCTGTCTGTCCGTATGTCACGGCTGCGTTTCTCAGCATCTACTAATGCTATCGACTTGAACCTGTCCGCATCTATGTCAGGTGAAAGAATTTGAAATATTTTTATTTTTATTCAAAATGTAGTGTGAAAGTTTAAAAACAAGGTAACAAGTCTAGTTATATATCATATGAGGGGCTTTGTTTATATATTCCAAAACTAATGTGCTTTTCATTTTAAATTATGTTGTTTTTAACTTATAACTAAAAAAATATGTGGAAAAAACCAGTTCACCCTTATTTTTGAAATTTGCAAACCGAAATATCTAAACAATTTAAATTAACAGATATGGTTACACACCAGAAAACACTTGTTACAGAAAATGTAAAACAAAGTTTCAGACACTTAT
Source organism: Druceiella hillmani (assembly GCA_039881145.1). NCBI lineage: Eukaryota > Metazoa > Arthropoda > Insecta > Lepidoptera > Hepialidae > Druceiella > Druceiella hillmani. Next base: position 22,449,435 of record JAYKKI010000003.1, on the reverse strand, counting down.
ATTTTCGTGGCCTGATTCCTTCATTTCTAGACCATAATTATATAGGTACGTATATATTGATAGTGTTGCAGTTTTATCATTGCAACTCAAAATGTAGAACCGAAACTTCGGCCTTCTTGTTCTACTCCCTGTTGGAGAGTTTTTTCTTTTAATTTCACCGTTCACGGGTGTCGTTTTAAAAATATCAGAAGTAATCTTGGTTGCCTTATTTAAATTTTTTATTTGTGAAATACATCAATTTAACCTAAATTTATCTCAGTGAATGACGTAGTTTACATATTCAACGAAACTTAAACAAGCCAAATGAAACAAAAAGATATATTTTATTACAGCGAAACAATATCGGGCGCGATACACAACGATACGTACATTTTCCTTTATTTTCATTGTAAATATTAGAGCACGGTCTCTTAATTTCGTTGTCATCGTATAACAAGAACAAAAGCAGTTAAAATGTTAGATTACGTTGACTTTTCGGAATGAAGTTTATTTTTCTCTGACGCCTCTCGGGTCATGTTTTGAGTATGATTGGCGTAAAGAAATTGAAATCGTTATTAAATTCTTATTACAATCTTTTAATTTAGTTTTGAAAATAAATATTTCTCTGCCAACGTAACAGCAAAAACCTCACAAAGTAAGGTTCAAATTTATTTATAAGTGACATTGATATATCACTACGTTAAATTCAAATTAGTCTGTAAGCAGATGAAATTCATAGGTACTAACAATTTGAAATAATTACAGTGATTTTATGCGTTAATAGACACCATAAAATATTTTTGAGTATTATAATATAAGGCAGAATTAATATATTTCATAACTATGCCGAATTTCAAATTTCCATTTTTTCGTTTCTGCTTCAAGTTTCCATGTCACTTATAAAATAGAATAAATACAAAATAGTATATTACTCATAATAATGAGATTATATCTATATTCAATTATTAAATTGAATGCAGATGTTGTTAATTTATTTATTTATAAATGCGTTTAACGTGTACAAAGGTTTGACATGGGCAGATATAAAGCAATTAATTCGAGGTAGGGAAAACAAAATTGATAAATCAGTGGATAAACGTCAATAAATGCCACGACACAATTTTATATTTTTTTCCGTTATACGTAAAGAATTTGTTGTGGGCAAGAAAGATGTACTCCTAAGCAGATGATAGCATTTCACGAATAATTTACATTAAAAAATCTAAAGGCAAGAATTAGTGAATTATTAAATTTATTTTTATCGAATACTACCATTATATACTTACGATTTTACGTCGAAGTAGATCGCCTAATCAATAAAGAGAGGTTTATCGACTTGTCGAGTTCACACGAAGTGAACTACCATCGTTTTATCGAATTTAAAGCACGATTATGAACAAAGTATCTGAGTGTCTTATCACGGGCGAAATAATTCTTAATATCGATTTAATTATTACTGACCTACAAGATAAGACTTACTTACACTTCTGTCAGTTGAATGCTTTGAATTTTGTTCAACAGCGGGCAGTGAAACCGATGTAATTTTTTAACCACACAGCGTGCAACACCTGGCATAGCTAGCTGGAGTTGTCGCATGCGAGCATATAAGTCTAATGCGTGCCGCTTAAGTAAGTTTGAAATGTTGACATTTCTTTCCATTTTATTATACTGCCCGAAATGTAACCATTTATATTCCACATGCTTACTATCTTTAAAAGATTTCTAGGTTTCGTTGTCAACTCCCAAAAAAAATTAATAATAAAAAGGGAAAAGTTTTATATGCAACATTTATATGTTGCATATAAAACTTTTCCCTTACTAAACCAACTAATCATTTTAATTGATTGATAGTTTCGAAACTTATTTCTGTGTTATTACCACCAATGACGTACCATCGGTTAAATATGTTTTGCACAATTTTTTTTCGAATATCATGAGAAGTTTATCTCTCTATCTCTATCTATAATTATGCTATTTGAAATAAAAGATTCAGAAAATACACAAAAGCTCTAAAAGTTATTAAACATGAATTGAATTAATAAGATTAATGGACAGCGTTTAGGGAATTTTACAAATCTATTTCTTTGTCGGTTTACAATCTCTGCCTAAACTAAAGTATTATCCTACATCAATTCACAAGTTAAACAAAATCTTATGCCTTGAACATATTTCCAAGTCAGCAGAAGCAGGTTTTATAGTTTGAAGTAATTAATATTTCAGCGAAACCTGACGTTTTGTGCGTAAAAGCGACACGTAAGGGTTTTACTTGAAATATTATATGGTAGTATCTTCCTACGACGGCTCTTACAATGAAGTATTGTCCTATATTTTACAATATAAATAGCGCTTGCGATGGAAGCAGGCAGGTTGAGAAGGTGGATTGAGATTTATATGAGTTTCTAGATATATTGGTATAATTCAACATTGTAATATTATGATTTTATCGTGAAACATTCGTAAGAAGTATGCTCGGTTTGTTGAAAATGTTAATTTTCCTCCTGTAACAGCTTGCCGCACTTATGGAACAAAATTTACAAATATGCATATGAACGTAATCGTTTGTTACCTAACTTGCTTTATATTTGTAGTATAAACACGTACCATCTAATATCCTTTTATATTTTGCAAGGTCACTAACTGTATTGTTAACCTTAGTAACATTCACAAATCCATTATTCATAGAATAAAGTTTCAATAATAAGAAAGTGGCTGGTAATCCATTTAAATATTTATTTATTTTTCGCTTAAAATTTATTGGATATCGAATTGTTTCCGTTAAATCATATTGCTAATTGACGCTAATGGATAACTATGATTGTGTTGCTTTATAGATAAATTTGTAGTTTATGTTATCCTGCTACGTTTATATCCATGATGCAGGCTATACGTTTGTAAAATTTCACGAAGATCATTTGAGGCATGATAGTAAGGCAAACAAACAAATTTACCGTGAAGACGAACTCAGTATTTTAAACCAGTCGGCAAGTTTTTTTGCAAAAAATCCTGTAGTGATTATGTTTATTGTAATGTACAAATATTAGCTAATAACCTTGTTTCATGTAATTGTTATCTATATCGTGCTATTGTTCCGTTTTCAAAAAACGTCACCAGGTATTTGACCAAACTGATTTGTCAATCGTATCGACATGTTACTTATTTCAATTCTTATTTGAAGTAACATTTTATACAATTTTACTCTTGCCTATACAGTACAGGTATCGTTAAATGGGTAAAGCAAGTCGGCTTTTATGGATTCCTGAATATAAAATGAGGCGATTATAATCAATATTGTTTGTATCCACATCTCGTTCTCGAGGTATACTTGTTTAACGTTAATGCAAGGGTTAAGCGTGTGTGCACACTGAGCGTCGCACGGCGTTATCAAAGCGAATGAGATGAACAGTTTATTCGGCCGTGAATATTGAACTATAATGTTGTTGTCGTCTTCATGGACATTTCATATAATACCATGGGTGGTCCAGACCACTTTGGCAATCTTAAGGCAATTGTCTTCATATACGTCTTCATAAGGAGAGTCACTGATCTGTTGTATTTTCACCAGGATGGCAGGGGAGATATGATTAGGGTTAAATTCTGTGTTTGTACAGTTTCTGCAGATAGAGTAAGTTCTAGTTCCATGTTTCTGAGTTTGCATTCCTCTAAAATGTCGAGTTCTCAATCTTGTTAAGGCTTTTTCAAAAGTTCTACTTACCTTCGCAGACCTGATTGATCTGCGATCTGATATTTCAACTTAACCGACCTGTCACTAAATTTTGACTTTGCTAATGAGTTTATATCACTGAGAGTAACTTGGGGAATTAATTGATTATTAAATAACCCGCTTCGCTTGCCAATTTATCTGCGGCCTCATTTCCATCAATACCAACATGCGCCGGCATTCACTGTAAAGTAATAGCTTGAAGGGCAGTTGTAGAGTCGCAGAAGATTATCAATCCCTCATCTCTCTTAATCTCTTGAAGACCAATGTATACATTTAGGGCCTTTTGGATCGTTCACAGAAGTAGTTCGAGACTATGTTATCTGTACCAAATTTAAGTAGTTTTGTACTGCTATATGAAAAAATAAAATTCATTCCAGTCCCTCCATTTTCTATAGTCTCGGCCGAAGATCCGTCAGTGTAAGCACAAATAAAGCCCTCATCTGGATACGATTCAATGGTTCTTATTCCTTTAGCTTCTATGTTAGCTATTAGTTCTTTTTTGGAACAAGGTTCAAGAAGATCAGTTACAATTTTAGTATTTTTTTGAAAGTAGAGAAGGTAGAATTGCCCTGGTAGTCAAGACTGATCTGTTCTCTGATAGTTTGACCTTACTGTAATAATATTGAACGATACAAGTTTATTTCGCAGAAATAAATATCGATTATATTGGTAACTCATTAAGTTTTTTTTATTTCATGGAGTTTATCTTTATGATAAAGAAACTTTTAAATATTATGACTGAGAAAATGTGGAAAGTAATTAAAATATTTAATTATTTTTAAATGATAAAGGTCCGTATCGAATAAATTCTATTTTCTATTTCTGAGAGGAATCTGAAAAACAATTGTTGCTATAGTAGTTACCTGACATCCTGTGTAATATACTTTAATATTATGAAAATGGTGGAAATGAAGACTTCAAATTAGCGTAATTTTTTAATTCTTAAATTTACGTTATTTTGTTCTTTAATTTCATAAACTCGTACCTTTTCTAAAGGTTCTATTCCATCTTTATTAAGTAAAGAAAGAATAGGATGTATAATTTACCTTAGTCATTTTTTCTCAGCTTATATTTTAAGCCCTTAAGTAAACAAAATTAACGAATCTGCCGTTTCTGACAAATTAACTCCGTCGTTTTTACTATATATAGCACATCGCGCGGACGTACATGAGAAATGGCCCTAGTTGGTCAAAATCGATTCCTACGAGGATACTGTACGTTATATAATACACAAAGATTCACATTAATTACGTCGTGACATGTGTATGTATTAAGCGTAATTTTTTTTCATGTAAATAAAATAGAACTAACATTCCTCTTACAATACGGAACGCTAACTTGCATCATTTGACAATACATGTGAGACCTTCATTAAAAATGAGTTACGCGAGCAAACTCAGAGACGCGCGGAACTCGCTCAGCCAGCTCACACAAAACCCGCGACTTTCCTGAACGGCAATATCCGCTCTAAATTAAACTTGGAATTTATAAGCGAGATTGCTCGATCGTTATGCAAATTGGGGCGTATACCGGTGACGCCTCGAGAGCGTCAATCGTCATTTCATATGTGCGTAGGGAGGGAGATATGTAACTTTGCCCTTTTAGCTCTGGAGATATGATATGAAAATATTTTCAGCTAAATATGTTTCGATGAGGTGAGACATTGGATTAGTGGCATCGGATTAGGGTACCACTAGCAATAAACTTTTGAAGCACGTATTTTCCGTTGTCACGCTGAGTGAGTGCGGTAAAACTTAATGTCATGAGTCATTAGTTAACTGCCAGATGAAGAGATATTTGATGTAGGTGTTTGTAAATTTGTTGTTTTCTCCATAATTGAAAAGAATATAATATGTATTATTTATTTCTACTGTATACTGATATAAAATCTATGTTTGCACAATTAAAGAAATAAAAAACATAGTTATATATGTTTATTCTAAATTAAACTTAAATTGAAAAAAGCCAGCTAAGTTTTATCTCAAAATATAATTTTTGTTTCTTTTATTTATTTTCTTCATGTTCTAATAATTAATTAATTTTTTTTTCAGGTAAGTACCTTTTTCTCTGATAATAATGACGTATATAGTGTCGAAAACGAAGGTCAACTTTTGGTAAGTTAATATATGAATAATATATTTTTTGTTTTAAATTATAAAGCTATTTCAAATAGTTGTAACGTTATAGATTACGTTACTTTACGAATTTAAATAAATTGTTATCCAAAGAAATTTAATCGGCCCGAAATTCGATACTACTTGTTAAATTTTTAATCATAAAAGAAATTAAACGTTTGATTAATTCTCCATCACGGAGTCGTTGAACGATTTCAATATTTCATATCAATTTAAAAATAATTTGATATTGATGGTAGATTCAATAAGAGTCAAAACCACATTCGCTCGTCACAAATAACGTCACAAATTGAATTTCACTCCTATCGGAATAGTTTTGACTTTCATTGCGTGGCATTTTAGGCAATGAAATATTTATAATAAAATATATTCTAAAAATCCTGTAAATTAACTCTGATGAAATATAATCGCATCGAAACTAATCATTATTATGATAGAAAAAACGAAATGCAAGCATTCATGTAACAAATTATTTACATTTTTGGATGTTACCTTTTGGTAATTTAAGGTAGTTGTCTTGTGACAGTAAGATACTAAAATGTTAAGAATTTTTATATTGAAAATAATTTTTTTTGGTTTCCAAACTGCTAATATAACAACATTTTAACAGTTTATAAAAAAAATTAATTTGGGTATTTTATTGCGCTTTTTAAATAAAATGAAGTGTGGTTCTTGTAATGTAATTACACAATTTTTGAGAACGATTTTTATCAAAAATTTATTATTTTTTTGATCAAATTTAGTATATTAATTTTTTAGACAAACCGCTCGATGCATTTTGAAAAAAAATTAAGTATGATGAAATGACTACTTTCTTACTTGTTTGTCAAAACCGTACATTAAAGTTTTACTTGATTCAAACACTCTTTAAAGCTAATAATGCCTGCGTGTATAAATCTGACATTCATTATATTTATTGCAGAAAAATTTTCTTGCATAGAAAATGATGTGTTTATTTAATACTACCGTGAAACAAAAGCTTAAGTTTGATATATAAAATATGAAAAACCTGCCAAGTACGAGTAATACAGACTGTAATAAAAACTGATATACTTACTAAAATAATAAATCTAATGCCGCAGAAAAAAATATTCAGTTCCACGATATATTCCATAGTACGAAAATCTGAGCGAAAACAACATTTTTCATTTTGTTATCCGAGGCATATTTGTACAAATTTTTCGAATTTGCTACTTGAGACCACGTATAATTGACCGTGAGAAAAGCAGGATTCTTTGAGGTTGATGCCGCAGTGTTTTAAAGTTGTCCTTGCGCTTTGTTATTTATAAACCTATAGGCTAATTTGATAGGAAATTGCAGTCTTTTAAATTGTAATGGCAGTCCTTTCCAGTTATAAGTTCTGTTTCGATGATGTTATTCGATAGCTGTTTGACGGTCATCCTTATTCTATTACATAGTTTTGTTGAGTTAAGATTTATGAGTAGAATGATCGGAGATCCAATTCTCAGTCGAAGGCAGTGTAATGGCATTCCTGGTACTTGTAAAGAGTTTAAAGTTTCTGTAGGGACAGTGTCAACTGACACTGTCTTCAAGGTTTACCATCGTGTCGATCGATTTGTATATTCTTTCTTCATCGACAATTTTCTTTTGAATATTAAAGTTACAATATTATTTTTAGTTGTCAAAATTGCCATCTGAAATATCTACTCCGGATTAGTATAGTTGTGAACAAGGTTTGAATAAATTTGGTCAATGAGTTCGTTCTCAGTAGTGGCTATGTTGCAGAAATCACGGTCGATTTCAATGAGGCCGGTCATATGGTCAGTACATGTGCCTTCGTCTATTTGTAAAAGTTTTTAGCAAAATGTGCTGTTGTTTCGTCTTTCGATAGTTCAACTCTCATATTTTTTTGTTAGTCGCTGTAATTGGTATGTGTGACCAGAGATGATTTTTTAAGCATACATTGATTTCGTCTGCTAGTATTAGCTTGGAGATAGACTAGAAGAGTTTGTCGTAAATCTCCTGAGAGTATGAGTATAGCTCCTCCCATCACTTCAGAATTTCCTCGCAAGTCTTATAATGTTCTGTGCATGCCTTACAGTGATTTTTATGTGTCATTGGGAATTCGTCCCAGAAAATAATTTTAGCTTGTTTTCGAAATTCACCCCGTCCAAATGCTCTTGATATTTTACATACTGGGAATCGTTCTTCGGCTGTATTCAACGTTAGTTATAGGGCGGAATGGATAGTTCGTCCTCCTTCCATAAGTGCAATGCCGGACGATGCCAGTACAAGTGCGAAGGGTTGTTTAACACTTATTTCTGCCAGCATTAGATTTATTTTAAACGTATTCGCGGTGCCGTCTGGTGCGTCTAAATAAATAATTCCATCAGTATTGTTGTTGATCCGGTCCATGATAATGTTGTAAATTTTTTGTCGTGAGCTATGTATAAAAGTAGTGATGTTGTAGCTTTTTTCCTTTGTAATTTCAAAGTTTAGCACACTGAAAGCATCTTGTCGGAGTGCTGACATCCCGAGTTGTACTAAGGTCTGCTTTCTATACTAAAGTGTACTATTGTCTCTTTTTTATTCCTAAACATTTATCTTCTAGGCGAATGAGTGTTTCATTGAAGATGTCTTTGAATTCGATGGCTAGTTCTGGATGGGTTGTCGGATTTGGGACAGTGTGTCATCACTCATACTCTTTTTGAAGGAGTCCTATAGCTGTTTTGGATTCGATGGCTTACATGTTGTTAGTATTATGGCGAATAAGTCTCTAATTTGATCAGCTGAGAGTGAAGATTCTTGTACTGTTCATTCCCAGTGGTTGTCGTTTTCTAGTAGTCCTAGGCGTGGGTATGCTTCTCTGGACGTCTGGCAGAAGTAACCGTCAACAGTTATGAGATTTGTGAAACTTGTTGGCCCCGTATTTGGTGTAGGTTGCTACACGAAATACGGGATAGAAACATCCGGCGTTATTCGAATGTACGGTGTATACTCGGCCTAGTGAGTAAGTTTTCATGATACCTGGATGATCCTCTACTGGAATTCCTGTTTATAGTCGTTGAACGATTTTTCTTGTTGGGTTCCACGTATAATAAGTAGGGACGTTGACATATAGTAATGTTTTCGCGAATGGATCCGTCTGGCACCGTTGGAAAAAAGCTGTTAATGTTGTGTTTTTAGGTGGTTCGCTTGCAATTTTTCTGGGGGTGCCTTTTGTGAAGTAAATTTTGTGGCCTTTCGCCAAATGTACTGCTGTATGTTGCACAGTTGGTTCGTGTTCGTGTATGGGAAAACTGAAAATCCGCCACGCTGCTTCGTTACTGTTGATGTATCTTCCCATTTGGTACATGCGGATCTCGTCGTTTCTGTTTTGTTATTCGCTGTCTTTGGCTATTTGAAATACTGCCATGTCACTGCCTTTGTTCACATACAAATATATCTAATGGATTTCACTGAATTGCAGTTTTCTACGTTTATGTGTGCTTGGAACATTTTGGAAAGTAGTGGGTTATATGGCACTATTTATTTATAATATTTTATATATAGTACATACGGCGGACTTATTGCTATATGAGCAATCTCTTCCAGTCAACCATAACAATTTGTATTGAAATTTAGTTACTACCCATTGATTTCTACTACCCATTTTACTACCCATTGATTATCTCTTTCCAGTTCGTCTCTGCCTCGTATTCGTATTTTTGCTGTCAAACAACTTTTTTTATGTGATCGTCTTCTGTATTTGGGATAGCCATCATCTCGGGTTTGTGTATCGTCTAAATATGGTTTTGGGTATTTTTTTTGTACATTTTTCATCACTCATAATTAGGTTTTAATGGGGTTTAATGGCCCGCATGGTCCGTGAATCATGTTTTTCACAAATATGTCGTACAGCTCCGGATCTTCTTATGGATTGAGAAATTCAGCTTGAATGATTTAAGATTGTGTGAATGAGGCAATCCTCGTTTTTGCCATTCGATTGCGTACATTCAGCATCTAACGGTTCCAAAGATGTGGTATTTTGTGATGACTTCAATAAATCTCATTTGTTTTTGTCGGAAAACTCAAGCTATTATGTCGTGTCGATCCATGGGGGCTTTCCGTATCTTAGTTGTTCTTTGATTTTTTGCCACAATGAGTTGCATGTGAATGTTATGAAGAGGTCAAGTTTCCCATATTTTCTTACGTAGGTCATGGCATCTTGAGTGTACTCGTGCATGTGTCTTGAACTTCCTATATAAGATAAGGATAAGATTACTAATATTGAATGTATTTGGCGTTAATTTTGTAGAAATTCATTATTCACAATTAAATGAAACTACGTGATGTAGTATTATTTCTACTATCTTTAATTTCTTTACCACGACCTAGGTTTCGTTGTATTACAACATATCCCTTATTACCTAGCTTATATCCCACCTGAAGATGTTGTAATACAACGAAACCTAGGTCGTGGTAAAGAAATTAAAGATAGTAGAAATAATACTACATCACGTAGTTTCATTTAATTGTGGATAAGATTACTATTGTTCCAATGTCGTCAATGTTTTCGTAATTTATTATCGCGTCTCGAAGGTGGATGTATTCTTCCGAGCGTAGTTTCTCCTGATTCAGTGTTATGTAAAGCATCCGTTTCGCTTCTATTTTTGCAAACAATCTACCAAGAATTGTTGGAATAAATGGCGAGTGTTGAGAATGTGATTGTATGTTTCACTGTCGCTGATCATTAGGCGGTAAGCATAGAACTCCTTAGAAGTGACTTTTTGTTTGTTTCGACGCCTGTTTTAAGTTGGATTTGTGTCACATTAAAATTATATCCGTCCTCTTCGTGCAGAAGTATTAATGGACATTGGAGGGCATCCTATCAACGGTGAGTGTCTGCAATACATTGTAGTCCTTCTCTTCTTCGTTGTACGATAATGTCACGGCTTGTGTTTTCATTGTCCACAATTACGATGGCGACTTCGTCTATCTGAGGTGCATTAAATCCACTTTCGTGTTCTGCAGGTGGTCTCTTGTCCGCTCGAATTATAATTTTATAGTCATCAGAAATCATTCAGTCTAGTACTATTTTCAATATGTGAATAAGTCGATTGTATTAGTGTAAAATACTCTGTACATCTTGGATTAATTTTCGTGTCAACGCACTGATGTTTGTGCATCGTTGATAAATTTCTATTACTTCATTTCCGATGAAATGTACTTAAAGAAACTTATAAGTCTTCGTAGATTTGTCCTTGGATAGAAAAAACATAATCGATTTCACCGCTATTAGTGTTCGAAGTGACACCGAAAGAAATCTCTTCCGAAATTTCCAATCCTTAAGCACACCCTTCGTATAAAAACGGGAATCTACTTTATGGATGGAGGATATAGGGCTACCACACCATATAACTCCTGTGATCGTACCGAGGCTCGTTTCTGAGTTTTAGCGGCACGCACATTATACGCTAACTTTTCTAATATACGTTGATTACAGGTTATCAATGCATAATAATAATGAGATAAGTAATGATCTAATCAGAAAAGTTACACGTGGGTTCAATGTAACGACTAAATTTTCAATGATTGAATACAATATGAACTTTCCGTTTATTCTATACGTATAGTAAAACCGTAAAATTAGCTTCTGTATATTATAGATTATCTGTATATTAAAGAAATTTTAAAGATTACAATATATTAAAGGAATTTTAAAAAATTATTCAGGTGAACATAACAAAAGTAGTAAAACATAAAATTGTTGTTTCTGGAATTTTTGTTTGCTTGTGTTTTTTATTTTATGCACTTTTGACCCCTTAGAACCATTTATATAATATTTCAGAACAGTATAAAGATTAACTATAAATAACATTTAATTTTTATTTCATCGAAACTGGTGCATTCCCTTAGAAGACATGCGAATTTAATACTTTCAAAAATTCATTTATATTGCCTTAGAGACAATAACGAAGAAATGCCTAGTTAGCCTGTGCGTAGTGATTACCCAAATATATAACTATGTATATCAGTACATGGCGCTACGTACATTTTAATTGGCCCAATGAAGTTTTTGAAATGGACATAGTCAGAAATAAAGTGTGAATTGATGCGGAAGGGATAGATGCTTGAGAAAGCAACCCGAATACACTCAGGGTTACAGGTCGTCATCGTTTCCGGTCGTCTGCTATACAACATTTTTTGATGTAGATTCATTCGTTATAAATTTATTTGTTTCCTCGAATTATTTAAAATTTAAAGTCATTGTTAATACTTAAAATTTTGTTACTTTGATAGGCTTAGTATAGGGCTGTTTAAGTTTTATTGTTACGCTCTTTATTGTCTATGCGTGTAATAAAATTTCTTACGTTGTTGAAATATATTTACGTTTATTTGATTAACAAATTTAGGTTGATGCATTTCCATGTTAATGACATATAAAAATTTTTAAATTTCAGAAAAAACTGACATGATTTAAAAAGACCGAAGAGGCGCTATTTACTTAAGATACATATTATAGTTAAAATAATCCAAAAAAAGGGAACAAACCGTATTTTAATATATATAATTAATGTCATATGTGTTAGCATTTATTATCATTCTTGATTTTTTTCCTAAGTTCGCTAATTGAGACTTTTTAGAATAATATACCTACGAACTTTTCAGAGAGTGAGAGTGTTTTGAATATTTTATTTTTAAAGTCAAACCCAATATCGAATTTAACTGCGTATTTTTATTATCAGATTTCAAAAAAAGAAAAGATTCTGAATTCGTCCCTATTTTTTAATGTTACCTCATATCTACGGCATTTCTCAACCAATGTGGATAATTCTTTTATGATCCTTTAGAAAGGTATACTTCGAATATGGTCCCATGAAAATTTTGTAAGAATCCGGTTATGGAAATTGAAAGCATATCATAGAATTCCCCAAAATTGAACAGCACAGGTGACGAGATCAGATCGTCTTTGGATTATATAATTTTGTTGATTCTTTTTTATTTGGAAATATATACTCCCATATGGTCCCATAAAAATTTGGTTAGAATCTTACCGTAGAAATTGAAGATATACCATAAAATTAATCAACAATGAACAGCACAAATGCAGTGATCGAGTTTCGATGATTTAGGTCTAATGATAATCTAATATGATACGAATAAGGGTCACATAAATTTACTCGTTAGGAAAATCGGGGTGCGGCGATGAAGGCGGGAGGTGGTAGCAGGAAATCTCATTAATCAGGAGTAAACTCATCGTGTTTGGATTCGTTCGGTTTGTCTTGATGTAGCAAGAAAGTAAAACTATTCCCGCTGTTCGATCCGGTTTGTCTCAGGACCCCTCCTGGAACCCGTAACATCCCATCCCTTTATACAAAAAGAGGCCTTCGAAGGTCCTCTAATAGGTTAGTTAGTGTAATAGGAATTTAGTATCTCCATTTTTTCGAAGACGCACCTTCCGAATGCTCTAAATGACTTCAATATCGGTCTATTCTCAACCAAGTCACGGTGACTTAGTTGAGAATGGACTAAGAAGTAGAGCAAGAAAGTAAGAGGGTAAATAGGTAGATAAGTATATACGGGTACATATCTATAATATAATTTCAACCTATGTTTCATAAATGCTGATGCTGCAGGTGTATTGCCTACTTAAACCGCGGGACTTGAAGATTTGCTGTTTTTTTATATTAATATTTTGGCTTTCTAGCAGAGACTCTGTCACTGAATTCCAGATTTCAACTACTAAGTCCTGATACTGCAGGGGTACTGCCTGCCTAAACTGTGAGTCTTGACGATCTACTAATTTTAAAATAGTATTCTGGATCTCAAACGGAGACTCTGTCATTGAACTTCGGATTCCAACTGGTCAGTCCTGATGCGGCAGCATTACTGTCTGCCTAAACCGTGAAACTTGAGGGTCTACAGTTTTTATACTAGTATAGTGGCTCTCAATCAGAGACTGCCACTAAACTTCAAATTCAAACTCCTCAGTCTTGACGCTGTAGGGGTACTGTCTGCTTAAACTGTGTGACTTGAGAATTCGCTCTTTTTAATCTCATTTGTTTCTCTCAAGCAGTGACTCTATCATTAATTTCTGGATTCCTATTCTTTAGTTTACATGCTGAGTATATAGTGCCAGCTTAAATGATGAATTTTAGAACACGCTGTTTTTAAATTAGTATTTTAAATCTCAAGCTGCGACTTTGTTAACTTCGGATTCCAATTGCTCAATCTGATGCTGTAGCGATCAGCCTGTTTTGTGTACGATTGGTTGATCCTTTTATAATTTGATTGGCCCCAGTAAAGGGTCGTAAAAAATATTGGTTAGAATTTGATCGTGGAAATTGAAGGCACATCATACAACTATGTACAGCACAGTTGCCGTTATTGACTTTAGTTGATATAGGTCTAATGGTAATCTGTAATAAATTCTCTAAAAATTCTAATCATTAAGAGGGCATAAGTCGGTCCTTTTCACCGATGACAGGAACTGACAGGAACTATTCATTAATGAGAAGTAGACTAACAGAAAATGGTCTCATTTCACTTATGTTGACGTAAGCAAGAAAATAATAAAGTAAATAGGTAAGTAACTATATGCAAGTACATACTAAGCCGTGGAGCAACTAAGTTGTTACTAGGTAGATAAATAAATATGTAGACGTATAAACTGATGGATCAATTGACCATTAATATGTTGGTAGGTAGGCAAGTAAGTAATTTTCTTTACCGCGATCTAGGTTTCATTATATGACAACATCTTCAGGTGAGCAATTATTAAAGATTATAAATCTTTTCAAATACATTATATTGTTCCGCGCGTAGACCGCAATACATTATATTGTATAATGCGCATTTTGAAATAGAAAAAAAAATGAAACAGCCATGTACATATGCAAGAAATCCAGAATTTTGTTGTGCGGATTGTTACTGTAAACTTTGTTAATACTTTTTAATGTGAATTTCATTATGCAAGGACTTACATATTTATGTCCATTTCTTCACATTGTTAGTCTGAAATGTCTACTACTTAGGTGATGATTATAGATAAAAGCCATAGCTTTCCCTTTTAGTATAGAAAGGACATTGACGAAAATGGGGCTGGCGTTACAGGAATAGAATGTAATTTAAAGGCTGGGATTTTTTTAGGAATTGAACAACCAAACAATTCTGCGATTAACAATCAAGAAAGAGCAAAAATTAAATAAAACTGCAATTATAATACATAATAAAATAAACTATCTTAATATATCAGTAATTGTTAATTAAACATAAAAATAACCAATCCATCCAAATTAAAAGGAAATACATAATAACTTGTTATTGTTACATCTGTGTATAGAAGTATATAATAGTACACTACCTACACTTTGTTTAATCTTGCTGATCCAAATAGCACTAATAAAATAAAACGTTTCCTGTTTGTCTGATTGACTATTTAAAATTTTGAAATGGCTTATTATTTTATTTTTTTTCACATAAAAATGTTATTTTAATTCTTGTTACACCTGTACCCAACATTGTATGGACTATTATTAGTCTCTTTTCAATATATTTCATATCTGTACATCTGAATGATATTTATCCAAAACTCTCCAGATTAAGATGAATATTTTCAGATATCAATGATATGTATTGAATATCATTGAAATCTGAAAATATTATGAATAAAAAAATACCCTTCATGTTCATTTGTTTAAAGCAAGCGGACAAGAATACGTTATCGAGATTAATTTCGAAATATAAACATAAAATATAAATATAAACATACTTCTCGTAGATTCGCATGTGCGGAGCCAAAGGCTAAGAGAGAATACGGCACCGTACAATAAACACGAAACATTTCCTCGCGAAATACGAAAATGTTCGCTCGTGCAAATGACGCAAATGTATTGCTGCGTGTATGTATTATAACGAAGCGCTTAACTGGCGTCGCCCTATTTCCGCACTGACGGTAGAATAGCCGGACGACGGCGGCAGGTGTTGGTGGCTTTAATAGATCGCCGCCGCGACCGCTCTACATGCCCGGTGGGAAGTGACCATTATGTCTACTGTGGATGTACGTGGTCCTTATTCCCTCGCTTTGTTGTTTACTGTCATCCATCTACTAATCTGTGTACGCGATCATATTCGTGTGGCATTTCTAATGCTCGTTGAAACCAAAACGTATCCATGAACCATGCGTATTAGACTCACTAATCCTTCAGTACTCGATTCGTAATCAAGGAGGCGACCACTAGAACTTTACTTAGATCAGAAAAAATACTTTTGGTCCTATTACAATCTTCCGCCCTGTTCTAGCTAGGTGAACGTAATATGACTGCGTTTTATTAAGCCACGATATGAAAGGGGACAACCTCTCCATGGAACTCGTTTAAGTTATATCAAATGTATTTCACGTCATGCATCAACCTTAACCAATTTCAATATAGAATATTGTGCTCTTAATTCGCATTTTATTGGAAACCAGTGTTATAAACATTTAAAAAAAGAAAACCTAAAAACACA
The DNA here is from genome assembly GCA_039881145.1 of Druceiella hillmani. Lineage (NCBI taxonomy): Eukaryota > Metazoa > Arthropoda > Insecta > Lepidoptera > Hepialidae > Druceiella > Druceiella hillmani. Next base: position 22,433,148 of record JAYKKI010000003.1, on the reverse strand, counting down.
TTTAATTAAGTATCTGACAATCAATATTTGTGAAAAGTAAATAAAAGGTCGGAAAATCATAATATCAAAATACACTTAAATATTTCCATGCAATGTTCAGTTTTTTACTATTAATACTGATTTCTAATACGGAATAGAAGTGCTTCACTTCAATTGCTATAATTTAATGACTCGTTAAGACAGGTTTTAAATGACAACAATTTTGTAAACTATATAGTCAAGTGTGCTATAAACCATTTATTTGATGTTTCATTCAATTCTTCTGCAATACCATCGATTGGGGTTTTATTTTAAATTGTAGGTCTATAAAACAAAACTTTTCAGAGCAAATTATAGGATCTTTCCCGTTCAGTCTTCTAAAGTATTTTGCTGTAACTAACTATAAGGTTATGTGTCGCTCCTTACTAAGAGGGCTAGTCACATAAAGTGGTTACATTTCCGAGATACTAAGAGATACTTATATTTTTGGTGACTTCAATAATAAAGTAAACAGTTAAGCTAAATTACTTGAAATATTGTAAAAATTTAGTAGGTTTCTTGTTTTCTAAATGATTCACATACGTAAACGCTCAAAGACGTGCGTGTAAACACACTTAAAATTGCTTTTTTCAGCGCCGAAAATTATCGGCATTTTTTTTTGTAAGTTTTTTAAAAGAGTATTAAACAGTACGGTATTAGGAGATAATGAACAGAACATGGATTTTCCTATATATTTAATATCTCTATACAGACTGCATTTGAAATGAGGCACAATTTTGAAGAGGGTGCGAGAATTTAGATAAACTTAACTCGCTGTCCACGACGCTGGTGCTGGCAAAAGTGCTAGAACTGACATTGGAAACAGGAGAAATGTATGACTTCTCTCTCACTCTGTGGTAAGAGCTGAAAGGTGGACTAACTAAACGATGCGTCTCTACCTACAAAGTTTTATTTACGATAGTGGCAGTTATTTTGTTGACTCAGGAAAGGGTTCAACTGTAGCTTCATTTGATGGGGAATGACATAATCGTTAATAATCTATTATAAGATAGTGTATTTTGGAAAATTATACCTTAGAGTTGAATTACCGTCACTCGTATGCACTATAATGTAACAAGCGTTATCCGACGCTGTAGTTGAATCATTTAAACGTGTGTTTTAGGTATTGAGAATTACTATCGTTTAAAATTTCTACAAGGTTCGTGATGTTAATAGTAGACATGATAAAAGTCTGAAACGACTTTTAGCTAACTCGCATGAATGTACATGCGAGTAATTCAAAAGTTTGTCATTTTTACGACAATGTGGAATGTAATAAACATTAAACTTTTATCTGTAAAACATAGTGCATTGAATAATAGTAAGTTATGCAACACGTCAATATACTTGTTAGCATGATAGTTTAAAATCTGTTTAGAGAGACGCTAATGAGTAAAGATGTAAAAAGCGCTCTTTTCGTCGTAGTTTAAGTCATTAAACGAAAGCTTGTCGCGTTTATTCACATTAACACCGCGACAACGAGCTAAATGACGTCGTCTAATTAGCGCAATTTTAGTGTAATCCTGAAATTGTTTGCCGCCGCTCATTAATGTCGAAGTATATTGTCACAGGACCACATTGTGGTGGAGCTCTCGCGTTTCTTGCTACTTCTTTCGTATGTACAAATTAAAGAAAATCAATTACTAAGAAAAATTGTTTACTTGTGCTACTATTTAAGTAGAAATTTAATTTTCACTCAGCTTATTTCCATTTTAAATTTGTCTACGTAAAAAAATGTGTCATATCTTTATGCAAGAAAATAATAAGGATACAATCTAATTTCTTATAGATATACCGTATAGGCGACGCACGATAGCAGCAATATATCGGTCCATTTTATAATTGTTTATTTGTAATTTAATTATTATTCCCGAAATCGTCTATATTTTTATTTATGCGTGTTATATTGAAATCTGAAATGTTAATTACTAGATGTGCTATAAGTAGATAATGATAGGATTTAATTGATTACATTAACTCAACCAGTGTATTAACAAATATTAAAATAATTTGCGGCATTACTATTACATTATGTTTATCAAGAAGAAAAATTGCAAATAGGGCTAGTTAAAAAAAAACGAGTGTGCTTTAGGCCATACGACTGAAGTAAAACTTCAAATTTACAAAATATGAACTTTAAAATGAATTTTCAATTTTATTCACTTTAAACGTAGAATATTTAATGTATTGAACAAAATAATAATTTATAAAATTGTTCATGAACGAAATGAATTACAAAACAATAAAAAAATCACCGTTCGAGTAACGCTAGCAAACTCGCATATATATATATATATATATATATATATATTTCATGCACTGGCTTTGAGAGGAAGAGAGAAAGAGAATCTGCGCGCGCACTGCTCTCTCGCTCCTACAGTGTGATACAGACAATAGGCTTGCACTGTGTCTTAGATTTACGAAACATAACTGGCTATGAGAGAAAGAGAGAAAGAAAATGTGTGCTCGCACCTCTCTCTCTTGTCCCTACAGTAATATACGAAACGTAACTCTCTCTCTTTCTGTCTTCACTAACTTATATCTCCCTCTCAATTTCCGTTGGCATCGCCCGATCACACTTTTCGTAACGCTCTCGTCACGCATTTACCAGCTTACTCCCCAAGTCAAGCGTGCGTAAAGTAGTTTTACTTCAAAAAACATTTTTATCGCTCCAAACAATTGTATAACCTTCGTTCGTAAAAACATTCATACGAAGAGACCCCGACTAATGGATGTTCGCCGGTCTCTTAAAACAATGAGGAGGGATCGTTAGGCCTGCCGTATTATATATCTCGTGAATTTGTAAGTGGAGGGACGACATATTTCTTTTATTACCCATTTATAGAGGCAAGAACTGCACGCTATCGTATTACTACCCGGTATATAGAGGACAACTTCGACCATTGTTGACTACGCTTGCTACGCGAGTGTTCATCGATTATGCGTTGACATAGATACATACGATAAAGCAGAAGACGATGATCCTTGTATGCATAGTAAATGCTTTGTCTACTTGGGATGTTAAGTTGTAGCAATTTTTCATAATGCACGGGATATCCGTTCTTATGCCGTCACAATTTATCAATTATCCAAAATTTAACTTCGTCTGTTAGACACGATTACACGTTATCGGCTACAAGCCTTGTGATTTGTTCGAGACAGATTTAATTTTTGCTGTACGGGCAGTTATTAAAATCCTCTGTGGATTTTACCAATATCATGATTATTATAGATACTACTATTTTGAGTACTGCATTTAAAGACATAAAATTGTTTGCAGTTTTGCTTCAAATCGACACAAATTGTTAACGTGTAAATGTTTCCATACTAGATCCCGCTAAAGTTGGCGATGAAACGCTTTTGTCGTCCGTTTTTATGTATTTATAAAGGATTGTAGCGCGAAATGGTGTTATATTCTGAATATAGGGCACTGTTCGTTGCCCGGTAATGCGCTTACGCCATCGTGCGCTTACGTCATTGAGTGTGTAGAAAAAGAACTTCGAAATTCTTTTTCTGCGCGATCAATAATTAGTCATAACTCCGCAATGGAAAGGATTACATGGGTTATTTGTACGTGGTCGTGTAGATATTGAGGTGCTCTAAAAAGTAAAGCAGAAAAGAAATTAAGTTGTCAAGTGAAAAGTTGTGCCAGGTGCAGTTTACAAAATCTTCTAAATTTGCTTATTTCAGGTAAAACTGCACAATTACGAAAGTACTTGGCACCAGAGGCGACCTGGTCGGTCAACGGAAGACATTTTCTCGCAAAAAAATTTCCCGCCCAAATTTTTTTACTCTCTTGACGACTAAGTTATCCTAATTCTAACTTACATAATGTCGTAAGTACGAAAGTAACTTGACGTATTTATTTATATGCTTCGCTTTCACGTTTGAACTACTCCGTGAAATTTTGTATACGTTTAGCCAGCATTGTGGAGATGAAAATAAGAATGAATTTTTTATGGTAATTAAAAATCACCCCGGTGGAGATGGGGGTGTGAATATAAGTAAGAGGATGAACAGGAGTATATAAAATACATCATGGCAACATTTCAACCTACTGCGTATTGCAAAGTTATTCTTGGCATCTTAAACTACTCTGTTATTTCCAATTTTAAGATTTCATATTTTCACAAGAATAATGTTTCTAAATTACTGATGCTCACACAGTCCAACGTTAATATGCTTCATTGGTCCATAAAACAATTTATTTGACCGCGCTAATAGTGATCTAGACAGATGTTGAATTGTTTATTCTACAAGGCCATTCGAAAATGTTGATTAGGAAGATACATATATTAAGTGATAAAGTATTTTGTAGGCTAATATTATTTTTACAAAAATTGAAACCAAATATTTTGTCGATGAAAAATTTTATTAAAAAAATATATAAATCTGCTTATTTGGCTACATACACATTTACTGCATTTGACTAATAGCTTTCATTTTACGTTGAAACCGACATGTTTAATATAAAGAAGCCAATATGTCTGGTAACAATGCCCAGACGAAACACTTTTAATAAAGGACACAATATAACGAGTGTTTCTGGCTTGATATGTATTTGTCATGAGTCTCGAAACAATTTCCATAAAAGACGATGAGTTAGCCAATATTTTTGCCTTAAAGCCTTTTTTGGCTACGACGTTACTTACTCAAGTTATGATGAGACTATTTTGAAGTGTAATTGTTGAAATAAGTATAGAGTCAATTTCTATATAATTTTGTAAATTGAAATAGCGAATAGAATATGAGTTTTCCAATATTCGCATTTAATGGTTTTAGGCTTTCGTAACCAAATGGTGAAAAATCGAAGCTCCGTCATGTCGTTATAATCTGTCCGTCTATCCGCATGTCACAGCTTCGTTTACAATCCGATCATAAGGAACGCGTAGATCAATTACGCCAATAATAGGAACTACCATTTTTTCTTCTCACACATGAAACTTGGATATAAAATATTTTTTCCCAGCTCTAATGGAGCGGTATATCACAAAGAATATAATTTAAAATGCATTCGAAATTGCTAAATAATTTTGTTTGTACAGTGGTGTATTCTTCACAAGATATGAATCATGAAAGGAAAATTACATTAGTACTATAAGGGAAAATTATCTTGGTTAACTTGAATTATTAAATTAAAGAGAACGCGTAGATCAATTACGCCAATAATAAGAACTACATTTTTTTTCTTCTCACACATGAAACTTGGATATGAATTATTATTTTCCCAGCTCTAATGGAGCGGTATATCACAAAAAATATAATTTAAAATGCATTCGAAATTGCTAAATCATTTTGTTTGTACAGTGGTGTATTCTTCGCAAGATATGAATCATGAAAGAAAAATTAAAGAAATATCGGCGTGGCGTTATTTTTCTTATTGAAAAATATTCATATCTGAATAAGGGCCCTTCTTAATCTTAGTTCTACTACATTTTATTATTAACTATAGTTAATGTTGGACTTTATATTAAATATACTTCAAGGAAAATAATAAGCTAATCTAACCACTACTCTTGTCGTACAGAAGAAATAATCGCATTCACAAAAATTAGAAAACAAATTGGTGCATAGTATGAAAATAATCTATTTGTTGCGGGATTTTAAATATAGGTCCTATTATATTTATTAGATGTTGTGGATTTATTCCAACTTCATTTCGTCAAGAGAAGACAGGAATGTATTGCTTCAGTTGAATTCATCACAATGACACACAGTTAATACATTTCGCGAGTATTGTGGAAAGTAAAATAAATTTTGTAAAGAAATAAAATTAAAAAATATTAAATGTGTTAAATAAGATGTCGCCACTAACACCATCGAGCCTCGACGATTGAAACACATAGAGTAGGGTAGTCAAATCGGAAAATCTGAATATTTTAATAAATTGGACTTATTCACGCAATCAATTTTCCAATTTATTAGTATTAAAATATATTTATTAATCTTATTTGGTAGGAAGTTTAATTTAAAATAGCAACATTCTTTTGATATATGTATAGTTTTTTCATTAGTGGCAAATCGAGGTGGAGACACACAGGAGATTGCCTTTTTGAGCATTTGATTATAATCAGTTATGTTATATGTCGGTCTGGCAAAATAAATATATTTTTAATGTGCAATATGTAGGGCCTTACGAACATTCATTTTACACATTTTGTGAAAAAAAAAACCGTAAAATGTTTCAACGATTCAGCTGAGTTTCGACTATCTGGCGACCCTAATCTCTTAGCCACTGAGCGCGAGAGCTTTCGTCAAACTTCATTCCAATTTCACACGCGTCGATGCCATTAAGCGCATTAATTCCTCGATCGGAAGGCCAAGGAGGAAAAATTTGTGTGGACCGTGTTTAAATATTAATATCGTATCCTTATAATCCTCTACGTCATGCTACAATTTCAACGTCAATAATACAAGTCATTTTACAGAATCTGTATTTTTGGTCATCGTACTTATCTCCCTTAAAATTGGAAAGATGGCCATGATAGGAGGTCAGTACATTGCGACTGTACTCACGTATAATTTACTATACCTTTTGTGAAATTCTTACTTAACCCTTTGTTTTTCTCTGTCGTTCATGCATCATTTTAGTCAGTAATTAAGATTTAATTTTTTAAAATGAGAAAATAGAAAAAATAATCGAGCAAGTGAAAGCTATACTTGCATAATTAATGTTCTGGTCCATCAGCTCCACCACTTAAATGTTAATAGTAATGCAATTCGACTATGTACTTAAAAGGCCTATCCGCCACGCTATCCTCCGCATATCACATCGATGCCGATCACATCGCGTGTGCTCTGAGTTGAGTGGGGAGCGCTTTGACTGAGCCAAATTAAATTTTTTGAAAAACGTCTTAGAACTAGTTTTTCCGTACATTGTGAGAAATATTTATAATAGTTATAATGAAATGAACCGTTACTTAATGAAAAATTATTTGCGCTGGAATTTTATAATCCTGATAATTGTTTGTAACTACACCTAATTCACAATCTTTATGATTATTACAGATTTGTCTGAGCGAAGCTTTTGATAATAAGAGCGGGGGACAGAAATTTTTGAGGATTTTCTTCTCAAAAGAATATTTAAAAATTCATGAAAGAATACATCATGTATATATATAGTGTTGAATTCTGGCTTTAAAAAGCTTTCATTTGGTAGCCAAACATGATAACCTTGAAGGAATTTTTTTCGAAACTGTCTGATTTACCACCTGAAATGAACACCCAAAAACATAGTTAAACTTTTTATAATGCAAGTCATTAATTATGCTACCATATTCTAAAGTTAAATTTTTTAGGTCGGATAGTTTCTGAAAATATTGCATGTGACAGATTTTACGGATCAGATTAAGCGGGCTTCGAAGTGATTAATGTTCTGTTTTCACCATTTTGCCGCGAAGCACTAAAAATGGAATATGGCAAAAAAACAATCGTTATAATAAAAAGTATATAATTTTATATTTCATTATGTATTTAGAAAATTATAAAAGATATAAAAGATCCACTAATCACAAATTGGGAGTCAAAATTTAAAAAAAATCAATATGACGGAGTGTAATAAAAGCTTGTAATTATAAAGATTTGTTTACTAAAATTTCTTTAATAAAAAGACGTTATCATATATATGAGATCCTAAATGTGCTAATCCGATTCTCACAATCTGTACTCTTCACTTAAATATCGATATAATTTAATGATGCGATATCGAAGTGCGTATGCATGTTGAATGCTTAATGTGGTCACGTAGCGCACGTGCAGTGGGCGGGCGCGACTCCGTCGATGCTCACCTTCATATTCAAAAGCTGTCCATGGTGATTTCGATTGTCGGCGATTTCCTGTCGGGCTTCGACGGATGTAACTATCGTGATGACGCTATGAATTGAGGCGCCGACGAGATGACGTGTTCGGCTGCGACTAGCATTTCTGAGGACCTTCCACCTAGTACGTTTCCGGATACCAACCCTTATAAAAAATAGTGTATTAAATTTTTCGTACGTCGTTACTAACTGACTTTAAAAAAAAGGCAATGTACTCATTTTGACACGCCTATATTTTTTCTTTATTTAGACATAACGTTTGAATGAATGCACAGAATCGTACGCAAGTTTTTGTATTTATAAAAGACGTGCCTGCACGGGTGCCGTTGCGGTAACTTCTAGATGCATAAAAATTATGATATTTATATGTTTTCTCCAACTACTTTTACGCCTTTTATTTTGACCCTACCTGTAGTAAAAATTAAAAGTAAAAATGATTTGAAATTTTTTTCTATAGCCATAAAAACATTTCAAAATAGTATTTAAATAAATAATTTACATTTTTCATTAAATTCTCTAGCAGAGTAGATTTCTATACATTTTTTTGCAGCCAATTTACTGTATACTAAAGGTAATCCAAAAATAATGTTAAACGGGTATTCGTCATTAGCCCAGTCCAAAAGATGCGTATTGTTTTATTTTGTTGTACGCTCTAAAAAAACTAAATAAGAGCTGTAATCTAATAATTTGCTAGGAAGATGTATCTACACAAAAAATAGACAATGGGAAATTCTCCTTTTTCATATTCAACTGTCACACGTTGACATGAAGTTTAAGTTGGACAGTACTTCAATTGAAAGTGAACATCGCGACGTGTGTAAGTCCGTATCCCTCTCTTAAGATAATCTCAAACGTAACCAAAGTCTAGCGTTGACTAATCGAAGGGTTATGACATTTACTTGAGGTCACAAGGCTCACCTATGGCAGTATTCAACGGATTTTTATCGGAGAATTACATATGAGAAAAGTATTTACGCTTTGATTGCCAAAAATGTTAACGAAGGATCAAGAGATGAGACAACTCGATATTTCAAGGTCTAGTTTAGAATACTGCCGAGTTTACCTGGAAAAAAAACAGTTTTTTACTTCGGGCGAAGTTGTAATCATGGATAACGAAGCTGTTATTATGGTAGATTATTTAGAAAAGAGAACTACTGTTACCGATTGGCACCACGCCCAATAAATAATAAGATTAATGGAGGCGATTTAAGAAGAGTAAATTAAATTTTTATCGTGTTTTGGTATGAATTAGTCATTATCGTCGCTTTTCAGTCGTGTAATATAGTAGCTATTTGAATTATATTAAATGATTTTATATGAAATAATTAAGATTGTGTATTTCTTAAGATTGCGTTTAACAAATTTTATGGAAATATTTAAATGTATTTACGTAGCCAATATGATGAGGAAACGTTACTTAAAATTTAATATTAACATGTTAAAAATTAACTCGCGACAAATATTTGTAGCATAATAAAAATATCTGTTTTTATTACTCGTTTGGGGGCGTTGTTACTCTCAGGTGAAAAAGGCGATATATGGTTTTCCCAATTTCTAATCTCGGGACCATCAAAGAGTTTCCCAATTCCTGACGAAAGATGTAATATATTATAATGACTTACAACATTAGTAACGTCGCATTCTAGTAGCGACAGCAGTACGTCGTGCTGAAATATTTAATTGTTATGGTACAGACGTTTATTTCGTTGTATTTATAATTATTATGGCTGGTAAAACATTTGAAGGCCTCTATTTATTACAATCCACCAGTCGCTACGTGAAACACGGCTCAATTAGACGATAAGGCATCACAGCGCTGTTAAAAAGGCCGTTCGTCTAAAATTGCTTTCGTTATTTTAGACGAACGGTTAAAAAAACTTTCGTGCACGAAATGAAATCCTATTTTAATTTTATTTTCCTCACATAGCAATACTGGTTTTTAAATACCTACTTTGTACAATGTATTCATATATTAATAACCAAGGGACGCGTAATCAAGCAAACCTAATGGTTCCATAACTATTGCAGTAAGGAGAGATGTATTCGCCCCTAATTATCTCTCGAATAATTGAGTCACGCGCCAATCACGTATTGTTTGTTATTGACACGACCGTGACAATATCGATAGAAATAGCAGAGAATGATAGAATGAATAGACATTGGTCTACTACTTTGCTCTTTTTTAAATATTTTTATATTTCGAACCAAAATTTTCTTAGCAATAATCTAGTCTGTTACTGATAACTTGCATATTAGACTTGTAAATGATTTTACAGAACTATACATAACTTTTATGTTTTATTTGGAATAATTATTTTTACGCAAATTATGTTTTCGGAGTATTTCCGGTTTAAAGCCAAATTTTGTTAGCTATTTCCAGATTATTAAATCTTTTTCTGTCAATATTTTCCCTTCATTGAGGTTATATACTGTATGGTTTTGTCTGAAGCCAACTGATACGAACAATATAATAACAGATGTATTTAACAAACATGCACTCTGAGTAATATTTTAGTCTTATTGATATTTTTAATTTTAAATGATTATAGTTGCACCTTTTTTATTGAAATGACTAAATTTTTATTCTGAATGTATGCATATAACTAACGTCAAAAAAACGTGTCGATTCGTAAGATCAACAATTTCTACATAAAATATGGTAGTATTGAAATAAATAATATTACTGAAACATTATTCCATATATTTCTTTATATTCCACTCTAATTTTGCCACTAATTAACGCACAATTTGGCATTTTATGTCACAGCACTCGCGGTGGTTATCTGTACGCAACCGACGCCTCAGATTGTAATGAAACCGCGGCTATGTCACGTTAGACGAGAAAGAGGCTCGCGAGGTTTTATAAGCATGTTGCGCCAGACGGCACTTTTAGTCTGTAGACTATCTATATTTGTCCATTTTTCATTATATGTCCTCTTGATCGCCATCAATCCCGCGCATCATGTATCGTGTTAATCCGGATTTTGCCCATACCCTTTAGTTATACTGACACATTCCGGTTGTATGAAGTCGCTTGTACGCTTCGAACGGCCACTCTTCGTCTTCCTTCGAGGTTTCAAATCCAAAACCCATTTAGGAATGTGGGTTTGCTCGCTTTTATGTGTATTGTCAATGCATTTCCATTTGCAGATTTTGATTTTATGCTCGACCGGGTACATCGCACTTGGTAGTGCGTAAAATAAATATATTACGTTTCATTTTAAAACAGTCGGCTCACTTATCATTTTTATCCTGTCGATCAAAAATTTTCAGAAAATACCGCAACTTATGTTCGCGACTCTGGTACCGACTTTATTTTGGTTTTACAAAATGAACCTATTAAGTACAAGTCGATATCACACTACGAAGGTTAAGTGTAAACTTACTCCTGACCGCTTCCTAAGTGATGTCGTTTTGGAAACGAAATAGACCTAGTAACAAAATTGATTTAAAATGGCAACAATGATGGTTCACTAAATCGTTGTTTTGAATGAAAAAAATCGCAAAATGGATTTGTGCACTAATCAAAGAGCTCTTTTTCAAGTCTTTACATAAACCAACTTGCGTTTCAATAACCCGACTTGCACGTGAGGAAAAAAAATTCAGCTATTATTACGTTTACGGGGAGCCCTCTCGAAATATAATTTTAAACACCGTTTTGAAGGAATAAAGGACACACAGTATTTATCCCCAGAATACCAGGAAACATGGATCATCAAACAGCTATCGAATAACATCATTGAAGCTGAACTTATAACTGGAGAGGACAAAGGACACACAGTATTAATCCCCATAATACCACTGATCTCTACTGAACTGCCATTCCAATTTTAAAGACTGCAATTTCCAATCAAATTAGCCTATAGTTTTACAATTAACAAAGCGCAAGGACAACTTTAAAACATTGCGGCATCAATCTTAAAGAATCTTGCTTTTCTCACGGTCAACTATACGTAGCTTGCTCTCTAGTAGGAAATTCGAAAAATTTGTACATATATAGCCCGGATAACAAAATGAGAAATGTTATTTATAAACAAGTATTGTAAATAGTTAGAATGTGTTTTCAATAACAATTTTTTACTTCTTATATTTTAAAAGTTATCCTTTTATTCCAACTATCACACAAGTCCCGGAGTGAAGCCGGGTACCCCAGCTAGTAGTTAAATATAAATAGCAACTATTGCTTTGAACCGAACATCTTTACGTGACAATAACTATACGTTTTTGTCACGTAAAGATTATTTCATCTTAAAGACATAATATTTATTTACTAGATTTTAGATTCCATAGTAGAATAGTAAAAACGGAACCCTTATAATTTCGTAATGTGTCCGTCCGTAAGTACTATAGTTCTTTCAGTTTCAAACCGATTATGATGCCGTTTTTGTCGAACTTGGGGAAAATGTTTATTCTCGCGGACCCTTACGAGTGCGTTTTGTAAGTTCTTCAACGCAAAATTATTTCCGTATCGGCCTTGGAACGAAGCGATTTTAAAGAATGACCTCATTTTATTATTATTTAAGCAACGTCGGTTTATTTTAGTTTTACCATAAAAATTGCCTGCACGTGCAATGAAATAAGATAAAATAGTGCTGACCACATTATTCTTTATTCTTGAGAGGATAGCGAAATTTATGAAATGTTTATGAAAATTTTTATATATGACTGTAAATTAAAGGTAAACGGAACTTTTAACTAACACGAAAGAAACCGGTCAACCCTGCCTGCGCGAGGGAATCATTCAGCGAGTTCAGTTATAAATCGCAATAGGTTTCTGAGAATGAATATGTTTTATCTTCCAATATCCTATGGAGGCAAAGCGTGTAATACAGTAATGAGATGCTTTGATAACGCGAGTTATGTGCGGGAGTAATCGGACGTTATCGGATACCATCACCTCAAAATGTTGAAGCCATTGAACTTGCCTTAAAAACAACATAGCGCCAGAAAAGTGCCGGGTAATTTAAAATTACGACGCCACTGGTTACATCGGTGAAAGAAATTAGAAAAATTAAGATCGATTCGAAGGGCAGGTCAGATAGGCTTCCATTTTTCAGATAGCAGGTCAGATAGGCTTTCCAGGGAAGCATTTTATAATATGCGATGACATGTTGGTGCATCACGAAGTCATGTAGTAACTTGTGCGATTTTAGATCGAATACCTCCTGCGGTGCGAATGTTTAATGGCATAGTAATAAAGAATTGTTACTTCGATGGCCCAAAAAATTGAATGCTTTTAAAAACAGTGTGTCGAAATATTCGTGATATTGTTAAAAATATTTTAATGAAACTTTATGAAATTATGATTTACACTTGATTATCTCCCATATGTATACACAATTTTTATTAGATTTGATTTACGATCAGTGAATTCCGCAGTAATATCTTTCATGTACATAATCGTTAAAAATGTTGTCTTTAATTTATTTGTTCATAAGTAGAAAATCTGACTTAATTAGTACATAAATGTCTTATTTAAGACAAAATTGCACGCAAAAATGCATCCTTTGTGAGTAAAACATTATTTCATTACTGCAATTAAATATTAAATAAGCTGCTGTATTTAAGACATGGTAAACAAAGCTTATTAGACCAATCCAATTATATAATTGTACCAGCGTATTATAGATATTGCAAGTACAAGAACAACTTTTTGAATCCATAATTTGCCTTTGGAAGCTTTGTAGGCGCTGAAATGAACAGGTACACTATGTAACGCGATATTCAATGTACTATACACAATTAATTCAAAAATAAATTGTGATATTGATATTTCTCTTTTAAATATTTGTTTGTTACTTAATTACATAATTAGTCAATTACTTAAAAACGAACTTTTGATCTTGTGCCCTCTTCATCATCAACATGACAATATGTATAAAAGTCCTCGAGCATGAGCCGAAAGTGCAGTTAACATTTAGTTACCGCCAGTTTTTTTAGTTACCTCTGTACTGTATTTGGTACCCTTTATACCAGTTTATCAGAGTTTAACCTCATTAACAAACTATTTTACACCTGGCAAATACATGTTTATAGACAAAAACGTTTTTTTCTCGTATTCGCACTCTATACCAACATAATGAGGAAATCAAAGTATTCTAACTTCTACCTTTTCACTTGTTCTACTTTTTTGTGCTAATTATTTCATCTGGTAATATAAAAATTGGTAGTCTCCAAATGCTAAGTTTCAAAATTTGAGCTCAAATAGAAGTTCCCAAATAACATAATTATATAATCGTGCAAAAAGTCCCCATAAACATTTCCACCGTTAATATAAATCATTTATTACTTAACATTTTGAAGACGTTCAGTTATTTACAACTGATTAATGTTGAGTTGGCAGCACTGCCTACGCCTCTACGAAGAGGGCGTGGCGCCCGCCAGGCTCAGAGGCGACGCCTGAAATTCGGCCGCGTCGCGCCCCCCGCCGCTGAACTTGTAATATAAAAGCTTACGCGCGCGGCCGTTCCTTCACCTCGTGCCCGCATCTCTACTCACCGATATAACAACGTATGTAGCCGCATAATGTCGGCAAACATAAATGTTATGGTGAGTTATTCTTTGCCAAATTTTGGCAACTTCGTTATTAGATGTGCGATGTTAAGGCAATATTCTACCAGTTTGTCATTTTGATGCTCAAGTCGTTCTATTTAATAATGATATATAATGTATTGCTTGTAATGCGTTGACGCGTGAACTTATAGATTTTTAAAAAGAGGTCATTGTTTAAATGTTAATGTATCTGTGTGATAATTAAATGAGACGATTGAGTATAGAAACAATATTCTGATATTGACAGTGGGATACCCCAAACATAATTATGCCAAATAGTTTCAGCGAGCAGTATGCTGGAACTCGCAATACATGCGCATTGAAATTATTATTTCGCAACTATCGAACTACGCGTGTCAAAGGTTAAATTAACTGAACGTTTGTAGACGAAGTCTCAGGTTGAGATCAGAAACTGAATAAACCATTTAAATTCCTTTTCGGTTGAGGGCGGGGTGATGAGCCCAGTTGGGGTGATACAAGTCTCATTAATATCATAAAGAGAGATTCCAATCGTCCAAGTGATGAACTTGTCTATTTCGAAGCGGTCCACGCTGTGAAATTGATAACAAAATAGATGTTATCAATGTTCTATATATCCCGTAACAAGTGACATTCAACTTTCATACGAATTATTCGATTCAATTTTCATTCGGTTTAATAACTGTAGGGTTTCAAAATAGGCTTTATCGGAACAGTAGTATAAAAGTAATATGTTTTAGACTTATAATTAAAATAAAGAAAATCCTTAAAATAAAAAAACGGCTTCACCTAAAATCCGATGATATATTAATATAAAAAGGTAGTCTGAACTTAATATAACTCTGTAGCAAAATATGGAAATGAAATGTTAAGTGTCATTGAATCTTTTGCGAATTCCATTAATGTGATCTGCTCTCATCTAGTTAAACCGGCAAATATTCGGAGACAAATTACCTCCAAGCCACCACCCCCTGATAATGCTACGGGGGAATGGCCGTAGGAATTCGTTATGACACAATAATATCTAAAGCTAGCTATATCATATACTAGTGGGCTTTAGGTAATGCTTTTGAACGCCACATTGACTACGTTTTCATGTATCCTCCGAATAATACTTGGTCACAATATGGAGACGAAAACGAATCATGAATCGCTAATAAGCTTAACTTTGGTAATTTCCCGTGCTAGGTAGCTTCTAGAGTATCTGTTAAAAGCTTGCCTGTGAAACAATGTGATGTCGAGAGCCGTATGACCGAATGATAAATAAACCTGTATCCTAAGAAAAAGTATATATAAAGTATGTATATGTATATATATATATATATATATATATATATATATATATATATATATATATATCCGCCTCGCTAAGCCACTTCGTACAGTCGTTCCTGCCGTCTTCGGTCTTGCCAGTCATCCATGCGTTATGAGGAATTAAAGGTTTCAAATTCAGTTACGCATCGTTTCGTTTGTTTCAATTCTGATCATATACAGTAGCGCATTACGCATACTAACTCCTGAAATAAAATAAATTAGGAGATACTCTGTAATGAAATAATTTTTAGCATTACGTCGGTTTAGAATAGGAGCGCAGTATGATTTAATCTAATGAAACATTAGCAAAAGAAATAAGTATTATAAGTTATAGCCTAGCTAACTATAGATAAATTGATACCTATCAACCACCGCCTAGTCGAAAAAAAGTAGCTGCGTAAAATAGTTTATATTAGTTTAAAGTTTACATCTTCAAAAGATAAAAAAAAGTAATTATTGTACTCGTAAGATCATTCGTATGTCTATGCGTCTGTTCGCCTGTTACAGCTTTTTTGTGAGAAACAATTCGATGTAGAAACTTGACGTTGTGCTTGGTGATGAAAGCATGTTAAACCCCATGTATCTCATTAAATTTATTTGGGCCCAAGTTAGGTATTCGCATTTTTTTTTTTATATTTTGTATGTAATTTGGGTTCTTTTGCGAAAAAACTACTTACAAGATTCTCAATAATGTTCTTATCGTAAACTTTAGAGATATGTCGGAAAGCAGGAATAAACACGTTACACCCTCCTGTTTCCGAAATTGAGGAACCTGAAATTATTAAAGGACACAGCTTCTAGAAATTTACTTAAATTTTATGGTGAAACTATACCGATTATTCTAGTTCATAGAGTTTTAGAGAAATTCACGATATTTTTACGCTTTCGAAAACGCTGTGTATACTACGGAAAAAGCACACGGTGAAAAATTTTATAATTATTTTGTAAATAGTGTAGTAGAAATGTTAAGTACCTTTAAATGTTTGAAATTTTATATGTACATAATTTTGTGCGGAACCCTGTTATTGCGACTTTTAATCGTTCTTTTTACCGTTTTTTTTCATGTCATACACACAAGTGAGGATGAGAACAAAAAGTTAATTATTTTGCACATAAATTCATCGATGAACAACGAAATTGTAAGAGTAACTGGTAAGAAATCCTAAAAATAATGTCTTTTTTGTCATATTTCTTTGTTTCTCGCTTCCTCGCGAAGGATCCCGAGAGAGCAACTGGGAGGCTCAGGCAATCCTGGGTTGTTAAATACAGTTACTCCTGAATTTTGTATAATCATATTTCAATTTGCCCCGGTATCGATTAACAATCATGATTCACGTGTATAAATTATCGAGCGTTACCTATATACATCTGTGCGTATACTTTGTTATATTAACATTTTTGACGAAATGATAATTTATTTAAAGATATTAAAAAATGATTACATCTTTGCCTACTAGTGTGTGTAATGGGTATATCCAAATTTAAAAAAAAAATAAATTTTACTTTGTCAACAATCATTATGTAGATGTAACACAAGCGGAAGCAGCCTGTCGGCTTACCGGTTGCGCTGCGGGGAAAATCTCATAATCCGCACCACGACTCTCCTCGATTCCCCAACGCCTGGTCTACTATCGTGGGGGATTATTCCTTCGCCTGTCATATTTGCTCGCACGGCAGTGGAACGGAACAGATATTGAACGCTATATATTTCACCGAATCGGGTTCAAAGTAAAGCACACATATGACGTAATATTCACGGCAATAAGAAAATGTGTAAACAAAATGGGAAATTCATATCAGGTTTTCACCATTATGTTCAAATGAACGTAATAGCTTTGTGCTTTGTAATTATATCTGGACAATTATGGTAAAACTATAAAAATGTATTTGGTTTATTAGCATAGAATGATTAAATATGTCCATATTTCATTTATTGCCTTTAGAATAATTTCTTACAAGTCAGTTTGACGGAAGTCAATAAACCTTTTCTAATTCAATAGCAATGTACACATTGTTTGGAGAAATCATTAGTACAATTAATATGTTATCCTTTGTACTATGTATCATAGATATACCAAACGTGTGCATTGGATTTCACGGAGATCGGTCGAGTGTTTGAGGCGTGAAAGCGAGACAAATAAACTCTTTTTTTTTTCATTTGTAATATATGAAGGATTTAGTAATCGAAACCTATTGTTTGTAAAACAAAACTATTCCTAATGAAAGTGTTATATTTGTGATTAATTTATGATCTATTTGATTTTATAACGTGCTATGAAACGTATTAGTTTCACCATAAGCTTTATAAAGTTGAACAATTTTGATTGCATTCGTCTACCTTCAATATTTAAATATTAGAAAAGTATTTTTAAGTTTAACACGATAGCTATTATTCGATTAAAAGTCAACGTAATCTTAATTTTTCGGAACTTCGTGCAAAACTATTTTAACGTTTCTTAAAACTCTCTTGTAAACACTTGTATTTATTGTCTCTCTCTCTCTCTCTCTCTCTCTCTCTCTCTCTCTCTATATATATATATATATATATATATATATATATATATATATATATATATATATATATTTCTGTGACATATTTGTTTGGAAAGTGAGGAAATTACGGAGCTTTCTTTCCCCTTTTTTTAATGCATATTAATTTCGAACTATTCAGTGCACGCAGAAGTCTTCGGCGAAAGTCGAAATTTGTCTAAACTAAACTATTACTAAGTATTTTTTTATATCTTCGTTAACTTGCCAATACGGAATGGTGAGAACGGTCTACGGAATGGTGCGCGTTTTAGTGTATTTTACTTTTACTTACGCAAAAATTCAGAATTTTCTAAAATAATCCTTCTAATAGATATTTATTATCAGCCACTATTATGTACTGCAGCACTGATGTTTATTTGCGTTAAGTTATTTTTTTTTTTGGGAAACAAAACATCTAATTAATTTCTTTAAAATTAACAATCTGTCAAGCGCGAGTAGAATGAGTAGTAGGTTAAGATTTAAGGGTATATAGTATTTCTATTAAAATACTTATATATGTCAATATTTTTCAACATAAATATATTGCCAGCTATTTCTTTCACAGGCATAAAACGTGGTGCATGTGATTAGCTCTCGTCATTATTAGCTCTTTCAAACATTGAATTATAAAAATCGATACATAGAATTATAAAAATTGAGTAGGCACACATAATTTGCATTCCCTAAAATGTTCATATAAATTTTGTTGAACCACTGCGAAATGTGCGGATTGATTTGTTTTCTATTATGCCGAATTTCATATTTCTAACACAAGCGTTGTTTGTCCTTTTGTGATACTGAATCATAAACATGAAATATTAAATGATTCTTATTAAAATATTTTTTTTTCTTTTGGTGAAACTACTAGAGATGCGGAAAAGTGGTTTGGAATGCAAAAATACGTTTATAAATACTACCTAAGTATATTTTCATATTGCAGAAAAATGTAATAAGGACAAAAAACACATAAATGAACAAAATTTGAACACTGGATAAATATCGCCACGCACAATACCCGGTGTGACACTAACATATTGCAGTAGAAATCACAAGATAAATTAATTCTGAGAAATGAAATTTGGAATTGGTGATAGGTTTTCCAAAAATAGATCATAAATTCGTGATTTTCTTAATTAAATTTCCGCCTTTTGTACAAGTTTCTATGGCACTTTATGCACGTTAAATTATTTGTTTTTATCTTGGTCGCTACTTTGTGTCATTATAATAAATAAAATATTCATTATCAAAAATACCATAAATTTCCCAAATATACTTTGCTTTTATTACTCATAAACTTTTTTACTATTTTATAATTAGCTATTACAGAGAGTACGATGGGTCCAAAAAGTGGCAGCTTCGAAAAAAAGTTACGACAGATTGGCACTCACTCATAGAGCTAAATATATATATATATATATATATATATATATATATATATATATATATATATATATATATATATATATATATATATATATATATTTAAGAGGTACCCTTTACCTCCTCGAAATATAATTTTGAGTACGGAAATCTAAATACAATTTAACCTTGGATCCATAAAGCGGTTTATAGAATAAAAATAGATTGCAAAGCGAAAGTAAGCAAACATTTTTTCCTCTTTAGACGTCCTTTCGAGAACAGGTCCTTTGAGTACAAATGCTTTTCATATTTGATTTAAAAAAAAAATAACTACAATATTAAATACTTCGCTTCAATTTTGAAATATGATTCGATTACAGTACAAAATTAAACTGATTAATGATGAAATTTTGATAATTTTCATACTTAATTAAAGACAAATCGTGGTAAATGAAATAATTTAGCCCCTGAATAGGGTGAAAAATATTTCATTAATTAGTATTATCCTCTGACAGTTTATCTAATGAATACCAGTTTGTTAAATATTTTACTAAACTGGGCACGAAATAACCTCGTGGTCAAAAACTCTTTCAGTTAGATTCAATGTCAGAAACATTCGTTTGAACATTTGTACGTATTACAATGGCAGGGTTGAGATACTAAATGTTGATAACATCAAGTTTTAATAATAATTCATGGAATCCCTAACGGTTGTTCAAACAGAGTACGACGACGATGACTTTGACGAGAGTTGATTTAAACGCGCCATAATCCAATTATTAACCAACATTCAGTGGCGGTTGGCTCGGACGAAACCGAATCGCTTCAGCGGCGGTCGTCTCGGACGAAACCGAATCGCAATTAATTTAGTCGATCGAATCGTTTTATCCCCACCTCGGTCGCCACAATCCTTGGACTATTGTGAACGTGATGTAAGCTGAAGTTTGATCGCTAGTTAATGATTGCGCCGCTCGCAGAAAATGTATAAGCATAGATTCGATTTACTTAAATCCGATGCTGATAAGAAAGTTACGCCCTCGGCGCACACGCGCTGTTTTCAATGTTAATAAGATATTTGTAATATGTATAAAAATATCTAAGTATCTTTGTCATAGAAACGATATTTAACCACAATAAATTTGGTATAAATATTTTTTTATTGAATTCAAAAGTAGTGTTTTTGAAATGCGCGACCAAATGCCGTAACACAAATTGGCCGCCATTCAGAACGCGTGATGTAAAATCACAATGATTTACACAGACCACACAGATCATAAAGAATTGGCCAACTTAAAGTAATTGTGTGAGCGAGATAGCGCGATTCGATAAATTTAATTCCATTAATATATTTATCTGTCATTGTAAAATGACGAAGTATGCGAGAGAGATGGAATCTCCCCTTTTCATTTTAATTCTTTATTTGGGACATCGTGATTTTGTGAAATTCACATATCACGTGACCAAGTGTTTTGACGCAAAGTTCTTTGCATGATTGCAATAAAACATTTTTCAGGATGTAGTACAGATCTTGAAGAAATATCACCATTTTAGTTTATGAGATACATTTTGAATAATTATAAACACTTTTTCAAAAATTGTCAAAAATACTCTATTGTTAACCCTCCAGAATAACTTTATCTTTTTGTTGAATATCCTATTGTTCACTTTCCAAAAAGCTATCTTTTTGTTGAATATCCTATTGTTAACTTTCCAAAATAACTTTATCTTTTTGTTGAATATCCTATTGTTAACTTTCCAAAATATCTATCTTTTTGTTGAATATCCTATTGTTAACTTTCCAAAATATCTATCTTTTTGTTGAATATCCTATTGTTAACTTTCCAAAATAACTTTATCTTTTTGTTGAATATCCTATTGTTAACTTTCCAAAATATCTATCTTTTTGTTAAATATCCTATTGTTAACTTTCCAAAATAACTTTATCTTTTTGTTGAATATCCTATTGTTAACTTTCCAAAATATCTATCTTTTTGTTGAATATCCTATTGTTAACTTTCCAAAATATCTATCTTTTTGTTGAATATCCTATTGTTAACTTTCCAAAATAACTTTATCTTTTTGTTGAATATCCTATTGTTAACTTTCCAAAATATCTATCTTTTTGTTGAATATCCTATTGTTAACTTTCCAAAATAACTTCATCTTTTTGTTGAATACCCTATTGTTAACTTTCCAAAATAACTTTATCTTTTGTTGAATAACCATATTGTTAACTTTCCAAAATGTCTATCTTTTTGTTGAATATCCTATTGTTAACTTTCCAAAATAACTTCATCTTTTTGTTGAATACCCTATTGTTAACTTTCCAAAATAACTTTATCTTTTGTTGAATAACCATATTGTTAACTTTCCAAAATGTCTATGTTTTTGTTGAATATCCTATTGTTAACTTTCCAAAATAACTTCATCTTTTTGTTGAATACCCTATTGTTAACCCTCCAAAAAAACTTTATCTTTTTGTTGATGCCTGACGAAGAGACGCTATTTTAGCTTTTGGTTTGTACACACATTTTGAAAATAAAGATTAAATATTATCCTTCATTAATAAAATGTTTAATCGCCCGGCGATAATAAATATAATTTCTGCTGCGTAAAACCAACGTAATTGGGAAATATTAGCTTAATCGCTGCCGGCAATACGTGACCTGTAATCGGGATACAGAAATCGTTATAACTTTTTTAGGCTCACAATTGTCATATGCACAGTTTTTGTGTGTATAGCTATTATCCAGTTTCAAGTTGCGCAATATTTAATTAATATTTTTTTACTTTTTGTTTTGTTAATAGGTATCTTTAACACTTTCATTACTTACGTGTTATTTACAATTAAAAATGTAAACCAAGCTGCATCACCAACTTGAAAGCAAACGCATGTGTACATTCCAGACGTATTGTAGCGCCAAAAAAAGTCAATATATATTCTATATCTGCAGATATTAAACTAGTACAGATCGAGTGACTTATACGTAACAGAATAGATTAGGCATCTGATCCGTGATACCAACTTTATCAAAGATAACGAGTGAAACAAAATAATGTAGTAAAATATTAATGTGTGCTTTAGGGAAGTTAAATAATATATGGTTTTGTATAATATATTAAACACGCACAATTAAAAGCAACTAATGGTTTAAATTTTACAATGCTTTAATTAAAAACAAATTAAGCATGAGCGGAAGTCACACTAAGGGACATCCGTGCACTTATGCATATATAAATATGTAAAGTATTTTAAATATTAATATCATTTAATATATTTTAATATGTCTTTGATAAGCATGCAACATGGTGAATATTTTTAATAAAAACTATGAATTTAAAATCAACGCTACAATTTTCATAATTTTAACTTTAGCAATTTCGGAGATGAGGACATATTTTTTTTAAATTATGAATATATCAAACGCTACTTGAAATAGAAAAAAAAATTTTTCGCGAATCTCCATTCGCGAAAAATTTTTTTTTTGTGTCAATGTTAATATACTTTATATCATTATTCTAAATAGTATGTTTAGATCCGTACTATATAAAAATAATTTTTAGAATCTTTGTAAATTGCTCTTTCAATTAATATTCCGCACAATGCAAGAAATTTAAAAAAAATCAAATACTTAATTTACCCGCTCTAAAAATTCCATGTAAACATTTTTGAGTGTTATGCTTTATCACTATACCATATTTCAGGATATTTGGTATAGTGATAAAGCATAACACTTACAGTATAGTGATAAAGCATAGCACACACTATTTTATACTATACCAGTTTCGGAGGGACTCGTAATTATTATAAGGGCTCCGTTCTTTTTCTTTTAAAATACGGAACCCTTAAAATCGGGAGTAATTAAAAAATAATCTATAACATCAATTAAAAAACGTAAAGATTAAAATTCGTGTTTTTACACGCTTCTGTAACCAAAAGGCCCTTTTAGACAAACCGATCGAGCCCAAACACGTGGGTTTGACTATTAGCCATTGGAAAATGTCCAAGATCACCTCCCTCCTTCATCGTTATACCATCTCGATAGTATTTTATTATTATTGTATTTTCATCGGAATTGCATAAGTTTAAATAGATTAAAATCGATACGACAACTACAAGTGGATCGAAAATCGATTTGCTTCATTGCTTTACACGCATAGTTGCAAGTGAAACTAATAAAAGCATGTTTATTATGCGCATAATAATGCTTTGATAATCTGAACGTCACCCTATTGTTGTGGAAATGCTACTTGTCCATCCATCCGTCTGTCTATTTGTCTAGCTCGCAAACAGAATAAGATACATACCTCAAATTTACACATAATTATCTAGTGATTTGGCATAAATCAAACATCGTATTTAGAATAATGTACTCGCACATTTTAATTTCGGAGGGGTTTCATATCTACAGTATAAGTATAGAATATATAACAAACAGAAGAGGCATAACGCGCGATGCGCCCAGTTTTTTATACTAGTAGGGTGGCGCGAATTCGAGTATCGTTAACTTTTTTTAGTATCAATGACCATATGTAGTGTTATTTTAACATTTCTTGTTCTTACAGATTTCTAAAGAACGTGAAATATATGAAAAGATGAATCAACGCTATTGGAAGAGTTGACTGGTTTCTATCTAAAAAGTTTTCAGTGTGTTGTAAACGTTTTTGAAAATAAGGTTGTATGTCAAAAAATACATACACATTTATAATGAAGTAAAGTGCGGCAAACATACGGTCCAGTCCGCAAACCTACCCGCATACCCGACGGCGTATATAGAAAAGCTACTTCAATTCGTCCCCTCTGGCGTAGACGTACTGAGATAACGTTTCCAGACGGTAAACACGCCGTAATGCTATTTCAATACGGCTCAGACTGTAACCGTCTGAGCCGTATTGAAATTCTACTACTGTAGACTGTAGTGTAATGTACTGTAGTAGAATATCTAAGGTCATACACATTTAAATGTACTAGAAATCCTCATTCCATTCGTCAAACTCGAGTGACGTATTGACGTAGGGTTTCTAGTACACGCAGTCCTCGTACTTATGGCTTTAACCTAAGATAGGTTCCAGAAATGCGACATAAATTGAAACATTTTTTCATACATTTCAATATAATAATATAATATTCAGAAGTTAGGTCTGTCTACAAGGGCTTTTATTAAAAATGAATGTACATTTAATATCAAAGAAAAATACTATGTTACTGAGAGGAAGTACGTAAAATATATATGTATTGAAATAATAATTATTTTTGGTACATAATGTTAAATTATTGCTTTAAAGTGATTTTATAATAATTTAAAATATATATACGAGTACGTAAGAAGCACAATAAATTGGACCTTTGGCTTAAAACACTCATCAGTTCTAGTTTGTTTTGCTTCTTTTTTCTTATTATTATAAAGGGCTCGGTAACACTTCTAGGCATCACTAATTTTGTTGTTCACATTAAGACTTCTGTCAAAACGTGATCATTTTTCTCAAAAATTTTCATTGCATTCTCCAAACTTGCAAAGGTTTCTAATATTTTCTTTACTGAAAGCTCTTGTTCAGTGTTAGAAATAGATTTTATTTTTGATGTTTCTGTTGTTTTTTTCTGTTCCTCGTATTCAAGGACATCGCAGTTCTTGCGAGTGTGAGTTTAATACACCTTCAATATCATGAGCAGTGACTAATATTGAGCAATTGGCTGGTCAAATCAATAATGTTAAGTTGTTATCTTATCCATATTTAACTGATATATAGTTGAAGAACACTCAAATGTCTAAAAAAGTGTGTACATAATTTTCTCCAAACTCCTTTCAAATTGCTGGGTTTTACCTCTTCCCATGATGTAAAATATTTTGTATCATTTATAATGTTGTAACATTTCCTAAAATCTCTCATTTCCATACCATATACTAAAATTGTTATAAAAACATAACCTTCGTGTTATTATTAGTATAACCTAAGTATCGTTTTATAAAGAAGATTTCCGATAAAACACCGAACAACTCGATTGTTGAGAAATGCGTTCTTGAAGGTGAGGCATATGAATTTCGCAAAAAGTTTATGTCAACTCTCATAAAAATGGGAAGCACACATTAAAGGCCATAGTGTGACCAGAGCAACACGGTGCATCAATTTGCACACGTCGGTCGGGTCTTTCAAAGCGACGCAAAATGTGTGCTATATATATTATAATTATACGCTAGTTGACTCATTCTAAATTTTGATATTTTTGGTACAATATTGTGAAAAACCAGTCTTGAAAAAAATTAAAAAATTGATTGAAAAATAAAGGCTTCTAAATTTGAAAATACGGATAGAGTTGGATATATCCCTGTCTCTTCCTCTCGTAGAATATAATGTGCAACATTAAAAATGACCTCACAACATAGTATTGCCGTCCTTGTCTAAAGGGGTTAAATTTAAACTTTTATAACTCGGTCAATTTTTAAGATTATTAAAAAATATTTTAGTCTTCATCAGCTTGTACCTTGAAATGATGATTAATGAAATAAAAAAAATTAGTCAAATACCCAATTGCTGGTTGATAGTTTTCTTGAGTTAGACATTAAACATTATACTCATAACTTTACACTGAGAAAATGGAAAGTATATGATAACATTAGATAATGAGCTTTGTCGAGACTTCGTTCTTTAATTTAAATAATTAATAATCTACTGAATCACGATGATATACTTTATAAAATAAATGTGTTGATACCTAGCAACATATTTTATCTCTATAAATGAAATAATGTTTTTCTAACAAAAATCACTGCCATACTTAAATCTTCATAGACACCATTGGCATTTTTATGTATCAGAAAGTGATTTGTAAGAGATCAAGAAATATCAAAGTGCGGCCAACTTCTATTGCTCGACGGAAAACAGAGGCACTTCAGAAGGAAGAGTCCAAGCTGGGCATCTACCAAATTGGAAAGTCAATGTGTCAAAAATCGACTCCATAATATAGCCTTTAACATTAAAAATAATATACCATCTGCCAGGAAATATTGAACCAGCAAAGGATACGTTTGATCTGATTAAAATTCTATTTTATTGGTTAAATGATATTTTTTTGTTATGCTCTATTTTCAATAACTTTTAACCTAAAGGTTAATTTCATTCCTAACCTTCTTTTAGTACAACAAAATTAGGATAACAGCTAATTCATGCATGTGAAATCCATGAAATCCTATGTCACCGCCTGAGATCTATCGAAATAGTACTACTGCGTGTTTACCATCTAGAAATGGAACTCAGTTCATAAAAAATTATATCGATGAGAGAAATTTTCTAAGAGGTCAGGTTAAAACTTGTTTTTATGAGCTCCGTCTAAAGAAACACCTAGGAAAATTTAATGTTTCTGTGTCTACAATAATAGGCACATAATTTTCTTG
Organism: Druceiella hillmani; assembly: GCA_039881145.1. Taxonomy (NCBI): domain Eukaryota; kingdom Metazoa; phylum Arthropoda; class Insecta; order Lepidoptera; family Hepialidae; genus Druceiella; species Druceiella hillmani. The sequence goes on along the minus strand of JAYKKI010000003.1, from coordinate 22,406,189 downwards.
AATAACAAATACTAAGTACTTATTGTGTAGCCAAATAACTTACAAGTAGTAAACGATATGGACGAAACATTTTTCATGATGGTTAAAGCTACACGAGGCAATACATTCACATAGTAAAATAGCACTAATATTGATATTAGTTTAATGGAAAGATTATGTACTCTGTAATGTTTTAATGTTTATCTGTAATTAAGTGTGTATAGATCGCTCACAAGATCCCTCACTAAGTTTACTCGTATAAGAGGTTTTATTGATTTAACTCCGCAATGTAACCGTGAGACGTGACGTAACTGTCTGTGAAAATACAAAGTTTATCCCGTTTATAATGACGACGTCTATTATAACTAGCATTGCCAGGCTTTCCATATTTTAGCCACATTTTAAATCCCGCTTGGACAATAGTTGTGCCACATTTCTTGAATTCATTTTCGCGCAAAACGAATCGAAAGCATCCATCTGTCAATGAGCCTTGCGGGTGTCCTTAGGTGACGTCACGTTGTCATAAGGCGCATAAGAGACGCCACTTTATCCAATGTGAAAAAATGAAAATTAGGAAAAGTTCTAAAATATTGTATATTTTGTATAAATAAGTATATATAATGAAAAAAAATGTTTAAAAACTCGCCAAGCAACATCGTTTAGAACTTTGAACTGTTCGATAATGTGAGAATTGAAAAACTAATTTTCAATCTTAAATTGTTAGTTAGCATTCCATGATAAATCGGCAGAAAATAGAGGAAAAATGTTTATTCTATCGATTCCCCCGTATATAAATGAAAAGATTATGAAACACCACTTCAAAAATGTATATATATATCTTTATGAAAATGTTACATTACAATAACAAAAATTTAAATGGAATGATTTATCTGAATCCGTCAATAAGGGTATCAAGAAAACTGTGTTAGAAAACAAATGCAAAAATATGCAAAACAAAATTATAGAATTATGACTGGTAACAGAATTTGTATCGAATTTCCTTTCTAAACATCGATGTGTGTATGAAGTAGAGTTTTTTTTACTGTTATGGATCATAACTTGTTCCTTTTAGTCACGTACAAAGTTATGAAATCTCATATTTATGTGACTTTTTGCCATTTGCCCCTTACAGACAGGAAACACATCTGACAATTCTAATTATAAAATAAAGCTTTTTACTCAAATTCCATTGAAAAGTTATATTGCGCAAAATATTTTACGATATGGACATAGTTCATCTTTCAAATCAAGCGGAGAAGTAATATAATTCCTGCAGAATGAAAGTCAAAATATCAACCATTAACATTATTCTACAAAGAAGCTTAAAATTTGTATTATGACCAATTCCAGTTAGATTTATGATACTACCGACTCGGCATCAATTTCAAAAACTTATTTGTAGTAGCTGACAATGCGTACAAACTAGGCCTCGATCATGTGCAGGGGTAGATCGTCAGGACTAAAGGCGTTTTATTTATAGCTGTTGACGAACTCGTAGACGAAATTTAACAAGTCCATCCAAAGTCAAAGAACGATGAGACATTGTTAAGGATACCTTAGTTAATTCGACAATGTCAGGTTTCGAGTACTCAGTTGATCATTTGATATATGAAAAAACTCCTTCGGAGCAGATTTGAAATTCTTTTATATTTAAAATGTTTTATGACTATTTCACTTGTGAGCACATAAACATATTTACTGGCACATACTTAGAACCCACCTACTAATATTCTGGTTATTTTATGCATTTGTATATAATTGTATATATTTACTTATATACCTACCGCAAAATTTCTCAAATGAAGCTTATACTCTCATTCATTGAAGAGTTTATTATTATAATTCACCATGTCATGATTATGTTTACGTGGAATTTATCCGAAACCATTTTTTGAACAAAAGAAAATGTGAGAATTAGTCGTTAAAAAAGTTAAACAAAATTAATAGACCTTCTTAAAAATAAATTGGGAACTTCCATATTTTTTAAAGTCGCCTTACATATAACAAGTAAACATAAATTTCGTTTTGTATTGGTTGGAAAGAAGTTAGTAATTTAATATAACGTGAAATTAAAATAAAATTTCTCATTTTATGAATTTCAGAGAATATGTCAATTAAACATTTTAATTTTTATATAAATGACTGAAATAATAGAGACAGTAATAATAAATAATAAATATTTTATGTACACTTTCAAAAATATACTTTTAAGATTGTGACGTACATGTCGAAATCGTTTGAAAATGAAGATGGTTTAATTGAATAAGCTTAGTGGTGATATGTTCCATAAAGTTGTTCCATCGCTTCCCACAGCATAAACGTAACAAATACTTTATAAAAGTTAATATTGGATCAAATCGGAAAAAATATAATATTCTAAAAAACCGGCCAAGTACGTGTGGGGACGCGCATAAATTAGAGTTTTGTAGTTGTCTACGTCTCTTGTTGACACACATTAACATAAATTAATTGACAGTTCTAATCAAACGATAGTACTAACAATTACTTCAGATGTTTGAAACATCAACCAGCGCATGGTTGAAAAATTAGAGTGCCGGTGTAGAGGGGGCACGTCGCACGTCATTTTGAAGCTCGATTTTTCGCAAATGGGGCTTAAAAACAAAAATGTTGAATCGAACTTTATTCGATAAAACATATCTAATATCAACCATATTCGACGGAACGTACGAAATTGCTCGCCATTCACATTCATGGGCGATACTTTTAAAAAATTGTTTTCTGTATTTAGCTATATATTAATTATTAATTGATATTTCTAGATGAATCAGCTACTTGCAAAATATACCACAGTTCTAATAGTGTATATTTTCTACAGAGATGCTGTTACAGACGGACGGATAAAACAAAATTACAAGGTTTTCCTATTTTATTGTGAAACCTTATGAAAATTGCGCGTTCGATCCTAGGTATGCTAACAGATCTCAATTTTACCACTTGTTAGACACATCACCACAAAATAATCGTAGTCAATCGTAGTAATCAACTCGTAGTATTACGAGTCGTCTCAGGAATAATACATTGAATATTATTTTGTTGATAATTATTTGGTTAAATGACGTTAAAATTAAATAAGCTGCAACTTATATAAAGTACATTATTAAATTCAATTTAATAGATATTAGACTAACGATGCACTTAACGATTCAGATCTTCTCGACGTTTTATTGGCGTTAACAGTAATATTTTACTTGAAGAAACTTTCATTGAAAATGGACTATGGTAGCAAATAATTTACCGCCTTAAGGTTTTTCCTCGTGTTTTTGTTCTGATAAAAGTTAATATATTCCTCGTGAAAAGATTTTTAACATAGAATACGAAATATAGTCAGAAAATTGCCCTAAAACGTATTCGAAAGAGGCGAATATAAAAATAATTCAAACCTTAATAGGCGGTTACTTTTCGTGCTTGAACAAAAAAATTTTGAAAGTTTTTAAATATAACCGAATAATATTTATGAATACCTAAATGTTATTTCATGCGTTGCTATGGATGAATAATGTAGGTAAAGTTTTACTTTTGGTTGACTTAATAATAATTGTGAATTGTTATTAAAAGAAATGAAACAGAACTATTTTAGCTCTCAAGTAATAATAAATACAGTTTAGATATGAATGATGATATAATAAAATTGGAGAAAACCGAGCAAGCGACCATTCGAAGGATATATTAAGAATTCTCAGGCAACGTAAAAAAAATAATTGAAAAAAAGAATTGTTCCATTTAACAGATTTAATATTTCGGTACTTTTCAATCGTTGTGAAAAAAGTATCTGATGAATTCTTTTCCTAGCGTGCGAGTATAATTGTTTTGTAAACTGCCTCAAAATGGATTTATGATTATAAATATGCGGACACGAATTTCTTGGTGTTTCTTAATCGGTATATTATAAGTATATATTTCTCTTTACACCTGTCTCATCGACCGCATAAGCCGAGACGTGGTGTTGATGTTGAATAATCTGATAATGCCATATTCGTAATATTCCGCACGACGGTCCACATGCAAAAGCGAGCGTGGCACAATATTAATAATTTTAAATAATGTGAATTTTGATATTGAATATATTTGGCGTTAATTTTGTAGAAATTCATTATTCACATTTAAATGAAACTACGTGATGTGGTATTATTTCTACATCACGTTTCTTTCTTTACCACGACCTAGCTTTCGTTGTATTACGACATCTTCAGGTAGGCTATTAGATGGGTAAAGATATTTGCTAATAGCCCACCTAACGAAACCTAGGTCGTGGTAAAGAACTTAAAGAAAGTAGAAATAATACTACATCACGTAGTTTCATTTAAATGTGAATTTTCATGTAAATTCGTTGCGTACGCATATAAACATAGAATAAAAGAAGATGAAAATATATCAAGATGTACGACATTTCTAACCGACGTTAGAAACTTGCCGCTATGTAAATATGGAGACGCAATAAAATTTGAACGGCGCGCGCAGCGTACGACACACGTAATCGCCATTCGTCTCACGTAGGGTTGCGAGTGGCGCGCTCCTTCGCCGTATACGAGATGCAGCGGCACAGTGTTACGAAATTTGCTTTCCATGTACATGGAAAACGAAACCCAGATTGTAACAAATGTTGCTTTGGAGATTCGTTTTCTTCATTGTTACCTATATATAGAAATATATAGATACGGTTGTCATAAAATTGTCGAATTCAAGTAAAAAAATATTTTGTAAATATAAAATTTTTTTGCTATAAAATTAATGTTAACGAAAGTATGTCCATAGGAAATATAGTGGAATATTTATATGTTATGTAATTACAATACGTTATGTATTATATTCGTCGTTGCATTGCGGATAAAGTGGCTGCTATGGGGACACGTACAGCAATTACAGCAGCAACCATAGCTCATCTCAAACACTTCGTGCATGAGAACACTCCATATAAGCGAGAATGCGTCAGTTTTATTCATTTGCGAGAAAGTAAACTTTTGTGATTTCGCCTATGCAAAGAAATATTTTTTACTCGAATGTGGTCTACATTTTATGATAACCATAATAATATATTTTATATACATATAATAATGAAGTAAAATAGGGGGTATTTTACTATACTTAATGCAACATTTATTAAAACCTGAGTTTAGTTTTCTACGTCTACGGAAAGCAAATTTCTCTTGTAGAATATAATGTGCAATATTAAAAATGACCTCACAAGACAGTATTGCCGTCCTTATCTAAAGGTTAAATTTAAACTTTTATAACTCGATCAATTTTTAAGATTATTAAAAAAAAATTTCACTCTTCATCAGAATGTACCTTGAAATTATAATTAATGAAATAAAAAAAAATTAGTCAAATACCCAATTCTAGAGATTAAAGGCATTATACATTTTACAACAAGATTATGACATCGTAATAGTGCTAGTCTAATCTACCACTTTTAATGCTTATACCATCAAATACAAAAGTGATATTTTCATTGAATTTTTTTTTAATCAACGTAACGTAAAATCCACTTACGAGTAGTTTGGTAAAAAAATCTATTAAAAAGTCCTTTTGCTCCTGCCAAGGTATTGTGTTAAATTTCAATAAAAGAACGAAAAATTATCTTTTACCAAAGTACACTTGTACCCCCCGTGGTTTGAGTCCAGCTTTGAAAGCGTTAACCATATTCTGAAGTGCTTTATGTTGTATATTTGCGTGATTAATCATACCAACTCTGAAATTTGCATAAATACGGTAAGTATAGTATATCAACGTGGTAATAGCAACGTTGTTGAATGTATGATAAGCTGACGCATTTGTTCAGAAGTGTAATGCTTTCTCTTATTGTAAGAAATACATCGAAAAATATCGACGTTTTAAGAGGCCTTGAACTCACCTTTATAAGGTTTCAAATTGAAAACCGATAAAATTTATCCGTAACAATTTGGATGCCACAACTAATTCGAGACGAGGCGGAGTGCGGTGCGGATGTGACACGTTTCTCGGTGACAGTGTTTTATGTTATAGAGCTTCGTGTAGGAATTCCAAGATTTCGCAATTCTGGAATATTAGAAGATATTGCTGAAATTTTTACAGAGTTGAAAATGTAATATCGAATTTCCGATATTAATAAAATATTTCATAAAAACAATAAAATATTATTTATGCGTTTCTGATTTTTACTCGTGTGATGGTATCTATTGTCTGTCATCTTTATCTCTTTTGCTCCATTTCCCGATGTGGCCGCCCCCGCGACCTGCGGGCCCTTCTTTCGGTGACAATAAATCAAATTTAAAGAAGCACACACGCTCCACTTCTCAATTGAAATGTAATCTATTATTTTTATTTTTACTTACTAACGACTTACATATAATAGTATTGTATTCAAATTGCATTCTACGTAAAACAAATATGAAATGAGCCCAGAAAAGGTGACGCTCAATCGAAGAAGTTAATTTATTAGATAGACTACGGGGAAGGGATGTATCGTTACTCGTAGCTACTAGATCAATGCAAAATTCAGAAATCTAATACGATTTTGGTAAAGAGTAATTTCATTCTTGGTCATTCAACATATTGGCTAATTTCTCGAATTCATGTTTTCCTCTTGTTCAGGTCGATTTAAAGTGGTATATTCAGATTTTTAGGCAAACATTAAAAGGCTATAGGAAAAAAATTTGCTGAGCAGAAGACTTTCAGTCCGGGAAATTCAAATTTGGCAAGAAAGTATTAAAAAGAGAAACCACGTAGTTTAGTTAAAACGTTTTAAGAAATCACTTTTAAAGACAGATATTTTGAGAGAATATGTCGCAAAAGAGCATGAACATAAAATCAATTCAATTCTTGATTGGAAAATGAGGAGTATTTTGAGGGAGTATTTTGTTAGATATGGTCAATCGTTTCTTAAAATAAAAAAGAAATCGTATTAACAAGGAGCTGATTGCTACAAAATCAGGCTTACTTTTCTGAAGAAAATATGAGTTTGGACATCATTAAAGTGACTCTAGAAACAATCTGCAGGCGAAAGGCGTCACCGCTAACAACTGATGCAGCACTCAGACTCTAGTTACTAGTGTGCTATTGTAGTTACACATAATGCAGATGATTTTTATGCAGACGAAGCAGATGACACCTTCAAGAATTCAACTTCTAATAACACTTTAGAGATGTATTACTGAAATGTAACATACTGTCGTTACAAAATGCAATTTCGTCTTCAAAAACATCCACGGAAGGAAAACGAAGGGGAAGGGGAGGGAGAATTATAAAAAATTTTCTAATTATTTTAGTTTTTATCAAAATTAAAAATTGATATTAAACTTAAAAATTAAAATTTAAAATTTTTGAAGGTTTCACTTCTACCACGTGTGAATTGCACACATGATTTTTTCAAATATTTTTAGAGAATTCTTACCTTTTTTTTATTTTAATCATATTTAGTATAACTTTTTTGGTTAGTAATCATTATATTAGATAATGCGGTCAGTGGCGTGCAGTGCTTTTTCAGTTTTTGGGTGCAAAGGGAAAATGTATAGATACACACGGGCGCACAAGCATCCGCGTCTGCAACTCCGTCCTCGTCCGCGCACTCGCCCTGCGTGCGCACACACATACACACAAATATAATATATCTAAATGTGTAAATGTTGTTTATTTAATTTTTTTTATTTTATTCTTATCAATATTGTTTTTAGTAAAGGTCTTAATAGTTTAATTTTTGCTAATTTTGGGCTTCCTGCTTCATTTTCATACCATTTTTGATGATCAAAGGCCAAAAATAAAACAGCATAAGCACATAATACTAATGCAAATGGTATGAAATTATGAATCAAACAAATACATTGAGGATCACTACATCCACACTATAATATGCACCTAGGCGACTTTGAAAGAAGCCTTTTAATATAAAAATCCATGTCTGTCAGTCTACATTTGTAAGGAAGTACTTACTTAGGATTAATACGTAATATATTTTAATTGAGTGATTTACCATATTTATTTATTAATAATTTATTATATATATATATATATATATATATATATATATATATATATATATATATATATATATATATATTTATATTATTTGTATTCTAAATTTGTTCGTGTTTCTTTTACTAAAAACGTTTTTAAACGTCGTCATAAAATGAAAATTGTCTGTTTAAATCCGTGACTAACTTCTTTTCAACAGCTATTACACCAAATACCAAGACTGGCTTTCCGTATTTCTGCTTCTTATGAATACGTTATAAATTATACACTTTCTTATGAATACGTTTTAAAGTTGAAAATGATCTTTCAACAGCAGCGGAAAGGATTGCTATGATTAATTTACATAAATTAACAATTTCTGAAAATGCATATAATATGTGAGTACGTTTCTTTATATATTCACATAAATTTGAAATATTAAAAACGCGAGAAATATTCAAAACGCGAGACCAATAAATTACTTTCAGTTCGTTTTTAACTTTATAAAATAAACAATTTTCGAATAATTGACTTGTAACGAATGGAAATTACTTTCGGTGTTTGATTCACTATATTCGGAATATTTATTTGAATGTCACAATTCCATAAAGGACAAGGATTCAAATGATTGAAATCTATCATTAATTTGCATTAATATGATATTTTTCTAAATATCTTGTTATAATAATTTTTGGAATTCAAATTGTCCACGATTTATGATACGTGTGCAAATACTGCATCGAAACTATTCACAAATTGTGTA